>CM061067.1:168225399-169510857 GCA_030762895.1 Sophora flavescens
AAATGCTATCTCTAAACGGGACTATTCAAAATAACCGTTGAAGGAATACAAGTGAAGAAGAAGATCACTATAAGTAGAAGACCTCGGACATTGAAGAACAACTTTTGCATGCACAAGTTTTGCTAGCTCAACTTTTGTCAATAAACAATCATTCATACTCATATTTCTTTAAAAGCAAGAGTATGTATTCTTTAGTTTGAATATTTTGAAAATATTCATTTGATCTTAAACTTTCATATCCTCATGCATGGTGAGTTAAGAAGATCATAAGTTAAATCTCTTTGTTAGAGTCGATTGCTCGAAGAGGCTTGGTAAGAAAGAAATACTTGTAAGCCTGGAGAGGTGTTGAATACTTGGTGGGAATCTATTTTGGAAAATAGTGGAGAAAAACCTTCAAGTAGAAGGGACTGGACGTAGCTCTTGGTTGGAAAAGAGTGAACCAGGATAAAACATCTTGTGTGATTCTTCTATCCCTAAACTCTTATTGCTTTATTTGTTTTTACTGACTGAGAGGTTTTGATATTGCTTTTGTTAAAGCTTTATTTTTAAAAGATATATTTCTTTGTGCTTGCTTTTGATTTAACCTTCTTGTGTGCAAAAATAGTTTTAGATGTTGTTTTTAGAAAATTATTAACAAACACAATTCAATCCCTTCTTCTTGTGTTTGCCTGTGTCAACTTCAGTTGGTATCAGAGCTCAACCTTGAAAGGGTTGAGCATCTAACAAGTGCTGAGGAAGTACGATCCAACAACCATGGATGGAGAGGGACAAGCTATCAACAGACCTCCTCTCTTTGATGGAACAAATTATGACTACTGTAAGAATAGAATGATGGCCTTCTTGGATGCGCATAATGTATATATTTGGGAGCTGATTGAAATCGGCTACACAGAACCAAGAGATGAAGCTGGAGCTGTTATTCCTAGAACCCAATGGACACAAGAGTAGAAAAACCAACATCAGTTGAATCTGAAGGCTAAACACTATCTCATGTCTGCTATAACAAGATATGAACATGACAAAGTTCACAGCTGCAATACTGCTAAAGAAATCTGGGATACTCTTGCCCTAGCTCATGAGGGTTCCACACAAATAAAGGAATCAAATATCAGCATGCTGGTTCATCATTATGAGTTGTTCAAGATGGGTGAACATGAAACAATAGACCAAATGTTTGGAAGATTCCAAACAATCACCAACAGTCTCAGATCTCTTGGAAAAGTCTATGAAAATAGAGATCATGTTAGAAAAATTCTGAGAAGTCTATCCAAGCAATGGAGACCCAAAGTTACTGCTATTCAGGAAGCCAAAAACCTGAATACTCTCTCTCTGGAAGAGCTTGTTGGATCTCTCAAGGTTCATGAACTTGAACTTAATGAAGAAGAAAATTCCAGAAAAGGAAAATCTATTGCCCTAAAGGCAAAGAAAGCAAGCTTATCAAAGGTTCTCAAAGCTGCTGAGTCATCAGATGAGTCTGGATCTTCTTACAATGATGAAGGATTAGACGAGGATGAGTTGTCCTTCATCTCCAGGAAGATTCAACATATGTGGAGAAAGAAAGGTGGTTTTAGAAGGAAACAATTCAACAAAAAGTTTTCCAAGGAGAAGTCAGACTCCAAGGAAAAAGGTCCACCCTTGTGCTTTGAATGCAAGAAACCTGATCATTTCAAAGCTGACTGCCCTGAGTTAAAGGATAAAAAGAAATTCTTCAAAAAGAAGAAATGCTTAATGGTTACATGGGAGGATCTTGATCTGTCTTCATCAGATGAAGAAAATGAAGCTGAGGAAGAGGCAAATATTTGTCTCATGGCAGACACTGCATCATAAATCGAATACACTGATGCTGAGGTAATGGACTCTGACCCTTCCACTCTTCAAAATGCTTTTGACAAGCTATTGAATGAGTCGTCTATACTATCATGAGAATATAAGAGTCTCAAAAAGAAATTTTCTAAACTGTCTAGAAAATATGATAGGGTCTCATGACCGAGAAACAAAACCTTAAAGATTAAAATGACATACTAAAATCAATGAATGTTAGTCCAGCTAACAAAATGGAGTGTGAACCTGATGTTTCTTGTGAAGTTGCAAAACTGAAACAAGATGTAACATATCTGACAGATTCTCTGTCAAAGCTTGTAGGTGGTTCAAATAAGCTTAGTCTCATTTTCAGATACTCTAGGTCACCTCATGATAAATCTGGCCTTGGTTATGACAAAGAGAAGCAAGAAGAATCTCACAAAAATTCAAAATCACATACACAACATAGAACTTCAAAAGTTCCAGATAAATATGCTAAAGCTAAGTGTAGCTCGTCCAACACCTTTTGCAAAGTGTGTGGAAAAGGTGGGCATATTACATCTAGATGCATACACAATAAACATGCTAAGCATACTAGTCCACTGACAACTAACAAGAAAGGACCCAAGTCAGTTTGGGTACTTAAAGATAAGATAATACCTGTTGCAGATTTGCTTAACAACAAGAAGAAAACAGATGTCTTGGTACTTGGACAGTGGCTGCTCATGACACATGACGGGAGAAAGGTCTATGTTCCGAAACCTTAAGCCCAAAGATGGTGACTGGGTCACATTTGGAGGAAATCAGAAAGGGAAAATCATTGGTATAGGTAAAATTGGTAAACATCCTTTTCCCTCCATTGATAATGTTCTTTTAGTAAATGGCTTGAAGCACAATCTACTGAGCATAAGTCAATCATGTGACAGTGGATATGCAGTTTTTTTTATAAGAACATGTGTACCGTCAAGAAAGATGATGGATCACTTTTATTCACTGCTAAAAGGCAAAACAATCTCTATAAGATTGACTTGGAGGACCTTTCAAATCAAAGTGTCTCTTGTCTAGTGTCCATTGAAGATGAGCGATGGATTTGACACAAAAGGCTAGGTCATACAAGCTTGAAATTAATTTCAAAACTAAACAAGCATAACCTCGTGAGAGGATTACCAAACCTTAAGTTCAAATCTGATGCTCTCTCTGATGTATGTCAAAAGGGAAAACAAGTCAAAGGTTCTTTTGAATCTAAGAATGTTGTTAGTACCAATAGACCACTAGAGTTGTTATACCTTCATCGTTTTGGTCCAACAAGGACTGCCTCTGTCAATGGTAAGAAATATGGTATTGTCATAGTAGACGACTACACTAGATGGATATGGGTTATGTTCCTAACTCACAAGGATGAGTCTTTTAAGGTCTTTTATGTATTCTGTAAACGTGTACAGAATGAAAAAGGCATGTGTATCACTTCAATTATCATCGATTCATATAATTCCCATGCCCTAAGCAGATTCTAATCCCTTTTTGATTGTAGCAACAATTAACAAGCGAAATTGATACCACGAGATGTATGTTCCTAATTCCCGAATTAAGCAAACGGGATGAAGCACTCGTGAATTAAGCAAACACGATTGAACACACGCGAATTAAGCAAACGCGATTAGGTATAGGAACATAGGATCATCGAAATAAATCAATACCTATTCTATACAATCCTGAATTAAGCAAACAGAACATACAACATAGCATTGAAAGGAACACAAAATTTGATTAAAATCCAACAAACTCACCGACACAAGACTCACACACAAACGACTCAAAGCAACACAAACAAGGAGACAAAAACAAAACAAGTGGTCCCCTCCCCCACACTTAAAGCATACATTGTCCTCAATGAAAGAACATAAATATAAAATAAGAGTGAGGGAAAGGAGAAGGTGCTCCTTGATCAAGTTGTAGTGTAGGTGGGTTCTCCCAAGGAGAGCTCTTCAATAGTAGCATCTTCAGGCACCGAGCTCTCATGGAATAGCTTCAAGCGCTGCCCATTAACCTTAAAGACCTTGTTGCTACCTGCACTTTTTATTTCTACTGCACCATGAGGGAAAACATTAGTAACAATAAACGGGCCAATCCACTTGGATCGAAGTTTCCCAACCATCACTTTCAGGCGGGAGTTCAACAATAAAACCTGTTGGCCCACAGAGAATTCCTTTCTAGAAATCATCCTATCATGGAAGTGCTTAGTTTTCTCTTTATAAATCCGAGAGCATTCATAGGCTTCCAACCTAAGCTCTTCAAGCTGCTGTAATTGGAGTTTCCTTTCAATGCCTGCTTTTTGCATTTCCAAATTACAGCTTTTGACCGCCCAATAAGCACGATGCTCAATCTCTACAGGAAGATGGCATGCCTTACCGAACACAAGTCTATAGGGAGACATCCCTATTGGTGTCTTGAAAGCTGTTCTTTGAGCCCAAAGTGCGTCTTCTAGATGGCGGCTCCAGTCCTTCCTATTTGGCTGCACCACTTTCTCTAAGATCTGTTTGATCTCTCTGTTTGAGACCTCAGCCTGCCCATTAGTCTAGGGATGATATGCAGTGGAGACCCTGTGCACAACTCCATATTTCCGGAGTAGAGCCTCCATGGCGCGGTTACATAAATGAGTGCCCTGGTCACTTATGATAGCCCGAGGTATTCCGAACCTGCAAAAATATTGGACCTGACAAAATTTGCAACAACTCTAGAGTCATTAGTCCTAGTGGGGACAGCTTCCACCCACTTTGAAACATAATCAACAGCCAGTATAATATAGAGAAAACCAAAAGATGCAGGGAAAGGACCCATAAAGTCAATTCCCCACACATCAAACACCTCACAGAAAAGCATAGGTTGCTGAGGCATTTCACTCTTACGAGTGATGGCTGTACTTGCTGTCTGACACTCTCTACAAGTGCGGTAAACCTCATAAGCATCTCTAAAAATGGTGGGCCAGTAAAAACTTGAATCTAGGATTTTTCTTGCAGTCCTCTGTGGCCCAAAGTGTCCCCCTACTTGAGAAGCATGAGATAAATGCAAAATGGACTCAATCTCATAGTCGGGGACACATCTCCTAATTACCTGATCACTGCCAATTTTCCAAAGATATGGATCGTCCCAAACATAATATTTGGCATCACTCCTGAGTTTGTGAATTTGCGCCCTAGTTGCACCTGTTGGAAAAACACCAGCAACAAGATAGTTAACAATATCAGCAAACCAAGGAGTTACCCCATGTAACTGTAAAAGCTGCTCATCAGGAAAGTCATCCTGAATGGGGGAAGGATCCTCATTCCTCTCTATTCTGCTCAAGTGATCAGCCACCAAATTCTCAGCTCCACTTTTATCTTTAATCTCCACACTAAACTCTTGGAGCAATAACATCCACCAAATCAATCTCGGTTTTGCTTATGGTTTCTTCAACAAGTACTTAAGAGCTGCATGGTCAGTGAAAACAACAACCTTGGAACCTAGCAAATATGATATGAATTTATCAAGAGCAAAAACAATAGCTAGAAGTTCCTTTTCAGTAGTGGTGTAATTAGCCTGTGCAGCATCCAGAGTTCTAGAAGCATAATAGATCACATGGGCAACCTTGCCCACCCTTTGTGCAAGAACCGCCCCCACAACATAGTTAGAGGCATCACACATAAGCTCAAAAGGGAGGGTCCAGTCAGGGGGTTGGATGATGGGGGTAGAGGTCAAAGCTTTCTTCAGGAAATCAAATGCCTTTTTGCAGTTGTCATCAAAGTTGAAAATGGCATCATTCTTCAACAGGTTGGACAGAGGAAGGGCTATCTTGCTGAAATCTTTAATGAAGCGCCTGTAAAAACCTGCATGACCAAGAAAAGAGCGAATCTCGCGAACGCAAGATGGGTAAGGCAGTGTAGAAATCACCTCAATCTTAGCAGGATCTCCTGAAATACCCCTTTCAGAAATAATATGCCCCAAAACAATTCCATGTTCAACCATAAAATGGCATTTTTCATAATTCAAAACAAGGTCAGTTTCAAAGCATCTTTCCAAAACCAGATTCAAACTATGCAAGCATGCATCAAATGAGGAACCATAAACAGTAAAATCATCCATGAACACTTCCATGCAATTCTCAATATATTCAGTAAAAATACTAATCATGCATCTTTGGAATGTGCCAGGAGCATTGCAAAGACCAAATGGCATCCTCCTGTAAGCAAACGTGCCGAAGGGGCACGTGAAGGTTGTCTTTTCTTGATCCTCTGGTGCAATGTGGATCTGGAAGTAACCTGAAAAACCATCAAGAAAGCAATAGTGTGATTTACCGGCCAGCCGTTCAAGCATCTGATCGATGAACGACAAAGGAAAATGATCCTTTCTAGTGGCCTGGTTCAATCTCCTGTAATCAATGCAAACTCTCCAGCTATTCTGAACTCTAGTGGGTACAAGTTCATTGCTTTCATTTTTTACCACTGTGAGTCCAGATTTCTTAGGTACAACTTGCACTGGGCTCACCCAATTACTATCAGAGATAGGGTATATGATACCCGCATGCAAGAGTTTTGTTACCTCCTTCTTCACAACTTCAAGAATCAAGGGATTGAGCCGCCTTTGGGGCTGCCTAACTGTTTTAGCCCCATCCTCCAACAGAATCCTATGCATACACTTGGAGGGGCTAATACCTGGTATGTCGGTCAAGGTCCACCCAATCACCTTCTTATGCCTCTTCAAAACCTCCAAGAGCTTAGTTTCTTGATCAGAATCAAGGTTAGAGGAAATTATAACCGGAAGCTTTTCATTCCTCTCCAAGTAAGCATATTTCAGATTTTCAGGAAGTGGCTTAAGCTCCAAGGAAGGTGGCTTCTCAATAGATGGTATGTTTGGGGCAGCCGTGCTGTCAAAGTAAACATCTTCATTTATACTGTCACCCTGCAAGGCAGCATCAATCTCAGCACAAACAGCACAAGGGTCAGTGTGAGTGCAATCAGCATATGAGTAGACATCATCAAGACCAGAAATAGATGGAAAGTCAGCAGCTGCAACCAAATCATCATAAGTTTCATCAACAATTTCAGAGAGCAGCTCTATTTGAAAGACAGAGTGCTCTTCCAAGGGATGCTTCATAGCATCGAAAATGTTGAATTTTGCAACAATGTCACCAAACTCCATGGACATGGTCCCATCATCAACATCAATCTTTGTCTTCGCCGTCTTCATGAACGGTCTGCCAAGAATGATTGGTGATCTGCTAGAATTTGTTTCCCATGCCATGTCCAGAATGTAAAAGTCAGCAGGGAAAATCAGGTCATCAACTTGAACAAGCACATCTTCTACTACTCCAATGGGACGAGCATTTGTCCTGTTTGCCAACTGAATAGTGAGACTTGTATCTCCAAGGGGCCAAGATCAAGATTGTTGAAAACAGAAGTAGGCATAACATTAATAGAAGCTCCTAAGTCCAACATGAAATTGTCGAATTTACTATCCCCAATGGTACATGGAATGGCAAAAGTTCCCGGATCCTTGCATTTGTGGCATTGCCTGAGTGAGGGCTGAAACAATAACTTTTTCAGGTGCATGCTTAGGTTGAATGAGGGCTGAAACATTTCGCCCCAAATTGACTCTCTCATTTCCCTTCAACCTCCTCTTGTGTGTGCACAAATCCTTCAGAAACTTCGCATATCTCGGAACCTGCTTAATCACATCAAGAAGCGGAATGTTTACCGCCACTTTTCTGAACACATCCAGAATCTCTCTCTCTTTTTCTTCCCCATCAATCTTTTTATTTTTCAGCACTCTTTGTGGGAAGGGGATTGGTGGCACATACTCTTTTTCAGCCTCAACAACAGCAGAAGGTTCAGGTGTTACCTCAACAGTTTCTTTATCTTTTTCAGGGGCTGCCTCTACAACTTTCCCGGATCTCAAAGAAATTGCACTCACATTAGGATTTGGAACATTAGGATTCACCACTGTTTGTGCAGGCAGTTGGTTCGATCCTTGAGCTTGCTGCATGGCATTCATCGAAGTGGCAAGCTGTCCAATCTGTGTCTGCAAAGTATGAATACTAGCATCCGTTCGCTGCTGAAACTGGAAATTGTTTGCAGCCATTTGCTTAACAAGGTCCTCTAGTGAAGGTCCAGAAGGTGCAGAGGTGGTCACTTGGGGAGAATTCTGTGGTGGTGCCAGCGGTAACATTGGTTGTTGCTGTTGTGCAGATGAGTTTCCATACCGAAGGTTTGGATGGTTTCTCCAGTTGGGGTAGTACTTATTTGTGGAAAGGTCAGGAATGTTGTACCTGTTCTGATTATTGCCTTGATTGTAAAGATTGGCTGCATATGCTTGAGGTAAATCAGTGACTTACTCATCCTTCAGAATGGGGCATGCATCAGTCAGGTGTTCAGGAGAAGTACAGATACCACACACCCTTGCTGTTTGAACTTTATCCACTACCAACTGTTTCACTAGAGAAGTAAGCTTATCAAGTCTGGTTTCAAGGGCCTTGTTGGAAGAAGAACCATGGATCTCATTCACACCCCTTGCTTCGACATAATTGTTTCTAGTTGTGAACTATTGGGAGTTGAGTGACATGTTCTCAATCAATTGCTTGGCAGCAGCTGGAGTCTTATCAACAAGTGCTCCCCCGCTAGCAGCATCCAAAATATTTCTATCCATTGGCAGCAATCCCTCATAAAAGTACTGAATAAGCAGCTGCTCGGAAATCTGATGCCGAGGACAACTGGACACCAACTTCTTGAATCTCTCCCAGTACTCAGCCAATGATTCATTACCTTATCTAATACCACATATTTCCTTCCTAATTGATGCGGCTCTGGAGGCAGGGAAGTATCATTCCAGGTTGTAACAGAATTCGGATCAAGGTAGTACAACCAATCCTTCGCAGCACCTTGAAGTGAGAATGGGAAGGCTCTCAGCTTGATATGGTCTTCAGTTATTCCTTCCGGTCTCAAGGGTGTAGAGAAGACAACCTGGAATTCCTTCAGATGCTTGTGCGGATCCTCACCTGCAAGACCACTAAACCTTGGCAACAAGTGTATTAAACCAGATTTTAATTCAAAAGGAGCAACGACACTAGCATATTCAATACACAAACCATTATAATTAACATCAGGAGCAGCGAGCTGTCTCAATGTTCTTTGATCATCCATGTTATCAAAAACAAGTGCAGAATCAGAATTACTACTGGTTGGTGAACTAGTGCTAGCCTGAATTGCTCTACGGCGTGTGTGCAAAGTCCTCTCAATTTCAGGATCAAATTCAAACAAGTCAGAACAACCAGACCTAGTAGCCAGATAATTCAGCAGAAAATAAAAAATAAAATGCGAAAATAACAACAAGAGTCCCAGGCAACGACGCCAATTTTGATACGCTGTCGCACACGGGTCAAAAAGCTAGTGGTTTAAGAAAAAAACTGCAGTTAGGGCGCGACAACTCGGGTATTGTCTCACAAGGACTCTTGGATTGCTATTCACAGAAAAATCAATTTTTGGGGGGGAGGGGGGTTGGTTTTCAGATTGAAAAATTCAATTAAAAGAAAACAATGAAATTAAGAAATAAGTGATTATCAATAATTAAAACGATTAATCTACTGTTCTCGGTTTCCCACTATCATCGATTCATATAATTCCCATGCCCTAAGCAGATTCTAATACCTTTTCGATTGTAGCAACAATTAACAAGCGAAATTGATACCACGAGATGTATGTTCCTAATTCCCGAATTAAGCAAACGGGATGAAGCACTCGTGAATTAAGCAAACACGATTGAACTCGCGCGAATTAAGCAAACGCGATTACGTATAGGAACATAGGATCATCGAAATAAATCAATACCTATTCTATACAATCCTGAATTAAGCAAACAGAACATACAACATAACATTGAAAGGAAGAAGCAAGTTGATCCGGGAATTACAGAATCTCAAGTGTCGGCGGAAACCGATTACAGCAGATTAATCTCTGGGAATTAGTTCTCCATCAGAGACATAACAAAAATCCTAAAAATATAATGTAACAGTGAAAACTTCGATTCTCCCTCCCCTCTGTGTCTGCTGCGCTCCTGTTTTATTGAGTGGCCGCGCATCACGGCCGTGATGGCCATCACGGCCAGGCCGTGACCAATTCTGCCAAGGGCGCGCATTCAAAATCTTGTCTGTCACGGCCGTGATGCCCATCACGGCTGGGCCGTGATCAATTCTGACTTTGGGTGTTGATCTGTCACGGCCGTGACCTCCATCACGGCTGGGCCGTGATGGTCTCTGACTTCCAGGATCTTCCTATCACGCCCGTGATGCTTATCACGGCTGGGCCGTGATCCTTTCTGACTCTCATGGGTAGCTCATCACTGCCGTGACCAGTGTCACGGCCTGGGCGTGATGGCTTCTGCTTTCAGTGTCCTTCCCTTTTTGCTCTTCTTATTATCCTGAAAACATGAAATAGCATCAAATGCTTTATTTGACTCAAAACCAACTAAAATAACCTAAAACTACTTAAGAGACTCAAAATGTTGCTTGAGGACAATTACATTCAAATTTGGGCGAAAACGAGATTAAACTTGAATAAAACCATGGTCTTACTTGCTATAAAACTAGTCGAGCCAGAGGCTGATCAGGGAGAGTTTAAAAATGAGCTATTTCATAAGTTCTATGAAGAGAGTGGTATCCTTCACAACTTCTCAATACCTAGAACACCACATCAAAATGGTGTGGTAGAGAGAAAGAATAGATCTCTTCAAGAGATGGCTAGGACAATGCTCAATGACAACTCTGTCCCTAGACACTTCTGGGCTGAAGCTGTTAATACTGCCTGCTACATTCAGAACGGAATATACATTAGACATATCATGAATAAGACTCCTTATGAACCGTGGAAAGGACGAAAACCCAACATATCTTATTTTCAACCTTTTGGTTGTAAATGCTATATACTGAATACTAAAGATCAACTTGTAAGTTTGATGCTAAAACAGATAATGGAATACTATTAGGATATACTGAAACATCTAAAGGCTTTAGAGTTTATAATTCTAGGACTCTGATAGTAGAGGAAAGTATTCATGTCAAGTATGATGACAAACAACCTGATAAAAAATTATTAGAGCTAGATGAAGCTTTTGCAGATATTGATCTAAACATTCAGGAGACTCACCAGAGATAAAAGTTGATGATCAAGCAGATGACCCCACTCAACAACCATAAATTTCCACTTCTCAACACGATACAGTTCAAAAATCTTGGTACTTCAAGAATTATCATCCACAAGATCAGATCATTGGAAACTCCAATGACAAGCTAAGAACCAGATCAACTTTCAGAGAGCAAGATATTTCTGCAATAGTCTCTGAGTTGGAACCAAAGACTATAGACGAGGCTCTGCAAGACGATGGTTGGATTCTAGCTATGCAAGAAGAACTCAATCAGTTTGAAAGAAGTGAAGTTTGGACTCTGGTTCCCCTGCCCAAAGACAAATCAGGGATTGGAACAAAGTGAGTTTACAGAAACAAACTTAATGAAAATGGTAAGGGAATAAGAAACAAAGCAAGACTTGTTGCTCAAGGTTTCTCTCAAGAAGAAGGTATAGATTATACTGAAACTTTTGCACCTGTTGCTAGATTAGAAGATATTAGAATTCTACTTTCATTTGTTGCACATCATAGTATTATGCTTTTTCAGATGGATGTTAAAAGTGCTTTTCTAAATGGGTTTATTAATGAAGAAGTTTATGTTATGCAACCTTTGGGTTTTGAGTGTGAAACCCATCCTGAACATGTATATAAGCTTAAGAAAGATTTGTACGGACTTAAGCAAGCTCCTAGAGCTTGGTATGACAGACTAAGTTCCTTTCTTATGGAAAATGGATTCAATAGAGGAAAGGTTGACACAACCTTATTTATAAAGTCCATTAAGTCTAATTTCATAGTTGTACAAATATATGTTGATGATATTATTTTTGGTGGTACTAATGAGTATTTATGCAAAGAATTCTCTAAGTTAATGCAGAAAGAATGTGAAATGAGCATGATGGGGGAACTCAAATTCTTCCTTGGACTTCAAGTAAGACAAACCTTGGACGAGGTGCTTATCCACCAAACTAAGTATACAAAAGAGCTTTTGAAGAAGTTTAAGATGGATGATTGTAAGCCAATAAATACTCCTATGCACCCCACTTCCATACTGAACAAAGATGATAAAGAGAAAAATGTAGACCAAAAGGTATATAGAGGTATGATAGGATCTCTTTTATATCTTACTGCGTCTAGGCCTGATATTATGTTCAGTGTATGTTTGTGTGCTCGATTTCAATCTGATCCTAGAGAATCTCACTTATCAGCAGTTAAGAGAATCTTTAGATATTTAAAAGGTACTACTAATCTTGGTTTGTGTTTTAAGAAAAATGAAGATTACAAATTAGTTGGTTTCTGTGATGCTGACTATGCTGGAGATAGAATTGAAAGAAAAAGCACTAGTGGAGGATGTCACTTCATTGGAGTTAATCTTGTCTCATGGTCAAGCAAAAGACAAAGTACCATTGCCTTATCAACAGCTGTAGCTGAGTATATATCAGCTGCAAGTTGTTACTCACAACTTCTTTGGATCAAACATCAATTGGAGGATTACAATATGTTTGTAAGTAGTATTCCACTCATATGTGATAATACTGCTGCAATAAATCTATCTAAGAATCCAGTTTTGCATTCTAGAGCTAAGCACATAGAGATTAAACATCATTTTATTAGGGATTATGTGCAAAAAGGTGTATTTTATATTCAATTTGTAGATACTGACCATCAATGGGCAGATATCTTTACTAAACCTCTTGCAGATGACAGATTTATCTTTATTAGGAAGCATCTTAACATGATATGTGTGGATTAATTTAGGTGTCCAGCCTTGAGAAAAATTTGTTTTGATAATCTTGCATCTATTACTTATGCACGTCTAATACCTATTAAAAGTTGTGTGTCTATTGCATGATGTGTTGCACGTCTACTATATGTCGCGTCTACTGGTATTGTTTACTGTCCATTATGTAATTTCAGACGAGTCCACATCTGCCTGCATCTAAGCATATTTTTAAATGCATTTATTTTGTCTCAATGACAAATTTTCCTTTATTCTCTTTCTTTGAGTCGGTAATTTCATCAATCCCATCAAAACTTTTTAGAGTTCCAAAATACCAACACCGTTTTATCCTTAATGACATGTCTTGTCAAAAGATTTTCCTTTTGATAAACCTTTGGGATTCAAAAATCTTTTAAAAGTAATCTTTTCCTTCAGAAAAACTTTACACTTCCCTGATCTCTCGAGCTATCTCTCTCTCTGTGCTTTCAAACCGTAATTTCTCTGTTCACCAAAAATGGCTTCTTCTTCAACTTTCAACGTGGACAAGCTTGACATGGCAATTGAGCATTATTTCAACTTTGGAGTATTACAAGACTATAACTTGGACATTAGCAAGTATGTTAATGCTTGCTAGTTGGGGAGGACTCTTCACGAGAGAAAGTCTCTGTTTTTATGAACCGATTAGGGATTTCCGGAGGAATGTTCAAGTGATCGATACATCGACTTCTTCTCTACTGTGTTGAGAAAGAATATTGTAGTCTCCGAGAAGACTATTGTCGATGCCATCTTCTGCGCCCAGGAAGGGTTGACCCTTACCGAAACATGGGAAGCTGATTTAGGCGGCTCAGAGACCATTGAAGTCTGCTTAATGGGAGAAGGCACATACATAACTCACTATTGGAAAGTTGTTGAAAAGAAGGACATTGTTTGCATCCTTCATCAGCTTCTTAATAAAGTGGTTCTTCAAAAAGTTGGATCCAAGGACAACCTTTCCTCCCTGCACAAATTCTGTCTCTGCCATCTTCTCACCGAAACGAAGATCAATCTTCGAAGAATTCTGTATGGAAGATTTAGAGATGCTGTGATGAACAAGAAAAGACTCTTAGCATTTCCCTATCATCATCTTCTTTCTAAGATATTCAAGGCTGGGGAATCCATGAATTTCTTGTTGCAAGGACTCCTGAGGAACAAGCCAGAATTCTCATTGAAAAACCAATGTCAGCTACAGACTTCGGTAAAATGAATATAGCAAACATGAATCTTAGCACATATGCTGCTGATGCTTTTGCTAAAGCAGAAGAACTTATGAAAATGAAAGAGGAAATGGTGGGATAAAACAGTGCTGAGGCCGTGGAGCCAAATAAAGATGTCAGAAATAAGACCACTGCAGCACGGAAACATGCCTCCAAGAGTCCAGCTGGTGGCATTGTTATTAGGTAACCCACTGATGCTCCTGCTAAGAAGAAAAGAAGAGTTATCTTCTCACACAATGAGGACGGGGAAGCTGACGAGGACAGAGTTCCTATCAGTACCATCCTGAAGAAACATAAAACTTTTGCTGTTGTCACTGCTACTGAGGCAGGTGTGCCTGTCTCAACTGAAATCAGAAGGCAATCTGCAAGAAAGCCCAAAACAACTAAGACTTCTAAGGTAACCATCTCTGCTAGTGATCATGTTCAAATAGCAGTAGATGCCTTAGTATCTAGTTTATAAAATAAAGGTGATTCTTTCTCTGGTAGTATTGGTTCTGATGATATTGTTGTCTCTGCTCCAAATGAAGTGTTCAACGAAAACATGACTGATGATGTATACATTCCTACACCTTTTTCACCCCAACCAACACAAACTGACCAAACCACAAACTTGCCTACACCTTCACCCGCTCACTCACAAATAGCATCCTCATCCAGACCACAATTTCAACCAATTATCCTTGCCAATGATCCCTGGTTCAATCAACTAGATGATGGCATTTCCCCTGGTGCTCCCTTCCCAAAACCTTTAAGAACCTTATTTCCCTTCACCATTAACCAACTGAAAAGCCTCTTTAATGGGAAGTTACAGTTGGCATTTTCCTCGTGCGAGTCTAGCTCTTACAGGTCTAGGATTCCCGTTATCACTAGTCTGAGTGCCCCGAGATCCAATGCCCTTGACATAAGATTTCTATTCTCCTAGCGCCCTTTGGGAGGAGTATCTCCAGCTTTTTATTTTAAGTCATATCTCACACGAAATCTCCTGCAGAGTAAAGGTAAAAAAAGAGAGCATATATTATATATTTGTCTTTCAAGATTCACTAAGGAAGAGGAGTACTGCTTCACTCACAGGGACATCATTGAGAAGAAGAAGCCAAGATTACTCTCGAATAAAGAAGGAAAGATGGTTGTGACTCAAATGGATCGTTGGAAGACTGAGTCTAGGACTTAGTTGGTTGAAGACTTGCGGGGGAAATAAGTATGCAGGAGGAAGTAGCTCCAGATAATGAGCAGTAGGAGGAAAGTCAAGTATTGGAGCAAGAGGACTCGCATGTATGTGCCCATAGCAAGATGCCCTTAACACTTAAATTCCCAAAATGTAATTCATGCACCAATCCACTTAAAATTCTTTGATCGCACATTTATTAGAGAACTTTACACTTCGATGAAGAAGGACCCACAGACATTCCTTATTGTTCATCTCCCCTTAAGTGAAAAGTGGAGTGAAATAGTAGGATTTTTTTTCATTGGATAATGGTGCTACATGGAGTTAGGAAAAATAGGATCTCATGTGGAAGAAGGGCTAGACTGATGGAAGATCTAAAGAAGACAACATTGGCACTTGACCTAATAAGCTATAAATTCTTTACTCTAAGAAGTAAGTAAGCGCTACGCCCCTTGAAAGCGAAAGCCAGGAAAGGAATATCGGTTGTAAAACCCTATTCTCCAAACTAGAGTATCGAAGTAGATAGGATGCCGCAGCTTACTTCCACCTCTCTCTTTTTCTTATAGCTAGCCTGGTAGGTCACTAAAGGACTGATTTCTCTTTGTAGTTTAGTTCCTCACATACGTGTGTGACCTCTGTCCTATCCATTAGACAATGGACGTTTTTCTTTTTTTCTTTAACTTTTAACTAAATTTAGTTAAAATTTAAAGAAAAAAGAATTCTATATCCTATTCTATAATATAAAGAAAAGGATAGATTCGAATTCCCTCCCTGGTCCCATGAAGATCTCTACGTACTTGTCCAGTCCAGGACAACTGAGATCTTTCGGTCTGCGTGCGTGAGAGCAGCTCAAATAAAAGAAAAAAAAGAAGAGTCTGGTCTGAATTCAGGCCCGACCCGCCCGTCTGCTGCTAGATCCAGGAATGACGCCAGGCGAGGGCGCTGCTATGCCCCACAACTTGTAGCTAACGGGTTAAGTATCCTGCTTGGGGAGTACGTTCGCAAGAATGAAACTCAAAGGGATTGACGGGGGCCCGTACAAGCGGTGGAGCATGTGGTTTAATTCGATGCAAAGTGAAGAACCTTACCAGGGCTTGACATGCCGCTGTATAATGGACACCAACGTCACGGATGCTTATCAGCAAACCTTTGATAGACTTGGATGTTTACACGAGCGAGGCTTTGCTGCTGCTGGAGTACTTCTATAGGGTTCTTAGGCGAAGATTCCTCTTCTTTGTTTTCTATTATAGTGTGCCATTCCTTCTTTCTTTACCTAGCCCAGCTGTATCCGATCTCTCTATGTAGTGGTCGGCCTTCTTCTTGGAATCCGACTTAGGTCTCCTCGACTACGGTGAAAGAAAGATCATGCTCAACATCAGAGCATAGCGGTGACGACGGGTATAGCTTATACAAATTTTTCCATTTTCCAATTCGACCCGATCGATTCGTTCGTAGAGCTATTTAATCGATCACAGACATTTCTGGAACACCTCTAACAGAGGGACAAATAGTCAATTTTGACAGAACTTATTGTCAACCTCTTTCAGATATGAATCTACCTGATTCAGAAGGGAATTTTGTTGGAACGTTGATACATAACTAATGGAATGCTTAGAGTATCTCCATTTCCCAATAAAATGATCTTATTATACTCCTGACTATGCAACTAAAGATACTGATATCTTAGCAGCATTCCGAGTAACTCCTCAACCCGGAGTTCCGCCTGAAGAAGCATGTGCCGCGGTAGCTGTCGAATCTTCTACTGGTACATGGACAAAGGTGTGGACCGATGGACTTACCAATCTTGACGTTACAAAGGACGATGCTATCACATCGAGCTGGGGGTGGTACTAGAGTCGAATCAATCCGACGTGAGATCTATAGGCTCCGAATATCCAGTTTAGGATCCCTTTATTTAACGGGACTGGAACGGGCGAAGCCATTGGATTGATTAGACCAATTTGGTGAACAGGAATGTGGTCGTCTAGATCGTACCTGCGGAAAGATCCTCTTCTCAAATGCTCCTCCTTGTAGGGTAACCACATGGAGTGTCAAACTTGCAGTTCCCATGAACCAAGCATAGGATAAGATGGATGGTGTACTAATCCATTTCGTTGGGATGATGGCGAGGATGAAAGAAGGATATCAAGAGAGAAATAGGAAAAAGAGTACGAAAGCTAGAGCTGAGATATAGGCTAGCTAAATGCCCTAAAATCCGTGTACGAAAGGTCCGCGATCCTGGGCAGTACAACCCGCTTTGATTTTGAACCCCAGTTTTTTTTTTGTCAAAAAATGTTGCAGAGACTGGATTTGAACCCGTGACCTTAAGGTTATGAGCCTTGCGAGCTACCAAACTACTCTACCTCGTGATAAAGAGAAGAATTGACAACTCAACTAATAGACAAACAAAGATTGAATGTGCCCCTTCACCATATATGTACAAATAGAATAAACCATAAGATAGAAAGGATTGATTGGTAGATGAAAGGTGGTTTGCGGGTTAGAACAGTGTGTCGAGAAGTTCCAAACCTTCATCACTTGATGTAGTTGCTTCTACTGATTCTCATCGAGATTGGGTAAGTGTTAAGTGTACCTGGCACAAGATCGAAAAGAATGCATGTTCACCCGGGCATTGAGTCACAGGGCCCTATGCCTTATCTTCCTTAGTGATCTTTCTATCCAGGTTGCTTGTTCTGGGTGAAGCTATCAAGCTTAGGTTGGTTGGAAACAGTTCATTCCTTCTCCCATATATCTAGTTTAAGAAAGCTAGCAATGTAAATAAAGAGCTCATTTATTGCTTGATCGGTTGTTGAAGACAGATAAGACAATCCAAACAACTTTGGGGACGAGAAGACTTATCCTCGAGCTGCACTACACCAGTGATACTCATGTTCTCTCAAAGATACACTCAATGCAGCCATCAGTGACTTTCGCTCTTGGGATTGCCTCTGACTCGTCCCCCCCGAACCCTAACCTCAATCAATGAAGCTGGCGCCTAGTCTTCAAGTTCTTCTTCAATGTCAATTGTAACTTACTCCAATTCTTTATTTCACTCCAATGCCACTTCGTTCCTATCTTATTTTGACAATATTGGAACATCCCCTGTGTCGTGCCCTGGATATGCCATTTCCGCCTAACCCGAGTCTCTTGACTGAGCTGCATTCTTTCCTAACTTTACTTTCTTGTGATGAAAGAATTTTTGAGGTATGCCCTCATCTCCGTCTTAGTCAGTAAAGCTAATCCCCAAAGCCCAAGAAAGACTCATTTCCAACTACTCTTTTTTTTTGAAAGAATAAAATGGCCTTTGAAAGAAAAAATAAATAAATAGGAAAGATAGCCACACCAACGCACAGAGAATGAATAGGGATGCAATGGAGACGAATAAGGGCAGGAACTGACATGACATCTTTCTTTCCTGAAATGGGCGCTCTATTCAGCAATACGGGATGCCCCTGCATAACTTCTTGAAGTATTTCCCATACAATGGGTTCGGGAAGGATGCCTTCGTCATCCAGAGGGTCGCGGAACGACCATAGAACCCTATTAAAAAAAAGCCGAATGCATTAGCTATCCGCTCTCAGGTTGGACAGGAAGGGTCGGAGAAGGGCAATAACTCATTCTTATATTCTTAAAACTAGCATTATTAAGACCAAAGTGTCGGGCAGAAAAAAGGGGGGAAAACTCTTCGTTCTTGCTAGGATTATCTCCTAACTAAGCTGATGTATTGACCGAGTCTTCAACTCAAACTCCCTTGGATCAACTTCTGGGAAACTCCTAAACTAAAGCTGATTCGCAGATCTGTTCTCCCAGCCTGGAATTCCCTACTTGAATGATCGGCATCACTATCTAGCTTCTTGAGGGCGGAAGTGCTTTTTTTGTTCAATTCATAGAGGTAAGGAACAAAGCTTTCAACAGAGAAAATCGAAGAATATATAAAACTATTTATTTTTATCAATTTCACAAACAAGATTCAAGAATAAGAGATTATTTGATGAAAGGATAGGAATATGTCTTGGGAATCCATTGTGGTAGTGAGAGCGAGAAAATAGTTTTTTCATTTATTTCTTGAACAGTTCTTTAAAAATTTATCTATAGTATGGGTCGTAAGACAATTGATGATTCATGACTTCGGGGATTTTTAAGAATAGAAAGGAATAACCAAATTAAGTTGTAGGGCGCTATGCTTACCAGCATATATAAAGCAAAAAGCTCGTAGCTTATCGGCAACCCCTTGAAAACTAAACACAAGAAGGGTGAAATCCTGATTGAAAAACCTCGTCACTTTAGCAGTGGATAAAACATATAAGAGTAAGAAGTAGTCTTCCATACTCCCCTAACACTCATTCTATGCGCCAGTTGAACACTGAACCTTTCAAGCGCGGGGATGATGCCCTGACAAATGCCTCCTTAAACACTACTCATCGGCATTGGTAAGCAGCCGGTTCCAACACAACAACCACAAGAAGTGCTTATTTAGTTTATCGAAAGAATTACAGACTCTTGTGGGTAGATAAATAAGGCACTCAGCCTCTAAGTCAGCTTGCCTTTTACCTTGTGGCTTGGATCGAAGGAGAAGGGGCGAAGCGAAGGGCTTTAGCACCCTCCTAGCTTTAGGGGAAAGATCATGGATAGATTATCTGGACTAGATCCTAGGGAGCAAGCCTTGGTTAGAGGTTTGCAAGTAGGAAAATCAGTAGTGTACAGAACAGAGTACATGGACCGAGAGGAAAATCTTGGTAATATTCTGAACCATTTATGAACATCACAACAAATAGGATTAAAACGTTTATAGCTCCCACATAAATAAGTAACTGTGCTGCAGTTACAAAATGGGCGTTTGATAAAATATAAAATAAAGAAATCAGGAATTGCATCTTCAACCGCATTATACTATCTAACTCCCTGCCTTATGTATAGGACTCGTTGAGATACCCTATCTTATAGGCTAATTTATTGAGTTTAAAGTCTTTTTAGGAAAAGGTATTTGAGATTTCGAATAGTTGTCCCTAATAAAGTTGATTATGTTTCGCCTCTTCCTCGGAGAAAGACGATCAAACAATTCCCAATCATGGTCCTTCCGGATCGGGTCATCCATATCCATATAATATACAAAAAGAAAATCCAGATACGAGAACGGGAATGGATTCATAAACCAGATTTTTGAGGAACCCTAACATAAATAAATAAGCTTGCTGGAGTGAAATAAAGCGCGGTGAACAGTGGCCCGGATTTCCGATTTAGGTGCATTACCCGCTTAGCCATAGGAGACGTTCCAACACAGTATTCTTTGGTTAGTCCGTCGGCGATTACTAGTAGGATTATTTTAAATAAAAGAGACCTACTAGTAGTCTTGGCTTGCTCTTTTTACCTACCTTGAGAAGGGAAATTCCTTTGAGATGATTAATGAATGTAGGTCAGGTCTCTCTAATTTGCATTAGGTGTGTATGCTTCCCAAAGGCGAGAGAATTTGTGGGGACATAAAAAGGGAGCTCCTATCAACTTGTTCTGACCTAGGATACTAAGCTCATGAGCTTAGTCGTACTTATTATGATTTGAAATGGATAGAGTTTCCCTTTTTTCTTTGCGGTTTTCCATTAATTCAAGGTGAAAAATGAGGTAGCTCCCTTGGCAAAACTGGGATTTGATACAAAAGATTCCGAGTAAAAAGAGATTCATGAGGAAGTGGGGTCTCTTTAGAATCTACTTCAGCATTTATAAATTGGTTAATCTGTAAAGAAAGTATAAAGATACATGTTCGTGAACTCTATTTTTGGCAGAAAATAGCCAGAAATAGGACTTTTCATGTCATTCCCATTTAGGTCCGATTCGGATCCCTCTGTTGTTTCCTTTTCCTCCCGCACCTTTTCCTCGAAATGAGAAAGAAGTTGGTACACTCGAATTGTATTATTTAAGTTTTTATTACTTTCCTAAGATCCTACTTCTACAAATGGTAGGTCATCGGGTTATTCAAATAAGTTGTGTTTCCTGTGGTTTTCCCATGTTACAACTTCCGTACCAATTTGGTCGATTCGGAATGGATCGGTTAAACATTCCATTAGGGATCCTGGTTTTTACTCTTCTGTGTGGTATTCATTCTCGTTTGGCTCTTAGAATCACATCCAGGGCTGATATTATTTACCGGGCTAACCTTGGTATGGAAGTTATGCATGAACGTAATGCTCATAACTTCCCTCTAGACCTGGCTGCGGTCGAGGCTCCATCTATAAATGGATAATATCGGGGTATAAATACGAGTTTTTAAAAAAGTAAAGGAACGATAGAATCCCCTCAACTCATACCAGGGCAGGCAGGGAAAGACTGAGACTATCGATACCGAGCCGGGGTTGATGAAAGATCACAGGATTCACAAAATTGTTTGTCGTCTTTTTTATCTTTGATGACTCGATAATTTCCACAAGCACAAATCCCACTTTTTATAGGCCCAAAAATTCTTTCACAAAATAATCCATCTTTTTTCAGGCTTATTGGTTTTGTAATGAAAAGTGTAGGGTTTCCCCAACTATCCTGCCATTAGGTAGGTTTTTTTTGCCCAAGCACTTATTTGTTGTGGAGAAACTAATCCAATTCAGAGTTGTTGATGTTTATACTAATCAACCATAGAACATAGAATAAAAATTCAGATTCAGTCCAATTAAGCTTCCTTCCTATGAATCCGGAAGTTCTTCTCAGATATAAGGAAATGATTTAGTTCCAGAGCCAAAGATCATAATTCTCGAATGAGCAATCGAAAAGATTCTGGAGCATTCATAGGTTTACGTATTGTTCCTCCAATGATTATAATTCCTAGTACTTCTTGGCGAGCTTTAATATGATCAGATTTATAAGTAAGCATTTCTTGTAAAATATGAGCAACACCAAATCCCTCGAGGGTCCAAACCTCCATTTCGCCTACCCGCTGTCCTCCTTGCTTTACCTTTCCTCTAAAGGGTTGTTGTGTAACAAGGTCATAATGTCATAGAACACCAAAAGTGGTGGTCTTTTATGGACCTAACATAGGTCACATCCCTCAAGACATAAGATTGAAAGATCCAAACCTTCCTCTTCGGAGCGGAAACAGACGTTGCCAAAACATATAAAGATCGACGTAGTCGCTCATAGGGACATATCTATCCGGATAGAGGATAGTCTAGATGGATTCATAGATAGATTTCTATCCATCTATAGAAAGAAGAGAAAGAACTGGGAGTTGGCGCCTACATAACAGGTTCATTGTTTTGTTAAGATTCGGTAGGTATATTTCCATTTCACACTAATTCACACTAAGGTGAGAAATAAAAAATGATAATCCATCTGGAAATCGGGTAAGAAGGATAGGGATCAACAAGTTATTGATTTTTTTTTCAATAAACAAGAATTTGTTGAGGGACAGTACAAATTGAATCCATTTATCAATGATTCGATGAAATATTTTTTTTTTGTGGGTCTATGTCTATGTATTAATCAAATGAATTTCGTTATTATGAGGACTTCAATCGGCATATCAACCTATGACTAGTAGACCCATACCAAGATCTAGTAGTTTAGCAGATCTCTTTCATTATCCAATTATTAGGCTTACTCACCGTACAGATATGATTTTATACAATTTTCTTTTTAAGGTTGAACATATCCGGGCGGGGAAAGGAACAGGCTAGTTGACTTAGTGAACTGAGTTTAAGTGGATTTAGTAGATTATGCGGATTAATATAATATTAAGCCGTCTAAGTCAAGTAGGAAGTTTAGTTCCTGCGATGACCTGTAGCCTTTCTCTTCTATTTATCGATTCGAGGCAAGGTCCTGCCACTATAACCTCGAGTAAGCTGGTTGGATGCTAGCCACATATTATAGGTCAATAAGTGAGACAGAGGTTACTGGGGAAAGGCGAGAAAGCAAGTCCATTAAAATCAGTCCATTCTTCATTCCTTATACTTGTGCTTTTAAGGTCTCCATAACTTGAAAATCATTATTCAATGAATTTGTGCTATTGAGACGGGAAAGATAAATCCATTATATAAAAAATAGGTATTATATATTATAATATAGGCTAGGCTCCTTCCTCTGTTCTTTTTAATATACACTAAGCCGAAAGTCTTGGTTTCAATATGACTCCCCAAGCCATGACCTATTGTATCCTTCAAAACCAGCTTCAGCATTGAGTAAAGAAGAATTCACTATTGGCCGTGTGGACATAAAAATATTCACTTTCATGAGCAGGAGCTGGAGTTTAGGAATCATGTATAGGTGCCCATAGACAGAGACCCATTGACCCACTAGCGGTTTTAGTTGGTAAAAAATAACAGGTTCGAGACAAAGGTATGTCATGGAAGGAAAGCACAAGACCTATTCTCATCAACTGAGAGCTCAACTCAAAGAGAGGGAAAGCAGCATGATGGGGCTCGAATCCGCAAGTGCACGGCTTCGTCGTCAAGTAATAATAAAAAGATCGATCCCACAGAGACCATGATCTCAAATAACAATTAATTTCTAAATCAATTAAACTGGACTATAAAAGATAAAGATTTGGAAAAGTTTGATTTTTGAATCAAGTAGCAAATCAAATTTAAATTTGAAATTAAAACGAAATCAAGAATCAAAATAGGAAAGTAGATCAAATTTGAGATTTCAAAATATCAAAAGGGATTCCCAGGAATTGGGTTACCAACAAGACTGTTCATGTTACTAAATTAACTGCCCCTCTAGTTAATTATCGAAATTTGCTTTGAAGGCGAATTTATCCTAAATAAGTTAATGTTCCCTCTCGGGATGCAAGAACCGTGCCCAATTAAACCAACCCCTACTCTCGTGGTAATTGAATTTAAATCGAACCCTTTAAGCTTTATGACAATTCCTGAACCCTCGAAGGACCGCTTCTAACTCTCGTGATTTAAGTCCTAAGTTCAATCCCTTTAGATCCAATACCTAAGTTCACCGCTAGATTCCTCCTTAGAGTATCTACGACAAGCAAATAAGTGGCCACCGAATTTACGAGTAATTAAAGCAATAAGAATCAAATCAAAAGCAAAATTGAAATTAACAAGAAACCAAACGTCAATTCATCACCATAAAAAAATCTTGGGCATAGTCCCAATTCCTAGAAAGAAGAAGACTACTCAAGCATTGCCATATTCATAGCAAGCTTGATTAATAAAAGCATAAAAAAAACTAAGAGAAGAGAAGAAATTGGACAAGAAGAGAAATCCTAGTTTTTGCCTAAGGCAGCAGCCCCAAAAGCGATCCTATTTTCGAGCCTCTAGGTTCTATTTATAAAGTAGGGTAACTTGCATTCCAAGCAATTACAAAATCAGATCAAATCAGGTTTTAAAATTCCAGATATTACGCGTCACGGTCATGATGCCTGTCATGGCCAGACCGTGACAGATTCTGTCTTGGAAAACTTGGCACTGATGACCTGTCACGATCGTGATGGCCATCATGGCTTGGCCGTGACAGGTTCTAACTTTTTTGTTCTTTTCTTTTCAGTCTTACTCGATCATGGCCGTGATGACTGTCACGGCTAGGCTTCGTCATCATGTAATAAAAAAAAGATCGATCCCACAGAGACCGTAATCTCAAATAACAATTAATTACTAAATCAATTAAACTGGACTATAAAAGATAAAGATTTGGAAAATATTTGATTTTTGAATCAAGTAGCAAATCAGATTTAAAGTTGCAATTAAAACGAAATCAAGAATCAAAATAGGAAAGTAGATCAAATCTGAGATTTCAAAATATCAAAAGGGATTCCCAGGAATTGGGTTACCAACAAGACTGTTAATGTTACTAAATTAACTGCCCATCTTGTTAATTGTCGAAATTTGCTTTGAAGGCGAATTTATCCTAAATAAGTTAATGTTCCCTCTCGTGATACAAGAATCGTGCCCAATTAAACCAACTCCTACTCTCGTGGTAATTGATTTTAAATCGAACCCTTTAAGCTTTGTGACAATCCATGAACCCTTGAAGGACCGCTTCTAACTCTCGTGATTTAAGTCCTAAGTTCAATCCCTATTGATTCAATACCTAAGTTCACTGCTAGGTTCCTACTTAGAGTATCTACGACAAGCAAATAAGCGGCCACCGAATTTACGAGTAATTAAAGCAATATGTATCAAATCGAAAGCAAAATTGAAATTAACAAGAAACCAAACGTCAATTCATCACTATAAACAAATCTTGGGCATAGCCCCAATTCCTAGAAATAAGACTACTACTCAAGCATTGCTATATTCATAGCAAGCTTGATTAACAAAAACATAAAAAAAAACCTAAGAGAAGAGAAGAAATTGGAGAAGAAGAGAAATCCTAGCATTTGCCTAAGGTAGCAGCCCAAAAGTGATCCTATTTTTGAGCCTCTAGGTCCTATTTATTAGGGAGGGTAACTTGCATCCCAAGAGATTACAAAATCAGATCAAATAAGCTTTTAAAATTCTAGATATTGGGCGTCACGATCGTGATTCCTGTCACAGCTAGGTCGTGACAGATTCTGTCTTGGAAAACTTGGCACTAATGGCCTGTCACGGCCGTGGGCCGTGATGGCCATCACGACTTGGCCGTGACAGGTTCTGACCTTTTCGTTCTTTTCTTTTCAGCCTTGCTCGATCATGGCTGTCATGGCTAGGCTGTGATGGGCTCTGTTTGGCTCATTTTTCTTGCTTTTTAAGATCCATCTTCATGAAAGATCCATCATGGTTGATCTTGAACATTTTAATCTTCAATTCCTGCACAAAAACACCACAAACAGCCTTACCCGTTCCAACGTAAAAACTAACAAAAATCAAATTAAAAATGCTTAAACTACATGCAAATGCATGCAATATGATAAAGAAATATGAGGTGTAATCACACTCATCAAACTACCCCAAGATTAAGATTTTGCTTGTCCTCAATCAATAACCAAGGCCAGACAAGATAGACAATCAGAGCATGGTCAGTGATCCAAGAACCCGAGTAACAAATCCAAGTAACAGGCATATCCAAATAAGCAACCAAGAGACAATCAATTTCAAGCCCAATTAGAGCCTTAGGTTCTCTAGATTCATGCTTCTCACTAATTCGGGAACTCTTCTCACCTCACTCAAGTGTTTAGGGACATTTGACAATTCACTCAATTTCCTCAAGGAAGGTACCCTACCATAAGCTTGACTATTAACCAAATCTCTACTTTATTAATGAAAACACATAAGAATCAAGAGGTTTTTTTATTTTGGTTGTAATGGGGCCATGGGATTAATTGTTAGGTGGGGAAATCAAGAAAGGAAAAATTCAAGAAGGCTAAACAAAATATCAAACAATGCAAAGCATGACAACCTTCTAAAATACCTTCTAAAACAGGCGGTTTTGTGTCGTTTTTGTACAGGAATTGAAGATTAAAATGTTCAAGATCAACCATGATGGAGCTTGCATGAAGATGGAGCTTGAAAAGCAAGAAAAATGAGCCAAACAGAGCCCATCACGGCCTAGCCATGACATGTTGGTGTAAGCCCTAGAGGCCAGTGTATTTCTTTGACTTACATTTGTATCTTGCCATTATATATATATATATGATATGAGGTATTCCAGTTTATTGTGTTACCTGTTTAAACATAATAAAGTCCTTATAATAGAAATTTCAGTTTAATAGAATATCAAGTACATGACTTGATCGTGATACACTATTGAACAATGAAATCCTATTCTTAAATATCCGTAGTCAAGTATTTTATTAATAAGGACAATAGTAATACATTGAGACTATTATGTGTGCAGACTGATGACCATATCTCACGGGTCATGGATATGAGATATCGAGTCGCCACATAGGTACACATTAGAGTAATGATGTACTGGATTGACCCACCATGAGAACACTACATGGAGCGTTATGTGAGTGTCATAAGTAGTTCTCATAGTGACAATGGTGTATGCAATCCTTCGACCTGAAATCGTTACGATCCCTACATGAGGAGTCGTGTGCTTTAATATCGTCAAACGTCATCTGTAATAGGATGATTATAAAGATGGTCATTGGGCATCCACGAGCCATGCAGAGGGATGTGAGTGACCTAGATGGAATTTGTCCCTCCTACATAACAGGAGTAATATCTGTGGGGCCCCTGATAGAGTGAGACTGTAAAATGCATGGCCGTGCTGAAATGAGTCAATATGAGATATTGACCTCATTTGTTGTTAAGTCTACTCGAGTATCAGGGAACATGATATTGAACCATACAAGGGTGACACATTCTATGTCTTGTGTTCAATATAGATATATTGACAAAGGGATAATAATGCACATGAATATTTGTCACAGAAAGGTTTCGTCAAATCACTGACTTTCTCACTACTTAGGTGGCAGTGATGTATTACTAGATACCGCTCACTGCTTGTAATATTAAATGGGATTTAATGTTACTACTAACGTTTCGGGAACCTATAGGGTCACACACATAAGAGCAGATCAAAAGAAGCATTAAAAGGAGAGTTGGACTCTTCTATTGGGCCTAGGGCATAGTACATGGGGCTTAGGTCAAACGCTGCTCACTAACTCACTTAAGGAGGTGCTACTATAAGTAGAACACTTAAGCTATTGTGCCTACATGGTTTTTACCCTAGCCGCACATAGAGAGTGACAGTGAGCAGTAGGTCTCGGTTCTCGAAGCTAGCACTGTGAGGCAGAGACGCTTCATGTTCGTGACGTTGGACGTTCACGGGATCTGCTCGTGTGGATACCTTAGAGACATCATTCGTGCGGTGTTCGTGATAGACGATTTCAATCAATTGTAATCGCTTCAAGAGGTAAATCTTCTAACCATGAATCATGACCATTCGCAAGGATCCTTCGATGGGAATTTTTTTTCCTCTGCGTTATTTTGTTTTATACGCAAATTCCCAACAGTGGTATCAGAGCCGCTTGCGAAACCATGATTCTGTTACGTGGTTTACCTGTTATGCATGATAACATGTTTATAATATGAATCGTTTTTCTGAAAATTGTTTTCTGGAAATCGTTTGCATCCGTTTTTGCGAAACCTTGTTTCTGTAATTTTCGTACGTATATGATATATACGTCTATAGCATGTTTATGTATATATGCGATATGTACATTGGTTCTGGAATCCTTATTATGTTCTGCGATGGCGTCAAGTGTTGATGGGGTTTCAGACATGAAGAGTTCACGTTCTTGCGGGCCTTACGGTTTTAGGGTTGAGAGGTTGAAGCCCTAGCCGCCAAGGAAGCGGGAACCCCGTGCCACCTCTGCGTAGTGTGTTATTTTGAAATTCAATTTTTGAAATCTTTTATGTCACCATTTAATAATAACATCAATTACAATAAATGTGATTTATAGTAACATCAATTACAATAAATGTGATTTATAGTGACATCAATTACAATAAATGTGATTTATAGTAACATCAATTACAATAAATGTGATTTATAGTAACATCAATTACAATAAATGTGATTTATTGTATATATGTTATGTTTTCAAAATTCAGATTTTGAAATCTCTAATTAATAAATAATAATTATAATAATAATAATAATAATAATAATAATTATAATAATAATAATAATAATAATAATAATAATAATAATAATAATAATAATAATAATAATAATAATAATAATTGTGTATTATTATTGGTTGATTATTTATTTGGTAATGTATGGTGAATGGTTATGGCCTTAGTCCTTTAATCTTTTGGTTTATATTTTGAAATACGGCCTGCGTGCCGTGCCTTTCTCTTATATTCCATATGTATATTCTTTTCTCATCTCACTTCCGTCATATGTAAAATAAGGTTTATGTTTATGTAATGTAATGATGGAGACAAGAAGATGTTATCCTGTGGGAGATCATGCTTGGAGAAACCTGGACGCTCTTAGGTTTCAGTTTAGATTCTCTCATTGGCTTGGGAGAATCAATGCGTTAGGGGCCATAACCATATCACATTTATTTGCCTTATATATGTATGAGATGCATGTATGTATATAGTATGTTAAAAGGGGTTTAACTAATATATGTATGAGATGCATGTATGTAAATAGTAAGTTAAAGAGTTTAACAAATGATGAGATCAAATTTTAATCAAATCCCTCAAAAGGAAATATTAAGTCACATTTAAAGGCCTTCCAATGCATGACACTCGTCAAGACTATGATCGATTAAGTGTGGGTCCACCAAAGCGCGGTACCTTTATCTATACTAGTAAGACGCGATGGGACAAATGTAATGTTCAACTGCTATCCATTGGGTTTGACTTAACTAAGCCAACTTCAATAGGATTGAAAGGCTTAGAGGCTTATAAGTTGGGCTTTTGTCCATGTGATGGATTAGAATAAGAGTTATTCACCCAACTGTCCAAGAGTTGCATGAGATGCAATCGGAAAGTGTTTCCTACCTATATAACCGAATTTTGAGTGATCATCCAAAGCTGACTTAAAGCTAGGTGAAATATGGATCTTGGCCCACTAGAAAATCTTCCAACAGGATTTTCCGAATCAATGATGAGGGTCATTGTTTTGAATAAAATAGTGGGAGGCGTATTTAATTAAAGACCTTATTAAATAACTTCATGGCATGATACTTATATTTTGCATATTTATCTCTGTAGATTACCATGGCATCAAACACATCAAGTAACCTGTCATTGCGATCCGTCCTTGAGAAGGACAAACTATCCGGAACAAATTTTCTGGACTGGTACAGAAATTTGAGGATTGTCCTCAAACATGAGAAAAAGCTGTATGTTCTTGAGGAGCCTATGCCTGAGGAGCCACCGGCTTCAAGTGCTCCTAGGGCTGACAGGGATGCTTATAAGAAGCATCAGGATGACGCCTTAGACGTCGGCTGTCTTATGCTTCCTACCATGACCTCTGAGCTGCAAAAGCAACATGAGACCATGGAGGCGTACGATATGATCGTGCACCTCAAGCTGCTCTACCAAGAGCAAGCAAGGCATGAGCGGTTCGAAGTTTCTAGAGCCCTTTTCCAGTGTAAATTGGCAGAAGGAAGCCCTGTGAGTTCTCATGTACTCCAGATGATCGGGTACACTGAGAATCTCGAGAGACTGGGATTTCCTTTAGGTCAAGAGTTGGCCACCGACTTAGTTCTGCAATCGTTGCCTGAGAGCTATAGTCAGTTTGTCATGAACTATGATATGAATGATCTTGACAAACCTTTACCAGAATTGTTGAGCATGTTGAGAACCGCTGAACAAAATATTAACAAAGGAAAGGGGAAGGCCATTTTGATGGTCCAGGCTGGAAATAGCAAGAAGCAGCCCAAGAAGCCCACGCACAAACAAAAGGGCAAAGGCAAGGGCAAGGCCATCAACAAGATCAAGCCCAGTGCTTCTGGCTTGAAGCTTGTGGGTGGTGTGGCTAAGGAAGGTAATTGCTTCCATTGTGGTCGGACCGGACATTGGAAGAGGAACTGCCCAAAATACCTGGAAGAAATCAAGAAGAAGAAGGGAAGTGAGACTTCCACTTCAGGTGTGTTTGTTATAGAAGTCAATTTATCTACTTCTGCATCATGGGTATTAGATACTGGATGTGGTTCTCACATTTGTACAAATGTGCAGGATCTAAACAGGAGTAGACCATTGGCAAAGGGCGAAGTCGACCTACGAGTTGGAAATGGAGCAAAGGTTGCTGCTTTAACTGTAGGAACTTATGTTTTGACTTTGCCCACTGGGCTTACTATTCAGTTAGAGAACTATTATTTTGTGCCTGCAACTAGCAGGAATATCATTTCCGTTTCTTGTTTGGACAAGATTGGTTTTTCTTTTATAATAAAGAACAAAAGTTGTTCTATTTATTTGGATGATATTTTCTATGCTAGTGCACACATGAGTAATGGGCTTTATGTCCTTGATCTTGAAATGCCCATCTATAACATAAATACTAAGAGGTTCAAACCAAATGAGTTGAACCCGTCTTATCTTTGGCATTGTCGTTTAGGCCATATAAATGAGAAGCGCATTTCGAAGCTCCGTAAAGATGGACTCTTGGACTCATTTGATTATGAATCATATGAGATATGTGAGTCTTGTTTATTGGGAAAGTTGACTAAAGCTCCATTCACCGGAAAAGGTGAAAGAGCTAACGATCTTTTGGGTCTTATACATAGCGATGTATGCGGACCCCTAAACACATTAGCTAGAGGTGGTTTTCAGTACTTCATCACATTCACTGATGATTTCAGTAGATATGGATTTGTGTATCTTATGAAACATAAATCAGAATCCTTTGAAAAGTTCAAGGAATTCAAGAATGAGGTACAAAACCAACTTGGTAAAAATATTAAAACTCTTCGATCAGATCGAGGTGGTGAATATTTGAGCCTAGAGTTTGATGATCATCTGAGAGAGTGGAATTTTATCTCAACTCACTCCACCTGGAACACCACAATGGAATGGTGTTTTTGCGAGGAGAAATCGAACCTTGTTGGGCATGGTTCGGTCTATGATGAGTCATCCAAACCTTCCAAACTCTTTATGGGGACATGCTCTATTAACAACAACTTTTACACTTAACCGTGTTCCATCCAAAGCGGTAGGAAAGACACCATATGAGATATGGACTGGTAGACGACCCATCATGTCTTTTATGAAGATTTGGGGTTGTGAAGCATACGTAAAACGTCAAGCTTCTAATAAGCTTGATCCCAAATCTGATAAATGCTTCTTTGTGGGGGTATCCCAAAGAAACCAAGGGGTACTATTTCTATAATCCTTCCGAAGGCAAAGTGTTTGTCACACGGACTGGTGTATTCCTAGAAAAGGAGTTTATCTCCATAGGAACCAGTGGGAGGAAGATAGAACTTGAAGAAATTCAAGAATCACAGAGTAGTGACCTACCATTGGTGGAACATGAGCAACCTTCACAAAATGCTGTGGAGGAACAACCTGCTCTAGTAGCACAAGACCAGCGTAGGTCTAACAGGATACGTCACCAGCCTGAGAGATATGGATTTCTCATGACTCCACAAGGTGATGTATTGCTCATGGATCGAGATGAGCCTGTGACTTACCAGGAGGCCATCACTGGCCCAGAATCTGAGAAGTGGCTTGAGGCAATGAATTCTGAGATGGATTCCATGTACACCAACCAGGTATGGACCTCGGTAGAGCCACCTGAAGGGGTGAATCCCATAGGGTGCAAGTGGGTTTTCAAAAAGAAAACTGACATGGATGGTAAGGTACACACCTTTAAGGCGTGATTGGTCGCTAAGGGTTTCAAGCAAATTCATGGTGTCGACTATGATGAGACCTTTTCGCCTGTTACGATGCTTAAATCCGTCCGGATATTACTTGCTATCGCTGCATACCATGATTATGAGATATGGCAGATGGATGTCAAAACTGCTTTCCTTAATGGAAAGCTTCTTGAGGATGTGTACATGACACAACCTGAAGGCTTTGGCATTTCAGAGGATGCTGGAAAGGTATGTAAATTGCAGCGATCAATCTATGGATTGAAGCAAGCTTCCAGAAGTTGGGACCTTCGTTTTGATGATGCTCTAAGACAGTACGGATTCATCAAAAATGAAGATGAACCTTGTGTCTACAAGAAGGTTAGTGGGAGCATTGTTGTTTTTCTGGTGTTATATGTAGATGACATATTCCTCATTGGAAATGACATCCCTACACTACAAAATGTAAAGACATGGTTAGGGAATTGCCTCTCTATGAAAGATTTGGGTGAAGCTACCTATGTATTGGGAATCAGGATCTATAGGGATAGATCGCTGAAATTGCTAGGCCTAAGTCAGAGTACATACATAGACAAAGTGTTGAGACGCTTTAACATGCATGAATCCAAGAAAGGACTCTTGCCTATGTCACATGGTATATGCCTATCAAAGGCACAATCCCCTTCCACTCAAGAAGAAAGGGATCGCACGAGTAAGATTCCATATGCATCCGCAATTGGATCTATCATGTATGCCATATTATGTACTTGACCAGATGTATCGTATGCTTTGAGCATAACGAGAAGGTACCAGTCTGATCCCGGTGAAAGTCACTGGTCTGCTGTCAAGAACATCCTTATGTACTTGAGAAGAACTAAGGATTCGTTCTTGGTATATGGAGGTGAGGAAGAGCTTGCTGTAAAAGGTTACACCGATGCTAGCTTCCAAACCGATAAGGATGATTCTAGATCGCAATCTGGTTATGTGTTACTTTGAATGGCGGGGCGGTGAGCTGGAAGAGTTCAAAGCAAGAGACAGTCGCCGATTCTACTACAGAGGCTGAGTATATTGCTGAGCTTGGTACAGTTCCTAGTATTGTGGACCCCATTGATCTCTATTGTGATAACAATGGGGCCATTGTACAAGCTAAGGAACCTAAATCTCATCAGCGATCCAAGTTTTCCAAGACAGAATCTTTCACGGCCTAGCCGTGACAGGCATCACGACCGTGACGCGCAATATCTAGAATTTTAAAAGTTGATTTGATCTGATTTTGTAATTGCTTGGGATGCAAGTTACCCTACCTTATAAATAGGACCTAGAGGCTAGAAAATAGGATCACTTTTGGGCTGCTACCTTAGGAAAAAGCTAGGATTTCTCTTCTTCTCCAATTTCTTCTCTTCTCTTAGGTTTTTTTTTATGCTTTTGTTAATCCAGCTTGCTATGAATTTAGCAGTGCTTGAGTAGTAGTCTTATTTCTAGGAATTGGGGCTATGCCCAAGATTTGTTTATAGTGATGAATTGACGTTTGGTTTCTTGTTAATTTCAATTTTGCTTTCGATTTGATTCCTATTGCTTTAATTACTCGTAAATTCGGTGGCCACTTATTTGCTTGTCGTAGATACTCTAAGAAGGAACCTAGCGGTGAACTTAGGTATTGGATCTATAGGGATCGAACTTAGGACTTAAATCACGAGAGTTAGAAGCGGTCCTTCGAGGGTTCACGAATTGTCATAAAGCTTAAAGGATTTGATTTAAATTCAATTACCACGAGAGTAGGGGTTGGTTTAATTGGACACGGTTCTTGTATCCCGAGAGGGAACATTAACTTATTTAGGATAAATTCGCCTTCAAAGCAAATTTCGACAATTAACAAGAGGGCAGATAATTTAGTAACATGAACAGTCTTATTGGTAACTCAATTCCTGGGAATCCCTTTTGATATTTTGAAATCTCATATTTGATCTACTTTCCTATTTTGATTCTTGATTTCGTTTTAATTGCAACTTTAAATTTGATTTGCTTCTTGATTCAAAAATCAAATCTTTTCCAAATCTTTATCTTTTATAGTCCATTTTAATTGATTTAGTAATTAATTGTTATTTGAGATCACGGTCTCTGTGGGATCGATCTTTTTTTTATTACTTGATGGCGAAGCCGTGCGTTTACGGATTCGAGCCCCATCAAGTTTTTGGCGCTGTTGCCGAGGACTGTGTTTTATTTGAATTTCAATTTAATTTTTAAATTGATTTTTCTGAACATTTTTTTTATTTAATTCTTTCTTTATTTCTTTTTCTAGTATATCTACCTCTCTCTTTGCAGAAATTTTTCTCTCTTATGCGAAGATCCCAAAGTCTTGGAAATCTTGTTGAAGTTGACCCCGAGATCGAAAGGACCTTTCGTAGATGTGGGAGACTACAAAGGTTAGGAGAGAGAGAGAGGTTGATTCTCATTCCACTCATGGTGAATCTACCGGATACCAAACCACTGAAGGACTACGCAGCCCCAAATGCTAGGGGTTTGCGAACTGGGATTGCTAGGCCAGAATTTGAGGCGAAAAACTACACTATCCCGCCTATGTGAATTGGCATGATTAGGCAACATCAATTTGGAGGATTACCCTCGGAGGACCCGACTGATCATGTGGAGACATTCCTGGAGTTCACCGATGCAATAAGAATTCAAGGTGCCCCGATTGATGCTATACGCTTGAGGTTATTCTCCTCCTCTCTGACTGGAAAGGCAAAAGCTTGGTTGAAGCAAGTGCCCGCTAATACGTTGTCAACTTGGGACCAATTGGAGCAGGCATTCCTGGAAAAATTCTTCCCTCCATCCAAGACTGCTTACGTGTGAACTCAGATCACCGGCTTCTTCCAAAAGGACGAAGAATGTTTATCCGAAGCTTGGGATGAATGTTAGTGCATACCTTCTACAACGGATTGGATTACTCTTCGAAGGTGTCACTTGACTCCGCAGCTGGTGGAGCCTTTATGAATAGACCTCTGACTGAAGCATTCGATATCATCGAAAACGTGGCCACCAACTATCACCAATGGGGTTCGGAAAGAGGTAATAACTCGAAAAAGATTTCGGGGGGTGAGTTTGAAATGAATAACACTGATCTAATTATGTCTAAAATTTACTCATTGAATAAACGCTTTGATAAGCTTGAAAATGCTAATATGAGTTCAATAGGTGCTACTAATGTTGTTTGTGAGATTTGTGGAATGCAGGGACATAACATAATGGAGTGCTCACATGGTATTGCTCCTGGATCCGGTGCTTCGGGGGAACAAGTGAACTCTTGTCACAACTTCTATGACACGAACCCGAAGTTGCCAAATTATGTTCCCCCAAATTCTTACAACCAAGGAAGGAGGAATAGCCCTTATCTCTCCTATGGGAACTACAACAACATGTTAAACCACGAATTCCAGGAAGGCCAAGGTAGTAGGAAACCCACATCGGGGTATCCTCAGGTACAAAAGTCTAAACTTGAGTCTCTTTTGGAAAATTTTGTTGAAACTCAAACAAAGAAAAATGAAGAGTTTAGGGAACAAGGTAGGGCAGTCAATGAGGCAATATAAGAGTTAACATCTAAGGTAGATAAGTTAGCCATCCATAATAAGATGTTAGAAACTCAGATTGCCCAACAAGCTAGTACATATTCTAGAACTAAGGGTACGTTCCCAGGACAACCCGAAGTTAATCCTAATGAGCACTGTAATGCTATATACTTGAGGGATGATAAGCTTGGGGTAGTTAAAAAGGATGTGGAATGTGAGGAAGACATGAGTGAACATAAAGAGATAGAGCCAAAGTATGTCCCTCCACCACCTTACCAACCCCCAATACCTTTCCCACAAAGGTTGGTCAAGAAAATACAAGTAGAAAAAGAAACTAAGAGCTTAACTGAGGAGCGTGATGCCGTGATAAAAACTAATATGCCTCCTAAACTAAAAGATCCAGGAAGTTTCTCTATTGCTTGCTCCATTGGAGAATTAAAAATAGACCAAGCCTTATGTGACTTAGGGGCTAGTGCAAGTTTGATGCCGCTTACTATCTTTGAGAGGTTAGGAACCAAGGAATTGAGTCCATCCAAGTCCTCTTTACAATTTGCAGATGGCTAAACTAAAACCCCTCTAGGCATACCAGAGAATGTCCCTATAAAGGTAGGTAAATTTTTCATTCCTACCGATTTCATGGTGTTGGATATGAACGGGAATTCTAAATTCCCTATCATTCTTGGAAGTCCATTCTTGGCCACAGCTGGAGCAATAATAGATGTAAAAAATGGTAAGCTCTCTTTGAATGTAGAGGAAGGTAGGGTGGATATTGATTTTTGACTAACTCATATAACAACCCTCCTTTTGAGAGTCATGTTTGCAGGATTGAGATAATGCCTCCAAAGGTGAAGGAAGAGCTTAACATGGAAGCAACTCCCAAACTTTACATGACAAATGATGCACCAAATAAAAAATAAAAAATAAAAAGGAAGAAAGAAAGAAAGGTGGAAAAGTGAACTAAAGCCCAAAAAGGTATTTTAGAAGGTTGTCATGCTTGGCATTGTTTGATATTTTGTTTACCCTTCTTGAATTTTTCCTTTCTTGATTTCCCCACCTAACAATTAATCCCATGGCCCCATTAAAACCAAAATAAAAGACCTCTTGATTCTTATGTGATTTCATTAATAAAGTAGAGATTTGGTTAATAGTCAAGCTTATGGTAGGGTACCTTCCTTGAGGAAATTGAGTGAATTGTCAAATGTCCCTAAACACTTGAGTGAGGTGAGAAGAGTGCCCGAATTAGTGAGAAGCATGAATCTAGAGAACCTAAGCCTATAATTGGACTTGAAATTGATTGTCTCTTGGTTGCTTATTTGGATATGCCCGTTACTTGGATTTGTTACTCGGGTTCTTGGATCACTGTCCATGCTCTGATTGTCTATCTTGTTTAGCCTTGGTTATTGCTTGAGGACAAGCAAAATCTTAAGCTTGGGGTAGTTTGATGAGTGTGATTACACCTCATATTTCTTTATCATATTGCATGTATTTTGATGTAGTTTAGGCATTTTTAATTTGATTTTTGTTAGTTTTTACCTTGGAACGGGTAAGGCGGTTTTGTGGTGTTTTTGTGCAGGAATTAAAGATTAAAATGTTCAAGATCAACCATGATGGAGCTTGCATAAATATGGAGCTTGAAAAGCAAGAAAAATGAGCCAAACAGAGCCCATCACGGCCATGATCGAGCAAGGCTGAAAAGAAAAGAATGAAAAAGTCAGAACCTATCACGGCCAGGCCGTGATGGCCATCACGGCCGTGACAGGCCATCCGTGCCAAGTTTTCCAAGACAGAATTTGTCACGGCCTGGCCGTGACAGGCATCACGGCCGTGATGCGCAATATCTGGAATTTTAAAAGCTGATTTGATCTGATTTTGTAATTTCTTGGGATGCAAGTTACCCTACCTTATAAATAGGGCCTAGAGGCTCGAAAATAGGATCATTTTTGGGGTTGCTACCTTAGGCAAAAACTAGGATTTCTCTTCTTCTCCAGTTTATTCTCTTCTCTTAGTTTTTTTTAATGCTTTTGTTAATCAAGCTTGCTATGAATATGGCAATGCTTGAGTAGCCTTCTTCTTTCTAGGAATTGGGTCTATGCCCAAGATTTGTTTATGGTGATGAATTGACGTTTGGTTTCTTGTTAATTTCAATTTTGCTTTCAATTTGATTCCTATTGCTTTAATTACTCGTAAATTAGGTGGTCACTTATTTGCTTGTCGTAGATACTTTAAGGTGGAACCTAGCGGTGAACTTAGGTATTGGATCTATAGGGATTGAACTTAGGACTTAAATCACAAGATTTAGAAGCGGTCCTTCGAGGGTTCACGAATTGCCACAAAGCTTAAAGGGTTCAATTTAAATTCAATTACCACGAGAGTAGGGGTTGGTTTAGTTGGGCACAGTACTTGTATCCCGAGAGGGAACATTAACTTATTTAGGATAAATTCACCTTCAAAGCAAATTTCGATAATTAACAAGAGGGGTAGTCAATTTAGTAACATGAACAATCTTGTTGGTCACCCAATTCCTGGAAATCTCTTTTTCATATTTAAAATCCCAAAAAAATTTGATTTTATTTTATTGCTTCTTTTATTTTCTTAAAATCTTTTCACACCTATTTCTCAGTCTAAAATAGTTGTTTAATTTGTGAAGTGATACTTGGTTTCCCAATCCCTGAGTTCGATACTCAGTTTCTCATCGTTTTATTATTACTTGCTTCGATTCGGTATGCTTGCCGGAGCCCATCAAGTTTTTGGCGCCGTTGCCGGGGATTGGCAATACCAACATCATTAGTAACAAAGGAGGCAACTACTTTAGACTTTTTAATTTTTAATTGTATATATTTGACCTTTTCTTTTGAGTTTTGTTTGTGCAAGGTTGATGAAACACATGGACTATCGTTACTATCCAACTTGGGAATATCAACTTGATTGGATGGTGTTTGATGGTATCACTGATAAGCACATGAAGATATACTCCAAAGAGGAATGGAGATCCTATTTGTCATCCTTACAACCACCACCAGACATTAAGTTGGATCCCGAGGTGCTGGAATCACTTTGGGATATAGATGCTCAACATTTGATCCAGAGCATAGAGCGTAGCAAGGAGGAATTTAGTGGCATGATTCAAAGGCATACAATGCGTAATAAACATTCTCAATTGGTAGCGGAGATGCTAAGTAACAACTTTCAGAGGTTAGAAGAGCAAGCTAGCAAATTTTTTGAATTGCTAGCTGAAAAGCCGTACCAGACTCAAATTGAAGAGAATGTTGTTGCCAATATGGACTTAAATGAATACGAAGTCGTGGTGGAAGGTGATTTAAGAGGAGACGATCATGAAGCGGAGTGCAAGGAGGAATTATCCCCCATTATTCCTTTTCAAGGGACGATTAAGAAGAATCATGTAGAAAACTCTTCCTTCACCATTCCTATTGAGGAACCTAGAAATTATAAGTTGGATAAGTATGTTGGTTTGCATACATGTTTGGATATAACTAAGTTGGTACCTTCTATTTGTCAACAATATTACTTTGTGAAAATACCAACTTTAGAGTTCAACTCATTGCCTGAGAATTGAGAGTTTTCATCAACAGCGGCAAAGGCTCTAAGGTCGCCTCAAGAAGTTATGGTTCTAGTGCTTCATGAAGAAACTAATTACGTAAAGGCCATTCTTGGAGTAGGTGACTTACCATTTGACCCAGGTGGAAGTGAGCTCATCATATCACTTAAAGAAGTCAATGAAATCTCATCACACTTGGTTCTTCCATCTCCACTCCACAAGTCATGGGATCCGGGAGGAGGGTCTTATATCTTGGGCATCTCTTGGTCTTTTTACCATAGGCTATGGGATCCGGGTGGAAGCGTCTTCAATGAGTTTTTCTAAACCCTTCTCTTTTTAATTATTTTGCTTTTCTTTACTTGGGTCATATGTGTGTGAGTCTTGTGCTGGTAAGCTTGAATGAATTTAATTAAATTTAGCATAAATGGATTGCATTATAAATATTTATTTTTGATGATTTCCCTTAATGATTTGAAAATTGAAAATTGATCCCCATGTGAAAAATTGAAAATTGAACTTTGAGAAATTTTATTGTGATTGCATAATTTATGATAAGTTTGTGGTGAAGGGATGCACACATTAGGGATTGTATCTCGGTCAAACAATTTGCGAAAAATGTCCAGGTGAGGAATTTGAGCCTCCAACAATGTTTTTGAATTGTGTGAATCACTTTTAAGTTACACTTTCTCGGATTTGCTTGAATCTCTTCATGGTTTGCATGTTTATATGTTTGCATCAAATGATTTAGAAAATTTTCTTTGAAATAGCTACTTGGCCTAAAAAGGACCATACCTAATGCATGTTCCCTAGTTAGCCACATTGAGCCTAATAGCCCATTGTTTCTTGATGACCTTATATTATAAGCCAAAAATCCGGAAAAACCATGTTAACTCAATCTTAGGATTTAGGAGAGCATGGATGCTTAGCAAGACAAGGGTTGAAGGAAACTAAGTTTGGGGTGGCTACAAGGGTTTGATATGTTATTTTGGGTTGAGAAAAATAAAAAAATATAGGTTGAAGCCAAAGGCAAAAAGAAAAAGAAGTAAAGTTCAAAAATATCTAAAAAGGGGTATTAAAAGGAAAAGGTTGTAGCCACCAAAAAAAAAAAATGAAAACGGAATAAGAGTGGAAAGTCAAGGTAAAAAGTTTCATGCTCTCTTAATTCCTAGGGATGTAAAACCTAGTACCTTTGAATATCCTACCTTTAGCCAGGCCCCATTATAACCTTTAAAAGACATTTTGATGTTGCATGCATGTTCTCGTGGGAACTATTTTTGAGATGAAAATTAAATTCATGGAAAATGCTCTTGAAAAGTGAAATTGAGTGAAAGTTGATATCCTAGACAAATTGAGCGAATGAGTGAAATACTAAATGTCCTTGTGAGGAAGGCAATTGTTTGAAATTGGTGATCTCTCTTTTGTGTGTAACTTGGATCCTTTGCTTAGATTGATTATTGCATGAATGATGAAATTCTCTTTGTTTGAAGTAAATGAATGTGGGGATTACTATAATGAAAAGGGAAAACATTGAATAAAAATTGAATTGATAAAATTGCATGAAATTTGTGCGAAATTGATTGAATCTTTTGAGCTTGCCAAGTTTTGAGTCTATTTGATTTTTAGTTTGCTTGAGGACAATCAAAGCTTAAGTTTGGGTTATTTTGATAATCCGCTGGCTTATCATGTTTTATCTATTATTTTAGAGTGGATTTAATCAATTAAGTTGAGTTGAATACTTGATTTAGCCCAAATTAGACTTTGTTTTCCTATTTTTGTTATTTTAGAGTCAATGTGTGTATTTAATTGATTTAATTAGATTTTAGATTATTTTATCAAGATTTTCTTATTTTTATTTTTAGGAAAGGACAAAGAAGAAGGATATCAATTAAATTGAAGATTGCCAAGTAAATTGTGGGGGACCCATATGATGGATTTGAAGTCCAAATCAAATTGGATTTGGATTATTATGATTAAAAGATAATTCAATTGACATTGAGATAAAAGTTTGGATCCAAATCAATTTGGATTTGGTTAATAATTGCCTATCACAACACTAAAGGATAATGGATTTGAAAAGTCAAATTGGCTAAACAATTATTTGCAGGTCCCACATGAACTTCTATTTTTGGAAGAAATTGGAACTAAAATCACGTGCAGATCATGAGAGATCATGAGAGGACAAGTTTGAAACAAATGGAGATTAGAATTGAATAGAAGATTTGGCAATTGGCATGAAGTAAAGGATCAGGGCCATCAACGTGAAGCAAGTCTTGCAAGGGTCCCACGTGAAATGTCAAACTTGAAAAGATATGAATTTGCCAATTAAAAGATAAGATTTGCATTAGAATTTCCACAAAGCAACATGATAAAAGAATTGGCAGGGGCCCACGCGTTTGACCCTGATTAAATTAGGAGATTGACTGTTTGAAAGTTACAATATATATAGCTAGACAGCAGCGCCTTAGGGGAACAACACAGTACCGAGGAGAGCACCGCCTAGGCCACAGAGTGAAATTTTCAAAGGAGTTTTCTTTTCTTCTTCTTGTTCTTTCTTTTATGCTTGAGTAGTTTTTTTTCTTTCTAGGAATTGGGGCTATGCCCAAGATTTGTTTATGGTGATGAATTGACGTTTGGTTTCTGGTTAATTTCAATTTTGCTTTCGATTTGATTCATATTGCTTTAATTACTCATAAATTCGGTGGCCACTTATTTGCTTGTCGTAGATACTCTTAGGAGGAACCTAGCGGTGAACTTAGGTATTGGATCTATAGGGATTGAACTTAGGACTTAAATCACGAGAGTTAGAAGCGGTCCTTCGAGGGTTCACGAATTGTCACAAAGCTTAAAGGGTTCGATTTAAATTCAATTACCACGAGAGTAGGGGTTGGTTTAATTGGGCACGATTCTTGTATCCCGAGATGGAACATTAACTTATTCAGGATAAATTCGCCTTCAAAGCAAATTTCGACAATTAACAAGAGGGGCAGTTAATTTAGTAACATGAACAGTCTTGTTGGTAACCCAATTCCTGGGAATCCCTTTTGATATTTTGAAATCTCAGATTTGATCTACTTTCCTATTTTGATTCTTGATTTTGTTTTAATTGCAACTTTAAATTTGATTTGCTACTTGATTCAAAAATCAAATCTTTTCCAAATCTTTATCTTTTATAGTCCAGTTTAATTGATTTGGTAATTAATTGTTATTTGAGATCACGGTCTCTGTGGGATGGATCTTTTTATTACTTGACGACGAAGCCGTGCACTGACGGATAATGCCCCATCACAGCACAAGTTGAATTCAATTCCGTGAGACCTATGAATGAGATATATTAGGTTAGGAGAGCCTTTGACCATTTTAAATACATATATAATAGTAGAATAAAACTAGGGGAAGACCCTTAGGAGATCATGAGGACAAGTCCCTTATAACGTTTTCACGATCATCAAGGGCTATGAAATCATAATTCTCCTTCTCCACTTGATTGAGTTTCGCGTCAAGGTCGTAGAGCTCGTCCCTGGATCCACGGGGAGTTTGAGATCGATATGCACCAATGATCGAAGTAGAGACTAGGAGCTAATCATTTTACGGATTTTTTGCGATACTGATCGAGCAAATCTTCATTCCGGGATAATCACCACTCGACGAGTGACCGATTGAAAGAGCCCTATGAGTCTCGGGAAGAGAGAGACTAAAAAACCGATATTTGTTTACCAACCACACATTGTCTAACCAAATCCAATTCTTTCTCGATATGTTCCTCAAAAAATCCGATTCGTACGGATTCTTCCCCCAACTAAAACTAAAGAAGAGATCTTGGCATAATTGCCACATATGAAATTGAGCACAATTTTGCAAAGAAATAGCCCGCTTGTTTCTCAAGAAGAGATGGGAAACATTCTCAATATCATTTGATTGAATAGTTGACCCAGCCCCTTGTTGTTTGAAGAAAACCTCCACTTCAATTGATATTTTTTCACGAAAAGCAAACATGAGATAATAAATCCAGTCTTTCACTAAGATTTCGAATAGTTGTCTCGAATAAAAGTTGATTATGCTTCACCTTTTCCTCGGAGAAAGATGATCAAACAATTCCCAATCATGGTCCTTGCGGATCGGATCATCCATATCCATATAATATACAAAACGAAACTCCATATATTTGATATCTTTCTCTTTGAATGAGATCTCAATTCCAGCGACCGTTTCATTAGATATCTTACAACTAGAATCCCTATTTTTTCCGATCCAGTTCCTCCACCACCGCGAACTCCAGTTAGATTCAGGGATGATACACTTTTTAGTTATTGGGAGAATCCGAGTACTCTATTTCGGATCCAGGAAAGAGCTCTCAGAGATCTTTTTTCCTTTTGGAAGATACAGGAGCGGAACAATCAACCTATTGATATTGTAAGACTCAAAATATTCTTTCAATGTCTCAGTGTGGTCAGCACTGGGTGTTTCCGAGCAGCGAGGCTTACACCCATTTGCATTTCTTCATCCAAAGTTCCTTACGCTTATGCATGAATTATTGAATAAGCCATCTTCCTATCAAGGTTAAGGAGTCAATTGAGCATCTCAGCAGCGGGATTGAATACCCGGATAGAGTCAGAGTTCACGTTGCCCGCCCTGAACAAATAGGAGGCATGGGCCACAGCTTGCACATAAGCTGTCGGGTCGCACGACAAAAGAACACCCAAAATATAGATGCACACTCCAAAATGTGAAATATTCATCTTCATTGGAGCTTTTTGGTGGTAGTCGTGACCAATAGCCATCAGCTGTCAGCTCGTTGGTATGGCGAGAGCTTCAAGCCTGATTTCAGGTTCAGGTGGCACCCCCGCCCCCCACACACACACACAAGCACCATCGGACGAAGGGGGGATGGGGAAAGCTACAGGCCCAAAACCTTCGACCCTTCTTTCTAAATGGGGGTACTCAGAGCACCTCATCTTTTCATTTCGTTGTTGTTCATTCCCATTAGGGTTAGGCCGAAGTGTTTGGCATTTCCTTCTCCGCGCCCACTCACGCTTTGCTGACATATCGCGTGGTAAAGAGAAGAGAGTAAGAAAGAATAGTAAATAGAGCACACCGCAGAAAGACTCTAAATATGAGAAGTCCCCTTTGGATTCGAGAAGAAGGAAATGAAGAATGGGAACGAAACCAAACGAGGCGTTTCCAGCTCTAGTTTTGGATGAGCTTCTCCCAATTATGTCTGGTAATAGAATAAGGCGACTTGCTCTGACCAAGACTCCACTTTTTGCTCCGTCCATGGAGCTTATGAATTTCCTGGAATGTAGATAGACCAAAAGAGGGAATGACGGGATAAGAATAGGAATTAGAAGACCATTGGAAAAAGGGGCACCTGTGGGAACATCTCTACTGACGAACCATTTCAATAGGAAGGGTGCTGTCGTGATTTCTAATTTTACTACCTAACTTTTTATTTTTATTTATATATTTATATAAACTTTATATATATGTTGTTATGTTATATATGAAATATATGTTATATATATATATATATATATATATATATATATATATATATATATATTTATAGAATAAATATGAAAAATGGGTCATTTTTTTCATGTTCCTTTTGTTTGGGAGGGGAAGGGTAACACAGAAGCGATCAATTTTATCTATTTCTTTATCTCTGCATGAATCATATGTTCGTAACACAAGGGACATAATTTTCTCAATTCCAATCGACTAGGCGTATTGTGTCGATTCTTTTGAGTAATATATCTGGAAATACCTGGATGATTAGGTATCTTGTCTTGAAGCGGGCTCAAAAGACCAACCTTATTGAGTTTCGCTACCGCTTGTATGACTATGAATTATCATACATGTATTAACATAAATAAGGGCGGGGATTAAAAAAAACATTAGTGGATGGTTAGAAACAAAGATACACAAAGGATTTGTACCGCGGAATGGAATTGATAGGGAACCGTAGCCAAGTGGTTAAGGCATGAGTCTGCAAAACTTCTATTCGTTGGTTCGAATCCGCCCGGTTCCTACACTAAAGCGCCACGCCATTCCACCCATCATTTTTTTACATGGTTAGTGGATAGAACGGGGGCCGACATTTGCTCCTTCGTACTAGTGCAGTGGCTTAGCTGCCTTAGTTTCCCTTCCTTACCGGTATTCGCTTTGGTTGCCTAGATCGTGCCACCTACGTAGCCCCCTGAGACAGGCCAGCTGCCAATTCTCCACCCACTTTACTACTTATTTAAGTCACGATCAGAAATGTTTCAATCCGGACTGGGAAACGCTAGTTCGAGCCCAGCTCGTGACAAGGCCTTTGGTCATAAAATCTTTGTTCAGCGTGCGGCAGGGGCGGGTAGCCTCTCATCATATTGCAGCAGGAACATTGGCCATATTGGCGGGCCTTTTCCATCTTAGTATGCGTCCACCCCAACGTCTATACAAAGGATTGCGTATGGGAAATATTGAAATCGTCATTTCCAGTAGTATCACTGCTGTCTTTTTTGCAGCTTTTGTTGTTGCTGGAACTATGTGGTATGGTTCAATAACTACTCCGATTGAATTGTTTGGTCCCACTCGTTATCAATGGGATTAGGGATACTTCCAGCAAGAAATATATCGAAGAGTTGGTGCTGGGCTAGTCGAAAATGAAAGTTTACCAGAAGCTTGGTCTAAAATTCCTGAAAAATTAGCTTTTTATGATTACATCGGTAATAATCCAGTAAAAAGGGGATTTTTTAGAGCAGGCTCAATGGACAATCTGTCTTTTGAACAATCTCAAATCACTGGTGTGATAGATAGGTATATGGAATTGGATTAGGCTTAGGGGGCTCATTCTTCCCATTTATTGGAGTTGGAGCTGCTTTCGATCCAGTAATCGTGCCGGGCTCTATCGATTAAGTAGTCTAAGTAGTCCCTCCCTCCTTCTTTTCTTGCTCTCGAGCTATTTATTTCATTGGGAAAGTTCCATAAAAACACCTGCCTTTTTTGAAATATCTTGAATCGTTCCTGTAGGTTGAGCGCCTTGTTCAAGGAAATATATAATAACGGGAATATTTAAATATGTTTGATTCTTTATTGGATCAAAAAAACCCACTTTCCGAAGATCTCTTCCCTCTATTCGGGATTGAACATTATTATAAAAATTATAAATAAAAATTCTATTAATATTTATATAATTGCTTTTTTATTTTAAAATTAAATTAAATCATTTTTTTATAAATGATTTAGACTAGTATACTAGAATACTAATATTAGCATTCTTTTATCTAATATATATCTAATCTAATATAAAAATATTCTAACATAAATTTATAAATTCTTTCTACTACTATCTACTACTAACTAATAGAATTTATATTATTTATAATACTAGTATAGAGCATTTAGTAATGAGAGATATTAGATACTAAATATTATTAGTATCTGTAGGAATATTAGGGCTATACGGACTCGAACCATAGAGCTTCTCTGTAAACCAAATCAAACTGATCATTATCAAAAAGATTTGACTTATTTTAAAGACCCAACATGCATTTTTTGCATTGGGCTTTTTTCATTAACTGATACAAATATCAGTTAGTCTACCATCTTTTTTCTTGACAGAAAGAATAAGGAGATGACTCCCTGTGCTCTGATTTTTTATTTGGATTACAATTTGAGAACACTACCAAAGTGTTTCAAAGAAGGGTTTACATCCTGACGTAGGTCTGCTTATGGCTTAGATCAACTTAAGTTAAATGGATTCTCTCTCGACTTATTACTTAAATTAAAGTATCAAAAAAGAAATAAAACTTCATACACCTTAAAGTTCATCAGATAGGATGAAAAGAGAATTTTATTTTGAGGTCCCTATACTCATTAAGCCTAACATTGAATAGACTGGGTATTCACCTTATCAATATCTCAAATCAATGCTGGATTCTATTTAACTGACGTCTCAACCCTTTGTCAGGCTATTGTTCTCTTGTTTTGTTCCCTAAAAAATGGATCAAGACATCGATTTTTCAATAAGATCAACTCTTTTGATTACATGATGGACTCCTCTGAAAAAACATCATTTTTCATAAGAGGCGGTAGCGTAAATTGGTAATCCAGTAAGAAAGGCCAAAAAGGGCTAACAGGTCCTTCCCTAACGAGGACAGGACTAGCTACTTTCTATAAGGTAAGGTGCAACCTTTTCTATCCATCTAAGAGCCTATCCCATCACGGGGAAGGAGGACCTATTTACTTCGAAAAGAGTCTATTCGGGACATTAAGGTCCACTCTATTATTCTAGTTGTGCAATTCCTCCTTTTGAATGAATGCCCTCTTTTAACGAATAAGAACATAATCCCCTTAAAAAAATTTATTAGACTTCACCTATCTCTTGTTTTTTATTAGTAACATTGGCCTTTAGAGGATTACTCTAAATTATGCATAACCCTCCCTCCCAGCTCTTTCACTTGCAAAACCTATTCTTGCGGCATTAAGACAGTTTCCTTCTCTCAAAACAAAGCCTGACCTAAACCCGTAGGAAAAATTAGTTTTATGCACATAACTTAACACTCAAGCTCCCTATGAATTATAGTTTTTCAAAAAATGAGTATGAAAACCCTATCCCTTACCTTGCCGGAACGGGAAAGGGCTCTCTTGCTTTGCTTGTTTGCTTTGTTCCTTTCGTCCAGTCATCAATAACTTGATTATTTTTAGATAATAGTAGATAGAAACAATGCTCGTAAGGAGTCCTATTGAAACCAATAAATATAGGTCTACCTGCCATCTACACCAGAATAAATGAAGTTTTCCGGAAAAACCTGCTAGTGGAGGAAGACCTCCTAAGGATAAGAGACATAGGGCTAAAGAGAGAGCCAAAAAAGTATATTTCGTGGTGTTCTTTGCTTGTTTCGCTCAAAAGTTTCTTCAAAAGAGAAGTTAAGTTCTCGCACTTTCTTAGGCTCTTTATGTGATCGTTGCTCCACATTATCAATAAGCTTAGAAACCTCCGAAGCAGGTGTGTTCATATACTCGCCAGTTTCTGCAATAGATCGCAATGTTGCATTGCAGACCCTATCACCGTGTCCATATAACGGTATAAATGAGTTGTAGTAGGGATATGAGACAGATCAAGGAAATAGATATATCCATTTATAACACTTTGCCATTCTTTGTCATGTTTTAAGGCTTCTAAAATACTCATAGCATCAAGTTTGGGTGTTAGGAGCATAAACTGAAACATTCTGGAGCTACAAAGATAGTTATTAAATCGTTAGCGTCGCCTGATATCAAAGGCGTCGAAGAAGTGGATGAAGTCCGCTGTCCCGAGCGAAAGGATCGATAGTTTCACTTGAGTGGTCTCCCCTTCGTTCGAGTGAAACCTAGGAAAAAGAAAATGAATTACACCAGCTAGGCCAAGAAAGATGCCATCTTGTAGTAACCCTTTTATATCTAACTCTATTTCTGGGAAGTCAGCTATCTTGGGTTATTATTTTATGAATGACTCTCTTTCCCGCTAGCCGGAGCTAAGATTTGAATGCTCTTTTTACCATTCCTCCTATCCTGTACTCAATCACGAAAGCCTTGTTGGACGAATCTGGGCAAGTATACCCAGTCGTGCAAGTAATACGGTGGTAAGACCGGTTTATCGTATCCACGGGGACTACTACAAGTACTAACACTTACCAAACCAATTACTATCTAAGCAGATTGTTGGATTGAAGAGAGTTCTAAACTCACAAAAGCTAGAACTAACAGCATAAGAAAAACAAACTCTTTTTGTAATTTTCTCAAACACTTGGAAGGCAATAACAGATGGTTTTCAGATATGATGAACAATGTTGGGATTAGACTTCACTAAACCTTAGCCTCATGCAATACTAAGACTACAAATCCAGTTTATGCTTCAAATATTAAAATCAACCCACGAAATTACTCAAGCCCTGATTCCTCAGATGACAAGAGCCTAAATCCACTAATAGACCCTAATTCCTTAGGTGGCCTAGATTAATGAACTTGCATTAAGATAAAGGATTATGTGATTACTAGTAAATCAAACCATATTCCTAGATGTAAGACTTACTAGGTGAATAATTCCAGTTCTGGTTTTAATACGAATTTTCCAATTGCATACCAAAACACTAATCAAGTTATGGGGGTGCTAGCCACAACAAGCATTAAGCAAAGGAATTTAAACACTAATATGAAGGCATAAACATAGATTCATACATCAAAGCAAATACATGATGTTCAGGTTTAGCTACATCCAATCCCAACAAAAAGGGATTTAGTTACTCATAGAGAGAAACAAATCCAAAACAAAAGAAATACAGATGAAAAAGGTAAGGGACTCCATGGGCTCTCCACAGCAGCCTCCAGCTCCAAATTAGGTTAAAGTTCTGATTCTGAGAAGTCATCCTTTCTATTCTGCCCAAGGGTTCCTTTTATAGGTCAGGAAAAATTGCAAGTCACGGCCGTGATGGCCATCACGGCCAGGCCGTGATAGGTTCTGCCAGGGATACGCTTCAACTTCTCCTCTGTCACGGCCGTGACACTCATCACGGCCAGGCCGTGACCAATTCTGTCTGGTTGTCACGGCCGTGATGCTTATCACGGGCAGGCCGTGACAGCTTCTGACTTTTGCTCCCTTTTCTGCTCTGCTTGATCACGGCCGTGATGGTCATCACGACCAGGCCGTGATGCTCTCTGCCTGGGTCAATTTCTTAGCTTTTGAGACTCTGTCTTCATCCCAGCTCCATCATGGCTATTCTGAGCATTTTTCTTTGAAATCCTGCAAAACAACACGCAAAACCAACCTCACCCGTTCCAAGGGAAAATCTAACAAAATCAACTAAAAAACGCCTAATCTATATGAGACATGCATGCAAAAGTGTACAACAAACATCATGTAAAATCACACTATCAAATCACCCGAAGCTTATTCAATTGCTTGTCCTCAAGAAATCACCAAGGCCAGAAGAAGAAAACAAAACATGGATAGTGAACTAAGAACCCGAGAAAATACTAATCCAAGTAATAGGCATTTCAAACAATTCAAAGAAGAGACAATCGGATCAAGTCCAATTAGGGGCTTAGGTTCCTTGGACTCATATTCTCACTGAGTTGGGCACTCTTGCTCACCTGAAGCTCACCCCAAGCTTGTTCATTTGCTTGGCTATCTTTTCTCCCTCACTCAAGTGTTTAAGGGAATAAGGCAATTCGCTCAATTTTCCTCAAGGGCTGAATTCTACCATAAGCTTGACTATCAACCAAATCTCTACTTTATTAATGAAAAGAATTAAGAATCAAGAGGTCTTTTATTTGGTTGTAACGGGGCCAAGGGATTAATCTTTAGGTGGGGAAATCAAGAAAAGGGACATTTCAAAAAGGCTGCACAACCTATCAATATTTGCAAAGCATGACCTTCTAAAGTACCCTTTTTGGGTTTTCAATTTATTTTTCCACCTTTTGTTCTCTTTTTTTTTTTGAATAAATTTCTTTGTGTTATCCCCTTCTCCATTTATTTTTCTTTTTCTTTTGTTTTTCATTTTTTCTTGGAGAAGGGGAAATCTTTCATCCCAAACTTGTTTTCAACTACCTTTTTACCCTTTTGGAATACTTTAGAAGGCATCCTACTAAACATATTTATCAAAATCTTTCAGGGTACCAAGAAAAGCATTTTATTCTTTTGCAGGCTCAAAATTGGGCAACTAAGGGTAGCATTTACACATTCAAAGCTCAGAAGGCCAGAAAGATACCTATTGCCTCAATCATGTTCAAAATTTTTTCAAAAATTTTAAGCTTTAAAATGGTCTCAAGTCAAGTTCTAGAGAAAGCAACCCAGGAGGAATAACACTCTAACACAGAAAATGGGGTACGTTTAGTGAGTAACCTTTTGGCTCAAAAGCTCACATTTTAGTAGTTCAAGACTCAATGAGACACAAATCTTCAGAACCCTATGCTAATTATTAACTATCACAGATTATCTCAAGCCTCTAAATTTGCATCCATATCACAAGAATGAAACAAATTGGGTTCCCTAATTCACTATCACAAAATAATTGGCACTAGGTAATCACAATTGGATGCAAAATTCAGGCAAGGGGCAATCTAATCATGTGAACATGCAAAGCTATCATGCAAAAACTAAATGAATGCAATATGAACAATGCGAAATGCAAACTATCCCCACCCCAAGCTTAAAAATTTACATTGTCCCCAATGTAAACAGTTAAGCCGTAAGGAGGAGAAAAACAACAATAAAAGAAAACTAAAAAGGAAAAAGGAATCACTGAGGTGGTGGTGGGTGCTGGCTCAGATGCCAATCATAGAGCTGCTGGAGCATAGCTCTCTGCTCGTGCTGCTCAGCCATAATGCGCTCCTGGTTCGCTAAAATGGTATCAAAAGTAGATGCGAACCGCGCATAGGGGTCCTCAGAAGACGATCCTGCAGCGGAGGAAGACGGGTGCCCAGTCGGCCGAGCCTGCGGTGGCGGGCTCACTGGCCTCTCTACCCTAATGGGCTGATGTTCCTCTCCTACCGGCACTTTCCAAGTGGCCGGGTTGGATACATCTAACAGTGGGGGGTTAGGGAGAGGGATTGGCTGCCTCAGTCTGGGGTGTTTCAGACAGTAAATGTTCTCCTCCCGGACGATCATCCCCATAGCCTCACAAGCCTGCAAGGTGATACGGGTCCGTCCGGGGGCGGCCACAAAACCATCCAAATCAAAGTTGAAATGGTGGCATATGGTGGTGATGAGGCCACCTATGACAATAGCGCCACTGGTACCCTTGGCAACCTTTAGGAGGTGCCTAGCCAAATAGGACCCGGTGTCCACATTGCTCTCAGGGTGGAGCATGGCCCATAAGAAAAAGACCTCGTCCTGGTGGACGGATCTATCACTCTCGCCCCAGCCAAACAAGGTATTGGCTATGACCCTGTGCATGTACCTGATGCTCGGGTTAAGAAAGGCTGTGGACTTAGATAACCGAGGGTCAAATAGCCTGCCCTCATAGTCCAACACTGACCAGAAGTCATGCGCACTAAACCCCAGGGGGGATCGTCGATCACCCCCTACTGGCAGTCCAGATATCTTATTAAACTCTGCCAGGGTCAGTGTGAATTCCTGGTTGAAGAGGCGGAAAGTTATCCGCCCCTCTTGGCAATGCGGCCCTTGGATAATTTCCGCATCCAGGGAGCTCAGGAACTCCAAGGTAGGGCCAGCATATGCAGGGTGTCTGGTGCGAGCGAACTCGCTCCACCCTATGTTTTGTAACATCCAGTCAATGTCAGCAGCTAATCCTAGGGTGTTTATGCATGCATCATACAGGTATTTAGTCTGTACTAGTTTCCTAGTTTTTAGGACATTGAACCTATCCTGCTGAGCATTATCCCTAAAGATTATCCCAAACCCACCAGCATCAGTATCAGAATTCGAAGAGTCAGAGTCAGAGTGATAGTTACCTGCTCGACCGCGAGTGCGCGTGGCCCGGGCTGCCTTTTGCCTTTTGGTGGCCATGGTCTCAGATCTTCAATATCCAAAGTGCAGAAAGCTGAGTTTTCTCTGTACCAGGTTTTTTTTTTTTTTTGTACCAGGGGTTTTGTTTGAGTGTGATGAGTGAGAGAGGAAGGAGAAGAAGGAAAAGAGAAGAAGAAGAGAAATGCAGAGGAAGGAGTGATGGGTGGAGGAGAGAAAGATGAATTGCAGAGGGGAGAAAGTGGGTATGGAGGGTTGAGGGCGGAGAAGACGATGGGGAGGGTGAAATCGTGGCTGGGTTTATATAGGGGCTTAGCGTCACGGCCGTGATGGACGTCACGGCCTAGCCGTGATGCATTCTGACTTTTAGGGAAACGGTCATCACGGCCGTGATCTACATCACGGTCAGGCCGTTATGGTTTGTCTTTTGAGTGTCTGCTACATCACGGCCGTGATGGTTTCTGTCTTGCTTAGGCTACCTGTCACGGCCGTGAACTCCATCACGGCCAGGCCGTGATGGTCTCTGATCTTCCTTATTCTGCCATCACGCCCGTGATGGTGATCACGGCTGGGCCGTGATCCTTTCTGATTCTCAAGTCTTGTTCATCACGGCCGTGAACTCCATCACGGCCAGGCCGTGATGGTTTCTGACTTCTTTTTTTTTTTTTTTTTTTTTTGAATGAAACACTTAACAAGCCTATCCTATGATATTTTCCTCTTGATTATCTCAAATGATTCAAGAGGGAAAATTCAAAGAAAGAAAAGGAAAATGAAGAGAAACTTGGGTTGCCTCCCAATAAGCGCTTCTTTAACGTCACTAGCTTGACGTGTAGACAACTTCTTTCAATTAACCGGGGTCTGTTGGGCATATAAGTTCAAGAGCACTTTTCTTCCATGGAACTCCTGTAAAGAGCTGATTTTGATTATAGGGCCAACAGTTGTGCTTCCCTTTTGCCCCTTTCACTCTGGGCCTCTTGCCCTTTTTCTTACTCCTTCCCGGCGGAGGTTCTGTTTTCACAAGATGAGTAGATCCAACTTCAGCACCAACTGATACATCATTTGTCTTGCATAGCTTCAGATTTGCTTTCATGTTGGGCTTTTCCTTCTTCTCTGGAGTAGAGGGGTGGTGTTGATGTGCAACAACTTCTTCACCATTTGTATCCACCATATCCATGCGGAAACACTCCTCTTCATTGCTCGTGCGATGCATAACTTCCAATACATTGAAATTGACTTCTTCTTCTTGCACTCTGAATTTTAGCTGGCCTTTTTCTACATCTATCAACGCTCGCCCAGTGGCTAAAAAAGGTCTCCCCAGTATGAGCGGAACTTCAGCATCCTCCACCATGTCTAAAACCACGAAGTCCGCTGGGAAGATAAACTTATCCACCTTTACAAGAACATCTTCCAAGATACCATAAGGATGCTTGATTGATCTCGTCGCCTAATCGCAATGCCATCCTTGTGGGTTTCACCTCTCCTCCTCCAAGCTTTTTCAAAATGGAGAGCGGCATCAAGTTGACACTTGCTCCCCAAGTAACATAAGGCCTTCCGATAGACACATTCCCAATAGTGCAAGGGATTGTAAAACTCCCAGGATCTTTCACTTCCGGAGGTAGCTTCCTTTGCGATGATCGCACTGCACTCCTCAGTTAAGGCAACAGTTTCGCCTTCTTTAATCTTTCTTTTCTTTGTGAGCAGTTCTTTCATAAATTTTGCATAATGGGGCATTTGCTCAAGTGCTTCAGCAAAAGGGATATTGATCTGCAACCTCTTGAAAATATCAAGGAACTTGGTAAATTGTTCGTCTTTCTCTTTTTTCTTGGTCAAGTGAGGGTATGGCAACTTCACATAAGAGGGAATCACTTGAGGCTTGTCCCAATCTTTCAAAAGCTGACTTTTAGTTTTCCTCAAAATCGAATTCTCATCTACTAGCTTCTCCCTCTTGTCTTGTGCACTGCCCTTTTCTTCTTCCTCAACTACAACATCTTGACCTTTTTCTTCTTTTTCCTCTGCACTCAATTCTGTTTTCCCGTCAACATTCTGATTCTTCACCAAAGGTTCACCGGCCACATTCTCAATACTTTTTCCACTCCTCAGCACAATAGCATTGCAATGCTCCTTCGGATTAGGTTGAGTGTTACCAGAAAACCCGCTGCTAGTTTGCTCGGCTAGGTGCTTTGCAATTTGGCCAACTTGAACCTCCAAATTCTTTAGAGAAGCATCGGTATTTTTCTGGTTCGTCATGGATAACTGCATGAACTGATTAAGTGTGTTTTCCAGAATAGAAACCCGATCTTGAAGCGGTTGTGTAGGAGGAGGCTTGCTTGTTTGCCCGACATCTTGATTCCAACCAAAATTTGGTTGATTCCTCCACCCTTGATTGTTGCCTTGTCGCCCATAGTTCCCCATATAATTGGCTTCTTCATGGGAACTAGGTGGTGCCTCACATCTTCCATTCTCATGATCACCTCCACGTAAATCACATCTCGCACTGTTGGTGTGGCATGGTTGTCCCTTGAACAGATTGGAGTTGTTGTAGGAGTTGAGCTAGTTGTTTGGTAAGAGACTCCAATTGTTGTGTCATGATCTTGTTCTGAGCCAACAATGCAGTTTGTGAATCTAGCTCCAACACTCCCCTTCTTTGTGTGGGACCCCGATCATGATGCATCAAATAATCATTAGAGGCCATTGCTTCTATCAAAGTCAGGGCTTCTTCTGCTGTCTTTGTATTCATTGAACCTCCAGCTGAGGCATCCAACATGTACCTGGTTGATGGCCTCAATCCATTACAGAATGTTTGCATCTGAGTAAGATCATCAAAACCATGGTTTGGGCACCTCCGAAGTAATTCCTTGAACCTTTCCCAGGCGTCATGAAGAGTCTCACCTTCTTGTTGAGCAAAGCTTATAATGTCACCCCTTGCCTTTACAAATCGTGAGGTGGGGAAGAACCTTGCCAAGAATTTTGCCTCTAAGTTGTCCCATGTAGTGAAGCTCCCCGTTGGTTGTGATTGGAGCCAAGACTTGGCTCTATCTCTTAAAGAAAAAGGGAACAACCTCAGGCGAATCGCATCATCAGAGGCACCATTTATCTTCCCTGTGTAGCACAACTCCAGGAAAGTGGAAATATGACTGTTAGGATCTTCATTCTCCAACCCAGCAAACTGATTTTGTGAAACCATGTTGATGAGATTTGGATTTATTTCGAAATTGTTGCAGTTCACTGGGGGCCTCACTATACTAGTGACATGCCGGTTGAAATTTGCATTGGCATAGTCACCAAGTGTCCTCCGTGGTGGTGGAGCATCTTCACCGTTGTCTGCCATTCTGAATTCTTCTTGACAAACTTGAGAGGTGGAAGTCTCTCGTTCTTCTCCTTGTTGTTCTAGCAAATTCTGCTGTCTTGCTTGCCTCCTATTCTTCCGAGCTGTTCTTTTAATTTCTGGATCGTATAGGAGTTGGTCAGCTGGAATAGTACCTCGCATACACAAACAGTCTAGAAAACAAGAGTGTTAGCAGTAAAGGTTAGCACACAACAATAAATACACCAGAAAAGTAACAGCAAAAATAAAACAGAAAAAGAAAAACAAATGACAGCAAACAGAACAGAAAATTACTGCAGAAAACAGAAAAATTTTGTGCTTAAATTAGTAACCAAAATGGATATGCTAGTATTGAGACGCAGTCCCCCAAGAACGGCGCCAAAAACTTGTTGGACGAATCCGGGCAAGTATACCCAGTCGTGCAAGTAATCTGATGGTAAGACCGGTTTATCGTATCCACGGGGACTACTACAAGTACTAACACTTACCAAACCAATTACTATCTAAGCAGATTGTTGGATTGAAGAGAGTTCTAAACTCACAAAAGCTAGAACTAACAGCATAAGAAAAACAAACTCTTTTTGTAATTTTCTCAAACACTTGGAAGGCAATAACAGATGGTTTTCAGATATGATGAACAATGTTGGGATTAGACTTCACTAAACCTTAGCCTCATGCAATACTAAGACTACAAATCCAGTTTATGCTTCAAATATTAAAATCAACCCACGAAATTACTCAAGCCCTGATTCCTCAGATGACAAGAGCCTAAATCCACTAATAGACCCTAATTCCTTAGGTGGCCTAGATTAATGAACTTGCATTAAGATAAAGGATTATGTGATTACTAGTAAATCAAACCCTATTCCTAGATGTAAGACTTACTAGGTGAATAATTCCAGTTCTGGTTTTAATACGAATTTTCCAATTGCATACCAAAACACTAATCAAGTTATGGGGGTGCTAGCCACAACAAGCATTAAGCAAAGGAATTTAAACACTAATATGAAGGCATAAACATAGATTCATACATCAAAGCAAATACATGATGTTCAGGTTTAGCTACATCCAATCCCAACAAAAAGGGATTTAGTTACTCATAGAGAGAAACAAATCCAAAACAAAAGAAATACAGATGAAAAAGGTAAGGGACTCCATGGGCTCTCCACAGCAGCCTCCAGCTCCAAATTAGGTTAAAGTTCTGATTCTGAGAAGTCATCCTTTCTATTCTGCCCAAGGGTTCCTTTTATAGGTCAGGAAAAATTGCAAGTCACGGCCGTGATGGCCATCACGGCCAGGCCGTGAGAGGTTCTGCCAGGGATACGCTTCAACTTCTCCTCTGTCACGGCCGTGACACTCATCACGGCCAGGCCGTGACCAATTCTGTCTGGTTGTCACGGCCGTGATGCTTATCACGGGCAGGCCGTGACAGCTTCTGACTTTTGCTCCCTTTTCTGCTCTGCTTGATCACGGCCGTGATGGTCATCACGACCAGGCCGTGATGCTCTCTGCCTGGGTCAATTTCTTAGCTTTTGAGACTCTGTCTTCATCCCAGCTCCATCATGGCTATTCTGAGCATTTTTCTTTGAAATCCTGCAAAACAACACGCAAAACCAACCTCACCCGTTCCAAGGGAAAATCTAACAAAATCAACTAAAAAACGCCTAATCTATATGAGACATGCATGCAAAAGTGTACAACAAACATCATGTAAAATCACACTATCAAATCACCCGAAGCTTATTCAATTGCTTGTCCTCAAGAAATCACCAAGGCCAGAAGAAGAAAACAAAACATGGATAGTGAACTAAGAACCCGAGAAAATACTAATCCAAGTAATAGGCATTTCAAACAATTCAGCAAGAGACAATCAGATCAAGTCCAATTAGGGGCTTAGGTTCCTTGGACTCATATTCTCACTGAGTTGGGCACTCTTGCTCACCTGAAGCTCACCCCAAGCTTGTTCATTTGCTTGGCTATCTTTTCTCCCTCACTCAAGTGTTTAAGGGAATAAGGCAATTCGCTCAATTTTCCTCAAGGGCTGAATTCTACCATAAGCTTGACTATCAACCAAATCTCTACTTTATTAATGAAAAGAATTAAGAATCAAGAGGTCTTTTATTTGGTTGTAACGGGGCCAAGGGATTAATCTTTAGGTGGGGAAATCAAGAAAAGGGACATTTCAAAAAGGCTGCACAACCTATCAATATTTGCAAAGCATGACCTTCTAAAGTACCCTTTTTGGGTTTTCAATTTATTTTTCCACCTTTTGTTCTCTTTTTTTTTTTTTTGAATAAATTTCTTTGTGTTATCCCCTTCTCCATTTATTTTTCTTTTTCTTTTGTTTTTCATTTTTTCTTGGAGAAGGGGAAATCTTTCATCCCAAACTTGTTTTCAACTACCTTTTTACCCTTTTGGAATACTTTAGAAGGCATCCTACTAAACATATTTATCAAAATCTTTCAGGGTACCAAGAAAAGCATTTTATTCTTTTGCAGGCTCAAAATTGGGCAACTAAGGGTAGCATTTACACATTCAAAGCTCAGAAGGCCAGAAAGATACCTATTGCCTCAATCATGTTCAAAATTTTTTCAAAAATTTTAAGCTTTAAAATGGTCTCAAGTCAAGTTCTAGAGAAAGCAACCCAGGAGGAATAACACTCTAACACAGAAAATGGGGTACGTTTAGTGAGTAACCTTTTGGCTCAAAAGCTCACATTTTAGTAGTTCAAGACTCAATGAGACACAAATCTTCAGAACCCTATGCTAATTATTAACTATCACAGATTATCTCAAGCCTCTAAATTTGCATCCATATCACAAGAATGAAACAAATTGGGTTCCCTAATTCACTATCACAAAATAATTGGCACTAGGTAATCACAATTGGATGCAAAATTCAGGCAAGGGGCAATCTAATCATGTGAACATGCAAAGCTATCATGCAAAAACTAAATGAATGCAATATGAACAATGCGAAATGCAAACTATCCCCACCCCAAGCTTAAAAATTTACATTGTCCCCAATGTAAACAGTTAAGCCGTAAGGAGGAGAAAAACAACAATAAAAGAAAACTAAAAAGGAAAAAGGAATCACTGAGGTGGTGGTGGGTGCTGGCTCAGATGCCAATCATAGAGTTGCTGGAGCATAGCTCTGCTCGTCTTTGCTGCTCAGCCATAATGCGCTCCTGGTTCGCTAAAATGGTATCAAAAGTAGATGCGAACCGCGCATAGGGGTCCTCAGAAGACGATCCTGCAGCGGAGGAAGACGGGTGCCCAGTTGGCCGAGCCTGCGGTGGCGGGCTCACTGGCCTCTCTACCCTAATGGGCTGATGCTCCTCTCCCACCGGCACTTTCCAAGTGGCCGGGTTGGATACATCTAACAGTGGGGGGTTAGGGAGAGGGATTGGCTGCCTCAGCCTGGGGTGTTTCAGGCAGTAAATGTTCTCCTCCCGGACGATCATCCCCATAGCCTCACAAGCCTGCAAGGTGATACGGGTCCGTCCGGGGGCGGCCACAAAACCATCCAAATCAAAGTTGAAATGGTGGCATATGGTGGTGATGAGGCCACCTATGACAATAGCGCCACTGGTACCCTTGGCAACCTTTAGGAGGTGCCTAGCCAAATAGGACCCGGTGTCCACATTGCTCTCAGGGTGGAGCATGGCCCATAAGAAAAAGACCTCGTCCTGGTGGACGGATCTATCACTCTCGCCCCAGCCAAACAAGGTATTGGCTATGACCCTGTGCATGTACCTGATGCTCGGGTTAAGAAAGGCTGTGGACTTAGATAACCGAGGGTCAAATAGCCTGCCCTCATAGTCCAACACTGACCAGAAGTCATGCGCACTAAACCCCAGGGGGGATCGTCGATCACCCCCTACTGGCAGTCCAGATATCTTATTAAACTCTGCCAGGGTCAGTGTGAATTCCTGGTTGAAGAGGCGGAAAGTTATCCGCCCCTCTTGGCAATGCGGCCCTTGGATAATTTCCGCATCCAGGGAGCTCATGAACTCCAAGGTAGGGCCAGCATATGCAGGGTGTCTGGTGCGAGCGAACTCGCTCCACCCTATGTTTTGTAACATCCAGTCAATGTCAGCAGCTAATCCTAGGGTGTTTATGCATGCATCATACAGGTATTTAGTCTGTACTAGTTTCCTAGTTTTTAGGACATTGAACCTATCCTGCTGAGCATTATCCCTAAAGATTATCCCAAACCCACCACAAGATGTCAGGAACGAAGAGTCGAGTCGAGTGATAGTTACCTGCTCGACCGCGAGTGCGCGTGGCCCGGGCTGCCTTTTGCCTTTTGGTGGCCATGGTCTCAGATCTTCAATATCCAAAGTGCAGAAAGCTGAGTTTTCTCTGTACCAGGTTTTTTTTTTTTTTTTTGTACCAGGGGTTTTGTTTGAGTGTGATGAGTGAGAGAGGAAGGAGAAGAAGGAAAAGAGAAGAAGAAGAGAAATGCAGAGGAAGGAGTGATGGGTGGAGGAGAGAAAGATGAATTGCAGAGGGGAGAAAGTGGGTATGGAGGGTTGAGGGCGGAGAAGACGATGGGGAGGGTGAAATCGTGGCTGGGTTTATATAGGGGCTTAGCGTCACGGCCGTGATGGACGTCACGGCCTAGCCGTGATGCATTCTGACTTTTAGGGAAACGGTCATCACGGCCGTGATCTACATCACGGTCAGGCCGTTATGGTTTGTCTTTTGAGTGTCTGCTACATCACGGCCGTGATGGTTTCTGTCTTGCTTAGGCTACCTGTCACGGCCGTGAACTCCATCACGGCCAGGCCGTGATGGTCTCTGATCTTCCTTATTCTGCCATCACGCCCGTGATGGTGATCACGGCCCCTTTCTGATTCTCAAGTCTTGTTCATCACGGCCGTGAACTCCATCACGGCCAGGCCGTGATGGTTTCTGACTTCTTTTTTTTTTTTTTTTTTTTTGAATGAAACACTTAACAAGCCTATCCTATGATATTTTCCTCTTGATTATCTCAAATGATTCAAGAGGGAAAATTCAAAGAAAGAAAAGGAAAATGAAGAGAAACTTGGGTTGCCTCCCAATAAGCGCTTCTTTAACGTCACTAGCTTGACGTGTAGACAACTTCTTTCAATTAACCGGGGTCTGTTGGGCATATAAGTTCAAGAGCACTTTTCTTCCATGGAACTCCTGTAAAGAGCTGATTTTGCTTATAGGGCCAACAGTTGTGCTTCCCTTTTGCCCCTTTCACTCTGGGCCTCTTGCCCTTTTTCTTACTCCTTCCCGGCGGAGGTTCTGTTTTCACAAGATGAGTAGATCCAACTTCAGCACCAACTGATACATCATTTGTCTTGCATAGCTTCAGATTTGCTTTCATGTTGGGCTTTTCCTTCTTCTCTGGAGTAGAGGGGTGGTGTTGATGTGCAACAACTTCTTCAGCCACTGTATCCACCATATCCATGCGGAAACACTCCTCTTCATTGCTCGTGCGATGCATAACTTCCAATACATTGAAATTGACTTCTTCTTCTTGCACTCTGAATTTTAGCTGGCCTTTTTCTACATCTATCAACGCTCGCCCAGTGGCTAAAAAAGGTCTCCCCAGTATGAGCGGAACTTCAGCATCCTCCACCATGTCTAAAACCACGAAGTCCGCTGGGAAGATAAACTTATCCACCTTTACAAGAACATCTTCCAAGATACCATAAGGATGCTTGATTGATCTGTCAGCTAACTGCAATGCCATCCTTGTGGGTTTCACCTCTCCTCCTCCAAGCTTTTTCAAAATGGAGAGCGGCATCAAGTTGACACTTGCTCCCAAGTCACATAAGGCCTTCCTGATAGACACATTCCCAATAGTGCAAGGGATTGTAAAACTCCCAGGATCTTTCAGCTTCGGAGGTAGCTTCCTTTGCAGTATCGCACTGCACTCCTCAGTTAAGGCAACAGTTTCGCCTTCTTTAATCTTTCTTTTCTTTGTGAGCAGTTCTTTCATAAATTTTGCATAATGGGGCATCTGCTCAAGTGCTTCAGCAAAAGGGATATTGATCTGCAACCTCTTGAAAATATCAAGGAACTTGGCAAATTGTTCGTCTTTCTCTTTTTTCTTGGTCAAGTGAGGGTATGGCAACTTCACATAAGAGGGAATCACTTGAGGCTTGTCCCAATCTTTCAAAAGCTGACTTTTAGTCTTCCTCAAAATTGAATTCTCATCTACTAGCTTCTCCCTCTTGTCTTGTGCACTGCCCTTTTCTTCTTCCTCAACTACAACATCTTGACCTTTTTCTTCTTTTTCCTCTGCACTCAATTCTGTTTTCCCGTCAACATTCTGATTCTTCACCAAAGGTTCACCGGCCACATTCTCAATACTTTTTCCACTCCTCAGCACAATAGCATTGCAATGCTCCTTCGGATTAGGTTGAGTGTTACCAGAAAACCCGCTGCTAGTTTGCTCGGCTAGGTGCTTTGCAATTTGGCCAACTTGAACCTCCAAATTCTTTAGAGAAGCATCGGTATTTTTCTGGTTCGTCATGGATAACTGCATGAACTGATTAAGTGTGTTTTCCAGAATAGAAACCCGATCTTGAAGCGGTTGTGTAGGAGGAGGCTTGCTTGTTTGCCCGGCATCTTGATTCCAACCAAAATTTGGTTGATTCCTCCACCCTTGATTGTTGCCTTGTCGCCCATAGTTCCCCATATAATTGGCTTCTTCATGGGAACTAGGTGGTGCCTCACATCTTCCATTCTCATGATCACCTCCACAGAAATCACATCTCAGTACCTGTTGGTGTGGCATGGTTGTCCCTTGAACAGATTGGAGTTGTTGTAGGAGTTGAGCTAGTTGTTTGGTAAGAGACTCCAATTGTTGTGTCATGATCTTGTTCTGAGCCAACAATGCAGTTTGTGAATCTAGCTCCAACACTCCCCTTCTTTGTGTGGGACCCCGATCATGATGCATCAAATAATCATTAGAGGCCATTGCTTCTATCAAAGTCAGGGCTTCTTCTGCTGTCTTTGTATTCATTGAACCTCCAGCTGAGGCATCCAACATGTACCTGGTTGATGGCCTCAATCCATTACAGAATGTTTGCATCTGAGTAAGATCATCAAAACCATGGTTTGGGCACCTCCGAAGTAATTCCTTGAACCTTTCCCAGGCGTCATGAAGAGTCTCACCTTCTTGTTGAGCAAAGCTTATAATGTCACCCCTTGCCTTTACAAATCGTGAGGTGGGGAAGAACCTTGCTAAGAATTTTGCCTCTAAGTTGTCCCATGTAGTGAAGCTCCCCGTTGGTTGTGATTGGAGCCAAGACTTGGCTCTATCTCTTAAAGAAAAAGGGAACAACCTCAGGCGAATCGCATCATCAGAGGCACCATTTATCTTCCCTGTGTCGCACAACTCCAGGAAAGTGGAAATATGACTGTTAGGATCTTCATTCTCCAACCCAGCAAACTGATTTTGTGAAACCATGTTGATGAGATTTGGATTTATTTCGAAATTGTTGCAGTTCACTGGGGGCCTCACTATACTAGTGACATGCCGGTTGAAATTTGCATTGGCATAGTCACCAAGTGTCCTCCGTGGTGGTGGAGCATCTTCACCGTTGTCTGCCATTCTGAATTCTTCTTGACAAACTTGAGAGGTGGAAGTCTCTCGTTCTTCTCCTTGTTGTTCTAGCAAATTCTGCTGTCTTGCTTGCCTCCTATTCTTCCGAGCTGTTCTTTTAATTTCTGGATCGTATAGGAGTTGGTCAGCTGGAATAGTACCTCGCATACACAAACAGTCTAGAAAACAAGAGTGTTAGCAGTAAAGGTTAGCACACAACAATAAATACACCAGAAAAGTAACAGCAAAAATAAAACCGAAAAAGAAAAACAAATGACAGCAAACAGAACAGAAAATTACTGCAGAAAACAGAAAAATTTTGTGCTTAAATTAGTAACCAAAATGGATATGCTAGTATTGAGACGCAGTCCCCGGCAACGGCGCCAAAAACTTGTTGGACGAATCTGGGCAAGTATACCCAGTCGTGCAAGTAATACGGTGGTAAGACCGGTTTATCGTATCCACGGGGACTACTACAAGTACTAACACTTACCAAACCAATTACTATCTAAGCAGATTGTTGGATTGAAGAGAGTTCTAAACTCACAAAAGCTAGAACTAACAGCATAAGAAAAACAAACTCTTTTTGTAATTTTCTCAAACACTTGGAAGGCAATAACAGATGGTTTTCAGATATGATGAACAATGTTGGGATTAGACTTCACTAAACCTTAGCCTCATGCAATACTAAGACTACAAATCCAGTTTATGCTTCAAATATTAAAATCAACCCACGAAATTACTCAAGCCCTGATTCCTCAGATGACAAGAGCCTAAATCCACTAATAGACCCTAATTCCTTAGGTGGCCTAGATTAATGAACTTGCATTAAGATAAAGGATTATGTGATTACTAGTAAATCAAACCATATTCCTAGATGTAAGACTTACTAGGTGAATAATTCCAGTTCTGGTTTTAATACGAATTTTCCAATTGCATACCAAAACACTAATCAAGTTATGGGGGTGCTAGCCACAACAAGCATTAAGCAAAGGAATTTAAACACTAATATGAAGGCATAAACATAGATTCATACATCAAAGCAAATACATGATGTTCAGGTTTAGCTACATCCAATCCCAACAAAAAGGGATTTAGTTACTCATAGAGAGAAACAAATCCAAAACAAAAGAAATACAGATGAAAAAGGTAAGGGACTCCATGGGCTCTCCACAGCAGCCTCCAGCTCCAAATTAGGTTAAAGTTCTGATTCTGAGAAGTCATCCTTTCTATTCTGCCCAAGGGTTCCTTTTATAGGTCAGGAAAAATTGCAAGTCACGGCCGTGATGGCCATCATGGCCAGGCCGTGATAGGTTCTGCCAGGGATACGCTTCAACTTCTCCTCTGTCACGGCCGTGACACTCATCACGGCCAGGCCATGACCAATTCTGTCTGGTTGTCACGACCGTGATGCTTATCACGGGCAGGCCGTGACAGCTTCTGACTTTTGCTCCCTTTTCTGCTCTGCTTGATCACGGCCGTGATGGTCATCACGGCCAGGCCGTGATGCTCTCTGCCTGGGTCAATTTCTTAGCTTTTGAGACTCTGTCTTCATCCCAGCTCCATCATGGCTATTCTGAGCATTTTTCTTTGAAATCCTGCAAAACAACACGCAAAACCAACCCCACCCGTTCCAAGGTAAAATCTAACAAAATCAACTAAAAAACGCCTAATCTATATGAGACATGCATGCAAAAGTGTACAGCAAACATCATGTAAAATCACACTATCAAGCCTGATGACAAAGAGGCAAGGGCTAGTCATGCCATTCTCTAACAAAGAAAAAGGAAAGAGCTCTACGACTGAAACAAGAATCACAGCCAAAATGGAAATAATCGAACTTCATGTTTGTCCTCCACCTCAAAGAATCTTCCCTAGCCCTAAAGAAAATGGCAAGCTAGGCTCTTTGTTGGCTATTCATAGATCTGGAGTTGTCCTTTATTGCTAATTTAGCGGTCGTCTTTAAGAACCTTAGTAGCGAGTCTCTTATAAGGGGAGCAGGCGATGAGATTCATGTTATAATCTAAGGCTTTACTTTTATGGCAGCTCCAAAGAAAAAAGAAAGGAGACCAAGATGGGCACACTCACTTTAGGTATGCAGTAAGTTGCTCAGGACAATGGGAAATTAGTCTCATAGTTGCCTATTCAGATTCCCGATTCTATCTCGATTTCATATATCATATATGAAAGTATATGATATATCAATTTCTATAGAATCTTTGAGAAAGTTTTTTCTTTCTTATGAAGAAAAGACTTACTATCTTGGGGATCTAATACTACATCTTGCTCAAAACTCTAGGGGGTCGACTTTATTACATAAGTGGATTCCTAACTTTTCTCTAATGACATAAGTAAGCAGTTCTTATGGTATCAGGATTTACCCGGTGTGAGATATCACATTATTCGAAGAACCCTAGATGCTGTCGGAGTAAAGGATCGTCATCAAGGACGTTCTAGTGTGTTGTAGTTTCATATCCAAGACTACGCAGTAAGTTGCTCAGGACAATGGGAAATTAGTCTCATAGTTGCCTATTCAGATTCCTGATTCTATCTCGATTTCATATATCATATATGAAAGTAGACGATATATCAATTTCTATAGAATCTTTGAGAAAGTTTTTTGTTTCTTATGAAGAAAAGACTTACTATCTTGGGGATCTGATACTACACCGCTGCTCAAAACTCTAGGGGGTCGACTTTATTACATAAGTGGATTCCTAACTTTTCTCTAATGATATAAGTAAGCAGTTCTTATTGTATCGGGATTTGCCCGGTGTGAGATATCACATTATTCGAAGAACCCTAGATGCTGTCAGAGTAAAGGATCGTCAACAAGGGCGTTCTAGTGTGTTGTAGTTTCATATCCAAGACTACAGATCTTATGATATCCGAAATGTAACTCTAGCTGGGCCAAGACTCACTTCTTCTAATCGCTCATCTCCTTCCTTTGGTTACAGATGTTGTGCCAGTTTATGTTTCAGGGAGTACTAAGCTTGGTGAGACTGGCATTGTGCTCTGCTGCCTCTGTTTGTCCTCCTTTGGCGCTTTTGTCAAAAAGTTCTAAGACCGGTAATGCCGTATGCTAAGATGCTAAGATGCTAATGCCAATAAATCATTTAGGGCAATCAGTCTTTGACTCCCTTCCCCTTCTTGCCTAAGAATAGTTGCTTCAAGTTCACTTGCCTTGCTAATGGTTGGAAGTCTTAATGCTACTGTCCTTGGCTGCCTTTCTCTCTCGGTGGGAAGGCTCTTTCCTTTCCTCTAAGAGGGTTGGTTGGGCATACCTGGCGGACTTGCCTTTTCAATGGGCTGTGCTTTACGCTCACTCTTCAGTCCATAAGAAATGAAATGCCCTCTCTGGGGAATTGGATGATACCAGGAGATGGGCCTGATTCTTCAACAGGGGGGTTGTTGGAACCAAAGTGGTTTTGGATTTAATAATCTCTAAGTTTTGATGCTAACAAAAGGATTATATTTGCTTAGCAAAGTGTTAGTTGAGATCTAACATGTGCTTTCAGTTATGCAGGAACACTTTAAAATAAGTAAGATAAATGACACGCTGTCGCGCACGGGTCAAAAAACAAGTGGTTTGAAAAAGTGTAGTCAGGGTGCGACAACTCGAGTATCGTCTCACAAGGACTCTTGGATTGTTATTCACAGAAAAATCAGTTTGGGCGGGGGGATTGGTTTGAAATTCAATTAAGAAAACAGAGCAGAAAACAGAGTAATTGAGTGATTATCAATAATTAAGACGATTAATCTACTGTTTTCGGCTTCCCACTATCATTGATTCATACAATTCCCATGCCCTAAGCAGATTCTAGTCCCTTTTCGATTGTAGCAACAATTAACAAGCGAAATTGACGCTACGAGATATATGTTCCTACTTCTGAATTAAGCAAACGGATGAAGCTCTCGTGAATTAAGCAAACACGATTGAACGCACGCGAATTAAGCAAACGCGATTAAGTATAGGAACATAAAATCATCGAAATAAATCAATACTTAGTCTACACAATTTTGAATTAAGCAAACAGAAAATATAGCATAGTATTGAAAGGGAGAAGCAAATTAATCCGGGAATTACAGAATCTCAAGCGTCGGTGAAGGCCGATTACAGCAGATTAATCCAAGGGGATTAGTTCTCCATCACAAATATGACAAAAACCTAAAAAGTATATTGTAAAATGGTAAAAACTGGATGGCTGTTCTGTCTGGTGCGCTTCTATTTATAAGGTGGCCACGCATCACGGCCGTGATGGCCATCACGGTCTGGCCGTGATGCATTCTGGAATGGGCGCGCTTTCAAATTCTAGCCTGTCACGGCCGTGATGCCTATCACGGCCAGGCCGTGATCCTTTCTGTCCATGGGTGCTGATCTGTCACGGCCGTGACCTCTATCACGGCTAGGCCGTGATCAATTCTGTCTTTCAGGTTCTCCTCATCATGCCCGTGATGGATATCACAGCTGGGCCGTGATGTCTTCTGGTCTTCAGGGACTTCACATCACGCCCGTGATGGATATCACGGCTGGGCCGTGATGCTTTCTAACTTTCATGATCTCCTCATCATGCCCGTGATGTGTGTCACGGCTGGGCCGTGATCCTTTCTGTCTTCCATGGGTAGCTCATCACAGCCGTGACCAGTGTCACGGCTTGGGCGTGATGGCCTCTGCTTCAGGTGTTCTTCCCTTCTTGCTTTTCCTATCAACCTAAAAACATGAAATAGCAGTAAGTGCTTTATTTGACTCAAAATCAACTAAAATACCCTAAAACTACTTAAGAGACTCAAAATGTTGCTTGAGGACAATTACATCCAAATTTGGGCGAAATCGAGATTAAACTCGAATAAAACCTATGGTCTTTCTAGTTAAAAACTAGTCAAGCCAGAGGCTGATCAATAAACTTGGGACAAGTTCTAATTGAAAAATACGCGTTCACCCCTGCAGACGGGTTGCTCAAGTACTTTGGTAAAGTTGATTGGTCATTTAATTAAGTAGACTGGTTTTTCTTAAGTAGATGAGGCTCTAAATATTTACTAGATAAATACCTAAATAACTTGTTAGGTACAACAAGTCCAAAGACATGAAAATAAGCGTGTCCATCTTGCCACGTAGAAGGCATTGAAGTAATTAGTTGAAAAAAATGAACTAAAACACAAAGTAATCTAGTAGACGAGCTCTAACCGACATGTCACTAAACGGAGATCCTTATAACTCATTAAGAAATAGTAAGTCTGAAGACTTGATTGATAAGAGGATATGCCACGTTATCAGATGAGCTAAGTAAAATAGAGAACAGACTTGGACTCTCATATGAATGAGTAGACGGAGTTTCTTTGTAGACGAACTCCATCTTTGAATGAATTAAATGCAATCTGAATATCTTGTATTTATTTCAAATGATTGATACTTATTTCAATAGAATATTTGTTCTTCACATTTGTTTTATCTGCTTTAATATTTCAACTTGTTGTAAAAGAAACATAATACAATCAAGAAATGAAGAAAGCATAATCGTACAATAAGATACTGCAAAACGATCTGTATGATGATAACTTTATGACTAAAAAAACTGGATTATACACAAAAGAGGAACAACAAGTGCTCAAGCTGCAATACTCAGAGGAGTGAACCTCCAAATTCATGCTACCTCGATAACCAAGAGTACTATTCAGCATTGCTACAATCAAGCTATTAGTCACAATGGATATCATGCATTAAATGTTATCCCTTAACGTGATTATTCAAAGTAACCGTTGGAGAAATACAAGTGAAGAAGAAGGTCACTATAAATTAAAAACCTCAGATACTGAAGAACAACTATTGCCTGCACAATCTTACTAGCTGAACTTTTTCCAATTGATAATCACTCATTCCATTATTCTTTCAAGAGCAAGAACCTGTATTCTTTAGTTTGAATATTGTTGTAATATTCAACTGATCTTAAACTGTCATACTCTCATACATAATGAGTTAAGAAGATCAAACATTAAATCTCTTTGTTAGAGTTAGATCCTAAAGAGGCTTGGTAAGAAAGGAATACTTGTAGCCTGGAGAGGTGTTGAATACTTGGTTGTAATCTATTTGGAGAAATAATGGATAAATCCTTCAAGTCGAAGGGACTGGACGTAGCTCTTGGTTGGAAGATAGTGAACCAGGATAAAATCTCTTGTGTGAATCTTCTATCCCTAAAATTTTCAGTTTTATTTGCTTATACTAACTGTGAGGTTTTGATATTGCTTTTGTTAAAGTTTTTTTAGAAGGTTCTTTGTTCTTGTGCTTGCTTTTGTTTCTAATCTCCTTGTGTGCAAAAGTTATTTTAAAGGTTATTTTAAAAAATTATTAACAAACACAATTCAACCCCCCTTCTTGTGTTTGCATGTGTCAACTTCAGTTGGTATCATAGCTCAGCCTCGAAAGGGTTGAGCATCTAACAAGTGCTGAGGGAGTACGATCCAATAACCACGGGTGCAGAAGGACAAGCTATCAACAGACCTCCTCTCTTTGATGGTTCCGATTATGACTACTGGAAGAAGAGGATGATGGCCTTTTTGGATGCACAAAGTCTAGACATCTGGGAGCTCATAGAAACAGGTTATACCGAACCCAGTAATGAAAATTGAGTTGTTGTTAGTAGAGCAGACTGGACAGCAGATCAAAAGGTAAAGCATCAACTCAAACTTAAAGCTAAGCATTATTTGATGTGAGCCATCATCAGATCTGAACATGACAAAGTTCACAGCTGCAATACTGCTAAAGAAATCCGGGACACTCTTGCCCTAGCTCATGAGGGTTCCTTACAAGTTAAGGAATCCTAGATCAGCATGCTGGTTCATCTGTATGAGCTGTTCAAGATGGGTGAACATGAAACAATAGACCAAATGTTTGGAAGAATCCAAACCTTCACCAACAGTCTCAGATCTCTTGGAAAAATTTATGAAGATAGAGATCATGTCAGAAAAATCTTGAGAAGTTTATCCAAGCAATGGAGACCCAAAGTAACTACTATTCAGGAAGCAAAAAACCCGAATACACTCTCTCTGGCAGAGCTTCTAGGATCTCTCAAGGTTCATGAACTTGAATTCAATGAAGAAGAAAATTCCAGAAAAGGAAAATATATTGCCCTAAAGGCAAAGAAAGAAAGAGTTGTTTTGGCTTCAACAACTCGAGGCGGGGGGGGGGGGGGGTGGATTGAGTTTTTTTAAAATATTTCTCTCTTTAAAACTTTTCACAAAACTTTTCAAATCAGAGTTGCAGCCTCAGGATCTTTTACAAAATCAATGAAGGGTTTATACACAATCTTGAATTGGAAGATGATGAAGATAAGAAAGATTAATTCAGAATAATTTCATGTTCAAAACTCAATAATATCAACATACAGAAACTGATTAAGCCTTTAAAGATTAAGAACAAGTTATGCAAGTTTCAGATATAAGCATTAACAATCAAGAACAAACTTGCAGGTTTCAATTTCAGTTATAGTTCAGTTTCAGCACTCAAGAATCATTTTGATCAACTCAGTTTTGAACACAGATAACACAGACTTGATTACAATTTGACTCAGGTTTCAATACAGTTTATACAGATCAAGAACAGAAATTATATTGAACTTTAAACATAAAAATCACAGGTTCTTGAACATAAACAGAAAGTAAAAGAGTCTGAGTTTAGAGATACCACACAACCAAATTTATCCTGGTTCAGTCACCACCACTGTGACCTACATCCAGTCCCCACTCCACCTGTGGGTTTTCACACACTAACACAACAAGCTTTAGCTAGGTAGCTTGAAAAACCTTTACACCACAGAGCAATCCTTCACCTCGAGATACCACACTCTTGAGAAGAGCCTCAATGTTCTTCCTTAGGGATACCTCACCCTAATCACTCAGAGAGACTCCCTCTCTCTTTACAATCGAATAAAACGAAAAATTGATTCCTAACTCTCAATAGTCAGATAAACAAATTGAAGCACTTATGAGAACGAAACACTCTTTTCACAATAAGCTCAAGAAAGATGATGAATGATTTTGATATGTGTATTCTCTTGTTGTTGTTATGATTGATATTCGAAAGTGTTCCTTTGATCCCTTTTTATATAGAAAACAAGCTATAGTCGTTGGGATCAATTAAAACAGATTTGGTTTTGATAACAAAATCGGTTTTCTTGATTCTGGTTCTTGAAATAAGATTTTACATTGGCGTTGTCTTCAATCCTCAAGACTCGTAGTTGATAGTAAACGAGCTCCATATGCTACGTCTTTGGATGGATACTCCTTAAGGACTTTAGCAAGTACAAAGACTTGTGTGGATGAGAGCTTCTATCACTTTAGTGGACGAGCGCTTGTATCACTTTAGTGGACGAGCATTTCTGTCGCTTTAGTGGACGAGCACTTCCTTCACTTTAATGGTCGAGCACTTCTGTCACTTTAGTGGACGAGCACTTGTATCACTTTAGTGGACGAACGCTTCTATCACTTTAGTGGACGAGCGCTTCTGTCACTTTAGTGGACGAGTGCTTGTATTACTTTATTGGACGATCGCTTCTTATTTCCAAAAATTATTTTCATTAATGAAAACTTATTCATTTTAATGCAGGTTATGAAAATTGTTTTTCTTCATGCATCTTTTTAATTGAACTATTTTGTGACTAAGAGTTTTCTTTCTCTTACAAATCATCTAAGACTTAAATCTAATTTCTCCTTTAAGCTCTTGTCTTGATGATTCCTTGATCTTTGTCTTTGCTCTTTGATTCCTCCAAGTTCTTCCTTGAATATTCTCCTTTAATTGCTCACTGAACTTGTTGATCACTGCTTGATACCTGTCTTTGCAATTTGACACTAAAACACTTGCATACACATTAAATTGTATTTGTCATATATCAAAATCTCTAAGTCATTGAGTCTAACGAACTCCTCCTTTTTGATTATGACAAATCTTCTAACAAATTATAAGATCAGTGTATAAGTGTAGCAGAAGCTAAGTGTTTTTGACAGATTTATATCATGGTATCAGAGCAGAAGTATATCAGAGCAAAAAAAAATATTATCAGAGCAGAATTTGATTTACTCCCCATTAATCATGTAAGCTTATAAGCTCCCCCTCAACATATGCATGTATAATTTGTTATTATCCCCTTTCTTTATATCATACTTTTTCCTCCCCCTTTTGGAATTATCAAAATGGTAAAGAAAAGAAACATTCCAAGCAATAGAGAAGGCAAGCATTTAAACATTCAAACATAGCATATAAAATTGTTCATGATAGATGAATAGGTGCAGGGATAAATCAAAAAGACGCGTCCATCTTAAATTGTTCATTTTGAAAATAAGCGCGTCCATCTCGCATAGATATTCCAAAACTCTCTTCTAATCATTCATAGATATTACAAATCAAATCATACAAGAATCAGAGCATATTTACACAAAGATATAGTAATATAAACAGTTTCTTTAGAGATTAGATATAGGATTGATCAATTATGTCAAATTCTCTTCTAATGAAAAAGAAGCTTTCCTTGTTCAAGTGCTTGGTAAAAATATCAGCAAGTTGTTTAGTTGCACACCATAATCAACTAATTGTTGCTTCATCCATAAAACATGTGCACAACAGCTACCAGCTTCTACATATTCAGCCTCTGCAGTGGATAAAGCCACACTAGGTTGTTTCTTACTGAACCATGATACTAATGAGTTTCCTAGTAAATGGCAAGTTCCACTAGTACTCTTTCGATCTAGTTTACAACCAGCAAAATCAGAGTCTGAATAGCTAATTAAAGTACATGTAGTTCTCTTGGGATACCATAATCCCATGTCTTTTGTTCCTAACAGATACTTAATTATCCTTTTAATTGCTGTTAAGTGTTAATATTTTGGATTTGCTTGACACATAGCACTCATGCATACACTAAACATGATATCTGGCCTACTAGCAGTAAGATAAAGTAGTGAGCCTATCATACCTCTGAATTTAGAAACATCAACAGGTTTACCTTGCTCATCCTTGTCCAGATAACAGGAGGTACTCATTGGAGTAGCCATCTCCTTAGCATTTTCCATGCCAAACTTCTTGATCAACTCATTGCAGTACTTGGTTTGGCTAACAAAGATTCCATTTTTAGTTTGCTTTATTTTTGGTCCAAGGAAAAAGTTCAACTCACCCATCATTGACATTTCAAACTCACTCTGAATTTGACGTATGAACTCATTGCACAAATGCTCATTAGTGACACCAAAAATTATATCATCCACATATATTTGTACAAGTAAAATGTTGTTTGCCTTTTTCTTAGTGAACAAAGTTGTGTCAACTTTACCTCTTTTAAATCCTTTTTCGATGAGAAAATTACTTAACCTTTCATACCAAGCTCTAGGAGCTTGCTTTAAGCCATATCGTGCTTTAGATAGTTTATAAACATGGTTAGGCAGTTCATTATTCTCAAAACCAGGTGGTTGACCAACATACACTTCCACTTGTATAAATCCATTTAAGAAAGCACTCTTAACATCCATTTGATACAATTTAAATCCCATTATGCAAGCATAAGCAAGTAGCATTCTTATAGCTTCTAATCTTGCTACTGGTGCATATGTTTCATCATAATCTATGCCTTCTTCTTGGTTATACCCTTTGGCTACCAATCTAGCCTTGTTTCTTACAATTATACCATTTTCATCTAGTTTATTCCTAAAAACCCATCTTGTACCTATTACTTGACAGTTCTTGGGTTTAGGCACTAGTTTCCAAACTTGGTTTCTTTCAAACTAGTTTAACTTATCTTGCATAGCCATCATCCAATGTTCATCAATTATAGCATCATCTATGTTCTTAGGTTCTACTTGAGACACGAATGCCATATGATTATTCCAAGATTGATCAAATAATTTTAATACAACAATGTAGACATACTATTCAATGATATATAAGTCAATCACAAAGATTCACAATTATACATTAATAATGATAATTAGAAAACATATTCAATCAATATTATTTCTTTATTGTTACTCATTTTGTGTTTGGAGAAGGCTCTATATCATGATTCCAATTTTTGCTCTTGACCTTCCACCACACCTACAAAACATAATTTTATGTTTGTGCTATAGGTACCCAAATCTGTTTGGGTCCTTTTGAGTTAGTTTCAGCAATAGTTCCTTTAGGAACCCATATATACTTAGATTTATTGTATGCTGATTTTCTGTATTGGCATGTAGAAGCTGTGTGACCTTTTCTAGCACAAAAATTGCATTTAACAAATGGTGTGTTTGATGTCTTAGGTGCAGCAAAAAATTTCTTGAAATATTTCTCATGTATCTTAGGTTCATAGCCTATTCCAGCCTTATCATAAACACACTTTTGCTGTCCTAATAAAGCATTCAAGTTATCTCTACCATTTGTAAACTTGGCTAAGTCATTTTTCAGTTTTTCAACTTCTTTAGTCAATGTACAACACTTAGAACAATTAGAGCATATAGGTGGTTCCAAAACAGTAGCCAATCTTTCTTTTACAGCACAATTTTCTGTTTTTAATTTATCTAGCTCTTTGATTAAAACATAATTTTTCACTTCTAGGCATGTGATGGTTTTCTTAGACTTAATTAGCAATCTAGTAAGTCTAATGGATTATTTATGAAGTTCTTCAAAAGCATTTTGCAATTCATCATAAGAAGGTTGTGAATCAGAATTTATCTCACTCTCCGAATCACTGTTATTGCTGGCCATCAAGCACAAGTTTGCCTCCTCAGATTCAGATTCTTCAGTGGATTATAGATCATTATCATCCCAAGCAATGTAGGCCTTTCTTGGCTTTCTCCACTTCTTGTCCCTTGAGTCAAACTTTTCTGTTTTGTCCTTCTTTTGCAGTTTTGGACAGTCAAGCTTCATGTGGCCAATCTTTCCACATTCATAGCATGTGATGTTGTTGGAAGAGTTGTCTTCTTTACTAAAATTTCTTCTTTGAAAAGTTGATGGCTTTCTTTTGAAGTTGCCCTTCTTCTTTAGGAACTTCTTGAATTTTCTAACTAGCATTCCCATCTCTTCTTCAGATTCTGCCTCTTGTGCTGAATCATCATCATCACTGTCTTATATTCTTTGACTTGTGATTTTAGAGCCAATCCCTTCTTTCTTTTATCAGTTTCTTCACTCTCATTCAGTCTGTTCAACTCCAATTCATGTTTTTTCAATTTTCCAAACAAGGTAGCAATGGTCATTGAAGACAGATCTCTGGATTTTGAGATTGCAGTGACTTTAGGTTGCCATTCCCTGCTCAAGCATCTCATTACTTTGTTAACTTGATCTTCATTGGAGATTGTCTTTCCTAATGCAGCCAATTTATTTACAATGTGTGTGAATCTCTTTTGCATAACCTCCATTGGTTCTCCTCGATTCATGCGAAATAACTCATACTCATGTGTGAGGGTGTTCATTCTTGCTCTTTTGACGTCTGTGGTTCCTTCATGTGTTACTTGCAATGTATCCCACATCTCCTTTGCTGATTTGCAATTTGAAACCCTGAAAAACTCATCACGGCTTAAAGCAGATGTTATAATATTCTAAGCACATGGATTATATTGAACTATTTTCTTATCATCCTCATTCCATTCAGTTTTAGGCTTATTTCTTGGAGCACCATTAGCATCTACAGTAGAGGGGACAAATGGTCCATTTTCTACTGCATCCCATATGTCAACACCTGCTGCCTCAAGAAATATTACCATTCTTTCCTTCCAATAGATATACTCAGATCCATTGAAGGCAGGCGGGCGTGCAAGGGAAGCCCCTTCATTCAGACAGTCATTGGAAGCTCTTATAGTTGTTAAGCCAAACTTAAGAGTTTAGCTTTGATGCCAATTGTTGTTTTGGCTTCAACGACTCAAGAGAGGGGGGGGGGGGGGGGGGGGGGTGAAATGAATTTTATTAAAATATTTCCCTCTTAAAAACTTTTCACAAAACTTTTCAAATCAGAGTTGCGGCCTCAGGATCTTTAACAAAATCAATGAATGGTTTATATAAAATCTTGAATTGGAAGATGATGAAGATAAGAAAGATTAATTCAGAATAGGTCCGGGTTCAAAACTCAATAATATCAACATACAGAAACTGATTAAGCCTTTAAAGATTAAGAACAAGTTATGTAAGTTTCAGATATAAGCATTAACAATCAAGAAGAAACTTGCAGGTTTCAGTTTCAGTTTTAGTTTAGTTTCAACAATCAAGAATGGTTTTGATCAACTCAGTTTTGAACACAGATAACACAGACTTGTTTACAATAAGACTCAGATTTCAATACAGTTTATACAGATCAAGAACAGAAATTATATTGAACATTAAACATCAAAATCACAGGTTCTTGAACATAAACAGAAAGTAAAAGAGTCTGAGTTTAGAGATACCACACAACCAAATTTATTCTGGTTCAGTCACCACCATTGTGACCTACATCCAGTCCCCACTCCACCTGTGGGTTTTCACACACTAACACAACAAGCTTTAGCCAGGTAGCTTGAAAAACCTTTACACTACAGAGCACTCCTTCACCTCGAGATACCACACTCTTGTGAAGAGCCTCAATGTTCTTCCTTTGGGATACCTCACCCTAATCACTCAGAGAGACTCCCTCTCTCTTTACAATCGAATAAAATGAAAAATTGATTCCAAACTCTCAATAGTCAGATAAACAAATTGAAATACTTACGAGAATGAAACACTCTTTTCCCAATAAGTTCAAGAAAGATGATGAATGATTTTGATATGTGTATTCTCTTGTTGTTGTTATCATTGATATTCGAAAGTGTTCCTTTGATCCTTCTTTTTATAGAAAACAAGTTATAGTCATTGGGATCAATTAAAACAGATTTGGTTTTGATAATAGAATCTGTTTTCTTGATTTTGGTTCTTGAAATAAGATTTTACATTAGCATCCAAATATCTTATGGAGCTCAAGTCCATGATCATCTTGGAAAAATGAAAGTAATACATCCTAGCTTTAATAACATAGAATAAACAAGTTAGAAATCCTTAAACTTTTCAACCTCTTAGACTTAGCATCCAAATATCTTATGGAGCTTAAGTCCATGATCATTTTGGAAAAATAAAAACTCAAACATCCTAGCACCTAAACACTAAGTTTCGGCCATCATAAGATGATGAGGAAAATATTCTTTGTTTAACAATAACTCTTAGGTTTTGAATCACAAGGTATTAAGAGTTCTAAATCCATGATCATACTTGGAAAGTTGAAACATAGTATCCTAGGATTACTTATTCATATTTTCATCCATCATAGGAACAAGCTATCAAAATTCCAAGATTTATAGATTTAAGATCAATGGATGGTTAGAAACTCAAACACATGATCATATTCCAAAAGTCGAAACAAAAACTCATAAATGCAAGCATTCGACCTTCATTGGAAGAGATAGGTAGATATTTTTGTTTTACACAACCTCTTAGTATGTGAAAATATAAGTTAATACAAGACTATAGAAAGTGGTTTCAACTCAAAATGAGTTTTCTACCATTTTAGAGAGATTTTAGAAGTTTAAAGCATATAAAGAACACATAAAGTAAACTAAGAAATAAAAGATGAAACTTGAAAAAAGATTCATATGAGAGCATTATCCTTAGTGTAAGGAAGAACTTTAATGAAGAACTAAAGTATAAAAGATGAATAAAAACTAAAGCTTTAAGAGCTTGAACTTTTAGAAGAAAGGAAGAAGATGAAGGTTTATTGGAGTTTGAAGAAGGAAGATGATGAAGTGAAAATGAGAGGTGTATATATAGAGAAGGGAGAGAGTGGAACGAAATTGAGGAGAGAGGAATGAGCTTGGAGAGCAAGTTTTGACCTTATGCCTTGTTTGGTTTGAGAAGAGAGAGAAAATAGATTTTTAAAATATAATTTGTTATAATTTGAAAAGTGTGATGATTACACTTTTGAAGTGTGTCATAACCCATTTCCATCAAGTCCCATCAAGTCACTTTACTTCTTTTGTGCTCCCTAATCTACTCAATTTCATACCCGGTTGTATTTTCCGATCGTAATTCTTCCGACATTTTCACCCGAATAAAATATTATATTCTATTTTTGAACAAAAATTTTCAAAATAACCAAAGTTGAAGGAAACATATTAAAAACACTAACCGTCTCATTCACTAGTCAAAATTAGGTTTTCTGCACAGCAAACTTGTACCGGCAGTGAAAATGCAGACCGACTTTCGTCTGAATTTTCAACCAAAAAATTTTGCCGTAACTCTCTACCATAAAGTAGACTATGAATATGATTTTATCTTAATCAAAATCATTTTCTAACTCTCAAATTAAAATATAATTAATTATATTTTAACCGGTTGAACAACATAAAGTGGGGGAGGGTCAAGAGCATTCAATGCAAAGTGGCCTTTCATTCCCTTGTTTCGTCGTGGCACACCCCCCCGCCGGGGGGAGGGGACAAGAAAACGCCTTTCGTTTTCCCCCCTTCGTCGGCCCTTTTCGCCTTCCTTAACAAGCCCTCGAGCCTCCTTTGCGCCGCCTTCTTCATAGAAGCCGTCAGGTTGACCCCGAAGGCTGAATTCTATGGTAGAGAATGCTTTAATAAGAATTTGGCCATGAGAGACCTTATTAAGTATTGCAAAAGAAAGAGGCTAGTTATCAGGTAAGAGAGAGGCCTGGCCCCCTTAAAAATAAAAACCCATTATTTCACAAGGATTTGTTACATGCGATATGCCGACAACTTACTACTGGGAATCGTGGGTGTCGTAGAGCTACTCATAGAAATACAAAAACTCATCGCCCACTTCCTACAATCCGGCCTGAACCTTTGGGTAGGCTCTGCAGGATCAACAACAATAGCTGCACGGAGGTCAGTAGAATTCCCCGGTATGGTCATTCGGGAAGTCCCTCTGAGGACGACTCCCATAAAATTCTTGCGAGAGCTGGAGAAGGGGAAGAGCGAAACTGGAAGTCTACTGGACGAGGTTCCACCAGTGGAGACTCTTGGAACAGCTGGAGTCAGAAGTCCCCAAGTAAGTGTATTTTGGGGGACCGTCCAGTACATCTGGCAAGGATCAAGAGGGATCTCGTTGTTGCATAGCTTAGGTCGGAGCAACGTGCCATCAGACGTTCAAGAGGCAGTCGCACGATCGGGCATCAGTGTCCAGAAGTTGTCATTGTATACTCCCGCGAGTCAGAAGGCGGCGGGGGAAGGAGGGGGACATTGGGCAGGATTTATCAACAACGAATTCCCCATACAGATAGAGGCGCCTATCAAAAGATACTCTGAAGGCTTCATGATTGAGGTATCATTATCCGGAGAAGACCTTGGCCAATCCACGTGGCCTGCTTGATGAACGTCCATAACAGAGACATCGTCAATTGGTCTGCGGGCATCGCGATCAGTCCTCTATCCTACTACAGGTGCCGTGACAACCTTTACCAAGTCTGAACGATTGTCGACCACCAGATCCGCTGGTCTGAAATATTCACCCTAGCCCAAAATCACAAACTCTCGGTGCGGAATATAATCCCCAAGTACTCCAAAGACTCAAATATAGTAAATCTAGTAGGTGGTTAGACCCTTACAGAGTTCCCCAACAGCATAGAGCTTGGGAAGCTCGAACCCGATCAAGGTCCGAACAACAAGGATCACTCCACTACTAGTCTAGTCATTTTTTTCTATTAGTTACGATGCAAACAGGCGTTTACTTATGAGATTCGTTGAGTAGGCTTGCTTTAGTTGTCTGCCATAAGATATCTAGTTTTGGGGCTTTCGACATAAATAAAAATGCCTATCCTGATTGGCTTAACTATCGCTCATGACTTGTATTGCAGTCAGCCCGGAATGCCTTTGTAGTCTTTTTAATTCTAAGGCCTTCTTCCTTCATTCATTTTCTTTTAGTTGCGGCAGCTTCCGCGCCAGCAAGATACGGACAGTGAAGCCAAAGCAATACTAAATAAGCGAGAAAAGCCATATATATTCTATTAGTCAAGCCTAAACTTATTGAAAACTAAAGCGCTAACTAGCAAGAAAAATGGAAGGTTGGTTCGATGACCCGTTGGTTAAAGGAAATGGGAGGTCCTTCTTCCGGGGCGGAGCCGTATGACGCGAGAGTCTCACGTACGGTTCCTTTGAGAAGGGTGTGATACCACCACCTATCAGGCCCGACGAGCGGTCCACGGAGATGCATCCCTACTCACCTGGTCTATGCACATCATTCTCTCTAGGAGGTTGGCCGCCTATCCTAGATCTTCCCATTTTCAAGAGGATCCCGGGCTCGATTTGGTTTTGTATCAAGGTGATTCTTTTTCTGTTTCTATATATATGGGTCGGCGCAGCATTTCCACGATATCGTTATGATCAATTAATGGGACTTGGCCGGAAAGTGTTCTTATCTCTATCATTAGCTCGGGTAGTCATTGTTTCTGGTGTTTCAGTCACCTTTCCATGGCTCCCTTCATTATGTGCTAGGAATTTCCCTCTTGCTTGAGTAATGGCTAGTCCCGAAAATGCATGTTTGCTTGTCGTTGGGGATCAAAATCTGACTTGCTGAAACAGTACTTTTAGGATTGCATTTTCAAAACCTTTAGGGAAAGAGATCACATTCTATCTTAGGGCTAGGGAGAGAAAGATTCCAGCCTTCTTCCCAACTGAGGCAACAAACAATTGAGCAGAAGGTTTGGCTATGCACGAAGAAGGACTTTGGCCATTAGTTAAATTTCACGAGTTGTTGAGGTTAATTTAATCGAACATCAGCTTCGGAGCTTAGAGCTTGCCAAGCATAAGCTACTTCCTTTCCACTTCCTATGAGATTTGAATTCCCCGTAAAAAAGACATAAGAGATCTATTAGTACTACATAAACCGGGGGTTCTGCCCGTAGCTGGATGCCAAGAGTGGTTCAAGGGACCTAACCCCTCCCAGATAGCACGGATGAATCTGACCTGAGAATTCCCAAAAAACAAGTGACTGAACTTCGTCCGCACTAGTTGATTCTTATTTCACTTCTCTCACCTGGACACAAAAAGAAGAACTACCTAACTTGCTATGAGTAGCTAAAAGTATGGATCAACGGGTGGATAGACTCGCCTAAAGACAGAGAGAGAAAGCTCGGGTGATGGCTCACCCCCAAACAAAGAGGAGGAGGTAAGATGTCTAGCCTTTTTTGTATAGTCTCCCACTTGTTGGAACGAATGTCAAATCAAAATCTTGAATGTATAGGTTAGATCTCCATAAGCTACCTATCAATAAATAAAGTCAGTGATACCCTTTTGAGCTATTAATCCACCACAGGTGAACAAGAGATCAGAATTGAAGGATAAAGATTCCGAAAGTTTGATACCTACCCTTAACGAGTACGTAAGGGAAAGGACATTTGGGTCAGTGGTTCAAGAGAAGACGGGAATGGTTCGAGCCTATAAGCCTATATTATATACATAAGGGAATCTAGGTGTCAAAGCAAGTCAGTGGTAGGTAGTTCCACCAACCGTTTAAAGTGCTAAGGATGATCCATTATGAAAAGAAAAGACGCTCATGGTCAAATTCAGATGTTGATGTTTGTTGGCTCCGAAGCTATAGAAGACGAGGATCGAGGCAATTAAGAAAGTGTACCAGAAACCCACTACTCGCCATCTCAAAGCATTGAAAGAATGAGAATTCTAGTCTTTCCTTAGGACGAGCTTTTAGGGCAAAATAGATAGAGTCCTTCATTTAGATTTCTCCCTCATAGAGGAAATAATTAAGGTAAGGTGGTATACTCTATTTATCCGCTTATTGGAACTCCTTCTAATAAAATGACCTATGCATTCATTTTTTTTTTTCTCATTTCCAGTTGGACGATCCATTAATCTTAATCCAATTTGAGGAAGAAACAAAGTTTTTTCATTTCATTTGTTTTTAGGGCTGTCGCCCATAACTTTAGGGGCTTGGAGTGGATGAAGCCTTCCTTCTTTCTTCTCGGTCTGTTTTGGCTCCTGATCTTGAACTCGCTTTTCTTGGCCTCAGGCTTGGCTTCTTCTTGTAGTCCTAGCCTTTTCGAGACTTTAGGCCCTTGTCCTGGTCTTGACTCCCCCTGGCTAAGTATTTTCAATCTAGCAAGCTAGCTACTAAATGAAAACACTCCCTATCCTACACTCGCCTGCTTTAGTCTCTCTTTACGGGAAGATTTGTAGTCACTCAAGTGACAAACCTTCCAACTAGTCCGTTCCATCGATCTTAGATCTTTGCTTTGTAGAACCTCTTTTTCGGACGTGAAGGGATTTCCTCCTCTTCTACTAAAGGACTAGACATCCAAGGCAGGGAAGAAAGCTAGCTAAGTTAGGCAAAGGTAAGTAAGTTAATGCCTGTAGTCTTTTCTTAAAGCGGAAAGCCAAGCAAGAAAGAGGAAGAAGAAGAGGTAGTTTCAATAAGAAAGGTGAAAGTGCTAATGAAGCCTTCCTCCCTGACTTTACTTTCCTAGCTATCAAACCCCTCTTCAAACCTAGAAGAACGAAAGGAAATATTCTCTGTGATACCGTTTGAATAACGATAATCCGAGTTAAAAGCCTTAAAGAGAAAGCTTTAGCAACGGTAGGAGTGACTACTTACGCCAGCACCTGACGAGCTTACCAGAACCTTATCACGCAAGAAGAAGAGTTTAAATTGGACAACAGGATGATATGAAGAGCCTTTAGATGAAGAACGCCCTACTAATACAAGTCAAGGAGAGGAAGCTAGAAATGGGGACAAAGAAGAAGACGAAGAGAGTTCAAACTCTTTTTTTTAGTTATGAGGATGAAAAGGATTATTTGAGCTTACCTTATTAGAAAAAGGAAAGAATGGGGGGATAATCCATAAGATTTAGTTCTCTAATGTTGATTCTGAATCTGGCTAAATTCTTATATTGACATTGCATTCTTCTCAAAGAAAAAAATATCCCCCGAAGAGTAATTCCTTCCATTGAGAGGCAATCCGAACGTCTTTCTCCCTAGGGCATAGTCCCCCAAGAAAGAATTTATTTCAGTCAATGTCGTTGGCTAGGTAGCCTTTTCTCATCTCGGTGAGCCCCGCCCCTTAGAAATGAGAGAGGTCATGATAACAGTTGACGAGTGAGCCTCGGGCGGGTTAGAAAGAGTAGGACTCGATTGAATCAGAAATGAAAAGATAGGGGAATGGCCTTCTCTCTCTCTCGATGCTTTGTTTTTGTTAATGCCATGAAGTGAAGGAAGAAGGCTAAATGTCACAGCAAGCAGCTAGCCTACGGGATGAAAGACAGAATGCCCCTATATCAATGATGAAAGTAGCTATGGTCTAGTGATAGTGTCCGTGAAGAGGTGAAAGAGTTGCTTTGGAAAAAGTAAGGAAAGAATCTGACTAAGAAAGAAAGGCTCTATCTTTCATAGAGATAAAGGCATACTATATAATAGATTGCTAGCAGGGAGGATTTCCCATGCAGAGTGAGAATATCCCATTCAGTTGGCTCAAGGGAAAGAGATAGCAACCAGTAAACTATTTGCCATCAAGACTGAAAGCGATGAGGATTGAGGTCGTGTAGTTCGGTAAGACGTGGTAGAGATTGGTTTGAGAGGTTGGTCTTATTCAATCAGATCGGAAGGAATCGGCCCCCAGGTGGGTACTAGCGGTTCAATTCCCTATGGATCTTTTCGTCTCTAAGAAAGTAGCATTGAGAAGCCGTGGGACCAATGAGCCAACTACTATGGCTCCGAAATGGGATCTACGGGTCGATAACCTGATCGACCTAAGATCTACTTTCAAAGAGAACGAATGCAACTACATTTATTAATGCTTATCTCTTCAGAGGTAGATAGTTGATCGAGGAACCAAGGTATGGAATGCCACAAGTAAACCTAATGGATTTCACGAAGCCGGTTAACAATCACTTTTATTCTTAGGCTAAGATCTTCACTTCCTTTTGGAAGAGCAGCCAAGATTCCTATTCGTCCAGTTAAGAAAAGAAGGCAGAAAAGCATTCAAACTTGAGACGAGAGATGGGAAAGAAAGCTTACCTTAAAAGAGCGGCCACACCTAGACCTTACTTAATAGGATGATGCTTGAACTTGATTCTAAAAAAAGGGGGAGTACCTGAGGGAATAAGACAAGGCAAGTGCCATAGATTTAGCTGTTGTCGGAAGTGGCAAGTAGACTAGAAAGAGAAGGAGTGTTGGTTAAATGGTTTAGGTTAGGAGTGTCAGCTCAAGGCGATAGGCATAGTGGAAAAAGGCTACGCACCTGAATCTGTTCACACAAATTGCTCAAGGTTGGAGGAAAAAGCACTACTTGAATCTAATCTCCTGTCGAAATGGTAGATGGGATCGATCCCAGACTCGGTGAAAGGCAAGAATGACCAGGAAAGCTCCATTGACTTGGTTAAATACCCTCACACTCTTTAGTTCATCTCGGTAGAACAAGGAAAAAAAAAGCCTATGTAGTGGGTTCGAGTCCCACAAGAGCGAAGGATGACGACTTATTCAATTGCCCTATCTACTCAATGGATTGAATATAGTTACGTAAAGCAGCATAAGCACTAACCTGATCTAAGGAAAGAGGGGGAACGTGAATGCAAGGCTATTCTGGGGCGTCAAACATCTGTAGACTTATCGGCCATGAAGTAAGCATAAGCGGGAATAGGCTAAAAGGACGATTATAAGGCATCTAGAGGATAGGTTTTCGGCTGGTCATAACAATAACTAACTATGAGGTATTTATAGGGGGATGAGACTCCTGGTTCAACTAATCAATCTCTGAAGTGCAAGTGAAGGAGAGGGGGTTACTACTCGACTAATAAGTGTTGGATTGGAGAGGAACTTCTTTTTCTTCCCCAACTGGGAAAGTCATGACAGGGGAAGAAGTAGCTACGTAAACTCGAAACTCACTTTGTTATTTCACTCATAGCTATTTGACTATGAGGATTCCCCCTTGTATTCCCCATAGGCTAGGAAAAAAAAGTAAGAGGCTCCACTACAAGTCTTGGAGCTAGGCGGCTCAGTATGGTATGAGGATCGAAGGGCATAAATTGAAGCTAACAATGGGGACTAGTTGTTGAATTCCTTTAGTAGGAATGACTAGCCCCGACCTTAAGGAATATGTCCTGTTGTAAATATGTAATATGTAATATGTAATTAGTAGCTTTTTTGTATTAGGCCTATTAGTCAGGCCCATTAGTTATAGCTTAGGCTATATATTCAGATTAGTGATTGTACTATATACATAATCAATAATATTCAGAATACTTTTTACACATGGTATCAGAGCTCCCGATCTTGGGGTCTTGCTTCCGTGGAAAAACCCTAGCCTCCTTCATTGCGGCCCCTCTTAGCTGCTTTCATTGCAGCATTTGGCACTGTCATTGTGCCCTTATCAATTGCAGGTGTTATCACCCATTACTGTTTATTCGTACTGTTTATGGTGACTGTTCATCGCGTACTATTAATGCAACCACTGTTCACGATCACTATTCAACATGCACTGTTCACGTGATCACTGTTTACCGGTTACTGTTCACATGGTACTGTTCATCACAGGTACTATTCACGTGAACTGTTCACCAGATTCTTTTTTCTCCTCTTCTATGGCAGAAACTGAAGCGCTGTTGGACGAATCTGGGCAAGTATACCCAGTCGTGCAAGTAATACGGTGGTAAGACCGGTTTATCGTATCCACGGGGATTGGATGTCAACTACCAATTCGCAAGCTCGGCAACTATCTAGACTAAACTATTAATCAAGAGAAAGTAAAACAAACAAAAGAAAAGAAATAAAATCTTTTTGTCTTTTTGGGGACTTTTGACAAACACTTGGAGTGCAGAAAGGATATGTTGGGACTAGACTTCACCAAACCTCTAACTCATGTACTATCAGGACTAGATACCTCCCATTCATGCTTCAGATATTAAAATCAATCCACTAAACTACTCAAACCCCGATTCCTCGGATGGCAAGAGCCTAAATCCACTAATAGACCCTAATTCCTTAGGTGGCCTAGATTAATGAATTTGCATTAAGATTAGGGATTACGCGATTACTAATAAACCTAGTTCCATTCCTAGATACAAGGCTTACTAGGTGATTAAATTCAATTTCGGTTATGATACGAACGTTCCCATTGCATACCAAAACACAAATCAAGTCATGGGGGCGCTAGCCACAACAAGCATTAAGCACAGAAAAATAACCACTAATACGAAGACATGAACATAGAATAATCCGTCAAGATAAATACATAAACATAGGTTTGATTACATCTAATCCCAACACAGGGATTTAACTACTCATAAAACAAAGAAAACCAAACCAGAGAAATAGGAAGGAAGAGGAGAGAAGAGGCTCCATGTGAGCTTTCCTTCTTCTTCAAAGCAATCCCTCTTGGCTCCCTTCTAGGGTTGAAACCCTAGCCCAGCTGCAGCCTCCAAATGCCTTCAAATGGACCCCAAAAACTCCTCCAGTTCTGTCTGCTGCGCTCTTATTTATAGGTCTGTTGCGCGTCACGGCCGTGATGGCCATCACGGGCTGGCCGTGACGCGTTCTGTCCAAGACGTGTTTGCACAAAATGAAGTCTCGCGAGGCGAGCTAGGTTTCGCGTCGCGAAACCCTAATTTTCTGGTTACGGGCAGGCCGTGATAGTCTCTGACTTTTGCCTTCTGCTCTGCTTGATCGTGATGGGCTCTGTTTGGCTCATATTCTTCACTTTTCAAGCTCTATTTCATCCAAGCTCCACCATGGCTGATTTTGATCATTTTTACATTGAATTCCTGCAAAACAACACCAAGACACCGCTTCACCCGTTCCAAGGGAAAATCTAATAAAAACCAAATAAAGAATGCCTAATCTATATGCAAAATGCATGCAAAAGAGTACAGAAAACATCATGTAAAATCACACTATCAAATCACCCCAAGCTTATTCAATTGCTTGTCCTCAAGCAATCACTAAGGCCAGAAGAATAAACAGAACATTGATAGTGAACTAAGAACCCGAGTAAATGATCCAAGTAATAGGCAATTCAAACAATTCAGTAAGAGACAATCAATTCAAGTCCAATTAGAGGCTTAGGTTCCTTAGACTCATGTTCTCACTGATTTTGGCACTCTTTCTCAACTGAAGCTCACCCCAAGCTTGTTTATTTGCTTGGCTCTCTTTTTACCTCACTCAAGTGTTTAGGGGATAAGACATTTCACTCAAATTTCCTCAAGGAATGAATCCTACCATAGGCTTGACTATCAACCAAATCTCTACTTTATTAATGAAAACAATTTAGAATCAAGAGGTCTTTTTCTTGGTTGTAACGTGGCCATGGGATTAATCGTTAGGTGGGGATAACAAGAAAAGGACATTTCAAAAGGCTACATAAACATCAAGCATTTGCAAAACATGACCTTCTAAAATACCTTCTTGGGTTTTCAATTTATTTTTCCACCTTTCTTTTCTTTCTTTTTATTTTTCACTTTTCTTTTTGTCATCCCCTTCTCTAATTTCTTTTTCTTTTTCTTCTTTTTCTTTTATTTTTCTTTGAAGAAGGGGAGATTTTTCAACTCAAGAGAATTATTTTTTCTGATTCTTTTCCCAAACTTTTTCAACTACCTTTTTACCCTTTTGTAATACTTTAGAAGGTCCCTATCAAACATCATTCAACAATATATTTCAAGGTACCAAGAAAAGCATTTTATTCATTCAGGCTCAAAATTGGGCAACTAAGGGGTAGCATTTCATCATTCAAAGCTCAGAAGGCCAGAAAAATACCTATTGCCTCAATCATTTTCAAAAAATGTTTTCAAAAAAAATTTTTAAGCTTCAAAATGGTTTCAAGTCAAGTTCTAGAGAAAACACACCAAGAGGAATAACACTCTAACACAAAGAATGGGGTAAAATTTTGTGAGTACCTCTTTTGGCTCAAAATCTCACATTTTAGTTCAGAATCAATGAAAATCACAAATCCACAGAACCATATGCTAATTATCAACTATCCAAGATTATCTCAAACATTTTCATTTGCAGCCATATCACAAGAATAACAAATTGGGTTCAACAATTCACTATCACAAATTATGGGCACTTAGTTCTCACAATTGGATGCAAAATCTGAGCAAGGGCAATCTAATTGTGTGATCATGCAAAGCTATCATGCAAAACTATATGAATGCAACATGCAAAATGCAAATGCAAAATACCCCTACCCCAAGCTTAAAAATTTACATTGTCCCCATTGTAAACAGTCAAGATGGAAAGAGGAGAAAAAAAAAATAAACTAAAGCAAAAAATTGGAACGGCTTACCGAGGCGGTAGCGGGTGTTGACTTTCATTTCAGTTAGAAACTGCTTGAAAGTAGGGTTGCTTTTTCTTGTCTTCTTGCTCTTCCCTCCTTCCTTCTTACCCTGGAATCACTTGGCAATTTTATTAGTAAAAGAAAACTCTTGATCTTCTCAAATTATTCAAGAGTTTAAAATCAAGAATAAAATCTAACTAAAAAAAAAGGAAAAAGGAAAAGGAAAAGAAAAAATTGGGTTGCCTCCCAATGAGCGCTTCTTTAATGTCACTAGCTTGACTTATTAAAAAGCATCCACTTGGATCCTCCTCCCGGATCAAATGGAAATTGGGGTGGTGATTGCAACAGTAATATAACTTTATTCTCAATTCCACCCAGCCATTGGGTGAAATATCCATTGACCTTTGCAATTATAAATTCACTTCCTCTCGGGTCAAGTGGAATTTTCAAGAGGAAGTGTGACATACAAGTGGAAGGGGCTAACTTACCATTATCCACACATGCATGCAAGCCAACATATTTATTTAATGCAGAAAGTTCAGCATGCATGGTGGAGGGAGTGCTTTCCAAATGCCCCGTCTTCTCACTTGTTTCTCTCCAAGGATGCGCGAAAGGTAATCCCTCTTCTTGTGGTTCATCTACCACCACCTCTTCATCTTCATTGTGATCCATTCCCACAACCAGATTTTTCTCAAATTCTGCTTCTTGTGGCTCTATGGGAATCATACATGGTGGTGGAGGTGGCAAATAGGAACAAAAGGTTTCCCAATCCTCCTCGGAGAAGTTATATATAAGCCTTCCCGTCATATAATCAACTTGTGAGGGAGTAACATGATCCATCAAATCCATGACGTCTCCCAAACACCAGTTGTCTTCCAAAACGCGACTGGAGGCTTCCTCATCAGGTGGATAATAAAAATTTTCCATGAATTTCGTCCACCTGGCACTACCAAAGCTCAAAACAAAAAGATCAAATATATACAGAAAATAAAAGAAATAAAAATGTCTAAATTAGTTGCCTCCTTTGTTACTAATGATATTGGCAAAACCAATCCCCGGCAACGGCGCCAAAAACTTGTTGGACGAAATCTGGGCAAGTATACCCATTCGTGCAAGTAATACGGTGGTAAGATCGGTTTATCGTATCCACGGGGATTGGATGTCAACTACCAATTCGCAAACTCGGTAACTATCTAGACTAAACTATTAATCAAGAGAAAGTAAAACAAACAAAAGAAAAGAAATAAAAATCTTTTTGTCTTTTTGGGGACTTTTGACAAACACTTGGCGTGCAGAAAGGATATGTTGGGACTAGACTTCACCAAACCTCTAACTCATGCACTATCAGGACTAGATACCTCCCATTCATGCTTCAGATATTAAAATCAATCCACTAAATTACTCAAACCCCGATTCCTCGGATGGCAAGAGCCTAAATCCACTAATAGACCCTAATTCCTTAGGTGGCCTAGATTAATGAATTTGCATTAAGATTAGGGATTACGCGATTACTAATAAACCTAGTTCCATTCCTAGATACAAGGCTTACTAGGTGATTAAGTTCAGTTCCGGTTATGATACGAACGTTCCCATTGCATACCAAAACACAAATCAAGTCATGGGGGTGCTAGCCACAACAAGCATTAAGCACAGAAAATTGACCACTAATATGAAGACATGAACATAGATTAATCAGTCAAGATAAATACATAAACATAGGTTTGATTACATCTAATCCCAACACAGGGATTTAACTACTCATAAAACAAAGAAAACCAAACCAGAGAAATAGGAAGGAAGAGGAGAGAAGAGGCTCCATGTGAGATTTCCTTCTTCTTCAAAGCAACCCCTCTTGGCTCCCTTCTAGGGTTGAAACCCTAGCCCAGCTGCAGCCTCCAAATGCCTTCAAATGGACCCCAAAAACTCCTCCAAGAATGTGAGCAGTTCTTTCATAAATTTTGCATAATGGGGCATCTGCTCAAGTGCTTCAGCAAAAGGGATATTGATCTGCAACCTCTTGAAAATATCAAGAAACTTGGCAAACTGTTCATCTTTCTCCTTTTTCTTGGTCAAATGAGGGTATGGCAACTTCACATAAGAGGGAATCACTCGAGGCTTGTCCCAATCTTTCAAAAGCTGACTTTTAGTCTTCCTCAAAATTGAATTCTCATCTACTAGCTTCTCCCTCTTGTCTTGTGCACTGCCCTTTTCTTCTTTCTCAACTATAACATCTTGACCGTTTTCTTCTTTTTCTTCTGCACTCAATTCTGTTTTCCCATCAACATTCTGATTCTTCACCAAAGGTTCACCGGCCACATTTTCAATACTTTTTCCACTCCTCAGCACAATAGCATTGCAATGCTCCTTCGGATTAGGTTGAGTGTTACCAGAAAAACCGCTGCTAGTTTGCTCGGCTAGGTGCTTTGCAATTTGGCCAACTTGAACCTCCAAATTCTTTAGAGAAGCATCGGTATTTTTCTGGTTCGTCATGGACAACTGCATGAACTGATTAAGTGTGTTTTCTAGAATAGAAACCCGATCTTGAAGCGGTTGTGTAGGAGGAGGTTTGCTTGTTTGCCCGGCATCTTGATTCCAACCAAAATTTGGTTGATTCCTCCACCCTTGGTTGTTGCCTTGTCGCCCATAGTTCCCCATATAATTGGCTTCTTCATGGGAACTAGGTGGTGCCTCACATCTTCCATTCTCATGATCACCTCCACAGAAATCACATCTCAGTACCTGTTGGTGTGGCATGGTTGTCCCTTGAACAGATTGGAGTTGTTGTGGGAGTTGAGCTAGTTGTTTGGTAAGAGACTCCAATTGTTGTGTCATGATCTTGTTCTGAGCCAACAATGCAGTTTGTGAATCTAGCTCCAACACTCCCCTTCTTTGGGTGGGACCCCGATCATGATGCATCAAGTAATCATTAGAGGCCATTGCTTCTATCAAAGTCAAGGCTTCTTCTCTTTGTCTTTGTATTCATTGAACCTCCAAGTGAGGCATCCAACATGTACCTGGTTGATGGCCTCAATCCGTTCTGAGAATGTTTGCATCTGGGTAAGATCATCAAAACCATGGTTTGGGCATCTCCGAAGCAATTCCTTGAACCTTTCCCAGGCGTCATGAAGAGTCTCACCTTCTTGCTGAGCAAAGCTTATAATGTCACCCCTTGCCTTTACAAATCTTGAGGTGGGGAAGAATCTTGCCAAGAATTTTGCCTCTAAGTTGTCCCATGTAGTGAAGCTCCCCGTTGGTTGTGATTGGAGCCAAGACTTGGCTCTATCTCTTAAAGAAAAAGGGAACAACCTCAGGCGAATTGCATCATCAGAGGCACCATTTATCTTCACTGTGTCGCACAACTCCAGGAAAGTGGAAATATGACTGTTAGGATCTTCCTTCTCCAACCCAGCAAACTGATTTTGTGAAACCATGTTGATGAGATTTGGCTTTATTTCAAAATTGTTGCAGTTCACCGGAGGTCGCACTATACTCGTGACATGCCTGTTGAAATTTGCATTGGAGTAGTCACCAAGTGTCCTCCGTGGTGGTGGAGGAGTATCTTCACCATTCCCTGCCATTCTGAGTTCTTCTTGACAAACTTGAGAGATGGAAGTCTCTTGGTCTTCTCCTTGTTGCTCTAACAAATTCTGCTGTCTTGCTTGCCTCCTATTCTTCCTAGCTGTTCTTTCAATTTCTGGATCGTATAGGAGTTGGTCAGCTGGAATAGTACCTCGCATACAAAAACAGTCTAGCAAACAAGATTGTTAGTAGTAAAGGTTAGCACACAACATCAAACACACTAAAAAAAATTGACAGCAAAAACACACTAGAAAATTGACAGCAAAAACAAAACAGAAAAAGAAAAAAAATGACAGCAAATAGAACAGAAAATTACTGCATAAAACAGATTATACAGAAAATTTTTGCCTAAAGTAGTAACTGAAATGGATATGCTAATATTGAGACGCAGTCCCCGGCAACGGCGCCAAAAACTTGTTGGACGAATCTGGGCAAGTATACCCAGTCGTGCAAGTAATACGGTGGTAAGACCGGTTTATCGTATCCACGGGGATTGGATGTCAACTACCAATTCGCAAGCTCGGCAACTATCTAGACTAAACTATTAATCAAGAGAAAGTAAAACAAACAAAAGAAAAGAAATAAAATCTTTTTGTCTTTTTGGGGACTTTTGACAAACATTTGGAGTGCAGAAAGGATATGTTGGGACTAGACTTCACCAAACCTCTAACTCATGTACTATCAGGACTAGATACCTCCCATTCATGCTTCAGATATTAAAATCAATCCACTAAACTACTCAAACCCCGATTCCTCGGATGGCAAGAGCCTAAATCCACTAATAGACCCTAATTCCTTAGGTGGCCTAGATTAATGAATTTGCATTAAGATTAGGGATTACGCGATTACTAATAAACCTAGTTCCATTCCTAGATACAAGGCTTACTAGGTGATTAAATTCAATTTCGGTTATGATACGAACGTTCCCATTGCATACCAAAACACAAATCAAGTCATGGGGGCGCTAGCCACAACAAGCATTAAGCACAGAAAAATAACCACTAATACGAAGACATGAACATAGAATAATCCGTCAAGATAAATACATAAACATAGGTTTGATTACATCTAATCCCAACACAGGGATTTAACTACTCATAAAACAAAGAAAACCAAACCAGAGAAATAGGAAGGAAGAGGAGAGAAGAGGCTCCATGTGAGCTTTCCTTCTTCTTCAAAGCAATCCCTCTTGGCTCCCTTCTAGGGTTGAAACCCTAGCCCAGCTGCAGCCTCCAAATGCCTTCAAATGGACCCCAAAAACTCCTCCAGTTCTGTCTGCTGCGCTCTTATTTATAGGTCTGTTGCGCGTCACGGCCGTGATGGCCATCACGGGCTGGCCGTGACGCGTTCTGTCCAAGGCGTGTTTGCACAAAATGAAACCTAGCTCGCCTCGCGAGACTTCATTTTGTGCAAACACGCCTTGGACAGAACGCGTCACGGCCAGCCCGTGATGGCCATCACGGGCTGGCCGTGACGCGTTATGTCCAAGGCGTGTTTGCACAAAATGAAGTCTCGCGAGGCGAGCTAGGTTTCGCGTCGCGAAACCCTAATTTTCTGGTTACGGGCAGGCCGTGACAGTCTCTGACTTTTGCCTTCTGCTCTGCTTGATCACGGCCGTGATGGTCATCACGGCCAGGCCGTGATGGGCTCTGTTTGGCTCATATTCTTCACTTTTCAAGCTCTATTTCATCCAAGCTCCACCATGGCTGATTTTGATCATTTTTACATTGAATTCCTGCAAAACAACACCAAGACACCGCTTCACCCGTTCCAAGGGAAAATCTAATAAAAACCAAATAAAGAATGCCTAATCTATATGCAAAATGCATGCAAAAGAGTACAGAAAACATCATGTAAAATCACACTATCAAGCGCAAATCTGTCAGAATGACTTGGATCGTTTGCGAACCCTTCTTGACTCTCTTAGTAAGCCTTCTGGTTCTTGTTCTCTGGCAATGACTGGTAAGAGTTTTTGCTCCCGCTCCTTTACTGCCTTTGGTACTATCCCTAAGGATGCTTGGATTCTTGACTCCAGTGCCACTGATCATATGACCTTCCATTCCAAATTGTTCTCCTCTTATGCATCACCTTCTAGTATTCATTCTATTATTGTTGCCGATGGTTCTCATACCCGTGTGGTTGGTTCTGGAAATATTGAATTTCAATCTTCTTTAAAACTGGAAAATGTGCTTCATGTTCCCAGACTTTCTAATAACTTGATCTCTATTCATAAACTTACTCGAGACCAAAACTGTGCACTAACCTTTTTCCCTTCTCATTGTGTTTTTCATGATCTTGCCACGGGGAGGACAATTGGAGTTGCTAAGGAACAGGGAGGGTTGTATTATTTGTCTGATGAAAGAAATGGTCATAAGGTGTTGTCTTCCTGCTTCCAGTCAGAGTCTCACTCTCCTGCATCACATGTCTGGCATCAGCACAAGCGTCTTGGACATCCTCCATTTTCTCTTATTAAGTCTATGTTTCCATCTTTGTTTTTACAATAATATGTTGAGTCTTTTAAGTGTGATGTCTGTCAGTTTGCTAAACACCATCGTGTTTCTTTTCCTTCTAATTTTAATAAAAATGATGAACCATTTGATCTTAAACATTTTGATGTTTGGGGACCTGCCCCTATTTCTAATATTTATGGTGCGAGATGGTTTGTTTCCTTTATTGATGATTGTACTCGAGTAACTTGGATTTTCTTGATGAAGGATAAATCAGAAGTACCCTAGCTTTTTGTTCATTTTTATCATATGGTATAGACACAATTTGGGAAAGGCATTAAAAGATTACGTTCTGACGATGGTAAAAAGTATGCCAATCATAGCCTTTCAAGATTTAATAGTAAATAGGGCATCATCCATGAATTTACATGTGTTGACACCCCGCAACAAAATGGGGTTGCAGAAAGAAAAAATCGCCACTTACTTGAAGTTGCTCGAGCCCTTCTCTTCCAAATGTCAGTCCCAAAGTCATATTGGGGAGAAGCAGTATTGACTGCTGCCTATCTTATTAATCGAATACCATCTCGTGTTCTAGGTAATGTTAGTCATGTTCAGTTTATGCTCTCACACTTTCCTTCTGTTCATATCATGTAGAGTCTTGAGTCCCGGGTATTTGGTTGTGTTGCCTTTGTTCATGTTCATAAGCAGCATCGAACTAAGTTGGATTCTCGTGTAGTCAGATATGTCTTTCTGGGTTATGCACCTAACAAAAAAGGGTACAAGTGTTATCATCCTTCCAGTCGTGAGTATTTTGTCTCTATGGATGTCACCTTCCAAGAACATGTGTCGTTCTTCATTCGCCCTCGGCTTCAAGGGGAGAGTAATAATTTACAATCCGAGTCCGAGTTTCTCATCCTTGGTCCTTGTCTTCCTAAGTCACCTGCTCCTCAGTTACACATTCCACAGTTACCTGTTTCTGAGTCACCTGATTCCGAGCCACCTGTTTCTGAGTCACCAGCTTTGGAGTCTCCTGTTTATGGTTCTGTTCCTATGCCTCCTTTGGAATCTATTTTGAAGGAATCGGCACCTTTAGCACCAGTAAAGAACAAAGCCAGTGAGCCAATATTGGTGTATCGAAGGAGACAAAAACGGAACCTGGTCCAGAAACAACTTCAACTGTCCGAACTGGAGGTAAGTATTGAAAACAATTTCCCCACTTATGATTCTCATATTTCTGATACATTTGATCCTAATCCAGACAACTTACCAATTGCTTTGAGAAAAGGGAAAAGGTTGTGTGTCAAGTACCCTATTTCTCAATTTGTCTCCTCTAACACTACTACAAAAAAGGGTTTTAGTAGCGCACTTTCAGTAGCGCTTCAATGAAAAACGCTACTGAAAAATAGGCGGAAGGTTTTTAATAGCGCTTCCTTAAGAGAGCGCTATCTATTCCTTATTCTAAGACAGCGCTTCTTTAAGGAAGCGCTATTGAATGTAGATTGATAGGAATAGATAGCGTTTTCTTGAGGAAACGCTACTATAAGTAAGAGAATAGGTAGCGTTTCCTCAAAAAAATGCTACTATATGTAAGTAAATAGATAGCGCTTTTTCAAAGAAGCGCTATCTATTCCTTTTTACTAAATATTTCCCTCACATCTTCTCGCGCGACTCTACTCAAACCCTTGCGCGACTCTTTCTCAGACCCTTCCCTCTTCTCTCACTCTGTGACTCCCTCGCTCCTTCCCTCTTCGACTTTTGCACGAAGGTTGTTGTCGACCAGGGGTAGGGACAGCGGCGGTCCGAGTTCGACGCGGTGGTCTTGGCTCATAACGGCAGTGCTGCTAGCGACGGAGGTACTGGCGGATGGGGAAACCGGATCTGGATCTGTGATGCGAATCTAAACTCATGTGGATCTATCTTTCGGAGTAAGCCACTACAAACACACGGCGGTGCTGGCTCGGGACGGTTGTGTCTCTCTCGCGGTGTCGCGGTAGGGGGTACGGCGGTGGTGGCTCGGGAAGTCGATTTTGTTCTGAGTGAGACGGTGCCTCGCGGCGGCGGCACGCGACGGCTGGGGCTGGGAACAAACCCTTTGTTCTTCTAATTCAAAAATTTCTCCTTTGTATAGCATATCTCTCTTCTTCTCTCAGAACATTTTTTGTTGTTCTCTCTTCTCTTCTTCTTCTCATTATTCCATCCAGGTTCATTCTGTGATTATTGAACTTGTTTCATTGTTCTTGTGATTATTCAATGCTTATTTCTTCTTTTATTTCTTCATTACGATTTCATGCTCTTCTTCACCTTGTTTTCTTACGCAGTTTTGGAGAAGTTCATGAATAAACTCTGATTTCACCTCTGGTTTGAAAAGAATGTGAACAAATTCTGGACACTGCACTGATTTCGTCCTTACAGGTTCATTTCTCGACTTTGTTTCATTGTTCTTGTGATTATTCAATGTTAATTTCTTTTGGGTATTCTGGGTATGCATGTATGTGGGTATATATGTATGTGAAATTGTGTATAGAGTGACCCATTTGAAACATGATTCAGTTTTGTGGATACCCTTTTGGTTTTCAGCTGAGAAACTGTTGTTTTCTATGTGTGTGAGTAAGTGTATGCTTTTGGGTAATAGTTGAAATATTTATCTATTTTTTGAGTACCCTTTTGGAGTGGTTTTGTTGTGAGTAGGCTACATGAAGAAAAGCTTTAATAGAAGTTCAACAATGACATACAAATCTGCTACATGTTATGACTATCAATCTCCTCTTTTACTTTTTTTTTTTTGGCTATTTTCTTACTTCTAGCAGGTAAAAATCTGCTACATGTTATGACTATCAATCTCCTCTTAGATTTTTTTGGGTATATACATAATATTTTTACTTCTGCGTATTTTGTGTGTTGATGTTCCCTTAGAATGTCCATTTATTAATTTAGTTCTTACCAACTTTGCTTTAAATGTTGTTGTTAGCTTTGCATTCTAACCATTATATTATTTAGTGTTACTAGCCAAGACAATTTGGTTTTTCTATTCACTTGGTATATATGTTGACTTAGTTTTTCAAATCTAGGCTGGTTTTCTTTGAAGGTCATCAATGCTGAAGAAGCTTAAGTATTGCGTCAACTTGGTAGCAAAGTGGAAAAGATGGAAAAGCTGTGCACCAGTGACATTCTTGTAGAGGTTAAGAGAGCTAGGAAGCTACAAGCCAACAACCTAAGGAAAATGACGAGCTTGACAATTTGATTGATGTTTCAATGGATGATTCAAAACTAAATATAAGCATTGAGACAGAGTTATAAAGATGGGTCTGTTTCTTCAAATTTTAATTAATCACATCAAAATTTAATAGCGTAAATGGCATGGCAACAGTGGCTAGGGAGCATCCTTATGGAGAGCATCCATCAAGGTGAGGAACATCATCAATAATGTGGAGGACTCTGAATTGAAATCACTATTGGAGGTATTTTACTTAACCCGATGCTTCAGTAGAGTTATCACTATCATTATACTCAGTATCTTCTTGATGGTCAATTATTTATTTTATCTGAATAAATTAAAATATTTACTTTAATAATTTCCTATTCCATTGTATTGACAATGTGTGTTGGACCAGGTATATGCTGATTTGAGGAAATGGATTCATGACAATGTCAATCTTGTCAAGATTCTTTGCATCGTAATAATTATCTATCAAGTCTATCCATTCAGGCTGTTCGACCTTAATTTTTCTCATTGCTAATTCATAATTCTCGTTGGTCTGTTAGAGGGTGGTGGATGCGGTCGAGTGTCTCTTTTTTCTTTGTCCTACCCGAAAGTGAAAACAAGGCGGGAAACACACAAAGAAGCAGAACAGACTGAGTCCACGAAACAGTAAGTTATGACTTACTTTCATGCGCGCAGCTTAAGTTTTTTGGTTTTAGTGACCAACGATTCAAAAATTATTAATACCTTGTATGTTAAATCCATTTTTTGCAGGTTTCGGTTTTTAACATAGATGGCCCAACTTTGATATATCAGAAACATATTGCAAGTGAAATTTCTGCTGGTATCATCTCTCTATAGTTCCAAACCTTCGATTTGCATGGTTTTGAGAAAAACATTTTAGCAGTCGGAACAAAGGACTCATCTGTTCTGGCTCTTGAAGTCTTGATAGTGAAACTGGAAACACACTGAGCAATGGAACTGTTCACCCTAAGAAGCTCTCTAAAGCTCTATTTATGAAGGTGTTGGGTAAGAGTTTGCAATGTTAACACAATGATTGGTTGTAAGTAACTAATTGGTATAAGTGATCCATATGCTTATTCTGTTTAGGATAAATAGTTCAATAATATTTTGGACCCAAAATTAAGATGCTAAAGACCCAAACACATTTTTACTTTCATCATTGTTATATATCTTGACATAGGTTTATGCAAATTCATTTAGGGAAATGGGCACCGTGTTATGACAGTGTCACCGCGTTATGACCAATACCAGGATGCTTGGGACACTAGTGTGATGGTGGAGGTAACTTTTTTGCTGTCTACAAATGTATACTAAGAACTATTATTTCTCAGTAATGATTTTGATTGTCCTGTTTTCCTCTTCTTGTTTTTTTTTGGTAGATCAAAGTTGGAGACAGAGTAGAAACTGTCCGTTTCTATCACTGCTACAAGCGAGGAGTTGATCGCGTTTTTGTGGATCACCCTATGTTCCTTGAGAAGGTTAAATGCCTTTTCTTGTAAAAAACTGAATGTTTTGGATTGAAGACAGTGTTATACTTCAAACTTAAAACTGAAATTCATTTATTTATTTTGCATTTGCATTTGCATTTCTTGTCAAAAATTAAAGGTATGCTACATCTTTGACTGTATCTATCCTTGGTTTATTATTTTGCATTATTGAATCAGTTGGCCACAGAAAGTTGTTCTACCTTCTCATCTGATATGGTCTATACTTATTTTGGTTGGCGTTTTCTACTAGCTTTCTTCAACCAATAGTATATATTTTCATGTGAGGACATATTCAGAAATGAAAACTAGATTAACACTAAGTCTCTTTGTCAAATAAAAGGTGTGGATTGAGTTGCCATACTTGGATTCATTTTATTCCACTTATCAAAGTTCTATCTTATAATGCATTACTGTCTAATACCCTTTATATGTACTACCATTTTGCATGTATATATGTAATGTGAGGCATAATAATACACTCCGGTTACATTGTGTGAAGGGATCAGTTTCTACCTTTAATGGTGTTGATGTTGATGTTACATGTGGTTTAGGCCTGGGAGAATATACTACTCTGGCATTTGCTGGGGCTTTCAGGTGAGTTGCCAAACAACAACATGAATGCAGCCCCAACAACATGAATGCAGGACCAACATGTTCTTAGTTGCAGAACCAAGTAGAAAGTGCACAACCATAATAACATAGCCAACCAAAAGTCCTACCCGAAAGTGAAAACAAGGCAGGAAACACACAGTAAACAGAACAGACCTGAGTCCACCAAACAGTAAGTTATGACTTACTTTCATGCGCGCAGCTTAAGTTTTTTGGTTTTAGTGACCAACGATTCAAAAAATTATTAACACCTTGCTTTACAATTGATTTTATATAGGTGATTCATTGACGAGAAAAGGCAAGAACAGCTTCAACTCAGAGATTGAAATTTCAAGCAGGTGAAGATGGATTATGTTTATGGACCCGGAAGAAACCATCTCATTGTTCCAAGGCCTGTCAACATCCCGGAGCCAGTTCGGACAATGAACCGAAACAATGAGGACTACCGTTCTCCAGCAATTCCAGCAATGACAAAAACTCTACTTGAGGAATGACAATAATATTATGTAGCCAATGTATTAGCTTCTTAGCATTATTCTTGGACTTGGCCATTGTATTGTAGAGCTGCAGAATATAGAAAAAAGAGAGCTCTTGCTTTTTTCTTTGGTGGGGTTCATTCAATTTGTTACTATGAATTGTGTTAAAGTATATTACTTAATTAATTGGTTATATATGCATGATTTTGATATTTGGTTTGGTTTATATATATATATATATATATATATATATATATATATATATATATATATATATATATATATATATATATATATGCTTACCAATATGTAAGCTTTGTACATTAATTATATATGTGTATGCGTGTGATGTACCTAAATGTAGTGTTACTGTGAATTGATGAGGGATGGTTGTGCAGGTGGGAAATGTAGAAAAACAGTGAATAATGAAGGAAAAAAAGGGGCGGGGGGGAGTATAGGTAGCGCTTTCTCAAGGAAGCGCTACCTAAAGTATGTAATAGATTGTCTTTAGACAGCGCTTTCTCAAGGAAGCGCTACCTAAAGTATGTAATAGATTGTCTTTAGACAGCGCTTTCTCAAGGAAGCGCTACCTATTCCTACTTTCAGTAGCGCTTTCTTGAAAAAACGCTGCCTAAAGTGACAAATAGACAGCGCTTTCTTGAGAAAGCGCTGTCTAAAGTATGTAATAGATTGTCTTTAGACAGCGCTTTCTCAAGGAAGCGCTACCTATTCCTACTTTTAGTAGCGCTTTTTTAAGCGCTATTGAATCTCTCCCACCTTCAGTAGCGGGTGAATAGATAGCGCTTCGAAGCGCTACTAAAGGCCAAAAAAAAGCGCTACTGAAGCCCTTTTCTGTAGTAGTGTAAACATCTTTCCCTGCAGCATCAGAGTTTATTATAGCTGTTGACTCTGTGAGAATCCTAGCATCTGTTTAAGAGGCACTAAAGGATGTAAATTGGGTCCAAGCTATGGATGAGGAGATGAAGGCACTTGAAAGGAATGGAACATGGGAAATTGTTGAGAGGCCAGGAGGCAAGAAACCAGTTGGTTGTAGATGGATCTATACGATCAAGCACAAGATAGATGGAACTCTTGATAGATACAAGGCAAGACTAGTGGCAAAGGGATATACTCAGACCTATGGCATCGATTATGAGGAGACGTTTGCTCCTGTGGCAAAGATTAACACTGTTTGTATTTTACTTTCTCTTGATGCCCATTCTGGGTGGGAACTACACCAGTTTGATGTCAAAAATGCTTTCTTGCATGGAGACTTAGAGGAGGAGGTGTACATGGAGATTCCCCCAGTATTTGGTCCCCAAGTGGAACAAAAAAAGTGTGCAGATTGAGGAAGGATTTATATGGGCTGAAACAATCTCCCCGAGCATGGTTTGGAAGATTTACAAAAGCAATGGTGTGTTTGGGCTACAAGCAAAGTCAAAGAGATCATACACTTTTCTTCAAACATTCACCGGGAGGAAAAATGACTGTACTTCTTGTTTATGTGGATGATATTATTATTATAGGAGATGATCCGGTTGAGAGACAACTGGTCAAGGAGAAATTATCTGCAAAGTTTGAGATGAAGGACCTTAGGAAACTTAAGTATTTCTTGGGGATTGAAGTGGCCTACTCAAAACAAGGCATTTTCATTTCGCAAAGGAAGTATGTGCTTGATCTTTTGCGGGAAACAGGCAAACATGGATGTAAACCTGCAAGTGTTCCTATCGACCAAAATCATAGAATGAGCACTGAAGAGGAGAGTGCCAAAGTTGACAAGGTCCGATATCAGAGACTACTGGGTATAACAGCCTGATTTTTTATTACGCTGTTTAACCGAGTAAAAATATATTTATTTATATTTTCATCTGAGATTTAGGAAATAATTTTGGATAAAACAAAATCATATATGGAACCTACTCTATGATAGGAAGCTCTGGTTAAAATTTGGGATTAAAACTCAGACGGAAACCGATCTGCGTTTATAACTGACAGTATAATTTTAAACCGACAGAAAATCCTAATTTGACCCGAAAACTAAAATTTGTAGATTTTTTATATTTTGTCCGTGAGGAAGTCTACTTTCCAAATTTCTGATCAGAAATAAAATATTATGTTTATTCGGGCGAATTTTGGCGAAAATTCGAACGGAAAACAATCGGTATTTTCACTGACAGTAAGATTTTAATGTTTAGAAAACCTAATTTTTACTCGTGAATGAAATGGTTTATATTTAAATCATATTTCCAATGAGTTTGGTTAGTTTGAAAATTTTCAGTCGAAAACAAAATATTACGCTTTTATACGGGCGTAAACCTTAATCGGGGAACCGACGGAGTCGAGAAGGGAGGTGCAGAGACAAAACCAGACACCGGAGGATCTGGGTCATGGGGTGAGTCACCACCATGACTCACCAAGTATTTATAAAGCATTAAATGTAAATTTAGGTGAAATGACCAAAATGCCCTTTTTGCTTAACCTAACCAAAGTTAAGTTAGATTTTAACCATGGTTAAGGAACCATGGTTAGTTTGTGTGGTATAAAATCAATCACACCCTCCACTAAATGTGAGCCACATATTTATTAATCATAGTTAGCAAAGTAACCCTAGTTAAGTCAATTATTAACCATAGTTAACTATTATATTAATTAAATATTCACAAAATCCATTAAACAAATTCCTTATAACCAAACAAACCCTAAATCTAGCCTATAAATACTCTTCAAAACCGCGGCCTCCCTCCCCTTTCACTCATCTTCTTCATTTATTAACTTTTCTCCAAAAACTCCATTTTCTTTCCAAGAGCTCAAGTTCATGCTTTAAGGGAAACTTGCCAAAATCATCATCTTTTCTTCATTTATTCCACACACTTGAGGTACTATGATCATCCATGATCATCTCATCTCATCCTATGATCTTGTTCTTCCTATTTCAAGGCTTTTTCATTCTTAGATCTAGAACTTAAAATAATTGTAGAAAATTGTAGAAAAATCATAAAAAGGTGAAACCAATTGCTATGATCTTGTTATGTCTTCTACTATCATCATCTCAGAGCTTGTGAGAAAAATCATTTTCCTTCCTATTTTTCTTTACAAGGCCGAATCTAGTCATAAGTGGGCTAGATTAGTTTTCTTCAAAGTTTTGCATAAATGATGATGGTTCTAGGCTATCTATGGTTTCTAGGTTTTAAATCTAAGAGTATGTAAAGAAAAAGAAACTTCTAACCCTATTTTTATGTCTTGGCTGAATCCTATACTAAAGGGGTTAGATGAGTTTTATTCAACTTTAACTTGGATAATGACTTGAAATAAGCTACTTGAAATCCCTAGAGTGATAATCCAAGAGCTTGTAATCAAAAGCAATTTCTAGCCTATTTTACTATACATGACCGACACCCTAACCCTAGAGGTTAGAGGATTTTGTTTCAAATTTTAGTCTTGTAATAAGTAATCTATGTTAGTTAAGACTCTAGTAAGGGATCCAAAAGATGGCATTAAGACTCTATGTTAGTTTTAACTAGGATCCATAGATGGTCTTTGTTTGATTAATTATAGTATGTTGTTTGGTTCAAGGTGAAACTATTAAGTTGTGGTGTGATAGAGAGGGACGTCGAGTTCGGGATTTAGGTGTTAGCTCAGGTGGGAGAAAGAACCATTCCATCGTCGGAACCGATAAGTAGTATGTAATTTATAATAATTGTGTAGGGCGACCTAAACCCTACTAGTGGTTGAGTAATCGATAAGACCAAAATCACTTTGGAAACCTTTTCTGTAAAACCAGTGGTGATTCGGGGATTGTAGGTTTATTGACGTTAGGATGATTTTATCTTATCTGAGGTTGATTGAATTTATTATTATTATTGAATTGCTTATGTGATATTTGAATATTTATGACATTGAGGATGTTTGTTGTCTGTCACGGCCGTGATGGTTATCATGGCCAAGCCGTGACAAGTTCTGTTTGTAGAATAGCTTGTTTTTGGATGTCTGTCACAGTTGTGATGGCTATCACGGCCAGGCCATGACAGATTCTGACTTTATGATATTGATTTTACTGTGATACGCTAGTTGAGGTATTCCACGTGCATGTGACATATTATTTTTGGTGTTTGAATATTTTCTGATTTTATGTTATGCATGATCTGCCTGGTGTTTTTATATTGTGCATAGCGGATTTTAAGCAAATATATATATATATATATATATATTATTCGGGAGATAAATGAGATAATTTTTTTTTTTTGGGGGGGATAATGGTGACTTAGAGGTGCCTAACCTAAATGAGTTATTTTAAAGAGGAAGGGTGACATAAAATATGTGTTAAGGCTTTGATGGAAAGTTAAGGCACTAGGATGTTATTAATATGGGTTAGTGATATTCATGTGTTTACATTGTTGTTCACAATCGTATATTTGGAATATACGAGGTCAAGAGTTCTCGTTAGACTGTTCCACCTTAGAATTAAAGTTGTGCAATGATAGTGTCATTGCTATGCATGAGCACCCTTGATAGAGATGAGAGAGAACCAGGGTGTGCACTGACAGTACTGTGCTGCTATAGTGTCATTGCTTTGCATTAGCATTCTCACCATGGATGAGAATGTGCACCGTCGTTGGGAACGCGTCACTTGGACCACTGACTGACATTCCTAACGAGGAATGTGTGACAGGATTAATGGTGGCCACGTCAGTATAAAAGTGTAGTTGTGTGAGATTGGGGTAGAGGATGGTAAATTAACTTAAGGATGATTTGTTAGTTATGTATGTTGATTGTCTGTGACATTTATTGTATGATATGCTATGACTCTTTACCGCTTTTTGATGATAGAACTGCTTCTTATCCCCTATGTTTCTGTATTTTTGTGGGTTACTTTGGTATACGTTAGAAGACCCGGTCGGGGGTTATGTTGCTGAGGAGCTGGATGGAACTCCTTACCAACCAGACGCTGGAGGTCCATCTGTGATCCATGGCGATTAGAGTATAGGCGTTATGACCAGTGCGTCTAAGGAGTATTTTATATTTCCGCTAAGTATGTCTGTAGTTAAGTTTATGCCTGTGAGGGATCCTACTGAGAGGGTACCCTTAATAGTGTTTTGGTATTGTAATGAATAAAGTGGTGTGTATTTATATATATTAACGTTGGTGTGTCTTAAATTTGCAGAAGTTATATGATAATTAAATAAGTTTTAGTTTTTACGTATTTTTCACGATAAGCACGCGTTTAAGAAATGATTTAAGAAGGTAATTAATCTAATAAAACACTGGGGCACAACGGGGTGTCTCAGTGGGGAAGTTGATCTACTTGGCACATACTAGACCAGATTTAGTATATGCAGTCAGTGTTGTGAGTCAGTTCATGCATGATCCAAGGGTGAGACACTTACAGACTGTAGATCGTATTCTGCAGTATCTCAAAGCCACTCCAGGGAGAGGACTTTTGTTAAAAACACGTGGAAGCTTGACTATGGAGGCTTATACTAATGCAGATTATGCAGGTTCAGTGAGTGATAGAAGGTCCACATCAGGCTATTGCACATTCTTGTGTGGGAACTTTGTCACTTGGAGAAGTAAGAAGCAAAATGTAGTGGCTAGATCAAGTGTAGAGGCAGAGTTTAGAGCCATGGCACAAGGAATCTGTGAGCAATTCTGGATAAAAATTTTACTTGATGACTTGAAGATAAAGTATGAGGGTCCTATGAAGTTGTTTTGTGACAATAAATTGGCTATCAGTATTGCTCATAACCCTGTTCAACATGACAGGACAAAACACAACGAGATAGACCGACACCTCATCAAGGAGAAGCTGGATAGTGGATTAATCACAACAGCCTACATTCCCTCTGGGCACCAACTAGCAGATGTGTTAACAAAGGGCTTGCTAACAGAAAGATTCGGTCAACTTACTTGCAAGCTGGGAATGATTGATATCCATTCACCAGCTTGAGGGGGAGTGTTGTAAATATGTAATATGTAATTAGTAGCTTTTTTGTATCAGGCCCATTAGTTATAGCTTAGGCTATATATTCAGATTAGTGATTGTACTCTATACATAATCAATAATATTCAGAATACTTTTTACACAGGTCCGAAGATGCGACTAGAACTGAAAGAAGAGGAAGGTTTTTCCTGGGTAGGACTTTGGGTATTCGACCGAAGCCTTTAAAGTTTCCGCACCTGACCTGAGGGTGCATCAACCTCTTCTCTTTTATCACAAGAAATGTTTGGGGGGGACAAGTGAGGCTAAAGGGTTAGGGCAGGAGTGGAAGAGAGACTTTCCCTTAGATAGGAGAGCTTGCCTAAGCAGTGTTGGAGCGAAGGCTGCCGACTAGGCTAATTGGTTGGAGGGGGGACACAACTACCTTTAGGGTAGGGAGACATAGTGTGCCTTAAACACAGTTGTTCTTAAGCTTGTTCAAGTATACACAGAAGCCTCAAGTAATATAGAACTTTTGTTCAGATATCGTTCCCACGGGGATTAAATTGATGCAACAAAATTTCATTTCAGATTATAAGTCTAGGAGTTAGGATGAAGTAACCAAAAATTGTTGAGTGCAAACAAATTGAAATAAAGGTGTTGATGCTAGAAAATAAACAAGTTGTGACTTGAAATTAAAATTAAAACATGTTAACAGAAAAAGGACGATCTGTTGATTTAGATAATTAAAACAGCTTCAGGTATGTTGCAACATAAATTCAGTTTATCCCTCATAATGCTCTGACCATGCTCTAGTATCTAGCTCCAGGAATTTAAGGTTTGTTTTCCAACACTACAGGGTCAGGTTCATTAAATTTATTCTATTGCTAGATTAAAATTAATTAGACCACCCTCTAACTAAAGCTCGCTCTAGCTAGGTCAGGGACATGAATAGCTATTCCTAGCCTACTCATCATCAATTAATTTTCCAATTAATGACTTAAGCCCTATCTTTTATCAAATTTCCACTTACTTAATTCTTCCAAATTTAGCAAGCTAAGTATTCAATCAAGTTGAACACTCTTAATCAAACAACATTAAATGCGTGATAAAAGAAGATGCAAACATAGCCATCACATAATTCGGCTAAACATTCGTTATACTAGCATACCCAAAGCTTAAAGAGTTTAGCTCATAGTGAGATTACAAAGAACAAATGTAAGAGAAGAGCAAAAAACCATTACAAGGGAAGAACAACGAAGAAACACGGCAGCAGCAGCTCAGGAAGAAAGAAACCAGCGCAGCTCTCAACAAGACAAAGTGTAAAAAAATATGTTCAAGTCCCCTTTCACTAGGGTTGCTAAATGCTTTTATAGTATACAAAACCCTATTCTCTTTCATTCCATTTTGGGCCAACAACCAAAAAGAATTCATAGAATAACCTTAGACCAAATTCCAAAAGATGTAGGGCAGCTGATCCTAGACGCGTGTGCATCCTTAAAAGTAACAGCGCCAACACCCTTGAGGAGAGAGGAAAGGTGTCCTTGTCAGTTTTTGTCCTTTAGTGTAATACTACTGGAAGGTAGTCCTTGATGCAATAACAAAGTCCTTGTATCCCAATGCTTCAGCCTTGCTCCAGCAAACTTTCTACGTACCAAGACACAATTTTTAGACAATGATAGAGCAATCAAGAGCGAATGGCTAATATTCACAAAACTTAACACAAATATTTACAAAATAACATTTTCTAATAGAAACGAAACTTAAAACCTTAAAGAAGGCAAAGAATCACAGTAAAAAGGATCTAAATAACTCTTCATTCAAAGAGTTATCACACCCCCAAACTTAAACCATTGCTTGTCCTCAAGTAATGTAAAAGAAACATGCAAGGAACACAAAAATCCTCACAATGAAATATATGCAAGCACCACCCAGATTTGTCCATCCTTCAACTCACATCCAGAAATCCACACTTGCTTACTTAACCAAACTACGCCTTCTGTCCTGCTCTCAACAACAACTGCTACACATTGATTCAAATAGATTAACACATGCTGCGGCATTCCTCTCTTAGAACAGTTGGTTCTGCATCTCACCCACACTTTAGACTTTTCACTCTTTATCACAAACATGCATCTCTGATATAGATTTGATGAGAATCTATCACAATTAAAACAATCATAGAATTACACACAGCAAGAGGTCTTTAAGGCTGTAACTGGGCTTAGGATAGGTGGAGTTGAATCATTTGGATAGGTAGCTTACTCAAGGTAGAGCATAAGGATGCTTTTCTATCTAGCTCAACTTCCCAATTCACTAGTGAAAAATATACATTAGACGGTAAAGGTTTACGTCTGTTAACCAAAAGCTAGACGTTAAAAAGGAGGCGGTGGCAGTTTTGTAAATATCAGACTTCATTAATTCAATTTTAACGTCAGTTGTTTTAAGTACTGACGTTAAAATAGAAGTGACTCACTTTTAACGTCAGTTCAATAAACAACTGACGTTAAAATTGAACCTTTTAACGTCAGTTCTTCACCGAACTAACGTCAAAAGTGTCTCACTTCACTTTTAACTTATGTTCTTTCATCAACAGACGTTAAAGGTTATTTTGATAACTTTTTTTATCTATTATACGTACCCTTCCGCATTGCCTTCCTCAAAGTTTCAGTTTCACAATTGCTTTGATGTTTTGTGTTTCTGTTTTGAAAACTAAAATATATGTGCGAAGTATAAGTTGATTCAATAACCCAAACCGGATCTCATTCATTGAAAGAGTTTAAAATCCTTTAAAATCTTATAAAAAGTTACATTGATAGGGTTTAAAATCCTATAAAAAGTTACATTGATAGGGTTTAAAATCCTAAACATTTTGTTGAGGGGCTTCGTTCCCTTCACAGGTGAGCAAGAGAGGAGAGTCGAGCGATCGAGTTTTCCAGAGCGGCTGAGCAAGGGTGCACCCGATCTGTTTTAGTCTTGGAACAGTCATTTTCTTCCAACACTGACGTTCTGGTGCTGTAGCTAGCTGCCGATTCTCCAGAAAGATGATAAGGTGAGCAACTCAGACTATGTGATTTACACAACCTTATCACCCATGTTATGTGATTTACACAACCTCAGAAGTTGTTTGACCATTAAGACAAAGACCTTTGAGTCTAGGAATAGGAAGAAAGAGTGATGAAGTTAATCTCCACGGCAGAGCCATATTGTGAAGCAGAAAATTAAAAGGATGGAAGGAAGCTATTTATAGGAGCAGGGGATGAAGTTACTAAGCTATTCTGATTTTCTTGAAAACTTACCTATAAACTTTAATGCTTATTAAGAGGATTAAGTTACAAGGTGCATGGGTAAGTAGCACAGTAGTCAGAGGAATGAATTCTTGCAGAAACTTATACACCTTTAACGTCAGTTGTTTAAAATAACTGACGTTAAAGGTGTTTTTAAAATAAAAAATATTTGTTTTTAATGTCAGTTTTTTATACAACTGACGTTAAAAGTGTGGTTTTTACTTCAGTATAATAAATAGCTGACGTAAATAATCCTATAAATTATATACGTGCAGAATGAATATTGGAAATAATGTAATATACGGGAACTTGGCAGTCATAAATTAAGTTTACGTTAAAAATGAGGTGGTGGCAATTGATTGGCAGTCATATTTATTTTTAACGTCAGTTTTTTATACAACTGACGTTAAAAGTGTGGTTTTTTACTTCAGTATAATAAATAGCTGACGTAAATAATCCTATAAATTATAAATGTGCAGAATGAATATTATAAATAATGTAATATACAGGAACTTGGCAGTCATAAATTATGTTGACGTTAAAAATGAGGTGGTGACAATTTGTAAATATTAAATCATTATTTGCGTCAGTTGTGTAAAGAACTTATGTAAATATTAAACAAGTTTATTTTTAATCTACATTAATTAGCTTGAATTAGTAAACATATTCTTGTGAAAATTAAAATAAATAAACACTTAACATAAAAGTGTTATATGTATAATCAAATCGTATCTCATTGAAGCGAATCATAAGTTACAATTACATGATTAAAAGATAAAAAATTTCTGCAACATACTACTAAATATTAAAAAGTTTCTGCTTTAACATCAATTTCTTCTCAGTTATGTACTCAGAAACTCCAATGGTGCATCGATCCCCTCCCTGCTCATTTGAAGTCCTTGATGCTCCATGTGTGCTTTATCCACAGTCGCTTGGGGTGGAGATGGAATAAAGTGAGGGAGTCATATTATGTGATTTAACACAATCTCAGAAGTTTTTTGACTATTAAGACAGAGACCTTTAAGTATAGGTATAGGAAGAAATAACCAAAGTCTCAAATGTGATAGAACCATATTGTACAGGAATAGAAAACGCACGAAATATAGAGGAAAAGAAGAGGGTGTATTTACATACTGATACAGAAGAATGACACTTTATATAGAGAATAGTCTCTCTCTGATTTTCTTGAAAACTTATCTATAAACTTAATGCTCATTAATAGGATTAAGTTTCAAGGTGCATGGGTTAGCACAGTAGTCAAAGGAATGAATTTTTTTGCAGATATACACTTTTAACGTCAGTTGTCTTCAAAAACTGACGTTAAAAGTGCTTTTAAAATAAAAAATATTTATTTTTAACATCAGTTTTTTATAAAATTGACGTTAAAAGTTTTATTTTTACTTCAATTAAATAAATAGTCAAAGTAATTAATGTTTTAACGTCAGTTTCTTAATACAACTGACGTTAAATATATGACCTTTAACGTAAGTCTTTACAAACAACTGACGTCAAATGTTGTTTTATTTTGGTTTACACCCGCGCGCCTTCTGCACTTCGCTCTGTACGTCTCTTTTCTCTTTTCATCACGCTCAACCCTCACTCTTAACCCTCACTCTCACTCTCACTCTCACTCTGCCCTAATCGCGAGCTCATCTCTACCACAACCACCGCGAGGGCTTCTTCGCCACCACCGTGAGGTACACTATTAACCCTAACTCTGCTTTCCATTCATTCTTTGCAATAACTTTACATCTCTCTTTCCCCTTCTCGCGCACTAACTCTCCTTGTCCCTCTGCTTTCAGTAACCACATCGAACGTTGGCCACCACTCGAGCTCCCCTCCCCACCACCACGCGAGCACCTATTTCTGGTGAGTCTTTAGGGCACATTTTTTTATTTTTGGTTTTGAGTGTATGTTGAAACTGTAGTCTCAGTAGTTGAAACTTGAAACTGTGAGTTTGAGTTGTTTGGAATGTACGTCTCTATTTTTGGTTTTGAGTGCATGTTGCTCTGCCGGTTGATCTGTCACGGCCGTGATGCTCATCACGGCTAGGCCGTGATCGCCCGCCTGTGATGGTCTGGTTCAGTTGGCACGTTACGGCCGTGATGGACATCACTGCCAGGCCATGACCAGTGCTTGGCAATCTTCAAAAACTATAGTTTTCAATCTCCCGTATTGTCCTTATATTGGATATATGTTTTGTATATCTACAGGACCTATCTAGTTATGGATCGTAGTTGGATGGTTTGTAAGCATACTAGTGCTGAGTATTTGAAGGGGGTGGGAGAATTTATAGAATTTGCTCAAAGGAATGGTCATAATAGTAATGGAATGTTCTGTTGTCCTTGTGTCAAGTGTTTGAATACGAGGAAATGTACGGTGAAGGATATACGTACTCATTTGATTTGTGAAGGGATTTGCTTGAGTTATACAAGATGGATATGGCATGGTGATGTGTTGTTGAGTAGTACGGCAAGTGTCTCCCAAAGTGAGGATGTTGACGTAGATATGGAGGATGATCGAGTAGAGGACATGATCCGTGATATTGGACAGGAATCTTTTCATCGAGCTCATGTGTATGATAGGTTGTGCGGTGATGCGGATAAGCCTTTATATCCAAGGTGTACTACTCATACACGGTTGTCGGCGGTGCTAAAATTGGTTTGTGTGAAGGCGAGAAATGGTTGGACCGATAAAAGCTTCACGGAATTGCTTGAAGTGTTGAAAGACTTGCTTCCGGAGGACAACACATTGCCTGACCGTAACTATGAGGACAAGAAGGTATTGTGTCCTATGGGTATGGAGTATAAGAAGATACACGCATGCCCCAATGATTGCATATTGTACACCGGTGTTCATGAAGACAATCACGATTGCCCCAAATGTGGGTTATCACGATACAAAGTGAAGGGTGGTGATGATGATGATGATCTTGATGATGTGAGAAAAAAGGGTCCTCCTGCGAAGGTGTTGTGGTATCTTCCAATAATTCCAAGGTTCAAGCGATTGTTTGCCAATGCGAAAGATGCGAAGAATCTTAGATGGCATAATGATGAGAGGAAACGTGATGGAAAGGTTCGTCATCCTGCTGATTCTATTCAGTGGAAGAATATCGATACTATGTTTCCGGATTTCGCTGATGAGCCAAGAAACCCAAGGATTGGACTTGCTACGGATGGAATGAATCCTTATGGTAACATGAGTATTATTCATAGTTCATGGCCTGTTCTGTTGGTAATTTACAACATGCCCCCTTGGTTGTGCATGAAGCGCAAATACATGATGTTGTCTATGATGATTTCGGGCCCAAAGCAACCGGGAAATGACTTATATGTTTATCTAGGTCCCTTGATTGAAGACTTGAAAACACTGTGGGTGGAAGGTGTTGATGTAGTTGATGGGTATTCTCATGAGACTTTCAAGCTTCGTGCCATGTTATTTTGCACCATCAACGACTTTCCAGATATACGGTAACTTGTCAGATGCACAGTGTCAAGTGGCATAAAGCATGCCCTATATGTGAAGAAGGCACATGCTACACTCGGTTGAATCATGGAAAGAAGACGGTTTACCTTGGGCATCGAGAGATTTCTTAGACGTGATCACCCATATCGTAAGAAGAAAAAAGCTTTTAATGGATGCCTAGAGACAGAAGAAGCGCCGGCGGCCTTAATTAGAGAGCAGGTTTATCAGAGGGTAAAGGACATCGATGTTATATTCGGCAAGTCCAAAAAGAAAGGTAAAGCTCTTTGAGAAAAACATATGGAAGAAGAGGTCAATATTCTTTGATCTTCCATCATCGGCGCAAGCTTGATGTCGACTTTGCATTGATGTGATGCATGTGGAGAAAAATGTGTGTGATAGTGTGATCGGGACACTTCTCAACATTCAGGGCAAGACAAAGGATGGTGTGAATGCTCGTCTCGACCTCGTTGCTATGGGTATACGAGAGCAGTTAGCTCCAGTTGTTGAGGATGGTAAGCGGACTTATTTGCCACCAGCATGTCATACTTTGTCAAAAAAAAAAAGAGACAAAGTTTCTGCGGGTGTCTTCAGGTCATCAAAGTTCCACATGGTTACTCTTCAAATATGAAGAGGCTTGTCTCTAGTGATCTTAAATTGGTTGGCTTGAAGTCTCATGATTGTCACATCTTGATGCAACAACTTCTGCCTGTTGCTATTCGTGGTATTACTCCAAAAAAGTGAGACATGCCATCACTCGGTTGTGCTCATTCTTCAATTCTATATGTATCAAAGTCGTTGACCCCCGTATGTTGGATGACTTGGAAGTTGAGGCTGCTACAATCTTGTGCCAATTGGAGATGTATTTTCCTCCTTCCTTTTTCGACATAATGGTTCACTTAATTGTTCATTTGGTGAGGGAGATTAGATTATGTGGGCCGGTTTTTCTGAGATGGATGTACCCAGTTGAGCGCTACATGAAGATCTTGAAAGGGTACGTGAAGAATCCTCATCGTCCGGAAGCATCTATTGTTCAAAGGTATGTTGCAGAAGAAGCTATTGAGTTTTGTTCGGACTACCTTCATAACACGGATCCTATAGGGGTTCCTAAGCCTCGGCATGATGAGATCAGATGTCAAGGTAAGGGTACACATGGCTTAAGAATTAATAGGAAGGATCGGGAGGAAGTGCTTCAAGCACATTTGTGTGTATTGAACAACATCGAATGTGTTCAGTCTTTCTTATTTGAACATAAAATAAAAGTCAATCAAGAAAACCCTCGAATGAGAGAAAGGTGGTTGTTGAACAAGCATAACAAGACTTTCTTACCATGGTTCAAGGAAGAAATGCTTAAGGATGGTAGTACTGCTTCTGATGATGTAAGATGGCTAGCACGTGGGCCTAGCTTCAACGTCATATGTTGGAGCGGATACGACATAAATAACTTTTCCTTTTATACAAAGGAACAAGATAACAAGAGTACCATGCAAAATAGTGGGGGTTATGATCGTGGCCGAAGCAATGCACTTCTCTAGTGCAAAGGACACAAAACCCGTTAAAGCACCGAGACCTTACTTTGGATATATTGAAGATATTTGGGTGCTCGATTACACTAAGCTTACGGTGCCGGTATTTAAATGTAAGTGGGTTGATAGTAACGGTGGTGTACAAACCGACGAATTGGGGTTCACATTGGTAGACCTCAACAAGTTAGGTCATATAAATGAGCCATTCATAATGGCTTCCCAAGCAAAGCAAGTGTTCTACATCACTGATCCTTCTAACAAAAGGTTGTCCGTGGTTCTCCAAGGAAAAAGCATGTATAATGGTAGTGATGAAAATGAAGATTCAAATCTTGATATTCCTGAGACTCCTTCTTTTTCAACAAACATGCCTACTATAATCGAGGAGACACAGGTGGACGATGTACATGCCACTCGTGATGATCATCACGAAGGAATATTGATATAGGTAGTTTAAACTTAGTATACATTTATTTTTATTTATATTTCTGTATTTATTTTGAGTTGTAACCTATGTTAATAAATATATATTGTTTCTGAACAGGCATACATATGGATCATTGTTCCATTTTTCCTTTGCAATTCTGTAATGTGTGTGATATTCTATGTTATTGGGATATTTACTGAATGCAGGGATAGCTAAGGGGAGTGATATTTTAAAACTGAATTTTAAAAAAAAAATACTATTAACGTCAGTTGTATGAAACAACTGACGTTAATAGTATTTTATAAAATATACAGTACACTATTAACGTCAGTTGTTTATTACAACTGACGTTAAAATTAAGACCTTTAACGTCAGGTCTTAATAACAACTGACGTTAGTTTTAACAAAATTAACGTCCGTTCTGAAAAGAACTGACGTTAATTTTTACAAAATTAACGTCAGTTGTGTTAAAGAACCGACGTTAATAGTTATATATTTAACGTCAGTTCTCAACTGACGTTAAAAGTTTAACTTTTAACGTCAACTGTATTTACGTCAGTCGATATTCTGACGTAAAAACTCAATTTTAACTGACGTAAAAAGCACTTATTGCACTAGTGATTGATCCTACAATCCTCATTTTTCTGTTTTCTTGTTTCCTTTCTTTCCCTTACCAAGTCCACCTTTTATTGAACATTTTGCTGTGAACAGAGAACACTCAGCGTGATTTTTCAGGCATTGTCTTGTTCTCTGCTCATAATTTTAAATTGTTCAGTTTTTTTTCTTTTCACAAAGCTAACTAGCTAGAACCATAGAAAAACTAACTTCACAAAAGGGGATGACAACTTCACATTTTCCACTTATGACTTTCTAATTCACTGGTTGCCTATCCCTTACTGATTTATTTACAACCCTGCTGCAGCATGCACATGTGTTGCAGCACAGCACCCCCAAAATTAAGCAGGTGCTTGTCTTCAAGCTTCCCCCAAACTTATATCCGAACTAGCTACAAAAGCATCCTCTAAATCTACCTTGCAGGTAAATTTTGTTTTTCCAAGTCTAAGGCTTGTAATGAGCTAGTTTGTTCAATAAATGGCCAAAGCTCAAAGAGGGTAACTAGGGGTAATTATATTAGTTGGGTGGGCTTATTCAGGCTCTGTCAAACATAAAATAAAAAAAAACAAGAAAATGCCTCAAGCATACAGTGTGTGCAATTATGTATGTTAAGATCATACAGAATCAAAGCAAACCTTATAGAAAATGCATGAGTGTGAAACATAAATGTTCAATGCAATTTGTCAATCAGGCTCACCTTATCTGTTCGTGCTACAACACATATGCCCTATATTCTAACAATTATACAGCAGTGGTGGTGATCACATTCAAGTTGGTGCATTAGATTAGACAGCAAGAGTTTCATTCTAAACAGTATAAGTTGAACACAGCAAAAGAGGCCAGAGGCCTTTTCCAATTAATCATTAATCATTTGGAATAAAAAACAGGGGGTGGGATTCATGCACATCCATTCATAAATCATGATTCAAACAACTATGGCCCTAATGGCCCTACAGACAAACAAACATAACAGGTCCTAATGACCACTACTTGTGAAAATAACATAAATCTGGGAATGGGGTGGAAGGTTTAGGGCATCCTGATGTGGGATGCTGCAGCAAACTGCAACATTCACTATGGCTCTGTTTCAAGCCTATGGAGCTCGGTGCTTAAACTCTTCCTGGTGCCTCCTCTCTTGGAGGGCACCTTGCCTTGTGTTGCTCCGGTGACCTGGACTCCCTCCTCTTCTTTCTCTTCTTCATCTTTTTCTTCTTGTGCCTCAGTTTCAGCACTCTCTTCATTCTCTTCTTCAGCCTCAGTGCTCTCTTCAGCTCCCTCTTCTTTTTCTTCCTCTGCCTCAGAGACTTCTTCCTTGTCGATTCCTCTCTGCTGCGGTGACTTTAGCCTCCTCGTCCCTCAATGCTGCAGCAACCTTCTCTTTCTTAATCTTTACAGCCACATTGGTTGCAGCCATCTTTATTTTCTTTGAAAGAGGCATTGTATCTTACTCCTCTTCTGCAACATAAACAGCGGCAACTTTCATTACTGGGTACTCCTTCTCAGCAGCTGAATTTGTGCCATTTGCTGGTTTTAATGCTGAGGGAGGGGTTGATGCTACAGCAAGAGTGGTGGAGGGTACTTTCTCAGGGGCAGCAACACGAGGCCTTTTAGTACTCCCATGATCTTGCTGGGAGGCTTTAGAGGCAGGTTTCTTCTTTTGAGGGGCAGGGTTCTATTGCTGCTGCTTGGATGGGGCAATACCCATCCATTCTTCATCTGAGGCAAAACTATGGGCACGGTCAATGTTGGCAGATTTTTTAGGGTTTTCAGGTACTGGATCAAAAACAGATTTGTGTTGATGGGGTGTTACAGGGACATCTTCAACAAAAGGTTGCATAATTTCTTGGGGGAACTGGGGGATTGGAGTCTCAAGTTTCCAACCATTGAGCTTCATTGTTTACTTTTTCCACTGATATTTCTAGAAGCAGTATTTCCAAAAATTCTTCTGATCATGCTACACATGTTGCTACAGCATGCTAGTCAGTTCTTCTACTTTCTGTTCCAGCATCCCAGAACGATCATGCTGTTCTGGGGTGCTAGATCTGGGAGGTTTGCTTCCACTTGCACTTGCTTTTTCAGAATTTGAGTACATCCTCAGCACACATTTCATATCAATAGGGCCTTTGTTCAGTTCTAGCCCTTCCCTGGGTTATACTCTATCCCTTGCTCTAAACAGGGTTCAGTAATAAGACAGGGGAAAATTAGGTTACCTTGTTGCTTCATTGCACAGGTGCTGATTTGACTCTTGAGTATCTCCCCCACATTTATCTTTTTCTTGTTCAAGATATAGTGGAGCAGAACCAGGCGTTCTTTGTCCTCTGTTTCCATATGAGAAGTAGGGGAGAGAGAGTATCTGAGGAAGTGGTACCAGATTTTTGCAAGAGGCTGCAGCCTGGACCGAGGTCATTTGAGTTGGCCTTCTACCTGTTGTATGAAGTCTGCACCAGGGAGAGCTAGTTTCGTCTTCATTTTCTGCAACTTGGCAGTTGTTGTAGCTTTTAGAATCTGCTGATACTCGTTTTCCACTTCCTCCAAACCGAGATGTTGATTAATCGTCTTTGCAAAAAAAGACACTTTACCTCCTCTGATAACCACAAATGTTTGGGCATCAGATGCAATATTTGCATAAAACTTCCTAACCATTTGTGTATAAAACCCATCTTTGTGCTCAGAAAAGGTCCTCCATTTATGTGCATCAATCACGTTTACTAGCTCTGGGAGCAGACCCAAGTTCATTCCTTTCCCATATTTAAAACCTTTTTTTGATGGAGACTACGGTTGAGAGTCTCTTTTTCATACTTCTCTTGTGCTTCTTCACCAACCCAGCTGGTTAGGGTTTTGGTTGGATCAGAAGAGGGTAGAGTAGCATTCTTCACAGCTTTGTGTTTCACACGACTTGATTTCTTGGCAGTCATGGTGTGATTTTGTGAAGAATAGGAAGGGTTGAGTGTTAGGGTTACGGGTTGAAGAAGGAAGAATATAGATGTTGGGTCTGTAAAGTGTGAGTGAGAGAGAAGGGTGAGTGGTCTATTTAAGGTGTCAGGTGAGAGAGTGGTATTGGTTACCGAGGGTGGTAATCATGGGGAAAGAATAGAATAAAGAAGAGAGAGAGGTTACCAAGAGGTGGAGATCGTGTGGTCGGGGGTTAGGCTTGGTGAAGAGTGGTTTCGCTCTCCACATCTTTTGGCATTTATTGAAATTCAAAATTTGTTAAAACTGTCCGCTTTTCTTCTTTTTCCACAACGGACAAAAAGTCCAGCTAGTCCCCACTTTGTACCCTTGTCAACAGATAGTCCCTATCCTCAAGATTTCATTTTTTGTTTTTATCATTAAATTGTATGCCATAGCATTGTTCCATAGTAACCCAGTGTTCTATCTTATGTTGCAGTCTGACTTACTTCTACCCTTACTACTGCTTCTTTATTCCGAAAGGTAAATACTTTTTTATTCATGGGCTGCCTCCCATGAGCGCTTGGTTTACAAGGTCCTCAGCCATATTGTGATGCAGTATCATCAAGGGTGGTGGTGACCTTCATTCTGTCTAAAGGTTCACCAAAATAATACTTGATTCTCTAACCATTAACTTTGAATTCTCTCCCACTATCAGCATCCATCATATCAACAGCTCCATGTGGGTAGATGTTTGTGACGCCGGCAAGTGTACCGGGTCGTTGCAAGTAATAAAAATAACACGGTAAGTAATTACCGAGGTCGAACTCAGGGATTGGGCTACCAATTCAACTAATCCGCGGGAAATCCGATACGTTTGGTCAAGTGAGGAAAGTGGTTGAGAGAGAGATTATGATCAAAATTTCAAGTAACAAATCGATTGAAACTAAGGTGATTAAATTCAGAAATTAAAATATCCAAGGTCTCAAATCCACCTACCCAATCATGTATAGTACCCAAGTGATGATGTATTCCTCCCTAGGTTCAATTATAATGTCAACCGGGACCCCCAAATTCTCCTATATCCACTGTCGTGCTCAATAGGACGTATTCGACGATTGGATTAATTACTTGTTATGTCTCATAACCCTAATCTCGAATTCTATTAAACCTTGTTCCCTATATGGTTGCACTAATCAAATAAATCCACGGCCATGCTCATTATTCAATTAATGATTCCAATTCAAGTTCTAAAACGCGACTCGCCGTTCGGCCTCAAACACGTTAACTAGTTAATCACGCAACACATATGATCAACGCAATCAAAACAGAATTGGAAAACATTCATAAGAGAAGGGGAGAAAAACATACATCACAAGAACACTACACCGCCATGGATGGTTTCATTGATCCCTCGGACGAGGGGATTAGTTCCTCATGCCCGTGACGACGCATAAACAATCGGCAATAATCTCCATAATAATAAACTAAAAGAAGAAAAGAGAAGGGAGACGCAGCTCCAGAAACAAGGATTCGCACTACTGATCTAAACAAGTGGCTAACAACTTGGTATCCAATTCTGATCTGAGACAGCCTTTAAATAAGGATTCTGTTTCTCGCCAGCTCGCGGGGCGAGCTTACTCTTGTGACGCGAATTTTAGTATTGGCGCGCTTTAAATTTTGGATTTTCGCGAGGCGATGGTGTGTTCGCGGGGCGAGTCTTCCAACTTCAATCTGTCACAGCCGTGACATTCATCACGGCTAGGCCATGATGGTCTCTGTCTTCCAGGGTCTTCAGTATCTCGCGAGGCGAACTGTCTCTCGCGGGGCGAGACTTCAAACCTCAATTTGTCACAGCCGTGACCTTAATCACGGCTATGCCGTGATAGTCTCTGTCTTGCAGGTCTTCAGACTCTCGCGAGGCGAGAATATTTTCGCGTGGCGATCCAGAAATGTTGACTTTTGCTGCTTTGTTGACCTTCAGTCTCGTGAGGCGAGCATACACTCGCGGGGCGAGTGTCTCCAGAATTGCAATTTCCACTATTTCTTGGCTTTCCTTGACTCTCGGAGCTTCACTTATTGACCTGAAAACACAAAAAGCAACCAAAAGCATAATTCTATCCAAAATAAGCTAAAAACTACACAAAAGACACAAAACGAGTCAAAGTCCAACTTAGGAACAAAACAAGGCAAAATTTGGGCGAAAACGAGAGTGAACTCGACTAATTGGCACATAAACCCTAGTTCATCTAGTCATAAAACTAGATAAGCCAGAGGCTTATCAAAACACCCCAAACTTAAACCTTGCTTGTCCCCAAGCAAGCTTAAAACTCAAAAACGACTCAAGACTTGGCAAGCCTAAAGGAATCAATCGATTTCGCACAAATTTAATGCAATCAAAACAGTTTTTCTCCAATGATCTCCCCCCCTATATTAACGTAATCCCCACATTCATTTACTTTAAACCATTGAGAACTTATCATTCATGCCATCATTACTCTAAGTTGAGGCTCAAAGATACACACAAAGGAAGATCACCTATTTCAAACAATTGCCTTCCTCACAAGGGCATGTAGTATTTCACTCATTCGCTCAAGTTTGTCTAGGCTATCAACTTTTCACTCACTTTCACATTCTAAGAGCACTTCCCATGAATTTGATTTTCATCTCAAACATAGTTCCCACGAAAACATGCATGCAACATCAATAGGTCTTTCAAAGGTTGTAATGGGGCCTGGCTAAGGTAAGATATTCAAAGGATAGAGGCTAAGTCCCTAGGATCAATGAGAGCATGAAACTAATATCACAACAATTGAATTCACTCTCATATTATTCTCTTCCTTGCATTTGGTGGCTACACACCTCTTCCTTTTTATATTTATTTTTCTTTGCCCTTTTTGGCACATATTCAATGCTTTTCATCACCCTTTTTTTTTTATTTTTTCAAGCCTTCGGTCCTTACTTCCATTTTTCTTTTTCTCAACTATGATTCATGAACTTGTAGCCACCCCAAACTTAGTTCCACAACAACACTCACAAAGCTCAAATTCCATACTCTCCTAAATCCTAGGATAGGGGAAAATCATGGTTTTTCTGAGTTAATAGCTTGTAATGTAAGGTCATCAAGAACAATAGGCTTCAAGGCTCAATGTGGCTAACTAGGGATCATTCATCAAGGTTGGTTCAATTTATGGCCAAGTAGCTAATTCAAAGAAAATTGCCTAAATCATTTGATGCAACACATAAACATGCAAACCATGAAGAAATTCAAGCAAATTCGGGAAAGTGCAACTTAACAGTGATTCACACATTCAAAAACAGAGTTGGAGGCTCAAATCCTCACTTGGACATTTTGCAAATTGTTTGACCGAGATACAATTCCTAGTGTGTGCACCCCCTCACCCCAAACTTATCATAAATCAAGTAATCACAATAAAATTCTCAAAGTTCAGTTTTCAATTTTTAAGTGGGGATCAATTTTCTAATTTCAGAACCTAGGGGGAAATCATCGATGGTCAATATAATTCATGCAATCAATCTATGCTTAATTTAATCAAAATCCAACAAGCTTGCCGACACACTATTCATACAACAACTCTTGATCTTCTCAAATTATTCAAGAGTGACAAACAAAAACAAACACACAAACAAAAGCAAAAACAAAAGTGAGGAAAGGCGAGGGTGCTCCCTGATGAAGTTCTTATGGTCTGCTTCCTCATCCAATTGGTCTCACGGGCTCCCTTCTGTTGCATATCATCCTGCAAGAACTCCTGCAAATAAAAACCTTAAGTGCAGATTCGCGAGGCGAGGGACCACTCGCGAGGCGAATCTGGAAAAATTGTTTTCACACTTTCCAGAATCGCGAGGCGAGTAGAAACTCGCGAGGCGAATCTGGAATTCCAGCAGCTGATGATGCCCAGAATAGCGAGGCGAAATAAGCCCTCGCGACGCGAGACAGAAAAGTGAGCGACCCCAGAGATTCAGGGCTTCTGTCTCGCGTGGCCAATGTGGATTCGCGTGGCGAATCAAGTTTTTTTTTTTTTAAAATATATGTGAAAATGACAGAACTAAAAATAAAGGATACCTAGCTTGGGTTGCCTCCCAAGTAGCGCTTGTTTAACGTCCCGAGCCTGACTCAAGTCACCCCTAAGGGTTAATCCGGACGTAGATCTTGCTTGCCATTCCATGCCTCAGTCCGTATTCTGTAGGTTCTTGCCCTTTCATAAGCTCTCCTACTGTTCCCGGACAGTTCATTTAAGTCCAGCATCCTTCTATAATCAGCACGAACTCTCCACTCCGTGATGGTCCTTTTTGGGATCAACTCGTTGTCTTTATTGACCACCACGGTCGTGCCACCTTTCAACTTCGGTGCTTTACCAGTCTTTTTCTTGCCTTTGCTGCTGAGCTCTTCCCTTGCACATTCTTCCCTTGGGAGACTCGGTAAGGCTTCCATGTCTTTCAACCACTCGAGATAGACCTCATCCCCCAAAGGGTCTTTTTCTCACTATCATCATGGGATTTTACCAACACTTGAGCAAGTGAAGAACCATGGGCTTCTCTAGTTGCCCTTGCCTTGGCAGTTGGATCCACCATATCCAATCGATACACTTCTGTCCTCTCTGCAGGGTGCTTCATTGTTTCAAAGAGATTGAAGACTACCTCCTCATCTTGCACCCTTAAGGTGAGTTTCCCTTGTCGCACATCTATCAAGGCACCCCCAGTGGCCAAGAAGGGCCTACCCAATATGAGAGGGATCTCGGCGTCTTCATCCATATCAAGCACTACAAAGTCCGTCGGAAATATAAGCTTGTCCACCTTTACTAACAAGTCTTCGACCACCCCATAAGGATATTTTATAGAGCGGTCGGCCAATTGGAGCGACATCCGCGTATCCTTGACTTCTTGGATCCCCAACCTCGTCATCATAGAGAGGGGCATCAAGTTGATGTTTTCCCCTAGATCACACAATGCCTTCCCTACAGTCATCTCCCCAATGGTACATGGTATCGAAAAGGAACCGGGATCCTTCAACTTTGGAGGGAGTTTTCTCTGAAGGATGGCACTACACTCCTCGGTCAAAGCAACCGTTTCCTCATCCTCTATTCTCCGTTTCTTGGTGAGAAGATCCTTCATAAACCGGGCATATGATGGCATCTGTTCCAAGGCTTCCACGAATGGAATGTTAATCTGAAGTTTTCGGAAGACATCAAGGAACTTATTGAATTGCTTATCCTGTTGAGGCTTCTTCAATCTTTCAGGATACGGTACCTTCATGTAAGGTGGGAGGTCTTGGGGTTCAACCCACTTCTTCTTTCGGAACTCTTCATCCACAAGCTTCAGCCTTCCCCCTTGCTCCGGTTCCTTGTCACTTGCTAACTTCTCTTTTTCAGGTTGCTCTTCTTCAACATGTGGTTGTTCCGGGGCCTTGTCATCCTGAGAACTAGTTGCACCCCTGTTAGGTTCCAACACCCTTCCGCTTCTAGTAGATATGACATTGCATTGTCCCTTGGGGTTGTTCTCGGTATCACCTGGGAAAGTGCCTGGGGGACGCTCATTCAGTTGCTTTGCGAGCTGAGCTATTTGCATCTCTAGATTGTGCATTGTCGCCCCCGTATGCGTTGTCAACTTGTCAATTTTCGTATTCACCGTCTCTATGTGGATTACCATCTTTTCCATTGCCACATTCATCTTCTCAAAAGCCAATTCCCACGGCTTCCTTCCACCATCTGTTATTTGCAACTGATTAGGCCCTGGAAGAGCCTGCTGGGTATTGCACTGCTGAATTCCAATGTTCGGCCTTATACCCTGCTGAGGTTGTTGCCAATTCCGCTGAGGAGGTTGTTGACCGGCTAGACCACCATTAGCATTACTCCAAGCGAAACCCGGATGGTCTCTCCTCATGTACCCCCTATTCTGATTCTGATTGTAGTCATTTTGTCTGTTCCTCTGATAGTTATTCTGGGGCATAGTGTCATAAAAATTGTGGCATGAGTCCACATGTTCTTGAGGGAAGTTGAATGGACAGTTCCGAGTGTCATGATCTCCATTACAATTATCACAACCCGGAGGCATTCCCTCGTGTATCACATTAACTTTCTTGTTCCCAGACAAAGCCTCAATCTGCATCTTCAACAATCTGTTTTGCTCAAGAATGGCCTCCATTGTCCCAGAACTGATTCCATTTGAGGTTTCCCTTCCACGGTTGTAATCATTATATGACATCTTCTCCAATAATGCCCATCCATCCTCAGCTGATAAATATGAGAAAGAACCGCCAGCTGCGGCATCACAGTTCATCTGATAGCGTCCCTGATGAGTGTGATTTCACCTCGTTTTTCATGTACATTTCTGCATGCATTTGCATATAGTTAGGCCAATTTAGTGTTGATTTTGTATAGTTTTTCCTTTGGAACGGATGAGGTGGTTTCTGTGTGTTGTTTTGCAGGATTTAGTGGAAAAATGCCCAGAAATCAGCCTTGGTGGAGCTTGGATGAAAAAGAGCTAGAAAAGTGAAGAATATAGCCAAACAGAGCCTATCACGGCCTGGCCGTGATGACCATCACGGCCTGGCCGTGATGACCATCACGGCCGTGATGAAGCAGAGCAAAAGGCAAAAGTCAGAGACTGTCACGGCCTGGCCGTGATGGCCATCACGGCCGTGACTTAGGATTCGCGTCGCGAATAAAAGGGGTCGCCTCGCGCGTGACCCGGTTGTGCAAATTCGCCCAAGTCGAGACCGTCACGGCCTGGCCGTGATGGCCATCACGGCCGTGACGGGCGACGGACCTATAAATAACAGCCAGACCAGACAGAAAAAGGGGACTAACTTCCGACCTAAAAAAATAATGCACTTGGAGGCAGGTGAGGTGGTGGCTGGAGAGGGTTTCTACCCAAAAAAAGGGGGGCGTTTTCTCTGCTCTTGGATGGAGAGAAGATTGGAGGAAGCTTGTCTATGAGTGTTCTTCATCCCTTCTCTTTTTCCTATTTTGTATTTCCTTATCATGAGTAGTTAAATCCCCATTGTTGGGGTTAGATGTAACTTTTCTGAACTTGTTGTAATTGATTTGGTATTTTAATACAAGTTTCTATTTCGTATGAGTATGTGATTCTGTGTTTAATGCTTTCCTTGGATTAGCTACCCATAGGAATGATATGTTGCTTTAATAGATGACTGAAAGGTTGGTGTTAAGGCATGCTCATGAATCATATGCCAAGTAGGTCAAGAATCTAGACATAGGTGTTGGTGCTTGCAATCTTATAAGTCTTAACTTAATGCAAAATCTCGGATTATTCCACCTAAGACATTAGGGTTTAATTTGGGGTTTTAGGCTCAATGCACCTAAGACATTAGGCTTGAGTATTTTAGAAAAGGCTTGATTGGCATAATTGAATTAGGACTTGTGTTGATTACCATTTCATTGCAATTAAGGGAGGATTAGTGTAGTCTAACCCCGACAATTCTAATCACATCCCTTTTGCATACCAAGTGTTTGACAAAATTACAAAAAGACAAAAATATTTTATTTCTTTAGTTTTAATCTCTCATATTTTAGATTAGTCCAGATAGTTGTTAAATTTGCGAACTGGTAATTGACATCCAATCCCTGTGGATACGATAACCGGTCTCACCACCGTATTACTTGATTGCGACGAGGTGCACTTGCCTTTAATTATATTTCTAAAAATACACGCATCAAGTTTTTGGCGCCGTTGCATGATCACATGAATTGATTACCCTTGCTTAGATTGAGCTTATGATTGTGAGAACTAAGTGCCAATTAAATTGTGATAGTGGTTTTTTGAACCCAATTCTGTTTATTCTTGTGATATGGCTGCAAATGAATATGCTTGAGATGATTTCGGATAGTTGATGATTAGCATATGTTTCTTTAGACTTGTGTTTCTCACTGGTTCTTGAACTGATAAATGTGAGCTTTTGAGCCATTAGGGGGTACTCACTAAATCTGCCCCCATTCTTTGTGTAGAGTGTTATTCCTCTTGGTTTGTTTTCTCTAGAACTTGACTTAAAACCATTTTGAAGCTTAGAAAATTTTTGGAAACATTTTTGAAAATGATTGAGGCAATAGGTATTTTTCTGGCCTTCTGAGCTTTGAATGTGTAAATGCTACCCTTAGTTGCCCAATTTTGAGCCTGAATGAATAAAATGCTTTTCTTGGTACCCTGAAAAATTTGGATACATATACTTGATAAGGGACCTTCTAAAGTATCACAAAAAGGGTGAAAAAGGTAGTTGAAAGTTTGGGAAAAGAATCGAAAAAAAAAATTAAAAAAAAATCTTGATTTGAAAAATTTCCCCTTCTCCAAATAAAAAGAAAAAGAAAGAAAAGAAGGGTGGAAAAATGTATTGAAAACCCAAGAAGGTATTTTAGAAGTTTTCTTGTGTTGAAATGTTTGATACTTGGTTTAGCCTTTTGAAATGTCCCTTTCTTGTTATTCCCACCTAAAGATTAATCCCATGGCCACGTTACAACCAAATAAAAGACCTCTTGATTCTTAAGTGTTTTTCATAAATAAAGTGGAGATTTGGTTGATAGTCAAGCATATGGTAGGAATCATTCCTTGAGGAAAATGGAGCGAATTGTTATATATACTTGAACACTTGAGTGAGTGAGGCAAGAAAGAGAGCCAAGCAAATAAACAAGCTTGGGGTGAGCTTCAAGTGAGCAAGAGTGCCCGAATCAGTGAGAATGTGAGTCTAGGAAACTTAAGCCCCTAATTGGACTTGAATTGATTGTCTCTTGCTGAAATAATTGAATGCCTGTTGCTTGGATCATTTTACTCGGGTTCTTAGTTCACTATCCATGCTTTGACTGTTTATCTCTTCTGGCCTTAGTTTTTGCTTGAGGACAAGCAAAGTCTTAAGCTTGGGGTGATTTGATGAGTGTGATTTCACCTCGTTTTTCATGTACATTTCTGCATGCATTTGCATATAGTTAGGCCAATTTAGTGTTGATTTTGTATAGTTTTTCCTTTGGAACGGATGAGGTGGTTTCTGTGTGTTGTTTTGCAGGATTTAGTGGAAAAATGCCCAGAAATCAGCCTTGGTGGAGCTTGGATGAAAAAGAGCTAGAAAAGTGAAGAATATAGCCAAACAGAGCCTATCACGGCCTGGCCGTGATGACCATCACGGCCGTGATGAAGCAGAGCAAAAGGCAAAAGTCAGAGACTGTCACGGCCTGGCCGTGATGGCCATCACGGCCGTGACTTAGGATTCGCGTCGCGAATAAAGGGCTCGCCTCGCGAGTGACCAGTTTGTGCAAATTCGCCCAAGTCAGAGACCGTCACGGCCTGGCCGTGATGGCCATCACAGCCGTGACGGGCGACGGACCTATAAATAACAGCACAGCAGACAGAAAAGGGGACTAACTTCTGACCTAAAATAATCTGCACTTGGAGGCAGGCTGAGGCTGGTGGCTGGAGAGGGTTTCTACCCAAAAAGGGGGGCGTTTTCTCTGCTCTTGGATGGAGAGAAGATTGGAGGAAGCTTGTCTATGAGTGTTCTTCATCCCTTCTCTTTTTCCTATTTTGTATTTCCTTATCATGAGTAGTTAAATCCCCATTGTTGGGGTTAGATGTAACTTTTCTGAACTTGTTGTAATTGATTTGGTATTTTAATACAAGTTTCTATTTCGTATGAGTATGTGATTCTGTGTTTAATGCTTTCCTTGGATTAGCTACCCATAGGAATGATATGTTGCTTTAATAGATGACTGAAAGGTTGGTGTTAAGGCATGCTCATGAATCATATGCCAAGTAGGTCAAGAATCTAGACATAGGTGTTGGCTGCTTGCAATCTTATAAGTCTTAACTTAATGCAAAATCTCAGATTATTCCACCTAAGACATTAGGGTTTAATTTGGGGTTTTAGGCTCAATGCACCTAAGACATTAGGCTTGAGTATTTTAGAAAAGGCTTGATTGGCATAATTGAATTAGGACTTGTGTTGATTACCATTTCATTGCAATTAAGGGAGGATTAGTGTAGTCTAACCCCGACAATTCTAATCACATCCCTTTTGCATACCAAGTGTTTGACAAAATTACAAAAAGACAAAAATATTTTATTTCTTTAGTTTTAATCTCTCATATTTTAGATTAGTCCAGATAGTTGTTAAATTTGCGAACTGGTAATTGACATCCAATCCCTGTGGATACGATAACCGGTCTCACCACCGTATTACTTGATTGCGACGAGGTGCACTTGCCTTTAATTATATTTCTAAAAATACACGCATCAAGTTTTTGGCGCCGTTGCATGATCACATGAATTGATTACCCTTGCTTAGATTGAGCTTATGATTGTGAGAACTAAGTGCCAATTAAATTGTGATAGTGGTTTTTTGAACCCAATTCTGTTTATTCTTGTGATATGGCTGCAAATGAATATGCTTGAGATGATTTCGGATAGTTGATGATTAGCATATGTTTCTTTAGACTTGTGTTTCTCACTGGTTCTTGAACTGATAAATGTGAGCTTTTGAGCCATTAGGGGGTACTCACTAAATCTGCCCCCATTCTTTGTGTAGAGTGTTATTCCTCTTGGTTTGTTTTCTCTAGAACTTGACTTAAAACCATTTTGAAGCTTAGAAAATTTTTGGAAACATTTTTGAAAATGATTGAGGCAATAGGTATTTTTCTGGCCTTCTGAGCTTTGAATGTGTAAATGCTACCCTTAGTTGCCCAATTTTGAGCCTGAATGAATAAAATGCTTTTCTTGGTACCCTGAAAAATTTGGATACATATACTTGATAAGGGACCTTCTAAAGTATCACAAAAAGGGTGAAAAAGGTAGTTGAAAGTTTGGGAAAAGAATCAGAAAAAAAAAAATTAAAAAAAAATCTTGATTTGAAAAATTTCCCCTTCTCCAAATAAAAAGAAAAAGAAAGAAAAGAAGGGTGGAAAAATGTATTGAAAACCCAAGAAGGTATTTTAGAAGTTTTCTTGTGTTGAAATGTTTGATACTTGGTTTAGCCTTTTGAAATGTCCCTTTCTTGTTATTCCCACCTAAAGATTAATCCCATGGCCACGTTACAACCAAATAAAAGACCTCTTGATTCTTAAGTGTTTTTCATAAATAAAGTGGAGATTTGGTTGATAGTCAAGCATATGGTAGGAATCATTCCTTGAGGAAAATGGAGCGAATTGTTATATATACTTGAACACTTGAGTGAGTGAGGCAAGAAAGAGAGCCAAGCAAATAAACAAGCTTGGGGTGAGCTTCAAGTGAGCAAGAGTGCCCGAATCAAGGTGAGAATGTGAGTCTAGGAAACTTAAGCCCCTAATTGGACTTGAATTGATTGTCTCTTGCTGAAATAATTGAATGCCTGTTGCTTGGATCATTTTACTCGGGTTCTTAGTTCACTATCCATGCTTTGATTGTTTATCTCTTCGGCCTTAGTTTTTGCTTGAGGACAAGCAAAGTCTTAAGCTTGGGGTGATTTGATGAGTGTGATTTCACCTCGTTTTTCATGTACATTTCTGCATGCATTTGCATATAGTTAGGCCAATTGAGTGTTGATTTTGTAGAGTTTTTCCTTTGGAACGGATGAGGTGGTTTTCGTGGTGTTGTTTTGCAGGATTTAGTGGAAAAATGCCCGGAAATCAGCCTTGGTGGAGCTTGGATGAAAAAGAGCTAGAAAAGTGAAGAATATAGCCAAACAGAGCCTATCACGGCCTGGTCGTGATGACCATCACGGCCGTGATGAAGCGAGAGCAAAAGGCAAAAGTCGAGAGATCACGCGGCCTGGCCGTGATGGCCATCACGGCCGTGACTTTAGATTCGCGTCGCGAATAAAGGGCTCGCCTCGCGAGTGACCAGTTTGTGCAAATTCGCCCAGTCGGAGACCGTCACGGCCTGGCCGTGATGGCCATCACAGCCGTGACGGGCGACGGACCTATAAATAACAGCAAAGACAGAAGAGAAAAAGGGGACTAACTCTCGACCTAAAATAATCTGCACTTGGAGGCAGGCCGAGGTGGGTGGGTGGAGAGGGTTTCTACCCAAAAAGGGGGGCGTTTTCTCTGCTCTTGGATGGAGAGAAGATTGGAGGAAGCTTGTCTATGAGTGTTCTTCATCCCTTCTCTTTTTCCTATTTTGTATTTCCGTATCATGAGTAGTTAAATCCCCATGGGTGGGGTTAGATGTAACTTTTTCGAACTTGTTGTAATTGATTTGGTATTTTAATACAAGTTTCTATTTCGTATGAGTATGTGATTCTGTGTTTAATGCTTTCCTTGGATTAGCTACCCATAGGAATGATATGTTGCTTTAATAGATGACTGAAAGGTTGGTGTTAAGGCATGCTCATGAATCATATGCCAAGTAGGTCAAGAATCTAGACATAGGTGTTGGCTGCTTGCAATCTTATAAGTCTTAACTTAATGCAAAATCTCAGATTATTCCACCTAAGACATTAGGGTTTAATTTGGGGTTTTAGGCTCAATGCACCTAAGACATTAGGCTTGAGTATTTTAGAAAAGGCTTGATTGGCATAATTGAATTAGGACTTGTGTTGATTACCATTTCATTGCAATTAAGGGAGGATTAGTGTAGTCTAACCCCGACAATTCTAATCACATCCCTTTTGCATACCAAGTGTTTGACAAAATTACAAAAAGACAAAAATATTTTATTTCTTTAGTTTTAATCTCTCATATTTTAGATTAGTCCAGATAGTTGTTAAATTTGCGAACTGGTAATTGACATCCAATCCCTGTGGATACGATAACCGGTCTCACCACCGTATTACTTGATTGCGACGAGGTGCACTTGCCTTTAATTATATTTCTAAAAATACACGCATCAGTCCCCTTAACCCATTAAAGAAGTGTTGAACCTTAGAGACCGGGTCAAAGAACGCTGAAGGGCATCTTCTCAAAAGTCCGTTGTACCTCTCCCAAGCTTCATTATAAGTTTCATCTTCTGTCTGCCTGAAAGATGTAACGGATATTCTTGCTTGCGCCTCTTTCTGAGGAGGAAAATATTTGGTTAGGAACTTCTGTGCCATTTGCTCCCAAGTTCTGATGCTGTTCCTATCCAAGCTGTCTACCCAATCGTGAGCGACATCCCTAAGAGAGAGGGGGAAAAGCCGCAAGCGAAACTCATCTTGTGAGACTCCTCTTGTCTTCTGTAGGTCACAAGCTTCAAGGAAGCGAGTGATGTGTCTATGAGGGTCCTGTTTGCCAATCCCATCAAACTGATTCTCACGGATCTGGAATGTGACACATGCTTCCACTCTGAAAGAGTCTGTATTCAGGTTGCCCCTCACAATAGAAGAGTCACAATCACCCAAGTTGGGTAGATCGTACTCGAAGAGAGGCTTGTAACGAGGAGGAGGAGGAGGATTTTCTTCGGCCATGTCCTCAAGATTAATCGCTTCAAGCCTCTTTCTTTCTCTGACTTCCTTCCTTAAGCGCTTCTCAGTCTTGGTGATCTCCGAATCAAATAGCAAGTCCTCTTGTGAAAGGGTACCTCGCATACAAAAACACGGCAAGACCAAGTGGAATCAAATAAGCAGAGAGAAATAATAAACAAATAACAGAAAAATAAAAATAAAAACCGCTTAACCAAATAATCAAATTTCCTAAAAATTAGGAAAATTGGTGTGCCAATCCCCGTCAACGGCGCCAAAAACTTGTTTGTGACGCCGGCAAGTGTACCGGTCGTTGCAAGTAATAAAAATAACACGGTAAGTAATTACCGAGGTCGAACTCAGGGATTGGGCTACCAATTCAACTAATCCGCGGGAAATCCGATACGTTTGGTCAAGTGAGGAAAGTGGTTGAGAGAGAGATTATGATCAAAATTTCAAGTAACAAATCGATTAAAACTAAGGTGATTAAATTCAGAAATTAAAATATCCAAGGTCTCAAATCCACCTACCCAATCATGTATAGTACCCAAGTGATGATGTATTCCTCCCTAGGTTCAATTATAATGTCAACCGGGACCCCCAAATTCTCCTATATCCACTGTCGTGCTCAATAGGACGTATTCGACGATTGGATTAATTACTTGTTCTGTCTCATAACCCTAATCTCGAATTCTATTAAACCTTGTTCCCTATATGGTTGCACTAATCAAATAAATCCACGGCCATGCTCATTATTCAATTAATGATTCCAATTCAAGTTCTAAAACGCGACTCGCCGTTCGGCCTCAAACACGTTAACTAGTTAATCACGCAACACATATGATCAACGCAATCAAAACAGAATTGGAAAACATTCATAAGAGAAGGGGAGAAAAACATACATCACAAGAACACTACACCGCCATGGATGGCTTCATTGATCCCTCGGACGAGGGGATTAGTTCCTCATGCCCGTGACGACGCATAAACAATCGGCAATAATCTCCATAATAATAAACTAAAAGAAGAAAAGAGAAGGGAGACGCAGCTCCAGAAACAAGAATTCGCACTACTGATCTAAACAAGTGGCTAACAACTTGGTATCCAATTCTGATCTGAGACAGCCTTTAAATAAGGATTCTGTTTTCGCCCGGCTCGTGGGCGAGCTTACTCTTGTGACGCGAATTTTAGTATTGGCGCGCTTTAAATTTTGGATTTTCGCGAGGCGATGGTGTGTTCGTGGGGCGAGTCTTCCAACTTCAATCTGTCACAGCCGTGACATTCATCACGGCTAGGCCGTGATGGTCTCTGTCTTCCAGGGTCTTCAGTATCTCGCGAGGCGAACTGTCTCTCGCGGGGCGAGACTTCAAACCTCAATTTGTCACAGCCGTGACCTTAATCACGGCTATGCCGTGATAGTCTCTATCTTGCAGGTCTTCAGACTCTCGCGGGGCGAGAATATTTTCGCGTGGCGATCCAGAAATGTTGACTTTTGCTGCTTTGTTGACCTTCAGTCTCGCGAGGCGAGCATACACTCACGGGGCGAGTGTCTCCAGAATTGCAATTTCCACTATTTCTTGACTTTCCTTGACTCTCGGAGCTTCACTTATTGACCTGAAAACACAAAAAGCAACCAAAAGCATAATTCTATCCAAAATAAGCTAAAAACTACACAAAAGACGCAAAACGAGTCAAAGTCCAACTTAGGAACAAAACAAGGCAAAATTTGGGCGAAAACGAGAGTGAACTCGACTAATTGGCACATAAACCCTAGTTCATCTAGTCATAAAACTAGATAAGCCAGAGGCTTATCAGTAGACCTTTACAATTTGGAATGGGCCAGACCATCTTGACTTCAACTTGCCAGGGAAAAGCTTTAGCCTAGAGTTAAATAACAGCACTTGCTCTCCTTCATGAAAGGATCTGTGATGTATCTTCTTATCATGCCAGGTCATAGTTTTTGCCTTGTATGCTTCAGTATTTTCATATGAGAACAGTCTGTGTTCCTCCATTTCATTAAGCTGCAGCATGCGTCTTTGCTCAGAGATTGAAGATCAAAGTTCAATTTCTTGACTGCCTAGAAAGCCTTGTGCTGGAACTCTAAGGGTAAATGGCAAGCTTTCCCATACACTAGTCTATATGGGGACATCCCCAAAGGAGTCTTGAATGCAGTTCTATAAGCCCACAGTGCCTCATCCAGATGTGAGGACCAACCCTTTCTACTTGTGTTAACCATTGTCTCCAAGATCCTTTTGATTTCCCTGTTGGACAACTCCGCTTGGCCATTAGTTTGTGGGTGATAGGTTGTGGCAACTTTATGCTTGACTCCATATTTTTCAAGCAATTTGGAAAAAACTTGGTTGCAAAAATGGGTTCCTTCATCACTAATGATTGCTATAGGGTTCAAATCTAGTAAAGATGATTTTCGGTAAAAACTTTGTTACCACCATATCATCATTTTTGATTGTTGCCACAACCTCCACCTATTTAGACACATAATCAATAGCTACTAGAATGTAAAGGTAGCCAAAGAAAGGAGGAAATGGTCCCATAAAATCAATACACCATACATCAAAAAGTTCAATTTCCAAAATGGTGTTGAGAGGCATTTCATATTTATTGGACAAGTTCCCTACCCTTTGGCATCTATCACAATGTTTGACAAATTCATGTGCACCTTTAAAAAGGGTAGGCCAGAATAAACCTGATTGGAGAACCTTGGCAGTAATTCTCATACCACCAAAATGTCCTCCGTATGCTGCAGCATGGCACTGAGTCACAATATCATTGAATTCTTCATCTGCAACACATCTTCTATTCAGATTGTCTGAGCACATCTTGTAAAGGTATGGTTCATCCCAGACGTATTGTTTGGCTTGATGGAAAAATCTCTTCCTTTATTGAGAATTCATATCTGGAGGAACCACACCACTGGCAAGAAAGTTGACTAGATCAACATACTAGGGTGCTGCAGCATCTTGCATTGCTAGCAGTTGCTCATCAGGGAAAGATTCATCAATGGCTATTCCCCTGGATGCTGCAACATCCTCTGGCAATCTCGAGAGGTGATTAGCCACTTGATTCTCCATTCCTTTCTTATCTCTGATTTCTAGATCAAATTCTTGTAGTAGTAACACCCACCTTATCAGCCTTGGTTTAGCATCCTTCTTGTCAATTAAATATTTGATTGCTGAGTGGTCTGTGTAAACTACCACTTTTGTTCCAACAAGATAGGATCTAAACTTCTCAAACGCATACACTACAACTAGCAGCTCATTTTCAGTAGTGGTGTAATTGATCTGAGCATCGATCAAGGACTTGCTTGCATAATAAACTGGATGCAACACTTTATTGTACCTCTATCCCAAAATAGCTTCCACTGCAAAGTCACTCATGTCACACATAATCTCAAAAGGCTTCTCCCAGTTAGGTGGAACAATAATAGGAATAGTGATAAGAGCGGTCTTTAGAAGTTCAAAGGCTTTTACGCATTCTGCATTAAATTCAAAAGCCCTATCATGCTCCAACAACTGACACAATGACTTAGAGATCTTTGAGAAGTCCTTAATGAACCTTTTGTAAAAACCAGCATGACCTAGGAAGCTCCTAATTCTTTTTCCTGATGTGGGAGGGGGCAGCTTTTCAATAACTTCAATCTTTGCCTTGTCTACTTCAATGCCATTTCTGGAGATTCTATGTCCCAACACAATTCCTTCAGTCACCATGAAGTGACACTTCTCCGAATTCAGCACTAGGTTTGTTTCTTCACATCTGTCCAAAATCTGTTCCAGATTTATTAAACAGGTTTGGAAAGTTTCCCCAAACACTGAGAAATCATCCATAAACACTTCCATTGATTTCTCAATCATATCAGAAAAATTGCCATCATACATCTCTGGAAGGTTGATGGAGCGTTGCACATACCAAATGACATTCTTCTGAAAGCAAAGGTGCCATAAGGACAAGTGAAGGTTGTCTTTTCTTGATCCTCTGGTGCTATAGCAATCTGGTTATACCCTGAGTATCCATCCAGAGAATAGTAATAATCCTTCCCAGCAAGTTTGTCCAACATTTGATCAATGAAAGGCAAAGGGAATTATTTTTTCCTTGTGGATTTGTTCAACTTTCTATAGTCCATGCAAATCCTCCAACTAGTCATAGTTCTTGTGGGGATGATCTCATTCTTCGCATTAGTGATGACAGTCACACCTCGTTTCTTAGGAACACATTAGATTGGACTCACCCAAACACTGTTAGAAATAGGATAGATAATCCCTGCATCCAGCCACTTTATAATATCCTTTTTGACTACCTCTTTCATAATCGGGTTCAACCTTCTCTGACTTTCAATACAATTCTTTGAGCCTTCTTCCAAAAGAATTCAGTGCATGCATATTGATAGACTAATCCCCTTGATATCTGTTATCTGCCACCCTATTACCTTTTTGTGCCTTTTTAACAATGTCAACAATTGTTCTTCTTGTAGGCCGTTTAGTGAAGAAGAGAAGATAACAGGAAAAGTATTATCATCACCAAGGTAAGCATATTTCAAATGACTTGGAAATTCTTTTAGTTCAAGGGAAGGAGGTTTAACAATAGAAGGAATATTGTCTTGAACAGTGTCATCAGTTACCTCCAATGGTTCATATTTTCTGGTCCACATATGTTGCACTGCCTTGCTGTCCATGGATTTGTCAGAATCCTTATCAGGGAAATTTTCATCTTCTACTGATGCTGCAACATAGTCTATATAGTTCTTCAGAAATTGTTGTTGCACCAATTCATCAAATGTCTCAATGCGAGAGCATTCTTCCATACCCTCATCAGGGTATTTCAGGGCATTGAAAAATTAAATGTAACATGCTAATCATTAACCCTCATGGTAAGTTCTCCCTTTTGCACATCAATCAGGGTTTTTCCTATTGCCAAGAATGGTCTACCTAAGATGATGGGAACCTCTCTGTCTGCTTCAAAATCCAAAATGATTAAATCCACAGGAAATATAAATTTATCGACCTTGATCAACATATCTTCAATATTCCCTTCTGGATATGCGATGGATCTGTCAGCCAGCTGAAGAGTAACAGATGTAGGCCTTGCTTTTCCAATTCCCAGCTTCTTGAAAATAGACATGGGCATAAGGTTGATGCTTGCTCCCAAGTCACATAAAGCTTTACCACAGTAGGTATCTCCAATGGAACATGGTATGGTGAAACTTCCAGGATCTTTCATTTTCCTTGGCACCTTGTTTTGTAACATCATGCTGCATTCTTCGATCATAGCAACAGTTTCAAATTCTCCCAATCTTCTTTTCTTAGTGAGCACATCATTCATGAACTTTGTGTAATTGGGCATCTATTGCAGAGCTTCTACCAAGGGTATGTTTATATGAAGCTTCTTTAGTACATCCAGAAACGTGTTGAATTGTTTCTCTTGGTGACCTTTCTTCAGTCTTTGAGGGAAGGGTGGTGGAGACCTTTTTGTCATCAACTTTTGCATAGCAGGGTGTGATGCAGCATCAGGCACTTTTTCAACTACTGCAGGTTGCTCTGTTGCCACATTTTCTTCTGATTTTTCCTTCTCAAAATCTGAATTATCCACCTTTTGTTTCTTCTTTGGTTCTGCAACTTCTACATCTTTACCACTTCTTAAATGGATTACCTTGCACTGTTCTTTACCTCCTCCAGAACTTGAGGCCTTGGGGTCTTCAGTAGAAGCAGGTAATGAGCCAGTCTGCCTTAAGTTGATTGAATTGGCCAACTATCCCACTTAAGTCTCTAAGTTTCTCATTCCAGCTTTGGTCTCTATCATGAATGCCTTTAGTACAGCTTCTAAAGATGAATCTGGAGTTTTCTGCTGCAATTGGGGTTGTTGCTGCCTAGGCTGCTGTTGTTGATTATAACCAGAGGGTGGATTCAATGTGTTGCTATAATTGGAATACCTCAGATTAAGATGTTGTGATTGCTGCCATCTTGCATTTCCAAATGAATTATTGCCTCTCTGTAATGGTTGTTTCCCACATAGTTGACTGTAACAGGGTTTGCAGAGCATTTCTTAAACACATGATCTCCTCCACAATAAACACATGATACAACATCTACCTTGTAGATTTGTTCATTCACCATCTCTTCAGTCAATATGGGTGGAGCAATGGAATTTCCTTGATTTGCAATCGTCAGTCCCCTAACCATATTAGTTAGAGAGATCATTTGAGCTGACAGTGCTGCAACTTCACTTACTTCATATGCTCCAACTACAACATTGCCTTTTCCAGAAACTTGTCTTGCTGTTGGCCACTGATAGCTGTTAGTTGCTATCCCTTCTATCAGAGCATGAGCCTCATTGTAGGATTTAGTGAGGAGACTGCCTCCAGCAGAGGCATCTAACATCATCCTTGAGCTAGGTAAAACTCCATTATAGAAGTGCTCCATCTGAATACAAAATGGAATACCATGGTGGGGGCACTTCTTTATGAGTTGCTTAAATCTCTCCCATGCTTCAAATAGTGGTTCATCATCATGCTGCCTAAATGAAGTGATGTCAGTCCTCATCTTTGCATTCATAGTTGGTGGGAAGAACTTGGTCAAAAAAATTTCAACAAGTTTGTTCCAAGTATCAATTGAATTTGTATCCAAGGAATTTAGCCAATTTTTAGCCCTTCCTCCCAAGGAGAATGGAAATAATCTCAATCTGAATGCATCATCAGTGACTCCTGGGATCTTGATGTTGCTTGCTACATCCAGAAACTGTTTGAGGTGCAAATGAGGGTCCTCTGTTGCAGCTCCATTAAATTGGCCAATTGTTTGCAACATTTGGAACATCACTGGCTTGAGTTCAAACTGAGGTGCAGTGATGGGAGCCCTTACTATCCCTGTGTTCATAGCTTTAGGGTCAAACATTGCATACCCCCTAATGGCACAGTTTTTGTCATTAGCCATAGTCATGCTGTCTTGTGGTGCTTCTTCAGCCATTTCTAATTCAGCATGGGACAATGCTTCAGCATAATTAGGTGTGGAGTTGGTTGGAGTATTCAGAACCAACTCAGGTACAGGCTGAGACGTTTGACCTCTTCTAAGCCTTCTGGATGTCCTTTATATCTCTGGATCGAATCTGTAGTTAGGTGACAAGAAGCAGTGCATACGGTTTCAGTACCTTGTGCTACAGCAAAGCACTAAAAGTATCAGTACCACTAACTACAGAACTAATAATCTAAAAACAGAATTTCAACACCAATCATAATCCCCAGCAACGGCACCAAAAACTTGTTGCCTTTAAAACACTTGTTCTTAAGCTTGTGCAAGTATACACAGAAGCCTCAAGTAATATAGAACTTCCGTTCAGATATCGCTCCCACAAGGATTAAATTGATGCAACAAAATTCCAGTTCAGATTATAAGTCCAGGAGTTAGGATGAAGTAACCAAAAAATTGTTGTGTGCAAACAAATTTAAATAAAGGTGTTGATGCTAGAAAATAAACAAGTTGTGACTTGAAATTAAAATTAAAACAGGTTAACAGAAAAAGGACGATCTGTTGATTTAGATAATTAAAACAGCTTCAGGTATGTTGTAGCATAAATTTTGTTTAGCTGTCATTATGCTCTGACCATGGTCTAACATCTAGCTCCAGGAATTTAAGGTTTGATTTCCAACACTACATGGTCAGGTTCATTAACTTTGTTCTATTCCTAGATTCATATTAATTACACCACCATCTAACTAAAGCTCGTTCCAGCTAGGTCAGGGACATGAATAGTTATTCCTAGCCTACTCATCATCAATTAATTTTTCAATTAATGACTTAAACCTTATCTTTTATCAAGTTTCCACTTACTCAATTCTTCCAAATTTAGCAAGCTAAGTATTCAATCAAGTTGATAACTCTTAATCAAACAACATTAAATGCGTGATAAAAGAAGATGCAAACATAGCCATCACATAATTCGGCTAAACATTCGTTATACTAGCATACCCAAAGCTTAAAGAGTTTAGCTCATAGTGAGCTTACAAAGAACAAATATAATCGAAGAGCAAAAAACTATTACAAGGGAAGAACAATGAAGAAACACAGCAGCAGCAGCTCAGGAAGAAAGAAACCAGCGCAGCTCTCAACAAGGCAATGTGTAAAAAAATAAATGTTCAAGTCCCTTTTCACTAGGGTTACTAAATGCTTTTATAGTACACAAAACCCTATTCTCTTTCATTCCATTTTGGGCCAACAACCAAAAAGAATTCATAGAATAAGCGTAGCCCAAATTCCAAAAGATGTAGGGCAGTTGATCCTAGGCACGTGTGCATCCTTAAAAGTGACGGTGCCAATGCCCTTGAGGAGAGAGGAAAGGTGTCCTTGTCAGCTTTTGTCCTTTAGTGCAATACTACTGGAAGGTAGTCCTTGCTGCAACAACCAAGTCCTTGAATCCCAACGCTTCAGCCTTGCTCCAGTAAGCTTTCTGCGTACCAAGACACATAGTTTTTAGACAATGATAGAGCAATCAAGAGCAAATGGCTAATATTCACTAAACTTAACACAAATATTTACAAACTAACATTTTCTAATAGAAAAGAAACTTAAAACCTTAAGGATGGCAAAGAATCACATTAAAAAGGATCTAAATAACTCTTCATTCAAAGAGTTATCACATAGCTACATTTTGAATACATTATCGAAGTGACAAGGAATGGTATAGACAGAGTGGAAGGGACTGTGCTCAATAAACCACTCACCCACGCTAGGGCTAAGACTGAAAGTCGCTATTTTGATTCATCCTGTCTTTCAAGGAGGGGAGTTTAAGGAGCTAGTATAGATTCGAAGAGTTGCTGCGAGTAACTTAACTTCATCAAGCCAGGAAAGAAGGTTGACAATGTGCGGGGTTAGGGGCGGATAGGAAAGCTTCTGATAATATACTTTTAAGGTGGCATCAATACCAGAGAAGAGAGTGGGAATCCCCTCTTATGTCATTTCCCTCCTTCCGAGAAAAAGTCTTCGGTGGGGAAGATTCCTGCCTCGAGGCATTAAGGTTTGTTTAGTTTTAGTTTAGGCTGCTAAAGACTGACTTGCCCCAACAGCCGTAGCTAAAGGCTTAACCCATTGTTGAGTACCCAGATTCTTCAACCCCGTCCACAAGAGAATCCGGGGAAAGCTTCATATCAAAAGAAGCTTGACCGGTAGCAGTAGGGGTTTGGGATATCTTCTTAGTTTGGGGCTAAGGCCTGTAGCTATCGGAGTTTCACTCTTTTCTTCATCGGAATTGGAATCTACTTCACTAGATGGAACAAAGATCAAATCTTGCTAAGCCTAAACTTGCCACGGAAAGGAAGAAATCCCTATTTTATTGAATTGAATACCGGGGCATATCTTTATCGGAAAGCAGTAAACGAGGGAACAGAGCTCGACTTAGAGGAAAGAGAGAATCTTGTATTGACTTCAGAAAGAAAGCGCATAGAGGTGAGTCAAGGGAAAAGCTGTAAGCTAGACTAAAGAGGAACGAGACTAACAACTAGATCGACTAAAGGTGTTGGCTTACAGTGAAACTAGGACTGAAAGGATCGGAGTTGAAAACTTTTTGACTGACTAGATCGACTAAAAGGTTTCAACCAAGGGAGCCAGAGAAAGAGCTGATCTTGTTGCATCGGATATAAAGGATCGGAATGAATTGAATCTGCTTCAGCAGAAGAGTTCGCATAAGAAGCTGCGGACTACTTTCAATGGCCAAAAGGGAGTTTAAAGACTACATGGTTAGATGATTGAAGGTTAGGAGTTTCATTTTTAGCAAGATCCCCAGCTATTGAATCTATCGTCGTCGACGTACTTATTTATTTTTCTCCCAAGATGGGAAGAATAGCGTAATATAATAAAATAAAGGAAGAGCCTACTTTTTTTCGTACTCAAGGGTTGGGACTGTCCTTCTTATACAGAATCTGAATCTGCTACTAAAGAAGAAGAACCTCTTCCACATTAATCTTGGGTTAAAGTTATCTAGACTCTGGGAAAAATAGACTTTCCTTTTCTATACGTACAGCCTCTCTGTCCTAGCCGCCGTTTATTATATTCTATGCCTCGAAGAAGTTAAATTTTCTACTATATGATGCCATAGGGAAGGCGCGGAACTCTTAACGAAAGAATGGTTACTAGATGGATAAGAATAGGCTGGCCAAGAGAGAGGGAAGGGACTGACGTGCGCATCGTCGATCAGGGCTATTTGAACTACTTCGAATTTCTTGCACTCAAATAAGACCAATTCAACAAGTGCTAATGCAGTCGATCGCATCTTCCTAAGACAGTCAGAGTAGAGACACCAGCGGATAAAAGAGCTGTTAGCCCCCTTCCCTTGGTTGGGGGTTGTGCCGCCCTGCCTGGTCATCGGGCGTACCCTAACCTGAATCTTGAATCGAATCCGTGTCGGAATCTTTCCTACTGGCTATTGAAGGTGCTGGCTGATTAAAGACATCCCCAGAATGCCCCCTTTTCGTACCTATCTCACTTGTTTACAGTTCTTATGGGTCTTTTCTCTGTTTTCACATGATGTAATATCTGGGTCTCCTAGACCCGCTCTCTCGCCTAAGCCTCATAGCATTCATATTCCAAGCACTAAGTCTTGATAGGAAGGAACTAATACTGTAGAAAAGGTTCATTGCTATTTGCTCTCCCATCACGCTAGCACTTAAGAGACTATCTTAGCCCAGAGTGAGGGATCACAATAAGGATTACCAAAAGTAGGCAGTACTGCGGTACTAGTCCAAAACTACCATTTTTGTAACTAAACTTCCTTGCCCCTTGTCACTCACAGTCTCCTTTTCGGACTTCAGGAGCATTGAGTAAAGGTAGGCACGGGGGATTGGAAGATCTACTTATTCAAAGGGAAAGCGCACCCCTCTCTTTATTATATCAAGAAGAAAAGCTAGTGGAATGAACCCTTTCCTCATGCTAGTGGGGGAAATAAAAGAGGCCCACTACGAGAGGAGAGAGTGATTCCGCTGCTAACAAGCGCGGGTTTTTCATGAAATGAATGGTTATTCAGGAAACGTCTGTTGATGAGGAGGTTTTACATAGTATCAAAAAGGAAATGTGGGCTCCGTTCGAAGAGACGAAGTTTGTCCTTCTCCCTCACATGCTCCTTCCCATGAGCAACTCGGTTGGCTTCGTGAACGAGAATGCTGATCACCCTCACGCAGGAAGATGAACATTTAAAGGGCTGAAAGGGTAGCGACGGGATGTAGATGTTGATTTTGGAGGTCGCATATTGTAGTTATAATGCCATCGACACGATTGAGGCTTCTAATTTTCTTTGTTCCCAAGATGACCGACCAAGCATAATGACCACAGAAGGTACGGTCGAAGAATTCATCTCCAAGTCAACAGCATGTCAGGCATGTCAAAGGTGATCCTCAAATCCGGGGAGAATCGAGAGGAACCTAAGCGAGGCCGAAAAATTGATATTACGCAATCCTTACTGTCCATCTTTCTTTATCCACCAACCCCTGGCCCCCAATAGAATAGAATAGAATAGAGGATATTTAATGCCTCGTGAAAGTAATTACTGGCAAAGCCATACTCCGTAATATCAGAAAAATCTCATATAACGTAGATTCGTCGGATCCCCAATGAATGACCTGCTCGACTATTTTTGAATATGTCCAGTTTTCTGGCAGGGATATTTATGTGTTACATTAAGTTTTTTTTACACTTTCGGTGACAACATTAAAAAGTGTATCCACGGGGTTTTGCTCCATGGGATCGTAGTTCAAATTCGTATGGGAGCAGGGGAGGTTTAGATTAGAGGGAAGGGGACTGCGAATGCCCATCCCATGAAGCGCTAGGGAACCATGTATTCCTCCCGGGCTGGGCTTAGGGACTGCAATCAGCCGCTTACCTTGTAGTCTTTAGCTCGTTCTTGACAAATCCGATCGGGTGTTCATAATCTGGAGTAAAAGGATTCGAACCTTTGCATGCTGGTACCAAAAACCGATGCCTTACCACTTGGCTATACTCCATACGTCCTTGTTTTGGACGATAGAACGAATGGGGAGAGGGGGCCGGGAGAAGCAGGGATCGAAGAACGAGTCATACAAGAACGCGGGGATATAGTAAGTAAGCATCAAGTTCTCTCTTCACAGACCGACTACAACAAGCTCGCGACTCTAATAGAAAAAGACGGTAAGCTCTCTGCTCTATTTGCTTGCAATGCGTTTACCTATCAAATTAGGAAAACGCTTCTGTAACCTTAGACTCGTTACGTTGTTCGACTGAACTCGTTGGCTACGCACTCTGACTATTTCGATTTCCATGCAGAACCCGGTTTTAGAACCTACTCTCATAGATTCCTTTCACCAAGTCATCGCCAGTAATTAGCTCTTATCCCTTGGTGTGGTGTCAAAAGGCGAGATCCTTTCTTGTCTTGCCCAAAAACTTGCTTTATTCTCATTGTAGAAAGAATCTCCCGAGGCAAGGTTTGACACATAGGGCCAGCTGCTTTCTTTATCTCGCTTGCTGTTAGCCTGATAGAGGGAAATGCCCTAGCCTTTCTTTCGGTTGGGGTCCACCCCGGGACTTAGATCGCTTGGGTTCTATTTTTCTCGAAGGCAGTCAACGTGCATGATAATTATGGCATTCCTCTCCCATTTGACTTGTAAATCCTTTGCTCTTTTTCCTTATCTCTACCAGTTCTCTCCCTCTACTTTATTTGACAGGGGCAGAGAAGACCACTCTATCAATAAAAAGAAGACAGTAGCAATTCAGTTTCAAATGGTTTGAGCTTGGAAGCAACTTATTATCTATTGATAGGCTAAAACATACTACTATTGGTTGCTTTGCCTATCTATTCTATTATGGCCTGCTTGGAGACATCAGAGGAAGACCGTCATTTCTATCCGGGTACAATCATAGCTTCATTCATTCTTTGAACCTTGGGGATAACCATTAGCATTGAGGTCAGTCACCACACCACCTCTATCATACATACGACATTACATGACGCGAGAGTGCACGGTCAACACACACCTACCTAAAGCACCTATGTTCCGCTTGCAGCCAATACAAAAGAAAAAAAACCAAGGAATGTCGACGAGAAGCAAGGAAAATAGTCCATTTCGGATTTCTGTGTAGCTCTAGAGCAACCTTAACTTGACCCCAAGGATGGGATTCATCAAAGGGATTTAGGACATCCCACTGCCACCCGCATTCTGGGATTGCTGCTGTCCTTCCACGATCGTTAACTGCCTCGAAAGAAGCCTTATATGGGGGTATAGTTATGTTATAGGTGAAGGGAGTTAAAGGGGTTGGACAAAGTAAATCTGGCAATGCAAAGCATGAGGGGCGTACTCACACGTCTTTTGTGGCAATCTGTAGGCAGGAGGGCAAAGGGTTATAGGGGAGAGTCAAGTCAAAGCAGCGGTTCTCTTTCTTCTATCTTTACCGAAGGGCGGGACTCTTTCCCTATAGGATACAGCTTCTCTTGTTGAGGCGAGTTCGGTTTCTTCATAAGTGAATAGGGGTGATGAATGGAGCTCCCAGACGGTGAGAAAAGAGTAGAACGACACTGCAAGGAGGCTCATATAAGTGTTGCTTCTTCCTTTCTAAGGTAGTAAGTAAGTGAAAGAAGCAAGAACTGCGGAAGAGGAGCTTTTCTATCTATAATAGGAATAGCAAGCAACGGACCAAAGAAAACAACCCATAATAACAAGAACGTAGAGCTCCGTATTATGAGCTAAAATGGGTTAGGGATTCTTGTAGGCACGGTGCTAGTAGGGCAAGCCAAGCAGGTTTTTCAGCTAGCGCTTTAGCTTGCGGTTGCTTAAGTCGAAAACAAAGGGAATTAAAAGGTTTTTCGTCATTGAAGTGTTGAAGTCAATGGGTAACGGACAAGGGTTTTCCTTTAGAAGCGGTGGATTTCATCCCCCGTGTCATGTCCATCCTTAGTCTTTCTTTCATAAACATAGCCTATTCGACCTAATGACCTCGGGAAAAAGTCGACCGGTCAAGAATTTGGTTCCTCTACGATGGCTCTAGTATTCTTTCAGCTCTAATTCAGTTTCCTCTAGCTGGTGCGGTGGAAGGCGAGATGAGGTTATGGCTATTTGAGGCGATTCTTATGGATCGCTCCTTCCTTATATTCGCAGAGCAGCATATTAGTAATTTAGAAATTTCCAGCGGAGACACTGCTCATGATGAGAGTTTGTTGCTTAAGCATTTTTCTACGAGTCTTTCGGGTGTGGCATTCACATGGTATACACGCCTCGCTTCGAACTCGATCAATAGTTGGGCCGATATGGTAGATGTCTTTCATCGAAGATTCTATTCAGTAGCCCTCAAAGTAACATATATGGAGCTTGCGGCGACTAAGCATATGCGGGGTAAACCTTTTGAGACCTACTTGGATAGGTGGAGGATCTGAAATAAAATGTGAAAAGGAATTTTAAGAGAGTGAGTTGAGTGGCTAGCTTTACTGATTAAAGTCCTGGTGGCTTGTTTGCTTTCCTCTTTCGGGGAGCAGGACAAATAGCCTAAGGGACGCGGAAAGACTACGGGAAGACTTGTTTGTCGGTGATTAATGGTTTTCTATCTTGAGTTATTCCCTGTGATCCATCTATGAGATCGCTTGCACCGGTAGAAGTCTTTCAGATCCTCCAAACTAAAGCCATCAAAACAGAACTCAACCGAAGCCCTTTCCTGTAACAACCTAACCTACAAGAAGGACCGAAGGAAATTTCCCGGAAGATCAACTTAACCAAACAAATAGGTAGAAAGATTACCCGCATCGAGCAGTTTGAGCCGAATCTGCAACTCTATTGGGAAGAAAGAGGATTCCAGATTCCAAATCCGGATCCTACAGACTCCCCGCAAACATTATAAATGTTCGGAAATTATGTCCCATTAGTTTACCTTTTCTAATTGTAATGTTCAAGAAACACACACCTGGCTCGAGCTAGTAAACAACCTTGCTCTAGCAAATACAGCGACTCCCGCAGGTATAAGCACTCACCCTAATCTGCAGCTACCAATCGAATTGAAGAATCAAGTCTACATCAAGGGTGCTCGAATCTTACTTGCATGGAACAATGGCGTTGGATGATGAATTTTTGGCTTATGTTATATTTTATTTTCAAATAAAAGAAGTGACAACGTTAATGCCCAAGGAGGTTGAATCAATAGTTATAAGAGACCACTTAGGCACATAATCCGAAATAACCATCAGGCACCGGGGAAGGAGGTCTAATTAATGGAGTAAAGCGGTATAAGGGATTAATGCTCTGATTGCGCCTTAGGACTAAGACTGATAGGTAAATGCCCCTTACTCTTCCAATGAAGGTGGGTATTTCTTTCGTTTAGGATTGGCAAGAGGATGTCTGTCTCATTCTCAAAGCTTTTAGATAATACACTCTTATCAATACAGGGACGTGAGAGGAATTCCTCGAAGGTAGTCCCTAAAGGGATAAGGCATTATCGGTGTGGCAATATCTTTGAACATGACTCTTAGTATAAGAAGGAAGAGGTTGGGGCTTTCTTTATATCCTGTTTAGGAAGATAGAAGGCATCAAGACGAAGAGAGAAATTCCTATGAATAAAAAAATATCAAATGTGGGCTAGCGATAAGATCGTTCGGGAAAATCCCCGTGCTGGAAAGAAAACGAGAAGAGAAATGAATGTGCCATTCTTTCACATCACTTTTTTCAGTCTTAGATGCACCAAAAAGGATTTCGAAGGCTAATCCTTGGGAAGTAAAAGAAGAGTTATAGCGGGTGAAGTAGGAACCCCATATGGGCCATCTTCAAAGGGGCGTAGCAATTGCTTACTCGAAAGAGTAAGGACTGAGGTGCGTAGCAAAACTTTTGAAGCCAAAGTACTGAGGATGCCCTACTTATTTATTTCGGGCCTTGTTCACTGTACTCTTCTCACCTTTTACGGAATGCTTTCGCCAGAAAAGAAAGTAATTTCAGTAATTTTTTCTTCCTTCGCTCCGAAGACCCGTACCGCTCATTGGTACAGTTAAGGTGCCACTTGGTTCCTGAAAACACTGTCCTCATCTGGCTGGTCGGTCTATTACCCTTTAAAGCAGATCCTTATTTTACCTTCGACTAGGGGGGGGGGGAATAAGTAAGAGACATTCGTAGAGTTCGTTCTGTGTGGGACGGAATCCTTCCTTTCCTGGCTATCGTAACAACGGCTCCGTACTCCTAAGGATCTCTATGCCACTTGTGATTCCCAGCCAAAGCGAAGGTTTCTTTTATCGTCCAATTCCCCTTTCGTCATAAGGCGTAGGGCTCTCTTGGAAAGTCGTCCGATCCTACACACCTTTCCTTAGCCTAGGAATGCACTTTCTCCAGAACCTGAAAGGTGCCCCACAATATAGACTATTAGCCACAAGTGGGAGTCTTCAATCAGTTTAGTACTCTCTGTTCTCACTTTCTTCAACAGTAAGGACTTACACCATCCGGGGACGGGAAGCCTGTGAACCTTCTGTCCCATTATGTTCAACTAAGCCACTTCGTCCCTTTCTAACAGCTGATTCAATAGCTGCGGATTCATGCGCCTATTCTTCCACTGCTTCTACAGTTGTGATTGCGCTTCAACTAATAGTAATATAAATTGTAGCTGGGGCCTACTTTGATCTTTCTCTTGATGTACCTGATGCTAGGCACTCTCAAGAGCTCTTATCGAGTTATATGAATGTGCAACTCTTTCTCTGTCTTCTATCGACGCAGCTCCTGAGACTAGTGCTACTCCTAGTCTCCATAGAAGACTTGCTACCGGTATTTAGTCTAAAATCACTTTTGCCTTTGTTTTAACAGCAAGAGTAAAAGCTCCTTGCTTTGGCGTGGATATCTTCTCCTATTGATCCTTCCTTTCCCTTTCCTGGGGATTGGTCTCCCTCTCTTAGTAGGAGGTTGACTATGTCCACAACATATTGTTTAATATAATATGCTCGCCAAGACCTCGACGTTTTGGATTTCTTCCTAGGTACAGGCCTGTCCTTCTTCTTATTGTAGTTGATTGAATAAGGCTTCCCCCCTTCGCTTCTTCTTTGTTCATTCCTAAATCGCGTCTTTTTAAGCCAGGTCAAAACGGTTCTATTTTTATGAGTCTACAGAGAGAAATCGGTCTTTAAGCGAAAATCCCGGGTTTTCTAAAACATGATTGTGATGATCTCACTCCACGGAGGGAAAAGGTTTGTTAATTCATTCAAAAGGCGTGCTTTCCTAGCTCATATAGTGGAAAGCGCCCTTCCCACATCGATCCCTCGAGGTGGAAGAATGATGAAATCTGCCAAGTAAAAGTAATATAAATATAGTAGTAATGCCTTTTCCAATCCTCTATCGAAGGAAACCCCTCCGAGGGTTAAAGAGGTGGCTAACTTTACTTGCCCCAGGGAGCTTCTTTGTTTACTAAGCGGCAGGTCTTTGGAGTGTGCTTCTATCGCCCGAGAAAGACGAGGGCTGTAGATGAGCTATCAAGTCGTGCATTTCTCCCGAAAGTTAGGAGAATGCCTCGGATATCCTCATAGGTGTCAGGCTTACAAGGCTAAGGTAACTATGAAATTGTAATTAGCAGGTTTCCCTCCTTCCATAGCATCTTGCTTTCCTGGGTAACTATTCGACAGACGAAACCCCTCGGTTTTCTTCTTATCTTAAAAGTAGCTTTCTTTTCGGGTTTGACCAAGATTCTTCCCTAGGGTGCTAGTTTTTTGAAGTCACTAAGCGTGATATCTTAACCGCGCTTCTAGCTTTATCTCTATAAGGAATTCTTAAACCGGCCATGACAGGCAAGTACTGGTTTAAGTTCTGCCATCCCCTCTCCCAATTGCTATGAATCGAGAGAGCCCAGTCACTCCTCCTGCCTAAAGGCATAAATAGAGGAATAACTCGAGTGATGTCTCTTCTAGTAGATCCAAAATCCAGACATATCTAGTATACGTACAAGAATCAGAACGGGTCTTCTCCCTAGGTGAGGAGATTGTGCTACTTGCTTTTTCTCTTAGTTGAATAACGGGTCTTTCTCTTTTTCTTTCCTTTCTTGTTCCATCCTGCGTTAAGCAAGCGAGTCTTTCATTCCTTGCTCAAGTAAGTGATGACAAGCCCCTTTCGTTTATCCGGATCTGCCTATCCGGGGATTCTCCAACAACCTTTTCTGGTAAACAATCTCTTATGTACTTAGACAGCCGCTCCACTCCCTGTGTTCTTTCAACGTAGCAAGGAGGCCCGCTGAGAATGCCAAGTCGGCCATTCACACTCAGTCAAAGTCCAATTTCCTAGCGGAAGAAATCCAAAAGGGAAGTTCTGCGTCCTCACCTTTCAATCGTGCAACTACGTTTCTTCGTCTTAGGCCTCCAATAAAGGTGTATTTCCTTTTAAAGTAAAAGAATTGAGGGGAATATCTCTCTTTTTTTTTGTACAAAAGGGCCAGTCACTCGATCTAAGAAATATAGGCCCTAAACCAACTCCTCCTAAAGTCTTTGATATTCCCTGCGAATAACCTGGCCTGGATGTACTCCTGCTAGGCTTTAACCCTACTATTCAAGTCATCTACATAGACGGGTCTAGCCTCTTTATCATTAAACCGGGCAGTCGGTCGCCTTTAGATAAGTTTTTATTTGAAGGCCATGTTTTCAGTTTTCTTTCAACTCCGCTTGGCGATTGCTCATGGCTAATATAGGTAGGTCCAGAGCTAGCTAGTGTTCAGAAGCCACTTAAGAGATTGAATATGGGTCATATTAGAATAGGCCGTAGCCTCAAAGAGATAGAGATTCGCATTGCGGGAAAGGAACCATAGCAGCTGATAAAGGCTGCTCGTGGAGCCGGATAAGAGCCGGGCTAAGGGCTGGGGCCTTAACTAAGTACTAAAGCAGCTGGAGCGAATGCCTTCGTTGATTTCCCACGAAGGAATCGTAATCTCGCTACTTCCCCTTACTATAAATATAAATAGTAAAGCTACTCCATCCCATAGTGAGAGTGGAGTTCCAAGCGACCATTTTCTGCCCAGCTTTCTTTCCTTTTGTGAAATCATATGACATAGAAATAAAAAGAAGAAAATGCAAGCGGAACTTCATTCGTAAGCGGTGTTGGAGGACTAACAATTGAATCAACTGTTGATGCAATAAAAGCTGTGATCCAAGGAGCTGCACATGATGGAGAATAGCCGGTGCATCGATATTCTGTAAGTGTTCCATAAACTGAAGGATTTCCACTTTGAGATCTCGAATGAGTTCATCTGAATCCCCTCCCAGGCCAAGTTCCCCCACTGGAAAAGATAGAGAAAGGTTGCTCAGTCCCGACTTCCCTGGGTCCTTCGTCAACTCGCCTTTTGGCGACTACACTTCCTACGATAGATAAACCTTATTCGTAACCAAAGCTCCCTTCGCACTCGTTTACCAGACTACTCGCTCTGTTGTAGATTGGGATTTGGCACGCTGAAGGTAGAGACACCGGAGTCCGTGTAAGACAAAAAAAGAGGCAGCCTTTTCTTCTTTCTTCGATGGGCCCTTACTCCGTCCCACACAGTTTATTACTCCACTGAAAATCTTTCTTTGTTTGGAATTCATGTGCTCAGCCAGTGGCTAAAGCAGAGAACCGTACATCTTCCCTCGATCAAGGAGAGGGTCTCAGCACATAGAGAAGCAGTCTGTTTATAAGGACTTTCTGAGGGATCGCTTTCAGCTGGATCGAGCTCTCATGCTGATCGGAGGAATGCAAATCTCTCTTTCTTTTGAGAAAGTACTCTTTTTCTCTTTGTTGCAAAGTCGTCTTATGATTCCGAATTCCCTTCTTGAACTTTGTGTCATCAGAGAAGGTCCGTGTTCTGTTCTGGTAGTCAGAGTGATGGCTCCTCATCCTCGACAGAGCAATGTTCGGTTTGAGACAGTTGAAGAAGAACCCCAAGTCTCAGATGGTATAGATAATCAGTCCAAAGATAGAAGGTGATCCTAATTACATTGAACCAACCAATGGTTATAGTTAGACATATGGAGAAGGCTATTATGCTTCTTCACTGCCATCCAGATGGATATGCTAAAGCAAAGGGTGCAGGAACATCAAATACAAAGGTAGAGACTGTTGGGAATTTGCGTATAAAACAAAATAACGCAGCGGAAAAAAATTCCCATCGAAGGATCCTTGCGAATGGTCATGATTCATGGTTAGAAGATTTACCTCTTGAAACGATTACAATTGATTGAAATCGTCTATCACAAACACCGCACGAACGATGTCTCTAAGGTATCCACACGAGCAGATCCCGTGAACGTCCAATGTCACGAACACGAAGCGTCTCTGCCTCACAGTGCTAGCTTCGAGAACCGAGACCTGCTGCTCACTGTCACTCTCTATGTGCGGCTAGGGTAAAAACCGTGTAGGCACAATAGCTTAAGTGCTCTACTTATAGTAGCACCTCCTTAAGTGAGTTAGTGAGCAGCGTTTGACCTAAGCCCCATGTACTATGCGCTAGGCCCAATAGAAGAGTCCAACTCTCCTTTTAATGCTTCTTTTGATATGCTCTTATGTGTGTGACACTATAGGTTCCCAAAATGTTAGTAGCAATATTAAATCTCATTTAATATTACAAACAGTGAGCGGTATCTAGCAATACATCACTGCCACCTAAGTAGTGAGAAAGTCATTGATTTGACGAAACCTTTCTGTGACAAATATTCATGTGCATTATCATCTCTTTGTCCATATATCTATATTGAACACAAGACATAGAATGTGTCACCCTTGTATGGTTCAATATCATGTTCCCTGATACCCGAGTAGACTTAACAACAAATGAGGCCAATATCTCATATTGACTCATTTCAGCACGGCCATGCATTTTACAGTCTCACTCTATCAGGGGCCCCACAGATATTACTCCTGTTATGTAGGAGGGACAAATTTCATCTAGGTCACTCACATCCCTCTGCATGGCTCGTGGTATGCCCAATGTCCGTCTTTATAATCATCCTCTTACAGATGACTTTTGACGATATTAAAGCACACGACTTCTCATGTAGGGATCGTAGCGATTTCAGGTCGAAGGATTGCATACACCATTGTCACTATGAGAACTACTTATGACACTCACATAATGCTGCATGTAGTGTTCTCATGGTGGGTCAATCCAGTACATCATTACTCTAATGCGTACCTATGTGGCGACTCGATATCTCATATCCATGACCCGTGAGATATGGTCATCAGTCTGCACACATAATAGTCTCAATGTATTATTATTGTCCTTATTAATAAAATACTTGACTACGGATATTTAAGAATAGGATTTCATTGTTCAATAGTGTCTCACGATCAAGTCATGTACTTGATATTCTATTAAATTGAAATTTCTATTCTAAGGACTTTATTATGTTTAAACAAGTAACACAATAAACTGGAATGCCTCATATCATATCATATATATATATAATGGCAAGATACAAATGTAAGTCAAAGAAATACACTGGCCTCTAGGGCTTACACCAACAATCTCCCACTAGCACTAGAGCCAATCAGGCATAAATCTAATGCCCATCGATCTCGTGTGACCTTCGTTCACACCAACAATCTCCCACTAGCACTAGAGCCAATCAGGCATAAATCTAATGCCCATCGATCTAGTGTGACCTTCGTGCTTCTGTTGAGCAAGAGGTTTCGTAAGTGGGTCAGCAACGTTATCAAGTGTTGGTACTCTGCATATTTTCACATCTCCTCTATCGATAATCTCTCGAATGAGATGGAAGCGCCTAAGTATATGTTTGGATCGCTGATGAGATCTAGGTTCCTTAGCTTGTGCAATGGCCCCATTGTTATCACAATAGAGATCAATGGGGTCCACAATACTAGGAACTGTACCAAGCTCAGCAATGAACTTCCTAATCCAAACAGCCTCCTTTGCTTCATTGGAGGCGGCAATATACTCAGCCTCTGTAGTGGAATCGGCGACTGTCTCTTGCTTTGAACTCTTCCAGCTCACCGTCCCGCCATTCAGGCAGAACACATAACCAGATTGCGATCTGGAATCATCCTTATCGGTTTGGAAGCTAGCATCGGTGTAACCTTTTACAGCAAGCTCTTCCTCGCCTCCATATACCAAGAACGAATCCTTAGTTCTTCTCACGTACTTAAGGATGTTCTTGACAGTAGACCAGTGACTTTCACCGGGATCAGACTGGTACCTACTCGTTATGCTTAAAGCATACGATACATCTGGTCGAGTACATAACATGGCATACATGATAGATCCAATTGCGGATGCATATGGAATCTTACTCATGCGATCCCTTTCTTCTTGAGTGGAAGGGGATTGTGCCTTTGATAGGCATATACCATGTGACATAGGCAAGAGTCCTTTCTTGGATTCATGCATGTTAAAGCGTCTCAACACTTTGTCTATGTATGTACTCTGACTTAGGCCAAGCAATTTCAGCAATCTATCCCTATAGATCCTGATTCCCAATACATAGGTAGCTTCACCCAAATCTTTCATAGAGAAGCAATTCCCTAACCATGTCTTTACATTTTGTAGTGTAGGGATGTCATTTCCAATGAGTAATATGTCATCTACATATAACACCAGAAAAACAACAATGCTCCCACTAACCTTCTTGTAGGCACAAGGTTCATCTTCATTTTTGATGAATCCGTACTGTCTTACAGCATCATCAAAACGAAGGTTCCAACTTCTGGAAGCTTGCTTCAATCCATAGATTGATCGCTGCAATTTACATACCTTTCTGGCATCCTCTGAAATGCCAAAGCATTCAGGTTGTGTCATGTACACATCCTCAAGAAGCTTTCCATTAAGGAAAGCAGTTTTGACATCCATCTGCCATATCTCATAATCATGGTATGCAGCGATAGCAAGTAAGATCCGGACGGATTTAAGCATCGCAACAGGCGAAAATGTCTCATCATAGTCGACACCATGAATTTTCTTGAAACCCTTAGCAACCAATCGCGCCTTAAATGTGTGTACCTTACCATCCATGTCACTTTTATTTTTGAAAACCCACTTGCACCCTATGTGTTTCACCCCTTCAGGTGGCTCTACCAAGGTCCGTACCTGGTTGGTGTACATGGAATCCATCTCAGATTTCATGGCCTCAAGCCACTTCTCAGATTCTGGGTCAGTGATGGCCTCCTGGTAAGTCACAGGCTCATCTTGATCCATGAGCAATACATCACCTTGTGGAGTCATGAGAAATCCATATCTCTCAGGGTGGTGACGTATCCTGTTAGACCTACGCTGGTCTTATGCTACTGGAGCAAGTTGTTCCTCCACAACATTTTGTGAAGGTTGCTCATGTTCCACCAATGGTAGGTCACTACTCTGTGATTCTTGAATTTCTTCAAGTTCTATCTTCCTCCCACTGGTTCCTATGGAGATAAACTCTTTTTCTAGGAATACACCAGTCCGTGCGACAAACACTTTGACTTCAGAAGGATTATAGAAATAGTACCCCTTGGTTTCTTTGGGATACCCCACAAAGAAGCATTTATCAGATTTGGGATCAAGCTTATTAGAAACTTGATGTTTTACGTATGCTTCACAACCCCAAATCTTCATAAAAGACATGTTGGGTCGTCTACCAGTCCATATCTCATATGGTGTCTTTTCTACTGCTTTGGATGGAACACGGTTAAGTGTAAAAGCTGCTGTTAATAGAGCATGTCCCCAGAAAGATTTTGGAAGGTTTGCATGACTCATCATAGACCGAACCATGTCCAACAAGGTTCGATTTCTCCTCTCAGAGACACCATTCCATTGTGGTGTTCCAGGTGGAGTGAGTTGAGATAAAATTCCACACTCTCTCAGATGATCATCAAACTCTAGGCTCAAATATTCACCACCTCGATCTGATCGAAGAGTTTTAATATTTTTACCAAGTTGGTTTTGTACCTCATTTTTGAATTCCTTGAACTTTTCAAAGGATTCCGATTTATGTTTCATAAGATACACAAATCCATATCTACTGAAATCATCAGTGAATGTGATGAAGTATTGAAAACCACCTCTAGCTAATGTGTTTAGGGGTCTGACAGTGCGACGAGCGTCGAGCGAGCGCACTCGTGCGTGCGATTCCGGCAAGTGTACCGGGCTGTCGTCAAGTAATAAAAGATATCGATCCCACAGAGACTGTGATCTCGAATCGCAACCAATTATCAAATCGAGTAGATCTGGACTGTGTAAAAAGGATTTGAATTTTGAAATGGTTTTGAAAGATAAACAAACAGAATCAAATAAAACAGAAAACAAATCTTTTTTGGTTTTTCAGATCTAAATGGGTTCCTAGGGATTTTAGGTTACCAACAAGATCGTTTACGTTGCTAAGTCGATTACCCTTGTTAATTAGAGAAATTGCCTTGAAGGCGAGTTTATCCTCTAATAGCTTAAGCTCCCTCTCGGGTTACAAAAGCCGTGCCCAATTGACCCGACCCCTACTCTTGTGGTAGCCGATCTCAGATTGGACCCTTTGCGTTTCGTGACAACTCGTTGATCCTCGAGGGACGACTTCTAACTCTCGTGATTTCAGTCCCAAGTCTGACTTCTATAGATCCGACACCTAAGTTCACCGCTAGGTTCCTCCTTAGAATGTCTAAGTCATGCAAATAAACCTAAGTTCACCGCTATGTTCCTCCTTAGATCATCCACGTCTCGCAAACAAACGGCCGCCGAATTTTACGAGTGATTAAAACTCTAGAAATCATAAGTTCACCGCTAGGTTCCTCCTTAGAATATCTACGTCTCGCAAATGAGTGGTCGCCGAATTTACAAGTGAATAAAACACTAGAAGTCAGATCTAAAGAAAAATCGAAATAACAAAGATATTACATCAAATTCAACATCATAAATGAATCTCGGGCATGGCCCCAATCCCTAGAAACTATACTACTACTCAAGCCTTGCCATGGAGATGACAAGCTTGGTTGACAACATCATGAAAATTACAAATCAGAATGAGAGGAGGAAGAAGAAGAAGATCCTGAAAAATAGCCTAAGTCTATGTGTGTGTCAATCTCTCCTAGATGATCCTAGATGATAGATGATCCCTTCTGCATCTTCCTGGTCCATATTTATAGACTTGGGAAGTTAGAATCCCAATCTAACTCAAATTCTGATCCAATTCGGTTTCTTCAGGTCCAAGTAATGCGCGTCACGGCCGTGATGGCCATCACGGCTAGGCCGTGACGGCTTCTGTTTCTGACACTTCTGAAATTTTCAGACCTTCGCGACGCGAGCCCTAAATTTTCATGCTTGTCACGGCCGTTATGGTAATTACGGCTAGGCCGTGACGGTCTCTGACTTGTTGGGGTTTTTGGTCACGGCCGTGATGTACATCACGGCCAGGCCGTGACAGACTCTGACTTCAGCCTTTCTTCCTTTTCAGTTTTGCTCGATCATGGCCGTGATGGGCATCACGGCTAAGCCGTGATGGGCTCTGTTTGGCTCATTTTCAAGCCTATTTTCATCCCCATATGGTTGATTTTGACATTTTACCCTTGATTTTAAACACCCCACCCTTACCCATTCCAAAGGAAAATTAACCAAAAATCAAACTAAATATGCCTAAACTACATGAAAATGCATGCAAAATGATAGACAAAGATGAGGTGAAATCACACTCATCAAATCACCCCAAGCTTAAGATTTTGCTTGTCCTCAAGCAATTACTCAGGCCATAAGATAAATCAATCAAAGCATGGATGATGAACTAAGAACCCTTGCAACTAATCCAAGTGACAGGCATATTCAATAAATCCCCAAGAGATAATCGATTTCAAGTCCAATTAGAAGCTTAGGTTCTTCGAATTCATATTCTCACTGACTCGGGCACTCGTCTCACCTCACTCAAGTATTTTGGGGTATATGACAATTCTCTCAATTTCCTCAAGGAAAGTATTCTACCATAGGCTTGACTATTAACCAAATCTCTACTTTATTAATGAAAACACGTAAGAATCAAGAGGTCTTTTACTTTGGTTGTAATGTGGCCATGGGATTTATTGTTAGGTGGGGAAATCAAGAAAAAGGAAATTCAAGAAGGCTAAACAAATTATCAAACATTGCAAAGCATGACACCTTCTAAAATACCCTTTTGGGCTTTGATTTACTTTTCCACCTTTTTTCTTTCTTTTTATTTTTATTTCTCACTTTCTTTTGTCATCCTCTTCTCCATCTTTTTTTTTTCTTTTGTTTGTTTCATTTTTATTTATTTGGAGAAGGGGAGATTTATAGCTCAAGAGAAATTATTTTCTAGCTTTTTTCATCCCATACTTTTTCAAACTACCATTTACCCTTTTGCAATACTTTAAAAGGTGCCATACCTAGCATTATTCATCAAAGCATTTCATGGTACCAAGAAAAGTATTTTACTCTTTTAGGCTCAAAATTGGGCAACTAAGGGGTAGCATTTAATCATTCAAAGCTCAGAAGGCCGGAAAAATACCTAGTGCCTCAATCATTTTCAAAAAATGTTTTAAAAAATTTTCAAGTTTCAAAACGGTTTCAAGTCAAGTTCTAGAGAATACAATCCAAGAGGAATTAAAACACTCTATCACAAGGAATGGGGTAGATTTAGTGAGTACCCCTTTTGGCTCAAAATCTTACATTTAGTAGTTCAAAAATCAGTGAGAAATACAAATCTAAGGAACCACATGCTAATTATCAACTATCAAAAGATTATCTCAAGAATTTTTATTTTTAGCCTTGTCACAAGAAATAAAAAAATTGGGTTCAAAATTTCACTATCTCAATTCATTTGGCACCAAGTTCTCACAATTGGATGCATATTCTAAGTGAGGGGCAATCTAAAGAATGTGATCATACCAAACTATGCCTATGAGAATGCGATATGAATGCAACAATGCAAATGCAAATGCAAAAATACCCCTACCCCAAGCTTAAAAACTTACATTGTCTCCAATGTAAATAATCAAGTTAGAGAGAGGAGAAAAATGGAACAACTTACCGAGTTGGTAGCGGGTTTTGGCTCACATTCCAGTCAAAACTTGGGTGGAAATAGCATCACGGCCGTGAGGCTTATCACGGGCAGGCCGTGATGGCTTCTGACTTTATTAGTCCTTGCTCTTCCTTCCTCTTTAACCTGACAACACTAGACAAATCTATTAATTTATGAGTTTTTTTTCCTCTTGATCTTCTCAAATTATTCAAGAGATAAATTCAAAAATAAAAGGAAAAGGGAAAGAAAACTTGGGTTGCCTCCCAAGAAGCGCTTATTTATGGTCTTAAGCTTGACCATACTTCCTTCAATCAACCGGGGTCGGCTGGGCGTAGAAGTGCAGGAACACTTTTCTTCCAAGGAACTCCTTCAAAAAGCCGTTTCTGCTCATACGACCAATAACGCTTCCGCTTCGCTCTTTTCTCTCGGAGCTTCCTAGCCTTCCTCTTTCCCGGCGGAAGTTTTGTTTCTGCATGGACAACAACTCCAACTCCGTCACTATTTGGTGCATCATCAGCCATGCAAATCTTCGGAGTTGCTTCCATGTTGAGCTCTTCTTTTACCACTGGAGACGTGATACCGATCCTGCACACATGGCTCTCAAAAGGAGGGTTATTATAAGAGTTAGTAAATTCAAAATTGACCCTACCTTCCTCTACATTTAGATAGAGTTTGACATTCCTTACATCTATTACCGCTCCAGCGGTGGCCAAGAATGGCCTTCCTAAAATGATGGGGAATTTAGAATTCCCTTTCATGTCCAATACCAGGAAGTCGGTAGGGATGAAGAATTTCCCTACCTTCACAGGGACATTCTCTAGTATGCCTAGAGGAGTCCTAGTTGAGCCATCCACAAATTGTAAGGAGAATTTGAATGGTCTCAACTCTTTTGTTCCCAACCTTTCCAAGATAGTGAGCGACATCAAGCTCGCACTAGCCCCTAAGTCACATAAGGCTTTGTCTATTTGCACTTTTTCAATCGAGCAAGCGATAGAGAAACTACCTAGGTCTTTCAGTTTAGGAGGCATATTAGATTTTTTCATGACATTTGGCTCCTCAGTTAAGCTCTTAGTTTCTACTTCCACTTGCTTTCTCTTGACCAACCTTTGCAGGAAAGGTATCGGGGGTTGGTACGGTGGTGGAGGGACATATTTTGGTTCTGGCTCTTCCTCTTTGCTCATGTCCTCCTCTTGTTCCACGTCCATTTCAATTACCCCCACCCCAAGCTTATCATCCCTCAAGTGTATGGCATTACAATGCTCAATGGGATTAGCTTCGGGTTGACCCGGAAACGTTCCCTTAGGTCTAGTGTATGTGCTGGCTTGTTGGGCAATTTGGGTTTCTAGCATCTTGTTGTGGATTGCTAAGTTGTCTACCTTAGATGCTAGCTCTTTTATTGCCTCGTTTACTGCCCGGCCTTGCTGTCTAAACTCCTCATTTTGTTTTGTCTGAGTTTCAACAAAACTTTCCAATAAAGAGTCGAGTTTAGACTGCTGTATTTGAGGATACCCCGGAGCGGGTTTCCTATTACCTTGGCCCTCTTGGAACTCATGATTGAGCGTGTTGCTGTAGTTGCCGTAGGAGAGGTAAGGGTTGTTCCTCCTTTGGTTGTAGGGATTTGGGGGAGAATAATTGGGCAGCTTCGGGTTCGTGTCGTAGAAGTTGTGACAAGAGTTCACTTGTTCACCCGAAGCACCGGATCCATGAGCAATTCCACGTGGGCACTCCATCATGTCATGTCCCTGCACACCACAAATCTCACAAACAACATTAGTAGCACCGACTGAACTCACATAAGCCTTTTCAATCTTATCTAATCGTTTATTTAGTGAGTCAAATTTAGACATAATCAGATCGGTACTATTCACCTCAAACTTACCCCCCGAAATCTTGTTCGGGTTATTACCTCTTTCTGAACCCCATTGGTGGTAGTTGGTGGCCACGTTCTCAATGATGTTGAATGCCTCAGTCAGAGGCCTATTCATAAATGCTCCACCAGCTGCAGAATCAAGTGACACCTTCGAAGAGTAGTCTAATCCGTTGTAGAAGGTGTGCACTAGTAACCACCTCTCGAGTCCATGGTGTGGGCAAGACTCCAGCAGTCCCTTGTAGCGATCCCAAGCTTCCGATAAGGATTCTCCGTCTTTTTGGAAGAAGCCGATGATCTGGGTTCTTATGTAGGCTGTCTTGGATGGAGGAAAGAATTTCTCCAAGAACGCCTGTTCCAGTTGGTCCCAAGTAGATAAGGTGTTGGCGGGTATTTACTTTAGCCAAGCCTTTGCCTTTCCAGTCAGAGATGAGGGGAATAACCTTAAGCGTATAGCATCGACCGGTGCACCATGAATCCTAATTGCATCGGTGAACTCCAAGAATGTTTCTACGTGATCAGTCGGGTCCTCCGAGGGCAATCCTCCGAATTGGTGCTGCCTAATCATGTTGATTAGCATAGGCGGTATAGTGTAGTTCTCCGCCTCAATCTCTGGCCTGGCAATCCCAGTTCGCAAGCCTCTAGCATTTGGGGCTGCGTAGTCCTTCAAAGGTTTTGTATCCGGTTGATTCGCCATGAGTGGAATGGGGGTCAACCTTTCTCCCTCTCTTTGTAGTCTCCTACGTCTATGGAACGTCCTCTCGATTTCTGGATCAACCTCACTAAGGCTCCCAAGACTTAGGGATCTTTGCATATAACACACAGAGAGATGGATACACTAGAAGGAAAGAAATTTTGAACTTTTTTTTTCAGATATAAAAATCAAATAAAAAGAAAAGGTCCAGAAAAATCAATTCAAAAACTAAATTGAGATTCAAAAAGGCACAGTCCCCGACAACGGTGCCAAAAACTTGACAGCGCGACGAGCGTCGAGCGAGCGCACTCGTGCGTGCGATTCCGGCAAGTGTACCGGGCTGTCGTCAAGTAATAAAAGATATCGATCCCACAGAGACTGTGATCTCGAATCACAACCAATTATCAAATCGAGTAGATCTGGACTGTGTAAAAAGGATTTGAATTTTGAAATGGTTTTGAAAGATAAACAAACAGAATCAAATAAAACAGAAAACAAATCTTTTTTGGTTTTTCAGATCTAAATGGGTTCCTAGGGATTTGAGGTTACCAAAAAGATCGTTTACATTGCTAAGTCGATTACCCTTGTTAATTAGCGAAATTGCCTTGAAGGCGAGTTTATCCTCTAATAGCTTAAGCTCCCTCTCGGGTTACAAAAGCCGTGCCCAATTGACCCGACCCCTACTCTCGTGGTAGCCGATCTCAGATTGGACCCTTTGCGTTTCGTGACAACTCGTTGATCCTCGAGGGACGGCTTCTAACTCTCGTGATTTCAGTCCCAAGTCTGACTTCTATAGATCCGACACCTAAGTTCACCGCTAGGTTCCTCCTTAGAATGTCTAAGTCATGCAAATAAACCTAAGTTCACCGCTAGTTTCCTCCTTAGATCATCCACGTCTCGCAAACAAACGGCCGCTGAATTTTACGAGTGATTAAAACTCTAGAAATCATAAGTTCACCGCTAGGTTCCTCCTTAGAATATCTACGTCTCGCAAATGAGTGGTCGCCGAATTTACAAGTGAATAAAACACTAGAAGTCAGATCTAAAGCAAAATCGAAATAACAAAGATATTACATCAAATTCAACATCATAAACGAATCTCGGGCATGGCCCCAATCCCTAGAAACTATACTACTACTCAAGCATTGCCATGGAGATGACAAGCTTGGTTGACAACATCATGAAAATTACAAATCAGAATGAGAGGAGGAAGAAGAAGAAGATCCTGAAAAATAGCCTAAGTCTATGTGTGTGTCAATCTCTCCTAGATGATCCTAGATGATAGATGATCCCTTCTGCATCTTCCTGGTCCATATTTATAGACTTGGGAAGTTAGAATCCCAATCTAACTCAAATTCTGATCCAATTCGGTTTCTTCAGGTCCAAGTAATGCGCGTCACGGCCGTGATGGCCATCACGGCTAGGCCGTGATGGCCATCACGGCTAGGCCGTGACGGCTTCTGTTTCTGACACTTCTGAAATTTTCAGACCTTCGCGACGCGAGCCCTAAATTTTCATGCTTGTCACGGCCGTTATGGTAATTACGGCTAGGCCGTGACGGTCTCTGACTTGTTGGGGTTTTTGGTCACGGCCGTGATGTACATCACGGCCAGGCCGTGACAGACTCTGACTTCAGCCTTTCTTCCTTCTCAGTTTTGCTCGATCATGGCCGTGATGGGCTCTGTTTGGCTCATTTTCTTCAGTTTTCAAGCCCTATTTTCATCCAAACTCCATCATGGTTGATTTTGAGCATTTTACCCTTGATTTCTGCAAAACAACACCACGAAAACCGCCTTACCTGTTCCAAAGGAAAATTAACCAAAAATCAAACTAAATATGCCTAAACTACATGAAAATGCATGCAAAATGATAGACAAAGATGAGGTGAAATCACACTCATCAGGGTCCGCATACATCGCTATGTATAAGACCCAACGTTAGCTCTTTCACCTTTTCCGGTGAATGGAACTTTAGTCAACTTTCCCAATAAACAAGACTCACATATCTCATATGATTCATAATCAAATGAGTCCAAGAGTCCATCTTTATGGAGCTTCAAAATGCGCTTCTCATTTATATGGCCTAAACGACAATGCCAAAGATAAGACGGGTTCAACTCATTTGGTTTGGACCTCTTAGTATTTATGTTATAGATGGGCATTTCAAGATCAAGGACATAAAGCCCATTACTCATGTGTGCACTAGCATAGAAAATATCATCCAAATAAATAGAACAACTTTTGTTCTTTATTATATAAGAAAAACCAACCTTGTCCAAACAAGAAACGGAAATGATATTTCTGCTAATTGCAGGCACAAAATAACAGTTCTCTAACTGAATAGTAAGCCCAGTGGGCAAAGTCAATACATAAGTCCCTACAGCTAAAGAAGCAACCTTTGCTCCATTTCCAACTCGTAGGTCGACTCACCCTTTGCCAATGGTCTACTCCTGTTTAGATCCTGCACATTTGTACAAATGTGAGAACCACATCCAGTATCTAATACCCATGATGCAGAAGTAGATAAATTGACTTCTATAACAAACACACCTGAAGTGGAAGTCTCACTTCCCTTCTTCTTCTTGATTTCTTCCAGGTACTTTGGGCAGTTCCTCTTCCAATGTCCGGTCCGAACACAATGGAAGCAATTACCTTCCTTAGCCATACCACCCACAGGCTTCAAGCCAGAAGCACTGGGCTTGATCTTGTTGATGGCCTTGCCCTTGCCCTTGCCCTTGCCCTTTTGTTTGTGCGTGGGCTTCTTGGGATGCTTCTTGCTATTTTCAGCCTGGACCATCAAAATTGCCTTCCCCTTTCCTTTGTTAATATTTTGTTCAGCAGTTCTCAACATGCTCAACAATTCTAGCAAAGGTTTGTCAAGATCATTCATATTATAGTTCATGACAAACTGACTATAGCTCTCAGGCAACGATTGAAGAACTAAGTCGGTGGCCAACTCTTGGCCTAAAGGAAATCCCAGTCTCTCGAGATTCTCAATGTACACGATCTTCTGGAGTGCATGAGGACTCACAGGGCTTCCTTCTACCAATTTACACTGGAAAAGCTCTCTGGAAACTTCGAACCGCTCATGCCTTGCTTGTTCTTCGTAGAGAAGCTTGAGGTGCACGATCATATCGTACGCCTCCATGGTCTCATGTTTCTTTTGCAGCTCAGAGGTCATGGTAGCAAGCATAAGACAGCCGACGTCTAAGGCGTCATCCTGATGCTTCTTATAAGCATCCCTGTCAGCCCTAGGAGCACTTGAAGCCGGTGGCTCCTCAATAATAGGCTCCTCAAGAACATACAGCTTTTTCTCATGTTTGAGGACAATCCTCAAGTTTTTGTACCAGTCCAGAAAATTTGTTCCGGATAGTTTGTCCTTCTCAAGGACGGATCGCAATGACAGGTTACTTGATGTGTTTGATGCCATGGTAATCTACAGAGATAAATATGCAAAATATAAGTATCATGCCATGAAGTTATTTAATAAGGTCTTTAATTAAATACGCCTCCCACTATTTTACTCAAAACAATGACCCTCGTCATTGATTCGGAAAATCCCGTTGGAAGATTTTCTAGTGGGCCAAGATCCATATTTCACCTAGCTTTAAGTCAGCTTTGGCTGATCACTCAAAATTTGGTTATATAGGTAGGAAACACTTTCCGATTGCATCTCATGCAACTCTTGGACAGTTGGGTGAATAACTCTTATTCTAATCCATCACATGGACCAAAGCCCAACTTATAAGCCTCTAATCCTTTCAATCCTATTGAAGTTGGCTTAGTTAAGTCAGACCCAATGGATAGCAGTTGAACATTACATTTGTCCCATCGCGTCTTACTAGTATAGATAAAGGTACCCCGCTTTGGCGGACCCACACTTAATTGATCCTAGTCTTGACGAGTGTCATGCATTGGAAGGCCTTTAAATGTGACTTAATATTTCCTTTTGAGGGATTTGATTAAAATTTGATCTCATCATTTGTTAAACTCTTTAACTTACTATTTACATACATGCATCTCATACATATATTAGTTAAACCCCTTTTAACATACTATATACATACATGCATCTCATACATATATAAGGCAAATAAATGTGATATGGTTATGGCCCCTAACGCATTGATTCTCCTAAGCCAATGAGAGAATCTAAACTGAAACCTAGGAGCGTCCAGGCTTCTCCAAGCATGATCTCCCACAGGATAACGTCTTCTTGTCTCCATCATTGCATTACATAAACAGAAACCTCATTTTACATATGAGGGGAGTGAGATGAGAAAAGAATATATATATATATATATATATATATATATATATATATGGAATATAAGAGAAAGGCACGGCACGCAGGCCGTATTTCAAAATATAAACCAAAATATTAAAGGACTAAGGCCATAACCATTCACCATACATTACCAAATAAATAATCAACCAATAATAATACACAATTATTATTATTATTATTTATTAATTAGAGATTTCAAAATCTGAATTTTGAAAACATAACATATATACAATAAATCATATTTATTGTAATTGATGTTACTATAAATCACCTTTATTGTAATTGATGTTACTATAAATCACATTTATTGTAATTGATGTTATTATTAAATGGTGACATAAAAGATTTCAAAAATTGAATTTCGAAATAACACACTACGCAGAGGTAGCACGGGGTTCCCGCTTCCTTGGCGGCTAGGGCTTCAACCTCTCAACCCTAAAACCGCAAGGCCCGCAAGAACATGAACTCTTCATGTCTGAAACCCCTTAACACCGCCAACAGAGAACTGAAACCGATCATGTTTAACATCAACACTTGACGCCATCGTAGAACATAATAAGGATTCCAGAACCAATGCACATATCGCATATATACATAAACATGCTATAGATGCATATATCATATACATACGAAAATTACAGAAACAAGGTTTCACAAAAACGGATGCAAACGATTATCAGAAAACAATTTTCAGAAAAACGATTCACATTATAAACATGTTATCATACATAACAGGTAAACCACGTAACAGAATCATGGTTTCGCAAGCGGCTCTGATACCACTGTTGGGAATTTGCGTATAAAACAAAATAACGCAGCGGAAAAAAAAATTCCCATCGAAGGATCCTTGCGAATGGTCATGATTCATGGTTAGAAGATTTACCTCTTGAAGCGATTACAATTGATTGAAATCGTCTATCACGAACACCGCACGAACGATGTCTCTAAGGTATCCACAGGAACAGATCCCGTGAACGTCCAACGTCACGAACACGAAGCGTCTCTGCCTCACAGTGCTAGCTTCGAGAACCGAGACCTGCTGCTCACTGTCACTCTCTATGTGCGGCTAGGGTAAAAACCGTGTAGGCACAATAGCTTAAGTGGTCTACTTATAGTAGCACCTCCTTAAGTGAGTTAGTGAGCAGCGTTTGACCTAAGCCCCATGTACTATGCGCTAGGCCCAATAGAAGAGTCCAACTCTCCTTTTAATGCTTCTTTTGATCTGCTCTTATGTGTGTGACCCTATAGGTTCCCAAAATGTTAGTAGTAATATTAAATCCCATTTAATATTATAAACAGTGAGCGGTATCTAGCAATACATCACTGCCACCTAAGTAGTGAGAAAGTCAGTGATTTGACGAAACCTTTCTGTGACAAATATTCATGTGTATTATTATCCCTTTGTCCATATATCTATATTGAACACAAGACATAGAATGTGTCACCCTTGTATGGTTCAATATCATGTTCCCTGATACCCGAGTAGACTTAACAACAAATGAGGTCAATATCTCATATTGACTCATTTCAGCACGGCCATGCATTTTACAGTCTCACTCTATCAGGGGCCTCACAGATATTACTCCTGTTATGTAGGAGGGACAAATTCCATCTAGGTCACTCACATCCCTCTGCATGGCTCGTGGTATGCCCAATGACCGTCTTTATAATCATCCTATTATAGATAACGTTTGACGATATTAAAGCACACGACTCCTCATGTAGGGATCGTAGCGATTTCAGGTCGAAGGATTGCATACACCATTGTCACTATGAGAACTACTTATGACACTCACATAACGCTCCATGTAGTGTTCTCATGGTGGGTCAATCCAGTACATCATTACTCTAATACGTACCTATGTGGCGACTCGATATCTCATATCCATGACCCGTGAGATATGGTCATCAGTCTGCACACATAATAGTCTCAATGTATTATTATTGTCCTTATTAATAAAATACTTGACTACGGATATTTAAGAATAGGATTTCATTGTTCAATAGTGTCTCACGATCAAGTCATGTACTTGATATTCTATTAAACTGAAATTTCTATTCTAAGGACTTTATTATGTTTAAACAAGTAACACAATAAACTGGAATACCTCATATCATATATATATATATATATATATATATATATATATATATATATATATATATATATATAATGGCAAGATACAAATGTAAGTCTAAGAAATACACTGGTCTCTAGGGCTTACACCAACAGAGACTATAAGTAAAGAATCAGATAGGGTAAAACATAGCACCATGGGATTGGGGAGCAGGTAGCTCTCCCTCCCAAGCGTGATTTCTTCCATGTGTCACACTGTGCCCAACGCCATAACAGAAGCGTTATTTCCCGTTGGGTGGACCCCGTGTCCCTGCCTCTGTACTAATGGGATGCCCTGCCAGACCCTGACTCGATAGTTGAACAGAAGACCGATATGATGCGTCATGGGGATCACCTCAGCTATGAAACACCAATCATCTTTATACCATTTTTCCTTTGGTGATCGAGAGACCGAATACGTGACGGATGCCAAACTCAACACAGATTCAGAGGTCAATGGAAACTGAGCAAGGATGTTTTGAAGTCGGAAATGTGACCCAAAGCGGTCGATGTGTTAAGCCGGCTCATCTTAGGTCGGACAATCCTAGGAACGAACAAGAGAGCCAGAATCCCACGCCTCCCGCTACACTACACAACCGGCTAGAAGACCCGAGTACGAAGTGGCCCTGACATAACAGAATAAAACTTAAGAAGAGAACTCAAGTTCTCATCTACCGGTAGTTGTCTGTACCTGTAGGTGGTACGAGAGCAGCCGCTTCCAAGCAGGAAGTTGTCCAACGCAATAAGACAGTTCGTACCTGTAGAAGCGGTTCCGGTCATCGTCACATCAGTCGGTGATTCCATTCCTCTGATTGTGCGATATGTCGGACTCCTTTGATTGGGTTCCTAACTTATTTCTTTAGTAAGGTGTTGCTTTCATTCGGTTTGAAAATAGGATCATTGGACCTCGCTCTCCCCTTTCGGTCTCCCTTGCTTTTATCGGTTGCTAACTATAGTCCAATTACCAATCAAGCAACAAGATATAGCCGTAGTACGGATACCGGTCCTCAGCTATCCAAGCCAGGGATCATGTTGCTTACCTTATGCAACAAGGTAATTCAATCCATCCAACTTTAGAAACCATGGGGACAAACGACCTTATAGGATTAGGCTCTTCGGTAGAATTTTAGATTGCACTTTATTTTTTAACTTAAATGAAACACCCCTTCCTAAAGGTACTTCAAGTGTAGTGAGACGAAGTGCTTCCCTTTACAGAAGCACGAGGGGAACGAGTGTCATTCATTGGCAGGGGAGTGCTCTAGTTGTCATTTTCAGTTAGGCTTCTAGGTTGGCTTCTTTGCTTTAGTTTGATCCTTGCACTAAATATCGTATGATACAGAACTTTATATGCCCTAGAAAGTGAACTAGAAAGAATAAAGTGAAAAAACCCAAATAAGTTTAGTACATCTCGATGGGAATGGAAAAGAAAGAGTGGGATAGATGTCAAAGATAAAGTGCTAGCCAGCAACAAGGATTCCTTTAGCTATGAATCTTATTAAAAATGGGAGCATATAAAGAGTTCCATGCAATGACATTTGACGAATCCAGAATCAGATATCACTCTTTCTTCAGCGACAGATTGAGAGGCAATTCTAACGTAACTTTTAATGGCCGAGCCTTCTCTTCATCTCCCTACCGGTTGAGCCTTTTCATCTCCTCTCCATTCTGTCGAGTTAGTTCCTCTTATGTTAGTTGTATCATTATTTCCGGTATTGTCTTATTGGGCTAAGGTGAATTTCTTCATTGCCATTGAAATCCTTACACTTTAATAATCTATATCCAGTCCAAGTAGTATGCCTTCCATTCCGTACCTTAGCCTTTCGGTGGTTTAAGGCTTTAGCGGCTTTGGATTCTGTCTTAATTTTAAGCATAACTACCAATCAAGCTCATTACTACCCTCACCTTAACCCTAAGGATCAGTCTAGGAAGCGAAGGGGTAGGGTACAGATTTGAGTAACTTTCCAGGGTGTCCCTCAGGTAATCAATCCTCCTTGAGGGCGAGGGTATTCCGTCTTCCAAAAAAAGGTAAGGTATGTTCTTAGTATTTTACTAACTCCCATTCCTTCCATTGTTCAAAGTAGGGTTCGATGCTTTGGATTCGGTCTAGCAATCCTTCTCTCTTCAATAAGCCATGCAATCCACCCAATGGCCCAATCCCCGTCAAGCTTCTCTCTTAGTTTCTTAAAATTACTGTATGACTAAGTTTTTCCAACTAGTAAGGAAGAATTTCACCTTAAAGGACCTATATCTCAAAAACCCCCGTCTAAGAGATTATCTTCACCAGTCTTCAAGGGGGAATGGGGATTTTTTTCTATCATCATTGGTGGCTAAGGTCTCAGTCAAGTATTCCAGTACTTTTAAGCAAGGGTCACTTCACAATGTCAAGGATGTTCTGAGCTTTCGATCTAGTACAATCGGCCTAAGGGGCCATCATCTACTATTCCAGTTTAGTTGTCCAGTTTAGTAGACCTAGCAATCATCCTAATCTTTATCCTCCACTATGCCCCTTAGAGAAGTTGAGGCAATTTTTGTAAGTGAGTCAATCCACCTTAAAGAAGATTGAATCTAATCGGCTATTCCATCTATCTTTCTAAGCCTTGGAAGCTTTCCATTCTTTCGATGACCTTCTTTCTTCCCTTTATCTTTGCCCATCACGTCATTAACCCTTCCCTTGGGGGCTAGCAGTCTTATCCGGAGATCGCGGAGTGGTCAAAAGTGTTCCCCAAGTGCTTGCTATGTATAACAAGCTGTCGGTTAAGCTTGGCTCAACTCAACGGCAAAGTCCCACAACTTAGAAAGCGGTAATAAACACGGACTGTAACAAACTTGGCGGCAGATTAGCCCCCGACCTGTCGATGCTCCGTAGCAAGTCTGGTTGTGTCTCAAGTAGTTCAAGTAGTAGTTGTAGTAGTAGCGAGCCAGTATATACATACATATATTCTATTTCATCAGGATAAAGACCCTTCGGAAAGGCTGAAAAGAGCCTTGTTGTAATAGCTTGATTTTTAATTACGATGTTTAACTAGTTAAAATATAATTAATTATATTTTAATCTGAGAGTTAGAAAGTGATTTTAAAAAATAAAATAATATTCATAGTATCTCTTATGGTAGAATGCTACGGTGAAATTTTGGGTTGAAAATTCAGATGGAGCCCAATCTGTTTTTTTTTTACCGACAGTATAATTTTATACTGGCAGAAAACCCTAATTTGACCCGAAACTGAAATTTGTATATTTTTTATAATTTGTCCGTGAGGAATTCTACTTTCCAAATTTCTGATCAGAAATAAAATATTATGTTTATTCGGACGAATTTGGGTGAAAGGTCGAATAGAAAACGGTCGATGTTTTCACTGACAGTAAGATTTTAATGATCAGAAAACCTAATTTTGACTCGTGAACGAAATGGTTTATGTTTAAATCATATTTCCAACAAGTCTGGTTAGTTTAAAAATTTTCAATCGAAAATGAAATATTTTGCTTTTATACGGGCGTAAAACCCTAATCGGAGAACTGACGGAGTCGAGAAGGGTGGTGCAGAGACAAAACCGGACACCGGAGGAGATGAGTCATGGGGTGAGTCCCCACCATGACTCACCAAGCATTTATGAAGCATTAAATGTAAATTTAGGTAAAATGACCAAAATACCCCTAAGCTTAACCTAACCGACATTGAGTTAAATTTCAACCATGGTTAAGGAACCAAGATTAGTTCTTGTGGCCAAGAATCAGCCACACCCTTCACTAAATGTGAGCCACATGTTTTTTTTAACCATAGTTAGCAAAGTAACCCTAGTTAAGTTAATTATTAACCAAAGTTAATCATATATTAATTTAATAATCACAAAACTCATTAATCTAAAAGTTAAAAACCAAACAAGGCCTAAGATTTTCCCTATAAAAGCCCCTCAAAATCGTGTCCTCCCCTCCCCATTTATTCTCTTCATTTTCTTCACTTATTTCACATAAACTCCATTATCATCTTCAAGAGCTCAAGTTCATGCTTTAGGAAAACCTTGCCAAGCTCATCAACATTTCTTCATCTTCTTCACACTCTTAAGGTAATAGGATCATCCATGATCATCTCCTTCCATTCTCAAGCTTTTGTTCTTCATATTTCACGATTTTCCATTTCTAGATCTAGAACTTTAAATAATTCTAGAAAACTGTAGAAAAATCATAAAAATGTGAAACTAATTTCTACTATCTAGTTATGTTCCCTACTTTCATTGTCCAAGAGCATGAAAGCAAAATCATTTTCCTTCCTATTTTTCACTACAAGTCCGAATCTAGTCATAAAGTAGGCTAGATGAGTTTTCTTCAAAGTTTTGCATAGATGATGATGGTTCTAGGCTATCTATGGTTTCTAGGTTTTAAATCTAAGAGTATGTAAAGAAAAAGAAACTTCTAACCCTATTTCTTAGTCTTGGCCAAACCTAGCCCTAAAGTGTCATAGATGGTTTTTGTTTGGTTAATTATAGTTATATTGTTTGGTTCAAGGTGAAACTATTAAGCTGTGGTGTGATAGCGAGGAACGTCGAGTTCGGGATTTCAGTGCTAGCTCAGGTGGGGGAAAGATCCATTCCATCATCAGAAATGATAAGCAGTATATTATATAATGATTGTGTAGGGCGACCTAAACCCTACTAGTAGTCGAGTAATCGACAAGACCAAAATCACTTTGGAAACATTTTCTATAAAACCAATGGTGATTTGGGGATTGTAGGTTTATCGGCATTAGGTTGATTATATGATATTGAGGATGCCCGACTTTATGTTGTTGAATTTATTGTGATACGTTGTTGAAGTATTCCATATGCATGTGACGTATTGTTTTTGGTGTTTGAATATTTATGATATTGAGGATGTTTGTTGTCTGTCACGACCGTGATGGTTGTCATGGCTAGGCCGTGACAGGTTCTGTTTTGTAGAATTCTTGCATTTGATGTCTGTCACGACCGTGATGGCTATCACGGCCAGGCCGTGACAGAGTCTGACTTTGTTATTTATTTGATTTGGTTATTATGGGTTGGTTGTGATAAATTGCTTAGTTAAATTTTAAGTAAAGATATATGTTGCTCGGAGGTATTTTGTTTAGGGTGAGAGCTTGAATCTAAATTAGAGGTGCCTAGCTATTATTTTATAGAATTGATGTGATTTAGAATGTCAGTGGAGGTTATGAGGAAAGCTTGAGGCACTAGGTTGTTATTGATAAAAGTCAGTGAGAATCATATATTGCATTGCTGTTCATAACCGTGTATTGAGATACACGAGGTCCGAAGTTCTCGTGGACTGTTCCAAATTAGAAGTTAAGTTGTGCAACTATAGTGTCATTGTTATGCATGAGCACCCTTGATAGAGATGAGAGAGAGAACCAGGGTGTGCACCGACGGTACTGTGCAGCTATAGTGTCATTGCTTTGCATGAGCATTCTCACCATGGATGAGAATGTGCATCGGGGTTGGGAAGTTGTCACTTGCACGACTGATTGACATTCCTAACGAGGGATGTGTGATAGGATTAGTGGTGGCCACGTCACCATAAAGGTTTAGTTGCATGAGTTGGAGGGTATAGGATGATGTTATAAAGTTTGGATGATTGTAGATTGTGAGTGATGCATGTTTGTGACTATTATTATATTATATGCTATGAATCTTTTCCGCTTATGATGATAGAACTGTTTCTTATCTCCCTATTTCTGTATTTTTGTGTATGTCTACTTTACTACGTTAGACGACCCGATGGAAGAATATGTTGCTGAGGAGATGGATGGAACCCTGTATGAAACGAATGTTGCTGAGGAGTTGGATGAAACTCCGTATGATACTGATGTTGGAGGACAAGCTACAAATCCTAATAATATAGTATAGTAAGTTAGGCCTAGTGAGTCATATATGACATTTTATTTTCCTCTAGTTATAACCAGTTTTTATAAATAAGTACTTGTAAGGGATCCTACTGAAAGAATACCCTTAACAGTGTCTTCGTAATGTAATGAATAAGCGTGTGTGTATTTATATATTATAACGTTGTTGTGTATTAATTTTTCAGAAGTTATATGATTATTAATTAAGTTTTTAATTTTTACATATTTTCAACGATAAGCTCACGACTAAGTAAATAAATAATAAGGTTTTAATTTAATAATATAATGGGCACAATGGGGTGTCTCATTTGGTGGTATCAGAGGCGTTTTATTCTAATCGGACTGTGAGGTCTAGGTTGTTGTTACTGACCGTGTCTAGTGATCCGAGGCCGTACACGGGTCAAAATAATAGTAATTAAAAACTGTAGTACAAGGCAAAACAACCTTGGTCGTCTCACGAGGATCTTTAAAATTATTAGCCAATCAAGAATGTTAGAGAAAGGAGGTTTTCAAAATTCGTTGGGAGAAAACAAATTGCAATTAAAAAAAGAAATTCAATCAAAAACAAATTGCAATTAAAAAAAAAAGAAATTCAATCAATTATAAACATCAATCCAAGACATCAAGTTCTTTGGTAGAATTTGTCATTGTTCCAAAAGATATAAATTTGTTTGCCCTCCTCCTCTGTTAATTTTAAATCTACTACATGATCATGTAGGGTTTAAACAACAAAATTGGAGTCACAGTCGCAATCCCTAATAATGTTGATTTATGTACAAATTCAATTAACCTAGGTTACCAATCGATTCCCTAATCTCTATTAGATTTTTGGATTAATCATTCCTAATTCCTAATTCCAATTCAATCATGAAAACTGAATCTACATCTAACCAAACATAGATCAAGCGTAATCACACTCACAACACAAAACATAATTGAAAGAAGAGAAAAGGAGAAGAAGCAATTGAAAAACAATTAAAAGTAAGGAACTCGCAATTCAAACCAAATTACTTGAATGTCTAGGATTGATAAAAGGTTTAGCCTTCCATAGTCATTACCATTGGAGAAGCTTTAACAACAAAACATCCAACGAATTGCAGAAAATTAAAAAGGGGAGAAGAGAGGGAAAGAGAATTCCAAAACTTGCAAAAACAAGGATTGCAAAAGTATCTAATTTTCGTCTCTCCCACTTGTGCGGCTGTAAACTGCTATTTATGCTTATTAATCCTGATCTAAACCTATACCAAATTAAGGGCCTCTGAACAATCTTTCCAACAAGGTATTATATGCCTTAATTGGGCTTAAGATGAGTAAGTTAGGCCCATTTAAGTGAAGGAACATCATGGACTGCACACTGATCCGTGGCAAAGAACTCGGGACCCAATTTAGCCTTGAGTTTGGCCTAATTTGACAATTCTTGTGAAACCTGAAATTGTAGGTCTCTTCCTTATCTTTCTAGGGACAGCAAGATCACCAAAATCCGATATTTGTAGCTCTAGTTATGGTCTGCGCAAGGCAACAAGGTCAGGATGAGTGAAAAATCCGAAAATTAACAATGTTTAGCAATTAAGCCCAATTAAGCCCAATAATGTAAAACTCATCCAAATCACCAATATTAAACATATAACAATTAATTAGGTCAAGTATACACACTAAAATGTCACTCAAAAATGAGTTATCAAATTACCCCACACTTACTCTTTTGCAATCCTGAGCAAAACTCAAAAATTGAATTCCTAAAAACTTTACGAACACAGCAAATACACTTATCAATGAATCCCAAGAATGGACAAGAGTGAGAACGATAAAAACATTCGAAGCATCAAGGAATCACAAAAATCATGAATACGTCCTTAACATCTCAAGCAAACAAGGAGGCAATTCAAATCAAAGATAAATCCAAAGTGGTAGAGTCCTCACTAGGCATACACTCCAACTCTCAAGTGTTTAATGTTTGTGTTTACGCTCAAGGCACATCATGAATGCTAACACTACCATAAGCATAACAAGCCTCTAACATCCACCACTTGAAACACATGCAAATAAAGATCAAAATGACTTTTTCAAGGTTGTAATGGGGCTAAGGTATAGGTGGATACAAGAAGGGATGTTAGCTATAAACCAAAGAGACTAGAGGAGCAATGGGGAATGAGTTTAAATAATCATGCAAATTTATCCCAAGAAACACAACTCAATGTCAATGAACAACACTTTGTCTCTGTTGAACTTTTTCTTCCTTTTGCACTTTCACTCAATTGCACTTTCACATTGCATTACAATTTACCTTTTTTTTTTTCAAACTTTTCACTTGCCACTTTGCCACTCCAACCAAATAAGTAACAAGACTTTTTGGGTAGACCCCCACACTTATTTAAGAACTCATTCCCAAAACAATTCTAAAGCTCCTTTACTCCCTAGGGTTAGGGGAATCATGGTTTTTCACTTCGTGAGCTTGTGATTAGCTACAAAACAAAGGATGGGTTAGACAGGCTCAAGGGGGCAAGCAATAGTCTTAATGCAAGGTAGGCTAATTTGGATAGTAGCTTAAAAACAAAGAAGGCCTAAATCATCTCAATACATGCATGTGAACAAGAGGCTTCAAAGAGTCAAGTCAAGTTCTAGAGTAATTAACAATCATAAGTGTAATCACACAAGAAAGGAAAACCATGGAACATTCAATCCATCCATGTATAGGGCTCAAAAACTCACAAGGGTTAAGCCTACCACAAATGATTCACAAATTAATTTTCAATGCCCACTTATTACACTAGAAATGGAAGAATTTCTCCATATCAAGTCATGAAACCTCTTAACCAAGAATGATGCAAATCACTCACAACTCATACAGACTTAAACTTTCCACTGAAAAACATGCAACAAGACTCAAACACAAACATATACTATATATATATATATATATATATATATATACATATATATATATATATACATATATACATATATATATATATATATATAATTTTTTTAGACCATAAAAACAACAAAGAAAAAATAATCCTAAGATACTAAAACACCAATAAAAAATAAAAAAATTTACGTTTTATTTTAAAAATAGATAAAAATAACATAAACAACAAAAGAAACAGATGCCAACAAAATTCAACATACAATTTAAAAACATCATAACATAATATATCTCCCCCACACTTGAGATCTACATTGTCCTCAATGTAGAACATATTAAAATCAAGAACAAGAACAAATTCATTCATATAAAGGACACGAAAAATAAAATAGAAAGGGGGAGAAAAAGCCTTATAGAATGTAGTTCAGCAAGTCTCATTGTGGCTCAAGCACTTCCCCAATGCTTGCTCTGAGAATTTCTCACCAAATTGCTTGAGCCAGTCTTTATCAACCATGAAAGCCTTAGTGGTTGTCTCTAACATAAGTAGTCTTGCATCATCCATCATGACATGATCACCATCTTTTATTGGGATTCTTTCTATGAGTAGCATGTCCATATGATCTCTATTTTCTACATTTCTGGGATGAACAGGGTCCTCAACCTCATGTGTCTCATCTTCCATATGCACTTTTTGCTCCTTATACCCTAAAAAGGATGAAATTTCAACACATGTTGCACACAAAATAGCACCGTTAAAGTCAACAAATGAAGTACATAAAATAGAATCAGGAAAATCTTGAATATCTGGTAATTCAACACAAAGTTCATCAATAATATTATTGTTGACATCATTATCAAAATTATGCTCAGAAGAAGTATTGTCAAGAATATCTATTTGTGAATCTGAACTCAAGAGGATGTTGTGATTGCAGTGCAGTCAAGGTGGAGGCAATGTGACTAATTTGACTGGCCAAATTATGAAGACTTGCTTCTGTCCCGCGTTGGAATTCAAGAGTGTGCTCTACCATTTGTTGCACCAATTCTTTCAGACTAGGTTGGACAAGTGTGGGATCAGGCTGATATTGTTGCTGGCTTATTGTCAATTGATGCACCAAAGAAGCTAACTCATCCAAGCTTCCATGTTCTCCGTCATGTTGGTCAGAATAGGAAAGTTGCACCTCTTTAACTCCAATCATGCCAAAATCACTACTAAACTCATAATCACAAGTAAAGTCGGGATAATATATGCATGATGACCCAACATCTTTCTCTACATAATGTATGCATGGTGGTTCATAAGATTTGGCAAAATCTCTCAAAGTGCTATGAGGCATACAATTATCCATTGACGCAGACACACTTGAATCTAAATGACCTCTTGAAAAATGAGCAAAATCAATTTGAGGATAATATATGCATGATGGTTCATATTCAACATTAGGCATATAATTTTGCATATAATTATCCATGTGAGGTACTAAGATTCACAACCACGACAATCACAATATTCAATGTCATCAATATATATATATATATATATATATATATATATATATATATATATATATATATATATATATATATATATATATATATAAGCTTAGGAAACTCACATATAAGCTTCAAACAACAGCATAGAAAAAAAAAAGCAAAAACACACAATTATACACTACTTGATAATCTAAAAAAAACAAAAAAAAAAACAAAAACCACATCAAATAATTTTTAAATATTTTTTTGTTTAAAATTATGTGACTATTTCAAGATGAAAACTAGTCCAAAAAAAATGAATTCCTAATATGGCTAATTAAAATCAAAGATCCCCGGCAACGGCACCAAATTTGATCCGAGGCCGTACACGGGTCAAAATAATAGTAATTAAAAACTGTAGTACAAGGCAAACAACCTTGGTCGTCTCACGAGGATCTTTAAAATTATTAGCCAATCAAGAATGTTAGAGAAATGATGTTTTCAAAATTCGTTGGGAGAAAACAAATTGCAATTAAAAAAAGAAATTCAATCAAAAACAAATTGCAATTAAAAAAAGAAATTCAATCAATTATAAACATCAATCCAAGATGTCAAGTTCTTTGGTAGAATTCGTCATTGTTCCAAAAGATATAAATTAGTTTGCCCTCCTCCTTTTTTAATTTGAAATCTACTACATGATCATGTAGGGTTTAAACAACAAAATTGGAGTCACAATCGCAATCCCTAATAATGTTGATTTATGTACAAATTCAATTAACCTAGGTTACCAATCGATTCCCTAATCTCTATTAGATTTTTGGATTAATCAACCCTAATTCCTAATTCCAATTAAATCATGAAAACTGAATCTACATCTAATCACACATAGATCAAGCGTAATCACACTCACAACACAGAAATCATAATTGAAAGAAGAGAAAAGGAGAAGCAGCAGTTGAAAAACAATTAAAAGTAAGGAACTCGGAATTCAAACCAAATTACTTGAATGCTTAGGATTGATAAAAGGTTTAGCCTTCCATTGTCATCACCATTGGAGAAGCTTTAACAACAAAACATCCAACAAAGTGCAGAAAATTAAAAAGGGGAGAAGAGAGGGGAAGAGAATTCCAAAACTTGCAAAAACAAGGATTGCGAAAGTGTCTAATTTTCGTCTCTCCCACTTGGGTGGCTGTAAAATGCTATTTATGTTTATTAATCCTGATCTAACCCTAGACCAAATTAAGGACATCTGAATAAGCTTTCCAACAAGGTATCATATGCCTTAATTGGGCTTAAGATGAGTAAGTTAGGCCCATTGACTGCACACTGATCCGCCCCAGAGAACTCGGGACCCAATTTAGCCTTGATTTTGGCCTAAATTGACAATTCTTGTGAAACCTGAAATTGTAGGTCTCTTTCTTATCTTTCTAGGGACAACAATATCACCAAAATCCGGTATCTCTAGCTCTAGTTATGCTCTGCACAAGGCAACAAGGTCAGGATGAGTGAAAAATCCGAAGATTAACAATGTTTAGCAATTATGCCCGATTAAGCTCAATAATGTAAAACTCAAACAAATCACCAATATTAAACACATATAACAATTAATTAGGCCAAGTATACACACTAAAAGGTAACTCAAAAATGAGTTATCATCTAGTTGAATCCACATTGGATTTTGACTATGCTTAGAATTTGGGTAGTGAGTCCCGACGCGATATTTAACGGTTATATGGTATATATATACCTGTTTTATGTAGCAATATATGGGATATTCCAATGTTTAGAGAGGTTGAGCTGGAAAATGAGTTCCAGCAACAGGGCAACAGATGGCCCAACCTCAGGCCACTGAAAGAGTATTTACCATGAGGGGAGCTGAATTCTCAATCTGGGATCTTATACAAGGTATGTATTTGATATCTGGTAGACTTTGTTTGTTTGTCTAAGTAGCATGATAGACAAGAAAGTGATGAGAGTTTTGTTGATGTATAGTTGTGACTGGTAGGATGTGAACCCTTAAGATCAATATCAGTGAGTAAGAAAATTACTATAAGTCAAATGTTGATCGAGGCATAGTATCATTATGGAACCTAGGGCAATGATTAATGTTGGTAGTTAAGATGGATTGTATGAGTTTGGGAAGATTAAACGAAAGTGTATATAGTAATTTCACCTAAGTTGAATATGAGCAGAAAAGATGATTTCTGATGTAAATTGAGGTTACTAGAGAAATTCAAATTTGTTAAGTAGAGAGTCCTAACAGGTATTGTTCTTTTGATTGCGGTGTTAATTGTAGAAGTTAGATGTTGAAATTGATTGTGGTGTTAATTACGGGTAATGGTAGAAGTTAGATGTTGGAATTGATTGTGGTGTTAATTGCGAGAGTTAGATGTTGAAATAAGGTTCTCTAGTGGATCGATAGTAAGAAGAAGGAAAGGATTAAGTTTTAATTATGTCCTTAAGGATGATAGATCAAGGTGAAATGTTAAGGACAATGAATATAATGTAGTGATGGATTGTTTCGAGGATAAATAGAACGATATAAGAATAAATTTTGTTATGAAGTTACCGCTGTCACCTTGGGGAAAGACAACGATGAGAAATATAATGTGGGATCTTTAGATTAAGATACGATTACAAGATGATGTCTAGTTTTGAGTTAAGAAATTTCGAGGACGGAATTTTTTTCTAAGAGGGGTAGTAATGTAACAACCTAATTTTTAATTACGTTGTTTAACCGGTTAAAATATAATTAATTATATTTTAATCTGAGAGTTAGAAAGTGGTTTTAAATAAAATAAAATTATATTTATAGTCTCTCTTATGGTAGAAGGCTACAGTGAAACTTTGGGTTGAAAATTCAGACGGAGCCCGGTCTGCGTTTTTTTATCGACAGTATAATTTTATACCGGCAGAAAACCCTAATTTGACCCGAAACTGAAATTTGTAGATTTTTTATAATTTGTCAGTGAGGAATTCTACTTCCAAATTTCTGATCAGAAATAAAATATTATGTTTATTCGGACGAATTTTGGTGAAAGTTCGAACGGAAAACTGTCTGTGTTTTCACCGACAGTAAGATTTTAATGATCAGAAAACCTAATTTTGACTAGTGAATGAAATGGTTTATGTTTAAATCATATTTCCAACGAGTCTAGTTAGTTTGAAAATTTTCAATCGAAAATGAAATATTTTGCTTTTATACGGGCGTAAAACCCTAATCGGAGAACCGACAGAGTCGAGAAGGGTGGTGCAGAGACAAAACTGGACCTCGAAGGAGTTGAGTCATGGGGTGAGTCACCACCATGACTCACCAAGCATTTATGAAGCATTAAATGTAAATTTAGGTGAAATGACCAAAATACCCCTAAGCTTAACCTAACCGATGTTGAGTTAAATTTTAACCATGGTCAAGGAACCAAGGTTAGTTCTTGTGGCCAAGAATCAGCCACACCCTTCACTAAATGTAATCCACACGTTTTTTTAACCATAGTTAGCAAAGTAACCCTAGTTAAGTTAATTATTAACCATAGTTAATCATATATTAAATTAATAATCACAAAACTCATTAATCTAAAAGTTAAAAACCAAACAAGACCTAAGATTTTCCCTATAAAAGACCCTCAAAACGGTGGCCTCCCCTCCCCATTTCTTATCTTCTTATTCTTCATTTTCTTCACTTATTTCACATAAACTCCATTATCATCTTCAAGAGCTCAAGTTCATGCTTTAGGAAAACCTTGCCAAGATCATCAACATTTCTTCATCTTCTTCACACTCTTAAGGTAATAGGATCATCCATGATCATCTCCTTCCATTCTCAAGCTTTTGTTCTTCATATTTCATGATTTTCCATTTCTAGATCTAGAACTTTAAATAATTCTAGAAAACTGTAGAAAAATCATAAAAATGTGAAACCAATTTCTACTATCTAGTTATGTTCCCTACTTTCATTGTCCAAGAGCATGAAAGCAAAATCATTTTCCTTCCTATTTTTCACTACAAGGCCGAATCTAGTCATAAAGTAGGCTAGATGAGTTTTCTTCAAAGTTTTGCATAAATGATGATGGTTCTAGGCTATCTAAGGTTTCTAGGTTTTAAATCTAAGAGTATGTAAAGAAAAATAAACTTCTAACCCTATTTCTTAGTCTTGGCCGAACCTACCCCTAAAGTGTCATAGATGGTTTTTGTTTGATTAATTACAGTTATGTTGTTTGGTTCAAGGTGAAACTATTAAGTTGTGGTGTGATAGCGAGGAACGTCACGTTCGAGATTTCGGTGCTAGCTCAGGTGGGGGAAAGAACCATTCCATCGTTGGAAACGATAAGTAGTATATTATATAATGATTGTGTAGGGCGACCTAAACCCTACTAGTAGTCGAGTAATCGACAAGACCAAAATCACTTTGAAAACCTTTTCTATAAAACCAATGGTGATTTGGGGATTGTAGGTTTATCAGCATTTGGATGATTATGTGATATTGAGGATGTCTGACTTTATTATGTTGAATTTACTGTGATACGCTGGTTGAGGTATTCCATATGCATGTGACGTATTGTTTTTGGTGTTTGAATATTTATGATATTGAGGATGTTTGTTGTCTGTCACGGTCGTGATGGTTGTCATGGCCAGGTGGTGACATGTTCTGTTTTGTAGAATTCTTGCATTTGTTGTCTATCACGGCCGTGATGGCTATCACGGCTAGGCCGTGACAGAGTCTGACTTTGTTATTTATTTGATTTGGTTATTATGGGTTTGTTGTGATAAATTGCTTAGTTAAATTTTAATTAAAGATATATGTTGCTCAAGGTATTTTGTTTGGGGTGAGAGCTTGAATATAAATTAGAGGTGCCTAGCTATTATTTTATAAAAGTGATGTGATTTAGAATGTAAGTGGAGGTTATGAGGAAAGTTTGAGGCACTAGGTTGTTATTGATAAAAGTCAGTGAGAATCATATATTGCATTGTTGTTCATAACCTTGTATTGAGATACACGAGGTCCGAAGTTCTCGTGGACCGTTCCAAATTAGAAGTTAAGTTATGCAACTAGTGTCATTGCTATGCATGAGAACCCTTGATAGAGATGAGAGAGAGAACCAGGGTGTGCACCGATGGTACTGTGCAGCTATAGTGTCATTGCTTTGCATGAGCATTCTCACCATGGATAAGAATGTGCACCGACGTTGGGAACGCGTCACTTGGATGACTGACTGAGATTCCTAATTAGGGATGTGTGACAGGATTAGTGGTGGCCACGTCAGCATAAAGGTTTAGTTGGATCAGTTGGAGGGTAGAGGATGATGTTATAAAGTATGGATGATTGTAGATTGTGAGTGATGCATGTTTGTGACTATTATTGTATTATATGCTATGAATCTTTTCCGGTTATGATGATAGAACTGTTTCTTATCTCCCTATTTCTGTATTTTTGTGTATGTCTACTTTACTACGTTAGAAGACCCGATGGAAGAATATGTTGTTGAGGAGATGGTTGAAAACCTATATGAAACGGATGTTGCTGAGGAGTTGGATGAAACTCCGTATGATGCTGATGTTGGAGGACAAGCTACAAATCCTAATAATATAGTGTAGTAAGTTAGGGCCAATGAGTCATATAAGACATTTTATTTTCCGCTAGTTATAAGCAGTTTTTGTGAATAAGTACTTGTGAGGGATTCGACTGAGAGAATACCCTTAACAGTGTCTTGGTAATGTAATGAATAAACGTGTGTGTATTTATATATTATAACGTTGTTGTGTATTAATTTTGCAGAAGTTATATGATTATAAATTAAATTTTTAATTTTTACGTTTTTTCAACGATAAGCATGCGATTAATTAAATAAATAATAAGGTTTTGATTTAATAATACAATGGGGCACAACGGGGTGTCTCGCTTGCTCTTGCTTGTCTAGTTCTGCTGCTCGTGAAGATCTACATCCATAAAACTCACACCAGGCTTCTGGCTCTGTTGTTGATTTAGTTTCAGTGTCCGTTTCGATTGATTCTGTAGTTGAAGCTACTGATGCCCTAACTTAACCTGCCCCATGTAACAACCTGATTTTGAATTACGTTGTTTAACCAGGTAAAATATAATTAATTATATTTTAATCTTAGAGTTAGAAAGTGATTTTAAAAAAATAATAAAATCATATTCATAATCTCTCTTATGGTAGAAGGTTACGGTGAAAATTTGAGTTTAAAACTCAAACGGAAACTGGTCTACGTTTTTACTGGCAGTATAATTTTATACCGGCAGAAAACCCTAATTTGACTTGAAACTGAATTTTGTATATTTTTTATATTATGTCCGTGAGGAATCCTACTTTCCAAATTTCTGATCAGAAATAAAATATTTTGTTTATTCGGACGAATTTTGGTAAAACTCCGTACAGAAAACATTCGGTATTTTCACTGGCAGTAAGATTTTAATGATCAGAAAACCAAATTTTGACTCGTGAACGAAATGTCTTATGTTTAAAACATATTTCCAACGGGTTTGGTTATTTTGAAAATTTTCGATCGAAAAACAGATAGAAACCCTAATCGGGAAATCGACGGAGCCGAAAACGGAACTACGGAGACCCGTCAAGAGATCGGGACAACGAGTCATACATGATGTCTCATGCAGGATGAGTCACCAAGTATTTATGATCATTAAATGCTAGTATTCATGACTTTTAGGTAAAATGACCAAAATACCCCCAAGCTTTTGCCGTTATTAACAAGACACATCTAAGCACTCTTAACCACTCATTTTACATGGTTGTAAACCTCCCACATCTCCTCAATTTCGTGCATCCATATATACTAAACTATACCTATTTCATTTTGCTTTCGTTTCATAATTTTCCTCTCAAAAATCGAAATCGGGTAAAAGACTGAGCTACATACGGGATTTTTGGGGAACCACTAATGGATTTGATCGGTGAGTCATGGATGACTCATTAGATATGGCCCAAAATCAGTCACACCACTCAAATAATATGAGCCACATGAATTCTAACCCTAGTTAATAACATAAACCTAGTTAAGTTAACTATTAACTATGGTTAAGCTTATATTAATTAAATATTCACAAAACCCATTAAACCAATTCCTTACAACCAAACAAAGCCTAAATCTAAGCCTATATAATGATCCAAACCGTGGCCTCCCCCCTCTTTTCACTCATCTTCTTCATTTTCTTCATGTTCTTCACTAAAAACACTTAAACTCCATTTTCAATCTTCAAAACCTGCAAGTGCTTTCAAGTGAAACTTGCCAAGATCATCATCTATTCTTCCTCCATATTCTTAACTTAGGTAACATGATCATCTCCTTCCACTCTTAAGCTTTTTTTCTTCATATTTCATGAGTTTCCATTTCTAGATCTAGAACTTGTAATAATTCTAGAAAATTATAGAAAAATCATAAAAATGTGAAACCAATTTCTATGATCTAGATATGATCCCTACTTTCATTATCCAAAAGCATGTGATCAAAGTCATTTTCCTTTCCTATTAATTATTAATGGCTGAACCTATGTAGGAAAATGGGTTTGGTGTTTTGTTGTTTGTTTTGAAAGTTAGTACTTGATTTAAGTTCTATAATACTTGTGTATCTTAAATCCAAGAGCTTAGGTTCAAAAAATTCCCTAGCTTAAATTCCTATACAAGGCCGACACCCTCATGAAAATGGGTTTGAGGATTTTTGTTCTTCTTTTTGAAAACTAAAGCTTGATTTGAGTTCTTTAGTACTTATATGATATAACTCCAAGAGTTTGAACTCAAAAGAATTTTATAACATACTTTGCACATTGAGGCCGAAACCTTACCTTAAGAGGTTGAATGTTTTTTGGTTCATATTTTCAATTTATAGCAATTTATCTAAGCTACCTAGGACCTAAGTAATTAGTATCCAAAAGCTTAGGTTGAGAAAAGAACTCTAACCCTCATTTGATTTAAGTGGTCGAACATAACATAAAGTGGACTTAGTTGGATTAGTTTGATTAATTGTTATTATGCATTGTTTGGTTGAAGGAGAAACTATTAAGCTGTGATGTGATAACGAGGAGCTACGAATTCTGGATTCCGGTGATAACTCGGGTGGGGGAAAGAACCAATCTACCGTCGGAATCGATAAGTAGTATATTATATAATAATTGTTATTGAATTTATTGTGATATGCTGGTTGAGGTATTCTACTGCATGTGACGTTTTATTTTGATGTTTGAATATTTTATGATTATTGTATTATGCATGATCTGCCTGGTTTGATAATATGCTTAGTTGACTTTTAAGAAAGGATATGTGTTGTTCGGGAGATAATTGTTTGGGTGAGAGAATAAAGGTGATTTAGAGGTGCCTAGCCAAATTAAGTGGTTTTATATATGAGGAAAAAGGTGTTGAGACTTTGATGGAAGGTTGAGGCACTAGATTGTTATTGATGCAATTTAGGGAGATTCATATATAGACGTATTTTTATTCACAGCCTGTGAATGATGTTAGACTCAATGACTTAGAGATTTTGATATATGACAAATACAATTTAGTGTGTATGCAAGTGTTTTAGTGTCAAATTTCAAAGACAGGTATCAAGCAGTGATCAACAAGTTCAGTGAGCAATTAAAGGAGAATATTCAAGGAAGAACTTGGAGGAATCAAAGAGGAAAGACAAAGATCAAGGATTCATCAAGACAGGAGCTTAAAGGAGAAATTAGATTTAAGTCTTAGATGATTTGTAAGAGAAAGAAATCTCTTAGTCACAAAATAGCTCAATTAAAAAGATGCATGAAGAAAATCAATTTTCATAACCTGCATTAAAAGGAATAAGTTTTGGTTAATGAAAATGATTTTTGGAAATAAGAAGCGATCGTCCAATAAAGTAATAGAAGCGCTCGTCCAACATAAGTGATAGAAGCGCTCGTCCAACACAAGTGACAGAAGCGCTCGTCCATTGAAGTAACATAAGTGCTCGTCCACTAAAGTGATACAAGCGCTCGTCCACTAAGGTGACAGAAGTGCTCGACCACTAAAGTGACAGAAGTGCTCGTCCACTAAAGTGACATATGGAGCTCGTCTACTATTAACAACGAGCCCTGAGGATTGAAGACGATGCCAATGAAGAATCTTATTTTAAGAACCAGAATCAAGAAAAGAGATTCTGTTATCATATCCAAATCTGTTTTGATTGATCACAACGACTATAACTTGTTTTCTATATAAAAAGGGATCAAATGAACACTTTTAAGGATATCGATCATATCAAAAACAATCACAACCAGATCAGAAATTTTATACGAAATCAATTATGAAAGTCATTCATCTTCTTGCTTGAGATTATTGTGAAAAGAGTGTTTCATTCTCATAAGTGCTTCAATTTGTTTATCTGACTATTGAGTATTAGGAATCAATTTTTCGTTTTATTTTGATTGTAAAGAGAGAGGGAGTCTCTCTGAGTGATTATGGTGAGGTATCCCTAAGGAAGAACATTGAGGCTCTTCACAAGAGTGTGGTATCTCGAGGTGAAGGAGTACTCTGTAGTGTAAAGGTTTTTTAAGCTACCTGGCTAAAGCTTGTTGTGTTAGTGTGTGAAAACTCGCAGGTGGAGTGGGGAATGGATGTAGGTCACAGTGGTGGTGACTGAACGAGGATAAATATGGTTGTGTGGTATCTCTAAACTCAGACTCTTTTACTTTCTGTTTATGTTCAAGAACCTGTGATTTTGATGTTTAAAGTTCAATATAATTTCTGTTCTTGATCTGTATAAACTGTATTGAAACCTGAGTCCAATTGTAATCAAGTCTGTGTAATCTGCATTCAAAACTGAGTTGATCAAAACCATTCTTGATTGCTGAAACTGAAACTTGCAAGTTTGTTCTTGATTGTTAATGCTTGTATCTGAAACTTGCATAACTTGTTCTTAATCTTTCTTATCCTCATCACCTTCTATTCTAGATTTTATATAAACCCTTCATTTATTTTGTAAAAGATCCTGAGGCCACAAATCTGAAAAGTAAAGTTTTGTGAAAAGTTTTTAAGAGGGAAATATTTTAAGAAGACTCAATTCACCCCCCCCCCCCCCCCCCCCCCCCCCTCCCTCTTGAGTCGTTGAAGCCAAAACAACAAATGGAACACACGAGGTCAGGATATCCCATTCTGGGATATCGGATATTGCAGGTGAGTGCCCTACGGATGTGGATGCCGAGGTAGACTACCGTAATACTCTTTTAGTTCTTGACACGTTCAAATGTTCTTGGCACTGGATCGTTCTGGACTTATATCCTCGACGTGTTCGCATATTCTTGGCACTAGACTGTTTTGGACTAATACTCGTGAAGTCGTTGACGTGTTCGAAAGTTATTTTCACTGGACTGTTTCGGGCTACTGACTAATATGACGGGAGTAGAGATGACCACATCAGTATAAAATCTTAGTTGCAGGAGTTGAGGATAGAGGATAATATAGTTAATTGAAGATGATTGTTGATTTTGAGTGATGCGTGTTTGTGGCTATTATTATATTATGCGTGTCTGTGGCCCGATGCCTGTGTAAGTCGTGGAAGTCATTCAACGCCGGTAACACCTTTCAACCCATGACTTGCTACTAAAAAGCACCCTGGACGTACTAAGATAGACCTATCTATATACCAGTAGCCAGAAAGGCAGGTCGACTCAGGCTATACTCTTAAACGCGTTAATAACAATGAAAGGCTTCGCTGCTAATAGGAATAACTTCACAAGCTTTTGTATTCTTTGCATAAGTAAGCATGCGTGCATGCTCATGCTAGAAATGCAATACCGGTCTCAGCCTTTCCACAAAAGAAAGAAATGACTCGCGCTACATGCACCTTCCGACCAAACAAGGTGCTGCTTCTTCTAACTAACTAATAGTGTTGAGATATCTTAAGTAACTTAGTGCAAAAGCAAAAAAAAAATTAAAAAAGCAATTCGTCGAAGCAAAGACTTACTAATCAAAGTAGTTTGCATTGCACTGTATATAAATTTATTGTTGAGTTTTAACTTTCGGAACTCTTGAACTAAAGGAAGGAAAGACTTTAGATTCGCTAGCTCGATAATAACAATCAGAATACAAGGACACAAGGACGGGACTGGGCTAGAGGACTCTCTATCGTCCCCATCGTCCTAACAGCTGATCGCGCAATTAGAGCTACGAACAATTTTATTGTTCTTGGGCAACAGAATCCGTAACACAATCAAGGGTGTCAGGCTTGGCTCAATATCAGGATAGAAGGAGTCCTAGGAAACTAGGCTGTTTTCCAGGCTAAGGTAATAAAGTTAGACCAAGATGAACAACTGAATTCCTCTACAAAAGAAGTAGTAGAATAAGATTCGAGAGAGCCATGCCTTTAGAACAAGAAGGTTTTGATTCTGGGGTCAGCTGGGATCAGGATTTTATACTCATTATAGATTAACTTTGCTGGCCGGCTAAAGGCTTTGATTGCGAGCATAATATTATAAATAGAATGTATAGTATGAGTATGGTTTGCTTCCTTTAGATTAGCGGACTACTTGAACAGCTTACATCCGATTCAAGAGATGAGTGCCTAACCCACTCTTCAAAGCCCTTGACTTTTAGTATATTTATCCCATTTTCTTCCTATTGTCGTAAGACTTTCCGAATCTTCTTTGGAAGATAAATTCGCGTTACTCTTCTGACTAATGGTAACGGGCTAGCTGCCCTACTTTCTCTTTCGTTGTTGGAGTTTGCCTCTTCAGGAAGGAGGAAGCCCTCATAATCTCTACATAGAAATTCATTTAACTATCAAAGCCATTAGAAAGTCTCCCCCAAGATCCTATCCTATATAAGAGCAAAAAAGGAAAGACCTCCCCTTTTGGTTAAGCGGTTGTCAAAGCAAACAGAATTGAATGGCTTTGGTTGTTCGGTATGATTCTGCTTTCCTTCAACTCCATTTTCTTAGGTGGCTAAAGGACCGGGATCTGGTGCATTGACTTCTCTGCTCATTTCCCTTCGAGGCTGACTAGCTTTTTCTTTCTTATCTTAAGCTAGAGCTAACTACCTTCCTTCTCCTTCTTCGCCTATAAATCGATACCCTTGAGTCGACTGAGCTGCTTCATAAGCATTTTCTTGAAAGGAAGAAGGTGCGGCCTAGTCTCTGTCCGTGGTTGAGGGATTGACTATTGGATTTCGTTCGAAAAAATAGCTTTTTGCCATTCCCTAACCTAAAGATTAGTTGCCTTTCAGGGCAATATCGAGTCGACTCTTATTTCTGCTTGAATGAAAAGGCTAATCAATCTTGTGAGAGAGCCCAGTCCCGGGTCGGATAATAGGTTGTTATTGATTATAGTGTAGAAATATCGGTAATTTAAGCTAGATATAACTACATTCTTTCTCCTTCTTCGCCTATAAATCGATACCCTTGAGTCGACTAAGCTGCTTCATAAGCATTTTCTTGAAAGGAAGAAGGTGCGGCCTAGTCTCTGTCCGTGGTTGAGGGATTGACTATTGGATTTCGTTAGAAAAAACATCTTTTTGCCATTCCCTAACCTAAAGATTAGTTGCCTTTCGGGTCAATATCGAATCGACTCTTATTCCTGCTTGAATGAAAAGGCCAATCAATCTTGTGAGAGAGCCCAGTCCTGGGTCGGATAATAGGTTGTTATTGATTATAGTGTAGAAATATCGGTAATTTAGCTGGTAGGTTGACTGGACTAACTGGACTTAGCGGACTGAACCCCCATTTCCCAGCAAAGGGCAAAGAAAAGATGAATATCGGCGTTTCTAGGTAAGTTGTTCTTTAAGATCGAAGAATAAGATATGATAGAACAGCCAAGATGGATAATATAAATTAATTATGTAAAAGATGAGTAGCTAGTATATCTTTATAAAAATCCTCTTTATAAGGAGGCTGAGGCCACTCCTAATGCTTCATTGGCATGGGGAGATATCTATTAGTTAGGCACATTTCTGCAGAAGTGGATTTTTTAGGTTATGGAAGGAAAACGTCAGTGGACTTTTTTGTGGTTCTCCCAGAGAAGAATTGAAGATGTAAATGTTGTTGGAAGGAATATGATCATGACTTTGTTGAGTAGATTGATAGTGAATGGACAGATTCGATGAGAAGATAAGAATAGAAAGAGAGCCAGAGGCAGCTATTGTAGTGAATTGTTACGATGTGTGCCTCCTATCCTTCCTTTTGGGGAAGCGCGCCTGCAGGTGCAAGCAATGGAATTGGCACACCAGACAATGAATCTATGGGTCCGTCCCATGCCTTGTTATAAGACCCCTGCTTCAAAAAAAGAGGTGACAGCAATATGCGGCGGAGGGGAGAGCGTAGATCGCCTTTACAAGGGGGATGAGCATGAGACAGAGTTTACTCCAGCGGCCTCTTGGCATAAGATTGGGGAAATCCCAGGGCGAAAACCGCGGTTCTTTAAGTAACCATCTCGTTTTTCTGGATCATGATATTTTGATCTGACTTGGGATTTATCTTTCGCCTTTTGGAGAATGCTGACCATTGCCAGATATAGAGAAGAGAACCTATCTTTCACGTCATTTAATTATAGAAATGTTGTTTTGAATTATCATAGGTGATGTTTGAAACCGCTGATCTTTCAATCTTGTCTGAGTAGTGGCTTAGTCTTATAACCTGTGTTCCCGGAGTTCGAACCCTAGAGCTAGAGATGCCGAATGCGGATCTTGTTAATTGGAAGACTCACGCGGGATGACAGGTTACAAGGAGTCGCTAACCTAGCCTTGCCCAGTAAGACAGACGGCAGAATCATCCAATGGACCATCACAGCAATACAACGTGCCGGTGTGGTGGAAAAACTAGTTGCAATCTCTTACCTCAGGAAACCTACCGTCGCTAATAATTGACCTAGTTGACCCGAAGCTTGGTGGCACGGGTGGATGCATGAATGTTCCCCATCTAATGAGTCGAGAAAGAAGGGCTTACTAACAACCCATGTAACTGTGATTCAACCTGTTTTTTCTTCCTTCCCCTCTCACTCTACAGTGGCATTCTCCCAATTATCTTTTTAAAATTTTTAAATGAATTAATAATAAATAGTATATAATAGTTATTTATATAAATTATGGAATTTTTTTTTTATCCCTGAGCAACAAAACTAACAACTCTATTAGAAAGTAGAAGTCTTTCTGTTATCTGAAAGTTTTATTATTATGTGTGTAGCCCATGGGCTTGCTTGCTTCACTTCAACTTCATAGAATCATAGAAGAGGGATGGAGCTATGCATAGGAGTGATTCCGGGGGAGATGGAATGAATGCATTGGTAGTTCAGTCCGATCTGTCTTATTCGTATATCTTATTATGGGATATTTGACTTAACGGAATCAATAGAAGGCTTTGGTCCGGGCAAACCAACTCCAAGACAAGAGGCTAGCCCCCTAGGAATAGTCTTTTAGACCTTTATCTCTCCTTCCAAAGTTGACTTAGCTGCAAACAACTAACCTGCCTTTGCGGAAGGCCCTGTATAGCCGGGGAGTGAGGAAGTGGGACTGGAACAAACCAGTAGCAATAAAATAAATAAGAAGGTGCCATCCTCACCTCAAGTTAGAATTCTGCTTGAACTGGATGCTCTACAGCTAATGGGATAGAAGAAAGCCTAAGCAAGGCAGATCCATAGGCCATAGTCTAAGGAGAGAAACCCGGTATTCGACCTAACCTATGAGCTTCTGGGCAAAACTGTGCTTTAAATATACCATTTGGGTTATAGTTTCTAAATCCTTAGCTTCGTCTCGGATGTTCCACAGGAACGTAAGCCAACTCAACTGCCAACTCTTAACTCTTATTAGCGAAGCTAGAGTAGCAATCTCTCTATCAATGACTTTCCTTGCCATCTTGATTGCCGATCCGTGTGGAATTGGACCTAGAAGAATGAGTCTGGACTGAAAGCCCTTCCCACCTCCTTGGAATATAAATTTTTTCCTCTGTTGTTGAATCGGTTCTATCTGAATCCTTCTCTGAGACTGGAAAAAGGGACTACGGGCGGCTACCAACAAGACTGACGAGTCCAGATGACTAATCTACAGAATCGAAGGACACTGGAAGAATGAGAGAGTCAAGCTTGCCTCTTAAGTAAGGGACTGACTTGGGCATAGAATCTCATTCCCACTAGATCCACTGAAGCTATATTGGCATATCTCTTCTAATTTTAACCTTCCCCACCGATGAAAGCCCACAAGCCCTTTTTAGTTAATGCACGGCTTCGAAAAGATAATTTTTTGATCCAGCCTAGGGGCTAAAGTAAAGCTCATCAGCCCATTTTCACTAATAGACAAGCCAAAATTAGAAAGTTTTTCATCCTCCTATACCAGATAAACTAATCAAAACAGAAATGCTAAATTAACACAGTTTTGGGGACATCAATACGCGACATCGTATGTGCCGCACTGTGTGACACTGTAGCGGCACTGTGCGACACTGTAGTGGGTCTTTTTTATAAAAAAAATAAAATTTTTTTATAAATAATTTTTTTGGTTAAGTATGTGTAAATATCTGGTGAATCGGGTACAAATATCTGGTGAATTCAGTTCATTATCTGATGAATGAGTTTTTTTGAGAAATAATTTTTTTGGTTAATTATGTGCAAATATCTGGTGAATTAGGTATAAATATCTGGTGAATTCAGTTCATTATCTGGTGAATATGTTTTTTTGAGAAATAAATTTTTTTAGTTAAGTATGTGCAACTATATGGTGAATCAGGTATAAATATCTGGTGAATTCAGTTCATTATTTGGTGAATGTGTTTTTTTTTATAAATAAATTTTTTGGTTAAGTATGTGTAAATATCTGGTGAATGGGTTTTTTTGATAAATAAATTTTTTGGTTAAGTATGTACAAATATTGGTGAATCACATTGGTGAATCACGGTGCACTACTGTAGCAGATGTCGCGTATGATGTCTGAATTCTGTGTCAAATTAGCACATCTCTAATCAAAAATAGGCTTTTTCAAAGCTCGTCCTAACCCAAAAGTAGGTTGATACCTAAAAACATGGGGTTGAGTCAAATGTATTATTTTCCTAAGGTTTTCCCTTCTATAACTAAGGTTTATGCCCCAAAACAGGTTATTTCATCATAACTCTATAAAGGACAGATGTCTATGAGAGGGTGTGAATCAGAAGCCATAGACCATACCAACTAGCTTCAGACTCACTTTCCAGCTCACAATTGAGAAAGTGTTCAACTTCAAAGGAAGTCTATTTGTTCATTAGAAAGAAGCGGGAGTACCTCGAGCTATTGCCAAACTAGGATGCCCCATTTTGTCACGAATCCGCCCCAGTAATTGAACACCTCGTCCTGATCAATTTACTAGCAAAAGCTAGCGACTCAGATAAATGGATGAGATGGAAAAGCCTTATTATTATCCTCATTTCTGGTTGATTGAATAGCCCTGCCATCTTACCTTCCAAGGTAGCCCACGGTTAGAGCTGCTTTTTTCTCTTATAAATTCTTAAAAAAGTCTTTCCTCGCGATCAGGAACATGCTATGGATTAAGAGATACGCGAAGGAACGTCCAAACAATAAATATGACCCATAAAGCATTATACCGAGTCATCCATTAAGGAATGCTTAAGGATAAGGAAGGAGAAAGGCTCGAAACCATGCCCGAGGATCAATTCACTTCACCAACAGCCATAACATTGGTCCCTCACCTCCAATCAAAGGCATTTCCAGCAATAAAATAAAGAAGATCTCTCTACAGATGACCTTCGGCTCAACTATGTTTTCCTCCACTTTCAGCTTCGGTGCACTTACTTCTCATGTAGGAGCGGGGATCCTGTTTCCTTGATAAGAGGGCAAAGAGCGTGTTTATTGCTCTGGTGTGTGCGGAGATCGATGGATGTAGAAGAGTGGGTCGTAATCCTTTCAGTTTGTTCGTGCTTGGTAAATGAAAAGAAATGGAATCTTTTTCGCAGTGGAATCAGTACCCTACCTATACCTAGGTCGAGCACAGTTGATTCCATCCATTTCAAAATGTAGTATAACCGAGCTTAGGCTGAAAGAAGACCAGACTAAAAGATTCTAGTCGGACCTGAATCAGGTAAAGAAAGGGTACCAAATGAAAGCCCCGAAACTTCAACTAAAGCTATATCTTAAATAGAATAAAGCGAAGGGAGCCCACTTGCCACTCTCCCTTCCCCCCATTTCTAGGGGCCTCGTCCTCTTCCTCGGGTAGGAGAGACTATACCTTTCAAAAGGAGAAACTTAGAAAACAAATAGAATAAAAAAGGTCATCATATTAGCAAATAAACGTATTCCTAAGCTTAATGTGCGAAAACAATAAGTGATTAGCTCAAGGAGTACTAAAAAAGGTGCTCACGGCAGTGGGACTCCTACGGGTAATAAGAAGCTTAAAAAATGAAGACCATTTCTTTCAAATCCTACTATAGTAATGCAATAAAAATGGAAAATGAGAGACCCAAAGTAATGATAAAATGACTTGTAATTGTGAATCTATAAGGTATCATACCCTGGAGATTACAAAATAACAAAAAAGTCAAAGTCACCAAGATGCAAGGGAAAAACTTTTGTTTAACATTTCCACCTATTTGTTCGTTTACCAAGTTCAGCACAAAATCATAAAGAAGCTCTACCAAGGATTGCCAAGCATTTGGTACTAAGTTTCCTCCTCCCTTTTTAGTAAGAAAATGAACCAGAACTAGGAACAAACTCAGACTTAGCGGCATAAAGAAAGAGGGATTTGTGAATGAGAAATACAAGTTTCCTATCTACGACGTGAAAGTCGCAAGCCAGTGCCGCTACCCACTTCTACTCGGATCTCTTAGTATAGCCAGAGATAATAATTTCTTATTACTGTCAGAATACGTTGATAGGCCCGTGTGCCTCGGGTACCCAATCGGTATATCTGACGGAGATAGGACTGGTACTGTCGTAAGGACAGAGCCCTATCCCGAGGATAAAATATTATCCCCCGAATTCTATGGCGATTCCGGAGTATACTACTAGGATGGAAGCCGCTATCAACTAATGTGACTTCCATTAGCCTTTCTATTTGGCTTTGGACCACAATAGTCTCGGAAATTCAACGTAGTGTAGGATTCTCCCCTCACTAAAAAAAATCAACTGTTTAGCGACCGGCATATTCGGTCACTAAACTTTCTAATTCGGTCGCTATTTAATTTAGCGACCGAATTAGCGACCGATTCATGGTGGTGGCTGATAACCTAGTCGCTAAGATTTTAGAGACCGAAATATTAATTTGGTCGCTAAATGGCGACCGTAATTTCGATCGCTAAATAATAAAAAACAGTCACTACCCGGTTGGTCGCATCGTTTGGGTAACCATTTTTAGCGACCGATAATCGGTTGCTAGTTCGGTCGCTAATGTTGGTTACTGTTAACCTATATTAGCGACCGATATTCGGTCTCTAGACCACAATTTTTTTATGTTAACTAAAGTTTAGCGACCGAATTATTGGTTGCTAATTCGGTCGCTAAACTGGATTTTATTAAATTTTTTTAAAATTTAATTTTTAAAATATTAAAAAAAAAATCTTTAAAGTTTAGCAAAATTACTAACAAAACACACCAAATTACTAAAGAAATATACAATCATAAGAAATAATGAATATATATATATATATATATATATATATATATATATATATATATATATATAATCCAAAGTGTTGTAATAGAATCGTTTAAAATCAAAAAAAAGAAAAAAAAAGTCAATATGAGGGGAGGTGGAGGAACCCAATAAAACACAGCGTCCCTGCCGCCGACGCGTCGCTATCGATCGTCCTCTGCGAGTAGCGATGAATCGAGTGGCGGTAGAAGCCGAGGAGGAGCGGCAGCAGGCGGCACAACCGTCAGAGCATCACCCTGAGCAACTGGAGTCTGGATCCTCATCTGCTCCAACACCAGCCGTAGTGTCTGGCCCTGCTCGATGCTCGTCTGCATCAGCTGCTAGTGTACCTGAGTCAACTGTACAATCTGGTTTGCCATCTGCTGCTCTCTCGCTCTTCTCCCGAAGCTCCGCGTTCAGCTACGTGATGGTGTCCTGTATTTGGTTGAACTGCTCTTGAGGGACGGTATCGGCGTAGGAAGGAGCAGGCGTGCCGGATGATGAAGCGATAAACTTGCCTCCCAGGTGTCCGAGGTCATACACGTGCCCCTTCTTGTTCCTTCCCCTGACGACCTCCAAATAAATGGCATTATCGTCGATGGAGATAGGAGATCTGGGCCCATCACCAGTCAAGGCCTCATCTTGTGACTGTGAGGCACATGGTATGGCATCGTCCTTCTTCTAGTTGAAGCCCACCAGCAAAGTGTAGATGAAGAGATTTAGTTGAAATTATAATCAATATTAACAAATCAATTATAATAAATTACAAGTAAACACTAAATTGTTTTTTTGCTTACAGCATAGATACGGGCCTTGTCGTTGACCCATGTCCCCGACTTCAACTTCTTCGTCCTCTCCATCAACTACATAGCAGTAGGGCCCCGCTATTTCTGTGCTTTATGCACAGAAAAATATAATCTTAAATTCATAAGAATATTTAAAAATGAAAACTCATTAAATAGTATACTCAGTCAAAAGTTTTAAGTATTTCCAGCTTGTCGTAGTGGGCGGCGGCTGATTTAGACCCGTCGGTCCAAGCACATGCACTACCATCAAAAGCTCAATTATCCCGAGCTGTTGCCTGGATCTCCTGGAACTTTTCAGTAGCCCAATACTGGTCCAGCTGCCTCCTGATCTCAGGATCCATCCACTTCCCCTTATTCTTACCCTTCCTCAGCTTATTCGTCAGATTCTTCATGACCAGTGAGCCTTAATGCTCAAATATGTCCTTGGTGAGACCTTCTAAAGTTACGTCCCACCTATACTCTTTTTGCAACTTACAGTTGTTAGGAAATTCGTGTGTGTGTGTGTGTGTGTGTGTGTGTGTGTGTGTGTGTGTGTGTGTGTGTGTGTGTCTAATGTAAATTTAATTTAAATAACTTAATAAATTTTTACCTTAAACTCTTTAAACAACTGATCTCTGTGGCCCCCTGGGATGGCCTTCCATGTAGGCCATGGACCATCAAACCTGCATCGTATGATCTTCAATATCGAATCAGAAGGGCCCTTCGCGGGCAGAAAGCTGCACAGAACGACTATATTGCATTAATGGCTGCCCAGAACGACTCTATTGCATTAATGACTGCCCAGAACGACTCTATTGTATTAATGGCTGCCCAAAACGACTCTATTGCATTTAATGAAGTTCTGCTTGAAGCCAACATCTGAGGGAATGTCTCTAACGAATCCTAAATGCTTAAAGACCATAAATACAGAAGTCATTGAAGATGAAGAAGAACATAATACACATTGCATTAGAAGCCATTACTCTGCACATCAATTTCTTCATTCTTTCATTATGTATTCTTCAATCGTTTGAAGATATTACGCAGACTTTCCTAAGCATTACATTTAAACCACTCTCTGAGTGTTAATGAAAGATCTGCCGAGAGAAGTTGTATTTATTACAAACCAAATCTCTCAAACAACACTTGTTTTGAGCCTGAAGAGGCTAGGTGTGCAAACAATACTTGTCTTTGAGCCTGAAGAGGCTAGGTGTGCAAACAATACTTGAGTCTGTAACCTAATCAGCTATAGTGGATAAATATTGGTGCTGCCAAGGACCGGACGTAGCTCTTTGTTTTGAAGAGTGAACCAGGGTAAATAACTGTGTCAATCTCTCATTTCTTAAACTCTTTAATTGCTTTAGTTTTTCTTACGTCTATCAAGTGGTGTGTTTGAAAAAGTCACCCATCCATCCTGTATTCTTCCACTCGTCCAAATCTAGCTTCTGTTTACGAAAAGATTTCAACTTTGCTTAAATTCTTATAAACACAATTCAACTCCCCTTCTCGTGTTTATACTTGTCTATTTCAGTTGGTATCAAAGCTCAACCTCTGGGTTGAGCATCTAACAGTGTAGAGGTAAAAGGTCCTGAAGAATAGACATGACTGCTGGAGCTAGTTCAAGTGGAAGTCATCAGACTGAGGGTGCTTCCCTAACCATACCTCCTTACTTCAATGGAGAAAACTACAACTATTGGAAAGATAGATTTCAATGGTTCATTTTACCTACAAACTCTGATCTTTGGGATGTCATTACAGATGGTCCATTCATTCCCAAGAATGATGATAACACTGACAAACCAAAAGCTCAGTGGATTGTTGTAGAAAAGACAAAATAGGAGCTGAACCAGAAAGCTAGATATAACATCATTTGTGCTCTCAGTCCGGAGGAGTTTGAGAAGGTATGTGCTTGTGACTCTGCCAAAGAAATATGGGACACTTTAGCTGTCCCACATGAAGGAACAGCCGAAGTCAAAGAGTCAAAGATTGTCATACTTGTAAGAAAGTATGAACTGTTCGTCATGGAGGAAGGAGAATCTGTTGCTCAAATGATAGGAAGATTTCAAACTATAATAAATAGTTTAAAATCTCTTGGCAAAGTCTATACCAATGCTGAGAAGGTTGGAAAGATTCTGAGAAGTCTACCTAAACAGTGGAGACCTTTGGTCACTGCTATCTCTCAAGCCAAGGATCTCACTACCTTGACTATGGATGAACTTCTTGGAACACTGACCGCGCTGTCGCGCACGCGCCAAAAAGGTTGAGCGGGTTTAAAAGTATAGTATAGTGCGACAACTCGGATGTCGTCTCTAAGGACTCTGAGAATATTACTTTTCACAAAAATAAGTTTTTGGGGGGGGGGGGGGGGGTTGGATTGGAATGCAATTAAGAAACAAACAAAACAGTAATCAAAACAAGGCAGTTGAAAAGGGATTATCAATTATCAAACAACGATTAATCTACTGTCAAGAATTCCCAACTATCCCTGGTTAATGTAATCCCAAGCCCTAAGCAGATTCTTATTCCCTTCCAGTTGTAATAGTAATTTACAAGCGAAACTACTATCACAGATACATGTCCCTATTCCCGAATTAAGCAAACGGGATTAAGCCCTTCGTGAACTAAGCGAACACGAAATGTACACACGCAAATTAAGCAGATGCGATTAATTATAGGAACATGATATCACCAGAGATAAATCAATACAATACAGTATACTCCTGGATTAAGCAAACAGAAATACAAAGTATGGTATTGAAAAGGGAAAAACAATTGAAATAGGGATTACATAACCTCAAGTATATAGGATCCTCAAACAGTAGATTAATCCTAAGAATTTAGTTCTCCATTACAGACAGAAGGAAAACTCAAAAGTGTAATGTAAAGTGGTGAAAAACTGGATGCCTTTCTGTCTGCAGCGTTTCTGCTTTTATAAGAGGTTGCGCATCACGGCCGTGATGGCTGTCACGGCCAGGCCGTGATCGTCTCTGCCAAGGGTGACCTTTCGCATTTTGGTACGTTACGGCCGTGATGTCTATCACGGGCAGGCCGTGATACATTCTGACTTTTGGTTTCTCTCATCACGGCCGTGACCAGTGTCACGGCCTGGGCGTGATAGCCTCTGCTTCAGATACACTTCCTTACTTGCTCTTCTTATTATCCTGAAACAACAAAATAGCCATAAGCTTTATTTAATTCAAAACTAGCTAAATTAACCTAAAACTACGCAAACGACTCAAAACCTTGCTTGAGGACAATCTAATCTAAATTGGGTGAAAGTATGATTTAATTTGCACAAAACCCTGGTCATACTAGCCATAAAACTAGATGAGCCAGAGGCTTATCAAAATACCCCAAACTTAAACTTTGCTTGTCCCCAAGCAAACTAAGACTCAAAAATCAAAAGGACTCAAGACCTGGCAAGCTTAAAAGATTCAACCAACATTGCACAAATTCAAGCAGCTTCAAAAACAATTTTTTTTTCTTCATTGTTTCCCCTTTTTCAAACAGAGCAGTCCCCACATTCATTTATTTCAAACATTTGAGAGTTTCATCATGAAAACAATCAGAAATCTAAGCAGGGAATCTAAGTCACACACAAGAGGGAGATCACCAAATCCAAACAACTGCCTTCCTCACAAGGGCATTATTTGTTCACTCAGTCACTCAGTTTATGTCAGGCTAACAACTTGCACTCAGTTTCACTTTTCAAGTACACTTCCCAAAAATTTGCTTTTCACCTCAAAATGGTTCCCACAGAAAACATGCAAGCAACATCAGAAGGTCTTTATTGGGTTGTAATGGGGCCTGGCTAAGGGTAGGATATACAAAAGAACTAGGCTGAAGACCCTAGGAACTAAGAGAGCATGAACTATATTTACACTTTGAATTTCACTCAAGTTCCTTTCTTTATTTATTTTTTTTCTTTACACTTCTGGGTGGCTACAGCCTTTTTATTCAAACAGTCTTCTTGAAATTTTTTTTGCACTTTTATTTTTTTTTTCATCATCATTTTTTTTATATTTCTTTTTTTTTTTTTTTTTTTTTTTTTTTCACCAATCCCAAACAGCACATTGCACCGGGTAGCCACCCCAAACTTTGGTTCTTGCACCCATTCTAAGGTTACATGCTCTCCTAATCCTAAGATCGGGTTAACATGGTTTTCCAGATTTTTGGGCTTATAACATTAGGTTATCAAGAACTAATAGGCTAATAGGCTCAAAAGGGCTAACTAGGGAACATGCAAAAGGAATTAGTTTATTCAGGCCAAGTAGCTATTTACAAAGAAACTGCCTAAATCATTTGCTACTCACATATAATCATGCAAACCAAAAAGAGATTCAATCAAATCCAGGGAAGTGCAACTTGAAAGTGATTTTCACACATTTTAAAACATGTTGGAGGCTCAAAACCTCACCTGGACATTCATGCAAATTGTTTGAAAGAGATACTATCCCTAGTGTGTGCTCCCTATCACCCCAAACTTATCATTCATCATGCTATCATAACAAAATCCCAAAGTTCAGTTTTCAATTTCACATGGGAATCATATTTCAAAAACAAAAAATTTTTTTTTTCTCCTAGGGGGAATCATTACATATCAATCATGCAAACAATCTGTGCAACATCAATAAAAATCTAACAAGCTTGCCAACAAAAGACTCCTGAGCTTCTCAGATTATTCAGGAGCTTTATTCAAAGAAAAGAAAAACTATAACTGTTCCCTCCCCCACACTTAAAACATGCATTGTCCCCAATGAACAACAAAATTATAAGATCATAGTGAGGGAAAGGAAAAGAGTACTCCCTGATCAAGTGCAGTGTAAACGGGAGCTGTCCCCTGGATCCCATTCCTTGCAGTCTAAGTCCAAAGAGGTAGAGAGGGCCTCCGATGCTGCTTCATCTTCTTCATGTTTCTCATCCACTGCACTGACAATTTCGTCACCTGCTAAACATGCATCAATCTCAGCACAAACCACAAAATGGTTAGCGTTAGTACAATCAAGAAAAGAAAGAATATCATCACAGCCAGAATTAAGTGGAGAATTAGAAAACAAGTTCTCATGGTTATCCTCAATAGTCTCAGATACCAGCTCAATGTGGAATACAGAGTGCTCTTCCGCTGGATGTTTCATGGCATCAAATATGTTGAACTTTGCAACTATATCCCCAAACTTCATAGACATGGTCCCATCACCCACATCAATGTTAGTCTTGGCTGTCTTCATGAATGGCCGGCCCAGGATGATTGGTGATTTACTGGAATGTGTCTCGCCTGCCATGTCCAAGATGTAGAAATCAGCTGGGAAGATCAGATCATCAACTTGCACTAGTACATCTTCCACCATTCCCATGGGGCGGGCACAAGTCCTGTTGGCCAACTGAATGGTGATACCTGTGTACTTCAAAGGACCAAGATCCAGTTTGTTAAAGATGGAGGTAGGCATGACATTGATAGATGCTCCCAAGTCCAGCATGCAGTTTTCAAACTTCTTGTCCCCAATAGTGCATGGGATAGTGAAGGTGCCTGGATCCTTGCACTTTGGTGGCAGTGCCTGAGTGAAAGCAACAACTTCTTCTGGCTTAGACTGGATAAGCGCTGAGACATTTCTTCCCAAGTCAACCCTCTCATTAGTCTTCATCTTCCTCTTGTTGGTGCATAGGTCCTTGAGAAATTTTGCATATCTGGGCACTTGCTTGATCATATCCAACAGAGGGATATTAACACCCACCTTTCTTAAAACATCAAGAATCTCCTTCTCCTTATTTTCACCACCACTTTTCAAATTTTTTCGGAACTTTGTGTGGGAACGGGATGGGTGGTCTATACACTCTCTCAGTTGCAACTTCAACCACAGGTTCAGGAGTAACTTCAACAGTAGGCTCAGGAGTAGCCTTCATAGTTTCTTCATTCTTTCCAGAAGTGGCCTCAACAACCTTTCCAGACCCGGGAGATATAGAACTCACATTGGGGTTGGAGGCACTAGGATTGATCACCGGGTTTGTCTTGCGGCAGTGGGTTATTCTTTGACCTTGCGGTGTGCTATTCATGGATGTGGCCATCTGTCCGATCTGTGTCTCTAAATTTTTAATGCTGGCATTTGTTTGTCTTGAAACCGTGCTGTGAGGCCTGAATCTGTCCCATTCTTTGCTGAAATCAGTAGATTTTGTGCAGCCATTTGTGCAGCCATTTTATTGAGCATGTCATCTACTCGAAGGTCCGAGGAGGGTTTGAAGTGGTCACCGGAGGATGATTCGAGGTGCCATCGGTTGTTGGGATGAGTTCCCATACCGCAGATTAGGATGATTACTCCAGTGGGATGGTACCTATTTGTTGAAAGATGCGGAATCTCTGATCTGCATTACGGTTATTGCCCCGATTATACGGATGGACTGCAAAGGCTTGAGGTGATTCCAAGAATCGACCCTCCTTGCAAAATGGGGCATGCTTCATATGGGTGCTCAGGAGAACTACACATGCCACACAACACCGCAGCTGAACCCTATCCATTACCAATTTCTCTACCAAAGAAGTGAGCCTATCAATTCTCTCATCATTGTCATGGTTGGAAGAGGAAGTGCGGACCTCATGTACACCTCTAGTCTCAACAGAATTTCTTCTTGTAGTGAATTGCTGGGAATTCAACGACATGTTCTCAATAAGTTGCTTAGCAGAAGCTGGGGTCTTGTCAACCAATGCCCCCCCACTAGCAGCATCCAAAATATTCCTATCCATAGGCTGCAATCCTTCATAAAAATATTGGATGAGGAGCTGTTCAGAAATTTGGTGCTGGGGGCAACTAGATGTCAGCTGCTTGAACCTCTCCCAATACTCAGCTAGCGACTCATTTCCTTGCCTTATTCCACAGATTTCTTTCCTAATTGCAGCGGCTCTGGAGGCAGGAAAATATTTCTCCAGGAAGAGCTTCTTCAAGTCATTCCATGTGGTAATGGAATTTGGTGCAAGGTATAAAAGCCAATCTTTTGCAGCTCCCTGGAGTGAGAATGGAAAAGCCTTCAACTTGATATGATCCCTCCATTCTCCTTCTGGCCTCAAAGTTGTGGAGCAGACAACTTGGAACTCCTTCAAGTGCTTGTGTGGATCTTCACCTGCAAGACCATTAAATCTAGGCAACAAATGGATTAGCCCAGATTTTAACTCAAAAGGTGTGTCAGCACCAGGATAAGCAATGCACAAACTATTGTAATTCACATCAGGGGCAGCAAGCTGCCTCAAAGTCCTTTGGTCTCCCATGTTTTCAAAAGCAGTTTTAAAATTGGTATCACTACTAGTGCTAGCCCGAAATTCCCTACGGAGTATGTGCAATGTTCTTTCAATTTCCGGGTCAAAATCACACAGTTCAGGGCAATTAGACCTAGTAGCCAGACCAATTCAAAACAAAACAGAAAATAAAAGAAAGAAAAGAAAAGAAAATAAAAACAAATTGAGAAAAATAACAACTCAGAGTCCCCGGCAACGGCGCCAATTTTTGACCGCGCTGTCGCGCACGCGCCAAAAAGGTTGAGCGAGTTTAAAAGTATAGTATAGTGCGACAACTCGGATGTCGTCTCTAAGGACTCTGAGAATATTACTTTTCACAAAAATAAGTTTTTGGGGGGGGGGGGGGGGTTGGTTTGGAATGCAATTAAGAAACAAACAAAACAGTAATCAAAACAAGGCAGTTGAAAAGGGATTATCAATTATCAAACAACGATTAATCTACTGTCAAGAATTCCCAACTATCCCTGGTTAATGTAATCCCAAGCCCTAAGCAGATTCTTATTCCCTTCCAGTTGTAATAGTAATTTACAAGCGAAACTACTATCACAGATACATGTCCCTATTCCCGAATTAAGCAAACGGGATTAAGCCCTTCGTGAACTAAGCGAACACGAAATGTACACATGCAAATTAAGCAGATGCGATTAATTATAGGAACATGATATCACCAGAGATAAATCAATACAATACAGTATACTCCTGGATTAAGCAAACAGAAATACAAAGTATGGTATTGAAAAGGGAAAAACAATTGAAATAGGGATTACATAACCTCAAGTATATAGGATCCTCAAACAGTAGATTAATCCTAAGAATTTAGTTCTCCATTACAGACAGAAGGAAAACTCAAAAGTGTAATGTAAAGTGGTGAAAAACTGGATGCCTTTGTCATGCAGGCGTTTACGCTTTTATAAGAGGTTGCGCATCACGGCCGTGATGGCTGTCACGGCCAGGCCGTGATCGTCTCGCCAAGGGTGACCTTTCGCATTTTGGTACGTGCAGGTAGTGATGTCTATCACGGGCAGGCCGTGATACATTCTGACTTTTGGTTTCTCTCATCACGGCCGTGACCAGTGTCACGGCCTGGGCGTGATAGCCTCTGCTTCAGATACACTTCCTTACTTGCTCTTCTTATTATCCTGAAACAACAAAATAGCCATAAGCTTTATTTAATTCAAAACTAGCTAAATTAACCTAAAACTACGCAAACGACTCAAAACCTTGCTTGAGGACAATCTAATCTAAATTGGGTGAAAGTATGATTTAATTTGCACAAAACCCTGGTCATACTAGCCATAAAACTAGATGAGCCAGAGGCTTATCAAACACTCACTGTTCATGAGCAAGAACTTGGAGATGAAGTTGCACCAAAGAAGGGCAAGTCAATTTCTTTGAAAGCTGATCAAAAGTCAGCAAAAATTTCAAAGGCTCTGAAGGCAGATGAGTCATCCAGTGATGCTGACCTATCAGAACTCGAGGATTCTGAGAGTGATGAAGAATTGTCTCTCCTGACCAGGAAGATAAAGCTTCTCCTACAAAAAAAGAAGTTCAAGAGGGATAGGTCATTCAGAAGGTTCAACAAGGACAAGAACTTCAAAGAATCCACGTCAACAGACAAAAGTCCAATTTTTTACTATGAGTGCAAGAAGCTCGGTCACTTCGAGGTTGAATGTCCTCAACTCAAGAAGGCTCCTTTTAAGAAATTCTTCAAGAAGAAGAAGAAGAAAGGAATGATGGCTACTTGGGAGGATCTGGAGTCAACATCTTCTGATGGAGAAACAGAGGAAGAAGCCAATCTCTGTTTGATGGCCAACACTGACTCAGACTCAGATGATGAGGTACATCCTGACTATGAGGAATTACTTGATGCCTATGAGGAGTTGATGGAGGAATCCAACTGCTTATCTAAAGCCTTCAAATCCCTCTAGAGTGCGAGAAGCTGGCTAAAGAGAACAATGAGATGAAGACTGAAAAGTCTAATGAATCTAAGATCTCAAATGAAACATCACCATCTGAAGAAGTTGAAAAACTTCAACAGAAAGTGGAAGAGCTCACTTCTGATCTTGCCAAATTTGTTAATGGTAGAGACAATCTGACTAAGCTACTTGGCAGTCAGAAGCACTCTCTTAACATAGAAGGTATTGGATATGTCCATCAGACACATCATAAAGTATCAACTAAAGCTCCTACAGTATCTGTTAAGTCAACTGTAACCAAATCGACACCTATTTGTAACTTCTGTGAAAAAACTGGGCATGTTATGTCTAACTGTATCCATAAGAAGAGAAGGAAGTCTTTACAGACTCCTAGAACTAACACAAAAGGACCTAGAAAAATATGCGTACCTAAAGATCAAATAATTTTTGTTGCAGATGTCCTTAACAGGACAAAGAAAACACCATTGTTGGTACCTGGACAGTGGCTGCTCGCGTCATATGACAGGAGAAAGGTTTATGTTCCTAGACCTCCAACTTAAGAAAGGAGGACACGTTGCCTTCGGAGGGAATCAGAAAGGGAAATTTATAGGAATTGGTACTATTGGTGGTAAACCCCCTCTTCCCTCTATATCTAATGTTCTTATGGTTAAAGGATTAAGACACAATTTGCTTAGCATAAGTCAATTATGTGATAGTGGTTTTGATGTTTCCTTTACCAAGGATGTATGCATAGTTAAAGACTGTTGTGGCAAAACCATCTTTTCAGCTAAAAGGCAACAAAATCTTTATAAGATTGAATTGTCTGATCTCTCAGATTAAAGTGTAACCTGTCTGATGTCTAAATAGGATGAGAGATGGTTGTGGCATAAGAAACTAGGTCATGCTAGTATGAAACTAATTTCTGAATTAAAAAGGAATAATCTCGTGAGAGGATTGCCTGATATTAGCTTTAAGAAAGATGTCTTGTGTGATGCATGTCAGAGAGATAAACAGATAAAATCAAGTTTCAAATCTAAAAACCAAGTATCAACCTCTAGACCTCTTCAGTTGTTACACATGGATCTGTTTGGACCAGTTAATGTTGCCCACTGGTGGAAGAAAATATGGATTTGTCATAGTTGATGACTATTCTAGATACACATGGGTACTCTTCCTAACACACAAGGATGAGTCTTTTAAGGCTTTCTCAGTATTCTGTAAAAGAGTACAAAATGAGCAGGGTTTCTGTATTTCTACCCTTAGAAGTGATCATGGGGGAGAATTTGAAAATGAGCAGTTTAGACAGTTCTGTGAGGAGAATGGAATCTCTCACAATTTCTCTGCACCTAGAACTCCACAGCAAAATGGAGTGGTTGAGAGAAAGAACAGATCTCTGAAAGAGATGGCAAGATCTATGCTCAATGAAAATAATCTTCCTAAGTATTTCTGGGCAGAAGCTGTAAACACTGCTTGTTATGTACAAAACAGAATACTTATTAGACCTTTTCTAAAAAGGACTCCTTATGAATTATGGAAAGGAAAAAGCCCTAACATATCTTATTTTCATGCTTTTGGATGTGAATGTTTTATTCTAAATACCAGAGATAATCTTGGAAAGTTTGATTATAAGGTAAATAAAGGTCTTTTCGTAGGTTATTCTGAAAAGTCTAAGGCTTTTAGAGTTTACAATTCAAGAACTTGTATTATTGAAGAATCTGTTCATGTTAAAATCAATGATGGATTAAAGACTGATAAAGAACTATCAGATGTAGAAGATGATCTTGCAGGTCTTGATATAAACAAGCCAGAAAGTCAACAACTCGATCTAACCAAAACAGAACTCGTGCACGAGCTGAAAGGCAAGTGGAGCAGACGAGAGTCACAGACAAGTCAAGATCTTCATGATGATCTCAAAAGGGATTGGAAGTTCAACACTCATCATCCTAAGGATCTTATTATTGGAAATCCTTCTGAAGGAGTAAGAACCAGATCCACATTAAGAGAATCAAGCAATGTGGCCTTTATTTCAGATTTGGAGTCTAAACGCATTGAAAAAGCTCTTGAGGATGAAAGCTGGATTCTTTCTATGCAAGAAGAACTTAACCAGTTCACCATAAATGATGTCTGGACTCTTGTCTCTAAGCCTAAAAACAAGTCGATTATGGGAACAAGATGGGTCTTCAGAAACAAATTGGATGAAGATGGTAAAGTTGTCAGAAATAAGGCAAGGTTAGTAGCTCAAGGCTATAACCAACAAGAAGGTATTGATTATATTGAAACCTTTGCACCTGTAGCTAGAATAGAAGCCATACGCATTTTAATGTCATATGCTGCACAACCCCAAATTACCCTGTTTCAAATGGATGTAAAAAGTGTTTTTCTAAATGGTATAATTGAAGAAGAAGTGTATGTTAAACAACCCCCTGGTTTTGAGAATACTGATAAACCAGATCACGTTTTCAAACTTAAAAAGGCATTATATGGTTTGAAGCAAGCACCTAGAGCATGGTATGATAGACTCAGTTCTTTTCTCATGCATAATGGTTTTACTAGAGGACAAGTAGACACTACTCTGTTCAAAAAATGCTCTAAAGAGAACTTTATTATAGTTCAAATATATGTTGATGATATTATTTTTGGAGCAACTAATGAAAAGTTGTGCAAGGAATTTTCAAATCTAATGCAAGCTGAATTTGAGATGAGCATGATGGGAGAATTAAAGTTCTTCCTTGGATTACAAATCAAGCAGACAAGTGATGGAATTTACATTCATCAACAAAAATATACCAAGGAGATACTCAAGAAATACAAAATGGAAAATGCAAAGCTCATGAAAACCCCTATGTAACCCAATGCAAAACTAGGCAAAGATGATGAAGGTAAAAAGGTAGATCAAAATGTCTACAGAGGTATGATTGGCTCTCTACTGTACTTAACTTCAAGCAGACCTGACATTCAATTTAGTGTCTGTATGTGTGCTAGATTCCAATCTGATCCTAGAGAATCTCACCTTAAGGCAGTTAAAAGAATATTTAGATATTTGCTTAGAACTACTAATCTTGGTTTGTTGTATTTAAGATCAAAAGAATACAGATTAGTGGGATATAGTGATGCTGACTTTTCTTTGGAGACAGAATAGAAAGAAAAAGCACCTATGGAGGATGTCACTTCATTGGAGCAAGTTTAGTCTCATGGTCAAGCAAGAGGCAGACAACCATTGCCCTCTCTCTTCTTTGAAGCAAGGAATACATCTCTCTTGCTAGTTTTGCTCTCAACTCTTATGGGTAAAACATCAACTTGAGGACTACTCTATTTATGAACATAACATATTTGTATGGTGTGATAATTCCAGTGCTATATGCTTAACTAAAAATCCAATTCAGCATTCTAAGGCTAAGCATATTGAAATCAAACATCATTTCATTAGGGATTATGTTTAGAAAGGCATCTTTGATATTAAGTTTGTTAAAACTGAAAATCAATGGGCTGATATTTTCACTAAACCCCTCGCAAAAGAAAGGTTTTTATTCATTAGAGATAATCTAAACATGCATTGCATTGCTGAATGACATGTATGAATGACCTGTCTATACTAAATCTGTCATTACTCCTATATACATGTTCTTTTAACGAAGCATTAGTTCAGGGGGAGTAATGATACAATAGTTTAAGTGGAGTATGCCTAATATGCTTGCTGCATTACTATGATTTTCTTAACATGTTATCTTGCCCTTAACATATCTCATAAAAAAAACTTCATAACCCTTTTTGATGTTGACAAAAGGGGGAGAATAGGAGAAATTGAGATTTGTGATAGAAAATTGGAGAAATTGAGATTTGTGATAGAAATATGTTATATGAGAATGGGAGAATGAATATGAAATGGGAGAATGAATATGATATAACCTGTCCGCTTAAGAAAATTTCAACCTATCTGATATATGCTATTTTCTTTGTTGATATTTTCTGAGGTTCATTAAATCATCTCAATATTTGTCATCATCAAAAAGGGGGAGATTGTTAAGTCTCTAAAATGTCTGATGTGCATTTTCCTAAGTTTTGATGAGAACTAAAACATTGGTTAATGATTTAATTAACCTTTATATTGGTTGCTAACCTATCTATCGAGTGTGCAGATTAAATAAGAGAATCATTCGTCCAACGCAAGTGATTGAAATGCACGTCCAACACTATAGTGATGGAAGCTCACATCCAACACACAAGTGATCGAAACAAACGTCCAGCACTGTAGTGATTGAAGCTGATGAGTGTGATTTCACCTCATATTTCCATCACATTTTGCATGTATTTTCATATAGATTAGGCTTATTCTATTTGTTTAATTGTTAATTTTGCCTTGGAACGAGTAAGGCGGTTTTGTGGTGCTTGTGTGCAGGAAAAGTAGATTAAAATGCTCAGGATCAGTCGAGTTGGAGCTGGCACGAAGATGGGAGCTTGGAAGGCAAGAAAATGGGGCAAACAGAGCTGATAACGTCCCATCACAGCCGTGATCAAGTGAAGATGAAAAAGAATGAAAAAAGTCAAAGCTGTCACGGCCAGGCCGTGATGCCCATCACGGCCGTGACATGCATATTGAGCCAGACACCCTCAGGGCAGAATCTATCACGGCCAGGCTGTGATGGCCATCACGTCCGTGACAAACCATTTATTGAAGCAGCGCACAAGGCAGAAGCCATCACGGCCAGGCCGTGATGGCCATCACGACCGTGATGCGCGTTACTTGAATCAAAAGCAACTGATTTGGATCTAATTTGAGTTAGATTGGGATTCAAACTTCCCAAATCTATAAATAGGGGATCAAGTCAGAGGCTCAGGGGACCTTTTTTTGGCTGTTACACTTAGGCAATAATTTAGGATCTCTCATCCTCTTCTTCTTCTTCTTCTTCTTCTTCTTCTTCTCTTATTTCTGTTTTCATGTTATTTGTAATCAAGCTTGTCGTCACCATGACCAGGCTTGAGTAGTAGTGTAACTTATAGGGATTGGGGCTATTCCCAAGTTTTGTTTATGGTATTGAATTGATATTATATCTCTGTTAATTGCGATTTTGCTTTAGATCTGATTTCTAGTGTTTTAATTACTTGTCAATCTGGTGCGCGCTTATTTACATGTCATAGACATTCTAAGGAGGAACCTAGCGGTGAACTTAGGTGTCGGATCTATAGAATCAGACTTAGGACTGAAATCACGAGAGTTAGAAGCCGTCCTTCGAGGATTAAAGAATTGTCACAAAACGTAAAGGGTCCAATCTGAATTCGACTACCACGAGAGTAGGGGTTTGTTCAATTGGCCACGGTTTTTGTAACCCGAGAGGGAGCTTAAACTATTTGAGGATAAATCTGCCTTCAAGGCAATTTCGATAATTAACAAGGGTTAATTAGTTTAGTAACATAAGCGATCTTGTTGGTAACCCAAATCCCTAGGAATCCATTTAGATCTGAAAAACCATAAACTGTTTACTTTCTGTTTTATTTGATTCTGATTTTAAGTTATCTCTTAATTCAAATATCAAATTTTTTTTCAAAATCTTTTTATACAGTCCAGCTTTATCATTTAACAATAAGTTGCAATTTGAGATCACGGTCTCTGTGGGATCGATATCTTTTTATTACTTGGCGACAATCCGGTACATTTGCCGGATCGCACGTGCGTTCGCACGACATCAAGTTTTTGTCACCGTTGCCGGGGACTGTTCCTTCTCGAATCCCAATTTAATTTTTAAATTGATTTTTCTGGATATTTTCTTTTAATTTATTTAATTTTTATATTTGAAAAAAAAATAAAAAATAAAAAATTTATGTTCAGTCTCTTCTTTTTAGTATCTATCTCTCTCAGTGTTTTTCTCTTGTGTGCAAAGATCCCTAAGTCTTGGAGACCTTACTGAGGTTGACCCCGAAATCGAGAGGACCTTTACAGACGTAGGAGACTACAAAGAGAGAGAGAAAGGTTGAGTCCCATTCAACTCATGGCGAATCAACCGGATACGAAACCATTGAAGGACTACGCATACCCAAATGCTAGGGGTTTACGAACTGGGATTGCTAGGCCAGAGATCGAGGCATAGAACTACACTATACCGCCTTTGCTAATTAGCATGATTAGGCAACATCAATTCGGAGGATTGCCCTCGGAGGACCCAACTGATCACGCGGAGACATTCTTGGAGTTCACCGATGCAATTAAGATTCATGGTGCCCCGGTCGATGCTATACGTTTGAGGTTATTCCCCTCCTCTCTGACTGGAAAGGCCAAGGCTTGGCTGAAGCAATTGCCCGCTAATACCTTATCGACTTGGAACCAACTGGAGCAGGCATTCTTGGAGAAATTCTTCCCTCCATCCAAGATGGCCTACCTACGAACCCAGATCACCGGCTTTTTCCAAAAGGATGGAGAAAGCTTGTCCGAAGCTTGGGATCGCTACAAGGGATTGCTGGAGTCCTGCCCGCATCATGGTCTCGAGAGGTGGTTGCTAGTGCATACCTTCTACAACGGATTGGACTACTCTTCGAATGTGTCACTCGATTCTGCAACTGGTGGAGCCTTTATGAATAAGCCTCTGACTGAGGCATTCAACATCATTGAAAACGTGGCCACCAACTACCACCAATGGGGTTCAAAAAGAGGTAACAACCCGAAAAAGATTTCGGGGGGTAAGTTTGAAATGAATAGCACAGATCTTATAATGTCTAAAATTGACTCACTGAATAAACGTTTTGATTAGCTCGAAAGGGCTACTGTGAGTGCAATAGGTGCTACTAACATTTTGTGCGAGATTTGTGGAATGCAGGGACATGATATCATGGAGTGCCCGCATGGTATTCCCGCTGGATATGGTGCTTCGGGGGAGCAAGTGAACGCTTGTCACAACTTCTATGACACGAACCCGAAGCTGCCAAACTACGGTCCCCCAAATCCCCACAACCAGAGGAAGAACAGCCATTATCTCTCCTACGGGAACTACAACAACACTCTGAACCATGAGTTCCAAGAAGGCCAAGGTAATAGGAAACCCGTTCCGGGGTATCCTCAGGTACAGAAGTCTAAACTCGAGTCTCTATTGGAAAGTTTTGTTGAAACTCAAACAAAACAAAATGAAGAGTTTAGACAGCAAGGTAAGGCAGTTAACAAGGCAATAAAAGAGCTAGAATCTAAGGTAGACAACTTAGCAATCCATAATAAAATGTTAGAAACTCAAATTGCCCAACAAGCCAGCACATATCCTAGACCCAAGGGTATGTTTTAGGACAACCCGAAGCTAATCCCAATGAACATTGTAATGCCATATACTTAAGGGATGATAAGCTTGGGGTAACTGAAAAGGGTGTGGAACGTGAGGAGGACATGAGCGAAGATAAAGAGCCAGAACCAAAGTATGTCCCTCCACCGCCTTACCAACCCCCAATACCTTTCCCACAAAGGTTGGTCAAGAGAAAGCAAGTGGAAATAGAAACTAAGAGCTTAACTGAGGAGCCAAATGTCATAAAAAAAATCTAATATGCCTCCTAAACTGAAAGACCCAGGTAGTTTCTCTATCGCTTGCTCGATTGGAGAAGTGCAAATAGACCAAGCCTTGTGTGACTTAGGGGCTAGTGCGAGCTTGATGCCGCTCGCTATCTTGGAAAGGTTGGGAACCAAATAGTTGAGTCCATTCAAATTCTCCTAACAATTTGCGGATGGCTCAACTAGGACTCCTCTAGGCCTACTAGAGAATGTCCCCGTAAAGGTAGGGAAATTTTTCATCCCTACCGATTTCCTGGTATTGGATATGAACGGGAATTCTGAATTCCCCATCATTTTAGGAAGGCCATTCTTGGCCACCGCTGGAGCAATAATAGACGTAAGGAATGGCAAACTCTCTCTGAATGTAGAGGAAGGTAGGGTAGATTTTCATTTGACTAACTCCTATAACAACCCTCCTTTTGAGTGTCATGCGTGCAGGATCGATATAAAGTCTCCAGAGGTAAAGGAAGAACTCAACATGGAAGTAACTCCAAAGATTTGTATGAGGAATGATGCACCAAATGGTGATGAAGTTGGAGTTGCTCATCATGTGGAAACAAAACTTCCGCCGGGAGGGAGTAAGGCTAGGAAACTCAGAGCAAAAAGAGCAAAGCAGAAGCGCAATTGGCCTTATGAGCAGAATCGGCTCTTTGAAGGACTCCCATGGAAGAGAAGTGTTCTTGCACTTCTAAGCCCAGCCGACCCCGGTTGATTGAAAGAAGTATGGTCAAGATTAAGACCATAAATAAGCGCTTCTTGGGAGGCAACCCAAGTTTTCTTCCCCTTTTCCATGTGTTTTTAAATTTGGCTCTTGAATAATTTGAGAAGATCAAGAGTAAAATAATAAATTAATAGATTTGCCAAGTGTTTTCAGGTTCTGAAGTCATGGAGAGTGAAGAGAGGATGGAAAAGAAAAGTCAGCCACCATCACGGCTAGGCCGTGATGTACATCACGACCGTGATGGCCCAAAAGCTAAAAGTCAGAGACCATCACGGCCCAGCCGTGATGTACATAACGGGCATGACAAGTAATTCCCAGAGATCAGAATTCATCACGGCCAGGCCGTGATACTTATCACGGCCAGGCCGTGATACTTATCACGGCCAGGCCGTGATACTTATCACGGCCGTGATGTGAAGAACAGGAAAGGACAGAAAAGATCATGGGCATGCCGTGATACAGGTCACGACCGTGACAGGTGATTAGAAGAGAGACATAAACCATCACGGGCAAGCCGTGATACTGATCACGACCGTGATGCCCCTTTTTACAGACACAGAACGCGTCACGGCCAGCCCGTGATGTGGGTCATGGCCGTGACGCGTAATTTTCCCTGTTTTAAAAACCTAACCGCAGCCATCACGGCCTCACACTCTTCATCTCCATCTTCTCCCAGCCTCCATACCCATGCAACCAACCTTCTTCCCAGCTCCTCCTTCTCCTCAAACCAGCAAGCAGTGACATTTCCTCCTTCTCCCCAACACCATCACGCTCCCCTGCATCCCACCCTTCTCTTCTTCATCCTCATCCTCTCCATCTCACCTCCATAGCCAAAGGATCGAAAATCACCTACCACTGCACCCACACGCAACCAACACCACCCCTTTCCTCCCTAACCCTAACCCAAACAGCCCCACAGGAAAAACCCTTCAATTTTGGAAAACCTCAAAATTTCCTTATTTTGAAACCCTAACCTAACCAGATTTCTGAACAGTGAAGGGAACTGTGATTTTTGTTACTCTCTGGGATCATGGCAACCAAAAGGCAAAGGGCAGCTCAGGCATCACGCACTCGCAGTAGAGCAGGTAACCTCTCTGACTCTGACTCTTCAAATTCTGAAACTGATGGATATGGATTTGGGATAGTTTTTAAGGATATTGCTCAACAGGATAGGTTCAATGCTTTAAAAAATAGAAAAATAATACAAACCAAATATCTTGATGATGCATGTTTGGATACCCTAGGATTGACTGTGGACGTCAATTGGATGTTGCAAAACATAGGGTGGAGCGAGTTCGCTCGCACCAGATACCATGCATATGCTGGCCCTACTCTGGAGTTCCTAAGCTCCCTGAACGCAGAAATCCTCCAAGGGCAGCATTGTCAAGAAGGGCGGATCACATTCCGCCTCTTCAACCAGGACTTCGTACTAACCCTGGCCGAATTTAATGAGATTTTTGGATTGCCAGTAGGGGGTGACCGAAGATACCCCCTAGGGTTTAGTGCGCATGATTTATGGTCAGTGATAGACTATGAGGGCAGGAGATTTGACCCTCGGACATCCAAGTCCACAGCCTTTGCTAACCCTAGCATCAGGTATATGCACAGGGTCATAGCCAATACCCTGTTTGGCCGTGGAGAGAGTGATGGATCCGTCCGCCAGGATGAGGTCTTTATATTATGGGCCATGCTCCACCATGAGAGCAATGTGGACACAGGGTCCTATTTGGCTAGGCACCTATTAAAGGTTGCCAAGAGTGCGAGTGGCACTATTGTCGTTGGTGGCCTCATCACCACCATATGCCACCACTTCAACTTTGATCAGGATGGTTTTGAGGCCGCCCCTGGACGGACCCGTATCTCCTTACAGGCTTGTGAGGCTATGGGGATGATCGTCCAGGAGGATGACATATACTGCCTGAAACACCCCAGGCTGAGGCACCCAATTCCTCTCCCTAACCCCACGCTATTAGACGTATCAAACCCGGCCAACTGGAAAGGGCCGGTGGGAGAGGAGCCTCAGCCCATTAGAGTAGAGAGGCCGTTACACCCGCCACCATAGGCTAGGCCATCTAGGCACCCTTCTTCTTCCTCCGCGGGTTCGTCATCTGAGGACCCATATGCGCGGTTCGCATCCACTTTCGACACCATCTTAGCGAACCAGGAGCGCATTATGGAGGAGCAGTGAGAGCAGAGAGCTATGCTCCAGGAGCTCTACGACAGGCATATGAGCCAGCACCCACCAACTCAGTGAGTTCCTTTTTCCTTTTTTATTTTATTTTCATTTTTATTTTGTTTTATCCTCCCTACGGCTTAATTATTTACATTGGGGACAATGTAAGTTTTTAAGCTTGGGGTAGGGGTATCAATTTTGCATTCTTGCATGTTGCATTCATTTAGGATTAGTTTGCATAAATCACATGATTAAACTGTCCCCTGCTTAGGATCTGCCCCAATAGTGAAAAACTTTGTGCCAATCGAATCAGGACAGTCAATTGAATTATGGCGGTGGATTTTTGAACCCAATTTTTGATTTCTGGTGATAGGCTAAAAAAAATAATAATAAAAATGCTTGAGACAATCTTTTGAAAAGTTAATAATTAGCAATTGGTTCCTTAGATTTAGGTTTGTCATCAATTCTAAACCACTAAATGAGAGATTTTGAGCCAAAAAGGGGTACTCACTAAATCTACCCCATTCCTTGTGATCGAGTGATTTGTTCCTCTTGGATTGTGCCCTCTAGAACTTGACTTGAAACCGTTTTGAAGCTTAAAAATTTTTTGAAAACACATTTGAAAATGATTGAGGCACTAGGTATTTTTCTGGCCTCCTGAACTTGACTGATAAATTACCCCTTAGTTGCCCAATTTTGAGCCTAAAAGAATAAATTCTTTTCTTGGTACCCTGATCTGTTTTAATGAACAATGCTTGGTGTGGCACCTCTTAAAGTGTTGCAAAAGGCAAGAAGGGTAATTTAAAGGATAAAGTGTGGGATAAAAAGTTAGAAAAATTTCTCTAAATTTGAAATCTCCCCTTCTTTAAAAAAAATAAAAAATAAAAAAAATAAATTAAAAAAATGGAGAAGGGGATGAGAAAAATAAAGTGAGAAGCAAAAAGATGAGAAAAAGAAAGGTGGAAGACTGAGACCCAAAAAGGAATTTTTAGGAGGTGTCACGCTTTGCACTGCTTGATTTTGTTTAGCCTCTAGAATGTTCCTTTTCTTGATTTCCCCACCTAACAATTAATACCATGGCCCCATTACAACCCAAATAAAAGACCTCTTGATTCTTATGTGCTTTCATTAATAAAGTAGAGATTTGGTTAATAGTCAAGCTTATGGTAGGGCACCTTCCTTGAGGAAACTGAGCGAATTGTCACATACCCTCAAACACATGAGTGAGGTGAGAAGAGTACCCGAATTGGTGAGAGATGTGAGTCTGGGGAACCTAAGCTCCTAATTGGACTTAAAATTGGTTGTCTCTTGGTTTCTTATTGAATTAGCCTGTTGCTTGAATTCATTACTCGGGTTCTAGATTCACTGTCCATGTTTCGGTAGGTTAACTCTTCTGGCCTTAGTTATTGCTTGAGGACAAGCAAAATCCTAAGCTTGGGGTAGTTTGACGAGTGTGATTTCACCTCATCTTTCCATCACATTTTGAATGTATTTTCATATAGATTAGGCTTATTCTATTTGTTTAATTGTTAATTTTGCCTTGGAACGAGTAAGGTGGTTTTGTGGTGCTTGTGTGCAGGAAAAGTAGATTAAAATGCTCAGGATCAGTCGAGTTGGAGCTAGCACAAAGATGGGAGCTTGGAAGGCAAGAAAATGGTGCAAACAGAGCTGATCACGGCCAGGCCGTGATGCCCATCACGACCGTGATCAAGTGAAGCTGAAAAAGAATGAAAAAAGTCAGAAGCTGTCACGGTCAGGCCGTGATGCCCATCACGGCCGTGACATGCATATTGAGCCAGACACCCTCAGGGCAGAATCTGTCACGGCCAGGCCGTGATGGCCACCACGACCGTGACAGACCATTTATTGAAGCAGCGCACAAGGCAGAAGCCATCATGGCCAGGCCGTGATGGCCATCACGGTCGTGATGTGCGTTACTTGGATCAGAAGCAACTGATTTGGATCTAATTTGAGTTAGATTGGGATTCAAACTTCCCAAATCTATAAATAGGGGATCAATTCAGAGGCTCAGGGGACCTTTTTTTGGCTTTTACACTTAGGCAATAATTTAGTATCTCTCCTTTTCTTCTTCCTCTTCTTCTTCTTCTCTTATTTCTGTTTTCATGTTATTTGTAATCAAGCTTGTCGTCACCATGACCAGGCTTGAGTAGTAGTTTAACTTCTAGGGATTGGGGCTATGCCCAAGTTTTGTTTATGGTATTGAATTGATGTTATATCTCTATTAATTGCGATTTTGCTTTAGATCTGATTTCTAGTGTTTCAATTACTTGTAAATCTGGTGCGCGCTTATTTACATGTCATAGACATTCTAAGGAGGAACCTAGCGGTGAACTTAGGTGTCGGATCTATAGAATCAGACTAGGACTGAAATCACGAGAGTAAGAAGCCGTCCTTCGAGGATTAACGAATTGTCACAAAACGTAAAGGGTCCAATCTGAATTCGACTACCACGAGAGTAGGGGTTGGTTCAATTGGGCACGGTTTTTATAACCCGAGAGGAGCTTAAACTATTTGAGGATAAATTCGCCTTCAAGGCAATTTCGATAATTAACAAGGGTTAATCAGTTTAGTAACATAAGCGATCTTGTTGGTAACCCAAATCCTTAGGAATCCATTTAGATACGAAAAACCATAAACCTGTTTACTTTCTGTTTTATTTGATTCTGATTTTAAGTTATCTCTTAATTCAAATATCAAATCCTTCTCAAAATCTTTTTATACTGTCCAGCATTATCATTTAACAATAAGTTGCGATTTGAGATAACGGTCTCTGTGGGATCGATATCTTTTTATTACTTGGCGACAATCGGTACACTTGCACGGATCGCACGCGTGCGTTAAATGCGACATCATAAGCGCATGTCCAAAACGCAAGAGATAGAAACTTGCGTCCACTAAAGTGATGAAAGCCCGCGTCTACTAAAGGTATCAGAAGTGCTCGTCCAATGATGTGGCAGATGGAGCTCATCCATTAAGGAATCAGAATGGCTCGTCCAATGACATGACAGATGGAGCTCGTCCATTAAGGAATCAGAAGCGCTCGTCCAATGATGTGGCATCTGGATCTCGTCCATTAAGGTATCATAAGCGCTCGTCCAATGACGTGGCAGATGAAGCTTGTCCATTAAGGAATCAGAAGCACCCATCCAACGATGTGGCATATGGAGCTCGTCCACAGAAGTAACAGAGGCTCTCGTCCACTAAAGTAACAGAAGTGCTCGTCCACTAAAGGTGACAGAAGCGCTCGTCCACACTAGTCTTTGGACTTGATGAGTCCTTAATATGGAGCTCGTCTACTAGCCCGAATGAAAACTCAAATGGCTAGATAGACGCGGTTATTTTCAAGATAGAAGCACTTATCTTATGAACGCGAATTCTATAAGGATTATCATAATCGTATTTCAAGAACAAGAAAGAGACTTGAAGCCTTCTCTCCTACTCAGTTTCACACTTATCAAGAAAAGTCAGAAGTTACTCTCTCAAGCAACCTTGGATAATCAGAACCAAAGACCAGTTAAAGAGTGCTTCCGACATGCTTTATTCCCTAGTACCTCTGGTCCTTACACGAAAAGGGAAGTGTACTCATCAAAGTACAAAAAGCTTTCTGCATAACTCTGATATGGTTGTATCACGATGCATAAAGCCATGATCCTTCATGTTAGAGTACAACCAACGTTCCTATTGCATTCATGGCTGACCAGAACGTTCCTATTGCATTAATGGCTGCCCCAAACGACTCTATTGCATTAATGGCTGCCCAAAATGACTCTATTGCATTAATGGCTACCCAGAACGACTCTATTGCATTTAATGAAGTTCTGCTTGAAGCCAACATCTGAGGGAATGTCTCTAACGGATCCTAAATGCTTGAAGACCATAAATATAGAAGTCATTGAAGATGAAGAAGAACATAATACACATTGTATTAGAAGCCATTACTCTGCGCATCAATTTCTTCATTCTTTCATTCTGTATTCTTCAATCATTTGAAGATATTACGCAGACTTTCCTAATCTTTACATTTAAACCACTCTCTGAGTGTTAGTGAAAGATCTGTCGTGAGAAGTTGCATTTACTACAAACCAAATCTCTCAAACAATACTTGTTTTGAGCCTGAAGAGGCTAGGTGTGCAAACAATACTTGTTTTGAGCCTGAAGAGGCTAAGTGTGCAAACAATACTTGTCTTTGAGCCTGAAGAGGCTAGGTGTGCAAACAATACTTGAGTCTGTAACCTGATCAGCTATAGTGGATAAATCTTGGTGCTGCCAAGGACTGGACGTAGCTCTTTGTTTTGAAGAGTGAACCAGGATAAATAACTGTGTCAATCTCTCCTTCCTTAAACTCTTTAATTGCTTTAGTTTTCCTTACCTCTATCAAGTGGTGTGTTTGAAAAAGCCACCCATCCATCCTGTATTCTTCCACTCGTCCAAATCTAGCTTCTGTTTACGAAAAGATTTCAACTTTGCTTAAATTCTGATAAACACAATTCAACCCCCCTTCTCGTGTTTATACCTGTCTATTTCAGTTGGTATCAGAGCTCGGCCTCTGGGTTTAGCATCTAACAGTGTAGAGGTAAAAGGTCCTGAAGAATAGACATGACTGCTGGAGCTAGTTCAAGTGGAAGTCATCAGACTGAGGGTGCTTCCCTAACCAGACCTCCTTACTTCAATGGAGAAAACTAAAACTATTGGAAAGATAGATTTCAATGGTTCATTCTGTCTACAAACTCTGATCTTTGGGATGTCATTACAGATGGTCCATTCATTCCCAAGAATGATGGTAACACTGACAAACCAAAAGCTCAGTGGACTGCTGCAGAAAAGACAAAATGGGAGCTGAACTAGAAAGCTAGATATAACATTATTTGTTCTCTCAGTCCGGAGGAGTTTGAGAAGGTATGTGCTTGTGACTCTGCCAAAGAAATATGGGACACTTTAGCTGTCACACATGAAGGAACAGCCAATGTCAAAGAGTCATATATTGCCATACTTGTCAGAAAGTATGAACTGTTCGTCATGGAGGAAGGAGAATCTGTTGCTCAAATGATAGGAAGATTTCAAACTATAATCAACAGTTTAAAATCTCTTGGCAAAGTCTATACCAATGTTGAGAATGTTGGAAAGACTCTGAGAAGTCTACCTAAACAGTGGAGACCTTTGGTCACTGCTATCTCTCAAGCCAAGGATCTCACTACCTTGACTATGGATGAACTTCTTGGAACACTCACTGTTCATGAGTAAGAACTTGGAGATGAAGTTGCACCAAAGAAGGGCAAGTCAATTGCTCTGAAAGCTGATCAAAAGTCAGCAAAAAATTCAAAGGCTCTGAAGGCAGATGAGTCATCCAGTGATGCTGACCTATCAGAACTCGAGGATTCTGATAGTGATGAAGAATTGTCTCTCCTGACCAGGAAGATAAAGCTTCTCCTACAGAAAGAGAAGTTCAAGAGGGATAGGCCATTCAGAAGGTTCAACAAGGATATGAACTTCAAAGAATCCACCTTAACAGACAAAAGTCCAATCGTTTGCTATGAGTGCAAGAAGCCCGGTCACTTCAAGGCTGAATGTCCTCAACTCAAGAAGGCTCCTTTTAAGAAATTCTTCAAGAAGAAGAAAGGAATGATGGCTACTTGGGAGGATCTGGAGTCAACATCTTCTGATGGAGAAACAAAGGAATAAGCCAATCTCTGTTTGATGGCCAACACTGACTCAGACTCGGATGATGAGGTACGTCCTGACTATGAGGAATTACTTGATGCCTATGAGGAGTTGATGGAGGAATCCAACTGCTTATATAAAGCCTTCAAATCTATCAAGAGAGAGTATGTAAAGCTCACCAGTGAGCATAAACAGAAATCTCAAGAGTAAGAGAAGCTGGCTAAAGAGAACAATGAGCTGAAGACTGAAAAGTCTAATGAAGCTAAGATCTCAAGTGAAACATCACCATCTGAAGAAGGTGAAAAACTTCAGTGAAAAGTGGAAGAGCTCACTTCTGATCTTGCCAAATTTGTTAATGGTAGAGACAATCTGACTAAGCTACTTGGCAGTCAGAAGCACTCTCTTAACATAGAAGGTATTGGATATGTCCATCAGACACATCATAAAGTATCAACTAAAGCTCCTACAGTATCTGTTAAGTCAACTGTAACCAAATCGACACCTATTTGTAACTTCTGTGGAAAAACTGGGCATGTTATGTCTAAGTGTATCCATAAGAAGAGAAGGAAGTCTTTACAGACTCCTAGAACTAACAAAAAAGGACCCAAACAACTATGGGTACCTAAAGATCAAATAATTTTTGTTGCAGATGTCCTCAACAGGATAAAGAAAATACCATTGCTGGTACCTGGACAGTGGCTGCTTGCATCATATGATAGGAGAAAGGTCTATGTTCCTAGACCTCCAACTTAAGAAAGGAGGACACGTTGCCTTCGGCGGGAATCAGAAAGGGAAAGTTATAGGAATTGGTACTATCGGTGGTAAACCCCCTCTTCCCTCTATATCTAATGTTCTTATGGTTAAAGGATTAAGACACAATTTGCTTACCATAAGTCAATTATGTGATAGTGGTTTTGATGTTTCCTTTACCAAGGATGTATGCATAGTTAAAGATTGTTGTGTCAAAACCCTCTTTTCAGCTAAAAGGAAACAAAATCTTTATAAGATTGAACTGTCTGATCTCTCAGATCAAAGTGTAACCTGTCTGATGTCTAAAGAGGATGAGAGATGGTTATGGCATAAGAAACTAGGTCATGCTAGTATGAAACTAATTTCTGAATTAAAAAGGAATAATCTCGTGAGAGGATTGCCTGATATTAGCTTTAAGAAAGATGTCTTGTGTGATGCATATCAGAGAGGTAAACAGATAAAATCAAGTTTCAAATCTAAAAACCAAGTATCAACCTCTAGACCTCTTCAGTTGTTACACGTGGATCTGTTTGGACCAGTTAGTGTTGCCCGGCCTGGTGGAAGAAAATATGGATTTGTCATAGTTAATGACTATTCTAGATACACATGGGTACTCTTCCTAACACACAAGGATGAGTCTTTTAAGGCTTTCTCAGTATTCTGCAAAAGAGTACAAATTGAGCAGGGTTTCTGTATTTCTACCCTTAGAAGTGATCATGGGGGAGAATTTGAAAATGAGCAGTTTTGCAGATTACGTGAGGAGAATGGAATCTCTCACAATTTCTCTGCACCTAGAACTCCACATCAAAATGGAGTGGTTGAGAGAAAGAACAGATCTCTTCAAAAGATGGCTAGATCTATACTCAATGAAAATAATCTTCCTAAGTATTTCTGGGCAGAAGCTGTAAACACTGATTGTTTTGTCCAAAACAGAATACTTATTAGGCCTTTTCTAAAAAGGACTCCTTATGAATTATGGAAAGGAAAAACCCCAACATATCTTATTTTCATGCATTTGGATGTGAATGTTTTATTATGAATACCAAAGATAATCTTGGAAAGTTTGATTCTAAGGTAGATAAAGGTATTTCCGTAGGTTATTATGAAAAGTCTAAGGCTTTTAGAGTTTACAATTCAAAAACTTGTATTATTGAAGAATCTGTTCATGTTAAATTCAATGATGGATTAAAGACTGATAAAGAACTATCAGATCTAGAAGATGATCTTGCAGGTCTTGATATAAACAAGCCAGAAAGTCAACAACCCGATCTAACCAAAATAGAGCCTGTGCCTGAGGCTGAAAGGCAAGTGGAACAGACGAGTCAGCAGACAAGTCAAGATCTTCATGATGATCTCAAAAGGGATTGGAAGTTCAACACTCATCATCCTAAGGATCTTATTATTGGAAATCCTTCTGAAGGAGTAAGAACCAGATCTACATTAAGAGAATCAAGCAATGTGGCCTTTATTTCATATTTGGAGCCTAAATGCATTGAAGAAGCTCTTGAGGATGAAGGCTGGATTCTTGCTATGCAAGAAGAACTTAACCAGCTCACGAGAAATGATGTCTGGACTCTTGTCTCTAAGCCTAAAAACAAGTCGGTTATTGGAACAAGATGGGTCTTCAGAAACAAATTGGATAAAGATGGTAATGTTGTCAGAAATAAGCCAAGGTTAGTAGCTCAAGGCAATAACCAACAAGAAGGTATTGATTATACTGAAACCTTTACACCTGTAGCTAGAATATAAGCCATACGCATTTTAATGTCATATGCTGCACAACGCCAAATTACCCTGTTTCAAATGGATGTAAAAAGTGCTTTTCTAAATGGTATAATTGAAGAAGAAGTGTATGTTAAACAACCCCCTAGTTTTGAGAATACTGATAAACCAGATCATGTTTTCAAACTTAAAAAGGCATTATATGGTTTGAAGCAAGCACCTAGAGCATGGTATGTTAGACTCAGTTCTTTTCTCATGCATAATGGTTTTACTAGAGGACAAGTAGACACTACTCTGTTCGAAAAATGCTCTAAAGAGAACTTTATTATAGTTCAAATATATGTTGATGATATTATTTTTGGAGCAACTAATGAAAAGTTGTGCAAGGAATTTTCAAATCTAATGCAAGCTGAATTTGAGATGAGCATGATGGGAGAATTAAAGTTCTTCCTTGGATTACAAATCAAGCAGACAAGTGATGGAATTTACATTCATCAACAAAAATATACCAAGGAGATACTCAAGAAATACAAAATGGAAAACACAAAGCTCATGAAAACCCCTATGCAACCCAATGCAAAACTAAGCAAAGATGATGAAGGTAAAAAGGTAGATCAAAATGTCTACAGAGGTATGATTGGCTCCCTACTGTACTTAACTTCAAGCAGACCTGACATTCAATTTAGTGTCTGTATGTGTGCTAGATTCCAATCTGATCCTAGAGAATCTCACCTTAAGGCAGTTAAAAGAATATTTAGATATTTGCTTAGAACTACTAATCTTGGTTTGTTGTATTTAAGATCAAAAGAATACAGATTAGTGGGATATAGTGATGCTGACTTTGCTGGAGATAGAATAGAAAGAAAATGCACCAGTGGAGGATGTCACTTCATTGGAGCAAGTTTAGTCTCATGGTCAAGCAAGAGGTAGACAACCATTGCCCTGTCTACTGCTGAAGCAGAATACATCTCTGCTGATAGTTGATGCTCTCAACTCTTATGGGTAAAACATCAACTTGAGGACTACTCTATTTATGAACATAACATATCTATATGGTGTGATAATTCCAGTGCTATATGCTTAACTAAAAATCCAATTCAGCATTCTAAGGCTAAGCATATTGAAATCAAACATCATTTCATTAGGGATTATGTTTAGAAAGGCATCTTTGATATTAAGTTTGTTAAAACTGAAAATCAATGGGCTGATATTTTCACTAAACCCCTCGCAGAAGAAAGGTTTTTATTCATTAGAGATAATCTAAACATGCATTGCTTTGCTGAATGACATGTATGAATGACCTGTCTATGCTAAATCTGTCATTACTCCTATATACATGTTCTTTTAACTAAGCATTAGTTCAGGGGGAGTAGTGATACAATAGTTTAAGTGGAGTATGTCTAATATGCTTGCTGCATTACTATGATTTTCTTAACATGTTATCTTGCCCTTAACATATCTCATAAATAAAACTTGATAACCCTTTTTGATGTTGACAAAAGGGGGAGAATAGGAGAAATTGAGATTTGTGATAGAAAATAGGAGAAATTGAGATTTATGATAGAAATATGTTATAGGAGAATGGGAGAATGAATATGAAATGGGAGAATGAATATGATATAACCTGTCCGCTTAATAAAATTTCAACCTATCTGATATATGCTATTTTCTTTGTTGATATTTTGAGGTTCATTAAATCATCTCAATGTTTGTCATCATCAAAAAGGGGGAGATTGTTAAGTCTCTAAAATGTCTGATGTGCATTTTCTTAAGTTTTGATGAGAACTAAAACATTGGTTAATGATTTAATTAACCTTCATGTTGGTTGCTAACCTATCTATCGAGTGTGCAGATTAAATACGAGAATCATCCGTCCAATGCAAGTGATTCAAACGCACGTCCAACACTGTAGTGATGGAAGCTCACATCCAACACACAAGTGATTGAAACAAACGTCCAGCACTGTAATGATTGAAGCGCACGTCCAAAACGCATGAGATAGAAACTTGCATCCACTAAAGTGATGAAAGCCCGAGTCTACTAAAGGTATCAGAAGCGCTTGTCCAATGAAGTGGCAGATGGAGCTCGTCCATTAAGGAATCAGAATGGCTCGTCCAATGATGTGGCAGATAGAGCTCGTCCATTAATGTATCAGAATGGCTCGTCCAATGACGTGGCATCTGGATCTCGTCCATTAAGGTATCAAAAGCGCTCGTCCAATGACGCGGCAGATTAAGCTCGTCCATTAAGGAATCAAAAGCGCTCTTCCAATGACGTGGCATATGGAGCTCTTCCACTAAAGTAACAGAGGCTCTCGTCCACTAAAGTAACAGAGGCACTCATCCACTAAAGTTACAGAGGCTCTCTCCACTAAAGTAACAGAAGTGCTCGTTCACTAAAGGTGACAGAAGCGCTCGTCCACTAAAGGTGACAGAAGCGCTCGTCCACAATAGTCTTTGGACTTGCTGAGTCCTTAATATGGAGCTCGTCTACTAGCCCGAATGAAAACTCAAATGGCTAGATAGATGCGGTTATTTTCAAGATAGAAGCACTTATCTTATGAACGCGAATTCTATAAGGATTATCAGAGTCGTATTTCAAGAACAAGAAAGAGACTTGAAGCCGTCTCTCCTACTCAGTTTCACGCTTATCAAGAAAAGTCAGAAGTTACTCTCTCAAGAAACCTTGGATAATCAGAACCAAAGACCAGTTAAAGAGTGCTTCCAACATGCTTTATTCCCTAGTACCTCTGGTCTTTACACGAAAAGGGAAGTGTACTCAGCAAAGTACAAAAAGCTCTCTGCATAACTCTGATATGGCAGTATCACGATGCATAAAGCCATGATCCTTCATGTTAGAGTACAACCAACGTTCCTATTGCATTAATGGATGCCCAGAACGACTCTATTGAATTAATGGCTGCCCAGAACGACTCTATTGCATTAATGGCTGCCCAGAACGACTCTATTGTATTTAATGAAGTTCTTCTTGAAGCCAACATCCGAGGGAATGTCTCTAACGGATCCTAAATGCTTGAAGACCATAAATACAGAAGTCATTGAAGATGAAGAAGAACAGAATACACATTGCATTAGAAGCCATTACTCTGCGCATCAATTTCTTCATTCTTTCATTCTGTATTCTTCAATCGTTTGAAGATATTACGCAGACTTTCCTAAGCTTTACATTTAAACCACTCTCTGAGTGTTAGTGAAAGATCTGTCGTGAGAAGTTGTATTTATTACAAACCAAATCTCTCAAACAATACTTGTTTTGAGCCTAAAGAGGCTGGGTGTGCAAACAATACTTGAGTCTGTAACCTAATCAGTTATAGTGGATAAATCTTGGTCTTTGCCAAGGACTGGACGTAGCTCTTTGTTTTGAAGAGTGAACCGGGATAAATAACTGTGTCAATCTCTCCTTCCTTAAACTCTTTAATTGCTTTAGTTTTTATTACGCCTATCAAGTGGTGTGTTTGAAAAAGTCACCCGTCCATCCTGTATTCTTCCACTCGTCCAAATCTAGCTTACATTTTACGAAAAAGATTTCAACTTTGCTTAAATTCTTATAAACACAATTCAACCCCCCTTCTCGTGTTTATACTTGTCTATTTCAAATGTTAGGTCGAGCACCTCCCTCGAGTTGGTGTGTTATCTCACTATGGCACCGATAAAAGGGATAGACAGGGGGATCTTATACTAGGTGGGAAATGTACTACAGATTTAAACAAACGTAACCACCAACAAATAGGGTAAAGCTTTTTCCTTCCACTGTTGATTTGAAAGGCCTGAAATGGATTCCTGAACAACCTCAGCTTCTGCTTCCTCCCCGATGGTCTACCAGGGCATTCACTTGCTTTAAAGTTGACGTTAGGTCTTCATTCCTTCTTCCTTTCCTTGCTTCTTAACTACTCCAGTCTCTCTTAGCCCAGTCCTAAAACTGTAACTAGAGTTCTAGCATGAACTGGCTATCTTTTAAGACATGGTTGAAGAAAAGGCTAATACCCTGACTCCAAGGTCGCCTACTCCTTCAAAGGCGAAAGCAGGGGATTCTTTCAAAGAGAAAGAGAATTGCTCCTTCTTATTGTCTTAGCCAATCTCTCTGTCAACAAAAGCCATTCTTGGCTAGGTCACATTCATTCAACCCTCAACCATTTAACCCGGGATCCTACCTTCTTTCTTTTCGTGTAGTGGGACTCCTTCTTCGCTTCGTCAGTCAGAGCAGAGACAACAGCAGATAAGACAAGAGCGACAATCGCTAATGGTTCTGTTATACGAAACTTTCTTTACCCCAAGTCTTTCTTCTCATTAGATCTCCTATTTCTCCGATCTATCTCTGAGGAAGACTGGAGAATCCTGGTATTCCTATATTCTTTTCCTTATTTGATTGATTCTTTGAAGACTTCCTGTAGTAGGGAAGGATTCTACTACTTTTATTCAAGAGATGGACACTACAAAAAAAGGTTGTTTAGCGACCGAAAATAGTGACCGAATTTTTTTATTGTTTTTGGCGACCGAAATGGCGATCGATTATAGGATCTACATGAAAGACTAATTATAGTTAATCTGCGACCGAAATAGGCGTAGGAGGGTTATCGGTCGCTATTTGATCGCTAAATAAAGGAACTTAAAAGTCAGAAATTTTATGCCTTTTTAGCGACCAAAATGGCGTCCGAATTAAATGCAGCGGTTAAATTTTATTTACATTTGCGACCGATATTAATTTGGTCGCTAAACGGTGCGTTAAAAAAACTAAAAGAGCGCATCTTAGCGACCGATTTAAAAATCCGTCGCTAAATTTATGAATTTAAATTTTGAAATGGCAACCTTGCGACCGAATTAGAGACCGAATATTTCGGTCGCTAAAAATTAAAATCCCTAAAAATGCAGAAACCCCTTTCTTCTTCCATTTCGTGATCTCTCTTCCTCTCTCTCACTCGATCTCTCTTTCTCTCCTTCGGCCACCACGGTTCGCGACTGTCGCCCCTCCTTCGGCCACCACCATCACGGTAAGCTCTCCTCTCTCTCTCTCTCTCCATCTCTCTCTCCATCTCTCTCTCTCTTTTTCTCTCTCTCAGTTCCCTCCTTCTCCCACCTACGCTGCAGATTCTTTGGCACCACCAGAGCAGCGTCGTCGTCCTCCTCCCTTCTCACGGTATGTTTTCATCTCTCCTCGCCTCTATCCCTCTCTCTCTCTATTCCTCTGGTTTATGCATTCTTTGGTATGTTTTTGGTCTCGTTCTCGCTACATTTAGTGGTTACGTTCTTGACCAAATTATAATGGTGGTTAAATCTTGACCACAAGTTCTCTGTTGTCTATGTTGTCTATTGTTTGTTCTTTGTTCTAAAATTATATTTGATGTTAAGTTGTTTGTGTGAATTAAGTTGATTATGAAAAATGCACGTGAGTTGTTTGAGAATTTTCTCTGGGGGTAATGCCAAGTTTTTCTCTGGGGAATAGTTAGATAAGCTGAACTTTTCTTCCTAAGTGGATTAAGAAGCCTTTTCAGGCTTTCACACTACATTTCTTATTTTTTATTTTTTATTTTTTTATAGGACATTTCTTAAGTTTTATCTCATTCATATAGTTTATCTTGATGTGATTTTTATGTTCATAAACTATTTTCAGAGTTTAAATTGAGACCTGTTATCAGATTGCTAATATATGCATATATTTTTTTGGGTGAATGCTAATATATGGATTTGACCCTTGCTTTTCTGCCTATATTTTCAGTTTACTAATATCAGTTTTTGCTTTAATTTTTGTTTGAATTTAAGAAAGTGATTGATATTATATTAGTCATATTACTCAAATGCATAAAAGAAAAATGGCGAGTATGTGAGTTCAAACAAAGGGTCAAGAAAAGTAATTCTTCTCTGTCCTTATTGTTTTTCATTTATGCTAAAGTTTAATTGTAAGATATAAATGTGCAAAAAGATACACCATGTAGTAAGCCTAAAAGGCCAAACATATTTTCACATGAAATCATTTCCGTCGCTTACATCACAATTTGATCGAAGTTCTTGGTTGGGAGAGGATATTCTTGATGGACATATTGATTTTGGATAATTAAGAGGCAATCATGATATGTTGTTGATATTTTCTTTCCATTCACGCAGAATGAGTCATATCTCTTAGATATCCAAGTTCTTTAGAGGTTATTATCTGTTTCAATAAGTTTGTGTCTTTGGTCTTTGGTCTTTACATTTGCCATATTTTGGCTCCAGTGGTTTTCTATCTTACCTTCCATATTTTAGAAAGCGACTCTGTACACAATATTATGAAAGCAACTCCGGTTTTCTACTCATTTGTTTCACTAGGAAATGGAGCTTTCAGAAATAGTTGTTGATGACCATCCTTACTAGGTTATCTAGGCACTTAGGTAGGAAAAGTCCCTCTCTGTGACCATCCTTCAAAGCGGCGTAAAAGCATCGCTTTCACGAAAACTACTATGTTTGCTAATCTGTAAAGTTGCATGTGAAGTTGCATTTCTTTGTTCTATTTTAACATGCTAGTATGTGGTGTTTGACTGTCGTGCACGCGCCAAAAGGACGAGCGGGTTTAAAGCTGTAGTTTAGGGCGACAACTCGGATGTCGTCTCTCAAGGACTACGAAAGTGTTATCTTTCACAAAAATCAGTTTTTTTTTGGGGGGTTTGGTTTGGATGCAAATAAGTAACAAGCAAAACAGAGCAATTAAAAAGCAGGGCAGTTTAAAGAGATTATCAATTTGCATACAACGATTAATCTACTATCCTCAAATTCCCCACTATCCTTGGTTCATGTAATCCCAAGCCCTAAGCGATTCTAATCCCCTTTCGGTTATAGCAACAACTAACAGCGTAATCGCTACTACGGATGTAGGTTCCTATTCCCGAAATAACAAGCGGGGTTAAGCTCTCATGAACAAGCGAACATGAATGAAGCGACGCGAAATAACAAACGCGATTTAGTATAGAAACATAACATCATCGAAGCGAATCAATACAACACTACACACTCTCTGAAATAACAAGAGAAATGTATAATGTAGTATTGAAAAGGGAAAAGCAAGTAAAATAGGGATTACAAAACCTCAAGTATATGGAATTCTCATACAGTAGTCTAATCTAAGAATTTAGTTCTCCATAACAATAACGAAATACACAAAAATATAAAAAACTATGGAGAAGCAAAAAGTCTTTACAATCTGTTCAGAACAGCCTTTTATACAAATTTTGAATTCAGCTAGCTCGCGAGGCGAGCACACATTCGCGAGGCGAATTTCATGAAGAGTCAGCAACCTTTGGCATTCTCGCGAGGCGAAGTACTTGCTCGCGGCGAGGATCTGAAAGAGTCTTCTCCTTACGCCCGTTATGGCCATCGAGGACCCAACCGTGATGCTTTTCGACTTCCCGGGCTCGCGGGGCGAAAGGTGGATTCGCGAGGCGACCAGGAGAGCTTGCATATTTCTTGGAGCAGTCATCCTTCGGGTCGCGAGGCGATAAGGGTAGTCGCGGGGCGAACCGAGAGAGCATGAAATTTTCACTGTTCTGTGGCTTTGAGGTTCGCGAGGCGAAGAAGAAGTTCGCGGGGCGAATCCCATTCTTTATTCTCTCAACTTCTACTTAACCTGAAAACAAGGAAATAACCATAAGTGAATTATTTTACTCAAAACTACCTAAATTAACCTAAAACTACTTTAGAGACTCAAAACCTTGCTTGAGGACAATCTAATCTAATTCGGGTGAAAATAGGATATAATTTGCACAAAACCCTGGTCATACTAGCCATAAAACTAGTTGAGCCAGAGGCTTATCAAAATACCCCAAACTTAAACTTTGCTTGTCCCCAAGCAAACTAAGACTCAAAAAAAAAAAAAAAAGACTCAAGACCTGGCAAGCTTAAAAGATTCAATCAACATTGCACAAATTCAAGCAATACATCAAAACAATTTTCCTCAATGTTCCCCCTTTTCAAGCAAAGCAATCCCCACATTCATTTATTCTAAACATTTGAGAATTTCATCATTCAAACAATCAGAAATCTAAGCAGGGGATCCAAGTCACACATAAAAGGAAGATCACCAAATTCAAACAACTGCCTTCCTCACAAGGGCATTTAGTATATCACTCAATCGCTCAGTTTGTGTCAGGCTAACAACTTTGCACTCAGTTTCACTTTTCAAGAACACTTCCCAAAAATTTGATTTTCATCTCAAAATGGTTCCCACAGAGAACATGCAAGCAACATCAAAAGGTCTTTTATGGGTTGTAATGGGGTCTGGCTAATGCTAGGATATACAAAAGGAACTAGGCTGAAGACCCTAGGAACTAAGAGAGCATGAACTTTTTACACTTTGAATTTCTACTCAAGTTCCTTTTCCCATTCATCTTTCCAATTGCCTTGGGTGACTACAGCCTTTTTATTCAAATACTTTTTTTTTTCTTCTTCTTTTTTTTTATGGAAGCCTTTGGCTCCAACCTTTTTATTGTATCTTTTTTTTTCTCAATCCCAACAACACGTATCACACCTTGCAGCCACCCCAAACTTAGTTTCTTGCACCCATTCTAAGATTACATGCTCTCCTAATCCTAAGATTGGGTTAACATGGTTTTCCAGATTTTTGGGCTTATAACATTAGGTTATCAAGAATTAACAGGCTAATAGGCTCAAAGGGGCTAACTAGGGAACATGCATTAGGAATTGTTTTATTCAGGCCAAGTAGCTATTCACAAAGAAAATGCCTAAATCATCTGAAGCAAACACATAATCATGCAAACCAAAAAGAGATTCAAGCCAATTCAGGAAAATTCAAGCCAATTCAGGAAAGTACAACTTGAAAAGTGATTTTCACACAGTCAAAAACATGTTGGAGGCTCAAAACCTCACCTGGACATTCATGCAAATTGTTTGAAAGAGATTCTATCCCTAGTGTGTGCTTCCCATCACCCCAAACTTATCATAAATCATGCCATCATAACAAAATCCCAAAGTTCAGTTTTCAATTTCACATGGGAATCACTTTTCAAAAACAAAAATTTTTCAGCCTAGGGGGAATCATCACATATCAATCATGCAAGCAATCTGTGCAATATCAATCAAAATCCATCAAACTTGCCAACAAAAGACTCAACACACAAATACTCCTGAGCTTCTCAAATTATTCATGAGCTTTATTCAAAGAAAAGAAAAAAACTACAAGTAGTTCCCTCCCCCACACTTAAAACATGCATTGTCCCCAATGAACAACAGAATTATACAATCAGAGTGAGGGGAAAGGAAAAGAAACTCCCTGATCAAGTATCAGTGTAGGTTGGAGCATCCAAAGAGAGCTCCTCAACATTAACATCCACAGGGTCAACAGCATCCACACCATGGAATGGCTTCAGTCTCTGCCCGTTAACCTTGAAGGGCTTGTGGGTACCTGCACGTGTAATCTCTACTGCACCATAAGGAAACACATTAGTAACGACAAAGGGGCCATCCCATTTGGACCTAAGTTCACCAGCCATCAATTTCAGGCGGGAGTTAAACAATAAGACTAGCTGGCCCACAGAAAATTCTTTTCTAACAATCATTCTATCATGAAAAAGTTTTGTTTTCTCTTTATAAATTCTGGAGCTTTCATAGGCTTCAAGCCTAAGCTCCTCAAGTTGCTGCAACTGCAGTTTTCTTTCAACACCAGATTGCTTTATGTCCATGTTACAACACTTTTTGCCCAATATGCACGGTGCTCAACTTCCATAGGGAGGTGACATGCCTTGCCAAAAACTAGCCGAAATGGGGACATTCCTATAGGGGTCTTGAACGAGTCCTCTGTGCCCATAGTGCGTCTTCCAGGCAGCGGCTCCATTCCTTTCTATTAGGGTGCACCATCTTCTCTAGAATTTTCTTGATCTCCTGTTGGATATTTCAGCCTGGCCATTGGTCCGGGGATGGTAGGCGATGGAAACTCTATGTACAACCCCATATTTCTGAGTAAGGCTTCCATGGTTACATTGCGAGAAGTGTGTGCCACAGTCACTGATGATGGCCTTAGGTATGCCAAACCTGCAAAAAATGTTGGACCTAACAAATTTGGAAACAATTTGAGCATCGTTAGTCCTAGTGGGGATTGCTTCCACCCACTTTGAAACATAATCTACAGCCAAAAGAATATATACAAAACCAAAAGAATGAGGGAAAGGACACATAAAATCCATCCCCCACACATCAAAAACCTCACAAAAGAGCATGGGCTGTTGAGGCATCTCACTCCTACGAGTGATGGTAGGGCCTGTTATTTGACATTCCTTACAATTCTTGTATACCTCATATGAATCCCTAAAAATTATGGGCCAGTAAAATCCAGAATCCAGGACTTTTCTTGCTGTCCTCTGAGGTCCAAAGTGTCCTCCAAGCGGGAGAGGCATGTGAGAAATGCGGGATGGACTACGTCTCATGATCGGGGGACACACCTCCGAATAACCTGGTCACTGCAAAACTTCCACGGGTAGGGGTCATCCCACACATAGTACTTTGCATCGCTTTTTGAGGCTTGTGGAACTTATGTCTACTTGTACCTGCGGGGAACAACACAGCAACAAGAAAATTTACAATGTCGGCAAACCAGGGGGTTACCCCATACGGATGTAAAAGTCTCTCATTAGGAAATCATCTTGGATGGGAGAAGTATCCTCATCCCTTGCTATCCGGCTCAAGTGATCCGCTAGCAAATTTTCAGCTCCACTTTTATCCTTTATCTCCACATTGAATTCTTGGAGCAAAAGCATCCACCTGGAGGATCAGTCTTGGCTTAGCCACGGCTTCTTCAACGAGATATTTCGAGCTGCATGGTCGGTAAAAACAATGACCCTAGAACCTAGCAAATATGACCTAAATTTGTCAAGTGCAAATACAACGACTAGCGAGTTCTTTCTCGGTGGTGGTGTAATTTTGTGCGTCGGCATCTAATGTCCTAGAAGCATAGTGAATTACATGGGCAACCTTGCCCACCCTTTGTGCCGAAACTGCTCCCAAAGCAAAATTGGAAGCATCACACATTAGTTCAAAGGGAGTGTCGGTCTGGAGGTTGGATGACAGAGGGTAGAAGTCAATGCTTTTTTTGAGATAGTCAAATGACTCCTTGCACTTTTCATCAAGCTAGAGCAGGGCATCATTCTTAGCGAGGGTTTGACAATGGCGGTGCTATCTTGCTAAAGTCCTTTATAAAGCGCTGTAGAAACCTGCATGTCCAAGAAAAGAACGGATCTCGCGTATGCAAGATGGGTAAGGCAATGAAGAAATCACATTAATTTTTGCGGGATCTACGAAATACCCTCTTTAGAAATTACATGACCCAAAACTATCCCCTGTTCTACCATAAAGTGACATTTCTCATAATTCAAAATCAAATCAGTCTCAATACATCTTTGTAGAACTAGACTCGAGACTATGCGAGACATGCATCAAATGAGGAGCCATATACGGTAAAATCATCCATGAACACCTCTATGCAATTTTCAATAAAGTCGGAGAAAATGCTAAGCATGCATCTTTGAAAGGTGCCGGGGAGCATTACAAAGGCCAAATGGCATCCTCCTATAAGCAAGCGTCACCAAGGGGCACGTGAAAGTGGTCTTTTCACGATCCTCGGGGGCAATATGAATCTGGAAATACCCGGAAAAGCCATCAAGAAAGCAATAATGAGATTGACCAGCCAGTCGATCCAGATTCGATCTATGAGCGGCAAAGGAAAATGATCCTTTACGGTGGCCTGGTTTAGCTTCCTATAGTCTATACAAACTCTGCCTTGACTATTTCGGACTCTAGTAGGCACAAGCTCATTATTTTCATTCCTAACTCTTGTTAGACCAGGACTTCTTTGGTACAACTTGCACTAGGACTTACCCAAGTACTATCGGAGATGGGGTAGATAATACCGCCTGTAGAAGCTTAGTCACCTCTTTCTTCACCACATCCAGAATCGAGTGGGTTAAGTCGCCTTTGGCCTGTCTTACTGGTTTAGCTCCATCCTCCAATAGAATTCTGTGCATGCATCTAGAGGGGCTAATTCCTGGAATATCAGCTAAAGTCCACCCAATAGCCTTCTTGTGCTTCCTTAGGACTTCCAATAGTTTTGCTTCACGATCGAGTCGAGGGTGGAAGAGATGATGACTTGGAAGTCTTTCATTTGTCTCCAGGTAAGCATACTTCGGGTTCTCCGGGAGTGGCTTGAGCTCTCGAGGATGGTGGTCTGCTCAATAGATGGTGCATTGGGAGTAGCCATGATGCCCACAGACCTCACGCAGAACAGACAACTTCACTCTCACTATCACTATCACCCTGCAAAGTTGAATCCAGAAACTCAGAACAAACAGTACATGGGTCAGTGTTAGTACGGTTAGTACAAGTATATACATCATCAAAACCAGAAATAAAAGGAAAATCTGAAACAAAGTCCTCATGAGTATCCTCGATAAGCTCAGAAAGCAACTCTAAGTGGAAAACAGAGTGCTCCTCCACTGGGTGTTTCATAGCATCAAAGATCTTGAACTTGGCCACAATACCACCAAACTCCATAGACATAGTCCCGTCATACACATCAATCTTAGTCTTGGATGTCATCATGAATGGTTGCCCAAGATTATTGGTGACCTCTTTGGAAGGTGTCTCTCTCCTGCCATGTCTAGGATGTAGAAATCCGGGGGGAAGATCAAATCATCACTTTGCACTAGCACATCTTCTACCATTCCCATGGGTCGGACTTTGGTCTGTTAGCCAAGCTGGATGGTGAGACCTGTATCTTGCAATGGCCCAAGATCAAGGTTGTTAAAGATGGAGGTAGGCATGACATTTATGGATGCTCCCAAGTCTAGCATGCAGTTTTCAAACTTCCTATCCCCAATAGTGCATGGAATAGTGAAAGTGCACGGATCCTTGCACTTTTGTGGTAATGCACGAGTAGGGGCTAAAGAAGCAACTCTTTCCGGCTTAGGCTGGATAAGCGGCGAGACATTCATTCCCAAGTCAACTCTCTCATTATTCTTCATCTTCCTCTTGTTGGTGCATAGATCTTTGAGAAATTTCGCATACTTGGGCACTGCTTAATCACATCTAGGAGAGGAATATTTCTGACTACTTTTTCGAACACATCTAAGATCTCCTTTTCCTTGTCTTCACCACCAATCTTCAAATTTTTCTGAATTCGTGTGGGAATGGGATTGGTGTTCTGTACACTTTCTCAACTTCAACTTCAACAATAGGCTCGGGAGTGACCTCAGCGGTAGGCTCGGGAGTTACCTCAATAGTTTCTTCATCCTTTCCCGAGTTGGCCTCAACAACTTTTCCAGATCTCTGAGAGATATGGCACTCACATTAGGGTTGGAAGCATTGGGATTTATCACTTGGTTGTCTTGGCAGCTGGTTTGTCCCTTGACCTTCTTTGTATGCTATTCATGGATGTGGCCGGTGTCCAATCTGTGTCCTCAAATCTTGAATGATAGCATCGTCCATTCTTTGACCGTATACTAGATGCAGCCATATGCTTTACCAAGTCTTCTAATGAAGGTCAAGAAGGTGCAGAAGTGGTCACTCGGAGGAGGATTACCGAGGTGCCATCGGCTGTTGTTGGGATGAGTTCCCATCTGCCAGATTAGGGTGATTCCTCCGGTGGGATGGTACCTATTGGTAGAGAGGTGCAGAGTGTTGTCCGATTCCCGATTGTTTCCTTGATTATAGGGGTTTCTTTGCATAAGCTTGAGGTACTTCAGCGACAAACTCTTCTCTGGATCGGGCATGGATCAAATGGGTGCTCGGAGTGAATTGCACATGCTACATAACTTTTTGCGCTGAACCTTGTCTATTGCCAATTGCCTTACAAAGGAAGTCGACTCATCCAATCTATTCTCAAGGGCGGCTGGTTGGAAGATGAACTATGAATCTCATGCACACCTCTTGTCTCAACTGAATTTCTTCTTGTAGAAAACTGTTGGGAATTCAATGACATATTCTCAATGAGTTGCTTGGCAGCAGCTTGGGTCTTATCAACTAATGCTCCCCCACTAGCAGCATCCAAAAGATTCCTATCCATCGGCAGCAATCCTTCATAAAAGTACTGGATCAGGAGTTGTTCAGAAATTTGATGTTGAGGGCAGCTGGATACCAAATGCTTGAACCTTTCCGATGTATTGACTAGTGACTCATTCCCTTGCACGATGCCACATATCTCTTTCCTTATTGAAGCGCTCTCTTGAAGCGGGGAAAATATCTTTCTAGGAACACCCTCTTCAAATCATTCCAAGTGGTGATGGAGTTGGGCTCAAGATACAATAGCCAATCCTTTGCGGCTCCACAGGTGAAAACGGAAAAGCCTTCAGCTTGATACTATCCTCAGTGACTCCCTCTGATCTCGAGGTTGTGGAGCATACAACTTGGAATTTCTTCAAGTGCTTGTGTGGATCCTCACCTGCAAGACCATTAAACTTGGGCAACAAGTGAATAAAACCAGATTTCAGTTCAAAAGGAGTGTCAGCACCAGGATATGAAATACACAATCCATTATAGTTGACATCAGGGGCAGCAAGCTGTCTTAATGTCCTCTGGTCTCCCATGTTTTCAAAAACAGTTTTGAAATTGGAATCACCACTAGTGCTAGCCCGAAATTCCCTACGGAGTGTGTGCAGTGTTCTTTCAATTTCGGGTCAAAATCACACGAGTTCAGGGGCAATTCGACCTAGTAGCGGACCAATTCAAAACAAAACAGAAAAATAAAAGAAAGAAAAGAAAATAAAATAAAATAAATGCGAAAAATAACAACTCGAGTCCCCAGAACGGCGCCAATTTTAGTCGCTGCTCGCATGACGCGCCAAAAAGGACGAGCGGGTTTAAAGCTGTAGTTTAGGGCGACAACTCGGATGTCGTCTCTCAAGGACTCTAAAGTGTTATCTTTCACAAAAATCAGTTTTTTTTTTGGGGGGGTTTGGTTTGGATGCAAATAAGTAACAAGCAAAGCAGAGCAATTAAAAGCGAGGGCAGTTTAAAGAGATGATCAAGTAGCAAAAAACGATTAATCTACGGTCCTCGAATTCCCCACTATCCTTGGTTCATGTAATCCCAAGCCATAAGCAGATTCTAATCCCCTTTCAGTTATAGCAACAATTAACAACGTAATCGCTACTACGGATGTAGGTTCCTATTCCAGAAATAACAAGCGGGGTTAAGCTCTCATGAACAAGCGAACATGAATGAAGCATATGCGAAATAACAAGCGCGATTTAGTATAGAAACATAACATCATGAAATGAATCAATACAACACTACACACTCTGAAATAACAAGCGAAATGTATAATGTAGTATTGAAAAGGGAAAAACAAGTAAAATAGGGATTACAAAACCTCAAGTATATGGAATTCTCATACGAGTAGACTAATCTAAGAATTTAGTTCTCCATAACAATAACGAAATACACAGAAAAATATAAAAAACTATGGAGAAGCAAAAAAGTCTTTATAATCTGCATTCGGAACGCCTTTTTATACAAATTACAGATTGACTAGCTCGCAAGGCGAGCACACATTGCGAGGCGAATTTCATGAAGAGTCGGCAACCTTTGGCATTCTCGAGGCGAAGGCACTTGCTCGCGAGGCGAGGATCTCAAGAGTCTTCTCCTTACGCCCGTTATGGCCATCGAGGACCCAACCGTGATGCTTTTCGACTTCCAGGCTCGCGGGCGAAAGGTGGATTCGCGAGGCGATCCGAGAGCTTGCATATTTCTTGGAGCAGTCATCCTTCGAGGTCGCGAGGCGATAAGGGTAGTCGCGGGGCGAACCAGAGAGCATGAAATTTTCAACATTCTCTTGGCTTTCGGGTTCGCGAGGCGAAGAAGAAGCTCGTGGGCGAATCCCCTGTTCTTTATTCTCTCAACTTCTACTTAACCTGAAAACAAGGAAATAACCATAAGTGTATTATTTTAACTCAAAACTAGCTAAATTAACCTAAAACTACTTTAGAGACTTAAAACCTTGCTTGAGGACAATCTAATCTAATTCGGGTGAAAATAGGATATAATTTGCACAAAACCCTGGTCATACTAGCCATAAAACTAGATGAGGCAGAGGCTGATCAGTATGCGACATGGATCTTTCCATCTTTTCTTATTATCACTACTATATATCTTATTGTTTGTTAGTGGAGAGCTGAGCTCAATAGGAAGGTATCCTGCCTAAAAGGCAAGATCTTTGATTGTGTCTTTGATAATTTAATATTTATGCATGCATTTGCAATTATGTGTTGTTTGTTAGTGGAGAGCAGAGCTCAATAGGATGTGATCCTGTCAAAAAGGCAGGATGCTTGTTGTGTGTTGCTAATTTAGAAGTTATGAATGTGTTTGACAATTATGTTTTGTCTTGTTAGTGGAGAGCGGAGCTCAATAGGATGTTTGCTACTATATTTTATTTAAGTTTGTATTGAAATATGCTTCAATATATATTTGTTGAAGTATGCTGCAATCCAAGCTTAGGAGTTGTTGATACATGCTCTAATTAGTTGATTTTCGATTTTCATGTGTATTGTAATTTGGTTTTGATTTTGTGATGGTGTTGATATGCCAATATGTGAGAATAGATATGTTAAAGGATTTTGCTTGACAGGTGTTTGTTGTATTGCTTACAAGGTGATGTTATAGTTGTTGTCCTGAAAACCCGTATGGACATAGGTTCAGTGTTTTCCTTATAACTGTTTTTGTAGAACTATTTTGTTTATGATTCTTATTTTTTCAGAAACTAGACTCGATTTTCTACAGTTTAGGCACTGAATTTGATGTTTTTAACTGAGTATTGATGAAGAAAATTCTATTAAAAGTTAGAGGACAATTGCTGTCCTGTTTTTCGAATGCGGTAGATTGTTGGTTAAAACTGTACTTTTTGGAGTGCTTTTTCCCAAAACTAAATTTAAATTTATAAACTAGACTTTTTTAGCTTTCCATATAGGGGTCGTTTGTCTAAAAACGACTTCATTTGGTATTTTAATAAAATCATCTAAGTTGACTAAAAATCGTACGAATTCTGCATATGTTGCTAATGAATGTTGATTGTTGGGTTTTGGGACCTTAGGGTGTAACTTACATGTTGTTTGTAATACTGTGATTTCAATTGGGAATTACTTGTTAATAGCGAGTCTTGTATTCTATTTGAGAGATTATAGAATGTTCATGTGAATGGTTTATGTGTTTTGTTTTATGTCATTAGTTGTTAAGCGATATATTGATTTATGAGTTAAGTTATTCAATCTTATGATGAAATGATTGTGAAACACCATTTGGCATCCAAAGGTAGTAACCATGCTAATCCTCTCTATGACCATCCTTCAAAACGACGTAAAAGCATCTGCTTTCCTGAAAACTACTATGTTTGCTAATCTGTAAAGTTGCATGTGAAGTTGCATTTCTTTGTTCTATTTTAACATGCTAGTATGCTACATGGATCTTTCCATCTTTTCTTATTATCACTTGATGAAGTTTAGTCATATGACTTGTTTTCCTTATTGTTTTATCAGAAAATGGATCCGACTAAATGTTTTGAGACAGCCATCCATATAGACCAGGTACAGTATCTCATCAACTTTAGAATAGCGATCGGATTCACGTAATGATAGTTAAGGCATAAACTAATCATTAATAAATTGTTCTTGTGTATTTGAAGGATTTGATTTCAATCCCGCGATCATTCTATCGTCGTTGGGGACAAGAAATACCGCGTGTTGTGACTATTGAAGACAAAAGCGGAAATTTGTTCAATGGGAATATAGTAATCCATGACGATCGCCCATATTTTTCAACAGATACAAATGGTATCAGGGAGTTGTATTTGTTGTCCACTGGTGCATTGGCAAAGTTTAAGTATCTTGGGGGTTCTCGCTTCTACATGTTCATCCCTTTGGAAGATTGATGAGTTTTGATATTTTGATTAGTACTTATTGATTGTGGTGTGTTTTTTTATAAACAATTATTAAACTTGCGTTAATTAATGTATATGTTTTCTTGATCATATTGACTGTGGTGTTTTGGATCATTAGTACATCATATTTACGTTTTCTATTTATTCAAAAAAAAATATTGGTGTATTTTGTTTATATCAGAAATTAAAAATCAATGGGGTAATAGTTGAAAAACAATATTTGGTCGGCATGATTAAGTTACAGGAAAATTAAAAAAAATCAAAATTTGCGACCGAAATAGCGACCGAATATCGGTCACCAAATTAGGTGAGCTGAGCATGCGACCAACTATACGGCGACCGAAATATATGATTTTGCGACCGAAATATCGGTCGCAATTTTACGACCGAAATACAAGTTCGGTCGCTAAACATTTAGCCACCAGGGTTTCTGCTACCCCCTTAGTTCGGTCGCTAATTCGGTCGCCAAACTATATAGCAACCGAATTATCATGTTTAGCGACCGAAATCGTCGGTCGCTAAATAGGTTTTTTTTTTTGTAGTGGGAACTCCCAATGGCTTGCGGAAGAGCTTTTCGTTACTATAGATGCATCTGATATGAGCAGCGGATCATGATGCCGGGGATTTGTTCACAGCAAAAGAAGTTAGGACTACCTCAAATGGATCAGACAACTATGTTTAACACACCCAGATCTTTTTAGCTGCCATCTTCGATTCCTGTGTCTCTACTGATTGGAGTGCTCTGCCAAAGAAGTGGTTTGAACCAAAGTCGGCATGCAAAAATCTAAGGCTGTTGAGCTCTTTTTCCAAGGACGATCCCCAAATTGCTAGTACGAATGAAGGGTTCGAATTTTCAGGACTGTGCTTAATAAGCGCTTTTAGTCATCTGTTTGCAGCGAATCCAAGAAGTAACTAGGAGAATAAAGACAAGCAAGACAGGGGTCTTCCGGGGAAGAGGTTGTTGCTAGATAAATAAAATAAGTTTGCGAGTAAACCATATCTATATGGAATTCAACTATTCAACGTTGATCTATTTGCACGCTTATGCGATTGGGTTTGTTTTAAGTCTACCTATAGCTAATGAAGTCAGCCTTGCTTGAAGGAAATCTAGTCAATCCGGATTGACTTAAGACTTCGAAATAGGCGAATCTGCTGCTCTTGCTCCAAAGTCTGGGGTGCTAGAGATAAGCTAAGCTCCTTGCTAGAGCTAATGCCTTCCACTTGAGGCCAGACCAAAGCGAATAGGCTGGCATGAAGGAGAATTCTATTTTGTCTTCGATTCCCAAAAGTCTAAAAGACTAATCCAATCCCCCTCTTGGGTGACCTTATCCATTTGACGGATATTTAACACTGGTCACATCAAAAGAGAATGAAAGGTGTTTAGCATAACTCCTTGAGAGCGAAATCCCAAATTCAGATTGGGCAAACTCTACCCCATCTTCAATTCAAATTCCTATCACAGGAGAGGTCCATTCTCAATAAAATTCTGTCCTCTCTCTTTCTTACTAGGCGACAAAGCGGAATCCCCTATGTAGAATAGAATAAATCGTTTGACCTTTATTGCACTGCACTCGATGAAGACCCAACCTCAAGACCAAGCTTAAATGCTTGCCTGAGTGCGCCTATTACCCTTCTCACTTGTAGTTCCCCAATCGTCTTTGGAAAACCTACCAAGTGAGTGCGCAGCACGTTTGTTCTAGCGTTGCATATCTAGTCTCATAATCGGTGAACTTCTTGCTCAAGTAGTAATGGCCTGCTCTTTTCCGTTGGGATTCTGCTATCCCAATATGCACCCCATCAATGTTTCCAATACCGTGAGATCCATGATGAGCAAATGTCCCGGATGGTAAGGGAAATGTGAAGTTGACACGAGGCAAACACAAGAAGGGGGTTGAATTGTGTTTGTTAATAATTTTGAAAACAACCTTTAAAACAATTTTATGAGACAAGAAGATTAAAATCAGAAGCAAGCACAAAGAAATAGATCTTTTAAGAAGCTTTAACAAAAAACTTATCAAAACCCCTCAGTTAGTAAGAAACAAATAAAGCTGTAAGAGTTTAGGAATAGAAGATTCACACCAGATGTTTTATCCTGGTTCACACTCTTCCAACCAAGAGCTACGTCCGATCCCTTCTACTTGAAGGTTTTTCTCCACTATTTTCCAAAATAGATTACAACCAAGTATTCAACACCTCTCCAGGCTACAAGTATTTCTTTCTTACCAAGCCTCTTCAGGCTCTAACTCTAACAAAGAAATTTAACGTTTAATTTTCTTAACTCACTATGTGTGAGGATATGAAAGTTTCAGATCAGATGAATATTTTCACAATATTCAAACTAAAGAATACAGACTCTTGCTCTTGAAAGAATATTAGAATGAGTGATTATTGAATGGCAAAAGTTGAGCTAGCAATGTTGTCTTTGGCAAGAGCATTCTTTGGTATCTCGGGTCTTCTATTTCTAGTGACCTTCTTCTTCACTTGTATTTCTTCAACGGTTATTTTGAATAATCCCATTTAGATATAACATTTAATGCATGATATTCGTTATGACTAATAGCTTGATTGTGGCAAGCTGAATAGTACTCTTGGTTATCGAGGTAGCATGAAATTGGAAGCTCACTGCTCTGAGTATTGCAGCTTGAGAACTTGTTGTTCCTCCTTTGTGTACAATCCAGCTTTTTCAGTCATAAAGTTGTCATCGTACAGATCTTTTTGCAGTATCTCATTTATGCGATTCCGCTTTTTGTATTTCTTGATGGTACTATGTTTCTTTTATAACAAGGTAAAACATTAAAGCAGATAAAATAAATATTCTATTGAAATAAATATCAATCATTTGAAATAAATTCAAGAGATTCAGATTGCATTTATTCATTCAAAGATGGAGCTCGCCTACTTAAAAACTCCGTCTACTTAGTTATATGTGAGACCAAGTATGTTTCAACAAATTATTTTGCTCGTCCGATGACGTGCATATCCTCTCGTCTATCAAGTCTTTGGACTTGTTATACCTCAATGAGTTATAAAGATCTCGATCTAGATAGAGCTCGTCTACCTGATTACTTTATTTATCAGATCATTCAATTTTACCAATTACTTTCGTCTACTGACGTGGCAATCTAAACACGTTTACTATCAAGTCTTTGGACTTGCCGTATCTAAGAAGTTATTTTGATTTTTGTCTAGTAAGCATTTAGAGTCTCATCTACTTAAGAAAACCAGTCTACTCAAATAAATAAATAAATAACTTTTTCCAAAACATTGAGCTGCCCGTCTACAAGGGTGGACGCGTATTTTTCAATGAAAACTTATCCCAAGTTTCTATTACGTATATTCAAATATTCATGCATGACTGAAAGCACATGTTAGATCTCAACTAACACTTTGCCAAGCAAATTTAATCCTTTTGTTAACATCAAAACATAGATATTATTTAGTCCAAAACCACTTTGGTTCCAACAATCTCCCCCTTTTTTATGATGACAAAAACTAATTAAATTTGAAAAGCAAAGTCTAAGAGAGCCTGTAGGGCTCCCCCTATGACAAAGCATTCAGATAAATAATCAGTAAAAACATATGAGACAAACTTCATATAAGCTAATAGATAAGTGCAACAGCTTATCAAACTTAGAGTATATATGAAGGAATAAATAAGCATAGTCAGTGAGATATAAGAGCAAATAGGCAAACATAAGTATCGGAGAGCAGTTATCAAGTAGAAAGCGAGAATATGTATATGCGGAGACAAATATGAGCTTTTCAAAAGCTGACTTTATATATATATCTTTTCTTTCCTTTCTCCCCCTTTTTGTCATCGACCAAAAGGTAAAAAGGAGTGGACCATCATTGTCGGTAATTTTAAACAAAAGAAAGATAAAAGGTTAAGGTTAGGCGAGGAGGAGGTGGTGGAGGTGGAGGGTTACGAGTCCGGCTTTTCTTGAAATCCATCAGGAATTCCAGCATTTTGTTGACAACTTCTAAGGTTAGAGCCATTGATGTTTGAACTTGTTGTTGGACATCCTCCTTAATTTTCTCAGTCATCTTCTCAACTTTTTCATCAACTATCTTGCCAACTCTGCCATCAACTATTTTGCCAAGTATATCTTCAAGGTTCTGTGGCAGAGCAGGTTGTCTTGAACTCTCAACAGATTCTTGAGAAGTGTTTAAGGCTCTAGAGTGTTCAGGGTGATCTGAAGGGTGCATCACAGCCAAAGCTAGTGGTTGAGAAGAGTGCTTTCCAAATAAGCTTTTTTTGGAGATGGACTCAGCAGTTTTTCTTCAGGACCACCTAAACCAGCAACAGTGGTATTCATGCTAGGTCCTTCAACAATAATATCATCTTCAAGAAGCTCTGGAGGAGGTGAAGACTGGGCAGGATTAATGACAAGGAGTGGTGAAGGGGTCACTGATACTTCCTTTGCCCATATGATGGGGCAGGAGAATTCCACATCTCGACTTGTTATGGGAAGTCCCCAAAGGTCTTTATAGATCATGTAACGAAAGTTAAAGAGACCACACTTTCCTCTGACTTTGAGAATTTTCTTCTTCTCTTCTTGGGTCAGTCCAGGGGAAGATGCTTCTCGTGTGCAATGAATAATGTGAGACATCTAGAAATCTACAGCACGTTGTTCATTGATCAACCCAATGGATTCAGAATGCAAATAGAAGTCTAGCATGGAGTAGTCAAAAGTTTCTTGATGTAGATCAAGCATTGTTGATTCAACTTCTGGCATAACTCCTTTGAATCTTCTGTTCTTCATGTCCTTGTCCTTATTCAAGTCTACCATCAGCAGTCTTGGACAGATTCTGTAAGACACGATTCCAACTCTGGTTGTTTCACTATGTCTCAGCCAGGATGGAGGGACAAAATGTGCAGCTCTATTAACTCTGAAATGACTGAATTCCCACTTCAGCATATCATAGATGAGCTGATCCACAAAGAGATCAAAGGCCCTCCCCTAGACACTGGGGTGCTCGAAGGATACCCATCTTGTATTACTGTCCAAGATTATAGGGACATGTTGTGAGGATCTGGCTCTTCTTTCAAGGATGGTAGGAAGATTCTTTCTTAGAGGATCTGTCTCCCAGACACTTATCACATGTCTCTGAACTCCATCAGTGAAGGGTATGAGAGGTGGACTTTTGACAAGGTTAGGGTAGATTTTTCTGGGGGGAATTTGTTTAGGGGCAGGTGAGTGACTAAAGGTCCTATGTTATTGTGCATTTGTGAAGGCTCTTTTGTGATTAGTTTGCAGTCAGGATGGGGTAAGTGGAAGGGTTCAACAAGTGGGCGTATTTCTTCCTCATACTCTGGAAGATGGTACCACCTGTTAGGAATATGTTTAGGTTCAGGTTGGTGAGTGAGAAACAAAACTCTCCATTGTCCTTTTACCTTGGCCCAATCCTCAGATTTGCCATCATAAATAACAGAAATTGGGGTGAAGGGAAATAAGGTTATTAAGGGTTTTAGGAAAGGAGCACCATGGGAAATGCCATCATCTGGTTGATTGAACCAGGGATCATCGGCAGGGATAATTGGCTGAAATTGTGGTCTGGATGAGGTGGTTATTTGTGAGTGAGCAAGTGAAGATGTAGGCAAGTTTGTGGCTTGGTCAATTTGTGTTGGTTTGGATGAGAGGGGGTGTGGGAATGTATGCATCATTAGGAGTAGAGACAACAATATTATCATCAAAGGTAACAGCAACAGGAACGGCATCAACTCTATTTTCTATACTAGACACTAAGGCATCTCTGCTATTTGAGCAGGATCACTAGCGAGAGATGGTTATCTTAGAAGTCTTAGTTGTTACGGTCTTTCTTTGCTGGTTGCCTTACGGGTTTTGTTGAGGCAGACACAACTGCCTTATGCAGCAAAGAAGAAGTTTTACGCTTCTTCCAGGATGGTGCGATAGGAACTCTGTCCTCATCGACTTCCTCGTCCTCATTGTGTGAGAAGATAACTCTTCTTTGCTTCTTCACGGCGGGAGCGTCGGGAAGGTTCCACGATAACAATGCCACCTACTGGCCTCTTAGGGGAAGGCTTCCTTGCTGCAGTGGTCTTTTTCTTGATATTCTTCTTTGGCTCCATAGCCTCAGCAGTGTTTTGTTCCACCATTTCCACTTTCATTTTCATCAACTCCTCAGTTTTGGCCATTGCAGCAGCAGCATAGGTACTGAGGTTCATGTTAGCTATACTCATTTTACCAAAGTCTGCAGCTGACATTGGTTTTTCAGATAAGATTCTAGCTTGCTCTTTAGGAGTCCTTGCAGCAAGAATTTCATGGATTCCTTGAGCCTTGAAAATCTTAGACATAAGATGGCAATAGGGAGATGTCGAGAGTCTTTTCTTGTTCATCACAGCATCTCTAAATCTTCCATACAAAATTCTTGGAAGATTGATCTTCGTTTCGGTGAGAAGATGGCAAAGGCAGAATTTGTGCAGAGATGAGAGGTTGTCCTTGGATCCAACCTTATGAAGAACCACCTTATTAAGAAGTTGATGAAGGATGCAAACAATGCCCTTCATTTCAACAGCTTTCCAAGAGTGAGTTCTGACTGTATCTTCTTTCATGAGACAGACTTCAATGGTCTCAGAGCCACCCAAATCAGCTTCCCATGACTCACTAAAAACCAAACCTTCCTGAGCACAAAAAATGGCATCAGCAATAGTCTTCTCCGAGACTACAATCTTCTTTCTCAACACAGTAGAGAAGAAGTCAGTATCAGTCACTTGAACATTCCTTCAGAAATCCCTAATCAGGTTTGGAAAAACGGAGACTTTCTCTATGAAGAGTCCTCCCCACCCAGCTGCATTAACATACTTGCTTATGTCTAAGTTGTAGTCTTGCAACATTCCAAAGTTGAAATGATGCTTAATTGCCAAGTTAAGCTTGACCACGTTGAAGGTTGAAGAAGAAGACATTTTGGTGAGAGGCGTTAGGGTTTGGAAAACAGAGAGAAGAAGATCTCAAGAGTTTCGAGGAAGTGTAAAGTTATCTCGGGAGGAAAAGATTGCTTTTAAAAGATTCTTGAAACCCAAAGGTTTATCCAAAGGGAAGTCTTTTGACAAGACATGTCATTATGGATAAAACGGTGTTGGTATTTTGGAACTCTAAAAGTTTTTGATGGGATTGATGAAATTACTGACTCGGCGAAGAGAATAAAGGATAAATTTGTCATTGAGACAAAATAAATGCATTTAATAAAAAAAAAATGCTTAATCATAGGCAGATGTGGACTCGTATGAAATTATACAATGGATGCGGTAACCAACAATAGTGGACGCGACATATAGTAGACGTGCAACACAACATGCAATAGACGCACAACTTTTAATAGGTATTAGACGTGCATAAGTAATAGACGCAAGATTATCAAAAAAAAAATCTCAAGGCTGGATACCTAAATTAATCCACACATATCATGTTAAGATGCTTCCTAATAAAGATAAATTTGTCCTTGCAAGAGGTTTATTAAAGATATCTGCCTATTGATGGTCAGTATCTACAAATTGAATATCAAATACAGCTTTTTACACATAATCCCTAATAAAATGATGTTTAATATCTATGTGCTTAGCTCTAGAATGCAAAATTGGATTCTTAGATAGATTTATTGCAGCAGTTTTATCACACATAAGTGGAATACTACTTACAAACACATTGTAATCCTCCAATTGATGTTTGATCCAAAGAAGTTGTGAGCAGCAACTTGCAGCTGATATATACTCGGCTTCAACAGATGATAAGGCAATGGTACTTTGTCTTTTGCTTGACCATGAGGCAAGATTAGCTTCAATGAAGTGACATCCTCCACTAGTGCTTTTTCTTTCAATTCTATCTCCAGCATAGTCAGCATCACAGAAACCAACTAATTTGTAATCTTCATTTTTCTTAAAGCTCAAACCAAGATTAGTAGTACCTTTTAAATATCTAAAAATTCTCTTAACTGTTGATAAGTGAGATTCTCTAGGATCATATTGAAGTCGAGGACACAAACATACACCGAACATAATATCAGGCCTAGACGCAGTAAGATATAAGAGAGATCCTATCATACCTCTATATACCTTTTGGTCTACCTTTTTCTCTTTATCATCTTTGTTTAGTATGGAAGTGGGGTGCATAGGCGTATTCATTGCGTTACAATCATCCATCTTAAACTTCTTCAGAAACTCTTTTGTGTACTTAGTTTGGTGGATGAGCACCTGATGGGCTCAAGCAAGTGTCTTGGGATCAAAGCAAGTAATAATTAAAACGACAAGTAAATTACCGAGTATCGAACTCAAGGATTGGGAAACCAAGTACAACTTCACAAATTAAACAACTATTTTAGACTAATAAATAAGTGTGAATTGATTTCAAGAAAATAACAGAAACAATAAAATAAAATCAAATATTTTTGGGATTTTCAAATTAAAAGAGATTTCCAGGAGTTAGGTTACCGACAAGACTGCTCATGTTACTAAATTGACTACCCCTATTGTTAATTATCGAAATTTGCTTTGAAGGTGAATTTATCCTAAATAAGTTAATGTTCCCTCTCGGGATACAAGAACCGTACCCGATTAAATCAACCCATACTCTCGTGGTAATTGAATTTAAATCGAACCCTTTAAGCTGCGTGACAACTCAATGAACCCTCGAAGGACCGCTTCTAACTCTCGTGATTTAAGTCCTAAGTTCAATCCCTATAGATCCAATACCTAAGTTCATCGCTAGGTTCCTCCTTAGAGTATCTATGACATGCAAATAAGTGCGCACCAAATTCACAAGTAATTCATGCAATAGGAATCAAATCAAAAGCGAATTGAAATTAACAAGAAGTAAAACGTCAATTCATAACATAAAACAAATCTTGGGCATAGCCCCAATCCCTAGAAATAAAAAGAACTACTCAAGCATTGCCATGGTCATAGCAAGCTTGATTAACAAAAGCATAAAAGAAAACCTAAGAGAGAAGAAGAAATTGGAGAAGAAGAGAAATCCTAGTTTTTGCCTAAGGTAGCAGCCCAAGGGATCCTATTTTCGAGCGTAATTGCTCTATTTATAGAGTACGGTAACTTGAATCCCAAGAAATTACAAAATCAAATCAAATCAGGTTTTAAAATTCCAGATATTGCACGTCACGGCCGTGATGCCTGTCATGGCCAGACCGTGACAGATTCTGTCTTGGAAAACTTGGATCCGATGGCCTGGCCGTGACAGGTTCTGACTTTGTGTTCTTCTTTCTTTTTCAGCCCTGCTCGATCATGGCCGTGATGCCTATCATGGCCAGGCCGTGATGGGCTCTGTTTGGCTCATTTTTCTTGTATTTCAAGCTTCGCCTTCATGCAAACTCCAACATAATTGGTCATGAGCATTTTAATCTTCATATCCAAATCAATATCTCCAAATTAATTGCCAAATCTTATCATATCCTTTATTGTTGTGATAGGCAATTATTATCCAAATTGATTTGGATCCAATCTTTTATCTCAATGCCAATTGAATTATCTTTTAATCATAATTATCCAAATCCAAATTGATTTGGATTCAAATCCATCATGTGGGCCCTTGCAATTTACTTGGAAATCTTCAATTTAATTTCAATCCTTCTTCTTTGTCCTTTCCTAAAAATAAGAATAAGAAAAATATCAGAAAATTAATAAAAATCTAATTAAAATTAATTAAATACACACATTGACCCTAAAATAACCAAAATAGGAAAACAAAGTCTAATTTGGGCTAAATCAAGCATTCAACAAAATTTAATTGATGAAATCCGTTCTAAAATAATAGATAAAACATGATAAGACAATGGATTATCAGCACCTCGTCCAAGGTTTGTTTTACTTGAAGTCCAAGGAAGAATTTGAGTTCTCCCATCATGCTCATTTCAAACTCTTTCTGCATTAACTTAGAAAATTCCTTGCATAGAGACTCATTAGTACCACCAAAAATAATATCATCAACATATATTTGTACAACTATGAATCAGACTTAATGGGTTTTCTAAATAAGGTTGTGTCAACCTTTCCTCTATTGAATCCATTTTCCATAAGAAAGGAACTTAGTCTGTCATACCAAGCTCTAGGAGCTTGCTTAAGACCGTACAAAGCTTTCTTAAGCTTATATACATGTTCAGAATGGGTTTCACACTCAAAACCCGGAGGTTGCATAACATAAACTTCTTCATTAATAAAGCCATTTAGAAAAATACTTTTAACATCCATCTGAAAAAGCATAATACTATGATGTGCAACAAATGAAAGAACAATTCTAATAGCCTATAATCTAGCAACAGGTGCAAAAGTTTCAGTATAATCTATACCTTCTTCTTGAGAGAAACCTTGAGCAACAAGTCTTGCCTTGTTTCTTATTACCTTACCATTTTCATCAAGTTTGTTTCAATAAACCCACTTTGTTCCAATCACTGATTTGTCTTTGGGCAGGGGAACTAGAGTCCAAACATCACTTCTTTCAAACTGATTGAGTTCTTCTTACATAGATAGAATCCAACCGTCGTCCAGCAGAGCCTCCTCTACTGTCTTTGGTTCCAACTCAGAGACTAGTGCAGAAATATCTTGTTCTCTGAAGGTTGATCTGGTTCTTAGCTTGTCATTGGGGTTTCCAATGATCTAATCTTGTGGATGATAATTCTTGACGTACCAAGATTTTTGAGCTGTATCATGTTGAGAAGTGGAAGTTTACGGTTGTTGAGTGGGGTCATCCGGTTGATCGTTAACTTTTATCTTTGATGAGTCTCCTGGAATGTTTAGATCAAGATCTGCAAAAGCTTCATCTAGCTCTGATAATTTCGTATCAGGCTGCTTGTCATCAAACTTTACATGAATACTTTCTTCTACTATCAGAGCCCTAGAATTATAAACCCTAAAGCCTTTAGATGTTTCAGAATATCCTAATAGTATTCCATTATCTGTTTTAGCATCAAACTTACCAAGTTGATCTTTAGTATTATGTATATAGCATTTACAACCAAAAGGGTGAAAATAAGATATGTTGGGTTTTCGTCCTTTCCACAATTCATAAGGAGTTTTATTCAGGATAGGTTTAATGTATATTATGTTTTGAATGTATCAGGCAGTAACAGCTTCAGCCCAGAAGTGTCTAAGGACAGAGTTGTCATTGAGCATAGTTCTAGCCATCTCTTGAAGAGATATGTTCTTTCTCTCTACCACACCATTTTGCTGTGGTGTTCTAAGTATTGAGAAGTTGTGAAGGATACCATTTTCTTCATAGAACTTATGAAATAGCTCATTTTCAAACTCTCCCCATGGCCACTTCGATTGAAGTGATACACATGCCTTTTTCATTTCGTACACGTTCTAGAATATGAGAAAAGACCTTAAAAGACTCATCTTTGTGAGTTAGGAACATAACCTATGTCCATCTAGTGTAATCATCTACTATGACAAGACCATATTTCTTATCATTGACGGGAGGCGGAGTCCTTGTTGGACCAAAAAGATCAAGATGTAGCAACTCTAGTGGTCTATTGGTACTAACAACATTCTTAGATTCAAAAGAACCTTTGACTTGTTTTCCCTTTTGACATGCATCACAGAGAGCATCAGATTTGAACTTAAGGTTTGGTAGTCCTCTCACGAGGTTATGCTTGTTTAGCTTTGAATTAATTTCAAGCTTGCATTACCTAGCCTTTTGTGCCAAATCCATCGCTCATCTTCAATGGACACTAGACAAGAGACACTTTGATTTGAGAGGTCCTCCAAGTCAATCTTATAGATATTGTTTTGCCTTTTAGCAGTGAATAAAAGTGATCCATCATCTTTCTTGACTGTACACATGTTCTTTTCAAAAGAAACATCATATCCACTGTCACATAATTGACTTATGCTATGTAGATTATGCTTCAAGCCATTTACTAAAAGAATATTATCAATGGAGGGAAAAGGATGTTTACCAATTTTACCTATACCAATGATTTTCCCCTTCTGATTTCCTCCAAATGTGACCTGACCACCATCTTTGGGCTTAAGGTTTTGGAACATAGACCTTTCTCCCGTCATGTGTCGTGAGCAGTCACTGTCCAAGTACCAAGACATCTGTTTTCTTCCTATTGTTAGGCAAATCTACAACAGGTATTATCTTATCTTTAGGTACCCAAACTGACTTGGGTCCTTTCTTGTTAGTTGTTACTGGATAAGTATGCTTAGCATGTTTATTGTGTATGCATCTAGATGTAATATGCCCACTATTTCCACACACTTTGCAAAAGGTGTTGGACGAGCTAGACTTAGCTTTAGTATATTTATTAGGAATTTTTGAAGCTCTATGTTGTGTAAGTGGTTTTGACTTTTTGTGATGTGCATCTTGCTTCTCTTTGTCATAACCAAGGCCAGATTTATCATGAGATGACCTAGAGTACCTTAAAATGAGACTAAGCTTATCTGAACCACCTACAAGCTTTGACAGAGAATCTGTCAGATATGTTACATCTTGTTTCGATTTGCAACTTCACAAGAAACATCGGGTTCACACTCCATTTTGTTAGCTAGACTAACATTTACTGATTTTAGTATGTCATTTTCATCTTTAAGGTTTTGTTTCTCAGTGCAGACCCTATCATATTCTCTAGTCAGTTTAGAAAATTACTTTTTGAGACTCTTATATTCTCGTGATAGTATAGACGACTCATGCAATAGTTCAACAAAATCAATTTGAAGAGTGGACAGGTCAGAGTCCATTACCTCAGCATTAGTGTATTCGCTTTCTGATGCAGTGTCTGCCATGAGACAAATATTTACCTCTTCCTCATCTTCATTTTCTTCATCTGATGAAGACAGATCAAGATCCTACCATGTAGCCATTAAACCTTTCTTCCTTTTGAAAAATTTCTTTTTATCCTTTAACTCAGGGCAGTCAGCTTTGAAATGACCAGGTTTCTTACATTCAAAGCACAAGGGTGGACCTTTTTACTTGGAGTTTGACTTCTCCTTGAAAAACTGTTTGTTGAAGTGCTTCCTTCTGAAATCGCCTTTCTTTCTCTACATATGTTGAATCTTCCTGGAGATGAAGGACAAATCATCCTCATCTGATCCTTCATCATTATCAGAAGATTCAGACTCATCTGATGACTCGGCTGACTTTGAGAACTTTTGATGAATTTTCTTTCTTTGCCTTTAAGGCAATAGATTTTCCTTTTCTGGAATTTTCTTCTTCATTAAGTTCAAGTTCATGAACCTTGAGAGATCCAAGAAGCTCTTCCAGAGAGAGTGTATTCAGGTTTTTGGCTTCCTAAATAGCAGTTACTTTGGGTCTTCATTGCTTGGATAGACTTCTCAGGATTTTTCTGACATGATCTCTATTTTCATAAACTTTTCCAAGAGATCTGAGACTGTTGGTGATGGTTTGGAATCTTCCGAACATTTGGTCTATTGTTTCATGTTCACCCATCTTGAACAGCTCATATTGATGAACCAGCATGTTGCTCTTTGATTCCTTTACTTGTGAGGAACCCTCATGAGCTAGGGCAAGAGTATCCCAGATTTCTTTAGCAGTATTGCAGCTGTGAACTTTGTCATGTTCATATCTGGTTATAGCACACATGAGATAATGCTTAGCCTTCAGATTCAGCTGATGTTGGTTTTTTTGCTCTTGAGTCCATTGGGCTTTAGGAACAACAGCTCCAGCTTCATCTCTTGGTTCAGTGTAGCCAGTTTCAATCAGCTCCCAAGTATCTACATTCTATGCATCTAAGAAGGTCATCATTCTCTTTTTCCAGTAGCCATAATCTGTTCCATCAAAGAGGGGAGGTCTGGTGATAGCATGTCCTTCTGCATCCATGGTTGTTGGATCGTACTCCCTCAACACTTGTTAGATGCTCAACCCTTTCGAGGCTGAGCTCTAATACCAACTAAAGTTGACACAGGCAAACACAAGAAGGGGGGGTTGAATTGTGTTTGTTAATAATTTTTGAAAACAACCTTTAAAACAATTTTCGCACACAAGAAGATTAAAATCAGAAGCAAGCACGAAGAAATAGATCTTTTAAAAAGCTTTAACAAAAGCAATATCAAAACCCCTCAGTTAGTAAGAAACAAATAAAGCTGTAAGAGTTTAGGAATAGAAGATTCACACCATATAATTTATCCCGGTTCACTCTCTTCCAACCAAGAGCTACGTCCAGTCCCTTCTACTTGAAGGTTTTTCTCCACTATTTTCCAAAATAGATTACAACCAAGTATTCAACACCTCTCCAGGCTACAAGTATTTCTTTCTTACCAAGCCTTTTCAGGCTCTAACTCTAACAAAGAGATTTAACGTTTGATCTTCTTAACTCACTATGTGTGAGGATATGAAAGTTTAAGTTCAGATGAATATTTTCACAATATTCAAACTAAAGAATACAAACTCTTGCTCTTGAAATAATATTAGAATGAGTGATTATTGAATGGCAACAGTTGAGCTAGCAAGGTTGTGCTGGCAAGAGTTGTTCTTCAGTATCTCGGGTCTTCTATTTATAGTGACCTTTTTCTTGACTTGTATTTCTTCAACGGTTATTTTGAATAATCCCGTTTAGAGATAGCATTTAATGCTTGATATCCGTTGTGACTGATAGCTTGATTGTGGCAAGCTGAATAGTACTCTTGGTTATCGAGGTAGCATGAAATTGGAAGTTCACTGCTCTGAGTATTGCAGTTTGAGAACTTGTTGTTCCTCCTTTGTGTACAATCCAGCTTTTTCAGTCATAAAGTTGTCATCGTACAGATCTTTTTGCAGTATCTCATTGTATGATTCTGCTTTTTGCATTTCTTGATGGTACTATGTTTCTTTTACAACAAGGTAAAACATTAAAGCAGATAAAACAAATGTGAAGAACAAATATTCTATTGAAATAAATATCAATCATATGAAATAAATTCAAGAGATTCGGATTGCATTTATTCATTCAAAGATGGAGCTTGTCTACTTAAAAACTCTGTATACTTAGTTATATGTGGGACCAAGTCTGTTTCAACAAATTATTTTGCTCGTCCGATGACGTGGCATATCCTCTCGTCTATCAAGCCTTTGGACTTGCTATACCTCAACGAGTCATAAAGATCACCGTCTAGATAGAGCTCGTCTACCTGATTACTTTATTTTTCAGTTCATTCAATTTTACCAATTACTTTCGTCTGCTGATGTGGCAATCTAGACACGTTTACTATCAAGTCTTTAGACTTGCCGTATCTAAGAAGTTATTTTGATTTCTGTCTAGTAAGCATTTAGAGCCTTGTCTACTTAAGAAAACCAGTCTACTCAAATAAATAAATAACTTTTACCAAAACATTGAGCAGCCCGTCTACAAGGGTTGACGCGTATTTTTCAATGAAAACTTATCCCAAGTTTCTATTACGTATATTTAAATATTCTGCGCATTTGAAAGCACATGTTAGATCTCAACTAATACTTTACCAAGCAAATTTAATCCTTTTGTTAACATCAAAACATATAGATTATTTAGTCCAAAACCACTTTGGTTCCAACAAAATGAATGAAAGAAGCTTCTCCAATAGGAGGCATGTGTTGAGCATTTGTTTAATTCCTTTGGCAGCTGAAGTTCCAGTGCCATTTGAGTAAGGAAGATTGGCTAATCTGAATGACTCCCTGTGAGAATTTGAGAGCAGATGTATTTGTAGTTCCATTTCTAGTTGAAAACAACAAATTAGAATTCAATCACCAAGTGGATATCTCGAGAACTAAAGGTTCCAAGCCTCGGATTCGACTTGAAATGAGGATAAGGCTTCCGACTAGATATGTATGATTCACCGGTACTGGTATTGGTAGTAGCATCGAGTCTCTTTCCCCTCCCTCTGTATGAGTTGAGAGGCAGGGGAAGTCTACTAACTATAGGGCACACCTGATGATTGTTGTCTTCTTTCAATAATGCTTTGTTGATCACCGCAGCAAGGCATCGCTGATAACATCACCTGTTGTATAGTTGCTTTAGCCTAGGAGCCAACCTAGCTAAGGTTCACTCCTTCCTGCCTTTTCTCTCTTGCTAGAGAATGAAAAGTCCTCATCCTCACCAGCTGCAAGCACTTTTTATTTGTTCTTTGTGAGAGTGAAGTCCTTCTCTGATTCATAGTGGGACCACTGTTCATTAATAGGGCTTCTTCATTTTCTATCTATTAGGAACTGCTTTTAGAAGAAAGAAGATCTGGCAGTTTACTGCTAAATGGGGCTAGGAACTCCTATCCCTCATAGCCTAAGGAAGGGCAGTAGCTTGATTACTTGACTTCCAGCTCCAATGTCACCTCTTTCTATCTATCTTCCATCCGTTACCTTGTTCTTCTTGCCATTGGGGCTTCAACCATTCCATCATTTCCTGCGATCGTGCTAGCTTAACATCCTTCTTAAATTAAAGCATGATGCTGCTATTCTGCTCAATGCATTTCTTAGGGATTTTCCCTTGGTCAAGTAAAGGACCGGGTACTTGGGTACATAGGTCTTACATAGCTCCGTGACCACATACTGAATCATGAGCTAGGAGGAGTACGATTGATTAGCAGGAATGGTCGATTGTTCGTTAGCTAAAGTCCTGCCATACGCAATTCAAGCTGCCTGTTGATTCAGTACGTTCCTATCCCCTTGGGGAGTTTGATCAATCTTCCTCACCCCTAATGGTTTAGATTGAGCAGCCAAGTGGGGGAGATTGAAGCGAACCCAAATTTGACGGAGGAAGGAACTGAATATAACAATAACAAGCAAGACCAAAAAGGCCTTGTCCGAGATGGACTGCTCGGATGCAGTCGATTTCAACACCTTGGATCGTGACTTTCAAAAATAAAGAAGATAAATTGGGCCAAGGTAGTTGGTGCCTGCTTTGCTTGCTTACCAAGCGATACTGGTAAGTTACTTGGCTAAATTGAAATGAACAACACCGGAGCCCTAATGGGGGTCGTGGAGCTTTCAGCCGGCATATCCACCACCACCCCCCCCCCCCCCCCCAAAAAAAATGGCGAACAAGGCAATAGCTTTGATATGCGGTGGACCACGGATAAAAAAAATCAAACTAGGAGAATGCGAAATAAAATCTGAACTACAAACATAGAACAAAAGGGTTTTTTACTGCTTCTATTTCGTTTAGTATTGGTGGAAAATAGTTACTCGTTTCACGACTTTACCATTGTCACTGACTCATACATTCTTTGTGGAGCCTCCCAGATTTATCATGCAGACTTAATGTCTCCCACTGAAACTAGTACCTTATCCTTGACCACCATTAGCACGACTTGAAGAACCTCTTTTTTTTTCTTGTCCCACAACTATAGATCTTTGTTGTTCATATGCTTTTTTTTTTGTTTAGCTACAAGGGTACGCTCTCTAGAAGATTTGCTCGGGGCTGTTCACTTTCACTTGGTCGCTTTGGTATTTTTGAAACCTCTTTGCTTGTGGAGGCAGGAGTGTGCTTGGTTAGAGTTATAGGAGAGCGCTTCGCGAAAGAATCGTGTGGCGGGGTGAAAGGTTTCCCGTTGGGGTTTCCGGCCCCCTGGTCTTCACCTAATTGTGGAAGAGGGGAGGTGCATTGAGTATAAACTCTCTCGCGCGCCTTTAGCTTTTTCCTGTTCGTCTATTCGGGACGGGACAAGCAGCCCACATAAAGACATACATGAAGATAAGAATAGAGGAGAGGGGGTTCCCTGAGATTCAGGTGTCAAGGCGGTCGAAGAAGGCCACAAGTGGAAGCAACCGATGCTTTGGTCATTCGACTCCGCCAGTCCGTGCTTCTTTGTCATCTTTGGCAAAAACAGGGCTTTCGGCCTTACCTACTATTGGATTTGAACCAATGACTCTCGCTGTATGAAAGCGATACTCTAACCGCTGAGTCAAGTAGGTCAAGCTGAGTCAAGTCAGAGAAAAGAGACCCTTATAAGAAAGAGAAAGCGTTGTCACTATACAAAAGATCGGCCTATTCACTCAGCTAGGGAATAAGACTAACCTAACCTAAGTTCCCTATTCACTGAACCCAAGACTAAAGGCAAAGAAAACTTCCTTTGCTCACTTCCTTCAACTTATAGGATGGAACCCGGACTCCTAACTAAACCCTTTTCCGATTGATTGTCTCGATTTCAATGCCTTGGTTGGCCACCATGCCTACTTCTCTCTAATGCCTCCTTCTTAAACCCCTTCGTACTGCAATCCAATCAATATGTCGATCAAGAGAGTAATCTCTTTTGTTTGGGCCGGTAGCTAAAAGAAAGTCCTCGCCTTCTCTTAAATAAGGGAAGGGCAGCATAGCATTAGCTTCCATTGAACAAGCTCAACCATGAAAAAGAAAGGTGGTAGGCCGAAGAACTGTTGAACGCTTCAACTTGGTCACTGAAGAAGGTGAAGGCTAGGCAAGAGACTAGGCCAACCCTCTTGCTGCCATCCGAGTCAAGCATGCTATGGTTTAAGCTTTAAGATCCATAGACGGAACTTTTTTTTTAGGTATTAGGGAGGGGAGGACACCACTTCGGCACCTAAGGTGGGGTTCAATGCCCAAGAAAAATGGCCAAAAAAAAAAAAAAGATGTATGGTGATGGGAGGAGAGAAAGAAGCATGCATGGGGATTACATGCAGCCGGAGGTTCGATAATCCATGATAGGACAACTAAGGCTAAGGAAGAATTAAAGGAAGTCCATTGCGAGAGAAGTGGTGATCTCGTCTTGCTTCTTCGGGAGAGAGAAAGCTTAGGACCACCTTTTCGGTCGGATAGCGGCGATCACTCTCAAGAATGAACACTAATTGAAAGCGGTAGGGAAAGAGTAGTCATCCCTTACGGGAATCGAACCCGTGTCTTCGACATGAAAAGACGATGTCCTAACCCACTGGACGAAAGGGACCAAAAAGCCATTCTTCATATACCTCGGCTCCGAGAATAGAAGTGGTTCGTTTTTCTTTCTATATGCAATTCAAGATTTTGTTTGTGTTACGGCAATTTCGATGTGAATTTGGGCGGGTCGTCCCCCTTCCCTACTGAGTTCCCCCACGCGAGCAGCTTACGGCACGCATAACGCATGGTTACAACCTTTGCCTTAGCGTACAGTGAGTTATATAGAAAGCATGAACCACCTCGAACTCACTCGATCGATGGTTCATGGTTCTACGTAATTAGTAGGATCAAGTTTCTACTCCAATCTAAGGTTTTTAGGGTTGTGAACTCAAGAGTACCGGTATGAGTTTTTTGAGTAAGGAACTGGTAGCTTTTACTTATGTCAATGAGTGAGAATAGTAGTAGTAGATTGAGTTAAAGAGTTTGATCTTCCCCCCAAAAAGGGTATAGAGGGGTAAGGGTCCTTTCTTTTGTTGTTGCACTGAACTAAGTAAGTGTCCTCTTCTCAGGGAGGAGGAGTTACCTAAAGGATTAGTTCCTCGAGTCTAGTTAACTCGACAGCTTAACACGAATAACGCACGAGCATTCCTTGACTATAGCGCGAGTCGAGTCTAGCTCGATAAGAGGAACTGTTTAACTTGACAATAGCTCGACTAGGTCGTTTCGCTTCCAAAAAAAGACTTCCCTTGCCTCCTCCTGACCTTGACACTCTAGTTGTTGTAGCTCTTGTTTACTCCTTGTTTTTCCTTCTTTTTCTTGCTTGTTAGGAGTTTAGAGTATGTCTAGAACGAGTGGAACGAAGTGCTTCCCTTAACTTAAGAAACCCGAGTCCACGATCTAAAGAGGAGCCGAAGGAAGATGGCTAATAGATTGACTTGCTTTTTACCTTTCGTATTCGGCGGAAGTCAATGGGAAGACCAGGAGCAGCAACAGGCATAAGCAACACCAGAAAAAGAAATAGGAATAGTAATCTATATATAAAGTAGTTGTAGGAATCGCTATCGAAAGCAAGCGTCTTCTATTTCATAACCTCTTGTACCTTTAGACCCTGGATCTTCTAGTTGAGCAAATTTGCAGGATGGCTGAAGATCGCTACTAGAGTGTGTGACAAGCCCGTGATAGTTTCCATTTGGAATTCATGTCATTGAGATGGGGTGAGTTTTTATGATAAAAGTATGTTTGGATGTCACAAGATTCTCCAAGGCATTAGTACCAGTGTTTATTTAGTGCACATGCTGTTGAATATTTTTTTTTGTCAATCAAATTAAGGCAATGGAATTAGAGATATTTTCCCTCTATATATAAATCAAATGATTAATATATAAATTAAAGGATTAAAGTGGTATACATTATTATTGTAAAAAAATATTAGTATACATTATTAATAAAAAAAAAGTTTTATACTAATATTCACTCACAAAATGTTATGTATACTTTTATTTTAACTAGAGAATTCACAGCAATATTGATTTGATTTGTTAATTTCAAGGTTGTATGTTCGAGCCTCCACTAATCTTCTCAAGTGAAGATCTTTATAAGTGTTCATAAAGTCTGCCTTAAATTGATGCACCATCCTCTCACGCTAAGTTTTACATAGAAAAAAGTAATAATAATATTGATTTGTTAATATTTATTAAAACATCATTAGATGATATTCACTGTGCATAAAAAATTAAAAATTAAACTATATGAATATTATTTACATGCAAGAATTTACCTTTCTATGATATCCTTGACCTGATTAGTAGTTAGCGTTATGACTTATGAGACGAGTGAGTGAGGCAAAGTGAAATCCCATACGTTTGGATTCCCGAAAAGATATGCAGCCGTTAAGGTCGAAGCTCAACATTCAATTCAACCCAATCCTTCCCTTCCTGTTGCCCTATACCTTTCCCTGTTCAATCCATGGGTGTGTTTGAAGACATCACCTTTTGTTTCATCTTCTTGAAATCCCAGCACCCTTTATTCCAATTGCTCTAAAGTTTGTGTCTTGTTACTCTATTCGCCTTGTCTTAGTTTATTTGGGGCTGAGAAAAGAAGATGCAACTTGATCTGGAGTCTTTGTCAGATGCTACTTCTGGTGCCATTGGATCCCTTGTCAGCACCACCGTCTTGTACCCACTTGATACTTGCAAGACTAAATATCAAGCTGAAGTCCAAGCTCAACATCAGCGAAAATACAGGTTCAATTATTCACCCTTTTTACCCTCTTCATTGTATTTTAAGTAACATATATGTACATGTTTTTATAATTCACGAGTAAGAGATTATTATATATGGTGTCATGATCTGATCTTCTAGTCCATTTTCCATGTAGACTAGCTATGTTCGGGAAGATGTGGTGGGATGGTTGGTAATTGTGTGGAGTGGTGTAAATCCACTAGCCTATTGTTCGAGAGTTTTTTCATTAATGGAGTGGGATGGTTTAGGATGTTAACTCAAACCACTCCACTCCATCCAAAACTCTTATTTTTATACCTTCCAAATCGGGGGATTTGACATTTTCTTCTGTATCTCTCGTTAAACAACTTCCAAATAATGGAGTGAGATACTTTTGCATTTCCACTCTACTCCATTACTAACAACTCCATTATTCACCACCCCATTATAGGTTCACTTATTCTTTTTTGGTTTCCCAGAGTGTCCTTCCATCCGATAGGTGAGAGACTAATCTCCCGGGGTACTGTCACGTGTCTAAGCGGGTGACCCCTCCCAAGGATGTTTTTTTCGTAGGTTCAATTATTTTGCAACTCCCTAGACTATTTGAGAATTTCTAAATACTTTAAAAATTTGTAAATGGATTCCTGAACTTGTAAATAATTTGTAACTAGTCCCTAAACTTGTAAATAGTTTATAACTGGGTCTCTCGTTGGTAATCGGTCCTTGAACTTATAAAAAACTTGTAATTAGGTCTTGGGTACAATTCTTCAACCGTAAAGTCTATCGATGAAACTCTACTCCAGGGACCTAATTTAAAATTATTTACAAGTCTAGGGACTCGAATACAAACATAGGACCAAATTACGAATTATTTACAAGTTTATGAATCTAAATACAAATTTTTAAAGTATAAAGACTCAATTAGAAATTTTCAAATAGTTCAGGGACTTGTAGAGTAATTAAACCTTTTTTTTTAAACCTATTTTATTTTATATTGTTGTAGAGTTGGTTATTTCTACCAAACACTAGGAAATCTTGTTTATCAGAGAAAGCCAACGGATAATGATGATAATAATCTTAACTTCCTTACCAACGTATAACATTCTAGTTGCCAATAATGTGACGGATCTGCTTTTACTTTCATCATGATGCTATAGCATGGCTAGATTAATTAGCAAGTTACTAGTTAGTTAGGCTTATTTGATTTCATTGCTTTGTCCCATGTAGGAGAATTTCTGATGTCTTATGGGAAGCAATTTCTACCCGTCAGGTGCTTTCATTGTACCAAGGCCTTGGGACAAAAAATGTCCAGTCCTTCATTTCGTCGTTTATTTATTTCTATGGATACAGCTACTTTAAGAAGCTATATTTGAAGAAAACTGGAAACAAGACCATTGGAACAACTGCAAACTTGATTGCTGCTACTGCTGCTGGGGTCTGTACAATAGTAGTAACACAGGCGAGTCATGGTTGTAATTATTTTCAGAGATACATTATTATTAGTTACATACTTACATGAGGGAGATTCCATGAATTACTATTAAGTTGTTTCTGAGCTTAACATTTTGTTGGTTTGGGGTAGGTGGGGATTTGGGTAGAGTTTCTAGGTTCAAGTCATAGCAACAACTTCATGATGTGCTAAAAAAAATTTATAAAAAGAATGTGATCAGATCTTGTATTTTACAGCCCTTAGATACAGCAGCCTCAAGGATGCAGACAAGTGAATTTGGAAAATCTAAGGGACTTTGGAAGACCCTTTCAGAGGGTACATGGGGTGAGGCGTTTGACGGTCTTGGCATATCTATTCTTTTAACTACAAACCCTTCTATTCAGGTATCACTCTTTCTTAGGATGTTTATACAAATGAATCCTAGAGAAAATCTATTATTCCAGATTAGGTGGAAATAGAAAACAACTCAAACTTAGGCAAGGATCTTTTCTCCCAACAGTATACTGCATATGATCAGCTGAAACAGAGGCTGCTAAAGGACAAGATAAGCAACAAAACAGGTAGAAAGTCATCCCCGGAAGCTCTTTCTGCATTTTCTGCTTTCATGCTGGGTGCAATTTCAAAATGTGCTGCTACGTGCTTGACATACCCAGCTATCAGGTGGATGGTCAATTTAAATTACTTTTTCCTTTAGAATGTTTTGCTTGCATTACTGATTCTAGGGAATATGATACCCGAAAAAAGAAAAAAAGGAAAAAAGAAAAAAAAAGGAAACGTTAGTTTAGTTTACGCAGATCTATGGTTTCTGCTGATATATCTTGTGAAAAATAACTAATGTGATATGTTGGTTTTTTCTTTGTTGATGCTATGCACAGACTTGCTGACGAAAGTTGTTTTGAATTACCTATAGGTGTAAGGTCATGATTCAAGCTGCTGATTCAGAAGATGATAAGAGAACAGAAGCTGAGAGGAAAGCACAGAGGACGATCTCTGGAGCTCTCTATACTATTTGGAGAAGAGAAGGCCTGTTGGGATTTTTCAAGGGATTGCAGGCGCAGATATTGAAAACTGTTCTCAGCTCAGCATTGCTTCTGATGGTAAAGGAGAAGATCACAAAGTCCACATGGATTTTGATGCTCATGATAGGAAGATACCTGTCTGTCAAACCCCCCAGATTGAAGGCAGCTTGAATTTGTCAAGTTACATTTTTAAACAATTTCTTATCCAAGCATGCGCTACAATAGATTATGTCTGCTATGGAGGAAAATTAGCGGCAGACGCAAGAAATATGAGTGTTGCTGACAGTTAAGATTGTTTCTAAAGAAGGAATGTGAAATATGAAATTCCATAACAATGGAGTCTGTCTCATCTAATATGTTTTTCTCTCTTTTTAAGACCTTAGTCTAGAAGTAAACTGGTTAATGCAGTAACCTGTTTCCCGTTGGCACCATGTTATGCACTTTTGTATCATTTGGCATAGATCAAAAATATTATTGATGATAATGACAAAAATAAGATAACAACCCGTTGGGGACAAAGCCTTCTTTCTCCTATTCGTCTTACTCTAGCATTCTATAGACAATTACAATACTGAAACAACAGTCACACAAGAATCTCTTCATTTTCCACTAGAAAAGCAGTTTACCCTGACACATAATAAGACCTTTATGGCGGCGGCTACACCTTCTGATCGGTAACAAAATTGTAACAATGATCACTGCCAACAGCCACCCTCTTGGTTTCATAACAGGAGAATGTTACCAGCTAATAACAGCATTGAGACATAAACCAATCCAATTTTGGAAATCAAAATGGCAGCATTGGAACTATAGGGAGCAAAGCTTCCTGCAGGATTGTTAGTGGTCATGACTACAACAATCCAGTTACCATCTGAACCAATACCAATTCCTGTATACTTTGTGTCATTGAGATTATCTGAATAGAGAGATTGCGTGAAATTGGTGAGGACAAGGCTTGGAACCAGGCCAGGAACACAAGCAGGCATTACAGTTCCATCCCTTGTGTTGGAAATACTCAAGTGACATTTAGTTAAAAGCTCTGGGTAGTTGGAGAACTGAGGCTCTGTGCCAGGTACTGTGTTAGCACCTGTGGTATTTGTACAGGCTTGATTCTTGAATTGGTCAGCTATTTTATTGGCAAGGCAAGCTGCATTATCATTCTTTGTTAGAGTTGGCAAGTTTAATGATGCTCGATACTTGTTGATTCCCTGATAAAGATTATCTTTCTCATCTGCAGAAGAATATATTTAGGAAAGTGCAATCTCAAGAAACAATGACTTACTTCTTTGTCCATTTGAACAGTCATCTATTAGCCTATTACCGAACAAAACTTAAGAACACACAGCACAAGGTAAAAAATCTAGTTCAGCAACAAACAGTCATCTACTCTACAGGTACTTGTAGTGCTGTTTTTCAATGAGAATAGGACATATGTAACAGGTGTTACACATGCTATATTTTAATTGATGAGCTATTACACGTGTCTTCTTTTCATTGAAAAATAGCACCACAAGTTCTTATAGAACTGCATCTAATTGAGAGGAGAACAAAGAATAATGAGAATTAGCTTAGTCAAAAGAGATTAATGAAAATATTTAGAGGGGGGAGAGAAAAAAAATACCATTATCATCACATTTAACTGGATTGTTTAACAAGAGAATGGAAGAAAGAAGAAGCGAGAAGAGCAGAGAGGACTTGGGCAACGACATTGTTTGCAGCTGAGTTGAAGGAGGAGGAGGGAAGAGGTATAGAGTAGAGGTAGAAGAGGCCACCTTTGGATTCTATAAGTAGGTGTAAGGTAAGTTTGATTGCTGTGTGCTTTACTGTTTCTTCAAGCACAAGGGTAGACGCTATGGACAGCACAGCACACTGACACTGAGGAAGACATCTCAACGGTAAGGAAATGGCATCCTATTTTCACCATGCATGTTTCAGTTTTAGTTTCAGATACGTATGTGTATGTATATGGGGACAGCTGTTCCTGTGTCTCTTTCTTGCAAGTATGGCTACATATCATTGTCATGTGTCAAAGATAACAAATGGGATTGGTTGATCTGCTCCACCTTTCACTCATAACAACAACATGATTTGGATGAGATTTTCGTTCATGGGCAATCTTTAATCTCATTCTAAATTTTCTTTCCTCGCCTTCAACTTCTTTATTTAGTCAAAGATAACATTTCTTATTGAAAATTTCCATATACCTGCCTAATGACCTCTAACTTTGATAATTTTACTCTTGTAGATTTACACTTCATATTTGTGGGACTTATTGACAGGACCACGACAAGTGTATTTAGGGATGGTAATGAGTAGGGTATGATTAAGTACTATAGTACCCGCCGTCATATCCGTGTTTTAAAAAAAAATACTCGTATCGAGATCCATACTCATATGGATATCAACATTAATACTCGTACCCTTACCCGCTAGGTATCTAAGTACACATACGCACAGTCATTACTCACACTTTAATACAATCAAATTGTGGCTGTTTGAAAATAGAATAAATAAATTTGTATTGATAAAAGAGAAAAACATAAATATGTAATACAAATTAGGTCATTTCTAGTATGTTCTCACATTACAAATATACATCATGATATTAAAGATTGGATTGAACTTGGATTGAATTCTTAGAAGATTGGAAATACAATTGGCAATATTAAAGCAGGACATCGAGTAAGGAGCCTCAGTGTTGTAAACGCACACAGGTGGGTGAGTCGTTCCAGAAGCAATAGTAACATGTTTCCATGGATTCTTCGATGTTTGCTGTTTTCTTTCTTGTTCTTTCTTTTCCTATGAACTAAAACCCTTTTCCTAGGGTGACAATATAACCGCATCACGAAAGTTTGATAATTTTATCTCAATTTTTCTTAATTTCTTCTTTTCTTATTTTGTGTTTTATTATCTATTCTTATTGCTTTTAATTACTTGATCACCAATTATATGATAGACATAATGAGACCGAGAGATTTATGTGTCAAGGATATTGAGACAAAACCATAAGATTAATGCAAATTCCTCTTAAGCACGGTCTTGGATTCGAGTATCATGAATGGAAAAAATAATTGTATGATTTGACCTCTTAAATGAGTCTTTCCGGCTCCACTCGGATTAGTCGGAATCCAATATTATTTCTGGATACAGAGGATCTCCTAAAAATAAAAAAGGAGTAAATGCTCATGGACTTCATATTAATACTTAAAAATAGAAAAGTAACTTGAGTACTACTGGTTGGATGGAATTACAATAAAAGGGGTCAATATGTGCCCAACACAACTGCACGAGTATTAAAGGAAAAGCTAGCACAAAGTCTTGCGGGATGATTCTGTAATCATAATCATTCGAACCATTGAATCAAACCACAATGTTTTCGGTTTCGTTTACTAATAATAAGGCTTAGAAGGAAGCCAGCTGCATATGCCATCAGCAATTCCCAGAATCGTGCATTCAAGGTTTCTAGTTTGTTACAAGACAATGCCGCCCCATACTCTGATATTCAATATAAGCTTTGAAATCTAAATATCTATCAAACAATATGAAATGAAGATTTAAATAGCTCAACAATTCAAACAAATCACTATTGTCCCTCTATTTTTTTTTTCCTCCCATTTTCACTTCAATATTCAAAAACTATCTCACAATCCTCTGACCCTCTAGGAAACCTTACAATCTGTTTGTACAACTTCTTTAACCTCTTTGATCTTGTAGGAGAAGAGTCAAAACCATAAGAACAGTAAATATAAAGTGTCTCCAAAACCGATGCCTCTTGCAACAAAATTTTTATCGCATGAAGCTCTTCTGCCTCTTCATCAGCATACCAGTCAGCAAAGGAACATATCTTGATCGTCTCGAGATTTTCCCTAAATCACATAGGTAATGGATCCAATATATGATTGTTGTTTGAACAATCGTTAGGCAGATGGACCCCATCTTGCATTGTTAAACACACGCTAATTATGAATAAATTTGTAAGGATTTGTAAAATTTGTAGCATGAAGGAAGTTACCTTAAATTCAAGAACTTGGAGACGAGGTGATTTTCGTAATACGGTCAGCAATGTTTCACAAGACAACTGTATGGGTAGTGAGATCACACGAAGTTCGGCCAAATTACAAAACAAAGGTAGATCCCCGAGTGGTAAAGATGTTGTGCTACTAATAGCCTGACATGCACAATCAAAAGATTCAGAAGAATCACCAAAATAATTGTAAAAGAATCAAGTAAATAAATGTTTTGATGTTGAGATCGAACCGAAAGAGCAATCTCAGAAATTGAAAGCTTTTCCACATTCGAGAGCTCTTTAAGAAGTTTGAATGCAAGATAGCCGGTATCGCTCTCCCAACCATCCAACCAATAATACTCTGGTGCGTGAACCTCAATAGATGCATCAATCACTGAGGTTGAGCTATATAAGAAATAATCATTCTTGAGGTCACCATCATAAGAAAATGACTTCAGATTAGTTCAAACAATTGCTACATTGCAGCGATTTGAAACATTCCGACCACCAATATCATAATCTTCATCTGACTTATCATCATCATCTTCTCCCCGCTCCATTATAGTCAATTTTTGAAGACTGAAGAAGAAATACAATCAGATTTAACATTCACCCAACAGCAACAAAACAGGGCCAACTCCTCCAGGGATGGGCAACCAGAGAAAAGCTGTTGTGCTGAGGAACTATCAGAGAATATAATATGATCCAGAGTCAAAGTCCTGAGACTTTCAAAATGAATGAAAGAAGGGACTTTGAAAATATGGTTCATACTTAGTTGAAACTTTGTCAAAGTTGCGCACGTAAACAGATGAACAGGGAAGACCAATGGTTCCTCCATTCTTTCTAGGACAAGATTTAATTTTTGAATCTTAGGGTTGATGAAACCATGTAGCCACTCATTAATCTCAGGAGCATCCTCACCTACTTTGCATGAGAGAAAGAACTTCTTAAGATTTGAGCAATCACAAACTTTAAGCAATCTCCTCACAAAGTCTATGAATTGTTGCCTTTTCCCAGGAGCTCCTTCTTTCAACTTAATTTTGGAGACACCCCTCCATAGATGTACCCATCTTTTGGATAGCACACTTGTTCGAACTGCTTCTTTGGTGGGAAGGGAGGATATGATGAGCTGGAGAATCAGGTCACCTAGATCACATATCCTGATACTGCTCTCATCTGTTCCCTCTCCCTCCTGATGCTTTTTTTTCTTCTTGTTACTGATCAAAGAATTGACATCCATGGTTCAACCAGTTTCCTATTACATACTACACTTGTCAGAATTCAGAACTATAATTAAAAATAAAAACAATAATCCGTAAATCAGTAAAAAGTTCCAAGGCTAAATCAAATTTAAATTTACATTGAACTGTTAATATATAAATTATTAATACTACAGATATTAAACTACTCCCCTTCATCAACATTAAAGTATTTAACCCATTTTCCTCTTTACTTAGCTGCAGAGAGAAATAACTCAATCCTAAAACCCTAAGTCCCCTGACACAACACAATCCGTTACTCCAACACCAACAAAGCCATAATGAAATTCAGACTATAATTTCGTAAGTCAATTTTTTTTTCCCTTCTTCAATGAGATATAAAGTAAACAACAAGGTAGCAATAATCACAAAATTGGCATACCCATGTGGATTTGTTGCTCAATCAAAGCACAGTCAGTCAGTCACGTATTTTGTTTCCCTTGTGCCACTTACCCGTTTTCCCAATTTGGGTTAGGATAAAGGGAAAGGATTCAAACTTGAAATTCTTAACACAAACCCTTGCTTCAACACCACCAAAACCATAGTAAGTGTTTCAAACCATGACTCTTACCAAAGTCCCTTTTTTATGAGATATAAAGCAAAGGAAACATTTCTTTAAATAATGGGTATTAATATTATGATTGTTTGACAATATTTCTAAAGATACATAATCACAAACTATAAAATGAAAAAAAGTGCACCAGACCAATAATAACAATAATAAGGTAAGGAAATATGGATTCGGGTAAAGACGAGAGGGCAAGCTCAAAACAGGTTATTGTGTAGGAAATCGAAATGCTGAGGGCTATCCACTGCCCACAGGATTTTGACCCACAACTGTCATCCCTCTCTCTCCAATTTGCACTTTGCAGGCAAGAGTACAGTGATGCATTTCATTTCACTCTTGAGCTTGTATACTAACACCGCCTCAAACAATGTGGTATACTTCATATGAAAAAAAAATAATTACTAACAGCAGAGAGCAGTACTGATATATAATGAATATAATTTTCTAAAACAAATGAATATAATTTGGTTTGATAAAATTTGGTGCATGTAGTTCTCATTCATCTGAGCTTTTTATCTTATTAGACCAATATATTAATAAGTGAAAATTATAAATAAAAAAAACGATTCTTTATAGAAATTAAAGACAAGTATTAGAAAAAAGAAAAACAGGAGCAACAAAGTAAGTTGCAGACCTATAGCTAATAGATAGCGCCGTCATTCAATTTTAAGATTTTGAAAGAAGAAAACGAGAAGTTACGAAAGAAATAAATCATTTTAAAAAAAGATTACTAAAAAAGCAAGGGGGCAGACAGTGAATGAGAAAGAAGATAGAAGATAGATATACCCAAAGACAATATTTTGAAACATGGGTTCTTCTAATTGGGTATTGCAAAATACAATACAATGCCTAGAGAGTGTAACACCGATCTAAAACTCAAAATAGCTTATTCTGGATCCATTTTCAATCACAAGTTGAAAGAGAACAAGGAAAGAAAAGTGAAGCTAGAAAACACTACAACATTTTCGAGGAAACCAAACAAGATTGAGGGGTGCGTAGGCATATCATACCAAAGCCTCGGAGAAACCTTGACGTTGAGGTCCTTCAGGATGCGGCAGCTTCACCTTCAGGAAATAGCAGTTGCGAGGTTAGTGGAGTAGTAACTCGCCATGGATGGATAAAACGACCTTCAATTGGATCATGTTTCTTTTTTGAGCCATCAACACACAGGCCTCTTTCATATCCTTTGACGAGAGTGGCGAGGCTCTCTAAGACACTTTTTCTCACGTACTTTCTCCTATTTGCTTCAAATATACGTGGGTCCCACTTGAATTTTGCAGAACTTCGTATGAATTCAACCAATGGATAGAAATGTATCGATAATAGTGCGTTAGAGAGTATATTTTTTACATTTTTCATCATTTGATAGTCCATACTTCTGTGCAATGTGTCATCCAACTAAGTGTATTAGGGCATGTTTATCTTGTTTTCATTTTCTATTTTCAGAAATAATTATAAAACTGTCACATTGTTTTAATTTTATTTCCTGTTTTTCAAAGATTTGTACAGGAAATACTGAAAACACATTTTTTCTGTTTTCATCGTTTCCTTTATAAATCTTTGAAAACAGGAAACATAATAAAAACAAGGTGACACTCTTGCAATTATTTTGAAAACAAAGAATGAAAACATGAATATGGAAACAAAGCAAACAAACCCAATATTTTAAAAAAATTATTTTAAAAATTATTTTTAAATTTAAGAATCTAAAACAAGCACGGTTAAAAATACACAACATATTTAATATTTCCTTGATTTAATGGTTGTGTTGGTAACTCCAGTAAGGTGGTTTATAATTTATTGGACTAACTTAAAGTTGTTGTGTTTGGTAAAAAAATTTATCTCATTAGCTTATAACCTTTTTTCATAAGCTATTTTATTTAGCGTATGATTAGTAGCTTATAGCTTATTAACCTTCTTATTATGTTTATCCTTTTTAATTTAATGAGATTCCCATTTTTTATGTCCATCATAAATATGTTATTTATGTCATTTTGCATTTATAAGTTAGTTCAATCGCTAATTTTAACAAACACTTCAAATTCAATCAGCTATCTTTTTTGTTTAAAACTAATGAGTAAATGTCCATTTTGGTCCCTCAAACTTTCCGAGACAGTTAAAAATTAATGAGTAAATGCTCATTTTCTAACAAACACCGTTTAATCCCCAAAATTACTTCTGCGAGACAGTTTGGTCCTTTCATCAGTCGACTGTCTTTGACCTTCGTTAACTTGCTGACCTGGAATGTTAAGTGGCCTAGGTGTCAGTTAATTAAATTTTTTTACCCATTTTAGCCCCTCCTTTTTCATTAGTGACTCATTCTAGTCCCTATAAAAGTGATTGTGACCCAATATGGTCCTTGTGTGTATTAGACTACCAGAATGACCATTTTTATGTACATCCATGCATAAGAATGACCTCTATTTTGCACAACCAGAATGAAGGAACTTTGAGGCTGATATTTCATGTATTTAAAGAGACAACTCAGTTTGGCCAAGTTCATCTTCAGATTGGCATGGAGTTTGACAACCTTAAATTGTTCAAGAAAGCAGTAAGGGATTACAAGACATGTAAAGGACCCGCAAGACGAAAACCTGTAAAACTAAAAGGTACAAGAAGGACAAGCAAGAAAAAAACTAACACTGAACAAGATGGAACTATGTCACAAACCGAGCCTCAAACAGAAGTTGTCACACAAGTATTATATTTTGAAGTACAATGAACTTGTTTATAATCTTTTTTTTTCTTCTAATGATTCATTTTGATTATTGTTTTAGAGCCAAGAAGGGCCTGATGATAATGCCCAACACTAGGCACTGCAGCAAGTTGGAACTGAGATAAACCATGTAATTTCTCAACCACTGTTAATTTCAATATTATTTGTTTCATTCTTAACTATTCCGATGGATTTGGTTCATTGTGTTGCATTTGGTTCATTCTGGTTGTGCAAAATATAGGTCATTCTGGAAGTCCAGTACACGCAGGGACCACAGTGGGTCATGATCACTTTTACACGGACTAAAATGAGTCACTAAAGAAAAAAAGGTGGGACTAAAATGAGTCAAAAAAAATCATTTAACTGACACCTAGGCTACTTAACGTTCCAGGTAAGCAAGTTAATGGAGGTCAAAGATAGTTGTATGATAGAGGAGCCAAACTGTCTCATGAAAGTAAATTTGGGGGACTAAACCATGGTTTTTTTTATTTTCAGGGACCAAAAGTGGGTCCTTGAAAAAATTTGAGGGACCAAAATGGACCTTTACTGGAAATGAATTTATAAGTTATTTTATCAACTATTTTGAAAACAAGTAAAAATCAATAATCAATAATATACTAACAAGGGATCCCATTTTCACTGTAGCGAAATGAATAGCCTACACTTGGCAATTTCGCGGGGCCCACAACGAATTTTCAGATTTTATTTTCATTAAACTTAATATATTTTATTGATTTGAATAATTTTCAATGGAGAGTCAAACACGGCACAGAGGAGACACGCAACTTCAGAGGAGACTGAGAAGAGAAAAAAGAAAGGGATAGGAAGGAAAAGGCAGATGAGCGTGAGAAGGAGGAAGAGGGTGGCAGCGGCTAGGCGCTTCAGAGGAGCGAGTCGTGCACGGCACAGAGGACGGCAGATCTGCGACGGTGGGGGGAGAGAGAAGGAGCCGCATGTTTGGTGATGGCGAAGAAGAGGGCCGCATGTCTTTCTTCCTCCCTCTCAGGTCTCTCTTCCTCTCCTTCATCTCCTCCTTTCCATCTTACCTTTCATCCTTTCCATCTTCCCTTTCTTCCGCCAAGTCCAAACAAGCCGCTTGGGGAAGCTCTATTCGGAACATCTACACCTTCGCCACTGTTGAGGAATTCTGGAGGTAATTAAAGTTTCATTCTTTCTCATCTCATTTCTTCATTTCTATTCTGAACATCTACACCTTCTCCACCGTTGATGTTGGAGTGCGTGATGCCAAGGAAAGGCTCACGAGACAGTGTGACCAAGATGGACAGAGTTTCTATGTACCACTTGATCCACAAAATCAAGGTGGACATCAACGACCTCATATATATGTACATGGAGACTCTGATCAAGAGGAATAATGTGCAAACTTATCCTTATGGGATGTTGCTAACAAGGGTCTTTAGGAACAAGCTGTTTGTTCCCAGTGATGTTCATTTTGTGGACATGTCACTACCCAAAGACAGGAAGATATTGTCTATGATGGATATCAAGAGAATCCCTCTTACTGATGAGGAGGAAGACAGCAAGAAGAAGAAGCAGAAGAAGAAACCTGCTGTTAAATAGAAAGAAAAAGAACCAGTGGTTTCCACTGATGAATCTGAAGTCCTTCTTTTTGAGAGACTGTTCAAGTCGTCTGGAAAAGTGGCCAGACAAGACCAAATTCTAGAGCTGCAACAAACCTCAGCATCTGAAGAAACTGCTGAGACAGTTGAACCCTTGAGGTTCAAACGGAGGAGAACCTCTCCAAAGAGGAAGGTGAGTGAAGCTGAAGAACCCGTTGCTGTACCAACTCAGCCCAGCAAGAAAAGGAAGCCGTTGAAGACCTTTGCCAAGGTCAGACAAGTTGAGTCTGAGCCTAGCAAAGAGGAAGCATCTTCTCAGGGGGAGCAGACAGAACGAGTTTTGGAAGAACCAAAGAAGACTTTCATTTTGGGAATCATTCCCAAAAAGAGAAGATCTGGTTACCCGATTGCTGCGAAGCTAACATTGCGGAAGACACATGCCGGAGGAGCTCAGACAGTTGTACTAGAGAATGACCAAGTGTCTCCTTCTCACAACAAGTTGAAGATATCTGAAGATCATACATCTCCTTTATTCCCTTCCCCCTTACATCAAGGTATCATCACCCCATATGTCTCTTCTCCATCTGCCCTTCTTGTCCAACCCCTTTCTGTAGCGTCTCCTCCTCCCTCACCCGTCTTCTTTTTACAAACTAAAAAATCGTCTTTCACTGTCGTAACTGATGAATGTCAGTACACAGTTATTCACAGGGACTCTGCTCCCAAAGAACAAACTGACATATCATCGAGACTCTTCGTGTCTGATTTGCAATCTCTTTTATTTGCAAGTTTCTCACATGTCTCTGTCATTCCTTCTCCTCCACCTCATATTCTTAACCCCTGTAGAGAACTTTTCTTCTACCCACCTATTGTTGTCTTCATTAGAACATTAACTGAAACTCACTATCCTACTTCTGTTGTGATTTTACCCCGTATATCTAGCTATTTCTTTATGTTAGTCACAGGATCTAATTCTTTTTTCTGCCATATTAATTCTTTATTACCTCTCCTTCCCTCTATTTTAGCTCAAACACCTCTTTCCCCACCTATCCCAATAACCATCACCAGACTGTCTCTGTCCGAAAGACTTCCCTGTGTGTTTCCTTCACTTAATACTGACTTTGTCAGAACCAGTCTTCTTTTCAAATTCGTCTTTCTTCCTTTCTATGCCCTTCAAACTCTCCATGAACTTTTCTCCCCTCCCATCACCTCTCCCCTATATCTACCTAAGGCACTCCCAGTTTTAGCCTTACCCTGGCACTCTTCTCTGTCTGTCTCTTCCTCAAGTCTGTCTACAGAAGCCTCCACTTCTTAGACAGTGGCCTTACAAGACTTTCATCTGCTTCAAACACAAGTAGAAGACTTAAGAAGACAGCTAGATGAAGAAAGGCGAGCTAGGTTGCTCTTAGAGCAAAGGGTTGCTGCTTTATTTTTGTTAATTAGTCAATCTAGGTAGTTTTTGGTTTATTTGTATATAGACTACCTTGTACTTGCAAACGTTCATGATGATTAAAATAAATTTCTCCTTTATTTCTTTAATGCTCTCAAAGTTTATTCCTTTTTGATGTTGACAAAAGGGGGAGAATGGGAGAAATGTGATATATGAGAATGGGAGAAATGTGATATATGATATGATCTTAATAAGAAAATAATATATGAACATGATATGATCAAAGTATGTTCTGATAGTTGCTATAATTGCTCTGATAAATCGCAAGTAAGATTGCTCTGATAATTTCAAAGTAAAACAAGGTCAAACATATGTGTGACTAAGTTAACTAGAACATATGAACAAGCCTGCCTGATTAAGAAAATTTCAACCTGTCTGATATATGCTACTTTCATTTGTTGATATTTTCTGAGATTCATTAAATCATATCAATGTTTGTCATCATCAAAAAGGGTGAGATTGTTAAGTCTCTAAAATGTCTGATGTGTATTTCCCTAAAGTTTTGATGAGAACTAAACATTGGTTAATGATTTAATTAACTGTCATATTGGTTGCTATCCTGTCTATCTAGTAAGCAGATCAAAACAGTAAGAATCATTTGTCTGCTCATATAGATGACTACCTGTCTGGATAAGTAAAAGTCAACCTATCTGCTGACTAGGATTATTGACTTCTTTCAAGAGACGTTTTCAACTTGACTTTCCACGAGTTCCTACACTCGTCTGAGGTTACTCGTTGAAGAACCAAGGACCTAACAATCTTTTGTGAGTTGTCCTATCAGAAAGAGACTCGAAGCCTTCTCTCCTACTTGGTCTCACTCTTATCAAGAAAAATCAGAAGTCACTCTCTGGTCGCGCTGTCGCGCACGCGCCAAAAAGGACGAGCGAGTTTAAAACTGTAGTATAGTGCGACAACTCGGATGTCGTCTCTCAAGGACTCTGAGAATATTACCTTTCACAAAAATCAGTTTTAGGGGTGGTTTGGATTGGAGTGCAAAATAAGAAACAAACAAAACAGAGCAATCAAACACAAGGCAGTTGAAAAGAGATTATCAATTATCAAACAACGATTAATCTACTGTCAAGAATTCCTAACTATCCTTGGTTAATGTAAACCCAAGCCCTAAGCAGATTCTTATCCCCTCCCGGTTGTAGTAGCAATTTACAAGCGAAACTACTACCACAGATACATGTCCCTATTCCCGAATTAAGCAAACGGGATTAAGCCCTTCGTGAACTAAGCGAACACGAAATGTACACACGCAAATTAAGCAGATGCGATTAATTATAGGAACATGATATCACCAGAGATAAATCAATACAATACAGTATACTCCTGAATTAAGCAAACAGAAATACAAAGTATGGTATTGAAAAGGGAAAAGCAATTAAAATAGGGATTACATAACCTCAAGTATATAGGATCCTCAAACAGTAGACTAATCCTAGGACTTAGTGCTCCATAGCAAAAACGAAATCACAGAGAAAAAATGTATATCAGAAAGTTGGAGAAGCAAAAGTCTCTACAAAATATTCAGAACAGCCTTTTATACAAATTCAGAATTCAGATGGCTCGCGAGGCGAGCAAACATTCACGAGGCGAATTTCATAAACAGTCAGCAACCCTTGGCATTCTCGCGAGGCGAAGTGTTGCTCGCGAGGCGAGACTCTTCAACTTCAAAACTGCCACGGCCGTGACCTTCAACACGGGCAAGCCGTGATCGTCTCTGACTTTTTCAGGTTTGGAAGACTCGCGGGGCGAGACCTTCTTCGCGAGGCGACCCAGAGACTTAACAATTTCTTGGAACAGTCAGGCTTCGGGGTCGCGTGGCGAGCATGGCTTTCGCGGGGCGAATCCCCTGTTCTTTATTTTCTCAACTTCTACTTAACCTGAAAACAAGGAAATAAGCATAAGTATATTATTTTGACTTAAAACTAGCTAAATTAACTTAAAACTACTCTAGAGACTCAAAACCTTGCTTGAGGACAATCTAATCTAATTTGGGTAAAAATACGATATAATTTGCACAAAACCCTGGTCATACTAGCTATAAAACTAGATGAGCCAGAGGCTTATCAAAATACCCCAAACTTAAACTTTGCTTGTCCCCAAGCAAACTAAGACTCAAAAATCAAAAAGACTCAAGACCTGACAAGCTTAAAAGATTCAACCAACATTGCACAAATTCAAGCAATACATCAAAACAGTTTTTCTTCATTGTTTCCCCCTTTTCAAACAGAGCAATCCCCACATTCATTTATTCTAAACATTTGAGAGTTTCATCATGAAAACAATCAGAAATCTAAGCAAGGGATCTAAGTCACACACAAGAGGGAGATCACCAAATTCAAACAACTGCCTTCCTCACAAGGGCATTATTTGTTCACTCAGTCACTCAGTTTATGTCAGGCTAACAACTTGCACTCAGTTTCACTTTTCAAGTACACTTCCCAAAAATTTGCTTTTCATCTCAAAATGGTTCCCACAGAAAACATGCAAGCAACATCAAAAGGTCTTTTATGGGTTGTAAGGGGGCCTGGCTAAGGGTAGGATATACAAAAGGAACTAAACTGAAGACCCTAGGAACTAAGAGAGCATGAACTATATTTACACTTTGAAATTCACTCAAGTTCCTTTCTTTATTTTTTTTCTTTACACTTCTGGGTGGCTACAGCCCTTTTTATTTCTTTTTGGCATTTTTGTATTTTTGTTTTTTTTCTTTTTTTTTTCTTTTTTTCCAACATTTGTACACTTTTTCTTTCACAAGCTTTTGGCTCCAACTCTTTTTCTTTTTTTCTTTTTTTTCTCAATCCCAACAACATATTACACCTTGCAGCCACCCCAAACTTTAGTTTCTTGCACCCATTCTAAGATTACATGCTCTCCTAATCCTAAGATCGGGTTAACATGGTTTTCCAGATTTTTGGGCTTATAACATTAGGTTATCAAGAACTAATAGGCTAATAGGCTCAAAAGGGCTAACTAGGGAACATGCATTAGGAATTGGTTTATTCAGGCCAAGTAGCTATTTACAAAGAAACTGCCTAAATCATTTGCTACACACATATAATCATGCAAACCAAAAAGAGATTCAATCAAATCCAGGGAAGTGCAACTTGAAAGTGATTTTCACACATTTTAAAACATGTTGGAGGCTCAAAACCTCACCTGGACATTCATGCAAATTGTTTGAAAGAGATACTATCCCTAGTGTGTGCTTCCTATCACCCCAAACTTATCATTCATCATGCTATCATAACAAAATCCCAAAGTTCAGTTTTCAATTTCACATGGGAATCACATTTCAAAAACAAATTTTTTTATTTTTTATTTTTTTTAGCTTAGGGGGAAATCATTACATATCAATCATGCAAGCAATCTGTGCAACATCAATCAAAATCTAACAAACTTGTCAATCAAAAGACTCAACACACAAATGCTCCTGAGCTTCTCAAATTATTCAGGAGCTTTATTCAAAGAAAAGAAAACTTTATTCAAAGAAAAGAAAAACTACAACTAGTTCCCTCCCCCACACTTAAAACATGCATTGTCCCCAATGAACAACAGAATTATAAGATCATAGTGAGGGAAAGGAAAAGAGTACTCCCTGATCAAGTGCAGTGTAAGCGGGAGCTGTCACCTGGATCCCATTCCTTGCGGTCTAAGTCCAAAGAGGTAGAGAGGGCCTCCGGTGCTCCTTCATCTTCTTCATGTTTCTCATCCACTGCACTGACAATTTTATCACCTGCTAAACATGCAGCAATCTCAGCACAAACCACAAAATGGTTAGCGTTAGTACAATCAAGAAAAGAAAGAATATCATCACAGCCATAATTAAGTGGAAAATTAGAAAACAAGTTCTCATGGTTATCCTCAATAGTCTCGGATACCCATCTCAATGTGGAATACAGAGTGCTCTTCCATTTGGATGTTTCATGGCATCAAATATGTTAAACTTTGCAACTATATCCCCAAACTTCATGGACATGGTCCCATCACCCACATCAATGTTAGTCTTGGATGTCTTCATGAATGGCCGGCCCTAGGATGATTGGTGATTTCTTGGAATGTGTCTACTTTGCCATGTCCAAGATGTAGAAATCAGCTGGGAAGATCGGATCATCAACTTGCACTAGTACATCTTCCACCATTCCCATGGGGCGGGCACAGTCATGTTGGCCAACCTGAATGGTGATACTGTGTACTTCAAAGGACCAAGATCCAGTTTGTTAAAGATGGAGGTAGGCATGACATTGATAGATGCTCCCAAGTCCAACATGCAGTTTTCAAACTTCTTGTCCCCAATAGTGCATGGGATAGTGAAGGTGCCTGGATCCTTGCACTTCGGTGGCGGTGCACGGGTGAAAGCAACAACTCTTTCTCGGCTTAGACTGGATAAGTCTTTGAGACATTTCTTCCCAAGTCAACCCTCTCATTAGTCTTCATCTTCCTCTTGTTGGTGCATAGGTCCTTCAGAAATTTTGCATATCTGGGCACTTGCTTGATCACATCCAACAGAGGGATATTAACACCCACCTTTCTCAAAACATCAAGAATTTCCTTCTCTTTATCTTCACCACCACTCTTCAAATTTTTCTGTAATCTGTGTGGGAACGGAATGGGTGGTCTATACACTCTCTCAGTTTCAACTTCAACCACGGGTTCGGGAGTAACCTCAACAAAGTAGGCTCGGGAGTAGCCTTCATAGTCTCTTCATCCTTTCCGAGTGACCTCAACAACCTTTCCGGACCTCAAAGATATGGAACTCACATTAGGGTTGGAGGCATTAGGATTGATCACCGTTTGTCTTTGGCAGTGGGTTGTTCTTTGACCTTGCTTTATATTATTTATGTCTGCGCCATCTGTCCAATATGTGTATGCAATGCACGAATACTCGCATCCGTCCTCTCTGCTGAAATCGTACCTTTGGATGCAGCCATTTGCTTTACCAAGTCTTCTAATGATGGTCCGAAGGTGCGAAGTGGTCACCGGAGGATGATTTTGAGGTGCCATCATTTGTTGTTGGGAAGAATTCCCATACCGCAGATTAGGGTGATTTCTCCAGCTAGGATGGTACCTATTAGTAGAGAGGTCTGGAATGTTGTACCGATTCTGACTGCCTCCTTGATTATAGGGGTTCACTGCATAAGCCTGAGGTACTTCATTGACAAATTCTTCTCTCTGGATTGGGCATGGATCAAATGGATGCTCAGGTGCATTGCACATGCTACATAACTTTGCCGGCTGAACCTTGTCTATTGCCAATTGTCTTACAAAGGAAGTCAGCTCATCCAATCTATTCTCAAGGGCGGCCTGGTTAGAAGATGAACTATGAATCTCATGCACACCTCTTGGCTCAACTGAATTTCTTCTTGTAGAAAACTGCTGGGAATTCAACGACATGTTCTCAATAAGTTGCTTAGCAGCAGCTGGGGTCTTATCAACTAATGCTCCCCCACTAGCGGATCCAACAGATTCCTATCCATAAGCAACAATCCTTCATAAAAGTATTGGATCAAGAGTTGTTCAGAAATTTGATGCTGGGGGCAACTAGAGACCAAATGTTTGAACCTTTCCCAGTATTCAGCTAGTGACTCGTTCCCTTGCCTTATGCCACATATCTCTTTCCTTATTGAAGCAGCTCTTGAAGCAGGAAAATACCTTTCTAGAAACACCCTCTTCAAATCATTCCAAGTTGTGATGGAGTTAGGCTCAAGGTACAATAGCCAATCCTTTGCAGCTCCTTGGAGTGAAAATGGAAAAGCCTTCAGCTTGATACTGTCCTCAGTGACTCCCTCTGCTCTCGAGGTTGTGGAGTATACAACTTGGAATTCTTTCAAGTGCTTGTGTGGATCCTCACCTGCAAGACCATTAAACTTGGGCAACAGGTGAATAAAACCAGATTTTAGTTCAAAAGGGGTGTCAGCACCAGGATAAGAAATACATAATCCATTATAGTTTACATCAGGGGCAGCAAGCTGCCTTAATGTCCTCTGGTCTCCCATGTTTTCAAAAGCAGTTTTAAAATTGGAATTACTACTAGTGCTAGCCCGAAATTTCCTACGGAGTGTGTGCAATGTTCTTTCAATTTCCGGGTCAAAATCACACAGTTCAGGGCAATGAGACCTAGTAGCCAGACCAATTCAAAACAGAAAAGAAATTGAAAGAAAGAAAAGAAAAGAAAATAAAAACAAATTGAGAAAAATAACAACTCAGAGTCCCCGGCAACGGCGCCAATTTTTGGTCGCGCTGTCGCGCACGCGCCAAAAAGGACGAGCGAGTTTAAAACTGTAGTATAGTGCGACAACTCGGATGTCGTCTCTCAAGGACTCTGAGAATATTACCTTTCACAAAAATCAGTTTGGGGGGGGGGGTTGGATTGGAGTGCAAAATAAGAAACAAACAAAACAGAGCAATAAAAAACAAGGCAGTTGAAAAGAGATTATCAATTATCAAACAACGATTAATCTACTGTCAAGAATTCCTAACTATCCTTGGTTAATGTAAACCCAAGCCCTAAGCAGATTCTTATCCCCTCCCGGTTGTAGTAGCAATTTACAAGCGAAACTACTACCACAGATACATGTCCCTATTCCCGAATTAAGCAAACGGGATTAAGCCCTTCGTGAACTAAGCGAACACGAAATGTACACACACAAATTAAGCAGATGCGATTAATTATAGGAACATGATATCACCAGAGATAAATCAATACAATACAGTATACTCCTGAATTAAGCAAACAGAAATACAAAGTATGGTATTGAAAAGGGAAAAGCAATTAAAATAGGGATTACATAACCTCAAGTATATAGGATCCTCAAACAGTAGACTAATCCTAGGACTTAGTGCTCCATAGCAAAAACGAAATCACAGAGAAAAAATGTATATCAGAAAGGTGGAGAAGCAAAAGTCTCTACAAAATATTCAGAATAGCCTTTTATACAAATTCAGAATTCAGATGGCTCGCGAGGCGAGCAAACATTCGCGAGGCGAATTTCATAAACAGTCAGCAACCCTTGGCATTCTCGCGAGGCGAAGTGTTGCTCGCGAGGCGAGACTCTTCAACTTCAAAACTGCCACGGCCGTGACCTTCAACACGGGCAAGCCGTGATCGTCTCTGACTTTTTCAGGTTTGGAAGACTCGCGGGGCGAGACCTTCTTCGCGAGGCGACCCAGAGACTTAGCAATTTCTTGGAACAGTCAGGCTTCGGGGTCGCGTGGCGAGCATGGCTTTCGCGGGGCGAATCCCCTGTTCTTTATTTTCTCAACTTCTACTTAACCTGAAAACAAGGAAATAAGCATAAGTATATTATTTTGACTTAAAACTAGCTAAATTAACTTAAAACTACTCTAGAGACTCAAAACCTTGCTTGAGGACAATCTAATCTAATTTGGGTAAAAATACGATATAATTTGCACAAAACCCTGGTCATACTAGCTATAAAACTAGATGAGCCAGAGGCTTATCACTCTCTCAAGAAACCTAGGATATCAGAACCAAAGACCAGTTAAAAGAATGCTTCCAACGTGCTTTATTCCCTAGTACCTCTGGTCTTTACACAAAAAGGGAATTATACTCAGCAAAGTAGAAAAGACTCTCTGCAAAACTCTGATATGGCTGATTCACGATACATAAAGCCATGACCCTACAAGTTAGAGTACAACCAACGTTCCTATTGCATTAATGGCTGCCCAGAACGACTCTATTGCATTTAATGAAGTTCTTCTTGAAGCCAACATATGAAGGAATGTCTCTAATGGATCTTAAATGCTTGAAGACTATAGATACATAAGTCATTGAAGATGAAGAAAGAACACTCGTAGCATCTAAAAGAGCCATTACTCTGCAAATTAATATCTTCATTCTTTCATTCTGTATTCTTCAATCATTTGAAGTTATTACACAGACTTTCCTAAGCTTTACATTTAAACCACTCTCTGAGTGTTAGTGAAAGATCTGTCTGTCTGAAGTTGTATTTATTACAAACCAAATTTGTCAAACAAATCTGAGTGAGCTTGAAGAGGCTAGGTGTGCAAAGAATACTTGTCTTGGAGCCTGAAGATGCTAGGTATGCAAACAATACTTAGAATATGTAACCTGATCAGTTATAGTGGATCAAACTTGGTGCTGCCAAGGACTGGACGTAGCTCTTTGCTTTGAAGAATGAACCAGGATAAATAACTGTGTCAATCTCGTTTTCCTTATAAACTCTTTAGTTGCTTTAGTTTTCTTATCCGTTTATCAAGTGGTGTGTTTGCCTAAGTCACTGTTAAAATTTCATCGGACAGGTCATCTGTCTATCTTGTATCTTTCCATTCGTTTGAACCAAGCTTCTGTATGCGAAAAGTTTTCAACTTTGTTTAAATTCTGATAAACATAATTCAACTCCCCTCTCGTATTTATAGTTGTCTATTTCAGTTTTTTTTTTTTTTCATTCTTTTTCGAGGGAGTGGGTATGAGTAGGTTCTCTGGGTGTTAGGGAATCATGCGTAGGGGGGTGGGTTTTTGTTTGATTACCTAGGAGCCATTCAGGTGAGGTTCTCTCCTTGATCACATGTTTGAAATGAAATTTTAACTTGATAAGCTATTCAGGTGAGATTCTCTCCTATAGGTATGAATGGTTATAGGCATGATCTACATACAACGAAAAAAGCATAACAATAATCATTTTTTGAAAGATAATCCATGTTAGGGAAAAGAAGAGATTTTTGGATTGAACCATGGATTTTTCACTTCCTGGGAGGCTGGGAGAACCCGTTTATTTTTTATGCATTAGTTGTTATATTTTTTTTAAAAAAAATACTTATAGAGTTATACCGATTCAATAACGAATACAAATATACAACATGAAACAAATTGAAGTTTAGACAAGTTTTACATCTAAGGAATCATTGTGTTATATGTGGTTGTCATTTTATCGTGTTCTCTGTCTGACATTTCTCTTTGTTTTACTTTCCTTAGAGTATACCTTTAAAGGCCAACAAATAAAAGGAAAAAGAACCATCACCGCCTGATCCAGAACTAGAGCCAGCTATTGAAATACTTTTTCTTTGCAGTTATGAAAGTCGTGGAAAGACATTTATAGATGCTCTTGCATTGAAGAAGCATTCTCATATCCATGGAGAAAGGCAATATGTTTGTTACTATAAGGGATATGGAAAGGTAGTGATTTTGTTACTTCATAGTTCAAAACACTCACATGCATTTCTTATATATATTTCCAAGGGTTGAATTTAAATTAAAAGTGCAGCATGCGGCAAAATTAGAACCAATGTACACTTTATTTTACCACTCTTATATCCGGTGATGAGTCTAATAACCTATAGCTACTAAAGATAGTGTTGAAGTTTTTAAGTATTTGGAAGGTTGGAACACTCCTGGTTCAAAATAGACATTTTCCAATTATTATTTTTTAATTATTAATCACAGTTTTTATTTATATAGTGCTATGTCTCAAGTTGCAACAACTATCATACCTTGCTGCGGTTTACATTAATGTCAAGTCTATTCAGCAGTGCTAAAAGCATTTTGTTTATGTTGCAGAAATTTCTAGATAGCTCAAAGTTGAAAAGACAATTTCTGCATGAAGATTTAGTGAAGTGGTTGGAGCTGATCCCATGAAGTGTTTGTGTCACGTGATGGGTATGTGTTGCATGGTCCTCCCAAACACTACTAGAAAATTTGGATTTTCAGATGGAATTTTCGGACGAAAATATTTCCGTATGAAATTTTATGAATATTTCGGACGGATTTGAGACGAATGTAATTTTCAATGAGATTCCGTCTCAAATCCGTCTCTACTTTGTCCCAAACTTTCGTTTCAATAACGCGCCAAAATATTTCCCACGGATTGATTTCATATTTTTTTTTATCTTGGGTCTTTTTAACCATCCGTATGAAATCTGTCCGAAAATTTGAGACAGATTTCACACGGATTTACTAGAAAACTTGGATTTTCAGACATAATTTTCGGACGAAAATGTTCCTGTATGAAATTTTAAGGACATTTTGGACGGATTTCGCATGGATCGGTTTCATTTTTTTTTATCTTGGGTCTTTTTAACCATCCGTCTGAAATCTGTCCGAAAATTAAGACAGATTTCACACGGATTTATCATTTTTTATAACATATTTTATTAAAAACTGATTTTTATTAAATTGCTAGTCGCACCCCTCCTTTTCTCATGCACACCCCACTCTTTTCTTTCCTATTTCGGAAATGATTTTTTGACACAGAATTTGGGACAACATACGGTACACCGTATGAACAGTGTCGCACAGTGCGGCACTGTAGCACTTTTTTTTTTTTTTTTAAATTTAAATTTTTTTTGTAAATAAATTTTTTGATTAAGTATGTGTCAATATCTGGTGAACGGGGTACAAATATCTGGTGAATGCCTTCAAATATGTGGTGAATGCCCATACTAAAACCAAGTTTTGGATGCCTTAGATTATCTGGTGAACGTAGTTCAATTATCTGGTGAATGCCTTCAAATATGTGGTGAATGCTCATACTAAAACCAAGTTTTGGATGCCTTAGAGTATCTGGTGAACGTAGTTCAATTATCTGGTGAATGCCTTCGAATATCTGGTGAATGCCCATACTAAAACCAAGTTTTGGATGCCTTAGATTATCTGGTGAACGTACTTCACTTATCTGGTGAATGCCTTCGAATATGTGGTGAATGCCTATACTAAATTAGCTTGTGGATGCCTTAGATTATCTGATGAACGTAGTTCAATTATCTGGTGAATGCCTTCAAATATGTGGTGAATGCCCATACTTAATCAAAAAATTTATTTAAAAAAAAATTTAAATTTTAAAAAAAAAAACTGTGCTACAGTGCCGCACTGTGCGGCATTGTTGATACGTGTACGTATGTTATCCGGCATTTTGTGTCAAATTAGCAAACCTGTTCCTATTTCTGCTGCTCAATCGTCTTCTTCCTCTACAACCCAAACTTCTTTCTTCTCTCTCTTGACCAGAATCGCCACCCAGCCCCTGCCAGCCCAGCTCCGTGCCATCGCGTCGCGTGCACCGCCGCCGGAGCCGTTCAACCACCGCGTCCTGTCTGCCCAGCTCCAACCCGCGTCCTTGTTGTGCCTGGTTCGTTCCTCAGCCGCGCGGAAACGCGCTCCGCCACGGTGAGTCGAGTGAGCCATCGTGGAGCACCATCCACCACCGCATGGAGTGGAGAGGACGACAACCTCGCTTTCTGTCAGGTTGGTGAGCCGTTAGGAAGCCGTTTCCGTCATGGTTGCTTCTGGAACGTTGATGCTGCCGTCGCGCTGCTGCCGTCGCCACCATCTTCAGCCACCACGTCTCCTTCTTCCTCTTGGTTGGGTGAGTGATTTTCTCACTTTATCTAATTTCAAGAATCCCCAAATTTTCCCAAACCCTAACCCTAGCTTTTGAATTCAGATTTCAATCTCTCTCTTTCTCCATCGCTTACGTTCTCTCTCTCAGGTTGCGATTTGAAGGTAAGATTTGAAGGTGAGGGTTCTGCAATTTGAAGACAAGATTTACTTGAAGATAAGAAGTTCAATATGCAATTTGAAGGTAAAATGTTCGATCTGTAATTATGGTCGTGATTTGTCAATTTGTTTTGCTCTCTCTTAATTTGATCATCTTTTTTCACTCATGATACGAAGAGTGTAACATAATTCTGATGACATTATATGTCTAGTAGTATTGCACCTCACTTGTTTGACAAAATGCCTAGATCAGAATTTTGGTCATGCTTAACTACTGTTTTAATTGGTTATTATGTTGCTTAACTACTGGTGATGCTTTGATTTTAACTCCAGAAAATAGTCCTTGCATGCAAGATAATAATCTTTTGCATCTTTGAAATAATGACCTTAAGATTGATGTTAGGAAATTGGTGGTTGTCATGAGCGATGGTTCAAGTTCTTTATTCTCAATAATTTTCAACTTTAGGACTAAAAATTCAGTAATTAGTGACAAAGGGAGACAAAAAAAAGTGTATATGAAGTTATTAACAAGTGCATTACCAATTGAAAGATCATCTGAATAACCAGAGAGACATGACTGAGCATGAATCTGGCGTCCTTGATCAAGTAGGATTATAGGTGTGGATGGCAACCCAGAATCCATTATCTTAAACTAGATTAATTGTTAATCTTTTATCTTTCCTGACATTTGCTTTGAATCTTTTGGTACTTGTATCTGAGTAAAATTGGTCACACAACCTAGAGCATCAACTGCACTTTTGCAGCTTGTACTTGATCAGGTGGGGTATTTCCACATGTCCGCCAACCCACTATCTTTTCCACTTTGTACCAATCATTAATCATATGCTTGTTTGTTATTTTAATTTTGGATATGGTGAAATATTGTTGCTGTTTTTATTTTCTCCCATGTCCATTGGAGTTTTGTTAACTATATTTGTGACATCAAAGGGAAGGTCATCACAAGTTGTACCTAAGCTTAAACACATGGAGAAGCTAGTCACTATGGGGTTTAGTTTGGTTGTTGGTTTTTTGTTTATAGCCATTTTCTTGGTCCTTCTTTGGTTTTTTTCTGTTTTCAGGTTTTTTTTACTGGTATGTTCTGTTTTGGGTGGGTGTTATGCACATATGTGTTTTTCTTAAAAACCTGTATGCAGCCTTCTGTATGGTTGGGAAGTGAGTTTTCAATGTGAGTCTTTAAGGTTCAACTATGTGGTTGTTAGATACGCCTTTTGTGTGTGTGTGTGGTGGGGGTCTTTTGCAAACATAATGAGATAGTTTGACTAAGAGTTGTAACCAATTAACATAGTTGGTAAAAAAAAAAAAGCATATACATATTCTTTTTAATCTTGTCTGCTAAGGAGAATGTGGATATTTCTTGTTGACTTTTGAAATTGATGAAGAGATAGTTTGACTTTCAAAATTTGCATTGGTTAATAGTTTGAATACCCAAGCTTTATGATAATGATTTTAATATTGTGATTGAAACATGATGAAGGAATGGTTGGATACTCTTTATGATCAACTTGAACAGGCTATGGTTAAGGCTGAGAATGCTAGGCAAGGTGCATATCAAGAAACTTAGGTGTGGGAAAGCTGAAAAAGAGGCCCTTGATACTTAAAGTGACACCATATATACTACAACTACCCTACAAAGTAAGCTTCTATGGTTTGTCTATAAATCAAAGGAAACTTTTCTAGTAGTAGTCATAAACCAAGTGTGATCCTAGTGTCTTCACTCTTATTTTGGACCCGATGCATCATTCTGACCATTTATTTATGACCATAAGCTCCAGTTGCTGATATATATTTCATAGTTACATGCTTAAACATTAAGTTTCATTATTGGCAGCTTTATTGAGGTACTTAAAACAGGTACTTTTGATCAAAAAATTGAAAAATTTGATGATGTTGCATTTGATTCAGCTTGCAACCATGTTGCATTTCACTATTATTGTGGTCTTATACGAAAGTTATGAATTTGGAAGAGAAAAAAATTGAACATTTTGTCTTGTCATGTGTTGCCAATTGATTAGGGAGCATGTTTCAAAGTAGAGAGTATCTTAATGTGATGGTGTCCATTATGTGAGTACAAGCCAAATGGTTTGAATATCCATATTTCCTGTCTTGTTATTTAAATTAGTTATAATGTCTATTATCTTGTTACAGTGTGATGAATGCTTTTTCGGAAGGACTCACTATCTTTTATTTGATTATAGTAACATCCTTCTCGTTTATGATGGTGGCCACGAATTAATCAATGACGACGATGATTAGATGACAACGACGATGATATGATGATGATGAGGAGATGATGGATGATGTGCTAGATGAAGATGAAGAGTTTAGTGATCAAAGTAACAATGAGGAATAAATTTATGTCTTTGATGTTTGTAATGATATTTTAATGCTTTGAATCTTAATATATCATTCTTGTATTTCAAGATACTTTGTGTTTTTGTTTATTTGAAGCTTGATACTTGTCTAGATCGAGTGGTATCTTAATAATAATTATTTATTATATTATATTAGATTCCAAGTCCAGGTACCTAATTTGGTATGCATAATTATTTAAGTTTGACCCTTTTTTATTAACAAACATGATTTGTTTATCAAAAAATATTATTTAAATATGATTATCCAATCCTTGGGAAATCTGTTCAAAATAATATCATAACATTCGTCTGAAATCCGTCCAGAATTTGCATGAATAGCAATATTGAATCCGTCTGAAATTCGTTCGAAATTAAGCCAATATAACAAAAATTCAGATTTTTGTGTTTGTCCGAAATCTGTCTAGAACTAATTTCGGATGGAATTTCGGACAGAATTTTTAATTTGCAACGGGGCTTTTTCGGACGGGGATGTTCCGTCCGAAATTAGTTGTCCGTCCAAAATCCGTGAGAAAAGTGTCCAAATTCCGTCTAAAATCCATCAGTGAATCCGTCCAAAAATTACAATTTTCTAGTAGTGAAACCGATGCATGCCAGATTCTTTTACATTAATGATTGTCATTTGTGATCTTTCCTTCCTAAATTTTCTGCTATGAAAGATGACAATCATGTTCTAATTTAGAGATTTTCAAATGATTATACATATTTTTCAACCTAATGATTATTCACCTTTATCAATTATTTTTTGTGTATCATGCCAAGTGAAATAATTCCATAGTGCCTTCAATTTGAATATTACTGTTATTCTCAGCCGCTTAATTCAGTGGCGATTGGTTTCGATTCAGCCACTAAATATCGGTTTATCAACCAAATTGTTAAAGACACCTCTGTATCTTGCCCCCAATTTTTTCTGTGAATTTCCCAATAATGTTTTTCTTCTATTATTATATTCTATCAATGGCTTTTGCCCATGTTGAAAGTTAGCGCTGATCTTCAATGTTCTTTGCTTAAATGTACATAATGGTTGGGGTGGGGGAAATAGTACACATAGTGGCGCTGGACTAGGGTGAGAAGAATGAGAAGGGGAAGGAGATATTTTGGAATACTGTACTGAATAGCAAATTTTAGTGACAAATTTGCTTATTTTGTTTGTTTGAATTATAATGACATAATTAGTTGGTGGATTTGCATTTGTCACAGTTGTGACATGTGTTTGTGATCCTCTGGTCCCTGCATTCCTCAAGTCCACTTGCAAAAATCAGTGATTACCAGCAATATCTGTTGCATGGTATGAGAGCATAGGCAAAGACAATGATCTGGACAATATTTGTTCCAGTTAACCCAAACAACTTTTATGTACTGAAATATATGGAAGAAATAAGGTAATTTGTTTTTCTTCTTCCTTATGTTGCCCTACTGTTTGGTTTTTCTTTTGTGCAAGGATGTGTCAGGTATCTCTAACTGCGCGCCACTGGAGAGTGTCATCTTTCAATTTGTCTTTTGACTGAGTTGTAATCTATTTCTTACTTTTATATTATGCTTTGCAAGTTGGGATGATATTGATCACAAGGTGCAGGCAAGAGGTCTAGAATCTTAGGCAAGCTTTTATGGAAGAAATTAGGCAATTTATTTTTCTTTTTCCTTATCTTCCCCTACTGTTCGGTTTTTCTTTGTGCAAGGGTGTTATGCTTTGTGCATGTTTAATAATATAAGAAGTCTTTTTGTTATCTCATACAGTTAAGTTTTCCTTATATAAAAATCATATGCATGGTTTCACATTTACTATGGCTAGCTCTGATAGGGGAGGTGTTCATACTTTTATCTAGATTTGTTTAAGTCAGATAATGAAATTAAGTTGTGAATCTGTGCAGATTAAAGTTGCTTATGGTTAAGTTAATTCCACCTACTTATTTTCTTTTATGGATTGCTCACTATTTTTATATGTGAATTCATGCTAACATAGCTAAGGTTGTACTGCGTCTTCCAAGCTTTAGATCTGACAAGCTTTCGAGGTTCAAACGTCATTATGTAGTGAAGAGGGATCATTGCAATAGGGAGAATCTTCGTAGTATAGAAATTATAGACTTGAGCTATTTGAAAATGATATCTTACTATTAAAGAAAAATAGACCTGAGCTATTGTGAAGAGTGGGTTTTGGCTGTTAAAGGATTAAAATTCATGGACCCTATATTTGTTAAGTGTAACCTTTTGCAGCTTGGCTTTGTTTTTTTTAGAGTTTGTAGTTACCCGCAGTTGTTTAAAAATATGTACTTATGAAGGGACATGTCGTTTGCCAACTACTTTTGATGATACTTATAACTATGCTTGGGGTTATCGTGGATGTTATGTACTTTCAGGAAATTAATTTTGATGATAAGCAACAAAAGTAAAACAATTGAATGAGATAATGAAAGTGCAAGATCAAGGAAATATCATCCAAGACCAAGAGAAGAACTTCGAGGGTATATAACTTAAGTTTGGTCTTAGGATTATTTGTAAGATTCAAGTGTAGGATTGACTATTAAAATTGAATTAATTAAAAATTGTTTTTAAAATTGAAAATGGGCTTAAGGTTTTTCAAAGAATTGGAAAGTTGTTTTTCATAAGTGTTAGAATGTTCTTTAGATTGAAAAATATCATTTTTCTGATAAAAGAACATCTCGTAATTGAATTACCAGAACTCCTGTAATCTATTACCACTTTATGGAAAAATCAATATTTAAAAGTATTAGTGGTAATCGATTACCAGACTTCCGTAATCGATTACCAGCTTTCTGGAAAGCTCAGTATTTCAAACTGACAGCTCGTAATCGATTACCAGTACATATGTAATCGATTACCAATCGCGAAAAAGTGATTTCTGGTGCAGAAAATGCATGACAGTTGTGCAAAACGGTTATATTTTGAAACCCCACTATAAATACTCTGTAGCAGCCCGAAAAACCCTAGGTTAACACTCTAAGAACACTTGCCCAACATCTCTAACCTCAAGATTCAATCTTTCACTCTTGAAATCAAGATTTGAGCCAATCCTACACAAGGGTCACAGTGCTTCAACTTGTATTGATTCAACCTTTTGAGGTATTCTTCTTTTAATCACTTATTGCTTGATTTGTATTGGTTAAAGAGAGTGAGGAATCTCTCTAGTTTGATTTGTAACAAGGGTGAGGTATCCCTTAAGTAGATTTGGAGACTCTAGCACAAGGGTGAGGTATCCCAAGTGAAAAGGGCTCTTTGTAAAAGGGTGGGGAATCCCTTTAGAGGAAGAAGGTGAGGTATCCTTCTTGTATTGAGAGAAAATCTTAGGGTGAGGTATCCTTAAGTCCGAAGGGTGGGGTATCCCTTTGGTGAGTAGTATTGAGGCTCTTGGACGAGGTGGGGTATCCGAGTGGAAAGTTCTCTAAGTGTTGTAAAGTTTGAATTGATTACTAGTGCAAAATACTCACAAATGTAATATGGGGACTGGATGTAGGTCACTCAAGGGAGTGATTGAACCGGTATAAATTGATTGTATGATTTCCTCTTCCTTTATCTTTTTACAATTTCTCAAAAATTAGTCTAGGTCACAAAAAGGGGACGAAAATTTTATAAACCCAATTCACACCCCCCCCCCCCTCGGGTTATGGTTGCCACGACCAACAGTTATGATCTGTTGGAGCCTTCCTACATAGTGGGATTAATTAATTAGTTTACTCTCCCTACAAATGAACATTAAAGGTAGCTTCTTATTCTTTTTGAAATCTATTTGGTTTTTTTTTAATTGCATTCTTAATTTGATAGCATATGAGTATTGTTTTGCACTCTCTAACTTGGTTCTTTATTTTTATTTGTTAGATTTTGCTAAAGATCCTTGCTTTTATTTGACGTTGGTATACACCAAGTGATCATGCACATACTCACAACAATAGTCGGATGCTTAAACCTCTTCAATATTTGAAACACTCACTAGTGGAAAATATGCTTTATACATCACGGATTCTACATTGTTTGCATTAAAACCGTTGTAGAAAATAGCACGGTGGCATTTTTGTAATAAAATGGACCCTGGGAATGACTTTCTCCATCGGTTGCAAAAGCAACCGTTGTAGAAAGTAGCACGGTGGCATTTTTGTAATAAAATAAACTCTGAGAATGACTTTCTACAACGGTTACTCTTGCAACTGATGTAGAAAATCTACTTTCTACGATGGTTACTCTTTCAACTGATGTAGAAAGTCTACTTTCAAATAACTCCTTGCCCCATTATAGAACCATAGCATTCAATGTTCACTCATTCCCCTCCGTTTCAGAGATTCAGAGACATGTTCAAGCTCATTCTCCATCCACGCTCCTCCGCTGTTCGCGCACCCTCCGCCCAAGCTCTGTTCGGCCGCCCTTCTCCACCGTTCACGTGAGCCTTCTCGGCCATTCCCACACTGTCTCTGCCCTTCTCAGTCGTTTGTGCGCCGCATTCTCCGTCGTTCGCTCAATCATCGTCAGGTTTGCTTCTTCCTTCTCCATTTCTTCTCATAACCCTCACTCACCTCACTGTTTGTCTCTGTTCTCTACCATTCTGATTTGAGGCACTACCATCTCCTTCAACGTTGAACTCTCCATCTCCTTCAATGTCGGTCGTTCCATCTCTGCCAACGACGACTGTTCCATCTCCTTCACTGTTTCGGTTTGTTCTCCTCCTTCTCTATTTTCTCTAACCTTCTATTTTTTAACCTATTGTTTACTAGATTTATGGTATTTCATTGAAAATCTTGAAATTATTGTAGGTGTAAACTTGATTTTGGGTATTTCTATCCTCAGTCCCCCTCTCTCTATCGTTCTCTCTTGGTATTCATCACCATAGGTAATTTTTTTTATTCAACAGCAGAGAATAAACATATTGGTTGGTTGGTTCTCAATCTATGTGTGTGTGTTTTTATAAGCATCAATGAATATGTGTTGAAAGCAAGAGGGAAACAAATTTTGATGTTTTGCTCTCTCTAGGTCATGTGGAAACAAGTTTGAATGCATCAAATTCTATTTGTTATGTTTTTTTGAAAAGTTTTCAGTGAATGTGTTGATTGGATATGATATATCTTTGTTCTGTTTGATGAATTTCCTGAGAAGAACGTGGCTGAATCAGGACTGGCTGGCGAAGGCACTTCATCTGCCTGATGATTTCTATTCTACTGGTAAGGTCTTGAACAACGTATTTATTCTAATTCTAATGTGAAATTTTGTTCCCACTACTATGTCTTTTATTCTTTTAAGCTCAAGTGAAAGAACATATATGTTTTGTCTTCCATCTGAAATAGAATAGGCAGTGTTTTCAAAAGGTGTTTTAATTGATAGTTAAAGCAAATAATAGATGAATTTCTTACTTATTAATACTTCCTCCTTCTGCCTCCCCACATTCCTTTGTGATTTCTTTTTGTTTTAAATTTAGAATATGACTCACTCTTTGCGTTGATTTTTCTTCTTTAGTATAACATGGATTTCTACTTGCAGATTGAATTGGTGAGTTCAGCTCTCTTGCTACTTTTATAACTTGTCATGGTGCAATTGGATTAGTATTAACTATTAAGTCACGCAAGCTGATATGGTTTCTGAACAAACATTATTAAATTTTTTAGGTACCATGTCTGAGGGACAATTATGCATATCTTTTACATGATGTGGATATGGGCACGGTTGGTGTTGTTGATCCTTTTGAAGTCGTGCCTGTCATAGATGCATTGAGCAGGAAAAATCGAAATTTGACATACATACTCAACACTCACCATACATACATACATACTCAACACTGATTGGTTCTGGAGCTGACAACGAAAGAATTACTGGTATTGATATATATTTGAGTGATGGTGATAAGTGGATGTTTGCTGGCCATGAGGTGCATATAATGGACACACCTGGTCACACCCGAGGTCACATTTGTAACACCCTTCTCGGGTGCTACATTGTCTGAGACATTTTTTATAAGACTGAGCAAAACGGAAAATAATTATTTTGCCAAAAATACGGGTTTATTTTTTTTCTTTTCTCTTTCGCAATAATACCATACATAGTCTTTAACATATAACATCAACTTATGCATCAATATTATACAAACCAAGTTCCAAATATAATCAGTCATACATATTCAGAAAGAAGGCGGAAATACCAACGCCGGTAAGTAACAACAGACTGAAAGATGTTTATAATAATAATATCTTTAGAGACATAGCTCCACAAATATAATATAGACACGAGACTGACCTGATACAAAATACTGAGAAAAATCCATTATACTAAAGCCCTCGAGACGGTGTCCATGTCCCCAAGTACGCTCAAACTCCAGCAGGATGTGATGGAGAAACAGTATTGTAACATCCCTGGCTGCTTTATGGATTGACAATTGTCCCCACAAATCAACACGGGTCTTTTCAGCGTGCTTTGTCCTCACTCACACACTTCCCGGGAAAACTTCCCAGGAGGTCACCCATCCCAGAATTGCTCCAAGTCTAGCACGCTTAACTATGGAGTTCTTAAGTGACGGGCTCCCGAAAAGAAGATGCATCTTGTTAGTATAGGTAGTACCAATCAATTCATATAACCCTTCCTCATCTGTATAGTCCCATACATACACAGTCTCGTGGATCCCTCTCATTCGGGTGTGTAATCGGTTCATTCATGTGTCCCTCCGCCTAGAAGTCTGCCAGGAGCCGCTCCTTGTCCGTGCCTTCTTGCACCGACGATCACTCCCCGCCCTCGTCGGCACCCGGGTGTTACATGCCCACCAACATTCGCTTGGTTCGTCCAACGCAAGATAGAAAACAACAAACCAGAAAATACAGAAATGAGGTGAGATTTTCGTTCATCTTACACTTAACGCAGACATGCAGTGGTACGACACACAGGTATGCACAAATATCAATAAATAGTTATATCATCCATCACAACAGAAATAATAATGTTTCACAATAACATAATCACAAGGCACCATTTTTCCTAGATAAGAGACATCTAAGACTTGAGGAATGACTTTGATCCCCTATACCATGGTTTTAACAAACAGTTGGAGAGAGTGGTTCGGATGATTGTTCCGGACTACGCCAGCCCTGGGCAATAGAATGCGTCCAGAGTCATCAACGTGCACATTGGTTTTTTCGGGAACATCCTACACTACCAGAAAATACATAGTGTCTAGTAGAGTATGTCGGTGTATTGCAAGATCACCATGCCACAGAAGAGCAACCAACTCGGCCTATATGAGTATTTCATACCCCGACATCCCCAAGCATCAATAGATCGTCACTACGAAATTCGCACCCGCATTAAAGTGTTAGCTTGATCTCCTAGGCACAACGGCCTTACAGAACATAGTTTCACTATGTGTTTAGGTAAACTTTGCCGGAAATACGTTCTTCTCGTCTATCCATTGGATGATATAGTTTGATTCCATCAGAATCCTTTCAATGTACTGTAACAGATGCTAGATGTCCATAAGTTCGAATCACTGGTACTTAATCATCAAGCTAAAGTTCTCAAGTAACCTTTCACCTTTGTGCAAAGTTTTCTTAGAATACTTGATTACGAAACCTAGCACATTATGAGATTGGAACATAAGTCCAATTATTTATTCCTCTGTACTTTTCTAGTTGAGCCTGTTTCTTTGGCTTTCAATAAAACAAATCATACCGAGTCCATTAAATTTTATGGAATATGGATAATAAATTATCCATACTTTATGACATAAGGTCGTGTTCCACCCCACGTCATAAATTATTACACTAGTGGAAAATATACATTAGACGGTAAATGTTTACGTCAGTTAACCAAAAGCTAGACGTTAAAAAGGAGGCGGTGGCAGTTTTGTAAATATCAGACTTCATTAATTCAATTTTAACGTCAGTTCAATAAACAACTGACATTAAAAATGAACCTTTTAACGTCAGTTCTTCATTGAACTGACGTTAAAAGTGCGTCACTTCACTTTTAACTTCTGTTCTTTCATCAACAGACGTTAAAGGTTATTTTAATAATTTTTTTTATCTAGTATACGTAGCCTTACGCATTGCCTTCCTCAAAGTTTCAGTTTCACAATTGCTTTGATGTTTTGTGTTTCTGTTTTGAAAACTAAAATATATGTGCGAAGTATAAGTTGAATCAATAACCCAAACCGGATCTCATTCATTGAAAGGGTTTAAAATCCTTTAAAATCCTATAAAAAGTTACATTGATAGGGTTTAAAATCCTATAAAAAGTTACATTGAAAGGGTTTAAAATCCTAAACATCTGTTGAGGCTTCGTTCCCTTCACGGGTGAGCAAGAGAGGAGAGTCGAGCAATCGAGTTTTCCAGAGCGACTGAGCAAGGGTGCACCCGATTTGTTTCAGCAATGGTCTTGGAACAATCATTTGCTTCCAAAGCTGACGTTCTGGTGCTGTAGCAGCCGATTCTCCAAATAGATAAGGTGAGCAACTAACACTATGTGATTTACATAACCTTATCACCCATGTTATGTGATTTACACAGCCTCAGAAGTTGTTTGACCATTAAGACAAAGACCTTTGAGTCTAGGAATAGGAAGAAAGAGTGATGAAGTTAATCTCCACGGCAGAGCCATATTGTGAAGAAGAAAATTAAAAGGATGGAAGGAAGCTATTTATAGGAGCAGGGGATGAAGTTACTAAGCTATTCTGATTTTTTTGAAAACTTACCTATAAACTTTAATGCTCATTAAGAGGATTAAGTTACAAGGTGCATGGGTAAGCAGCACAGTAGTCAAAGGAATGAATTCTTGCAGAAACTTATACACCTTTAACGTCAGTTGTTTAATATAACTGACGTTAAAAGTGTTTTTAAAATAAAAAAATATTTATTTTTAACGCCGCTTTTTATACAATCGACGTTAAAAGTGTGGTTTTTACTTCAATATATGTTGTGACTCCGGCAAGTGTACCGGGTCGTCGCAAGTAATAAAAACACGGTAAGAGTCTACCGAGGTCGAACACAAGGATTGGGTTACCAATTCGACTAATTTCGCGAGAAATCAGATAAGTTGGTTAAGTAGAGAAAGTGGTTGGAAAGAAATTAGGATCACAATTTAAATTAACAAATCGAAATAATCAAAGATGTGGTGATGAAATCTGGAATTAAAAGCATCTAAGGTTTCGAATCCACCTACCCAATCATGCAAAGTACCCAAGTGATATTGCTCTCCTCCCTAGGTTCAATTTTAATGTCAACGGGACCCCTAAATTCTCCTATATCCACTGTCGTGCTCAATAGGACGTATTCGATGATTTGAGTTAATTACTTCCTAGGTCTCTTAACCCTAATCTCGAATTCTATTAATTCTTGTTCCCTAAGAGTTGCATCGATCTCCTATTCACTCTCGTGCAACACTCGATCGATGTTCCCAATTCAAGTTCTGAAACGCAAATCGCCTCTCGGCCGCATACACGTTTAACAAGTTGATCACGCAAGCATATAATCAACACAATGGAATCAGAATTGAAAAACAATAATTGAATTAAGAGAGAGAGAGTTACATCACATGAATACTATGCCGCCATAGGTGGCTTCATCGATCCCTTAGACAAGATGATTAGTTCCTCATGTCCGTAATAACAACGCACGTACAATCGGAATTCATCCTAAGCCTAAGAATTAAGAGAGGAGAAGAGGAGAAGAAACCCCAGAATAAGGATTACAAAAGGTCTCTGAAAATTCTGATCCAAAAAGTTCTCTTTTCTGTTCTGATCTGCTCTATTTATAAGGAGGCCACGCGTCACGGCCGTGATGGCCATCACGGCCAGGCCGTGATGGCTTCTGCTTCTGGCGCACTTCTGGAATTTGAACATTCGCGACGCGAAGGATGTCTCGCGACGCGAGTCCTCTTGTCATGGCCCGTGATATGAATCACGGCCAAGCCGTGATGTTCTCTGTCTTGTGTGGATTTTGGGTCACGGTCGTGATACACATCACGGCTAGGCCGTGATGGTCTCTGACTTGTGTGGCATTTAGGTCACGGCCGTGATATACATCACGGCTAGGCCGTGATGGTCTCTGTCTTCCCGGGTCTTCAAACTCTCGCGGGGCGAGAATCTCCAGAATGCCAATCTCCACTATTTCTTGACTTTCCTTAATTCTTAGAGCTCACTTATGGACCTGAAAACAACACAAGCAACCACAAGCGTAATTCTATCCAAAAGAAGCTAAAAACTACAAAAAAGACGCAAAACGAGTCAAAGTCCAACTTAGGAACAAAACAAGGCAAATTTGGGCAAAAACGAGAGTGAACTCGACTAATTGGCACATAAACCCTAGTTTATCTAGTCATAAAACTAGATAAGCCGGAGGCTTATCAAAACACCCCAAACTTAAACCTTGCTTGTCCCCAAGCAAGCTTAAAACTCAAAAACGACTCAAGACTTGGCAAGCCTAAAGATCTAATCAATTTCGCACAAATTTCATGCAACTTTACAAAAAAGTTTTATTCTTTTATTCCCCCCCCCCCCCCCCCTTTTTCATCAATGTAATCCCCACATTCATCTACTTTAAACAATTGAGAATTTATCATTCATGCCATCATTACTCTAAGTTGAGGCTCAAAGATACACACAAAGGAAGATCACCTATTCCAAACAATTGCCTTCCTCACAAGGGTATGTAAAATTTCACTCATTCACTCAATTCGTCAAGGCTTTCAACTTTTTCACTCAATTTCACTTATCAAGAGCACTTCCCATGAATTTGATTTTCATCTCAAAAGTAGTTCCCACGAAAACATGTATGCAACATCAGAAGGTCTTTTAAAGGTTGTAATGGGGCCTGGCTCAGGGTAGGATAATGAAGGATATTTAGGCTTAAGTCCCTAGGAACTAAGAGAGCATGAGCATTTTGACACTTTTTCCACTCAAATTCCTTTTTCCATTTTTTTCATTTGGGCTCGGGTGACTACATCCTTTTCCTTGCTAATCTTTTTGTTTTGCCCCTTTTCTTTTGGCAATTTTTTGTTTTCTTCTTTTCTTTCCTTTTCTTTTTGCCTTGGGTCAACCTTTATTTTCTTTTTCTCACCCCAATATGGCACATCACCTTGTAGCCACCCCAAACTTAGTTTCTCACCACCTTTCTCTTGCTCATTTCCATGCTCTCCTAATCCTAAGATTGGGTTAACATGGTTTTTCAGATTTTGGCTCGTAATGTAGGGTCATCAAGAAACAATAGGTCAATTGGGCTCAATTTGGCTAACTAGGGAACATGCATTAGGGGTGGTCCTTTTTAGGCCAAGTGGTTTTTCAAAGAAAATTGCCTAAATCATTTGATGCAACATATAAACATGCAAACCATATAGAGATTCAAGCAAATTCGGAAAGTGCAACTTAACAGTGATTCACACATTCAAAAACAGAGTTGGAGGCTCAAATCCTCACCTGGACATTTTGCAAACTGTTTGACCGAGATACGATTCCTAGTGTGTGCACCCCCTCACCCCAAACTTATCATAAATCAAGTAATCACAATAAATCTCAAAGTTCAGTTTTCAATTTTTAAGTGGGGATAAACTTTTCTATTATCAGAATCTAGGGGGAAATCATCAATGGTCAAATCAATTCATGCAATCAATCTATGCTCAATTTAATTAAAATCTAATAAGCTTGCCGACACGACATTCATACAACAACTCTTGATCTTCTCAAATTATTCAAGAGTGACAAACAAAAACAAAACAAACACAAAAACAAAAACAAAAACAAGATTGAGGAAAGGAGAGGGTACCTAGCTTGGGTTGCCTCCCAAGTAGTGCTTGTTTAACGTCCCGAGCCTGACTCAAGTCGCCCCTAAGGGTTAATCCGGAGGAAGATCCTGCTTGCCATGCCATTCCTTGGCCCGTTCTTTGTAGGTTTGTGCCCTTTCTTCTGCTCGCATGCGGTTCCCGGACAGCTCATTTAAGTTCAGGACCCTTCTATAATCAGCACGAACTCTCCACTCCGTGGTGATCCTTTTTGAGATCAATTCATTGTTTGTACTGACCACCACGGTTGTGCCACCCTTCAACCTTGGTGCTTTACCCCTCTTTTTCATTCCTTTGCTGCTGAGTTCTTTCTTTGCACATTCTTCCCTTGGGAGACTCGGTATGGGTTCCATGTCTCGTAGCCACTCAAGGTAGACTTCATCCCCCGAAGGGCCTTTTTCCTCACTGTCTTCCTCATGAGATTCTACCGATACTGTTTCAAATGAAGGATCATGGTCTTCTTGAGTTGCCTTTACCTTTTCAGTTGGGTCCACCACATCCACTCGATACACAGCTGACTTCTCTTCCGGGTGCTTAATCGCTTCAAAGACATTGAAAACCACCTCATCATCATTCACCCTTAAGGTGAGTTTCCCTTTCCGCACATCTATCAAGGCACCCCCGGTGGCCAAGAAGGGCCTACCCAATATGAGAGGGATCTCAGCGTCTTCATCCATATCGAGCACCACAAAGTCCACTGGGAATATGAACTTGTCAACTTTCACGAGCAAGTCTTCGACTACTCCATAGGGATATTTGATAGAACGATCGGCCAGTTGGAGTGACATTCGCGTATCCTTTACTTCTTTGATCCCTAGCCTCTTCATCATCGAGAGGGGCATCAAGTTGATGCTTGCCCCTAGATCACATAATGCCTTTCCGAAGGTCATTCCCCCAATGGTGCATGGTATCGAGAAGGAACCGGGATCCTTCAACTTCGGAGGCGCTTCCGTTGAAGAATGGCACTACACTCCTCGGTCAAAGCAACCGTTTCTTCATCCACAATCCTCCGCTTCTTAGTGAGAAGTTCCTTCATAAACCGAGCATATGATGGCATTTGTTCCAAGGCTTCCGCAAATGGAATGTTAATCTGGAGTTTTCAGAAGACATCAAGGAACTTATTGAATTGCTTATCCTGTTGAGGCTTCTTCAATCGCTCGAGATACGGTACCTTCATGTAAGGAGGGAGGTCTTGGGGTTCAACCCATTTCTTCTTTCTGAACTCTTCATCTACAAGCTTCAGCCTTCCCCTTGCTCCGGTGCCTTGTCGCTTGCCAACTTTTCTTTTTCGTGTTGCTCTTCCCCAATGTGTGGTTGTTCAGAGCCTTGTCATCCCGAGAACCAGCTTGTACCCTGGCCTGCGGTTCCAACACCCTTCCGCTTCTAGTAGATATGACGTTGCATTGTCCCTTGGGGTTGTTCTCGGTACTACCTGGAAGAGTGCCTGGAAGATGCTCATTAAGTTGCTTCGCGAGCTGCGCTATTTGTGTCTCAAGGTTTCGAATTGCTGAACCTCGTATGAGTCGCCAACTTGTTAATGGCAGTATTTGTGTCGATTGACAACTTCTCCATTGCTGTATTCATCTTCTCAAAAGATGTGCCTGTAAAGGTTGACAACTTCTCAAAAGCCATCTCCCAAGGTTGTCTTTCACTATCCGTCGGGCCAGAATCGATTAGGCCCCGGAGGAGCCTCACGAGTATTGCTTATTGCTGAATTCCAATGTTCGGTCTCGACACCCTGTTGAGGTTGTTGCCAATTCTGTTGAGGGTGTTGTTGACCGGCTAGACCACCATTAACATCACTCCAAGCAAATCCCGGATGGTCTCTTCTCATGTAGCCCCTATTCTGATTCTGATTGTTCCTCTGATAGTTGTTCTGGGGCACAGATCATAAAAGTTGTGGCAAGAGTCCACATGTTCCTGAGGGAAATTTAGCGGACAAATCTGAGTGTCATGGTCTCCATTACAATTTACACAACCCGGAGGCATTCCCTCGTGTATCGCATTAACCCTCTTATTCCCGGACAAAGCCTCATTCTCGCATCTTCAAAAGTCTGCTTTTGTTCTAAAATGGCTTCCATTGTCCCGTAACCGATTCCACTCGAGGTCTCCCTACTACGGTTGTAATCATTATATGACATCTTCTCTAACAGTGTCCATCCATCCTCCGCTGATAAATAAGAGAAAGAACCGCCAGCTGCGGCATCACAGTTCATCTGATAGCGTCCCCTCAACCCATTAAAGAAATGCTGTACTTTGGAAACAGGGTCAAAGAACGCTGAAGGGCATCTTCTCAATAAGCCATTGTACCTCTCCCAAGCTTCATTATACGTTTCATCCTCCGTCTGCCTGAATGAAGTGACGGCTATTCTTCTTGCTTGTGCCGCCTCCGGGAGGAAAATATTTGGTTAGGAACCTTCGTGCCATCCGCTCCCAAGTTTCGATCTTTGTTCCTATCCAAACTGTCAACCCAATCGCGAGCGACATCCCTAAGAGAAAGAGGGAAAAGCCGCAAGCGAAACTCATCCTGAGAGACTCCCCTTGTCTTCTGTAAGTCACAGGCTTCTAGGAAGCGAGTGATGTGTCTATGAGGGTCCTGTTTGCCACTCCCATCAAACTGATTCTCCCTGAGCTGGAATGTGACACATGCTTCAACTCGAAGGAGTCGTGTTCAAGGTTGCCCCTCACAATAGAAGAGTCACAATCTCCCAAGCTTGGTAGATCGTACTCAAAGAGAGGCTTGTAACGAGGAGGAGGAGGAGGAGGATTTTCTTCAGCCATGCCCTCTATTTTAATTGCTTCCAACCTCTTCCCTTTTCTCGGCCTCTTTTCTTAATTGCCTCCTCGGTCCTGGTGATCTCTCGAATCGAATAGCAAGTCCTCTTGTAGAAGGGTACCTCGCATACAAAAACACGGCAAGACCAAGTGGAATCAAAGAAGTAGAGAAATAATAACAAAGAAATAACAGAAAAATAAAATGAAAAATCAACTTAACCAATCAATCAAATTTCCTAAAAATTAGGAAAATTGGCTGTTCCAATCCCCGGCAACGGCTCCAAAAACTTGTTGTGACTCCGGCAAGTGTACCGGGTCGTCGCAAGTAATAAAAACACGGTAAGAGTCTACCGAGGTCGAACACAAGGATTGGGTTACCAATTCGACTAATTTCGCGAGAAATCAGATAAGTTGGTTAAGTAGAGAAAGTGGTTGGAAAGAAATTAGGATCACAATTTAAATTAACAAATCAAAATAATCAAAGATGTGGTGATGAAATCTGGAATTAAAAGCATCTAAGGTTTCGAATCCACCTACCCAATCATGCAAAGTACCCAAGTGATATTGCTCTCCTCCCTAGGTTCAATTTTAATGTCAACGGGACCCCTAAATTCTCCTATATCCACTGTCGTGCTCAATAGGACGTATTCGATGATTTGAGTTAATTACTTCCTAGGTCTCTTAACCCTAATCTCGAATTCTATTAATTCTTGTTCCCTAAGAGTTGCATCGATCTCCTATTCACTCTCGTGCAACACTCGATCGATGTTCCCAATTCAAGTTCTGAACGCAAATCGCCTCTCTACCGCATACACGTTTAACAAGTTGATCACGCAAGCATATAATCAACACAATGGAATCGGAATTGAAAAACAATAATTGAATTAAGAGAGAGAGAGTTACATCACATGAATACTATGCCGCCATAGGTGGCTTCATCGATCCCTTAGACAAGAGGATTAGTTCCTCATGTCCGTAACAACAACGCACGTACAATCGGAATTCATCCTAAGCCTAAGAATTAAGAGAGGAGAAGAGGAGAAGAAACCCCAGAATAAGGATTACAAAAGGTCTCTGAAAATTCTGATCCAAAAAGTTCTCTTTTCTGTTCTGATCTGCTCTATTTATAAGGAGGCCACGCGTCACGGCCGTGATGGCCATCACGGCCAGGCCGTGATGGCTTCTGCTTCTGGCGCACTTCTGGAATTTGAACATTCGCGACGCGAAGGATGTCTCGCGATGTGAGTCCTCTTGTCACGGCCCGTGATATGAATCACGGCCAAGCCGTGATGTTCTCTGTCTTGTGTGGATTTTGGGTCACGGTCGTGATGGTCTCTGACTTGTGTGGCATTTAGGTCACGGCCGTGATATACATCACGGCTAGGCCGTGATGGTCTCTGTCTTCCCGGGTCTTCAAACTCTCGCGGGGCGATCTTCCTCTCGCGGGGCGAGAATCTCCAGAATGCCAATCTCCACTATTTCTTGACTTTCCTTAATTCTTAGAGCTCACTTATGGACCTGAAAACAACACAAGCAACCACAAGCGTAATTCTATCCAAAAGAAGCTAAAAACTACACAAAAGACGCAAAACGAGTCAAAGTCCAACTTAGGAACAAAACAAGGCAAATTTGGGCGAAAACGAGAGTGAACTCGACTAATTGGCACATAAACCCTAGTTTATCTAGTCGTAAAACTAGATAAGCCAGAGGCTTATTAATATAATAAATAGATGACGTAAATAATCCTATAAATTATAAACGTGCAGAATGAATATTGGAAATAATGTAATATACGAGAACTTGGCAGTCATAAATTAAGTTGACGTTAAAAATGAGGTGGTGGCCATTTGGCAGTCATATTTATTTTTAACGTCAGTTTTTTATACAACTGACGTTAAACGTGTGGTTTTTTACTTCAGTATAATAAATAGCTGACGTAAATAATCCTATAAATTATAAACGTGCAGAATGAATATTGGAAATAATGTAATATACGGGAACTTGGCAGTCATAAATTATGTTGACGTTAAAAATGAGGTGGTGGCAATTTGTAAATATTAAATCACTATTTGCGTCAGTTGTGTAAAGAACTTGTGTAAATATTAAACAAGTTTATTTTTAATCTACATTAATTAGCTTGAATTAGTAAACATATTCTTGTGAAAATTAAAATAAATAAACACTTAACATAAAAGTGTTATATGTATAATCAAATCGTATCTCATTGAAGCGATTCATAAGTTACAATTACATGATTAAAAGATAAAAAATTTCTGCAACATAGCACTAAAATATTAAAAAGTTTCTGCTTCAACATCAATTTCTTCTCAGTTCTGTCCTCAGAAACTCCAATGGATGCATCGATCCCCTCCCTGCTCATTTGAAGTCCTTGATGCTCCATCTGTGCTTTATCCACAGTCGCTTGGGGAGGAGATGGAATAAAGTGAGGGAGTCATATTATGTGATTTACACAACCTCAGAAGTTTTTTGACCATTAAGACAGAGACCTTTAAGTATAGGTATAGGAAGAAATAACAAAAGTCTCAAATGTGATAGAACCATATTGTGAAGGAATAGAAAACGCACGAAATATAGAGGAAAAGAAGAGGGTGTATTTACATACTGATACAGAAGAATGACACTTTATATAGAGAATAGTCTCTCTCTGATTTTCTTGAAAACTTATCTATAAACTTAATGCTCATTAAGAGGATTAAGTTTCAAGGTGCATGGGTTAGCAAAGTAGTCAAAGGAATGAATTTTTTTTTTTGCAGAAATACACTTTTAACGTTAGTTGTCTTCAAAAACTGACGTTAAAAGTGTTTTTAAAATAAAAAATATTTATTTTTAACGTCGGTTTTTTATACAACTGACGTTAAAAGTTTTATTTTTACTTCAATTAAATAAATATTCAAAGGAATGTATGTTCTTAAGACAACTGACGTTAAATATACGACCTTTAACGTTAGTCTTTACAAACAACTGACGTCAAATGTTGTTTTATTTTGGTTTACACCCGCGCGCCTTCTGCACATCGCTCTGTACGTCTCTTTTCTCTTTTCATCACGCTCAACCCTCACTCTCACTCTCACTCTCACTCTCACTCTGCCCTAATCACGAGTTCATCTCCACCGCAACCACCACGAGGGCTTCTTCGCCACCACCGTGAGGTACACTATTAACCCTAACTCTGTCTTTCCATTCATTCTTTGCAATAACTTTACATCTCTCTTTCCCCTTCCCGTGCACTCTCCTTGTCCCTCTGCTCTCAGTAACCACATCGAACGTTGGCCACCACTCGAGCTCCCCTCCCCACCACCACGCGAGCACCTATTTCTGGTGAGTTGAAACTTGACACTTGAAACTGTAGTCTCAGTAGTTGAAACTTGAAACCGTGAGTTTGAGTTGTTTGGAATGTACGTCTCTATTTTTGGTTTTGAGTGCATGTTCCTCTGCTGGTTGATCTGTCACGACCGTGATGCTCATCACGGCTGGGCCGTGATCAGTTCTGCCTGTGATGGTCTGGTTCAGTTGGCACGTTACGGCCGTGATGGACATCACTGCCAGGCCGTGACTAGTGCTTGGCAATATTCAAAAACTATAGTTTTCAATCTCCTGTATTGTCCTTATATTGGATATATGTTTTGTATATCTACAGGACCTATCTAGTTATAGATCGTAGTTGGATGGTTTGTAAGCGTACTAGTGCTGAGTATTTGAAGGGGGTGGGAGAATTTATAGAATTTGCTCAAAGGAATGTTCCTAATAGTAATGGAATGTTCTGTTGTCCTTATGTCAAGTATTTGAATACGAGGAAATGTACGGTGAAGGATATACGTACTCATTTGATTTGTGAAGGGATTTGCTTGAGTTATACATGATGGATATGGCATGGTGATGTGTTATTGAGTAGTACGGCAAGTGTCTCCCAAAGTGAGGACGTTGACATAGATATGGAGGATGATCGAGTAGAGGACATGATCCGTGATATTGGACAAGAATCTTTTCATCGAGCTCATGTGTATGATAGGTTGTGCGGTGATGCGGATAAGCCTTTATATCCAAGGTGTACTACTCATACAAGGTTGTCGGCGGTGCTAAAATTGGTTTGTGTGAAGGCGAGAAATGGTTGGACCGATAAAAGCTTCACGAAATTGCTTGAAGTGTTGAAAGACTTGCTTCCTGGAGGACAACACATTGCCTGGCCGTAACTATGAGACCAAGAAGGTATTGTGTCCTATGGGTATGGAGTATAAGAAGATACATGCATGCCCCAATGATTGCATATTGTACATCGGTGTTCATGAAGACAATCACGATTGCCCCAAATGTGGGTTATCACGATACAAAGTGAAGGGTGGTGATGATGATGATGATCTTGATGATGTGAGAAAAAAGGGTCCTCCTGCGAAGGTGTTGTGGTATCTTCCAATAATTCCAAGGTTCAAGCGATTGTTTGCCAATGCGAAAGATGCGAAGAATCTTAAATGGCATAATGATGAGAGGAAACGTGATGGAAAGGTTCATCATCCTGCTGATTCTATTCAATGGAAGAATATCGATACTATGTTTCCGGATTTCGCCGATGAGCAAAGAAACCTAAGGCTTGGACTTGCTACGGATGGAATGAATCCTTATGGTAACATGAGTAGTATTCATAGTTCATGACCTGTTCTGTTGGTAATTTACAACATGCCCCCTTGGTTGTGCATGAAGCGCAAATACATGATGTTGTCTATGATGATTTCGGGCCCAAAGCAACCGGGAAATGACTTAGATGTTTATCTAGGTCCCTTGATTGAAGACCTGAAAACGTTGTGGGTGGAAGGTGTTGATGTACTTGATGGGTATTCTCATGAGACTTTCAAGCTTCGTGCCATGTTATTTTGCACCATCAACGACTTTCCAGCATACGGTAACTTGTTCGGGTACAGTGTCAAGGGGCATAAAGCATGCCCTATATGTGAGGATGGCACATGCTACACTCAGTTGCATCATGGAAAGAAGACGGTTTACCTTGGGCATCGGAGATTTCTTAGACGTGATCACCCATATCGTAAGATGAAAAAAGCTTTTAATGGATGCCAAGAGACAGAAGAAGCGCCGGCGGCCTTAATTGGAGAGCAGGTTTATCAGAGGGTAAAGGGCATCGATGTTATATTCGACAAGTCCAAAAAGAAAGGTAAAGCTGTTGAGAAAAACATATGGAAGAAGAGGTCGATATTCTTTGATCTTCCATACTGGCACAAGCTTGATGTCAGACACTGCATTGATGTGATTCATGTGGAGAAAAATGTGTGTGATAGTGTGATTGGGACGCTTCTCAACATTCAGGGCAAGACAATGGATGGTGTGAATGCTCGTCTCGACCTCGTTGCTATGGGTATATGAGAGCAGTTAGCTCCAGTTGTTGAGGATGGTAAGCAGACTTATTTGCCGCCAGCATGTCATACTTTGTCAAAAAAAGAGATACAAAGTTTCTGCGGGTGTCTTCAGGACATCAAAGTTCCACATGGTTACTCTTCAAATATGAAGAGGATTGTCTCTAGTGATCTTAAATTGGTTGGCTTAAAGTCTCATGATTGTCACATCTTGATGCAACAACTTCTGCTCGTTGCTATTCGTGGTATTGCTCCAAAAAATGTGAGACATGCCATTACTCGGTTGTGCTCATTCTTCAATTCTATATGTAGCAAAGTCGTTGACCCCCGTATGTTGGATGACTTGGAAGTTGAGACTGCTACAATCTTGTGTCAACTGGAGATGTATTTTCATCCTTCCTTTTTCGACATAATGGTTCACTTAATTGTTCATTTGGTGAGGGAGATTAGATTATGTGGGCCGGTTTTTCTGAGATGGATGTACCTAGTTGAGCGCTACATGAAGATCTTGAAAGGGTACGTGAAGAATCCTCATCGTCCAGAAGCATCTATTGTTCAAAGGTATGTTGCAGAAGAAGCTATTGAGTTTTGTTCGGACTACCTTCATAACACGGATCCTATAGGGGTTCCTAAGCCTCGGCATGATGAGATCAGATGTCAAGGTAAGGGTAAACATGGCTTAAGAATTAATAGGAAGGATCGGGAGGAAGTGCTTCAAGCACATTTGTATGTATTGAACAACATCAAATGTGTTCAGCCTTTCTTATTTGAACATAAAAGAAAAGTCAATCAAGAAAACCCTCGAATGAGCGAAAGGTGGTTGTTGAACAAGCATAACAAGACTTTCTTACCATGGTTCAAGGAAGAAATTCTTAAGGATGGTAGTACTGCTTCTGATGACGTAAGATGGCTAGCACGTGGGACTAGCTTCAACGTCATATGTTGGAGCGGATACGACATAAATAACTTTTCCTTTTATACAAAGGAACAAGATAACAAGAGTACCATGCAAAATAGTGGGGTTATGATCGTGGCCGAAGCAATGTACTTCTCTAGTGCAAAGGACACAAAACCCGTTAAAGCACCGATACCTTACTTTGGATATATTGAAGATATTTGGGTGCTCGATTACACTAAGCTTACGGGTTAGGTATTTAAATGTAAGTGGGTTGATAGTAACGGTGGTGTACAAACCGACGAATTGGGGTTCACATTGGTAGACCTCAACAAGTTAGGTCATATAAATGAGCCTTTCATAATGGCTTCCCAAGCAAAACAAGTGTTCTACATCATTGATCCTTCTAACAAAAGGTTGTTCGTGGTTCTCCAAGGAAAAAGCATGTATAATGGTAGTGATGAAAATGAAGATTCAAATCTTGATATTCCTGAGACTCCTTCTTTTTCAACAAACATGCCTACTATAATCGAGGAGACACAGGTGGACGATGTACATGCCACTCGTGATGATCATCACGAAGGGATATTGATATAGGTAGTTTAAACTTAGTAAACATTTATTTTTATTTATATTTCTGTATTTATTTTGAGTTATAACCTATGTTAACAAATATATATTGTTTCTGAACAGGCATACATATGGATCATTGTTCCATTTTTCCTTTGAAATTCTGTAATGTGTGTGATATTCGTATTCTTGGGATATTTCTTGAATGCGGGGATAGGCTGAGGGGAGTGATATTTTAAAACTGAATTTAAAAAAAAATACTATTAACGTCAGTTGTATGATACAACTGACGTTAATAGTATTTTATAAAATATACAGTACACTATTAACGTCAGTTGTTTATTACAACTGACGTTAAAATTAAGACCTTTAACGTCAGTTCTTTATAACAAATGACGTTAGTTTTAACAAAATTAACGTCCGTTCTTAAAGAACTGACGTTAATTTTTACAAAATTAACGTCAGTTGTGTTGAGGAACCGACGTTAATAGTTTTATATTTAACGTCAGTTCTCAACTGACGTTAAAATTTTAACTTTTAACGTCAGCTGTATTTACGTCAGTCAGTATTCTGACGTAAAAAATCAATTTTAACTGACATAAAAAGCATTTATTGCACTAGTGTCACGTTCGTATTTTCACTAAGTCATTCTTGACTTAGGTTTTTACATTTTACAGTAAAATCTCGTCTTGGAAGACAAAAATCCTTTTGGCTTAAAACCAAAACCTTTAGATAAAATCAAACCCATTTTCAAGAGTAATATCCCTCAAAGATGGTTAGGTATCGATTTCTCCATAACATTTCCTCAAAAATCTTTAAAACGTTAAGCAACGATTTTGCCGCTTTTTACTTAATTTAGGCTTAAAAAGCCAAACTTTTAAAGATATGGTTCTTCACCTCAAATGTCTTATTCTCCTAAGTTATATTACTCATGTGAAAAAGTTAAAACACTGATTTTACATCATTTATACAAAATTCCTAAAATTTGACCGAACGTCGTTAATTTTGTAAATCGCTTAAATCCTTTTTCAACGATTTTACACTCTGATAGTCCAAAACTCATTTTGGAGTTTTAGAACAGTTTTGTAAGCATGAAAACTAGTTTCTAACTGTCCAATTACATTTATTTTCTAAAATTACATTTTAGTCCCTAAACTTTCATTAATTACAAAATAGTCATTTTTCACTTAAAACCTTATAACTTTATATTGATAACTCCAAATCACACCAAAGCAACTTCTTTAGAAATATTTTTCAGTTGCCCTCAAATTTCCAGAAATCACTTTTCTGCCCCAAATATTTTTCAATAATTGCAAAAAGGTCCTTTCTTACCAAAAAGCTTATAACTTTTTATGTATTAATCCAATTAACACCAAACCAATTTATATGGTTTTGTCTCATCAAGGACTACAATATTAACATTCAAGAACACGAATTTCAGTGCAGCCACTGAAATTCTCAGAAATTGCAATTTAGTCCCTAAGGACTCATAAATCCATAACTTTCAATATACACATCCAAATCAATCGAAACCAATTTATATATTCTTATATATTCATTTTATTCTCAAAAAAATTATTCAAACAATTTAACACATCATGGAACCCTTTTAAACAGCCAAGGCCGAATGGCCTAAACAAGTGATTTATACAATTTTCTCATGTAGTCATTGCATCATATAATCATATTCAACATCAATAGTAATTCTACCACAAACACAAACATCAATCCATCCCTCCAAGAGGATCACACACATATAAATCAATAAATTACACAAATTATATATTTATAATTTATAAGACCATTCACACTAAATAACACTAAGTAAACCATCAACATAGACGGATGATGGTAATCTCCCCCATACCTTTGTTGATCACTTGAAACAAGAGGATGATGTTCACCTATAGCTCAATGTTTTGCACAACCAAAACCTAGCCATGAACAATCAACAAAACAACAAGTTAAATGATGAAGAAAAACTACCAAACCCATTTTGAGCATGGTTCGGCCAACTCTAAAAAAAATAGTTCGAAATCTCCAAAATTTTCAAACTTTTGGATAATGAAAATATAAGTCATATAAAGATCATAGAAATTGGAATCACATTAAAAGGATTTTTCTATGATTTTCTAGAGATTTTTGAAGTTCTAGATCTAGGAATTTGAAATTTGTAAAAACATGAGATATGAAGAAAAGTTGTGAAAGGAAAGGAAGGTATGATCATGAATCACAAGTATCTACCTTTGGAATTTGAAGAAACCAACAACAACTTATACTTCCTTTGTAAATCAAGTGTAAGACTTAAGAGCTTTTGGTGAGAAAAATGAAGAACATGAACCAAATGAGCAAAATGAAATGCCAAGTGTGTCTTATGAAGGTGTGGCCTTGAGCTTCCTAGGGAGAAAAGGGTCCAAGGAGTAATTTGGTGTCATGGCAAACTTGTAGTTAAAATGAATGATTAAGGGTATTTTGGACTTTTCACTTAAAAAGTCATCATTACATGCATTTAATGCATGGTGAATAACCCCTTTGACTCACCCCCTCCGTCCGGGGTCGGGTTTTGTCTCTGCACCTCCGTTCTCGATTCCGTCGATCCCCGATCGTCGAGTATTCACCCGAATAACTCATAATAACCTATTTATTTTGAAAATTTTCAAAACAACCACCATGGTTGGAACTAAAATATCAACATAAACGGTTTCGTTCACGGGTCAAAATTAAGTTTTCTGATCAGTAAAATCTTACTGTCAGTGAAAACGCAAACCAGGTTTCGTCTGAATTTTAAACCCAAATTTTTACCATAAGCTTCTACCATAAGGTAGAGTATAACTATGATTTTATTTTATTAAAAATAATTTTCTAGTTCTAATATAAAAATTACGAACAATTAAAATTCTACCGATAATTGAAAAACAGTAAAAACAACAAAAATAACAAAACGGTAAAAATCGTAAAAATAGTAAAAATGGGGTGTTACAACATTCATGGCCTACTTGCATTATTAAATCTTCTTCCTGTTGAAAATTGGTAGAAAGAAACTTTCAGCTCAATTTTGTATCATGCAGTTCATTTTTCCAATTTCCTATTTATTTACTGTAATGCAACCCACATAAGCTTCTACTTTCCTGGATCCGGGGCAATTTTTATAGGAGACACTTTGTTCAACTTATCTTGTGGGAAGCTCTTTGAAAGAAGCCCTGAACAGGTTGGTTTAAATTGCATTTGCCTTTCCATTTTGTTTTATGGTTTGAGAAAGTCTCTTCCCCAACCCATGCATATGTTTTTATTATTAAGTTGTAGATATAGAATAGTGCAATAGACAAATGCTCCCAAGTCTGCAATCTTGGTGTAGGAACAGTTGAATTGAATTATATATTGCTATGCAAAAATCATTTATGTTGTGAAATCAGATGTCTATACTGTGAATTGTGGCATGGCATATGGTCAGGCAGCAATGCTTCTTTCACTTGGAACAAAGGGTTATCATTGTGACACCCCTTTTCGTGCGCCATATTATGCAGATGCATGTAATAAAATAATATTAAATTTTTTTAAAACATTTACAGCATGTATTTTAAATCAATAAAACATATATACAACATATCAGGGTTCATAGAAGCAATGGCATATGCAATACAGACACTCCACTGGCTGTGGTGTAAGTAACAAAAGACTCAACTTCAACTCTGAAAGTCCTCGTGAGAGACGTTAGCATTCTCATCACCTTCCTCGTCACGGCACTAGCTTAAAGCTCATCTTCGTCTTTGAATCACAAACCGAATCTACATAACAGAAACATAGAGACAGAGATACACAAGAGGTAAGAAACTCTAATCATCATAAAGGGGAAACAACATAAAATACTAGTATCAACATGTATATAAACAAACACAACCGTCTCCCAAGATCATCGTCACATCAATCAACCTCAATATCTCAGTAAATAGGATCATAACTTATTCTAATAAATAACTGGTCCTACATGCATGATTGGCCAATAGTCTCGATAATTGGAATTTCTTCCCCCTCACCTTGTGTACACTTGTACCAGCGTCTCGAAACGAACACTCCCTCTACACCTTCAATTCTGCCACGCAAGGGAGCAAGGTCTCCGAGCCTCCGAAAATTCACCTAAGCATCACATTGCGAAGCACACGTTACTACGAGTTCAAAATCGAAGACGGAATTGAATTCCAACAAACGAAACGAAAGATACTTCGAGAAACGTAACGAAACGAGTTTCGACATAAACGAGGATGATTTACCTTCTCTATTGAAGAAAAAGGAGAAGAGGAAAACGAAGGTATCATCACTACGATCACAACCACGTACTCCGATTCTCAACGGGATGATCGAAACTCTCAAACTCTTGCTAAATCTCTTTTCTCTCTTTAAATTTCTCTCTCTCTCACTCTAAAACTCTATTTTCTCCTCTCAACTCTCAGCTCTCGTTTCTATCTTCTATTCTTTCTTTTTTGGCTTAAGTGACTTATGTCACTTAAGCCATTTTATTTTTGCTGAAATTTGCGCCAGCGCTAGAGCGTTGGAAACCTAGCGCTCGAGCGTTCCAACGCTTGAGCGTTGGCTTTTCCATACTCGAGCGTTGGAGGGTTTGGTACGCCACCGGGCCATGCAACCAATCAGGAGCTGTCATGTAAGCCCTGATTGACACGTGGCAAGTCAAAGCATGGCCCTTGTCTGTTGACTTGGGCGCTTGAGTGTGGATACTCCCACGCTCGAGCGTTGACTTTTGACAAAAAGTCAACTCTTTGCATTCAGGGTCCGTTCGACGTCCTATTGCGCTCAAATTTGAGATATAGGCTCATTAGGACCTAATAAACAATCTAAAACCATCAAAAAGTCCTAATCTCAACTCTAACTCCAAAATTCTTATTTCACACTCAGACATCTCAAAGACACTAACCGGAAAACCCTAGTTTTGTTCCTACGTTCCAACTCCCTCGATATGGCTGCGTACATGCCATGCAAAGGTCTCTAGACCTTAATCCATCTTTTAAATATATAATCCAAGTCTTAAACATGTTCCTCTTACGTAAAACAAAATCGTAAAAACCGGGATGTTACAATCATGCTGTACAGCCAAATTCATCTAGTACGAATCATATCTCTGCAAACCTTTGAAAATTTTGATTGATTGCTTACTCATTTATTGCGACCTTTTGGAACTTCTGACAATTGCTTCCTTCTATAGCCCGTACTTTGTATCTGGTTCTTGAGTATATTTGGGCAGAGGTAATTAATAGTGTTTTTAAGTACAAGAGTTACTTAAATTATGTTTGTTTTACTTGATTTGCTAATATTGTTTATCTTATGTTATTTGAACTTGTAGAATTTCAACAATGCGAAACTATTATCTTATGATGAAATTGAGGACATCAAGGAGCATTGGGAAAACTTATTTCTTGACTATAGTAAACCATTTGTGTCTTGGATGTATTTAGTTTGACATTCATATATATATTTTTTTGTTAGTATAGCAAGATTAGTACTGATTAATTATATGTATATTGAATTATATATATGGATGTTAATGTTAATTGTTGAGTTTTTGTTAATTCTGTGTTGTTGTTGATTCTATTGATGTGTACTGAAAACTGAATGAAAACAGGGAAAGGAAGAGAGAGAAGAAACAAACATGTTTTTTTTTTTTAAAAAAGACTTTCCACATCGGTTGGGACCTTATAACCGATGTAGAAAGTCCATCAGTGATGCATTAAGCGCACTTTCTACATCAGTTGGTCAAACCAACTGATGTAGAAAGGTACATATCTTCAACGGTTGGTCAACACAACAGATGTAGAAAGCCCACCCAAGTCCACATATTGGATGTAGGAATCATACTTTCTACAACGGTTGTGTCTTCCAACCGTTGTAGATATGTACTTTCTACAACGGTTGGACAACCGTTGTAGAAAGTCCCTACTTTTTATATCGAGCGTATCTACAACGGTTGGTCAACCGTTGTAGAAAGCCTTTTTCAACTGTTGTAAAAAGTTTTTTTTTCCACTTGTGACTATGCAATTATAGCCTTAATGTTTGTAAAATCCTTCTTGTTGTAGCTGTTTTTTTTTAACTTAGGTTTTTTTTTCGGAATAGAACAATTTTCAACTACTATCTTATCTTCATGATTCTCTATGGTTTGGAATTGGGTGTAGTATTTCTTTAAGTATTTTTTTTAATGTTCCGCAAATGTTGTAACCATGGCTTCTGCCAATAAAGTGCATATGCATAAATGACAAACTGTCACAAACTGCCAGTTTTATAACTATCCCCAAACGTAATATTCTCTGTTTGTCTAACCAAATCAATTACTCAATCTGTCTCCTTATCAGCAACAAAGCCAGCCACCTTATCTTCTAATTGCAAATTGTCAGTTATTGAATATCCTTTCTTAACCCCAATGGGTTGGCTTCAAATTCTTCTTTTGACATATCTGAGTTGAGTAGCTAACTAATTAACAGTTGCATTTAGTTTATACTCTATTGCCTTTGTAATTATCGTCATTTCTTAAATTACTCTAACTGACCATCTTTATTTGATATGCTATCCTTGAGTGTTTATTATTTTTCTAAGGTACTTCTTTTTATCTTGCTGATAAATGGTTTAATTATGAATAGGATTACTAATCTGGAGCTAAGTATTATGGAGTGTTTACATTTGTGTGCCTTTGTCATCATTGATCCTCTTCTCTCCATCCTTCACAATCGCTCCATAAAATTACTCCGAAGGTCTTGGTGGCAATGATCTTAAAGTGGGTAAGTCAACATAGCACATGCTTAGTTTAGGTGTCTGTATAAAATTACTCTGGAATATACCATCAAAGAAGAAATTAAGAAAAATGCTTCATGATTATGTTTAAAAAGCACATAATCTCACATCTGGGGGTATGGGAAAAAATGCTGTATAAATGTGCAGAAAATGAGGTGGGGCCACCTATAATCAAGTGGTCGAAACCGTGCAGATGTAAGGCTTTAAGTGTATGTACATAGATCTACTCATTCTAGAAGGCTTTCTCAAGGTGGCTATAGAAGTGGGTATATATTAATACTTCAAGTCTTTGATCCTATTCATAATTTATAGAAGTCAGTAAGTGAACATTTTGGTTGAAGTGATCTTAAAGTGGGTAAGTCAACATAGCACATGCTTAGTTTAGGTGTCTGTGTATAAAATTGCTCTGGATACCATCTTAGAAGAAAAATGCTTCATGATTATGTTTAAAAAGCACATAATCTCACATCTGGGGGTATGGAAAAAATACCGCAGTATAAATGTGCAGAAAAGGAGGTGGGGCCACCTATAATCAAATGGTCGAAACCGTGCAGATGTAAGGCTTTAAGTGTATGTACATAGATCTACTCATTCTAGAAGGCTTTCTCAAGGTGGCTATAGAAGTGGGTATATATTGTTACTTCAAGTCTTTGATCCTATTCATAATTTATAGAAGCCAGTAAGTGAACATTTACATGCTAAAAGCATTTAGTTTGGAACCATCTAAAACTTACAATGGTTCGCATGAAAAACTTTCATTCACACAGCAACTTGAGTTATGTTGTAAATATTGTAAATCTTGTATTTTTTGTATTAGACCCATTAGTCAGACCCTTTAGGTTTAGCATCACCGATATATTCTTATTAGTATTTGTACTCATAAAGACATCAATAATATTCAATATAATTTTCTACAAGGTATCAAGAGCTCTCGATCTTAGGGGTCTTGCTTCCGCAGAAAAACCCTAGCCGCCTTCATTGTGGCCCCGCTTAGCTGCCTTCATTGTAGCGTTTGGCACCGTCATTCACTACAAGAATTTAAGCTATTTCCCAAGGCATATTACCCAGGGCAAAAAATCCCTAGGAAATTTTGACGTTTCCCACGGTTAAAGCCTTGGGAAAGTTCTCTCTATGGTTCCCACGGGTTGGGCCTTGGGTAACAGAGGCGCCAACTGCTCCCGCTTGTTTTCCCACGGATTGGGCCGCGGGTAACAGAGGCGCCAACTGCTCCGCTTGTTTTCCCACGGATGTGGCCCTGGGAAATATGTTACACGATCGAGGCGCCGTTTCCCAGGGATGTGGCCCTGGGAAATATGTTACATGAGGCGCCGTTTCCCAGGGCTGTGGCCCTGGGAAATATGTTACATGAGGCGCCTGGGAAATATGTTACACGATCGAGGCGCCGTTTCCCAGGGATGTGGCCCTGGGAAATATGTTACATGAGGCGCCGTTTCCCAGGGCCACCTGGGAAATATGTTACACGATCGAGGCGCTGCTGTTTCCAGGATGTGGCCCGGGAAATATGTTACATGAGGCGCCGTTCCCTGTGGTGTGGCCCTGGGAAATACATAGGTTTTTTCCATTTAAGGGTAACCCGATGTCCATGTTGTTTTTTCCTCACCCTCATCCCACCCACCCGCCAGCCAGCCGGAGAACAATGCTGGAAAATATAGCCCCTTCACGCACTGCCATTGATTTCTTTTAAGTTAATATCTGAAGTTAAATGTTTGGTTTCTTTTTCAATTTCTTCATCTTCTCGCGGCGCGTCTTTTCTTTTCGATTTTCTCCGCCGACAATGGCTTCTCCGCCACCCTCGAACTCTCTCTTCTCCCTCTTCTCTCGAACCATGAATTTCAGCACAAGAAGCTTCATTTTGCGGCAGTGACACATGTGGACTCGAACAGGGGATGGAGGTGGAGCAGCTGCTCTGGAAAGACGGGATGACGTGGCTGCTTATTTCTCGGTGTGACAAGTGCGGCAAGGAGGAGATCGTGAAGAAGGACAACGAAGGACGCGACTGTTTGATTCACGCCACACGTCGATTGATTCATGACACACTCCGATTTGTAACTCCGATTGAACGGTGGAGATCTGTATGCTGAGGACGATGACAAAAGTTTTTTAAGCTATAAATTAAAGTTTTTTAATTAAAAAAAATACATAGGTTTCCCATGGTTAAAACCCTGGGAAATGTTTCCCAGGGAAAATTCCGTGGGAAACGTTTCCCAGGGATTTTTCCGTGGGAAACTTTTCCCAGGGAGTAGTCCGTGGGAAATTTCCCAAGGGTGTGACCGCGGGGTATTTCCCAGGGCTTACCCGTGGGAAACGTTTCCGACCAGCTGAAAACCGAGGGATCTGAATCCGTGGGTCATCCCTGGGAAATGTGTATTTTCCCACGGATTTTATGGATTTCCCAGGGCCATAGGACTGGGAAACAGCGAAAATTCTTGTAGTGATTGTGCCCTTATCAATCGCAGGTGTTATCACCATTGCTGTTTTTTTTTCGACACTGGTCATCCATACTGTTCACCATACTGTTCACGTGATCACTGTTCACCGATACAGTTCAACGTCATGTTCATGCGGTACTGTTCACCGACCACTGTTCACCGAGTTCTTGTTCAGCGCGCGCACTATTCACACGGTGTTGTTCATCGAGTACTATTTATCACGAGCACTGTTCATTGAGTTACTGTTCACCATGATACTATTCATGTGTACTGTTCATCGGAATTTTCCCCCTTCTATGGCAGAAATTAAAGCACAATTCTGTCAGAATGACTTGGATCGTTTGTGGACCCTTCTTGAAGTAAGCCTTCTGGTTTTTGTTCTCTGGCAATGACTGGTAAGATTTTTTGCTCCCGCTCCTTTACTGCCTCTGGTACTATCCTTAAGGATGCTTGGATTCTTGACTCTGGTGCCACTGATCATATGACCTTCCATTCCAAATTGTTCTCCTCTTATACCTCACATTCTAGTATTAATTCTATTACTGTTGCTGATGGTTCTCATACCCGTGTGGTTGGTTCTGGAAATATTGAATTACAATCTTCTTTAAAACTGGAAAATGTGCTTCAAGGGCCTTGTTGGAAGAAGAACCATGGATCTCATTCACACCCCTTGCTTCGACAGAATTGCTTCTAGTTGTGAACTACCGGGACTTGAGTGACATGTTTTCAATCAATTGCTTGGCAAAGAAATTGAGTCTTATCAACAAGTGCTCCCCCACTAGCAGCATCCAAAATGTTTCTATCCATCAGTAGCAACCCCTCATAAAAGTACTGGATAAGCAGCTGCTCGGAAATCTGGTGTTGAGGGCAACTGGATACCAACTTCTTGAATCTCTCCCAGTATTCAGCCAATGATTCATTGCCCTGTCTAATGCCACATATTTCCTTCCTGATTGATGTAGCTCTGGAGGCAGGGAAGTATCTCTCTAGGAAGACCTTCTTCAAATCATTCCAGGTTGTAACAGAATTCGGTTCAAGGTAGTACAACCAATCCTTCGCAGCACCTTGAAGTGAGAATGGGAATGCTCTCAGCTTGATATGGTCTTCAGTTATTCCTTCCGGTCTCAAAGGTGTAGAGCAGACAACCTGGAATTCCTTCAGATGCTTGTGCGGATCCTCACCTGCAAGACCACTAAACCTTGGCAACAAGTGTATTAAACCAGATTTTAACTCAAAAGGATCAACAACATCAGCATATTCAATACACAAACCATTATAATTAACATCAGGAGTAGCGAGCTGTCTTAATGTTCTTTGTTCAGCCATGTTATCAAAAGCAAGTTCAGAATCAGAATCACTACTGGTTGGCGAACTAGTGCTAGCCCGAATTGCTCTACGGCGTGTGTGCAGTGTTCTTTCAATTTCAGGATCAAATTCAAACAAATCAGGGTAACCAGACCTAGTAGCCAGAACTAATTCAGAAATTAATCAGCAAATCCGTTAATAACAACAAGAGTCCCCGGCAACGGCGCCAATTTTGACACGCTGTCGCACACGGGTTAAAAAGCGAGTGGTTTAAAGAAAAACTGCAGTTAGGGCGCGACAACTCGAGTATCGTCTCACAAGGACTCTTGGATTGTTATTCGCAGAAAAATCAGTTTTGGGGGGGGGGGGGGGGGGGGGGTGGGGTTGGTTTGAAATTCAATTGAGAAAACAGAGCAGAAAACAGAGCGAGAAGTGATTATCAATAATTGAAACGACTAATCTACTGTTATCGGTTTCCCACTATCATTGATTCATATACATTCCAAGTCCTAAGCGGATTCTAATCCCTTTTCGATTGTAGCGACAATTAACAAGTGGAACCGGCACTACGAGACGTATGTTCCTAATTCCCGAATTAAGCAAACACGATTGAACACACGCGAATTAAGAAAACGTGATTAAGTATAGGAACATAGGATCATCGAAATAAATCAATACCTATTCTATACAATCCTGAATTAAGCAAACGGAACATACAACATAGTATTGAAAGGAAGAAGCAAGTTGATCCGGGAATTACAGAATCTCAAGTGTCGGCGGAAACCGATTACAGCAGACTAATCTCTGGGAATTAGTTCTCCATCAGAGACATAACAAAAACCTAGAAATATTATGTAAACAGTGAAAATCTGGATTCCTTCTTTGTCTGTTGCGTTCCTGTTTTATAGAGAGGCCGCGCGTCACGACCGTGATGGCCGTCACGGCCAGGCCGTGACCAATTCTGGCAAGGGCGCGCATTCAAATTCTGGTCCGTCACGGTCGTGATACCTGTCACGGCCAGGTCGTGATCGCTTCTGTCCATGGGTGCTGATCTGTCACGGCCGTGACCTTCATCACGGCTAAGTCGTGATCACTTCTGACCTCCTGGGTCTCCTCATCACACCTGTGATGAGTGTCACGGCTGAACCGTGATGCTTTCTGACTTTCATGATCTTCTCATCACGCCCGTGATGCTTATCACGGCTGGGCCTTGATCTTTTCTAGCTTTCATGGGTAGCTCATCACGGCCGTGACCAGTGTCACGGCCTGGGCGTGATGGCTTCTTCTTCAGGTGTCCTTCCTTTTTTGCTCTTCTTATTAACCTGAAAACATGAAATAGCAGTGAATGCTTTATTTGACTCAAAAATTAACTAAAATGTCCTAAACTACTTAAGAAACTCAAAATGTTGCTTGAGAACAATTAAATCCAAATTTGGGCCGAAAACGAGATTGAACTAGAGTAATTGGTGCAAAAGCGATGGTCTTACTAGTATAAAACTAGTCGAGCCAGAGGCTTATCAATAATCCCCCTACTTCTGATTCTTAGTGTTTTGATAATCTTGACCCTGATCCAGATGACTTACCAATCGCTTTGAGAAAAAGGAAAAGGTCTTGTGCCAAATACCCTACTTCTCAATTTGTCTCCTCTAAACACCTTTCATTGCAGCATCAGAGTTTTATTGCAGCGGTTGAATCTGTGAGAATCCCAACATCTGTTCAAGAGGCACTTGTAACACCCTTCTAGGGCGCTATATTGTAAGTGACATTTTAAGGCCGAAAAGTAAGTTAATTAAAATTGACTATAAAAGAATGGGGTAATTTTTTTATTTTTCGTAAGTTGTAAATATAACTACTTTGTTTTAAACGAATGGACAACCAAATATTCCATTATCACAATTGGAATCATAAGTTCTAAAATCATTTACATAATACCCAACCCGACTCATAAATAGAAATCATAGAATGTACAGACTCAACATAAAAATGTGGAGACGGAGCTCCTAAAATATAAGATACTTGGAGTCACAGCTCCATAGACAATTACATTAACTCCCAAACATACCCTGCTGGCCAAATTAAAATAGAAAAGACAATCCATTCTCATACATCGTGAGAAAGACAAACCCAACTGACGAGATCTAGTGGAAACTCTATTTGAGTTCACTATCGACGTCGTCACAAAAGACTCTACTGGAGTTACTACAACAGCAACTCTCGAACCAAAACCCTTTCCTTTTCCAAGAGTAAAAACATGGTCTGTGAACCATCGACCGTATGAAAGGCGTCCACTAGAAATTCCACCATAGCGTCCACAAGCTCGAACCTCAATGCGTCAGTTAAGCGGCATCTTGACGTCTCAATCTTCTCAAAAGAGTACAGAAGGTACATAGCCAGTCAACATAGGCAATATAAAAATAAGGAGGTGGGATTTCCATTTATCTTACACATAAGGCAGACATGCAGTGGTACAACTCTCAGGTACGTACAATTAACAATTATCAATCATATCTATACTCATATCAAACAATAATGTTTCACAGAAACATGACCACAGCACCACATTTTCCTAGATAGAAGACATCTAAGACTTGAGGAATGACCTCTGAATTCTTATACCATGGTTTTAAGAACAGTCAGAGAGAGTGGTTCGGAGGATTGATCCTAAGGTACCAGTCTTGGGTAATAAAGAATGCGTCAACAGAAGAGGGCGTGCACGTCATAGGCTTTTTCAAGAACATCCTACACTACCAGAAAACACGTAGCGTCTATTCAAGTATGTCGGTGTATTGCCAGATCACCACACTACAGAGGAGCAACCCACTGGGTCTATATGAGTATTTCATAACCCCGACATCCCCAAGAATCAACCAGATCGACCCTCCGGAATTCGCACCCTCATTAAAGTGTTAGCCCAATCTCCTAGGCACAGCGGCCTTACAGAACATAGTTTCACTATGTGTTTAGGCAAAATTACCGGAAAATGCGTTCTTCTTGTCTTTCCATCGGATGACATCTTGATTCCATCGGAATTCTCATAACGTGCTTTCTCAGATGCTAGATGTTCTTAACATCAAGAGAAAGTTCTCAAGTAACTTTTCATCTTTGTGTAAAGATATCTTAAAACACTTTGTTTAAAAGTCCTAACGCATTATGAGATTGGAATACAAGTCCAATTATTTATTTCTTTGTACTTTTCTAATTGAGCCTTTTTCTTTGGCTTCCAAGAAAAAAATCCTTATGAGTCCATTAAATTTTATGGAATATGGATAATGAATTATCCATACTTTATGACATAAGGTCGTGTTCCACCCCACGTCATAAATTATTACGTTCGTATTTTCACTAAGTCATTCTTGACTTAGGTTTTTTTTACAGTTTACAGCAAAATCTCGTTTTTGAAGATGAAAATCCTTTTGTCTTAAAACCAAAAACTTTAAATAAAATCAAATCAATTTTCAAGAATACTTTCCATCAAATGTACATACGTAGCGGTTGTAAGACTCAATGACTTAGATATTTTGATATATGACAAATAAAATTTAATGTGTGCAAGTGTTTTTGTGTCAAATTGCAAAGACAGGTATCAAGCAGTGATCAACAAGTTCATTAAGCAAATTCAAGGAAAATATTCAAGGAAGAATTTGAAGGAATTAAGGAGCTGCATGTAGAAATCAAAAGAGCAAAGTCAAAGATCAAAGGATCATCAAGACCAAGCTTAAAGGAGAATTTTAGATTTAAGTCTTAGATGATTTGTAAGAGAAAGAAATCTATTAGTCACAAGATAGCTCAACTAAAAAGATGCATGACGAAAATCAATTTTCATAACCTGCATTAAAAGGAATAAGTTTCTTTTTAATGAAAATGATTTTTGGGAATAAGAAAATTATTTGTCAGGTACAGCCATGTAATCAATGGATGTATGTCTGCTACTGTAACTGACAAATGAATTTAAGGTTCTTGATTCAATACATAGATTTATTGAATCGGTGTACTGATGGATTAACCAAGTTCAAGTTTTTGAAAAACACGTACAACCATGTATTACATAGGTATAAAAAAACTATCAGAACTATCAATATGAAATTGGTTAATACAGTCATGTACTCAACCCTTGTTCAAGAATCAGAATCAAGAAAACAGATTCTGTTATCATACCCAAATATGTTTTAATTGATCCCAACGACTATAACTTGTTTCCTATATATAAAGGGATCACAAGAACACTTTTAAAATATCATAAATTTTACAAAATCAATTTGAGAGATCAATTGTGAAAATCATTCATCTTCTTGCTTGAGCTTCATTGTGAAAAAGAGTGTTTCAACTCTCATAAGAACTTCAACTTGTATATCTGACTTCTGAGAGTTAGGAATCAATCTTTCTGTACTTTTCGATTGTAAAGAGAGAGAGAGTCTGTCTGTGTGATTAGGGTGAGGAATCCTAAGGAAGAACATTGATTGAGGCTCTTCACAAGAGTGTGGTATCTCGAGGTGAAGGAGTGCTCTGTGGTGTAAAGGTTTTTCAAGCTACTTGGCTAAAGTTTGTTGTGTTAGTGTGTGAATACCCACAGGTGGAGTAGGGACTAGATGTAAGTCATAGTGGTGGTGGCTGAACTAGTATAAAACTGATTTGTGGTATCTCTAAACTCAAACTCTTTAATTTCTGTCTTGCGTATATAACTGTGATCTTGATGTTCTAAGTTTTCAATTGATATCAGTTCTTGATCTGTTTAATATGAATTAAAACTAGAGTATTACTGCAATTAATCTTGAGTTATTAATTGTTCAAAACTGAGTTGATTAAGACTGTTCTTGATCAATGAAACTGAAACTGATATATTGTAACTTCAGTTCTTGACTGATTAAGGCCTGTATCTAATTCCTGTACGACCCTGAACTGAACTTCTTCCTGTTTGATTCAATCACTGTTTAATTGATAGCTGTGAGCTGTGAACTTGAATCTTATTACTGATTTATCTTTCTGAATTAATCTTTCTTTCCTCACCACCTTCTATTCAAGATTTCATAAAAAACCCTTCACTGTTTTTGTAAAAGATCCTGAGGCAACTCTGATTTAAAAAGTAAAGTTTTTGAAAATCTTTTTGAATGCTCAATTCACCCCCCCCCCCCCCCCTCTTGAGTCTTTGAAGGCAAAACAACAGCGGTTTCTCGAAACATTTTCTCGAAAATCCTTAAAAAGTTTAACGACGGTTTCGCCGCTTTTTACTGAATTTAGGCCCAAAAGCCATATTTTTGAAAACATGGTTCTTCACCTCAAATGTATTACTCTCCTAGGTTATATTACTCATATGAAAATATTGAAATACTGACTTTACATCTTACTCTCCATTTATACGAAATTCCTAAAAATTTGACCGAACGTTGTTAATTTTGTAAATCACGTAAATCCTTTTTCAACGATTTTACACTCTAATAGTCCAAAACTCATTTTGGAGTTTTAGAACATTTTTATAGGAAGGAAAAACAGTATCTCACTGTCTAGTTAAATAGATTTTTTAAAATTACAATTTAACCCCTAAACTTTCATTAATTGCAAAAAGATCCTTATTCACTTAAATCCTTATATTCAAATCACACCAAATCAACTTCTTTAGAAATATTTTTCAGTTACCCTCATATTTCCAGAAATTACAATTCTGCCCCCAAATATTTTACAGTATTTACAAAAAGGTCCTTTTTTACAAAAAAGATTATAACTTTTTATGTATTAATCCAATTAACACCAAACCAATTTCTATGGTTTTGTCTCATCAAGGACTACAATGTTAACACACAAGAATCTGAATTTCAGTTCATTCACTTTCTCAGAAATTGCATTTTAGTTGCTAAAGACTTATAAAATCATATCTTTCAATATACACATCCAAATCAATCCAAACCAATTTCTATATTCTTATATATTCATTCAATATTTATAAAAATTATTCATACAAATTAACTCAACTTGAAACTCCATTAATCAATTATGGCCGAATGGCCTTAAATAAATATATTAGGCATTTTTCTTACTAAGTTAAGCAAACAACAATCTTGATTCCAACTTAAGGTCATTGGAATCAAAACAATCATATGACATATCATACCACATTCAAACATCAAATCAAATCCTCCAAGAGGATCACACACATATAAATCAATAATACATAATCCTAACACTTAGGATTTATAAGACAACATACAAATACTTTAAACCACATACGTACCTACTTTAAGGTAGGATAGTAGTAATCTCTCCCCTTACCTCTTGTAGACACTTGGAAAGTCAAGTAATAGAAGGATGTTGTTTACCTAAAGCCTCAAGGTTTGAACCAACAAACCTAGCCATGAACAACCAACAAGAAAACAAGTTAGAGATTGAAGAAAATCATCCTAGCACACTTGAACATAGTTTCGTCCAAGATATAAAGAAATGGCTAGAGATCTCTAAATTTTTCAAGCTCTTGGACAGTGAAAATAGAAGTCATATGAAGATCATAGAAATTGATCTCACATTAAAATGATTTTTCTATGATTTTCTAGGAATTTTCAAAGTTCTAGATCTAAGAATTTTAAATGATGATCATGGAATGAAAATCACGAAATGAATGAAAAATAAGACATGATTGATCATATAGAAGAGAGGTTACCTCTTAATGAGGAGTAATGATCAAAACAAGGTTAGCTGAAAATTTTACAACTTTGAGGGTGTGGTGGTATTATGAGCATATCTCACGATTTACTCATTTAAAAATTACAAACTTTGGCTTTTTAGAAACTTAAGAAGGAGAGGCGCAACTTTTATGTTTAAGGTTTTGATTGATTCAGATCAGAACATGAGCGTAAAGAGCCTTCTTTCCACTGCTCTCCTGGGATGCTGAGGATTTTGAGTTGTTTTGGTAATTTGGGCATATCTCCCAATATACTTATTAGTTTTTGGGTATCTTTATCTCGTTGGAAAGAAGAGATGAACAGGAACAACTTTTATGTAGAAAATTTTTCAATTTTCAGAACATAAAAGGGTTGGAATTTTGGTACAGTTTCGGATGAGTATGAGCATCAATGAAGTCTTTATGTGTTCTTAGAGAAAATGATGAACTTGAAGAAGAAGAAAGCATAAATGAATTGGTCTAATTGTGGGTTATGGGAGGTGGAACCGTGGGTTATGGGTTATTTTGGTCCAAAATGTTGATGGCACAACTTGTAATAACCATGGAAACTCAAGGGTAAAATGGTCATTTCCATAAATATCTAGATATTAAGAAAATCATCATTACTAATGTGTGGTGGAGAATTTGTATATGGGTGGCTGATTTGTGGCCACAATAACTAACCTTGATTCCTTAACCATGGTTAAAACTTAACAAAACGTCGGTTAGGTCAAGCTTAGGGGTATTTTAGTCTTTTCACATTTACTTGTCATAGATTCACATTAATGGCTATGGTAAGTCATTATGGTGACTCATTCCTCTAGAGTCATCATGGATGACTCGTCGTTCTGTTCTCCCGGTATATCTCTGCCCATTCGTGTCTGGTTCCGTTGTTTACCCGATTAGGGTTTTTGAGAGAAAGATGATGAAATGAATTCAAAATGAAATGAGTTTGATTTAGTGGAGGGGCTGCACGAACTTAAGTTGATTTAGAGGGTATTTTGGTCAAAATTCACTTAGGGACACTCTTGAAATTTCACTTAAAGATCAAGGGCATTTTGGTCTTTTTACATATAACCATCATTACTTGCATTTAATGCAAGATGACTAACCCCTATGACTCACACCCATGATTCATCACAAATGACTCATTGGTCTTATCCGTCCGATGTCGGGTTTTGTCTCTGCACCTCCGTTCTCGATTCCGTCGATCCCCGATCGTCGAGTATTATATCGTATAATAACCTATTTATTTTGAAAATTTTCAAAATAACCCCACTATGGTTGGAAATAAAATATAAACCTAAACGGTTTCGTTCAGGGGCCAAAATTAGGTTTTCTGACCAGTAAAATCTTACTGTCAGTTAAAACGCAGACCGTGTTTCGTCTGAATTTTAAACCTAAAATTTCACCGTAACTCTCTACGATAAAGTAGAGTATAAATATGATTTTGTTTTATTCAAAATCATTTTCTAGGTCTCAGATAAAATATAAATAAATATATGTATATATTTACCGATATTAAAGAACAGTAAAAAGCGGGGTGTTACAGCACTAAATGATGCAAATTGGGTCCAAGCTATGGATGAGGAGATGAAAGAACTTGAAAGGAATGGATCTTGGGAAATTGTTGAGAGGCCAAGGGGCAAGAAACCAGTTGGTTGTAGGAGGATTTATACAGTCAAGCTTAAATCAGATGGCACTCTTGATCGATACAAAGCAAGACTAGTGGCAAAGGGATATACTCAGACCTATGGCATTGATTATGAGGAGACATTTCCTCCAGTGGCAAAGATGAATATTGTTCGTATTTTACTCTCTCTTGCTGCTCACTCAAGGCGGTACCTTCACCAGTTTGATGTTAAAAATGCATTTTTGCATGGAGACTTAGAGGAGGAGGTGTATATGGAGATTCCTCCGGGATTTGGACCCACTAGTGGAACAAACAAAGTGTGTAGATTGAGAAAGGCTTTATATGGGCTTAAAAAGTCTCCATGGGCATGGTTTGGGAGATTCACAAAAGCAATGGTTTGCCTGGGTTACAAGCAAAGTCAAGGAGATCAGACACTTTTCTTCAAACATTCACAGGGAGGAAAGCTAACTATACTTCTTGTTTATGTTGATGATATCATTATTACAGGAGATGATTTGGTTGAAAGACAACTACTCAAGGAGAAATTATCTGCTGAGTTTGAGATGAAGGACCTTGGGAAACTTAAGTATTTCTTGGGGATTGAGGTGGCCTACTCAAGACAAGGTATTTTCATTTCTCAAAGAAAGTATGAGCTTGATCTTTTGAAGGAAACAAACAACTTGGATGTAGACAAGGTTCAATATCAGAGATTAGTGGGGAAGTTGATTTACTTGGCACACACTAGACCAGATTTAGCATATGCGGTTAGTGTTGTGAGTCAATTCATGCATGATCCGAGGGTGAGACACTTGCAGGCTGTAGAGCGTGTTCTGCAGTATCTCAAAGCCACTCCAGGGAGAGGGTACTTGTTCAAAAGAGGTGGAAGCCTAACTATGGAAGCCTACACCGATGCTGATTGTGCAGGTTCAAGTGATAGAAGATCCACTTCAAGCTATTGTGCATTTTTGTGTGGGAACCTTGTCGCTTGGAGAAGTAAGAAGCAAAGTGTAATGGCTCGATCAAGTGTTGAAGAAGAATTTAGAGCTATGGCATAGGGAATGTGTGAGCTATTGTGGATGAAGATTGTGCTTGATGACTTGAAGATAAAGTGTGAAGGGCCTATGAGGTTACTTTGTGACAACAAATCATCTATTAGTATTGCTCATAATCCTGTTCATCATGACAGGATAAAACACATTGAGATAGATCGACACTTTATCAAGGAGAAGCTGGATAGCGGGCTGATAACTACAACTTACATTCCTTTCGGGCATCAGCTAGCAGATATGTTAACAAAAGGCTTACCAATAGAACGATTCAGTCAATTTACTTGCACACTGGGAATGATAGATATCCATTCACTAGCTTGAGGGGGAGTGTTGTAAATATTGTAAATCTTGTATTTTTTTTGTATTAGGCCCATTAGTCAAGCCCTTTAGGTTTAGCATCGCCTATATATTCTTATTAGTGTTTGTACTCATAAAGACATCAATAATATTCAATGTAATTTTCTACAAGTTATTTGATCATAGTTTTCTTTTGTAGTATATGGTAACAACCATGGTTATCCGTTTCCTTTTGGCTTTATGTTGTACAATTTGTTCCTTTTCACACTAAGACTCAATTGTTGCAGAGAATTGAGAGAAGAAATCAGATAGAATGATGAGGTGGAATAAAGGTAAAGACTCCTTCCTATACGCATTTGTGGGTTTTGGAGGTTTGTCGTCCTTGGTTGTGTACACAGCAGTGACAAAGATGCAGATTTTTCATTAACTTTTTCTTAATATGTATTGTCGGTTATTGTAGCATTTGAGTTATAGTATTGTATTTCATTTTATATGAGGATTTGATGCAGCTGATTATATGTGTTGCCTCTTTGTTGATGCTTCTAATTTCTTTGTTTTGTTTGTTCTCTTTTGATTACAATTCAGCAATAGAAAATTTTATAATTAGATAAAATGCTTTAGTTGTGATGGCTCTCAGAAATTGAGAGGGCGTGATTTGTGGTACATTGACTAAAGCAATTGGCTATGACATTAGAATTTGGGCCTGAATTTTAGGTGCGACACCCCTTCTTGGGTCATCACATAGTAACACGTTACGGAAAATAAACTTTAATTATGCTGGTTACTTTCGGAAAATAAGATTTTCTAACACTTTTATTAATACAAAAATGGTGATAATTTTTTTTCTTTTTTAACTTAACAACATACAACAAGATAGCCAAACACAATATATATATATATATATATATATCTATATATATATATATATATATATATATATATATATATATATATATATCATCATCATATGCATCGGCAGTTTTGTACAAACTATATAACTATACAGGGCCTTTATCATAACAGGCCATTCTCAACATAACAAATTAAAGAAAATCCAAAACATAACAAACACGTAGCAAACCGTCTAAGACCATACACAAAATCATGGCTCTCGGTAGCCAGAAATAAACTGACGGAATCACTACCCCAAAAATGGAATCCACCTATAGCTGGTGGTAAAGACCATGGTGGTCAATTCCACTCCCCACATAAGTGTCTGATGAAGACACGACTGCACCCTCATCTGGTGAATCGTCGTTGTCATCAAGATGGATGTACTCGGACTCATCCTCAATGAACTCCTCCGGATCCTCCTCAGGATCTATAACCATCTGCTCTGGAGGTGATGCCGGTGCTGCCTCAGCTAACGGCTGTGCAATCTAAGGGATGACATCAAGATCTCCCTGATCAACCAAATGTTGCAGTATGAACCACACCGGAGGTAGGGATACCTCTATGGTCACTATCGTACGATGCTCTCACTGTGGTCCGGTCGCTATGGTGCCCTCTAAGGTGTGTATAGCCCCGGTATATGTCGCACTTTGGGCTCCAGGGTTAATAACCCACACGCCTATATTCTCCGAGTCCTCAAAAGGAGGGAACGAACCACCGTGTGTGCCAACGGTATCTCCGGATCCATCTATACTCAGATAGAAATATACGCCACGAAGAAGAGGAACCAACAATAAAACACGCAAGGGTGAGAACCAATATATGGATTTTAAAACGATAACCATATGCACGACACAAAAACATCATTTAACATGTATATTCAAATTTAAACAATTTATTTATCAAAGGGTTTCATACCCGACAATTGTCATCGTTTTTAAAAAATGACACTTCGATATCCATCATCTAAATTTTGTACTTAATCTCTGAAGCTTCAACCACCAAATAAATGAGCCGGTCAAGCTCTCGTTTCCAGATAAGGCAGGTTTTAATCGTTGCAAAATAACACAGGTTTTAATCGTTGCAAAATAACGCAGGTTTTAATCGTTGCCAAATAAGGCAGGTTTTAATCGTTGCAAAATAAGGCAGGTTTTAAATTAACCATAGCACTGTCCAAAATGAGGTACAATGGTTACTATTTATAGTATATGGTTTCATTGTCCATCAAGGCACAATGGTGCAATGTCATGAATACTTGCCATCAAGAATTCAAGTCCAAATGCGTAGGCACGTCTGCCCCAAAAATGCATGTAAAACGTTTTGTTCACGTCATTTTCTTTGTGTTCATTCTTTCCTTGTCGGAGCTCAAGACTCACGACCAATTCAACGTTTAAACATTTAAGTTTATCAATCATCCCAATAAAACAGACTCCATGTAACACCCTATTTTTCGTAAGTGCTTTTCTTAAGCTTGTTTTGTTAAGTTAGAATTGTTGGCTAATGGCTTAGTGACATTTTTGGCTTAAAAGTCCCTTTCTGGTACATGAGCACGCCTGTACTCACTGTGCAGACTGCGTCTCGCTGACGCTAAGTCCAGCATGACTGTGCTTATGGAGGAGCATGACTGTGCTTACTGAGGAGCACGATCGTACTCAGGTGCAGTCTATATAAGTTTGGCATAGAACCCAAGGGTTAACGTGAAACCCTATTTTGTTGGTTACAGCAGTCACTGTTGCGACCTAGTGTGCCTCCGTCCCTTTTTCCTCTTCATCCATTGCTATAGTGGAGTTTTGCAAGCCGGTTGGGAAGCTTGTTTGATCTGTTTCAATTTAGAGGTAAGGTTCCCTTTCCTTGTGGTTTCCTTTCATAATTTTTGAATGGGAAACTAATGGGTTTGTGTTTGGTTTGGCTAAGGTTGAGTTTGTGTTGAGCCACTTGGGAAACCGAGGGCGGATTGTTGTTAGGAGCTAACGTTTGGAACCTCCAATCCAGGTATGGGGAGAAGCGTAGTGTATATCATAGGCATTGGGGGTAGTGTAAGGTAAAGGGGTTCCCATAACCCCGGTTTGTTATGTTTGATGATATGATTAATATGTTGGTTGATTTGTTATCATAATAGGTTTGATTGTAAATATGTTTGTTGTTTTGGCTTCAATGACTTGATAAGCCTCTGGCTTATCTAGTTTTATAACTAGTAAGACTGTGGTTTATGTGCTAATTATTCGAGTTCAATCTCGATTTCGCCCAAATTGGCCTTGTTTTGTTCTTAAGTTAGACTTTGACTCGTTTTAGGCATTTTTAGTAGTTTTTAGTCTATTTTGAATAGAATTACGCTTTTTGTTTCTTTTTATTGTTTCAGGTTAAAAGGGGAAGCACTTCGAGTCAAGGGAATGAAGAAAACAGTGGAAATTGCCATTCTGGAGATACTCACCCCGCGAGAGGATTCTCGCCTTGCGATCCTGAAGACCAGCTGAAGCAGCAACAGTCATCCTTTCTGTCTCGCCTCGCGATCCTGAAGGCCTAACTGTGTCAGAATTGTCATCCTCTCTGTGTCACCTCGCGAGAGTCCAATTTGAAAGCACGCCAATTTTAATATTCGCCTCGCGAGTTCGTGTAGATTCTGAATCCTATATATTGCTGTTTTAGGGCAGAATTGAAAAGCTTTTGGTTACCACTATTTTGTAGCGTTTAGGGATGAATCCTTGTGTTTCTGGAGCTGCATCTCCTCTTTTCTTTTTCTTATTTTACTATGGTGGTTATGTCCGATTGCTTGTCTGTCGTTACGGGCATGAGGAGCTAATCCCCTTGTCTAAGGGATCAATGAAACCACCCATGGCGGTGTAGAATTCGATGTGATGTATGTTTCTCTCCCTTTTCTCAATTAGTGTTTTCCAATTCTGATTATATTGCGTTGATCATATGCATGCGTGATTGACTAGTTAAACGTGTTGAGGCTTAGGAGGCAATTCGCGTTTTAGAACTTGAATTGGGAACATCGATTGACTATTGCACGAGAGTGAGTTGGAGATCGGTGCAACCTTATAGGGAACAAGAATTAATAGAGTTTGATGATTAGGGTTATGAGACCTAGTAAGTAATTAATCCAATCGTTGAATACGTCCTATTGAGCACGACACTTGGGTACTACGGAAGAATCATCATCACTTGGGTACTACGCATGATTGGGTAAGAGAGCATGAGAATTTGACACATATTCCACTCAAATTCCTTTTTCCATTTTTCTTTTTGCCTCGGGTGACTACAGCCTTTTCCTTGTTATTTTTTGTTTTGTCCCTTTTCTTTTGGCAATATTTTTCTTTTCTTTTCTTTTTTTTTTTTGCCTTGGGTTTCAACCTTTATTTTTCTTTTTCTCAACCCAAAATGACATATCACCTTGTAGCCACCCCAAACTTAGTTTCTCACAACCCTTCTCTTGCTAAGCTTTCATGCTCTCCTAATCCTAAGATTAGGTTAACATGGTTTTTCCAGATTTTGGCTTATAGTATAGGGTCATCATGAAACAATAGGCTAATTAGGCTCAATGTGTCTAACTAGGGAACATGCATTAGGGATGGTTCTTTTTAGGCCAAGTAGCTATTTCAAAGAAAATTGCCTAAATCATTTGATGCAACACATAAACATGCAAACCATGAAGAGATTCAAGCAAATTCGGGAAAGTGCAACTTGAAAGTGATCCACACAATCAAAAACAAAGTTGGAGGCTCAAATCCTCACCTGGACATTTTGCAAATTGTTTGACCGAGATACAATTCTTAGTGTGTGCACCCCTTCACCCCAAACTTGTCATAAATCAAGCAATCACAATAAAGTTTCTCAAAGTTCAATTTTCAATTTTTCCCATGGGGATCAACTTTTCTATTTTTAGAACCTAGGGGGAAATCATCAAAGGTCAAAATAATTGATGCAATCAATCTATGCTAAATTTAATTAAAATCCAACAAGCTTGCCGACACAACATTCATACACAAACTCTTGATCTTCTCAAATTATTCAAGAGCGACAAACAAAAACAAAAACACAAACAAAAAAAAAGGCAATTGGTTCCCTCCCCCACACTTAAAGCATACACAGTCCTCAATGAAAGAACACAGATATAAAGTAAGAGTGAGGAAAGGAGAGGGTGCTCCCTGATCAAGTTGTAGTGGCCGCTTCCACGCAAAGCTCTTCTATGGTTGCATCCTCATCCAATTGGTCCCTCGGGCACCCCTCTGCTGGGACAAAGGCCTCTCCTGGAAGAAATCCTGCAAATCAATAACTTAATTGCAGATTCGCGAGGAGAGAGATCACTCGCGAGGCGGATCTGGAAAATTTTTCTTCACACTTTCCAGAATCACGAGGCGAGTAGTATCTTGCGAGGCGAATCTGGAATTCCAACAGATGCTGATGCCCAGAATCGCGAGGCGAAAGTAGCCATCGCGACACGAGACAGAAGTGTGAGCAAGCCTCTGAGATTCAGGGCTTGTCTCGCGTGGCCACTGTGGATTCACGTGGCGAATCAAGCTTCTTTTTTTTTTTTAAAGGAAAATGATAGAAAAATAAAGGATACCTAGCTTGGGTTGCCTCCCAAGTAGCACTTGTTTAACGTCTCGAGCCTGGCTCAATTCACCCCTAAGGGTTAATCCGGAGGAAGAAACTGCTTGTAATTTGGGACTGATTCCCCATGGTAATGCTTTATCCCTTGCCCATTCACCTTGAAGTTACCAGAGGCCCCTTCTAACTCTACTGTTCCGTGTGGACAAACTTGGAGGACCTTGAATGGTCCCGACCACCTTGATCTTAGCTTTCCCGGAAAGAGTTTCAACCTTGAATTGTCAAGAAGTACCGCTTGTCCGGGCTCAAACTTACTAGGCAAGATGTGCTTGTCATGCCTTTCCTTAGTCCGCTTTTTGTAGATTGCTTGCTTGAGGATCCCGGACAACTCATTTAAATCCAAAAGCCCTCTATAATCGGCACATACTCTCCACTCCGTGATGGTCCTTTTTGGGATCAACTCATTATTTTCATTGACCACCACGGTTGTGCCACCTTTCAACTCCGGTGCTTTATCATCTTTTTCCATGGCTTTGTTGTTAAGCTCTTCCTTTGCACATTCATCCCTTGGGAGACTCGGTAAGGCTTCCATGTCTCTTAACAACTCAAGATAGACCTCTTCCCCCAAAGGGTCTTTTTCCTCACTATCATCATCATGGGATTTTACCAACACTTGTGCAAGTGAAGAACCATGGACTTCTCTAGTTGCCTTTGCCTTGACCATTGATTCCCCCATATCCACTCGATACACATCCGACCTCTCAGTAGGGTGCTTCATTGCTTCAAAGACATTGAAGACTACCTCATCATTTTGAACCCTTAGAGTGAGTTTCCCTTGTCGCACATCTATCAAGGCACCCCCAGTGGCCAAGAAGGACCTACCCAATATGAGAGGGATCTCGGCGTCTTCATCCATATCAAGCACTACAAAGTCCGTCGGAAATATGAGATTGTCCACCTTCACTAACAAGTCTTCGACCACTCCATAAGGATATTTTATAGAACGATCGGCGAGTTGGAGTGACATCCGTGTGTCCTTGACTTCTTTGATCCCCAACCTCTTCATCATAGAGAGGGGCATCAAGTTGATGCTTGCCCCTAAATCACACAATGCCTTCCCTAGATTCATCCCCCCAATGGTGCATGGTATAGAGAAAGAATCGGGGTCCTTCAACTTTGGAGGCAGTTTTCTTTGAAGAATGGCACTACACTCCTCGGTCAAAGCAACCGTTTCCTCATCCATTATTCTCCGCTTTTTGGAGAGAAACTCCTTCATAAACCGGGCATACGATGACATTTGTTCCAAGGCTTCCGCAAATGGAATGTTAATTTGAAGTTTACGAAATACATCAAGGAACTTATTGAATTGCTTGTCTTGTTGGGGCTGCTTCAATCTTTTAGGATATGGTACCTTCATGTAGGGCGGGAGGTCTTGGGGTTCAACCCACTTCTTTTTTCGGAACTCTTCATCTACAAGTTTCAGTCTTCCCCCTTGCTCTGGTGCCTTGTCACTTGCCAACTCCTCTTTCTTAGGTTGCTCTTCCTCAACATGTGGTTGTTCTTCCTCAACTTCCTGAGAACTAGTTGCACCCCTGTTAGATCCCAACACCATTCCGCTTCTATTCGTTATGGCATTGCATTGGTTCTTAGGGTTGTTCTCGGTATCACCTGGGAAAGTGCCTGGGAGACGCTCATTTAGTTGCTTTGCGAGCTGGGCAATCTGTATCTCTAGATTCTGAATTGCCGCCCCTGTATGAGTTGCCAACTTATCAATGGATGTGCCTGTATTGGTTGCCAACTTCTCAAATGTTGCACTCATCTTCTCAAGAGCCAACTCCCAAGGTTGCCTTCCACCATCTGTTATTTGCAATTGATTAGGCCCCGGAAGAGCCTGCTGAGTATTCTGCTGATGGATTCCATAGTTTGGCCTCTGAACCTGTTGAGGTTGTTGTTGCCAATTCTGTTGAGGTTGTTGTTGTTGGTCTAGACCACCACTAGCATTACTCCAAGCGAAACCCGGATGGTCTCTCCTCATATAACCCCTATTCTGATTCTAGTTGTACCTCTGATAGTTGTTCTGGGGCACACTGTCATAGAAATTGTGGCATGAGTCTACATGTTCTCGAGAGAAGTTGAACGGACAGTTCTGAATGTCATGATCTCCATTACAGTTTTCACAACCTGGAGGCATTCCCTCGTGTATCACATTAACATTCTTGTTCCCAGACAAGGTCGCAACTTGCATCTTCAACGATTTGATTTGATCTAGAACGTCTTCCATTGTTACAGGACTGACTCCAATTGAGGTTTCCCCACCACGGTTGTAATCATTGTATGACATCTTCTCCAATAACGCCCATCCATCCTCAGCTGATAAATAGGAAAAAAAGCCGCCAGCTGCGGCATCACAATTCATCTGATAGCGTCCCCTCAACCCATTAAAGAAATGTTGGACTTTGGAGACCGGGTCAAAGAACGTCGAAGGACAACTTCTCAAGAGCACATTGTACCTCTCCCAAGCTTCATTATAGGATTCATCTTCTGTCTGCCTGAAAGAAGTGACGGCTACTCTTGCTTGTGCCGCTTTCTGAGGAAGAAAATTCTTGGTTAGGAACTTTTGTGCCATTTGCTCCCAAGTTCTGATACTGTTCCAATCCAAGCTGTCAAACCAATCGCGAGCGACATCCCTAAGAGAGAGAGGGAAAATCCTCAAGCGAAACTCATCTTGAGAAACACCTCTTGTCCTCTGCAAGTCACAAGCTTCAAGGAAGTGGGTGATGTGCCTGTGAGGGTCTTGCCTACCACTCCCATCAAACTGATTCTCACGAATCTGGGCTGTGACACATCCTTCCACTCTGAAGGAGTCTGTATTGAGGTTGCCTCTCACGATGGAAGAATCACAATCACCCAAGTTGGGTAGACTGTACTCGAAGAGAGGCTTGTAACGAGGAGGAGGAGGGTTTTCTTCGGGCATCCTCTCAAGATTACTCGCTTCAAGCCTCTTTCGTTCTCTGGCTTCCTTCCTTAATCGCCTCTCGGTCCTAGTGATCTCCGAATCAAATAGCAGGTCCTCTTGTGAAAGGGTACCTCGCATACAAAAACAAGGCAAGACCAAGTGGAATCAAAGAAGTAGAGAGAAATAGTAGTAAACCCCGACAAAGGCACCAAAAACTTGTTGAGTCACCGGCAAGTGTACCGGGTCGTCGCAAGTAATAAAATAAACACGGTAAGAATTTACCGAGGTCGAACACAAGGATTGGGCTACCAATTCAACTAATTCGTGAGAAATTCGATAAGTTGGTTAAGTGACAGCAAATGGTTGAGAGAGAGAAAATAGGATTGCAATTCAAATTAACAAATCAATTAAGCTATGGTATTAAAATCAGAAATTAAAATATCTAAGGTCTCAAATCCACCTACCCAATCATGCGTAGTACCCAAGTGATGATGATTCTTCCCTAAGTTCAATTACAATGTCAACCAGGACCCCCAAATTCTCCTATATCCACTGTCGTGCTCAATAGGACATATTCAACGATTGGATTAATTACTTACTAGGTCTCATAACCCTAATCATCAAACTCTATTAATTCTTGTTCCCTATAAGGTTGCACCGATCTCCTACTCACTCTCGTGCAATAGTCGATCGATGTTCCCAATTCAAGTTCTAAAACGCGAATTGCCTCCTAAGCCTCAACACGTTTAACTAGTCAATCACGCATGCATATGATCAACGCAATATAATCAGAATTGGAAAACACTAATTGAGAAAAGGGAGATGACTCAAGAGGGGGGGGGGGGGGGTGGGGGGCGGGGGTTGAATTGAGTTTTCAAAAAAACTTTTCACAAAACTTTCCAAATCAGAGTTGCGGATTTTTGGCCTCAGGATCTTTTACAAAATCAATGAAGGGCTTATATAAAATCTTGAATTGGAAGATGATGAAGATAAGAAATATTAATTCAGAATAGGTTCGGGTTCAAGATTCAAAAATAACAAAATACAAAAACTGATTAAATCTTTAAAGATTAAGAACAAGTTATGCAAGTTTCAGATATAAGAATTAACTATCAAGAACAAACTTGCAAGTTTCAGTTTCAGTATTAGTTCAGTTTTAGCAATCAAGAATGGTTTTGATCAACTCAGTTCTGAACGCAGATAACACAGTCTTGATTACAATCGAACTCAGGTTTCAATATAGTTTATACAGATCAAGAACATAAATTATATTGAACTTTAAACATCAAAATCACAGGTTCTTGATCATAAACAGAAAGTAAACGAGTTTGAGTTTAGAGATACTGCACAACCAAATTTATCCTGGTTCAGTCACCTCCACTGTGACCTACATCCAGTCCCCACTCCACCTGTGGGATTTCACACACTAACACACAAGCTTTGCCAGGTAGCTTGAAAAACCTTTACACCATAGAGCACTCCTTCACCTCGAGATACCACACTCTTGTGAAGAGCCTCAATGTTCTTCCTTAGGGATACCTCACCCTAATCACTTAGAGAGACTCCCTCTCTCTTTACAATCAAATGTAAAACAAAAGTTGATTCCTAACTCTCAATAGTCAGATAAACAAATTGAAGCACTTATGAGAACGAAACACTCTTTTCACAGTAAGCTCAAGCAGGAAGATGAATGATTTTCACAATTGATTTCTCAAATTGATTTCGTAAAACTGTGATATGTTATGATATTCGTATATATTGTAAAAGTGTTCCTTTGATCCCTCTTTATATAGAAAGCAAGTTATGTTGTTGGGATCAATCAAAACAGATTTGGATCTGATTTAACAGAATATGTTTTCTTGATTCTGGTTCTTGAAATAAGATTCTGATAGTTCTTATAGAATTCGCGTCCATCTTGAAAATAACCGCGTCCATCTAGCCATTAAGATTTTACATTCTGATGGGCTAGTAGACAAGCTCCATATGCTACGTCAGCAGACGGGAGTACTAAAACACAAAGTAATTGGACGTTCTCTAATTAGTAAACGAGCTCCATATGCCATGTCATTGGACAGAGCTTCTCATTTAAGGATTTAATAGGTCCAAAGACTTTTATGGACGAGTGCTTCTGTCACTACAATGTACGAGTGCTTGTATCATTTCAGTGGATGAGCGCTTCTGTCATTTGTTGGACGAGCGCTTGTATTACTTGTTGGACGAGCACTTCTGTCACTTTAGTGGACGAGCACTTCTGTCACTTTAGTGGACGAGCGCTTGTATCGCTTTAGTGGACGTCCGCTTCTATTACTTGTGTTGGACGTGTGCTTCTATCACTTGTGTTGGACGTGTGCTTCTGTCACTTGTGTTGGACGTGCGCTTCTATCACTTGTGTTGGACGAGCGCTTTGGACGAGCACTTCTTATTTCCAAAAATCATTTTCATTAACGAAAACTTATTCCTTTTAATGCAGGTTTATGAAAAATGATTTTCTTCATGCATCTTTTTAATTGAGCTTCTTTGTGACTAAGAGATTTCTTTCTCTTACAGATCATCTAAGTCTTAAATCTAATTTCTCCTTTAAGCTCTTGTCTTGATGATTCCTTGATCTCTGTCCTTGCTCTTTGATCCCTTCAAGTTCTTTCTTGAAGGTTCTCCTTTAATTGCTCACTGAACTTGTTGATTGATGCTTGATATCTGTCTTTGTAATTTGACACTAAAACACTTGCATACATATTAAATTGTATTTGTCATATATCAAAATCTCTAAGTCATTGAGTCTTACAATCTCCCCCTTTTTGATTATGACAAATCTTCTAACAAATTATAAGATCATAGTATAAGTGTAGCGAAGCTAAGTGTTTTTGATGATTTATATCATGGTATTAGAGTAGTCAGAGCAGAAGCATATCAGAGCTAAATAAATATTAACAGAGCAGAATTTGATTTACTCCCTATTAATCATGTAAGCTTATTAGCTCATAAGCTCTCCCTCAACATATGCATGTATAATTCGTTATTATCCCTTTTCTCTATATCATACTTTTTTTCATGTATAATTTGTTATTATCCCCTTTCTCTATATCTTATTTTTTCCTCCCCTTTTGGCATTATAAAAAAGGTAAAGAAAAGAAACATTCAAAGCAATAGAGAAGGTAAGCATTTTAAACATTCAAACATAGCATATAAAATTGTTCATGATAGAGGGATATGTGCATGGACAAATCAAAGAAAAAGTGCGTCCATCTAATTTTCCTCCCCTTTTTGATTATCTTGTTTCTTTAGAGATTAGATATAGGATTGATCAACTATGCCCAATTCTCTTCTAATGAAAAAGAACCTTTCCTTGTTCAAGGGCTTGGTAAAATATCTGCAAGTTGTTTAGTTGTATCAACATATTCAATCCCAATTTCTCTACTTTGAATATGGTCTCTAATGAAATGATGTCTGATTTCTATGTGTTTAGTTCTAGAGTGCTTTATAGGATTCTTAGTTAGGTTAATTGCACTCGTATTATCACATCTAGTAGGAACTTGGTTTAGTTGCACACCATAATCAACTAATTGTTGTTTCATCCATAAAACATGTGCACAACAATGACACTACCAGCTGCTACATATTCAGCCTCTGCAGTGGATAAATCCACACTAGATTGTTTCTTACTATTATACCATTTTCATCTAGTTTATTCCTAAAAACCCATTTTGTACCTATTACTTGAAAGTTCTTGGGTTTAGGCACTAGTTTTCAAACTTGGTTTCTTTCAAACTGGTTTAACTCATCTTGCATAGCCATCATCCAATGTTCATCAATTATAGCATCATCTATGTTCAAAATTAATTGTTGCATAGGAAGCAAAACAAATCATTTAAGGCTTCATTAATTTTCTTAGATTCAATTTGTGAAACAAAAGTCATATGATTATTCCAAGATAGATCAAATAACTTTGATAGAACAATGTAGACATATTATAAAATGATATATAAGTCAACACAGAAAGATTCACAATCATTCACTAATAATGATAATCAGTCGATCATTATTCTTTCTTTATTGTTACCCATTTTGTTTTTGATGAAGGCTCTATGTCATGATTCCAATTTTTGCTCTTGACCTTCCACCACACCTACAAAACAGAATTTTATGTTTTTGCTATAGGTACCCAAATCTGTTTGGGTCCTTTTGAGTTAGTTGCAGCAATAGTTCCTTTAGGAACCCATATATACTTAGATTTGTTGTATGCTAATTTTCTGTAATGACATGTAGAAGCTGTGTGACCTTTTCTAGCACAAAAGTTGCATTTAACAAATGGTGTGCTTGATGTCTTAGGTTCAGCAAAAAAATTCTTGAAATATTTCTCATGTATCTTAGGTTCATAGCCTATTCCAGCCTTATCATAAACACACTTTTGCTGTCCTAATAAAGCATTCAAATTATCTCTACCATTTGTGAACTTGGCTAAGTCATTTTTCAGTTTTTCAACTTCTTTAGTCAATGTACAACACTTAGAACAATTAGAGCACATAGGTGGTTCCAAAACAGTAGCCAATATTTCTTTTCCAGCACAATTTTCTATTTTTAATTCATCTAGCTCTTTGTTTAAAACAGAAATTTTCTCTTCTAGGCATGTGATGGTTTTCATAGACTTAATTGCAATCTAGCAAGTCTAATGGATTCTTTATGAAGTTCTTCAAAGGCATTTTGCAATTCATCATAAGAAGGTTGATAATTAGAACTTACTTCACTTTCTGAATCACTATGATTGCTGGCCATCAAGCACAAGTTTGCCTCCTCAGATTCAGATTCTTCAGTGGATTCTAGATCATTATCATCCCAAGCAATGTAGGCCTTTCTTGGCTTTTTCCACTTCTTGTCCTTTGAGTCAAACTTTTCTATTTTGTCCTTCTTTTGCAGTTTTGGACAGTCAAGCTTCATGTGGCCAATCTTTTCACATTCATAGCATGTGATGTTGTTGGAAGATTTGTCACCTTTGCTGAAATTTCTCCTTTGAAAAATGGATGGCTTTCTTTTGAAGTTGTCTTTCTTCTTTAGGAAGTTCTTGAATTTTCTAACTAGCATTCATATTTCTTCTTCAGATTCAGCCTACTGTTCTGTATTATCATCATCACTGTCTTCTACTTCTTTGACTTGTGATTTTAGAACCAATCCCTTCTTTCTTTTATCAGATCCTTCACTCTCATTCTGTCTGTTCAACTCCAATTCATGCTCTTGCAGTTTTCCAAACAATGTGGCAATGGTCATTGATGAGAGGTCTCTAGATTCTGAGATTGCAGTGACTTTAGGTTGCCATTCCCTGCTCAAGCATCTCATTACTTTGTTAATTTGATCCTCATTTGATATAGCTTTTCCAAGACCAGCCAATTGATTTACAATGTGTGTGAATCTCTTTTGCATTTTAGTCCTAGGTTCTCCTCGATTCATTCTAAACAACTCATACTCATGTGTGAGGGTGTTCATTCTTGCTCTTTTGACATCTGAGGTTCCTTCATGTGTTACTTGCAATGTATCCCAGATCTCCTTTGCTGATTTGCAATTTGAAACCCTGAAAAACTCATCACGACTTAAAGATGTTATAATATTCTTAACACATGCATTATATTGAATTCTTTTCTTAACATCCTCTTTCCATTCAGTTTTAGGATTATTTCTTGGAGCACCATTAGCATCTACAGTAGAGGGGAAAAATGGTCCATTTTCTACTATATCCCATATGTCAACACCTGCTGCCTCAAGAAAGATTATCATTCTTTCATTCTAATAGATATACTCAGATCCATTGATGGCAGGAGGGCGTGCAAGGGAAGCCCCTTCATTTAAACAGTCATTGTAAGCCATACTCTTATAGATGTTAAGCCAAACTTAAGAGTTTAGCTCTGATGCCAATTGTTGTTTTGACTTCAATGACTCAAGAGGGGGAGGGGGGGGGGGGGTAAATTGAGTTTTCAAAAAATATTTCCCTCTTAAAAACTTTTCACAAAACTTTCCAAATCAGAGTTGCGGATTTGTGGCCTCAGGATCTTTTACAAAATCAATGAAGGGCTTATATAAAATCTTGAATTGGAAAATGATGACGATAATAAAGATTAATTCAGAATAGGTTCGGGTTCAAGATTCAATAATAACAAAATACAGAAACTGATTAAATCTTTAAAGATTAAGAACAAGTTATGCAAGTTTCAGATATAAGAATTAACTATCAAGAACAAACTAGCAGGTTTCAGTTTCAGTATTAGTTCAGTTTTAGCAATCAAGAATGGTTTTGATCAACTCAGTTTTGAACGCAGATAACACAGTCTTGATTACAATCGAACTCAGGTTTCAATATAGCTTATACAGATCAAGAACATAAATTATATTGAACTTTAAACATCAAAATCACAGGTTCTTGATCATAAACAGAAAGTAAACGAGTTTGAGTTTAGAGATACCGTACAACCAAATTTATCCTGGTTTAGTCACCTTCACTGTGACCTACATCCAGTCCCCGCTCCACCTGTGGGATTTCACACACAAACACACAAGCTTTGCCAGGTAGCTTGAAAAACCTTTACACCACAGAGCACTCCTTCACCTCGAGATACCACACTCTTGTGAAGAGCATCAATGTTCTTCCTTAGGGATACCTCACCCTAGTCACTCAGAGAGACTCCCTCTCTTTACAATCAAAAGTAAAACAAAATTTGATTCCTAACTCTGAATAGTCAGATAAACAAATTGAAGCACTTATGAGAACGAAACACTCTTTTCACAATAAGCTCAAGCAAGAAGATGAACAATTTTCACAATTGATTTCTCAAATTGATTTCGTAAAACTGTGATATGTTATGATATTCGTATATATTGTAAAAGTGTTCCTTTGTTCCTCTTTATATAGAAAACAAGTTGTAGTCGTTGGGATCAGTCAAAATAGATTTGGATCTGATTTAATAGAATATGTTTTCTTGATTCTGGTTCTTGAAATAAGATTCTGATAGTTCTTATAGAATTCACGTCCATCTTAAAATAACCTCGTCCATCTAGCCATTAAGATTTTACATTCGGATGGGCTAGTAGACGAGCTCCATATGCCACGTCAGCAGACGGGAGTACTAAAACACAAAGTAATTGGACGTGCTCTAATTAATAGACGAGCTCCATATGCCATGTCATTGGATGGAGCTTCTCATTTAAGGATTTAGCAGGTCCAAAGACTTTTGTGGACGTGCGCTTCTGTCACTACAATGGACGAGCGCTTGTATCATTTCAGTGAACGAGTGCTTCTGTCACTTGTTGGACGAGCACTTCTGTCACTGTAGTAGACGAGCACTTCTGTCACTTTAGTGGACGAGCGCTTGTATCACTTTAGTGGACATCCGCTTCTATTACTTGTGTTGGACGTGCACTTCTATCACTTGTGTTGGACGTGTGCTTATATCACTTGTGTTGGACGTACGCTTCTATCACTTGTGTTGGACGAGCGCTTCTATCACTTGTGTTGGACGTGCGCTTCTATCACTTGTGTTGGACGTGCGCTTCTTATTTCCAAAAATCATTTTCATTAACGAAAACTTATTCCTTTTAATGCAGGTTTATGAAAAATGATTTTCTTCATGCATCTTTTTAATTGAGCTTCTTTGTGACTAAGAGATTTCTTTCTCTTACAGGTCATCTAAGACTTAAATCTAATTTCTCCTTTAAGCTCTTGTCTTGATGATTCCTTGATCTCTGTCTTTGCTCTTTGATTCCTTCAAGTTCTTCTTGAATGTTCTCCTTTAATTGCTCACTGAACTTGTTGATTACTGCTTGATATCCGTCTTTGTAATTTGACACTAAAACACTTGCATACACATTAAATTGTATTTGTCATATATCAAAATCTCTAAGTCATTGAGTCTTACAATGTTGTCTTACATGCTCATGTTCATAATATGTTCTTAATGGTTATGCTGTTATTGTTAATATGAACATAATATTGTGTTGTTGGTTATTGGCATGATTATGTTGAATACTGGTTGATTCATGATGTTGTTAATTATGTTGGTTGAATGGTTGATGCCATGAATGTGATGATGTTATGATTGAGTTGATGAGGATGTGGGATCTGGAAAATATGTTGTTAAAATGGATTAGGATTAATGGATTTGATCATTGAAATAATTGGCTAAGAACTGTGTTTTAACTCTGCCCAAAACAGTACAGTCGTGCATTGAGCACGGTCGTCCTAAACAGGGTGCACGCCCATGCTCCCAGTTTGAATTCTGGAAAATGGTCGGCATTAAGCACAGCCGTGCAGCAGAGGAACACGGCCGTGCAGCTGAGCATGACCTTGCTCAATAGGAAGCACGACTGTGCTTCACTTATGTGACCAGCAAGCCCGTGCAGGGGATCAACACGCCCGTGCTCCCCTACAGACCAGAGATGGAATTAAGGACTTTTAAGGGGTCCATAACCCCAATTCCCTAATGATGGAGAGATAACACAACCAATTAATGTGATGGATTAGATAACTCGGTCAATGATTAACAAAGGTGATTAAGATGATGAGATGGTGAGGTGTTGAGTTTGATAAGCCGGTACCCGTTGGGTTACCGCACGCTGATGAGTTGTGCCTTGGTGCTTTTTGGCCAAGGGAGCCTTGACCCCGTGGTTTGGGTCTAAGGTGTTGTTGATGTTGTACCTTGGCAGACGAGAGTTTTCTCCAACGGGGCCTTGACCCAGTTGAGTTTAAGGAGTTGTGGTAGATTCCGCTGCTGTCGATTCCACTGGTTAAAGGTTTTGCGGTAGATTCCGCTATTGTCTTCGGTTGATTTCGTGGAAGCAAAGGAGGTGGCGGTTGCCCGTTGTTTGTTGTATGCTGCATGCATCATTGGAGATGTTGTTGTTGGTGGATGTTCGACATAGGGGAGGTCGTCCTAGAGTAGGCCGATCTGGTCATCCACAGTAGATTACCCAAGGTTTGGTAACCGTGCGTCCCCATGACGAGGCATTCATTGATTTGATGCGTTGGTTATCCAAGGAGTAGATTCTCCGGCGTTGAGTAGATTCTCAATGTGGATATTTAACTCTGAAGTCGTTCATCCTAAGTTAGTTTGGATCCACATGCATGTTGGAGTAGTGGACCAGTGTTGCATTGCACTGCATAGCATACTTGGTTGATATGATGTTGATTGTGTAACACCCCAACTTGGGCGTCACATGGTTACCCGTTGCGGAAAATAAAACTTATTAAATTGCTGGTTACTTTTGGAAAATAATATTTTCTTAATAAATAAGTATTCTCGAAAACAATGATATGAATTTTTTTTCTCTAAAGAGATGAACACGCAGAACATGAACAACAGAAACATACATATATAACAGCAGTTGCAGCATAAGTGCATAGTTACAACATGAACATAGGGCCTTTATGAGAACAGGCCATTAACATAGTTTAGAAGATAAGTAAGTAAAAGAAGTATAAGCATCATAAAGCAAAAGGGTCCGGAACCACATCACAAAATACCATGATTCTCAGAAACCAGGAATCAGCCGGACAAGGATAACTACCCCACAAAAGAAAACCTAAAGCTGGTCCAACTAGAGATGGCCTGTTGGGAATTTGCGTATAAAAAAAATAACGCAGCGGAAAAATTCACATCGAAGGATCCTTGCGAATGGTCACGATTCATGGTTAGAAGATTTACCTCTTGAAGCGATGACAGTTGATTAAAATCGTCTATCACAAACACTGCACGAACGATGTCTCTAAGGTATCCACACGAGCAGATTCCGTGAACGTCCAACGTCACGAACCCGAAGCGTCTCTATCTCACAGTGCTAGCTTCGAAAACCGAGACCTGCTGCTCACTATCACTCTCTATGTGCGGCTAGGGTAAAACAAAACCGTGTAGGCACAATAGCTTAAGTGGTCTACTTATAGCAGCACCTCCTCAATTGAGTTAGTGAGCAGCGTTTGACCTAAGTCCCAAGTACTATGCGCTAGGCCCAATAGAAAAGTCCAACTCTCCTTTTAATGCTTCTTTTAGTCCGCTCTTATGTGTGTGACCCTATAGGTTCCCAAAACGTTAGTAGTAATATTAAATCCCATTTAATATTACAAACAGTGAGCGGTATCTAGCAAAACATCACTGCTACCTAAGTAGTGAGAAAGTCAGTGATTTGACGAAACCTTTCTGTGACAAATATTCATGTGCATTATTATCCCTTTGTCCATATATCTATATTGAACACAAGACATAGAATGTGTCACCCTTGTATGGTTCAATATCATGTTCCCTGATACCCGAGTAGACTTAACAACAAATGAGGTCAATATCTCATATTGACTCATTTCAAAGACGACCATGCATTTTACAGTCTCACTCTATCAGGGGCCCCACAGATATTACTCCTGTTATGTAGGAGGGACAAATTCCATCTAGGTCACTCACATCCCTCTGCATGGCTCGTGGTATGCCCAATGACCGTCTTTATAATCATCCTATTACAGATGACGTTTGACGATATTAAAGCACACGACTCCTCATGTAGGGATCGTAGCGATTTCAGGTCGAAGGATTGCATACACCATTGTCACTATGAGAACTACTTATGACACTCACACAACGCTCCATGTAGTGTTCTCATGGTGGGTCAATCCAGTACATCATTACTCTAATGTGTACCTATGTGGTGACTCGATATCTCATATCCATGACCCGTGAGATATGGTCATCAGTATGCACACATAATAGTCTCAATGTATTATTATTCTCCTTATTAATAAAATACTTGAGTACGGATATTTAAGAATAGGATTTCATTGTTCAATAGTGTCTCACGATCAAGTCATATACTTGATATTCTATTAAACTGAAATTTCTATTCTAAGGACTTTATTATGTTTAAACAAGTAACACAATAAACTGAAATGCCTCATATCATATATATATAGCAAGATACAAATGTAAGTCTAAGAAATACACTGGCCTCTAAGGCTTACACCAACAATCTCCCACTAGCACTAGAGCCAATCAGGCATAAATCTAATGCCCATCGATCTAGTGTGACCTTCATGCTTCTGTTGAGCAAGAGGTTTCGTAAGTGGGTCAGCAACGTTATCAAGTGTTGGTACTCTGCATATTTTCACATCTCCTCTATCGATAATCTCTCGAATGAGATGGAAGCGCCTAAGTATATGTTTGGATCGCTGATGAGATCTAGGTTCCTTAGCTTGTGCAATGGCCCCATTGTTATCACAATAGATATCAATGGGGTCCACAATACTAGGAACTATACCAAGCTCAGCAATGAACTTCCTGATCCAAACAGCCTCCTTTGCTGCATTGGAGGCGGCAATATACTCAGCCTCTGTAGTAGAATCGGCGACTGTCTCCTGCTTTGAACTCTTCCAGCTCACCGCCCCACCATTCAGGCAGAACACATAACCAGATTGCGATCTGGAATCATCCTTATCGGTCTGGAAGCTAGCATCGGAGTAACCTATTACAGCAAGCTCTTCCTCGCCTCCATATACCAAGAACGAATCCTTAGTTCTTCTCAAGTACTTAAGGATGTTCTTGATAGCAGACCAGTGACTTTCACCGGGATCAAACTGGTACCTGCTCGTTATGCTTAAAGCATACGATACATCTGGTCGAGTACATAACATGGCATACATGATAGATCCAATTGCGGATGCATATGGAATCTTACTCATGCGATCTCTTTCTTCTTGAGTGGAAGGGGATTGTTCCTTTGATAGGCATATACCATGTGACATAGGCAAGAGTCCTTTCTTGGATTCATGCATGTTAAAGTGTCTCAACACTTTGTCTATGTATGTACTCTGACTTAGGTCAATCAATTTCAGCGATCTATCCCTATAGATCCTGATTCCCAATACATAGGTAGCTTCACCCAAATCTTTCATAGAGAAGCAATTCCCTAACCATGTCTTTACATTTTGTAGTGTAGGGATGTCATTTCCAATGAGTAATATGTCATCTACATATAACACTAGAAAAACAACAATGCTCCCACTAACCTTCTTGTAGACACAAGGTTCATCTTCATTTTTGATGAATCCGTACTGTCTTACAGCATCATCAAAACGAAGGTTCCAACTTCTGGAAGCTTGCTTCAATCCATAGATTCATCGCTGCAATTTACATACCTTTCTGGCATCTCTGAATTGTCAAAGCCTTCAGGTTGTGTCATGTACACATCCTCAAGAAGCTTTCCATTAAGGAAAGAAGTTTTGACATCCATCAGCCATATCTCATAATCATGGTATGCAGCAATAGCAAGTAAGATCCGGATGGATTTAAGCATCGCAACAGGTGAAAAGGTCTCATCATAGTCGACACCATGAATTTTCTTGAAACCCTTAGCCACCAATCGCGCCTTAAAGGTATGTACTTTACCATCCATGTCAGTTTTCTTTTTGAAACTCCACTTTCACCCTATGGGTTTTACCCCTTCAGGTGGCTCTACCAAGGTCCATACATGGTTGGTGTACATGGAATCCATCTCAGATTTCATGGCCTCAAGCCACTTCTCAGATTCTAGGCCAGTGATGGCCTCCTGGTAAGTCACAGGCTCATATTGATCCATGAGCAATACATCACCTTGTGGAGTCGTGAGAAATCCCTATCTCTCAGGCTGGTGACGTATCCTGTTAGACCTACGCTGCTCTTGTGCTACTGGAGCAGGTTGTTCCTCCACAGCATTTTGTGAAGGTCGCTCCCGTTCTACCAATGGTAGGTCACTACTCTGTGATTCTTGAATTTCTTCAAGTTCTATCTTCCTCCCACTGGTTCCTATGGAGATAAACTCCTTTTCTAGGAATACACCAGTCCATGCGACAAACACTTTGCCTTCGGAAGGATTATAGAAATAGTATCCCTTGGTTTCTTTGGGATACCCCACAAAGAAGCATTTATCAGATTTGGGATCAAGTCTATTAGAAACTTGACGTTTTACATATGCTTCACAACCCCAAATCTTCATAAAAGACATGCTGGGTCGTCTACCAGTCCATATCTCATATGGTGTCTTTTCTACCGTTTTGGATGGAACACGGTTGAGTGTAAAAGCTGTTGTTAATAGAGCATTCCCCAGAAAGAGTTTGGAAGGTTTGCATGACTCATCATAGACCGAACCATGTCCAACAAGGTTCGATTTCTCCTCTCAGAAACACCATTCCATTGTGGTGTTCCAGGTGGAGTGAGTTAAGATAAAATTCCACACTCTCTCAGATGATCATCAAACTCTAGGCTCAAATATTCACCACCTTGATCTGATCCAAGAGTTTTAATATTTTTACCAAGTTGGTTTTGTACCTCATTTTTGAATTCCTTGAACTTTTCAAAGGATTCCGATTTATGTTTCATAAGATACACAAATCCATATCTACTGAAATCATCAGTAAATGTGATGAAGTACTGAAAACCACCTCTAGCTAATGTGTTTAGGGGTCCACATACATCGCTATGTATAAGACCCAAAAGATCGTTAGCTCTTTCACCTTTTCCGGTGAATGGAGCTTTAGTCATCTCTCCCAATAAACAAGACTCACATATCTCATATGATTCATAATCAAATGAGTCCAAGAGTCCATCTTTAAGGAGCTTCGAAATGCGCTTCTCATTTATATGGCCTAAACGACAATGCCAAAGATAAGACGGGTTCAACTCATTTGGTTTGAACCTCTTAGTATTTATGTTATAGATGGGCATTTCAAGATCAAGGACATAAAGCCCATTACTCATGTGTGCACTAGCCTAGAAAATATCATCCAAATAAATAAAACAACTTTTGTTCTTTATTATAAAAGAAAAACCAATCTTGTCCAAACAAGAAACGGAAATGATATTCCTGCTAATTGCAGGCACAAAATAACAGTTCTCTAACTGAATAGTAAGCCCGGTGGGCAAAGTCAATACATAAGTCCCTACAGCTAAAGCAGCAACCTTTGCTCCATTTCCAACTCGTAGGTCGACTTCGCCCTTTGCCAATGGTCTACTCCTGTTTAGATCCTGCACATTTGTACAAATGTGAGAACCACATCCAGTATCTAATACCCATGATGCAGAAGTAGATAAATTTACTTCTATAACAAACACACCTGAAGTGGAAGTCTCACTTCCCTTCTTCTTCTTGCTTTCTTCCAGGTATTTTGGGCAGTTCTTCTTCCATTGTCCGGTCCGACCACAGTGGAAGCAATTGCCTTCCTTAGCCACACCACGCACAGGCTTCAAGCCAGAAGTACTAAGCTTGAACTTGTTGATGGCCTTGCCCTTGCCCTTGCCCTTTTGTTTGTGCGTGGGCTTCTTGGGATGCTTCTTGCTTTTTCCAGCCTGGACCATCAAAATGGACTTCCCCTTTCCTTTGTTAATATTTTGTTCAGCAGTTCTTAACATGCTGAAAAATTCTGGCAAAGGTTTGTCAAGATCATTCATATTATAGTTCATGACAAACTGACTATAGCTCTCAGGCAACGATTGCAGAACTAAGTCGGTGGCCAACTCTTGGCCTAAAGGAAATCCCAGTCTCTCGAGATTCTCAATGTACCCGATCATCTGGAGTACATGAGGACTCACAGGGCTTCCTTCTGCCAATTTACACTGGAAAAGGGCTCTGGAAACTTCGAACCGTTCATGCCTTGCTTGCTCTTGGTAGAGCAGCTTGAGGTGCACGATCATGTCATATGCCTCCATGGTCTCATGTTGCTTTTGTAGCTCAGAGGTCATGGTAGCAAGCATAAGACAGCCGACGTCTAAGGCGTCATCCTGATGCTTCTTATAAGCATCCTTGTCAGCCCTAGGAGCATTTGCAACCGGTGGCTCCTCGGGAATAGGCTCCTCAAGAACATACAACCTTTTCTCATGTTTGAGGACAATCCTCAAGTTTCTGTACCAGTCCAGAAAATTTGTTCCGGATAGTTTATCCTTCTCAAGGACGGATCGCAATGACAGGTTACTTGATGTGTTTGATGCCATGGTAATCTACAGAAATAAATATGCAAAATATAAGTATCATGTCATGAAGTTATTTAATAAGGTCTTTAATTAAATACGCCTCCCACTATTTTACTCAAAACAATGACCCTCATCATTGATTCGGAAAATCTCGTTTGAAGATTTTCTAGTGGGCCAAGATTCATATTTCACCTAGCTTTAAGTCAGCTTTGGCTGATCACTCAAAATTTGGTTATATAGGTAGGAAACACTTTCCGATTGCATCTCATGCAACTCTTGGACAGTTGGGAGAATAACTCTTATTCTAATCCATCACATGGACTAAAGCCCAACTTATAAACCTCTAAGCCTTTCAATCCTATTGAAGTTGGCTTAGTTAAGTCAAACCCAAATGGATAGCAGTTGAACATTACATTTGTCCCATCGCGTCTTACTAGTATAGATAAAGGTACCCCGCTTTGGCGGACCCACACTTAATCGATCATAGTCTTGACGAGTGCCATGCATTGGAAGGCCTTTAAATGTGACTTAATATTTCCTTTTGAGGGATTTGATTAAAATTTGATCTCATCATTTGTTAAACTCTTTAACTTACTATTTACATACATGCATCTCATACATATATTAGTTAAACTCCTTTTAACATACTATATACATACATGCATCTCATACATATATAAGGCAAATAAATGTGATATGGTTATGGCCCCTAACGCATTGACTCTCCCAATTCAATGAGAGAATCTAAACTGAAACCTAGGAGCGTCCAAGCTTCTCCAAGCATGATCTCCCACGGGATAACGTCTTCTTGTCTCCATCATTACATTGCATAAACAGAAACCTCATTTTACATATGAGGGGAGTGAGATGAGAAAAGAATATACATATGGAATATAAGAGAAAGTCACGGCACGCAGGCCGTATTTCAAAATAAGCCAAAAGACTAAGGCCATAACCATCCACCATGCATCACAACGTAAATAATAACAAACAATAATAATACCTCTTTTATTATTATTAATATTATTATTAAGTGATACAAAAGATTTCAAAATTTGAGTTTCGAAATAACACACTACGCAGAGGCAGCGCCCCGGAGAAAAAATTTCTCTCCGAAGTGTGCCTCGCTTCCTTGGTGGCTAGGGCTTCAACCTCTCAACCCTAAAACCGCAAGGCCCGTGAACACTTCACGTTGAAAGGAACGGCGGCTAGGGTTTCAACCCTTGGAACCTCAGTCGCAAGAACATGAACTCTTCATGTCTGAAACCCCTTAACGCCGCCGACAGAGAACTGAAACCGATCATGTTTAACATCAACACTTGACGCCATCGCAGAACATAATAAGGATTCCAGAACCAATGTACATATCGCATATATACATAAACATGCAATAGACGCATATATCATATACATACGAAAATTACAGAAACAAGGTTTCGCAAAACGGATGCAAACGATTTTCAGAAAAACGATTCACATCATAAACATGTTATCATACATAACAGGTAAACCATGTAACAGAATCATGGTTTCGCAAGCAGCTCTGATACCACTGTTGGGAATTTGCATATAAAAAAAATAACGCAGCGGAAAAATTCCCATCGAAGGATCCTTACGAATGGTCACGATTCATGGTTAGAAGATTTACCTCTTGAAGCGATGACAGTTGATTAAAATCGTCTATCACGAACACCGCACGAACGATGTCTCTAAGGTATCCACACGAGCAGATTCCGTGAATGTCCAACGTCACGAACCCGAAGCGTCTCTGTCTCACAATGCTAGCTTCGAAAACCGAGACCTGCTGCTCACTATCACACTCTATGTGCGGCTAGGATAAAACAAAACCGTGTAGGCACAATAGCTTAAGTGGTCTACTTATAGCAGCACCTCCTCAATTGAGTTAGTGAGCAACGTGTGACCTAAGCCCCATGTACTATGTGCTAGGCCCAATAGAAAAGTCCAACTCTCCTTTTAATGCTTCTTTTAGTCGGCTCTTATGTGTGTGACCCTATAAGTTCCCAAAACGTTAGTAGTAATATTAAATCCCATTTAATATTACAAACAGTGAGCGGTATCTAGCAATACATCATTGCTACCTAAGTAGTGAGAAAGTCAGTGATTTGACGAAACCTTTCTGTGACAAATATTCATGTGCATTATTATCCCTTTGTCCATATATCTATATTGAACACAAGACATAGAATGTGTCACCCTTGTATGGTTCAATATCATGTTCCCTGATACCCGAGTAGACTTAACAACAAATGAGGTCAATATCTCATATTGACTCATTTCAAAGACGGACCATGCATTTTACGAGTCTCACTCTATCGGGGGCCCACTGAATATTACTCCTGATATGTAGGAGGGACAAATTCCATCTAGGTCACTCACATCCCTCTGCATGGCTCGTGGTATGCCCAATGACCATCTTTATAATCATCCTATTACAGATGACGTTTGACGATATTAAAGCACACGACTCCTCGTGTAGGGATCGTAACGATTTCAGGTCGAAGGATTGCATACACCATTTTCACTATGAGAACTACTTATGACACTCACACAACGCTCCATGTAGTGTTCTCATGGTGGGTCAATCCAGTACATCATTACTCTAATGTGTACCTATGTGGCGACTTCGATATATCATATCCATGACCCGTGAGATATGGTCATCAATCTGCACACATAATAATCTCAATGTATTATTATTGTCCTTATTAATAAAATACTTGACTACGGATATTTAAGAATAGGATTTCATTGTTCAATAGTGTCTCACGATCAAGTCATATACTTGATATTCTATTAAACTGAAATTTCTATTCTAAGGACTTTATTATGTTTAAACAAGTAACACAATATACTGGAATGCCTCAATATATATTATATATATATATATATATATATATATATATATAAATATATATATATATATATATATATATATATATATATAGCAAGATACAAATGTAAGTCTAAGAAATACACTGGCCTCTAGGGCTTACACCAACATGGCCATCATCATCATCATCGTTGTCATCAAGAACAACGTACTCTAGCTCGTCATCGAAGAACACCTTCGGATCCTCCTCCGGGGGTGAGTCAGGTAAAACTCTGGGAAGTGGTACTCCAAGAGATGGTTGCCTGTGCAACTTTCCTCGCTCAGCCAAAACATGAAGGTAATACCAGGGAGGTGGTAGTGAAATCCTCACCGACTAGACAGCCTGAATCCTTCGATGTGGTCTGCCCTCAACAGCTCCCTCCAGTGAACTAAAAGGCCCGGTATAGGTAGCAAAGTGTGTTAAACTCAATGACTTAGAGATTTTGATATATGACAAATACAACTTAATGTGTATGCAAGTGTTTTTAGTGTCAAATTACAAAGACAGGTATCAAGCAATACTCAACAAGTTCAGTGAGCAATCAAAGGAGAATATTCAAGGAACAACTTGAAGGAATCAAAGAGCAAAGATGAAGATCAAGGAATCATCAAGACAAGAGCTTAAAGGAGAAATTATTTTTAAGTCTTAGATGATTTGTAAAATATGAAATCTCTTATTCACAAAAAGCACATTTGAAAAGATGCATGAAGAAAATCATTTTTCATAACCTGCATTAAAAGGAATAAGTTTTCATAAATGAAAATGATTTTTGAAATAAGATTTCAAAGCGCTCGTCCAACACTGGAATAATATAAGCGCTCGTCCAACACAAGCGCACGTTTACTAAAGTGACAAAAGCGCACGTCTATGATAAGCCTCTGGCTTATCTAGTTTTATGACTAGATGAACTAGGGTTTATGTGCCAATTTATTCGAGTTCACTCTCGTTTTCGACCAAATTTGCCTTGTTTTGTTCCTAAGTTGGACTTTGACTCATTTTGCGTATTTTGTGTAGTTTTTAGGTTATTTTGAATTGAATTACGCTTGTGGGTGCTTTTGTTGTTTCAGGTTAAATAAGTGAAGCTCCGGGAATCAAGGAAAGTCGAAAAGCAGTGGAAATTGCAAGTCTGGAGACACTCGCCTCGCGAGTGTATGCTCGCCCCGCGAGCCTGAAAGTCAACAAAGCAGCAAAATTCATCACTTCAGTCTCGCCACGCGAGAGGTGGCTCGCCTCGCGAGATCATGAGGACCTGCAAGACAGAGACCATCACGGCCAAGCCGTGATGAAGACCACGACCGTGGCAGTTTAAGGTTTGAAGTCTCGCCCCGCGAGAGTTTGAAGACCCTGGAAGTCAGAGACCATCACGGCCCAGCCGTGATGAAGGTCACAGCCTAGAATTGAAGACTCGCCCCGCGAACACACTGTCGCCTCGCGAGAGTTTAAATTGAAAGCGCACCAATTTTAATTCTCGCCTCGCGAGAGGCTGCTCGCCTCGCGAGAGAGCGCAGATCAGGATTACTATTTAAAGGCTGTTGCAGATCAGATAAAGGGGATCCAACTTCTGGAGGAGGCTGTAGGGCTTTAGGAGGGCCGCGAATCCTAGTAGTTTTCCACTGTTTAGAGTAGCGTTTAGGGTAATTTCTTTTCTCTTTGGAGCTGCGTCTCCCTTTTTCTCATGGAGATTATGTCCGATTGTTTGTCTATGAGCATGAGGAACTAATCCCCTCGTCCGAGGGAACGACGAAGCCACCCATGGCGATGTAAATCCGATATGATGTATGTCTTTCTCCTCTAATTCAATTCTTGTTTTTCGATTCTGATTTGAATGTTTGATCATATGTTTTGCGTGATTAATCAGTTAAACGTGTTTGAGGCCTAACGGCGATTCGCGTTTCAGAACTTGAATCGGGATCATAAATGTTTTCTAATTCTGATTTGATTGTGTTAATCATATGTGTTGCGTGATTGACTTGTTAACGTTGATGAGGCTTAGTCAGCGATTCACGTTTAGAACTTGAATTAGGATCATCGATCGAATATTGCACGAGAGTGGGTAGGAGATCGGTGCGACCTTATAGGGAACATGAATTAACAGAATTCGAGATTAGGATTATGAGACCTAGTAAGTAATTAATCCAATCGTCGAATACATCCTAATGAGCACGAGAGTGGATTTAGGAGAATTTAGGGGTCCCGGTTGACATTGCAATTGAACTTGGGGAGGAATTCATCATCACTTGGGTGTACATGTTGGGTAGGTGGATTTGTGACCTTGGACATTTTAGTTTTCTGATTTTTAGTTAATTAGTTTATTTAGACTTGTTAATTGAATTTCGATTCCATTCTCTCTTCTCTCTCTCAACCACCTTCTTCCGTAACTTGACCGAACGTATCCGACTTCCCGCGGATTAGTCGAATTGGTAGCCCAATCCCTGAGTTCGACCTCGGTAATTACTTACCGTGTTATTTTTATTACTTGCGACGACCCGGTACACTTGCCGGAGTAACAACAAGTTTTTGGCGCCGTTGCCGGGGATTGGAACAACCAGTTTTACTAATTTTAGGGTAGTTTGATTATTTGGTTAAGTTACTTTTATTTTTATTTTTATTTTTAATTTCTATTATTATTCTCCATTTCTTGATCCCACTTGGTCTTGGCCCTGTTTTGTATGCGAGGTACCCTTTCAAGGTGGATTACGAATCATGGAGACTGTTTATTTTCCAGCCTTGGATGGTGTTACAAAATATGACTTTGGGCCTAACATATCCCTGGGAGATCATTGGCGCTGGGGACGTAATTGCCCTCATGCACAAGCTTATAGTGTAATCAAGAAGCATGAGGAGGAATGGGAATGGAATGAGCAAACACCGTTGAAAGCTGCTCTAGAACAATATTCCCAAGAGCTATCCACCTCTGAGGCCAAGGCAAGAGCCAACCGTGATGTGATGATCAAACTGTGATGCAGAATTCCAAAGCGCAAGCTGAGGAGATTTGCAAGCAGTTAGTACAAGAGTCACATGAAGCCCAATTTGAAGAAAATCTGGTTTTGGGGATAGATCAAAATGAAGACGAAGTGGTAGTGGATTCCACACTGTTTGCCAAGCAACCGAAAATTTCTGCATTGGATAACTATGTTGGCTTACATGCATGTGTGGACATGGGTAAGTTAGACCCTCCCACTCGTCTGGCACACTTCCTCTAGAAAACACCATTTGACCCGAGAGGAAGTGAATTCATAATTGAAGAGGTCAATGGAGTATTCACACACTGGCTGGGTGGAGTTAATGATAAGGTCATATTGCTGCTACGATCTCCACTCCAATTACCATTTGATCCGGGTGGAGAATTTGATATGATGAGCGTCCCTTGGCCTTTGTACCACAGACTATGGGATCCAGGTGGATGCTTCTTAATAAGTCAAGCTCGGGACGTTAAACAAGCGCTTCTTGGGAGGCAACCCAAGCTAGGTATCTCTCTCTTTTCCTAACTTTTGTTTTGTTTTTGTGTTTGCTTTTTGTTTTGTTTTTGTTTGTCACTCTTGAATAATTTGAGAAGATCAAGAGTTGTTGTATGACTGTCGTGTCGGCAAGGTTGTTGGATGATAATTAGATTGAGCGTAGATTGATTGGATAAATTATTTGACCATTGATGATTTCCCCTAAGTTCTGAAATTAGAAAAGTTTATCCCTACTTAAAAATTGAAAACTGAACTTTGAGGATTTTATTGTGATTGCTTGATTTATGATAAGTTTGGGGTGAGGGGGTGCACACACTAGGAATCGTATCTCGGTCAAACAATTTGCAAAATGTCCAGGTGAGGATTTGAGCCTCCAACTCTATTTTTGAATGTGTGAATCACTGTTAAGTTGCACTTTCCCGAATTTGCTTGAATCTCTATATGGTTTGCGTGTTTATGTGTTGCATCAAATGATTTAGGCAATTTTATTTGAAAAACCACTTGGCCTAAAAAGGACCATCCCTAATTCATGTTCCCTAGTTAGCCAAATTGAGCCCAATTGACCTATTGTTTCTTGATGACCCTACATTACGAGCCAAATCTGAAAAACCATGTCAACCCAATCTTAGGATTAGGAGAGCATGGAAATGAGCAAGAGAAAGGTTGTGAGAAACTAAGTTTGGGGTGGCTACAAGGAGGTATGTCATTTTGGGGTGAGAAAAAGAAAAATAAAGGTTGAAACCCAAGGCAAAAAAAAAAAAAAGAAAGAAAGAAAAGAAGAAAACAAAAAATTGCCAAAGGAAAAGGGGCAGAACAAAAAGATTATCAAGGAAAAGGTTGTAGTCACCCGAGCCCAAATGAAAAATGGAAAAAGGAATTTGAGTGGAAAAAGTGTCAAAATACTCATGCTCTCTTAGTTCCTAGGGACTTAAGCCTAAATATCCTTCATTATCCTACCCTGAGCCAGGCCCCATTACAACATTTAAAAGACCTTCTGATGTTGCATACATGTTTTCGTGGGAACTACTTTTGAGATGAAAATCAAATTCATGGGAAGTGCTCTTGATAAGTGAAATTGAGTGAAAAAGTTGAAAGCCTTGACGAATTGAGCGAATGAGTGAAATTTTACATAACCTTGTGAGGAAGGCAATTGTTTGAAATAGGTGATCTTCCTTTGTGTGTATCTTTGAGCCTCAACTTAGAGTAATGATGGCATGAATAATAAATTCTCAACTGTTTAAAGTAGATGAATGTGGGGATTACATTAATGTAGGGGGGAGATCATTGGAGAAAAAAAACTGTTTTGTAAAGTTGCATTAAATTTGTGCGAAATCGATTGATTCCTTTAGGCTTGCCAAGTCTTGAGTCGTTTTTGAGTTTTAAGCTTGCTTGGGGACAAGCAAGGTTTAAGTTTGGGGTATTTTGATAAGCCTCTGGCTTATCTAGTTTTATGACTAGATAAACTAGGGTTTATGTGCCAATTTATTCGAGTTCACTCTCGTTTTCGCCCAAATTTGCCTTGTTTTGTTCCTAAGTTGGACTTTGACTCATTTTGCATATTTTGTGTAGTTTTTAGGTTATTTTGAATAGAATTACGCTTGTAGGTGCTTTTGTTGTTTCAGGTTAAATAAGTGAAGCTCCGGGAGTCAAGGAAAGTCGAAAAGCAATGGAAATTGCAAGTCTGGAGACACTCGCCTCGCGAGTGTATGCTCGCCCCGCGAGCCTGAAAGTCAACAAAGCAGCAAAAGTTATCACTTCAGTCTCGCCACGCGAGAGGTGGCTCACCTCGCGAGATCATGAGGACCTGCAAGACAGAGACCATCACGGCCAAGCCGTGATGAAGACCACGCCCGTGGCAATTTAAGGTTTGAAGTCTCGCCCCGCGAGAAGCCTCTCACCCCGCGAGAGTTTGAAGACCCTGGAAGTCAGAGACCATCACGGCCCAGCCGTGATGAAGGTCACAGCCTAGAATTGAAGACTCGCCCCGCGAACACACTGTCGCCTCGCGAGAGTTTAAATTGAAAGCGTGCCAATTTTAATTCTCGCCTCGCGAGAGGCTGCTGTCCTCGCGAGAGAGCGCAGATCAGGATTACTATTTAAAGGCTGTTGCAGATCAGATAAAGGGGATCCAACTTCTGGAGGAGGCTGTAGGGCTTTAGGAGGGCCGCGAATCCTAGTAGTTTTCCACTGTTTAGAGTAGCGTTTAGGGTAATTTCTTTTCTCTTTGGAGCTGTGTCTCCCTTTTTCTCATGGAGATTATGTCCGATTGTTTGTCTATGAGCATGAGGAACTAATCCCCTCGTCCGAGGGAACGACGAAGCCACCCATGGCGATGTAAATCCGCTATGATGTATGTCTTTCTCCTTTAATTCAATTCTTGTTTTCCGATTCTGATTTGAATGTTTGATCATATGTTTTGCGTGATTAATCAGTTAAACGTGTTTGAGGCCTAACGGCGATTCGCGTTTCAGAACTTGAATCGGGATCATAAATGTTTTCTAATTCTGATTTGATTGTGTTAATCATATGTGTTGCGTGATTGACTTGTTAACGTTGATGAGGCTTAGTCAGCGATTCACGTTTAGAACTTGAATTAGGATCATCGATCGAATATTGCACGAGAGTGGGTAGGAGATCGGTGCGACCTTATAGGGAACATGAATTAACAGAATTCGAGATTAGGATTATGAGACCTAGTAAGTAATTAATCCAATCGTCGAATACATCCTAATGAGCACGAGAGTGGATTTAGGAGAATTTAGGGGTCCCGGTTGACATTGCAATTGAACTTGGGGAGGAATTCATCATCACTTGGGTGTACATGTTGGGTAGGTGGATTTGTGACCTTGGACATTTTAGTTTTCTGATTTTTAGTTAATTAGTTTATTTAGACTTGTTAATTGAATTTCGATTCCATTCTCTCTTCTCTCTCTCAACCACTTTCTTCCGTAACTTGACCGAACGTATCCGACTTCCCGCGGATTAGTCGAATTGGTAGCCCAATCCCTGAGTTCGACCTCGGTAATTACTTACCGTGTTATTTTTATTACTTGCGACAACCCGGTACACTTGCCGGAGTAACAACAGTCTACTAAAGTGATAGAAGCGCACATCTACTAAAGTGACAGAAGCGCATGTCTACTAAAGTGATAGAAGCGCATGTCTACTAATGTGACAGAAGCGCACGTCTACTAAAATGACAGAAGCGCACGTCTACTAAAGTGACAGAAGTGCTCGTCTACTAAAATGACAGAAGCGCACGTCTACTAAAGTGACAGAAGTGCTTGTCTACTAGTTGGAGCACGTCCAATTACTGTGTTTTAGTACTCCCGTCTACTGACGTACCATATGGAGCTCTTCTACCATATGAAGCTCGTCTACTAAATGGAGCTCGTCTACTAGCCCATCCGAATGTAAAATCTTAATGGCTAGATGAACGCGGTTATTTTCAATATGGACGCGAATTTTATAAGAACAATCAGAATCTTATTTCAAAAACCAAAATCAAGAAAGCACATTCTGTTAATCAGATTCAAATCTGTTTTGATTGATCCCAACGACTATAACTTGTTTTCTATATAAAGAGGGACCAAAGGAACACTTTCACAACATCTACGAATATCATAACATATCACAGGTTTACGAAATCGTTTTGATAAAATAATTGTGAAAATCATTCATCATCTTCCTTGAGCTTACTCTGAAAAGAGTGTTTCATACTCAAAGTGCTTCAATTTGTTTATCTAACTATTGAGAGTTAGGAATTAATTTTGGTTTTACTTTTGATTTTAAAGAGATAGGGAGTCTCTCTGAGTGATTAGGGTGAGGAATCTCTAAGGTTGAACATTGAGGCTCTTCACAAGAGTGTGGTATCTCGAGGTGAAGGAGTGTTCCGTGGTGTAAAGGTTTTTCAAGCTACCCAACAAAGCTTGTGTGTTAGTGTGTGAAATCCCACAGGTGGATTGGGGACTGGATGTAGGTCGCAGTGGAGGTGACTGAACCAGGATAAATCTGGTTGTGTGGTATTGACGCGCTGTCGTGCACGTGTCAAAAAGCGAGCGATTGGGAAAATATGTAGTTAGGGAGTGACAACTCGAGTATCGTCTCACAAGGACTCTTGGATTGTTTTTAACAGAAAAGTCAGTTTTCGGGGGTTTTGGATTTGAAATTAAATAAGAAAACAAAGCATAAAAACTATGCAAACTAAATAATTATCAAATAAGCTAAACGATCGACCTACTGTTCTCGGTTTCCCACTATCATTGATTCATATAATTCCAAGCCCTAAGCGGATTCTAATCCCTTTTCTATTGTAGCATCAATTAACAAGCGAAATTGACACTACGAGACATATGTTCCTAATTCCGAATTAAGCAAACGGATTAAGCCATTCGTGAATTAAGCAAACGCGATCAAGTTTAGGAACACACAATCATCGAAATGAATCAACACATATTCTATATAATCCCGAATTAACCAAACAGAACATATAGAACAAATATTGAAAGATAATAGTAATGAGTTCAGGAATTACAAAACCTCAAGCGGCGGTGCAAACCGGTTACAGTAGATCAATCAAGGGAGACTAGCTCTCCATTACAAAAGGAACACAAAACTCTAAACCGAAATTCGCAGCCGTCCTAATCTAAAAGAAAAGAAGGTGCTGAGAAGCTCATCAGTTCTTCCCTAAAACATATATAAATACAGATTCTGGGTTACGCTCTCTCGCGAGGCTAAACATTATTCACGAGGCGAATCTTATGAAGAAATATGCAACGTTTGGAATTATCGCGAGGCGAAGAATGGCTCGCGGGGAGAGGAATGGAAGAGTCTTCTTATTACTCCCGTTATGAGTATCAGGGCCTGGGCGTGATGGCTTCTGGTCTTCAGGATCGCGAGGCGAGACATGGTTCGTGGGGCGACACAGAAAGGTTTGCATTTTCTAGCACAGTCAGCCTTCAGGCTCGCGAGGCGAGTAGACTCTCGCGTGGCGAATAACTCCAGAATCGCTTCTCTTTATGAACCTAAAAACAAAGATTAGCAGTAAATGCTTTATTTGACTCAAAACTGGCTAAATTACCCTAAAACTACTTAAACGACTCAAAATGATGCTTGAAGACAATCAAGTCTAATTTGGACGAAAACGAGATATAATTAGCACAAAGCCATGGTCTTTCTAGTTATAAAACTAGACGAGCCAGAGGCTGATCAGGTATCCCTAAACTCAAACTCCTTTACTTTCTGTTTATGTTCAAGAACCTGCAACTTTGATGTTTAAAGTTCAATATAATTTCTGTTCTTGATCTGTATAAACTGTATTTTGTTATTACTGAGTTATTAAACCAGAACCTATTCTGAATCTTTCTTATCCACATCACCTTCTATTTAAGATTTTTTAAAAACCCTTCATCGATTTTGTAAAAGATCCTGAGGGCACTAATCCGCAACTCTGATTTATAAAGCTTTGTGAAAAAGTTTTAAGAGGGAAATATTTTTTGAAAACTCAATTCACCCCCCCCCCCCCCTCTTGAGTCGTTGAAGCCAAAACAACATTTGCATCAGAGCTAAACTCTTAAGTTTGGCTTAACAGCTATAAGGGTGTGGCTTACAATGACTTTTTAAATGAAGGGGCTTCCCTTGCACTCCCGCCTGCCTTCAATGGATCTGAGTATATCTATTGGAAGGAAAGAATGGCAATCTTTCTTGAGGCAGCAGGTGTTGACATATGGGATGCAGAAGAAAATGGACCATTTGTCCCCTCTACTGTAGATGCTAATGGTGCTCCAATAAATAAGCTTAAAACTGAATGGAATGAGGATGATAAGAAAAGAATTCAATATAATGCACGTGCTAAGAATATTATAACATCTGCTTTAAGCCGTGATGAGTTTTTCAGGGTTTCAAATTGCAAATCAGCAAAGGAGATGTGGGATAAATTGCAAGTAATACATGAAGGAACCTCAGATATCAAAAGAGCAAGAATGAACACCCTCACACATGAGTATGAGCTGTTCAGAATGAATCGAGGAGAACCTATGACTGAAATACAAAAAAGATTCACACACATCGTAAATCAATTGGCTGGTCTTGGAAATACAATCTCAAATGAGGATCAAATTAACAAAGTCATGAGATGCTTGAGCATAGAATGGCAACCTAAAGTCACTACAATCTCAGAATCCAGAGATCTCTCATCAATGATCATTGGCACACTGTTTGGAAAATTACAAGAACATGAATTGGAGTTGAACACACTAAATGAGAGTGAAGAAACTTATAAAAGAAATAAGGGATTGGCTCTGAAATGACAAGTCAGAGAAGCAGAAGACGGTGATGATGATGATTCATCACAAGAATTAGAATCTGAAGAAGATATGGGGTTGCTAGTTAGAAAATTCAAGAACTTCCTAAAGAAGAAAGGCAACTTCAAAATAAAGTCATCCACTTTTCAAAAAGAAACTTCAGTAAAGGTGACAACTCTTCCAACAACATCACATGATTTGAATGTATAAAGATTGGCCACATGAAGCTTGACTGTCCAAAGCTGCAAAAGAAGGACAAAACTGAAAAGTTTGACTCAAAGGACAAGAAGTAGAGGAAAGCCAAGAAAGGCCTACATTTCTTGGGATGACAATGATCTAGATTCCACTGAAGAATCTGAATCTGAGGAGGCAAACTTGTGCCTGATGGCCAGCAATCATAGTGATTCAGAAAGTGAAGTAAGTTCTGATTATCAACCTTCTTATGATGAATTGCAAAATGCTTTTGAAGAACTTCATAAAGAATCCATTAGACTTGCTAGATTGCTATTAAGTCTAAGAAAACCATCACATGCTTAGAGGAGAAAACTTCTGTTTTAAACAAAGAGGTAGATCAATTAAAAACAGAAAATTGTGCTTTAAAAGAAAAACTAGCTACTGTTTTAGGCTCACCTATATGTGATAAATGTCCTAAGTTGGAGAAACATATAAATCATTTGAATGGTGATCTATCTAGAATTACTAGTGATGAAGAAATCTTGAATGCATCTAGATGTACATCGATTAAAGAGGTTGAAAAACTGAAAAATGACCTAGCAAGATTCACAAATGGTAGAGATAACTTGAATGCTTTATTAGGACAGCAAAAATGTGTTTATGATAAGGCTGGAATAGGCTATAAACCTAAGATACATGAGAAATCTTTCAAGAATTTTTTTGCTGCACCTATGTCATCAAACACACCATTTGTTAAATGCAATTTTTGTGCTAGAAAAGGTCACACAACTTCTACATGTCATTACAGAAAATCTGCTTATAATGAGTCTAAGTATATATGGGTTCCTAAAGGAACTATTGCTGCAACTTACTCAAAAGGACCCAAATAGATTTGGGTACCTAAAGCAAAAACATGATTTTGTTTTGTAGGTGTGTTGGAAAGCCAAGAATGTGAAATGGTATCTTGACAGTGGCTGTTCCAAGCACATGACTGGAGACAAAAACAAGTTCATTTCCTTTACCCCCTAAGTCAAGTGGTAGTGTTACCTATGGAGACAATAATAAAGGGAGAATACTTCGCATTGGCAACATTGGAAGTGACTCAACAACAATCATTAAGGATGTACTATATGTTGAGGGATTGAAACATAACTTGTTAAGTATCAGTCAACTATGTGACAAAGGCTTCAAGGTAAAATTCAATTCCAATAGTTGCTTAATAGAAAATCAGCATGATGAAAATTTGAAATTAATTGGACATAGGATAGATAACATATATATGCTTGATTTAGATAATATCTCTTCAAATACTGCATGTTGTCTTATTTCAAAAGAAGAAAAGAATTGGCTTTGGCATAGAAGAATTGCACACATTCACATGAACCACTTAAATAAACTGATTCGTAAAGATCTTGTAGTTTGCTTGCCTAAAATAAAATTTGTGAAAGATGGACTATGTGATGCATGCCAAAAAGGAAAACAAGTTAAGGTCTCTTTTAAACCAAAGAACATTGTTTCAACAACTAGACCCTTGCAACTTTTACACATAGATTTATTTGGTTCGTCTAGAATCAAAAGCTTTGGTGGTAACTCGTATGCATTGGTAATAGTAGATTATTACTCTAGATATACATGGACATATTTTCTATCTCATAAGAGTGATTCATTTGCTGCATTTAAGAAGATGGCAAAAATTATGCAAAATAAAAAGGACGTAAAGATTGTTTCTATAAGAAGTGATCATGGGGGAGAATTTCAAAATGAAGTGTTTGAAAACTTTTGTGATGAGCATGGCATTCAACATAATTTTTCTGCTCCTAGAACTCCACAACAAAATGAAGTAGTGGAATGAATAGATCATTAGAGGAGATATCAAGAACTATGTGGAACGACTCTAGCTTGCCAAAACATTTTTGGGCAGATGCTATCAATACAGCCTGCTATGTGCTAAATAGAGTCTTGATAAGACCAATCTTAAAGAAAACCCCTTATGAGCTTTACAAAGGAAGAAAACCAAACATAGCACATTTACATGTTTTCGGTTGCAAATGCTTTGTTCTTAACAATGGAAAGAATAATCTTGGAAAATTTGATGCAAAGGCTGATGAAGGAATTTTCCTAGGTTACTCTCTATCTAGTAAAGCATTTAGAATATATAATAAGAGAACACAAACTATTGAGGAATCTGTGCATGTGACATTTGATGAGTCTAACCCCAAAAGGTTGGGAAAGGATTCTGTTATTGATGATCTTGAAGATTCAATGGAGAAAAATCGCCTAGAAGAGAAACAAGACAATGAAGAAGATGAAAGCTTAAAGAACGAATCGATGCAGCAGGAGCAAACAGAACAACAGCCTAACCTACCAAAGGAATGGAGGACTGTCAAAAATCATCCAATTGATAACATCATCGGTGAAATTACCAAGGGAGTAACTACTAGACAATCTCTTAAAAATGTTTGTAATCATATGGCATTTGTGTCGCAAGTAGAACCTAAGAACATAGATGTTGCTATAATTGATGAACATTGGATGATGGGTATGCAAGATGAGTTAAACCAGTTTGAAAGAAACCAAGTTTGGAAACTAGTGCCTAAACCCAAGAACTGTCAAGTAATAGGTACAAAATGGGTTTTTAGGAACAAACTAGATGAAAATGGTATAATTGTAAGAAACAAGGCTAGATTGGAAGCCAAAGGGTATAACCAAGAAGAAGGCATAGATTATGATGAAACATATACACCTGTAGCAAGATTAGAAGCTATAAGAATGCTACTTGCTTATGCTTGCATAATGGGATTTAAATTGTATCAAATGGATGTTAAGAGTGCTTTCTTAATTGAATTTATATAAGAGGAATTGTATGTTGGTCAACCACCTGGTTTTGAGAATAATGAATTGCCTAACAATTTTTATAAACTGTCTAAAGCACTATATGGCTTAAAGCAAGCTCCTAGAGCTTGGTATGAAAGGTTAAGTAATTTTCTCATTGAAAAAGGATTTAAAAGAGGTAAAGTTGAACCACCTGGTTTTGAGAATAATGAATTGCCTAACAATTTTTATAAACTGTCTAAAGCACTATATGGCTTAAAGCAAGCTCCTAGAGCTTGGTATGAAAGGTTAAGTAATTTTCTCATTGAAAAAGGATTTAAAAGAGGTAAAGTTGACATAACTTTGTTCACTAAGAAAAAGGCACACAACATTTTACTTGTACAAATATATGTGGATGATATAATTTTGGTGCTACTAATGAGCAGTTGTGCAATGAGTTTGCAAGTCTTATGCATAATGAGTTTGAAATGTCAATGATGGGTGAGCTGAACTTTTTCCTTGGACTGCAAATAAAGCAAACTGAAAATGGAATCTTTGTTAGCCAAACCAAGTACTGCAATGAGTTAATCAAGAAGTTTGGCATGGAAACGCTAAGGAGATGGCTACTCCAATGAGTACCTCCTGTTATCTGGGCAAAGATGAGCAAGGTAAACCTGTTGATGTTTCTAAATTCAGAGGTATGATAGGCTCACTACTTTATCTTACTGCTAGTAGGCCAGATATCATGTTTAGTGTATGCATGTGTGCTAGGTATCAAGCAAATCCAAAAGAATCACACGTAACAGCAGTTAAAAGGAAAATTAAGTATCTGTTAGGAACAAAAGACATGGGATTACGGTATCCCAAGGGATCTACATGTACGTTAATTAGCTATTTAGACTCTGATTTCGCTGATTGTAAACTAGACAGAAAGAGTACTAGTGGAACTTGCCATTTACTAGGAAACTCATTAGTATCATGGTTCAGTAAGAAACAATCTAGTGTGGCTTTATCCACTGCAGAGGCTGAATATGTAGCAACTAGTAGTGTTGTGCACAAGTTTTATGGATAAAACAACAATTAGTTGATTATAGTGTGCAACTAAACCAAGTTCCTATTAGATGTGACAATACGAGTGCAATTAACTTAACTAAGAATCCAATAATGCATTCTAGAACTAAACACATAGAAATCAGACATCATTTCATTAGAGACCATATACAAAGTAGAGAAATTGAGATTGAATATGTTGAAACAACTAAGCAACTTGCTGATATCTTTACCAAGCCCTTGAACAAGGAAAGCTTCTTCTTCATTAGAAGAGAATTGGGCATAATCAATCAATCCTATATCTAATCTCTAAAGAAATAGATTATATGACTGTATCTTCGTATAAATATGCTCTGATTCTTGTATGATTTGATTTGGAATATCTATGAATGATAAGAAGAGAGTTTTGGAACATCTATGCGAGTTGGACGCATCTTTTTGATTTATCCCTGCACCTATCCCTCTATCATGAACAATTTTATATGCTATGTTTGAATGTTTAAATGCTTACCTTCTCTATCGCTTTAAATTTTTTTTTTCTTTACCTTTTTTATGATGCCAAAAGGGGGAGAAAAAGTATGATATAGAGAAAGGGGATAATAACAAATTATACATGAAGAAAAAGTATGATATATAGAGAAAACGAATTATACATGCATATGTTGAGGGGGAACTTAAAAGCTTACATGATTAATGGGGAGTAAATCAAATTCTGCTCTGATAATATTTTTTGCTCTGATATACTTCTGCTCTGACTGCTTTGATACCATGATATAAATCTGTCAAAACACTTAGCGTCTGCTACACTTATACTCTGATCTTATAATTTGTTAAAAGGTTTGTAATAATCAAAAAGGGGGAGATTTTTAAACTCAATGACTTAGAGATTTTGATATATCACAAATACAACTTAATATGTATGCAAGTATTTTTAGTGTTAAATTACAAAGACGGGTATCAAGCAATACGCAACAAGTTCAGTGAGCAATCAAAGGAGAATATTCAAGGAACAACTTAAAGGAATCAAAGAGCAAAGATGAAGATCAAGGAATCATCAAGACAAGAGCTTAAAGGAGAAATTAGTTTTAAGTCTTAGATGATTTGTAAGAGATGAAATCTCTTATTCACAAAAAGCTCATTTGAAAAGATGCATGAAGAAAATCATTTTTCATAACCTGCATTAAAAGGAATGAGTTTTCGTAAATGAAAATGATTTTTGAAATAAGATTTTAAAGCGCTCGTCCAACACTGGAATAATATAAGCGCTCGTCCAACACAAGCGCACGTCTACTAAAGTGAAAGAAGCGCACGTCTAATAAAGTGACAGAAGCGCACGTCTACTAAAGTGACAGAAGCACACGTCCACTAAAGTAACAGAAGCGCACGACTACTAAAGTGACAAAAGTGCACGTCTACTAAAATGACAGAAGTGCACGTCTACTAAAGTGACATAAGTGCTCGTCTACTAGTTAGACACGTCCAATTATTGTGTTTTAGTACACCCGTTTGCTGATGTACCATATGGAGCTCGTCTACCATATGAAGCTCGTCTACTAAATGGAGCTCGTCTACTTGCCCATCCGAATGTAAAATCTTAATGGCTAGAAGGACGCGGTTATTTTCAAGATGGACGCGAATTTTACAAGAACAATCAGAATCTTATTTCAAGAACCAAAATCAAGAAAACAGATTCTGTTAATCAGATCCAAATCTTTTTTGATTGATCCCAACGACTATAACTTGTTTTCTATATAAAGAGGGATCAAAGGAACACTTTCACAACATATACGAATATCATAACATATCACAGTTTTACAAAATCGTTTTGAGAAATTAATTGTGAAAATCATTCATCATCTTCCTTGAGCTTACTGTGAAAAAAGTGTTTCATACTCAAAGTGCTTCAATTTGTTTATCTGACTATTGAGAGTTAGGAATCAATTTTTGTTTTACTTTTGATTGTAAAGAGATAGGGAGTCTCTCTGAGTGATTAGGGTGAGGTATCCCTAAGATTGAACATTGAGGCTCTTCACAAGAGTGTGGTATCTCGAGGTGAAGGAGTGCTCTGTGGTGTTAAGGTTTTTCAAGCTACATGGAAAAGCTTGTGTGTTAGTGTGTGAAATCCCACAGGTGGAGTGGGGACTGGATGTATGTCACAATGGAGGTGACTGAACCAGGATAAATCTGGTTGTGTGGTATCCCTAAACTCAAACTCCTTTACTTTCTGTTTATGTTCAAGAACCTGCAACTTTGATGTTTAAAGTTCAATATAATTTATGTTCTTGATCTGTATAAACTGTATTTTGTTATTAAACCCGAACCTATTCTGAATCTTTCTTATCCTCATCACCTACTATTCAAGATTTTGTAAAAACCCTTCATCGATTTTGTAAAAGATCCTGAGGGCACTAATCCGCAACTCTGATTTATAAATCTTTGTGAAAAAGTTTTAAGAGGGAAATATTTTTTGAAAACTCAATTCACCCCCCCCCCCCCCCTCTTGAGTCGCTGAAGCCAAAACAACAGAGTGGGATCCCGGGTGGATATCCCACGCTCCTGGATTATGAGCGTTATCAAAACTCAACATCATCATGCCCGATGGTTCTAAGTAGATGTTGGGATCCATCTAAACCCATTTTTATATAACAATTCCATATAGGAAAGAGAAAACAACAAGAAAGTATGCAAGAGTGAGATACCAATATATGGATCGATCACAATGACCATATGCACGACACAAAACATCAGATATCATGCAAAGTCATGTATCGTAAAATTCTTGCAAATAAACAGTATTATATCAAGGGGGTCTTATACCCGATCAATCATGGTTTTTATAAAAATATGCATGACACTTCAATATTCGGGCCTAACCTAATCTCTTGAGATACCAACTTTGTTTTTAGTTTAAGTTGATCAAGCTTTTTACATGGATCATTCTCAACGAAAAGAATCCAATGTCCAACACCTTTGAAACTCATTGGCAAATCACTCAGCAACCAATGGTTATTGAGCACAAGTTATGACATCTCAATTGTCATTACGATAAACGGGAAACTTCTGTCAACGCATTGGCCGATCACTCAGTAACCAATGGTTATCGTAGTTCATCGGCGTATTTCCCCAAAATTCATTGGCCAACACATGACTCAATGATTTCAAACTTGGAAACATGGCACGTCTTCCAAGCAAATGCATGTAAAAATCATTTTGTTCTCAAAGTTTCTCTGTGTGTACATTCTTTCCTTGTCGAAGCTCAAAGGCTAATGACTATTCATAAAATGTTTAACTTTAAGATTTTTCAACATCAACACGGGACATGAAGTCCAAGTGCTTAATCACAACGCCCTAAACCGATGCACCGGTCTTAGGCATGTGGTCATAGAAAACAGCATTCACCATTATCAACATTTATCACAACGGGATTAGGACACACGGTCCACAACTACGTGGTTAGGACACAGTCCACAACAACGTGAAACGGATCAAAGATCTACGTGTAAATTACAGAACACTAGTATTCTGACATCTCGCATACTAGATTCACTTTCCAACGTACTTATTCTTTTTCGTTTAGTGAAACACAAATACAAAATGAAACTTCAACAACTTATCCAAGCTTGCCGGAATATTTCCAGAAGTATTTTTCCAGAAATCTTTTTCATTGGAAATCCATTTGTAAAATGCTAAGTTATAAAGAAATCCATTTTCTTTTTAAATTCTTCTTTTTTCTCCAAACCATCTTTAGAACGTTGTCAAATCCAATCAAATTCTTTTCTAAAAATATTTCCAGCCATTTTCAAAGGTTTTCCTTCATAAACATACGTTTAAAATTATTTTCACTTATACTAAAATTATTGTAAGAAAATGATTTTCCTCCAACTTTAAAATATTTCACACTTAGTTCTCAAAATATTTTTCATCTCATTCTTCGAAAATGATAACACACTAAAATATTCTGTTTACAGTTCCATCTTTATATTCATTATTTTATCAAGAAATCATCAAATAAATATTTTTCTTCCAAAATTCTCATAAGGCTTTTTAAGACTTTTACCATCATAATTAATTGAGCACCGACGAGTGTCAGGCTTATCAGACAATCAATTAATCAACAGTAATATTTCAACATTAATATCTTGACAGTTAATACAGTTCATGCCATATAGTAAATCAATAACACATCTTCAGATAAGTCATCAAGCTCAGACATTTAAACAGACAGTTCAATCACCATAGATAACACAGATAAATCATAACAAGACTTAAGACACATCACAAATCACAACTAATAGCATACGGCTATTGAAACGCCCCTCAGGCAATCTCCTCTTACCTCGTTCCAAAGCAAGCAAAGTTCCTTGTTCTCAGTTGCGTGTAACGATCCTCCTTAGCCTGCTTCCCGACGGAAGTCTAAAGATTCCAACACATAATCACAAGTTAAAAACAACCAAAAACATCCCATCTACCTAAGGCATAGGTTCGGCCATAGCATCAAAATAGGATTAGAGATTTCAAAATTTATCAAACTCATGGATTAATGATCCTTAAGTATTAGAGATTCATAAACAATGATCATTTAACAAGGATTGAACAAAAACTCCTCTAAGCTATTAGCTTAGGGTTTTGGCCTTGACCTCTAAAATAGGCTATGAATTTTCAAAATTTTCAAGCTTTTGGATTTAACAACTAAAGGTACAAAAGATTTCAAATCAATGATCATTTAACAAGGATTGAAACAAAACTCCCTTGCTCTACAAACACATAGATTCGGCATTGCTAGGAAAATAGGGAAGTAAATTTTTGTTTGATGTAAGCTCTTAGATAGTGAATATAGAGATCATTGTGAGTCCATAGAAATTGGTTTCAACTCAAATGGCTTTTTCTACTAATTTCTAGAGATTTTAGAAGTTTCTAGATCTAAGAATCAAAAATGGATGAACATGGCATAACTCTCAAAATATGTGAAGTAGAAGACTTAGATGAGTAAGAGCATGGAGTACTACCCTTGAAGCTTGAAGAAAAGGATGAGGATGAACACTTGGAGGAGTAGAAAACAAAGGAGCTTGAAGTAAGAAAGTTTGCTTAAATGAGTGTAAAGTTGAGAATGAAGGGAAATGAGGGTTTATATAGAGGGGGAGAGTGAGTGTGACGTGAAGAGGGATGGGGAGTGATCTTGGAGAGCAAGTTTGGACTAAGGAGGTGTTTGGTTGGAAAAAGTGAGAGAAAAGTGATTTTTGGATTAAAATACCGTATATTCAAAAAGGTGTAATGATAGTTACTTTATGATGTGTCATTTGACTCACATCAACATGTCATTCCTTTCCAACAAGTCACATTGGTCATCTCAGCTCCCCATCCTGCTTCGTTGTGTACCCGGTTAAAGTTTCCGATCGTAGTTTTTGACGATTTCGCACGAATAAAGTATTATATTTTATTTTCGAACGTAAATTTTCAAAAATGATCAAGATCATTGGAAACACTACAAAAACACTAACCGTTTCGTTCACGGGTCAAATTAGGTTTTCTTCTCAGTAAACTTTTACTGTCAGTGAAAACGCCATTCGGTTTTTGTCTGAATTTTCATCCGAAAATTTAACCATAACTTTCTACGGTGAGGTAGAGCAAGACAATGATTGTATTTTATCAAAAATCATTCTCTAGATTTTTAACAAAAATAAACACACATAAACATGTATTTACTGTTATAGAAAAACAGAGAAATCGGGGCGTTACATTAGTGCCTACTAAAAAGAATTTTGTCCTCAAAATTATGCACCTGGAAATATGTCAGGATATTGCAATTTCATTTTGTCCTCGAATTCCCATGTAGCTTCTCCAGTTGCATCATCCCAAATAACCTTAACTAAGGAAATTTGTTTACCTCCGAGCTGTTTCGTCATCTTATCCACTATTCGCACAGGTGAAGTTTCAAAATACAAGTTCTCTTTTAATTGTACATTATCGGGTTTGATTACGTGAGATGGATCAGGAACATATTTCCTCAGTTGCGAAACATGGAAAACATCATGCAGATTGGAAAGAAAAGGTGGCAAAGAAATTTTATAGGCTACTGGACCTACGCAGCGAAGAATTTGGTAGGGTCCAATGAATTTAAGAGTGAGTCTGGATTTAATTATTCTGCCAATCTCAGTCATAGGCGTGACTCTCAAGAACACATGTTCGCCTTCCTCGAACTCAAGAGGTCGCCTTCTCTTGTCAATATAACTTTTCTGGCGACTCTGAGTTGTCCGCATTTTCTCCTGAATCATCTTCACCTTTTCTGTTGTCTGTTGCACGATTTCTGGTCCCAATAATAAACTCTCACCATCCTGGTACCAACATAGAGGTGTTGTACACTGTCGACCATATAAAGCTTCATAGGGTGCCATTCCTATGCTAGAGTGAAAACTGTTGTTATAATTGAATTCTATCAACGGTAGAAATTCATCCCAATTCCCTGTGTTTTCCAACACACAAGCTCTCAATAAGTCCTCAAATGATTGGATCGTCCTCTCAGATTGTCCATCTGTTTGTGGATGATAAGTTGAACTCAATCTGAGTTTCGTTCCTAGTGACTCTTGCAGACTTTGCCAAAATCTTGACGTAAACCTCGGATCACGGTCCGAAATAATACTTGAAGGTATACCATGTAATATGACAATTTCATCAATGTACAACTGAGTTAATCTTTCCATCGAATACTTCATGTTGATAGGTAAAAAGTGAGCTGACTTGGTCAGTCGATCAACTATTACCCATATAGCCTCATATCCTTTTTCGAGTCCTTGGTAAACTTGTTACAAAATCCATTGAGATATCATCCCATTTCCATTCTGGAATATCTAAGGATTGTAGCATTCCCGCTGGCCTTTGATGTTCAATCTTTGCCTTTTGACATACCAAACACAAAGCAAAGTATTCCATTACGTCTCTCTTCATTCCATACCACCAATACAATTGCTTGAGATCTTGATACATCTTCGTGGCTCCTGGGTGTAAACTTAATTTACTCGTGAGCCTCTTCCAGAATCAATTTTCTAAGCTTGGCATTGTCTGACACACAAACTCTTTTACCAAATCTCAAGATTCCATCTGTCCCTTCTTTGAATTCCGACATTGCTCCTTGACGTATTAATTCCCTTTCTCCTTGTAGCTATTGATCACCTTCTCGTTTCTCTATTATCTGTACAGATGCATGTATTGACTTTCTACTCAAGGCATCTGCTACCACATTTGCTTTTCCAGGGTGATACTGTAGTTGGAAATGATAATCCTTCAAGAATTCCAACCAATGTCTCTGCCGCATGTTCAAATCCTTCTGGTCGAACAGGTACTTTAAACTTTTATGGTCACTGAAAACATTGAATGTAGCTCTATACAAATAATGCCTCCAGATCTTCAAAGAAAAAACCACTGCTGCTAATTCCAAGTCACGTGTAAGGTAATTCCTCTCGTGAATCTTTAACTGCCTTGAAGCATAAGCTACTACCTTTTGATTTTGCATCAGTATACAACCTAACCCCTGATGTGAAGCATCACAATAAACCTCAAAATGTTCTTTAGGATCAGGTAATACTAATACAGGTGAAGTTGTCAACCTTCTCTTTAGCTCTTGAAAACTGTCCTCACATGCCTCAGTCCATGTAAACGCTTGATCCTTCCAAGTCAACTGGGTAAGAGGTCCTACTATCTTGGAGAATCCCTCAATGAATCTCCTATAGTATCCAGCCAAACCCACGAAACTATGGATCTCTGTTGCCGTCTTTAGTCTTTCCCATTCTAAAATAACTTCAACTTTTGACGGATCCACTGCGATTCCTTCACGCGAGATGACATGACCTAAGAACTGAACTTGGTCTAACCAAAATTCACACTTTTCTGGTTTCGTGTAAAGTTGTTTCTCCCTTAAGATTTGAAGAACTATACTGAGATGTTCAGCGTGCTTTTCTTTGCTTGGAGAATAGATTAGAATGTCATCGATAAAGACAATGTCAAACTGATCTAAGTAAGGACAAAAAATCCTATTCATGTAATCCATGAATATCGCAGGAGCATTCGTCACTCCAAAACGGCATCACTAGATATTCATAATGTCCATAGCGTGTCCGAAACACTGTCTTAGGGACATCTTCTGCCTTCACACGAAGCAGATGGTAGCCTGACCGTAAATCTATCTTCGAGAAAACGGTCGCCCCACGTAACTAGTCCATTAAATCATCTATCCTTGGAAGCAGATACTTGTTCTTGATTGTCACCTTGTTCAACTGACGGAAGTCCACACATAACTGAGAAGTTCCATCTTTCTTCTTTACTAACAAGACTGGGGCTCCCTAGGGTGATACACTCGGTTTAATAAACTCCTTTTTCATCAGTTCCACTAGTTGTTCCTTCAAGTTCTCTAGCTCAGATGGCGACATACGATATGGTGCCACGGATATTGGTCCAGTGCCGGGTACCATATCAATCACGAACTCAATGTCTCGAGCAAGTGGCAGTCCAGGTACATCTTCAGGAAAAACTTTCAGAAACTCGTTGATGATAGGTATGGACTCTAAGTCTAACTCGTTCTTAACGTCTAAGGAAAACAGTAACATGTATCCTTGAGCTCCCTCTTTCAAAGAAGTTCTTACTTGACTAGCAGATAACAATCCAGAAATCTCATCCTTAGGAAAAACTAAGGTTTTCTGAGCACAGTCTATCAAAATATGGTTGGAAGATAACCAATCCATGCCTAAAATTACATCTAACTGAATTAAAGGCAAACAGATCAGATCTACAAGAAAATTTCTATCCTGAACAATGATAGGACAGTTCAAGCAAACATAATTGACAATAATTGGCTTGGCAGTTGGGGTTGAAACTATCAGGTTATATGACAATGAAGAGATAGGCAAGTTTAGAAGTTTCACACAATCCATTGAAATGAAAGAATGCGTCGTACCCGAATCAAAGAGTACAATTAAAAGATTACCGGCTATGTCACACTTACCTTGTACGAGATCGTCAGACTTGGATGCCTCAGCACCGTTCATAGTATAGACCCTTCCGGTGGTAGTCGGCTTGTTTGCTCTGGTGTGATTGACAGCTGGTTCACCCTTTGGTGCTCTGCAGTCCTTGGTCAAGTGCCCAAAATGATCACATTTAAAGCACTTTGCTCCTCTCTTTGGACAGGTATCTGCCAGGTGACTTGGGTCACCACACTTGTAACACCTTCTTTCTTGGCCTTGGTTTTGGTTTCTCTGGCCTCTAGTTCCAGAAGTACCAGAACGATATGGTTGTTGTCGCTAGTTGTTGCCGGGTGGTCAGTAGTACGGTTTCCTCTGATTCTGCTTCCCTCCTTGGTTCTGACCCTGAAATTGATTCTTAAATCGAGAGGGTCCTCCTACATTCCCTCTGTTGTCTCTTCCCTTCCGCATTAGCTCAATCTTCCTACACTTCTCCATTAAAGCCTGAAAGTTCTTGAATTCCAGTGGCAGTATTGACTCCATGATTTCGAGGTGCAGTCCTCCTTCAAACCTCTCGCACTTCCATTCTTCATCTGGGTTGTTCTAGAAAAAGCGGAAATACTTGGCAAATGACTCAAATTTTGCCCCGTATTCCCCGACAGACATGTCCCTCTGATGTAGATGCAAAAATTCTTGCTCTTTTTCAATTCGAGCACTTTGAGGAAAATATTTGTTCAGAAACTTATTGCAGAATACCGCCTAAGTAATATCCTGTTGTTCAACCTCCAGTAACTACTTGGTGCCCTTCCACCAATATTCAGCATCTCCTTCCAGTAGGAAAGTAGCATAAGACACCTTCACTCCCTCTGGTGTATGTATCAGCTCAAATATTTTCTAATTCCTGAATCCATAGATCGGCCTCTGCAGGATCTACATCTCCATCGAACTGTGATGGATTATGGCGTCTAAAAGCAGTCAGATTATTGCCTTCGACTGCTTGTTCAGCCCTCATCTGCTCTTGTTGGTTCTGAGCAGCCATTGTTACAGTCTAAAAAGCAATTGCAGCAGCAACATCAGCCATTGCATATGCCGCAAAGTCCATTCCACCATAGCCTCTTCTGCGACAACGTCCACGTGCACCTCCTGGTTCCATACTGACCCTGCAGGACATAATCAGTAAATTGGTAACCAGAAAATGAAATGTAAACTCACTGATTATCACACATTACTTCTAGGAAGTAATTCAAACAAGCCTTAGTCAGAGAACACACAACATCAACACAATAGACCTAAGCCCAAAGATTCCCGAAAGACTCGAACAGCTATGATACCACTAATGTAACACCCCAACTTGGGCGTCACATGGTTACCCGTTGCGGAAAATAAAACTTATTAAATTACTGGTTACTTTCGAAAAATATTATTTTCTTAATAAATAAGTGTTCTAAAAAACGGTGATACAAATTTTTTTTCTCTAAAGAGATGAACACTCAGAACATGAACAACAGAAACATACAAATATATCAATAGTTGCAGCATAAGTGCATAGTTACAACATGAACATAGGGCCTTTATGAGAACAGGCCATTGACATAGTTTAGATGATAGGTAAGTAAAATAAGTATAAGCATCACAAAATAAAAGGGTCCGGAACCACATCACAAAATACCATGGTTCTCAGAACCAGGAATCAGCCGGAGAAGGATAACTACCCCACAAAAGAAAACCCAAAGCTGGTCCAACTAGAGATGGCCATTAGGAAGGCCATAATGAACACCCCCACTCCTAGAAGACGAATCAGGTATGACATCCAAAACCTCCCCTCCTTCATCAGGAGAGTAATCATCATCGTCGTCATCAAGAACAACGTACTCTGGCTCATCATCGAAGAACTCCTACGGGGGTGAGATACCAATATATGGATTGATCATAATAACCATATGCACGACACAAAACATCAGACAGCATGTAAAGTCATGTATCGTAAAATTCTTGCATATAAACAGTATTATACCAAGGGGGTCTCATACTCGATCAATCATGGTTTTTTTAAAAATATGCATGACACTTCAATATTCAGGCTCTAACCTAATCTCATGAGATACCAACTTCGTTTTTCGTTTAATCTGATCAAACTTTTTACATGGATCATTGTCAACGAAAAGAATCCAATGTACAACACCTTTGTAACCCATTGGCAAATCACTGAGCAACCAATGGTTACTGCGCACAAGTTATGACATCTCAATTGTCATTACAATAAACGGGAAACTTTTGTCCACGCATTGGCAGATCACTCAGCAACTAATGGTTATCATAGTTTATGGGCATATTTCCCCAAAATCCATTGGCCAACACATGACTCAGTGATTTCTAACTTGGAAACATGGCACGTCTGCCAAAAAAATGCATGTAAAAAAAATTTTGTTCTTAAAGTTTGTGTGTACACTCTTTCCATGTCGAAGCTCAAAGGATAACGACTATTCATAAAATCTTTAACTTTAAGATTTTTCAATATCTACACGGGACACGAAGTCCGAGTGCTCAATCACAATGCCCTAAACCGATGCACCGGTCTTAGACTTGTGGTCATAGAAAACAACATTCACCATTAACAACGTTTATCACAACGTGATTAGGACACACGATCCACAACTATGTGGTTAGGACACACAGTCCACAACAATATGCTTAGGACACACAAACCAAAACAACGTGACACGGATCAAAGATCTACGTTTAAATTACAAAACACTAGTATTCCGACATCTCGCATACTAGATTGACATTCCAATGTACTTATTTTTTTTCGTTCAGTGAAACACAAATACAAAATGAAACTTCAGCAACTTATCCAAGCTTGCCGGAATATTTTTAGAAGTATTTTTCCAGAAATCTTTTTCATTGGAAATCCATTTGTAAAATGCTAAGTTATAAAGAAATCCATTTTCTTTTGAAATTCTTCTTTTTCCTCCAATCCATCTTTAGAACGTTGTCAAGTCCATTCAAATTCTTTTCTAAAAATATTGCCAGCCATTTTCAAAGGTTTTCCTTCATAAGCATACTTTTAAAATTATTTTCATTTATACTAAAATTATTGTAAGAAAATGATTTTCCTCTAACTTTAAAATATTTCACACTTAGTTCTCAAAATATTTTTCGTCTCATTCTTCGAAAATGATAACACACTAAAATATTTCGTTTACATTTCCATCTTTATATTCATTCTTTTATTAAGAAATCATCAAATAAATATTTTTGTTCCCAAATTCTCATAAGGCTTTTTAAGACTTTTACCATCATAATTAATTGAGCACCGACGAGTGTCAGGCTTCTCAGACAATCAATCAATTAACAGTAATATTTCCACACCAATATCTTGACAGTTAATACAGGGCATGCCATATAGTAAAGCTATAACACATCTTCAGATAAGTCATCAAGCTCAGGCATTTAAACAGACAGTTTAATCACCACAGATAACACAAATAAATCATAACAAGACTTAAGACACATCACAAATCACAACGAATAGCATAAGGCTATTTTTAACATCCCTCGGGTAGTCTCCTCTTATCTCGTTCCAAAGCAAGCAAAGTTCCTTGTTCTCGGTTGCGTGTAACGATCCTCCTCAGCCTACTTCCCGACAGAAGTCTAAAGATTCCGACATATAATCACAAGTTAAAAACAACCAAAAACATCTCATCCACCTAAGGCATAGGTTCGGCCATAGCCTCAAAATAGGATTAAAGATTTCAAAATATCTCAAACTCATGGATTAATGATCCTTAAGTATTAGAGATTCATAAACAATGATCATTTAACAAGGATTGAAAAAAAACTCCTCTAAGCTATTAGCTTAGGGTTTCGGCCTTGACCTCTAAAATAGGCTATAAATTTTCAAACTTTTCAAGCTTTTGGAATTAACAACTAAAGGTACAAAATAGTTCAAATCAGTGATCATTTAACAAGGATTGAAACAAAACTTCCTTGCTCTACAAACACAAAGATTCGACCTTTCTAGGAAAATAGGGAAGGAAATTTTTGTTTGATGCAAGCTCTTAGATAGTGAATATAGAGATCATTGTGAGTCCATAGAAATTAGTTTCAACTCAAATGGCTTTTTCTACTATTTTCTAGAGATTTTAGAAGTTTCTAGATCAAAGAATCAAAAATGGACGAACATGGCATAACTCTCAAAATAAGTGAAGAAGAAGACTTAGATGAGTAAGATCATGGAGTATTACCCTTGAAGCTTGAAGAAAAGGATGAGGATGAACACTTGGAGGAGTAGAAAACAATGAAGCTTGAAGTAAGAAAGTATGCTTAAGTGAGTGTAAAGTTGAGAATGAAGGAAAATGAGGGTTTATTTAGAGGGGGAGAGTGAGTGTGGCGTGAAGAGGGAGGGAGAGTGAGCTTGGAGAGCAAGTTTGGACTAAGGAGGTGTTTGGTTGGAAAAAGTGAGAGAAAAGTGATTTTTGGATTAAAATACCTTATATTCAAAAAGGTGTAATGATGGTTACTTTATGATCTGACATTTGACTCACATCAACATGTCATTCCTTTCCAACAAGTCACATTGGTCATCTCAGCTCCCCATCCTGCTTCGTTGTGTGCCCGGTTAAAGTTTCTGATCGTAGTTTTTTAACGATTTCGCCTGAATAAAGTATTATATTTTATTTTCGAACGTCAATTTCAAAAATGACCAAGATCATTGGAAACACTACAAAAATAATAACCGTTTCGTTCGCGGGTCAAAATTAGGTTTTCTGCTCAGTAAACTTTTACTGTCAATGAAAACGCAGACCGGTTTTCGTCTGAATTTTCAACCGAAAATTTAACAAAAGAACTTCAAAAGGACACGTCTAAAATCATTCTCTGGATATTTAACAAAAATAAACATGCATAAACATGTATTTACTGTTATAGAAAGACAGAAATCAGGGCGTTACAGAATGGATGTTGATATATATATCTATATTTATGTATGTTATGATGATGCTATGTTGTATGTTTTACCTTGCTTCCTGTCTCCATGCCGTATATGTTTACATGATTCTTACTCCCCGTTCTTTATTTGTTTGCTTGGCCTGATTGGCAACTTGTAGAGGATTGCGAGCAGTCGGGAGAGAAGTGACTCTGAGGAGCCACCACTCACAGTTAGGACTTTTCCTTATGTTTTACTTAGTTCAGTTGTTTTCCGGGGATATTTCTGGAATGGTTGTACCAACTCTGAATTGTGACATCAGGGTTGGGTTGCTTTTGTTGTTTATCTTTGTTATGTTTTATTGTTTAAAACTTGTTTTTATTTCCGCGATTTGTGAACTCGTTCATGTGGGACCTTTCTACCCATGGACAAATATTTTATTTTAAAGGTTTATTTTATTTAGTAAATGTATGTTTGGTTTATATCTTTGTCCTTTAATGCTTTATAATATGCGGGGTAGCAGGGTGTCATATTTAGTGGTATCAGAGCAGGTCTGTCCTATCAGGCCGTGGTATGAGTCTGTTGTGAGTCTGTTGTGTGCTCTAGTTTGAATTGTCTATACTTGTTATAGACAATGATGCTTTAAGTTAGTTGCGTTGGACGTGTACAGGAACTCATGGCAGGTAGAGGACGCAACGGTCAAGCAATTGCGGATGCGTTGGTACTTCTTGCCAATGCTATCGGACAGGTAAACCATGACAACAAGAATGGTGGACTAGCTGAGTTTCAAGGATTGGACAAGTTTCAGAGGGACAACCCTCCATCGTTCGAGGGAGCGTATAATCCTGAAAGAGCATTGATATGGTTGAGGGAGACTGAGAAGATCTTCCGAGGTATGGAGCTTTGCTACCTTCATGTTGACTGAGGAGGCTGAGCATTGGTGGGACAACTGTAGATAGAGGATGCAGTCGGAGGGTACAGCGGTTACATGGACTGTGTTCTGGCAGAGATTTCTGGAGAAGTACTTTCTAGCGGATATCAAGGATAAGAAAAAGATGTAATTCTTGTCCTTGCGGCAGGGTTCGTTGTTAGTTGGCGAGTATGCATCCAAGTTTGAGGAGCTGGTGAGGTACTACACTCCTTATTAGCATGAGACAAATGATCGCTCCAAGTGCGTCAAGTTTGAAGCTGGACTCCGACCTGAGATTAAGCAGGCCATCAGCTACCGGGAGATCAAGATCTTCCCGATTCTGGTCAACAAGTGCAGAATTTATGAGGATTCCAGTCAGTTCAGAGTTACCAGTTCCAAGGGATAGGATAGTCATAGTGGCAAGAGGACTGATCAGAGAGACAAGGGTAAGCAGCGGCATGCTCCGACCGGCAAGGACTTCAAGCAAAGTGGCAGGAAGCCACATTTTCAGCAGTATAGGTTTAAAGGCAGGTTCTCTAATGCCCCAGAGCTATAAAGTGCGGCAAGTGCGGTGCACCGGATCACTACTCATCTCATTGCAAGGAACCAGCTATGATTTGCTTCAGGTGTGGCAAGTCTGGTCATATCAGTCACGAGTTTGAAGGAGCCAAGACCGAGCCTCCCAGCACTAGCAGGAATCAGAGGTCCCGGGACAACAGACTGAAGACCACTAGAAGAGTCTTTACTCTTAGTGGAGCTGAAACCTTCGAGTCTGATGACTTGATCCAAGGTACATGTTTTATTGATGGAACTCAACTAACTGTATTGTATGATTCGGGTGCTACTCACTCTTTCATATCGCATGATAGGGTCAAGAGTTTTAAATTGCCTGTTAGCTTTCTTGAGTTTGATTTGATTGTGTCTGCACCTACAAATAAACCTATTTCCACATCTTATGCATGCAAGAACTGTCATATTGTCATTGATGGTAAAACCTTTGTTGTTGATCTTGTATGTTTACCCCTAAAAGATCTTGATATCATTCTTGGCATGGACTGATTATCTTCCAACCACGTCCTTCTGAACTGCTTTGATAAAACCTTGGTTTTCGGAACTCCAACGAAGCCTAAAAATCTGGACCTTCTCTCTACAAGCCAAGTTCAAGCTTCGATGAAAGACAAAATCCCAAGTGTACATGATGATAGCTTCCCTGGAAGTAGAGAGCAGCCCTCCTGATGTCGCCAACTTGCTTGTTGTGCGGGAATTTCCTGAAGTGTTCCCGGGGGATGTTTATAACTTACCCCGAGAGAGAGCTATCAAGTTCACCATAGACTTAGTGTCTGACACCGGGCCGATCTTCATATCACCCTATAGAATGTCTCCTCTAGAGCTAGCTAAGTTGAAGGAACAATTGGAGAACCTGATGGAGAAGAAGTTCATTAGGCCGAGTGTGTCCCCGTGGGAAGCACCTGTGTTGTTGGTGAAGAAGAAGGATGGTAGTATGAGGTTGTGTGTCGACTATCGGCAGCTCAACAAGGTGACTATAAAGAATCGGTATCCCCTCCCTAGGATTGATGATCTCATGGACCAGTTGATGGGCGGTTGCGTCTTTTCTAAGATAGATTTGAGGTCAGGGTACCATTAGATTCAGATTAAGTCTGAGGACATCCAGAAGACAGCGTTCAGAATACGATAAGGTCTCTACGAGTACTTGGTTATTCCCTTTGGTGTGACCAATGCTCCTGCGGTGTTCATGGACTACATGAACAAGACCTTTCACCCTTACTTGGATAAGTTTGTGGTGGTGTTCATAGATGACATCTTAGTGTACTCCAAGAGCAAGGGGGAACATGAGGAACACCTGAGGGTTGTCTTGGAGACCCTTAGAGAAAAGCAGTTGTACGCTAAGTTGTCCAAGTGTGAGTTCTGGTTAGAGGAAGTGAACTTCTTAAGACATGTCATCTCTAAGGGTGGCATAGTAGTGGACCCAGCTAAAGTAGGGACTCCAGTGGGAAGCGCCAAAGTCTGTAACCGAGATTAGGAGTTTCTTGGGGCTAGCCGGACACTATAGGCAGTTCATAGAAGGTTTCTCTAAGATAACTTTACCCTTAACCCGTCTCACCAAGAAGGGATAGTTGTTTGTGTGGGACTCTAAGTGTGAAGAGAGTTTCCAAATCCTTAAGAATAGGTTGACATCAGCACCAGTGTTGGTTTTTCCAGATCCTAGTGAACCCTTCGTAGTTTACTGCGATGCTTCTAAGCAGGGGTTAGGTGGTGTGTTGATGTAGAATGGTAAGGTAGTTGCTTGTGCTTCTGGGCAGTTGAAACCCCATGAGAAGAACTACCCTACCCATGACCTAGAGTTAGGAGCTGTGGTTTTTGCCTTAAAGATCTGGAGGCATTACCTTTACGGGGCGAGGTTTGAGGTCTTTAGTGATCACAAGAGTTTGAGGCATCTCTTTGATCAAAATGAGTTAAATATGAGGCAGCGTAGGTGGATGGAGTTCTTAAAGGATTATGACTTCGAGCTGACCTATCACCCAGGGAAGGCCAATGTGGTGGCCGATGCCTTGAGTAGGAAAACCTGGCACGTCTTCGCTTTGATGATTAGGGAGATGGATCTAATTGATGATTTTATAGACCTTAGTCTAGCTTGTGAGTTTCTCCCTAAGAGTATTAGGCTTGGTACCTTGAAGGTTACCAACAGCTTGATGGGTCAGATTAGAGAGGGTCAGAAGTTAGACAAGTTTCTCTTAGACCAGCAAGAATTGCTTGCTCAGGGTAGAGACCTTAGTTTTAAGGAAGGAAGTGATGGGGTCTTGAGGTTTAAGGATAAAGTGTGTATACCAGATGTTCCTGAGCTTAGGAAGTTGACACTTGAGGAAGGACACAAGAGTGTGTTGAGTGTGCACCCAGGTGCCACCAAGATGTATTAGGACCTTAAGAGGATGTTTTGGTGGCCTGGAATGAAAAAGGATGTGACTGAATTTGTGTATGCATGACAAGTTTGTCAGAAGGCCAAAATAGAACACCAAAAGTATTCAGGTAAGTTGCAACCTTTGAGTATCCCAGGATGGAAATGGGATAATATCTCCATGGATTTTGTGTCTGGACTCCCTAGGACTCCAGCTGGTTTTGAGGCTATATGGGTTATTGTGGATAGATTGACTAAGTCTGCCCATTTCATCCTAATGAACATAGAGTATCCTTTAGAGAAGTTAGCCAAGTTGTACATCATGGAGATAGTTAGGCTTCATGGTGTACCCTCTAGCATAGTATCAGATAGAGACCTGAGGTTTACCTCTAGGTTTTGGGAGAGTTTGCAGCATGCTTTAGGGACAAAGCTTAGGCTTAGTTCAGCTTACCACCCACAGACTGATGGGCAGTCTGAGAGGACCATCCAGTCCTTAGAGGACTTGTTGAGGGCTTGTGTGTTAGAACGGTCTGGTAGTTGGGACAAGTTTTTGCCCCTGATAGAGTTCACCTATAACAACAGCTTCTATTCCAGCATTGGGATGGCACCTTATGGAGCTCTATATAGAAGGAGATGTAGGATACCTTTGTGTTGGAGTGAACCTAGTGATAGTGTGGTGCTAGGGCCAGAGATAGTCCAGGAAACAACAGAAAAGATCGGATTGGTTCAGGAAAATATGAGAGTTGCACAGAGTAGGCAAAAGAGCTATCATGATAAAAGGAGGAAGGCGCTTGAATTTTAGGAAGGCGATCATGTATTCTTGAGAGTTACCCCGACGACTGGGTTGGCAGAGTGATGAAGGCAAGGAAACTTACTCCCAGATTCATCGGTCCTCATCAAATCCTTAAAAGAGTCGGTGAAGTCGCCTACCAGATATCCTTGTCACCGTTCTTGTCAAACCTCCATAATGTTTTTCATGTGTCTCAACTTAGAAAGTATATCCATGACCCTAGTCACGTGATAGTTCCAGACGCCGTACAGTTGAAAAAGAACTTGACATTTGAGGTGTTACCCCTTCGAGTCGAGGATAGGAGGGTAAAGCAACTAAGAGGCAGGGATATCCCCTTGGTCAAAGTGGTTTGGAGTGGGGCAACTGAGGAAAGTGCTACCTGGGAGCTGGAAAGCAAGATAATGGAAGCCTTTTCACTTGAGGTACATAGAAATTTCGAGGACGAATTTTTATAACGAGGGTGGAATTGTAACACCCTTTTTTTCGTAAGTGCTTTCCTTAAGCTTGTTTTATTAATTTAGAATTGTTGGCTAAGGGTTTAGTGGGATTTTTGGCTTAAAAGTCCCTTTCTGGTACATGAACACGCCCGTGCTAACTATGCGGACCGCGTCTCGTTGACGCTAAGTCTAGCATGACCGTGCTTACTGAGGAGCACGACCGTGCTCAGGTGCAGCCTATATAAGTTTGGTACAGAACCCGAGGGTTAACATGAAACCCTATTTTGTTGGTTACAGCAGCCACTGTTGTGACCTAGTGTGCCTCCTTACCTATTTCCTCTTCATCCATTGCTATAGTGGAGTTTTGGAAGCCGGTTAGGAAGCTTGTTTGATATGTTTCAGTTTAGAGGAAAGGTTCCCTTCCCTTGAGGTTTCCTTTCATAATTTATGAATGGGAAACTAATGGGTTTGTATTTGGTTTGGCTAAGGTTGAGTTTGTGTTGAGCCGCTTTGGGACCCGAGGGCAGTTTGTTGTTAGGAGTTAACGTTTGGAACCTTCAATCCAAGTATAGGGAGAAGGGTAGTGTATATCATAGGCATTGGGGGTAGTGTAAGGTAAATGGGTTCCCATAACCCCGGTTTGTTATGTTTGATGATATGATTAATATGTTGGTTGATTTGCTATGATAATAGGTTTGATTGTTAATATGTTGTCTTACATGCTCATGTTCATAATATGTTCTTAATGGTTATGTTGTTATTGTTAATATGAACATGATGTTGTGTTGTTGGTTATTGGCATGATTATGTTGAACACTGGTTGACTCATGATGTTGTTAATTATGTTGGTTGAATGGTTGATGCCATGATTGTGATGATGTTATGATTGAGTTGATGAGGATGTGGGATCTGGAAAATATGTTGTTAAAATGGATTAGGATTAATGGACTTAATCATTGAAATAATTGGCTAAGAACTATGTTTTAACTCTGCACAGAACAATGTTGTCATGCATTGAGCACGGCCATGCTAAATAGGGTGCATGCCCGTTCTCCCAGTTTGATTTCTGGAATGGTCGCGCATTAAGCATGGTCATGCAGTAGAGGAGCACGATCGTGCAGCTAAGCACGACCTTACTCAATAGGAAGCACAACTGTGCTTCACTTATGTGACCAGCACGGTCGTGCAGGGGATCAGCACACCCATGCTCCCCTTCAGACCAGAGATGGAATTAAGGACTTTTAAGGGGTTTCTAACCCCAATTCCCCAATGATGAAGAGATAACACAATCAATTAATGTGATGGATTAGATAACTCGGTCATTGATTAACAAAGGTGATTAAGATGATGAGATGGTGAGGTGTTGAGTTTGATAAGCCGGTAACCGTTGGATTACCGCACGCTGATGAGTTGTGCCTTGGTGCTTTTTGGCCAAGGGAGCCTTGACCCCGTGGTTTGGGTCTAAGGTGTTGTTGATGTTTTATCTTGGCAGCCGAGAGTTTGCTCCAAGGGGGCCTTGACCCGGTTGGGTTTAAGGTGTTGCGGTAGATTCCACTGCGGTCGATTCCGCTGGTTAAAGGTTTTGCGGTAGATTCCACTGTTGTCTTCAGTTGATTCCGTCGAAGCAAAAGAGGTGGTGGTTGCCCGTTGTTAGTTGTATGCTGCATGCATCATTAGAGATGTTGTTGTTGGTGGATGTTCGACATAGGGGAGGTCGTCCTGGAGTACGGCGATCTGGCCATCCACGGTAAGTTACCCAAGGTTTGGTAACCGTGCGCCCCCGTGACGAGGTATTCGTTGGTTTGATGCATTAGCTGGTTTGATGCATTAGCTATCCAAGGAGTAGATTCTCCGACGTTGAGTAGATTCTCAATGTGGATATTTAACTCCGAAGTCGTTCATCCAGAGTTAGTTTGGATCCACATGCATGTTGGAGTAGTGGAGTAGTGTTGCATTGCACTGCATAGCATACTTTGTTGATATGATGTTGATTGGATGTTGATATATATATCTATATTGATGTATGTTATAATGATGCTATGATGTATGTTTTACCTTGCTTCCAATCTCCATGCGGTATATGTTTACATGATTCTTACTCCCCGTTCTTTGTTTGTTTGTTTGGCCTGATTGACAGCTTGCAGAGGATGGCGAGCAGTCAGGAGAGGAGTGACTCTGAGGAGCCACCACTCATAGTGAGGACTTTTCCTTATGTTTTAGTTAGTTCAGTTGTTTTCCGAGGATATTTGCAGAACGGTTGTACCAGCTCTGAATTGTGACATCGGGGTTGGGTTGTTTTTGTTGTTTATCTTTGTTATGTTTTATTGTTTAAAACTTGTTTTTATTTTCGCGATTTGTGAACTCATTCATGTGGGACATTTCTACCCATGGACAAATATTTTATTCAGTAAATGTATGTTTGGTTTATATCTTTGTCCTTTAATGCTTTATAACATGCGTGTTAGCAGGGTGTCACACTCCAAGTCAAAATGTGCAAATCATGAAAACTAGACCGATGCACCAGTCTTAGATACGTAGATTTTAACGCACAAAAACCAATACAACGTTTTATAGGACATAAAGCCCATAACATCACCGTTGGGACACTCGTCCACACTATAGAACACTAGAACCCCGACGTCTCGGCCTCTAGGTTTCGTTTTTCACCTTGAAATTCATTTTCGTTCTGTGAAACACAAATCAAAAATAAAATTTCCTCAACTTATCCAAATTGTTGGAAATAACACCGTTGTATAGAAATACTTTACAGAAATTCCTTTTACGTTGGAAATTCGTTTTATAAAATCATCAAAATCACTTAAAATTCATTTTCTATCAAAAATTTATATTTTTGAACCTGCAAACATCGTTTTGAGACTTATTCTCTATTTTTAAGATCCGTCGCTTGACGTTTTAAAAATGTTTTAAGTCCAAAATATTACTTTTCTAGTAAAATAATTTTCCCAACACCATAATAAATTTATTTTTTTATAATAATATTTTCTAATATTTAGAAATTTCTTACGTATAAATTAGCGGTACTAAAATATTTTCACGGTTACGTCCTCACCGTGACTCATAAAACACTCTTACGCCGTTAAATAATTAAAATAATCACATTTTCATTTATTCCTCATTTCTAATCAATTAAATACTTAAGTAATATTATATTACTATTTCCCATCAATTAAAACTTATTATTCCATAAAAAGCTTTTTAATACTTTTAACCTCGTAATAAATTGAGCACTGACCATTGTCAGACTTTATAATCCATAAACAACATCAATAAAAATTTCATGTCAATAATATAGCAAATAGCACAATTAATGACATTCAATAAAATACGATAATAATTAAATGCAGATAAATAATTAAAAGCAGATAATTTAAAGGCAGTTATTTCTAACTATGTAAAACAATAAATACACCCAATAAATTATACAGACCACAAACAAATTACATACAGCTATCGGAAAAACCCTCAGGTACTCCCCTTACTTCTTAGAAACGTTTCCTTCCGATTTTGATTTTCGTCGCAAATCCGAACGTCGGTATCACACGTACCCGATATACTAGTTATCCTTCAACAAACCATAACAACAAATTAACAATCAAACAATTAAAAACTCCTATTTTCCTACATGATGGTTCCGACCATAGGGTGATTTTATGGCAAAAAATTCCTAAAAATCTTAAGCTCTTGGATTAGTGATCCTTGATCACTTAAAACCCTAAAACAATGATTAAGATACAAGGATTGAAAAAAAACTTCCAATCCTCCAAGAACCAAGTTTCGGCCATGAGGAAAATAATGGCTTAGAGGTTTTATTTTGATTCAACATCAAGGATTCAACACATATATGAGCTATAAGGATTGAATCAAGTAAGACTTGTCAAAAAAATTTGAACAAATTAGTTCCTCCCCCACAACAAACTAGGTTCAGACTCAACAAAATAAATAGGTAAGAATTTTTTTTTTGCATACTCTTAGATCCTAAATATAGAGATGATAATAAGATCATAGAAATTGGTTTCATGATCATTGGATTTTTCTATGATTTTCTATGAAGTTTTGAATATGGAAACCCTAAGATGACACATGATGATCAAGGGTTCAAATCAAAAAAATAAATGAAGAACACGATGATGATTTATTAATATGAGTATGGTATACCTCTTTAATATTGAAAATGAGCTAAGAATCAAGTGGTTGCTTCACAAAAATGGCTATGGAAACATAAGGATCTTTTAAGAAAAATGATGAACAACTTCATGAAGAAGATGAAGTTAGGCTTTTATAGCAATGGGATGGGCTCACGTGAAGGGGTTGGGCCGTGGGAATTAGGGGGCAAAAGGGTCCAAGGCATAAATTTTTAGGGACAAAGTTGTAATCTTTCACAATGGCAATTTTGAAATAAAATGACAACTTAAGGACATTATAGTAATTTCCTCAAAAACCATCATGACACTTGTGAGTCATCCTCATGACTCACCCCTTATGAGTCATCATTGAATGACTTGCTATTTATCCCTTAGAGGGTCCCAGAAATCCCGTATTCAGCTCCGTCGTTCGCCCGATTTCGTATAACGCCCGCATAATATATATTATTTCACTTTTTAAGTGAAAATTTTTAAAATAGCCAAAGTCATTAGAAACTCCATAAAAACCCTAAATATTTCGTTCACGAGTCAAAATTAGGTCATTTGAGTAGTAAAATTTTACTGTCAATAAAACGCAGACCGGGTTCCGTCTGAACTTTCGACCCAAACTTTAATCGTAACTCTTTACGGTAAAGTAGAGTATGGATATGATCTTGATTTATCCAAAATCATTTTCTAAGTTTTAAAATAAAAATATAAACATTTTTGTCTATTTTACCGATATAAAATTGTGAAAAATCGGGTGTTACATTAGTTGTCCAAGTTGATTGATATTGTATTTTGGCATGACTTGAAAACTCATGCTGTAGAATTCCATGTCATAAACATTTCATATTGTCTTAGGAAAGATTTTTATAAGTCAACCCTTATAATGTCTTCTTTCCCGATGACTTTTATAATATATTTCAATTTTAGCTTTTGTTCCACTTCTAGAGGAGATATATTGGCATTATCTGATGTGGTAATTGCTTTATGTTCTTTCTCAGATAATACAGGTTGATTGTAGTCATTTTCTCTTAACTTTTATTAGTTTGTGTTAGTCCATGAAGTGTTACTATTAATTATTGCAATTTTGAATTAAACAAAGTTGATATATATTCCAGATGAGAAAAAGCTACTTGATGCTATTTTTGTATTACAAGGATGCTAAATGCAATTTTATAACAAAAAGAAAATTTCAATTATTTTTTTAGTCAAATTATATGTTACATTTTTTTAGTTAAATTAAATATTGCATGGTTATTGTCAAAATTATGGTTCTCTTTTAAGGTATGCACTATGGTTCTTTCACATTTCACACACACTTTCCAAACATAGGCTCCAAGTAGAGAAATTCTGCTCATTATCTCCTTAATTATCTCTTCAATATTCTATATCGTCAATTACCTTCTTATTTACCTTTCTCATTTTCTATCTTGTTTACTCCAAAATTGCTTTCACTCTCCAATTTCCTTCAAATGCATAGAAACTTATCTTAGGGGAAGCACTGTTTCATTGGGAAAGAGGATGTACTCTGCCTATTATATATGTTCATATATTAGTGATAATTTTTGTTTTGATCAATTACATAGTAAATCTATTTTTCTTTTGTAATGCTCTTGGTGATGTTCATTAATGCTGCTTTCATCTTATCATTTTCGATCTCCAAATCTCATCACACTTCTTTAGGTTAGGTTATGCATTCTGGGTATAGTCACAAAGTCTTCCATCTCCCTACATTTAGAAACTATAAACATTGTGTTATACTATACTGAAAACGGGCAAATTTTACTCCTTTTTTAAGTAGTTTATTTCATCTTCAGCATGATTTTGTAGTCCACGTTTCTAATGAGCCATAACTGTAACACCCCGATTTTACGGCTTTCTAATATCGATAATAATTATATAAATGATTATATTCTTATCCAAGACTTAGAAATGACTTTTGAAAAAAATAGTCATTTCCCTATCATACTTATTTTTATAAGGTTATGGGGAAGTTTTGGGTTGAAAATTCAGACGGAACCCGGTCTGCGTTTTCTACGTTTTCACTGACACTAAGATTTTACTGATCAGAAACCCTAATTTCGACTCGGGAAAGAAACCATTAGGTTTTTATATTTTATCCCGGACGATTTTCCACATTTCGAAAAAATTCGTTAGGAACGAAATACTATTATTTTATTCGGGCGTAATCGTTAAGAAAACGCGTAAAATCTAAGTCGGGGGATAAGTCGAATAAACAACGGAGTCGATTATGGAGCTGAGATATTAGGAGAGTTTAATATAGTGGAGAAGACAAGGAGTCCGGCCTTAAATTCTAGTGATCAGCCCTACTCGACTGCCACCCCGGTCGACACCAAGCAGAAACTCAGCATTTCATCTGGCACTCCTTATGCAGATCCCTCTCTCTATCGCAGTCTTGCAGGAGCCTTACAGTACCTCACCTTCACTAGACCTGACATCTCTTATGCGGTTCAGCAAGTCTGTCTTCACATGCATGCACCCACTACAGAACACATGCTTGCTCTGAAGCGCATTCTCCGTTATGTCCAGGGTACCATACACTTTGGTTTACATTTATCACCATCCCCCATTACAAAACTTCTCTCCTACACTGACGCTGATTGGGGTGGATGTCCTGACACCAGACGCTCCACATCTGGGTACTGTGTTTTTCTTGGTGACAACCTTATCTCTTGGTCTTCCAAAAGGCAGCCCACTCTCTCTCGTTCTAGTGCAGAAGCCGAATACAGAGGTGTTGCAAATGTTGTATCTGAGTCATGCTGGATTCGTAATCTCTTACTGGAGCTTCATTTTCCTATTCCTCAGGCCACTTTGGTGTATTGTGACAATGTTAGTGCCATTTATCTCTCTGGTAATCCTGTGCAACATCAGCGTACCAAGCACATTGAAATGGACATTCACTTTGTACGGGAAAAAGTAGCTCGTGGTCAGGCACGCGTACTTCATGTTCCCTCTAGACATCAGATTGCAGATATTTTCACCAAAGGGCTTCCTCGCATTCTCTTTGATGACTTCCGGACCAGTCTAAGCGTCCGTGACCCTCCCGCTTCGACTGCGGGGGTGTGATAGAATCGAATATTCCCAATACAATATTTTGTCATTAATTAGCTATAATTAGTTAGGCTGTATCATAATTAGAGAGATAACCAACCGTTACACAATAGCTGTATATATTCCATTCACATGAATGAGAAAAGGCAAGGGGTTCCATTATCTTACACTTAGATCTAGAAGTTTGAAAATCTCTAGAAAATTGTAGAAAACTCCTATGATCATGAAACCAATTTCTATGGTCTTATAATCATCTCTATGTTTGTAATCCAAGAGCATGAATCAAAAGAACTTTTCCTCCCTATTTTCCTAGTGTTGGCCGAAACTAGGCTCAAAGAGAGTTCATGGGTTTTGCTTCAATTTTTGTGAAGTAACACTTGATTTCACCTTTCTAATACCTATTGTTGTTAAATCTAAAATCTTGAGAATTTATAACATCTCTAGCCTATTTTCTATGTGAAGGTCGAATCCATGTTCTTGAGGATTTGGATGATTTTGTTTTATATTTCAACTTATGATCCTTGTTTCTAACTCTATACTACTCTAAGATCGTGAATCTAAGAGTATGTGAAATCTGGAGATCCCTAGCTAAATTTTCATGTCATGGCCGAAACCTCACTCTTTGTGGAGTTAGAGGATTTTGTTTCACTTGTTATGTTTTGATTCTTAATCATGTATCTCTATTGCTTAGGATCCTTAATCCAAAAGTTTGCTAAATTTTAACATGTCTAGCCAATTTAATTAGAGATGACCGAACCTCATCTATAGGATATAGGTGTCTCTAGTTGTTGGATTTATGATTTATTTGTTGTGATTTGTTGAAGGATAAAGAATCGTATCATGTACGTGCGTTGACGGTTTCTGGATTCAAGACAAAGTTTTTAAATCGGAAGTTTAGTTCTTTGAGAGGTAAGAGGGGATTTCCTAAGGGATTTTTCCGATGGCTACATGCTATCAAGTTGTTGGTCTGTATGATTTATCTGTGGTTGTGGGGTTTGATTTATGGTTGTGGTGCTTGATTAAAGTTGTGTAATTTATCTGTGTTTGTTTATCTGTATTTAATTATTTAATTGCAGTAGTATATTATAGTGTTTTGATGCATGATTTGTCTGGGTTAATTGCTATAAAATTGATGTTGATTGTTGTTTGAGAAGCCTGACAGTGGTCAGTGCCCAATCAATTAAAAAGATAAAAGCTTTAAGAAGCTTTATAAATTATATTCAATGTTTAACGGAGAAATATTGGAATATAATATTGATGGAATATTTGAATTGGGAAAAATAAGAAATTTTAGAAAATATTATTATTTTAACGATTTATCAGTGTAAAAGTAAACTATGAGTCACAATGAGGACTTAACCGTGAAATTATTTTTGTACTGCTAATTTTTACGTAAGAAATTCCATAATATTATAAAAAGATATTTTATGAAATTAAACTTCAAAAATAATTTAATTATGATCTTAGAAAATTATTTAAGTGGAAAAGGTCAAGAATTGACTTAAATGACTTTAAAAATGTTAAACGACGATAATTTGGAAAAGTGTTGACGGCAAGTAATTCTAAAGTGGCTGTAACACCCCGATTTTTCTGCTTTCTAAGATCGGTATAAATATAAATAAACGTTTATATTTTTATCTAAAACTTAGAAATTGATTTTGGGAAAACTAAAGTCATATTCATATCATACTTATTTTTATAAGTATATGGTGTAATTTTTGGTTGAAAATTCAGACGGAACCCGATCTGCGTTTTACTGGCAGTAAGATTTTACTGACCATAAAACCTAATTTTGACCCGAGAATGAAATGAATAGATTTTATATCTCATTTCCAACAATATAGATTATTTTGAAAATTTTCAAAATAAATAAGTTATTATACTCAATTCGGGCGTAAAACCCTAAATCGCGTAATCGACGGAGTCGAGAATGGGCGTGCAGAGACAAAACCCGACGTCGGATGCTGAGACCTCTTGCCACCTAGATATTTCTTTAAACTAGTGTAAAGACCGTTTTGCCCTTGGACGATTTTACCATTGAACTTTCATCGAAATAACAAGTTTGCCCCACAATTTGTGGACACAAATCAGCCAAATGCTCACTCATTTCTCACCACATGTTGGTCATAATTACTTCTTGGGAAATGACCATTTTGTCCTTATGTTGTCATAATACCACAAAAATGCCATTTTGTGAGATTACTACTTTGTCCTTGAATTTTTGGGTGTTGGACCCTTTTACCCCTCAAAGGCCACAACCCTAGGCAGTCAAGAGGCCCATTTTCACTTCTATAAAAGGTCATCTTCATCTTCTCCATCAAGCTTTGCCATTTTTGCCATTAAAGCTCTAAGTTGCCATAGCTTGATTTTGTGAAGGAAGTAGGAGATTTCTTGCTCATTTATTGATTCCAAGAGGTAAACCTTACTCGTCTTCCTTGTTTAGCATCATGTTCTTCATTTACTTTCATGATTTAAAGCCTTAATCATCTTTTCCAATTTCTAGATCTAGAACTTTGAAAAATCATAGTAAATCATAGAAAAATCTTAAGAATGTGATACCAATTTCTATGATCCTATTATCCTCTCTATATTCAAGATCCAAGAGTGTGCATAAAAATAAATTTTCGTGCCTTGTTAACCTAAAGAGGCCGAACCTATGTCTTGGTGGGGTGGGGGAGGATTTGGTTCATTTTCTTTACATGATCCAATCTTATAAGTTATGTAGGTATTGGATCTATGTTGTTTGAAATGAATCAAGGTCTCTAAGCTAATTTAGTTTTCATGGCTGAAATGTAATTGTTTGAGGATTGGAAGATTTATTTTAAATCTTTGTACAATGATCATTGATTTAGGGTTTTATGTAACTAGGAATCATTAATCCAAGAGTTTAGAAATTTTAGAGATTTCTAACCCCAAAGAGAGCCCTTGGCCGAAACCAACATGTAGGATTTTAGGCTTGATTTAGTTGTTTGTTTGTTGATTGAGTGTTATGTTTAATGAAGGATAAGCTAGATTATCGTGTACATGCGTTGACGGTTTCCGGATTCACGACAAAGTTTTAAATCGGAAGCTAAGTTCTTCGAGAGGTAAGGAGAGCTTACCTGAGGGATTTTTCTCAATAACCATTTGTTTTTAGTGTAGTTTATATAATTTATATGTGGTTGTTGTTATTTGTTTATGTTGTTTACGTTGTGTTGTTTATCTGTGTATCGATGATTGATCTGCTTTTAATTTATTTAATTAACTGCAGTAGTATATTATATTGCTATGATGCATGATCTGCTTGGTGATATAATTCTGATGATGTTATTGAATGTTGTTTGAGAGGCCTGACAGTGGTCAGTGCACAACCGATTAATCAGATAAAAGCTTTAATAAGCTGTGAAAATTATATTCAATGTTTTATGGGAAATGTTGGAATATAATAGTGGTAGAAAATATTGTTTTGGAAAAATAATGAGTTTCAAGAAATATTATTATTTTAATGATTTATTAATGAAAAAGTGAATTGTGGGTCACAGAGAGTACACAACCGTGAAAATATTTTAGTACTGCTAATTTTTACATAAGAAATTCCATAATATTATAAAAAGTTATTTTGTGAAATTAATATTCGAAAATACCTTATTTATTATATAAGGAAATTATTTTAGAAGAAAGGTCAAAGTTTGACTTAAAAACATTTTCTTTGAAAATAAACGACAGTAAGTTTCGAAGTTATTTACGGTGAGAGTTTAAAAACAACAGTACTTATTTTGAGAAGAGATTTAATCTCAATTGATTTATTTTTTTAGGATTGAAATTTCAGTAAAAGAATTCTTGATGATTTGATGTTATTTCGGGAAAAATGAGTTTCCAAAGGAAAGTAGATTTGCTATGATTTGATGTTTTACAAACGAATTTCAAGAAGAAAGGATTTTCTGTAAATGAGTTTTACTCAATGACGTACTTCCGGTAACTTGGATAAGTTGCGGAGATCTTATACTGGATTTGTTTTTCACAGACGGAAAATGACGTAAATGACAATATGGAACTTAGTAACCGAGATGTCGGGGTACCAGTGTTCTTATGACGTTGTAGACTTGGTGTTTAGTAGGTAGACGGTGTGTCTACTTCACGACGTAATAAACGATGGTAAAAGATTAATGGTGTTTCTATTACCATGAACCTATGACTAGTGCATCGGTCGAGAGGTGTCGTGATTGAGCACTCGGACTATGAGGTCCTGTGTTATTAATGAAAGTTTTAAAATGTTAAAACTCTGTTGGTCGCAAGCTTTGAGCTTCGGCAAAGGAAAGATTGAACACAAAGAAAAATGACGAGAATAAAATGTTTTGCATTCATATTCGGCAGACATGCTTACCGCGTTAATCATGGTATCTTATCGGTATTGATGTCTCGACGTATTTGTTAATCATGGTATCTTTATGATATTCATGTAATCGACTATTCATTGTGCCTTTGGGCAATCGACGTACAATGAAAAACCATAAATCGATGTTCTCACTGTGCCGGACAGTGGGCTATGGTAAAATTTACGTGCCTCTTTTGGCAAAATCGATGTGCCTCTTTGGCAAAATCGACATACCTCTTTTGGCAATCGAGCTTGACCAGCTCATTTTAAATGACGTTGGGGATCTCCGGAGATTAAGTGTGAATGTTTAGATGATGTATTGAAGTGTTCATGCATAATTTTCCAACGTTGATGTTTGGGGTGTGGAACCCATTGATAAAATGTATGCTATAATATGGATGCTTATGTTGTTATAAACATGTATATATTTATGTGCCTTCTTTTGTGTTGCGCATTTAGTTATTGTGTTAAATCCATATATTGGTGTCTCACCCTTACAAACATATCAGAGTCGCACAAGGGGTACGATCTCTACAAGAAGAAGAAGGCTGTCTAGTTCGGGGCATGTTGTTGCTGCTTCTATCGGTTGTAGTGTCAGTTAGTTACTACCAGCTTAGGTCTTATTATGTTATATTATATTTTGAGAATAAACTAAACTGATAATGATCTAGGTGTGGAAACATATGAGGCAGTATAGTTGTATGACTTATATACATTATGTATTTAAGTGTGCTTTGATTACGTTGTTGTTATTATGAGGTTAAAAAAAGAAGAAAAAAAGTTATCACCAAATTTTGAAAAGATAAACGTTGAGAAAACATTATTTTTCGAAAGCAACCAACAAATTAAGTTTTATTTTCGAAAACGGGTAACCATGTGATGACCCGAGTTAGGGTGTCACATTAGTGGTATCAGAGCTGGTCGAGTCTTTCGGTAACCTTGGGGAATAGGTCTGTTATGTTTTTGTTGTGTGATCTCTGGTAGGACCTTGCTTGAATTGTTTCCTTGTTGAAACAATGTGTGTTAGCACACAAGTAGTTGTGTTTTGAGGTAGTCGAGACCTTGTAAGAATCTATGAACAATAGATGGTATATTGACTGAATTACTTCTTAGAAGTAACGTGTTTTAGACACGTAAGTATACATTTTAGTTTCTGCTTGCGGACTGACTGAGTAGTCTTGTAGGTCAGTTATGGAACCAGGAATTGGACAAGGACTTGGAAGTGACCAGTCCAGATTTTGGGGTCAGATCATTTCTTTTCCAATGATTGTGAATTGTTTTCACACTTCAATTGGTGAACCAATTATTTTGGAATTTTATTTTTGTGAACTATCCTATTATTGCTGGGGATAGACATTTTCTTGACAAAAGAAGTTTCTAGATGAGATTTAGTCTAGTCACTTTTACTTTAGGTAAAAGTGATACAGTCTAGATTTTTGTCGGACTGTTGTTATTTTTAAATTGTCATTTATGAATCCCTTATTCAAAGAATAAATCCCCTTAATGTTAGGGACTGGTCGTTTTGTGAGTTCCTAATTCTTTGGGAGTTCTCGTGAAAGAAGGAACTTTATTAGAGCCATGATTGTAAATATGAATTAGCTATGCAGTTTTACACTCACGAACCTATTAAAGAATATTTTTACATACTGAACATTCCTGTATTCCTTTAACAAAATTCTTCTATAATTACTTACCTTCTTGTGAAAGTAAGACCCTAGGAATAAGAAGATCCTGTATAGTTTTGAGTCACGAAATTTTGAGGACGAAATTTTTTTTAGTGGGGTAGTAATGTAACACCCCGATTTTTCTGTTTTCTAAGATTAGTATAAATATAAATAAACGTTTATATTTTTATCTGAAACCTAGAAATTGATTTTGGGAAAACTAAAGTCATATTCATATCATACTTATTTTTATAAGTATATGGTGAAATTTTTGGTTGAAAATTCAGACGGAACCCGGTCTGCGTTTTACTGGCAGTAAGATTTTATTGATCAGAAAACCTAATTTTGACCCGAGAACGAAATGAATAGATTTTATATCTCATTTCCAACGATATAGGTTATTTTGAAAATTTTCAAAATAAATAAGTTATTATACTCGATTCGGGCGTAAAACCCTAAATCGTGTAATCGACAGAGTCGAGAACGGACGTGCAGAGACAAAACCCGACGTCGGATGCTGAGACCTCTTGACACCTAGGATGGTGAGTCACATGGATGAGTCACCCATGTCATGATTACTTTTTACAAAATATCTAGATATTTATCTTTAAACTAGTGTAAAGACCGCTTTGCCCTTGGACGATTTTACCCTTGAACTTTCATCAAAATAACAAGTTTGCCCCACAATTTATGGACACAAATCAGCCACATACTCACTCATTTCTCACATGTTGGTCATAGTTACTTCTTGGTAAATGACCATTTTGTCCTTATGTTGTCATAATACCACAAAAATGCCATTTTGTGAGATTACTACTTTGTCCTTGAATTTTTGTGTGTTGGACCCTTTTACCCCTCAAAGGCCACGACCCTAGGCAGCCAAGAGGTCCATTTTCACTTCTATAAAAGGCCATCTTCATCTTCTCCATCAAGCTTTGCCATTTTTGCCATTAAAGCTCTAAGTTGCCATAGCTTGATTTTGTGAAGGAAGTAGGAGATTTCTTGCTCATTTATTGATTCCAAGAGGTAAACCTTACTCGTCTTCCTTGTTTATCATCATGTTCTTCATTTACTTTCATGATTTAAAGCCTTAATCATCTTTTCCAATTTCCAGGTCTAGAACTTTGAAAAATCATAGTAAATCATAGAAAAATCTTAAAAATGTGAAACCAATTTCTATGATCCTATTATCCTCTCTATATTCAATATCCAATAGTGTGAATAAAAATAAATTTTCGTGCCTTGTTAACCTAAAGAGGCTGAACCTATGTCTTGGTGGGGTGGGGGAGGATTTGGTTCATTTTCTTTACATGATCCAATCTTATAAGTTATGTAGGTATTGGATCTATGTTGTTTGAAATGAATCAAGGTCTCTAAGCTAATTTAGTTTTCATGGCTGAAATGTAATTGTTTGAGGATTGGAAGATTTAATTTCAATCTTTGTACAATGATCATTGATTTAGGGTTTTAAGTAACTAGGAATCATTAATCCAAGAGTTTAGAAATTTTAGAGATTTCTAACCCCCAAAGTCAGCCCTTGGCCGAAACCAACATGTAGGATTTTAGGATTGATTTAGTTGTTTGTTTGTTGATTGAGTGTTATGTTTAATGAAGGATAAGCTAGATTATCTTGTACATGCGTTGACGGTTTCCGGATTCACGACAAAGTTTTAAATCGGAAGCTAAATTCTTCGAGAGGTAAGAGGAGCTTACCTGAGGGATTTTTCTCGATAACCATTTGCTTTTAGTATAGTTTATATAATTTATATGTGGTTGTGGTTATTTGTTTATGTTGTTTACGTTGTGTTGTTTATCTGTGTATAGGTGATTGATCTGCTTTTAATTTATTTAATTATCTGCAGTAGTATATTATATTGCTATGATGCATGATCTGCCTGGTGATATAATTCTGATGATGTTATTGAATGTTGTTTGAGAGGCCTGACAGTGGTCAGTGCACAACCGATTAATCAGATAAAAGCTTTAATAAGCTGTGAAAATTATATTCAATGTTTTATGGGAAATGTTGGAATATAATAGTGGTGGAAAATATTGTTTTGAAAAAATAATGAGTTTCGAGAAATATTATTATTTTAATGATTTATTAATGAAAAAGTGAACTGTGGGTCACAGAGTGCACAACCGTGAAAATATTTTAGTACTGCTAATTTTTATGTAAGAAATTTTGTAATATTATAAAAAGTTTTTTTGTGAAATTAATATTCGAAAATACCTTATTTATTATATAAGGAAATTATTTTAGAAGAAAGGTCAAAGTTTGACTTAAAAACATTTTCTTTAAAAATGCTAAACGACGGTAAGTTTTAAAGTTATTTACGGTGAGAGTTTAAAAACAGCGGTACTTATTTTGAGAAGATATTTAATCTCAATTGATTTAATTTTTTAGGGTTGAAGTTTCAGTAAAAGAATTCTTGATGATTTGATGTTATTTCAGGAAAAATGAGTTTCCAAAGGAAAGTGGATTTGCTATGATTTGATGTTTTACAAATGAATTTCAAGAAGAAAGGATTTTCTGTAAATGAGTTTGACTCAATGACATATTTCCCGTAACTTGGATAAGTTGCGGAGATCTTATATTGGATTTGTTTTTCACAGATGAAAAATGACGTAAATGACGATATGGAACTTAGTAACCGAGATGTCGTGGTACTAGTGTTCTTATGACGTTATAGACTTGGTGTTTAGTAGGTAGACGGTGTGTCTACTTCACGATGTAATAAACGATGGTAAAAGATTAATGGTGTTTCTATTACCACGAACCTATGACTGGTGCATCGGTCGAGAGGTGTCGTGTTTGAGCACTCGGACTGTGAGGTCCTGTGTTATTAATGAAAGTTTTAAAATGTTAAAACTCTGTTGGTCGCAAGCTTTGAGCTTCGGCAAAGGAAAGATTGAACACAAAGAAAAATGACGAGAATAAAATGTTTTGCATGCATATTCGGCAGACATGCCTACCGAGTTAATCATGGTATCTTATCGGTATTCATGTCTCGACGTATTTGTCAATCATGGTATCTTTATGATATTCATGTAATCGACGTATTCATTGTGCCTTTGGGCAATCGACGTACAATGAAAAACCATAAATCGACGTTCTCACTGTGCCGGACAGTGGGCTATGGTAAAATTTACGTGCCTCTTTTGGCAAAATCGATGTGCCTCTTTGGCAAAATCGACATGCCTCTTTTGGCAATCGAGCTTGATCAACTCATTTTAAATGACGTTGGGGATATCCGGAGATTAAGTGTGAATGTTTAGATGATGTATTGAAGTGTTCATGCATAATTTTCCAACCTTGATGTTTGGGGTGGAACCCATTGATAAACTGTATGCTATAATATGAATGCTTATGTTGTTATAAACATGTATATATTTATGTGACTTCTTTTGTGTTGTGCATTTAGTTATTGTGTTAAATCTATATATTGGCGTCTCACCCTTACAAACATATCAGAGTCGCACAAGGGGTATGATCTCTACAAGAAAAAGAAGGATGTCTAGTTCGGGGCATGTTGTTGCTGCTTCTATCGGTTGTAGTGTCAGTTAGTTACGACCAGCTTAGGTCTTATTATGTTATATTATGTTTTGAGAATAAACTAAACTGATAATGATCTAGGTGTGGAAACATATGAGGCAGTATAGTTGTATGACTTATATACATTATGTATTTAAGTGTTATTTGATTACGTTGTTGTTGTTATGAGGTTAAAAAAATAAGAAGAAAATTTATCACCATATTTTGAAAAGATAAACATTGAGAAAACATTATTTTCCGAAAGCAACCAGCAAATTGAGTTTTATTTCCGAAAATGGGTAACCATGTGATGACTCGAGTTAGGGTGTCACAGTGGCAGTACGTATTTTAAATTAAGATTGAGCCCCAGGTGACTCTCTTTTTGAAACATGAAGTTTTCAGAAAAGATTTTAGTAACTGATGATTTTATGACTGAATTTTCCATTTGAAATGATTTTCCGAAGTTAAGTTTTACGCAAACGGTGTCAACGGTGATCTTGAACTTAGTATCCAAGACGTTGGGGTACTAGTGTTCTTACAATGTTTTGGACTGTTAGGCAGACGTGCCTATTTGTTATTCATGGTATCATAGCGATATTCATGTCACGATGTATCATTGTGCCCTGTTGGACAATGAAAAACCATATACGGTTATCACTGCTCCTTGAATTGGACACTGTTCTATGGTAACCATATACGGTGATCACTGTGCCTTGTATTGGACAGTGTGCTATGGTATTTAATGAGTGCCTTATTTGGCCACCGAGCTTGATCAACTCACCACGATGTTGGGATATCTTATGATATTAAGTATGAATTTTAGATGACGTATATGGAGTGTTCATGCATAGTTTTCAAATGATAAACTATTTGCCTTATTATGAATGCTTATGTTGTTATAAACAAGTATATGTGTATATGTTTCTTTTGTGTCTCGCATGTAGTTATCGTGCTAAATCCATATATTGGTTTCTCACTCTTGCATGTTTTATTGTCGGTTTCTCTACTTGTGCATATATTTATATCCGAGTCCAGAAGAACCACTCAGGGGATTTGACGACTACAGGAGAAAGGTCCCTTAGTTCGGAGCATGCTGAAGGTCTCTTCTTCTGTTATAACTACTATTAGTTACGATCATCTTTGGTTTTTATTTACCTTATGTTTTGTTTTGAAAGGACCTATACTTATTAAGGTCTAGTTGTATAAACAATTAAGTATGCTATATATATATATATATATATATATATATATATATATATATATATATATATATATATATATATATATATCCATATACGGTTATATTTACATTGTTGTTATGGTTGTCGAAAAGAAAAAGAAAAGGGAATTAATGTTTAATTTATTTCCGCACGTGTTTACGAAGTAATGCCCAAGGGCGGGTTGTTAAATTAGTCGTATCAGAGCTGGTCGAGTCTTTCGGGAACCTTGGGAAATAGGTCTGTTGTGTTGATGTTGTGTATTCTCTGATTAAGACTTGATTGACTTATTTCTTAGAAGTAATATGTTAACGTAAGTGCTAGTTTCATTTTCTGGTTGCGTTTTAAATGACTGTGTCTTGTAGGTCAGTTATGGAACTCGCACCAGAAGGTGGACGTGGACGAGGTCGAGGACGCGGTCGTGGAAGGAGTCACAGAGGTGGTCCTCTTGGCGGTCGTGATAACATGAATGAGAACTATGAAGATGGAGTGGACTATGCCGCTCAAGCTATGGAGAACGTGGCAGCTGCTATTGCAAATCAGACTGCTACAATGGCTGCTCGGAACCAACAGGAGCAGGCTCGAGTTGAACAGGTCGTTGAAGGCAAAAATATAACTGCTTTTAGGCGCCATGATCCATCACAATTTCATGGAGACGTGGATCCTGTAAAAGTTGACTTATGGATTCGTGAACTAGTGAAAAGTGGAGTTAATGAGGAAAGGAAGAGACAACAGAGGAACTGTTGGAGGACCCTCTCGCTTTAAGAATCAATATCAAGATCAGAATCAGAAAGGGAAGATGAACCAGATGGAACCTTATTTCCGTCCACCGGGAAATAATCAGAATCAACAACAATATCATTCTAATTTTGCTGCATCGGGAAGTGGAGGTCAGAAGAATCAAAACAAAGGCCAAGTTAAAAGATGTTACAATTATGGTGATCCGAAACATATGTCTGATACTTTCCCTTTGAAAGGAACTAAGTGTTACAACTGTGGTCAAGCGGGACATATCTCCAGGGAGTGCAATGCTCCAAGGGGTGGACCTGCTGTCAATAACAGCAGCACTAATAAACCGACGACTACGAGTAGAGTTTATAATATGAGGGGAGCTGAGATTTCAAACTACGACGGTAATCTTTTAACTATACTTTTAATTCGGACTCAACGCATTCTTTCATTTCGATAGATTGTCTGAAATATTTGAGTCAGCCTATTTCTTCTTTGTCATATGATGTGATTGTTTCAAACTCCGATTATTCAACTAGTTATTATGGAATTCTATATGTTTGGACTGTCCTTTTGTTGTTCGGGTTAGACACTTTCATGATAAAAGAAGTTTCTTAATGAGACTTAATCTAGTCACTTTGAATTTCGGTGGAAGTGATTCAGTCTGAATTCTTGTCAGAATGTTGTTCTTTTAAATCGTTGTTAATAAAGATCTTGTGAAAGAATGAGTTTTCTTACATTCATGTTTGTAAACATGTATCAATCATGCATTTTTACATCCACGAACCTATTAAAGAATCTTTTACACATGGGATATTCATGTATTTATTTCAAATTAATGAAATTCTTATATGTACTTACTCATAAGAGTAAGATTTTGGGATTTAGAGATCCTATTGAGTTTCGAGTCACAAAATTTTGAGGACGATTTTTTTTTTTTGAGAAGGGTAGTATGTAACACCCCGATTTTTCGGCTTTCTAATATCGGTAATAATTATATAAATGATTATATTCTTATCCGAGACTTAGAAAATGACTTTGGATAAACTAAAGTCATTTCTCTATCATACTTATTTTTATAAGGTTATGGGGAAGTTTTGGGTTGAAAATTCAGACGGAACCCGGTCTGCGTTTTCTAGCTTTCGCTGGCAGTAAGATTTTACTGATTAGAAACCTTAATTTCGACTCGGGAACGAAACCATTAGGTTTTATATTTTGTCCCAGACGATTTTCCACATTTCGAAAAAAAATTGTTAGGAACGAAATACTATTATTTTATTCGGACGTAATCGTTAAGAAAACGCGTAAAATCTAAGTCGGGGGATAAGTCGAATAAACGATGGAGTTGATTATAGAGATGAGATATTAGGAGAGTTTAATATAGCGGAGAGGACAAGGAGTCCAGCCTTAAATTCTAGTGATCGGGAATTTTCAAGTGAAATGACCAAAATACCCCTACACTTAACCTAACCGACGTTTGGTTAGATTTTAACCATGGTTCAGGAACCATGGTTAGTTTGTGTGGAAAATAATCAACCACACACTTCCTAAAATGTGAGCCACATGTTTTTAACCATAGTCACTTATTAACCCTAGTTAAGTTATTAATTAACCATAGTTAAGTCACTATATTCTTTTCTAACTTAACCTTAGTTAATTTAACTCAACCATGGTTCTTTTATCACTTTAAACCACACAAAATCTGCTCCTAACTCCCTCATTTTCGTGCAGCCATACTTCCCCCACACTTAGCCATTTCTAACTTCATCTTCTTCATCGCTTTCTCTCATTTTCTCAAGAACACCATAAGTGATTTTGTGAAGAACTTGGTATTTTCTCTTCATTTATTCAAACTACAAGAGGTATAACTTCCTCTCCATGATCAATCATGTCTTCTTCTTCATTGATTTCACTTGTTTCATGCCCTGATCTTCATGTTTTCATTCTTAAATCTAGAAGTTTGAAAATCTCTAGAAAATTGTAGAAAACTCCTATGATCATGAAACCAATTTCTATGGTCTTATAATCATCTCTATGTTTGTAATCCAAGAGCATGAATCAAAAGAAAATTTCCTCCCTATTTTCCTAGTGTTGGCCGAAACTAGGCTCAAAGAGAGTTCATGGGTTTTGCTTCAATTTTTTTGAAGTAACACTTGATTTCATCTTTCTAATACCTATTGTTGTTAAATCTAAAAGCTTGATAATTTATAAAATCTCTAGCCTATTTTCTATGTGAAGGCCGAATCCATGTTCTTGAGGACTTGGATGATTTTGTTTTATTTTTCGACTTATGATCATTGTTTCTAACACTATACTACTCTAAGATCATGAATCTAAGAGTATGTGAAATCTGGAGATCCCTAGCTAAATTTTCATGTCATGGTCGAAACCTCACTATTTGTGGAGTTAGAGGATTTTGTTTCACTTGTTGTGTTTTGATTCTTAATCATGTATCTCTAGTGCTTAGGATCCTTAATCCAAAAGTTTGCTAAATTTTAACATGTCTAGCCAATTTAATTAGAGATGGTCGAACCTCATCTATAGGATATAGGTGTCTCTAGTTGTTGGATTTATGATTTATTTGTTATGATTTGTTGAAGGATAAAGAATCGTATCATGTACGTGCGTTGACGGTTTCCGGATTCAAGACAAAGTTTTTAAATCGGAAGTTTATTTCTTCGATAGGTAAGAGGGGATTTCCTGAGGGAGTTTTCCGATGGCTACATGCTATCAAGTTGTTGGTCTGTATGATTTATCTGTGGTTGTGGGGTTTGGTTTATGGTTGCGGTGCTTGATCAAAGTTGTGTAATTTATCTGTGTTTGTTTATCCGTATTTAATTATTTATTTGCAGTAGTATATTATAGTGTTTTGATGCATGATCTGTCTGGGTTAATTGCTATAAAATTGTTGTTGATTGTTGTTTGAGAAGCCTGACAGTGGTCAGTGCCCAATCAATTAAAAAGATAAAAGCTTTAAGAAGCTTTATAAATTATATTCAATGTTTAACGGAGAAATATTGGAATATAATATTGATGGAATATTTGATTTGGGAAAAATAAGAAATGTTGGAAAATATTATTATTTTAATGATTTATTAGTGTAAAAGTAAACTACGAGTCACAGTGAGGATGTAACCGTGAAATTATTTTTGTACTGCTAATTTTTACGTAAGAAATTCCATAATATTATAAAAAGTTATTTTATGAAATTAATCTTCGAAAATAATTTAATTATGATCTTAGAAAATTATTTAAGTGAAAAAGGTCAAGAATTGACTTAAATGACTTTAAAAACGTTAAACAATGGTAATTTGGAAGAGTGTTGATGGCAAGTAATTCGAAAGTGGCAGTACGTATTTTAAACTAAGATTGAGTCTCAAGTGACTCTCTTTTTGAAACATGAAGTTTTCAAAAATGATTTTAGTAACTGATGATTTTATGTAAGAATTTTCCATTTGAAATGATTTTCTGAAGTTAAGTTTTACGCAAATGGTGTAGACGGTGATATTGAACTTAGTAACCGAGACGTCGAGGTACTAGTGTTCTTACGGTGTTTTGGACTGTGTGTCCTATGGACTCTGTGTCCTAATTACGGTGTAAATAACGTTATTCAAAGTGAACATTATTTGAACATTGTTTTCTATTACCACGAACCTAAGCCTGATGCATCGGTCTAGGGGATTCGTGATTGAGCATTGGGACTTTGAGTCCTGTGTTAATAATGAAAATCTTAAGATATTGAAAACGGTGAATGGTCGAGAGCTTTTGAGCTTCGGCAAGGAAAGATTGAACACGAAAAAAAAATGATGAGAACAAAATGTTTTACATTCATGTTAGGCAGACGTGCCTATTTGTTAATCATGGTATCATGTCGATATTCATGTCACGACGTATCATTGTGCCCTTGTTGGACAATGAAAAACCATATACGTTGATCACTGCTCCTTGAATTGGATAGTGTGCTATGATAACCATATACGGTGATCACTGTGCCTTGTGTTGGACAGTGTGCTATGATATTTAACGAGTGCTTTATTTGGCCATCGAGCTTGATCAACTCATCACGACGTTGGGATATCTCATGAGATTAAGTATGAATTTTAGACGACGTATATGAAGTGTTCATGCATAATTTTCAAATGATGATGTTTGGGGTGTGAAACCCATTGATAAACTATTTGCCTTATTATGAATACTTATGTTGTTATAAACATCTATATGTGTATATGTTTTCTTTTGTGTCGTGCATGTAGTTATCGTGTTAAATCCATATATTGGTTTATCACTCTTGCATGTTTTATCGTCGGTTTCTCTACTTGTGCATATATTTATATTCGAGTCCAGAAGAACCACTCAGGGGATTTGACGACTATAGGAGAAAGGTCCCTTAGTTCGGAGCATGCTGAAGTTATCTTCTACTGTTATAACTATTATTAGTTACGATCAGCTTATGTTTTTATTTACCTTATGTTTATTTTGAAAGGACCTATACTTATTAAGGTATAGTTGTATAAACAATTAAGATGCAGTATAGCAGTATGCTATATATATATATATATATATATATAGCCATATACATTTATATTTATGTTGTTGTTGTGGTTGTCGAAAAGAAAAAGAAAAGGGAAAATTTTTATCACCATTTTGAGAAATGATAACAACTTAAGAAAATATTATTTTCCGAAAGCATCCAGCGAATTGATATTTAATTTATTTCCACACGTGTTTACAAAGTAATGCCTAGGGGAGTGTTATAATAACCAGGCATGTCGCCAATTGGGTTGTATTAGAAATTTTAGGCATCTCCTGCTGAAAATTGTTAACAGGCTTCGTTTGAGGATGGAATGTTATATAAATTGATAGTGCTGCTGTAAACTTGCATTCTTGATTTGTGTTTTTGTTGATTCTCCTTTTTCTTTTGGTTCGGATCGTCCGGGTTCGCGGGTCGGATTAAATCCACTTACACCCCTACTCTGTAAGATTGGGTTTGCTTTGTTAAATAAACCAGCTTTTGTGAAATACTCTCATGCGAGTTTCGAACATTGAGTTTTTTTACAATTGGTTGGTTGATAAATCTGACTCAAATTTTGCAAGTTCAAAAATGCTAAACAGACACAAATTTTGGGACATCATACGGTTACACCGTATGAACGATCTGCATGAAGACGGCAAGATCAGAATCAGATCTTGTCTGAGATCAGTAGCAAATTTTTTTTTAATAATTTAAATTTTTTTATAAATATTTTTTTATTAAGTATGTGTCAATATCTGGTGAATCGAGTACAAATATCTGGTGAATTCAGTTCATTATCTGGTGAATGGGTTTTTTTGAGAAATAATTTTTTTGATTAAGTATGTGCAAATATATGGTGAATCCGGTATAAATATCTGGTGAATTCAGTTCATTATCTGGTGAATATGTTTTTTTGATGAAAAAATTGTGGTTTAAGTATGTGTAAATATATGGTGAATCAGGTATAAATATCTGGTGAATTCAGTTCATTATCTGGTGAATGTGTTTTTTTTTATAAATAAATTTTGTTGGTTAAGTATGCGTAAATATCTGGTGAATCGGGTACAAATATCTGGTGAATTCAGTTCATTATCAGGTGAATAGGTTTTTTGAGAAATAAATTGTGGTTAAGTATGTGCAAATATATGGTGAATCAGGTATAAATATCTGGTGAATGTATTTTTTTTTATAAATAAATTTTGTTGGTTAAGTATGTGTAAATATCTGGTGAATTGGGTACAAATATCTGGTGAATTCAATTCATTATCTGGTGAATGAGATTTTTGAGAAATAATTTTTTTTGTTAAATATGTGCAAATATCTGGTGAATCGGGTATAAATATCTGGTGAATTCAGTTCATTATCTGGTGAATGGGTTTTTTTGAGAAATAAATTTTGGTTAAGTATGTGCAAATATATGGTGAATCAGGTATAAATATCTGGTGAATTCAGTTCATTATTTGGTGAATGTGTTTTTTTAGAAATATTTTTATTTTTTTAAAAAAGTCAAAATTTTTTTAAAAAAAAAAAGTGCTGCTACAGTAGCGCTATTATAACAATGTCGCGTATGATGTCCATTTTTCCGTGTCCGTTTAGCACGGCTCTTGCACGTTATGGTTCATTTCATAGTGACCGGATGATAATACTTTTAAGTACCTAAAAGGAAGATATTTCCATGTTTCCCCATGGAAAGGCATAAGAAAGGAAGGTAGCCATAAATAAAGTACCTTAGCAGTTTATTTTACCTGAGATTCGTTGTATGGTTTAAGAGATGCATCCTTTGAACATGAAGCCAGAATAAACAGTAAGCTGTATCTTCGGGAAAATTACAAACTTTTGGAAATTTAATATTTAAATATGTTCTTTGGGAACTTCGTTTTAAGTTTTCAACCCTTTACTTTCGAATATTTGAACTTTATTTTTACTTGGAATATTTGGGAATCTTATTTTAAGTTTTCAACCCTTCATTTTTCGGGCATGTATATCTGTAAAAGAAGGATTTTTGTGTACAGCTTTGAAATTTGATATATCTTGATTTAAGGATGGAGTTGCCAAGACCATTGTCTTCCAATTTCAGTGTGTGACATGGAAATTTGAAAAACTATTAGGCAATTGACCATATGACAAGTTAGTCATCTCAGAGGAGGTCAGAGAACAATTAGAAATTGGATAAATGTGATTTTTTATAATTACTTTAACCTACTACTTCCTTGAGTTAATTTACTAATATTATATGCTTTACTAATATTATGAATTATCTGAGCCGTTGGCTCAAGAGATTTGCCAGATCCTTGGCAAACATGTGAATGAAGTGCATTAACAAAATAGTTGTCCTAAAATTAGTAGAATAAAATAGCATCTTGGAGAAAAATCTTCCCGGTGCACGTACACTTCATCTTATTTGTTTTGAAACATGAAACATGATGTTCTATATATTGGGCAATCTTGATTGTTATGAATGTAGGTACTTTATTGGTTTCAAAGCAAGTATATAATTATTCTCTTTGTTCATGAATGTTCTTGCAGGTTTCCTTGACTGCTTCAAGTTGTGCAATGAAGGAAAAAACAATACCGGTGAAGACCTATAAATGAAATTTTCTTTATTGTACGTATAATTTTTTTGGAATGTAGTATCATAATGTTATATTCAGATTAGTGTTGGAAGGCAGCTGCCCTTTTTGTAGTTAACTAAATCGTTAATTCGTTGATCATTTTAGGATACAGTGAATGATATAACTTTCCATCTTATATTTATAATGCTCTTGTCTTTAATCTTCTGGTACAATGTGAATAAATATTTCATCTTTTTTAAAATGTAATTGGACAGTAATGTGATCTTCATATGAGAAGAGATACAATAACAAAATTTGAATTAGAAACTATTCCTAATTTTATTTAGTTGGATAGTTGAGCAACAAAGACTATATGTTTATATCAGTGAGGCATATATTGTACATGTATTGTTTAATGTGTGTTCTTAAGAAATACGGAACTGTTATGGTCCATGCTTTATCCAAGTTGATAAAGAATTATTACGAAATGGATTCTTTCCATCTAAATAGATTCGTTGTAGTAGTTCGAAATCTGGAAAAAAAAATTATTTATGTAAATTATGTTATATTACAACCCCTTTATTAAATTATTTGAATTTTGTTCTAAGAATCATGTATGATATGGGGCTCTTAACATCAAAATTTGGAGATTCTACATAAAAAATTGGTTTTAAACAGAGGTTTTAATAGAGTTTTAAATAATTTGGTTTTAAATGAAAATTTTACCCGTACAACAGCAGTTGCCTGGTGATGTGAGAGAGTAAAACATGGTTTAGTTTTAGTAGTAGAAAATAGGGATTCATGTTCCTACTACTACTACTAATAATAATAATAATAATAATATTAATAATCAGATCTGTGAAAAAATATATTAGTAATCGGTTACTTCTAAAAACTTAGATGGCGTTTGATACAAATTATGTGATGATAAAAAATCAATTTTTTAATGAGTTTGATTGTGTTTATTTAAGTTTTTCATTAAAATATTTGTTTTTTTTAAAAAAAATCTAATGTTAAAATAAAAACTTACTTTCATTAGCTTTTGAAAAATGAGTTAAACAAGACAAATTCAAGCTTTTAAATGGTGAAAATGAGTTCTATAATATTCTTGCACCCCATGGTATAGTAATGAACAAAATATTGTACATTCTTAGAAGAAAAAATGATGAACGTGAATTGTTTTATAAGAGTAAAGAATAATGGAAACAATCAAGGACATTGTTGCATGTGCAAGTCATGTACATGTAAAGGAAAGCTGATTAAAAATAATTCAATTTTGTGTATAATTATTTTGGATAAAATATATTTACAATGAATAATCATGTATGAAAAAATTTGTTTGAATTCTAAATTATTAAAATATCATATTAGAAGTTGTTTTATCCCGTGCATTGCACGGTGACAAACACTAATCAATTACTATACTATATAATTTCAGAATCCAAATGCACAGTAATCCCGCCAAAACATTTCCTCTGTGGCTAGAAGCTTCTTAGAGAAGCTTTCTTCTCTCAACTTGGCCTTTCAAAGTTCTGCTGCCACCATTCTCTTCTCCTCCTCCTCCTTCTTCTGATTCACCATCCTCGATGACCATCGCAGAGCAGCTTGAATTGGAAACAGATCTGACTCTCTTGCCTTTGTTATCATCATCCCCATCGGTGGGGGGAAGGACAAAAGGTTATGGAGTCTGGACAGTGGACTACTTTCTTTTCTCTTTTTCTTATCATCCCCATCTCAATTTTTTTCTCTTCCTTACCTTTCGCCTGGCTCTCTCTGCAAGAGCTTCCGCAATCAGAGGGCAATTTTCCGATAGCAGTTATGACCGCAACTGCCAATGCCGTCTCTGCCCCAAAGCGCTAGCTATCACAAAAGGAAGTAGACATCCAGATGATGTTGGCGAATGGCGAGCGACAGAAGTGCATCTGGAGCGCTTTTTCTTCAAGCGGCGCTTCGACGGGCTAGTAACTTCTCCTTCTTATTCTTACGTTCTTCATTGAAAAAGGCATCAACTTTACAATTGTGTCATGCCCAGTACATGCTAATCACCTGTTTAACCCCTTCCCATTTCTTATATTATTCCTACTGAATCCTACAATACCAGATTCCTTCATCATCTCGAAGCAAAAAATATAAACTTTAAATAGGTTGCTTAATTGTGTATGTTATTCCTCAAGCCATATCCCCTGCTCGTTGGCATCAACGCCTTGGACATCCTTCTCACAAAATATCCATGTTATTTCCTTTTTCCAATAACAAATCTTGTGAACCAGACAAATGTTTAATTTGCCCATTGGCCAAACAAACTCGATTACCATTTCCAGTGAGTTTTATTGGTAGCCAATCTTGTTTTGATTTAATACATGTTGACATTTGGGGTGGCTATCATGTCCCTTCACTTTCAGGAGCAAAATATTTTCTCACTATTGTTGATGATTACACAAGAAACACATGGGTTTATTTTATGAAACAAAAATCAGAAACATGTAACTTCTTGGTCAAGTTCATTAACATGGTTGAAAACCAATTCAATATCAAAATTGTTCGTAGTGATAATGGTCCATAGTTCAAAATAGACAATTTTTATGCCATGAAAGGAATGATCTATCAATCTAGTTGTGTCAACACACTCCAACAAAATGGTGTTGCTGAGCGCAAACATAGACATTTGCTAAATGTTGCCCGTGCTTTGCTTTTTCAAAGTGGTCTTCCAAAATAGTTTTGGGGGGATGCTACCCTCACTTCAACATACCTCATCAATCGCACACCTACACCACTCCTTCAAGGTAAAACACCATATGAAAAATTACTCAATAAACCCCCCAATTATTCATAACTAAGAGTCTTCGGTTGTTTGTGTTTCGTATCTACACACCCCACCAAGCCCACTAAATTTGACCCTTGTTCCACTCGTTGTCTTTTCCTTGGCTACCCTTATGCCCAAAAAGGATATCGTGTATTTGACCTTCAACTTCAAAAGGTCTTTGTTTCACGCGATGTTCTTTTCTATGAGGACGTATTTCCATTCAAAACACCAAAAACTTCCGCTGCCACACCATCAATGCCTCACCTTATTTCACCTTATCCTTTTCTTCCCAAGAATACCACAAACACTATAGACCCAAACACTCCTCATAGCACCGATAACCGTTAAATCCCACAACCTCTCAATTTTGAACCTTTAAATACATCCTCTTTAGACCAAGACCCTCCATCACCTTCCATAAATATGTCATCCCTTGAAATAATGCCCCAACCTGCAATTGAAAATCTCCCACCTGAGAACACCACTCACAATCAAACGGAAATCACACCGCCATTGCCACCGCCACCAAGACACTCCACTAGATCTACTAAAATACCAACATTTTACAGGACTTTCATGTTGAGGCAGCCCTCCCATCTAGGACCGTTCCTTCATCTTCAACGAACGTGGTCACCTCCCAAGGTACTTCTCATCCTCTTTCCCAATTTTTATCTTATGATTGCCTTTCCCCAAGTCATAAAGCATTTACCACACAAAGAACCAAAGAATTTTCAATAGGCTAATCGAGATCCGAGGTGGCGTGACGCCATGCATTATGAAATTCAAGACCTCCAAGCCAACAATACTTGGAGTCTTGTCCCTCTACCATCTCACAAAAATCCTATCGGTTGCAAATGGGTTTACAAAATCAAACTCAACCCCGACGGAACTGTTGAGCGTTACAAAGCTCGCTTGGTTGCAAAAGGCTATAGTAAAATTGAAGGTATTGATTACCGAGAGACTTTTGCTCCCGTTGCTAAACTCACAACAGTCCGAGTACTCCTTAGTGTTGCAGCCATACGAGGATGGCACTTGCACCAACTTGACGTTAATAACGCCTTCTTACATGGAGATCTCTATGAAGAAGTCTACATGTCCATCCCGCCCGGTTTCGAACGAAAGGGGGGGAACCGTGTCTGCAAGCTACACAAGTCAATTTATGGTTTAAAACAGGCATCGCGACAATGGTTCTCAAAACTGTCTAGTGCCCTTAAGAAGGCTGGATTTCAGCAATCATGGTTAGACTACTCGCTGTTTGTTCGAAACCATGCAGGTAGTTTTATCGCATTATTAATTTATGCTGATGCTGTGATATTAGCGGGCAACAACCTGTAGGACATTACAAGCACCAAACATTTCCTCTCAAATCATATTAAGTTGAAAGACATGGGGCCACTTAAATATGTCTTGGGGATAAAAGTTGCACGATCAAGACAGGGAATCACATTGTGTCAAAGAAAATATGCTCTAGAAATTCTAGAAGATGCAGGGCTCTTAGGTGCCAAGCCCTCATGGTTTCCTGTTGAACAGAACCTTTCACTCACACAAACGAGTGGGAACTTGCTAGTTGATCCAAGTCCATACAGGTGTCTTATGGGTCGACTAATTTACCTCACCATCACAAGGCCAGATCTTGTTTATGTTGTCCATATATTGAGTCAATTCATGGACAAGCCTAGCCAACCTCATCTTGAAGCTGCTCACAAGGTTCTAAGGTATATCAAACAAGCACCGGGTCAGGGGATTTTGTTACCATCTACAGGTTCATTAGAACTACGTGCCTTTTGTGATGCCGATTGGGCTGGGTGCAAGGATACAAGAAGGTCGGTAACTGGTTATTGTATTCTGCTGGGTCAACCACCAATCTCTTGGAAAACTAAGAAGCAAAATACCGTGTCGCGTTCAAGCGCAGAGGCAGAATATCGTTTCATGGCCACTACTTGTTGTGAGATTACTTGGTTGAAAAATATACTGAAAGACTTGAAGGTGACTCACACACAGCCAGTTACATTGTTTTGTGACAACCAGGCTGCCATGCATATTGCTTCAAATCTAGTGTTTCATGAACGAACAAAGCACATAGAGATCGATTGTCATTTGGTACGTGAGAAGATTCAAAATGGGCTAGTGCAGACAGCTTATATTCGGACCACAAGCCAACCTGCTTACTTATTCACCAAACCATTGAGTTCAACACAGTTTGAAATGTTGCTCAACAAGTTAACATACACTCCAACTTGAAGGGGAGTGTTAAAGGAAATAATCATGCCAAATAATTTGTTAATTATTGTAATTGATAGAGTACTTATTGTAATTGATAGAGTACAACTAATTTCCTTTTTAGTATACGTGAGTATAGGCATAATGTTAGGCATAATGTTAGGATCCTATTCTGTAACACTTCTATAAAGGTGTGATTTGTGATAATGAATAAAAACAATTCAGTCATATCTGGTTTCTTTAATTACGATTATAACATACGTAATAAATTTATCAGTTATTTTACAAGAATACTTATCATACCAATCAACAAAATTACAATTTGGAATAAATGTATCAGGAAAATAAAAAACACAATGTGGAATCAATTATTGCTATTTTTATTTATTTTTATTTAAAAATACCGTGTATACAAAATAAACATAGAAACCAATACAGAGCCAAACGTTTGAGGAACATATTCAAGAAAATAGAGGCGCAGCACTTCTCTGCCAAGGATGCTACCAACCAGACAATATATATAAAAAAAACGCCAGAAACACATAAACCCGCTCAAGAGAGATTAGGGAGATTACCATGTACCCGCTCAAGAGCAAGAAGAGAAATAAACGAGTAGGAGACAGCAGCAAGAGAAAGAAAAGTCTGTAGAGAAGGAATTATTAGGGAATAAAAAAGTCTGATAGGTTTGGGTGGGATTTTGAAATGAGTTTTGTATTTATATATTTCACTAAAAAGTCCCACAAAATCTATTATACAAAACAATCCACCAAAATCTGCAAATTTTTGAATACCAGAAGACTTTTAGTAATTTATAAAAAGTCTTGATTGAATATCATTGGATTTGGAATCTTTTAAAAAAAATCCTAATAATCTTGATTGAATACCACAAAACTTATTTATAATATACAAAAGTATTGATTGAATACCACATGACTTTTTTGTCATAAAAAAGTGCATTAAAATCCTTTGAAATCCCAACCCAATGCATTCCCCTAACTCTCTTAAGTACAGTGAGGACTAACAAAAGAGAGCCAGCCATGGGATGGTGTTATAATTGTCCTTCCTTAAAACCATTAGATTTTTACCAACATAGCGAACAAGCACATTATGGTAATTGAGGTTAGTTACCTGTCAACCAATAACATGTAAATGTAAATTTGAGATATATAAAAGAAATCTACAAGAGAAACACAAAATGTATAAATTGCTTGGTTATGTGTCAATTCTTATGCTTTATTTTTGTTACTTGAAAGTTGAACATAATTAAAATTTGTTTCTTACTTAGGTCTGATTTTTCTTTCTATGATTCAATTAAAAATCTCAATTCTATACTGTATAGAGCTTTCTTGTGGACATAAAAGGATCGGCTTTAGCATTTTTATTCGTGCTTCCATTTGAAGGAGGATATAGAAGAAATACACCCAAGTTTGAGGTGTGCATATTTGTATACTAATTGCAAAAATAAGTTTTCTTCCATGACTCATAGATATGCAATACTTTGTTCTTAATTTAGGTAATGTACTGGCCAAAAAGTAAACCTGGCCACCGAGCTCGAATACCCAGTCCAGTCCGGAAGTTAAAGATAATAAATTAAAGATCATTTAATTAGGGGATAAGATATTAAATATTAAATCCTGATATTATCTGAAATAACCTTATCTGGTTAAAAGAGATAATATCCCTTAAATTAAGGAATCACATCTCAAAGGAGATTTAAGAGATAAATCAGATCTCTAAAAGATATTTAAGAGATAAATTAGACATCTAAAAGATATTTAAGAGATAAATCAGGTCTCTAAGAGAGAGGGGAATCCTATTATAAAAGGAGGAGTACCCATGATAGAAACTCGCTTTTCACTGAATCCCGGTAACTCTCCCTTAAGCGTATTAGAGGAACTAGCGTCGACCAAGAGACTCTCAGACAGTCCTTGTTCCCTAGTACTCATCCGATACAAAATTAGGGGATCGAGATCACCGCCCCACCAAGGGTTGAACTTAGAACTACGTCTGGCTTTGATTCCCATTGGGATACGTAGGACCAGAACATCAGATTCTGTCAAGCCAAAGTCTAAAACAACCCCCATTGTTCACTCTTGGTTTAACGTTCTACGACGAGATTCCGGCAAATCGGATCTCGGCAGGAACATTTGGCGCCCACCGTGGGGCCGGGTAAAACTCTTCCCCGGTCACACTTACAACCACCATTTGTGGCGGTATTACAGAAGGCATCGGAGGTGGAACGGAAAGCTCAAAACCGTTTCCCCTCATTGTTCATGCTTCATCTCCACCCGCAGATTCCTTACCTTAAAGGCTGGTACCCGAGCCTCAGAGTAGAGCTCCTTTCTTCTTTCCCCTCTATACACTGTCAGAAAGCAAGGAACGTGAAGACTGATTTGTGCCAACCTGAAAGTTGCGACGCGGATCCGCTGTCACCGTCATCAGCAACCTAGCTCCACGCTTTAATTAGCTCCGCTCTGTTCAGATTTATCCCGACGTTCCGGCAACGCCGCGTCACAGTAGAGCCCCTTGTCCCATCGATGTCGGTACCGAATGCCCAGATCCTCAGTTCTCTCCGCCGTTGTCCATGATCTGCAACCCAGATCCATGTTCCTATGCGACATTCAAATAGAAGGAAAGAGATGAAGAAGGTAGGAAGAAGGATGCATAGATATTCACCAATCTCTGTTCTGCTCTCTTCGCTGACGACCCTGCTTCGTTTCTCCTCATGCTTGCTCTGGTTATATCTGGAGACCCTGTTCATCCAAAAGCAAGGGTGTCTGCAGATGCTTCCCATAATCATTCTGTTGCAGATTCACAAAGACATCCCTTGCGGCCATATCTAGGCTTTGTTGGTTATCTATGCCAAAAAATGGATCCTCTTCCAGAACAAGAACGTTTTGAGCTTGGTTACAGGGATTTTTTGCAGTCACCGTTGCAACCTCTGATGGATAATTTAGAGGATCGGACCTATGAGACTTTTGAGAAAGATGCCGTGAAATACATTCAGTACCAAAGAGCTGTGTGTAAAGCATTGCTGGACAGGGTTCCTGATGAAAAGGCATCTGTGAAAACAACTGTATTGATGGTCGTCGGTGCAGGACGTGGGCCTCTTGTACGGGCATCCTTACAGGCCGCTGAAGAAACTGGACGCAAGCTAAAAGTTTATGCTATCGAAAAGAACCCAAATGCAGTTTTTACTCTTCATAGAGCTCGGCCACCACAGCTCGGCTTCGGAGCTCGGCCAGCACAGCTCGACCTCAAAGAGCAGAAGAAGACGTCTCAGAGATCCCGACCAGCACAGCTCAGTCTAGAAGAGCTCGACCATATGGGCTTGAAGGAATGCCTAAATCAGAGGCCGCGAAATGCTCAGGTGATATTGTTTTTTAAATCTGGTTTAAATCTAATATGATTTGATATGTTTTGCTCCACGCATTTAATGTTGTGTTATGTAGCATCATGTCATATTATTTATATATTTGAGCAAAGTAATGTTCGGATGATACCACTCCCAGAGTCACAAAATTTGCGACTACAAAGTGGTTGAGCTCCGGCTCCCTTGAAAATAACAGGTCTAAGCTCCGTGCTTCCCTTTCCACTAGGTCGAGCTTTGCTCCCTTAAAAACCCTCAGTTCAGCTCCGGCTCCCGAAAGACCGAGCCAAAATCGACCGATCAGGGTCGAAGTGCCGAGCCTATAAAGGTGTTTAAATCCTAAAGAGGTCGTACCGAGCCTATAAAGGTGCTTAAATCCTAAAGAAGCCGGCTCTGTCCCGAGCCTATAAAGGTGCTTAAATCCTAAAGAGGTTGGCTCTGTCCCGAGCCTATAAAGGTGCTTAAATCCTAAAAAGGTCATCCCGAGCCTATAAAGGTGCTTAAATCCTAAAGAGGCCGGCTCTGTCCCGAGCCTATAAAGGTGCTTAAATCCTAAAGAGGCTGACTGAGCCAAAATCGACCAAGCAGGGTCGAAGTGCCGAGCCTATAAAGGTGCATAAATCCTAAAGAGGTGACCGAGCTAACATCGACCGAGCTGTCGTCGAGACGCCAGACCTAAAGAGGCAAGTGCCTAAAGAGGTGACCGAGCTAAAATTGACCGAGCTGCCGTCGAGACGCCGGACCTAAAGAGGCAAGTGCCTAAAGAGGTGACCGATTTAACATCGACCAAGCTGCTGTCGAGACGCCAAACCTAAAGAGGCAAGTGCCTAAAGAGGTGACCGAGCTAAAATCGACCGAGCTGCCGTCGAGACGTCGGACCTAAAGAGGCAAGTGCCTAAAGAGGTGATCGAGCTAAAATCGACCGAGCTGCCATCGAGACGCCGGACCTAAAGAGGCAAGTGCCTAAAAAGGGTGACCGATCTAAAGTCGACCGAGCTGCCGTCGAAATGCCGAGCCTATAAAGGTAAAAAAAAACAACTTACTACCTAAAGAGACTGGCCAAGTTGAAGTCAACCGAGTTGTGGTCGAAATGCCAAGCCTACAACGGTAATAACACCTTAACGCTTGAAAAGGTATTTCAAGGCCTAAGAAGGTGGGTAAGAACCTACAGGTTCTGACTATTTCGACCAAATCGTGTAACACGCTGAAACTAAACAAGTACTAACTTAGAAAAATAGTTGCAAAAAGTAAGGTGCATGTCGGTCCATCAATAACCATGGGCCAAGCCCAGAATACATAAGATTTCAAAATCAAAAAGGCATCGCCCAAAAACGTGTTTCCTAACCTACTAATACAAATTCATGAGTCAAGGTCATCCTCGGCATTTGGAGGGAGGGTAGCAGACTGGCCAGGTAGGCCCACTTCACCTTCACCTTCGGGTCCTTCCTCGGCCGCTTTCCCGTCGCCCTCTTCCCCTTGAGATACGGCCTCCTCATCCTCCAGCTCGGATAACAGAACTAGGATTCCATCTCGGTTAAAATCCTTGTCCACGTCAGCACGGGAGAATTCAGCATTCGGATTGAAATGCTGAAGCTGCTTCATGGCTCGGGAAAAGCCATTAACATGCTCCCTCATGATAGAAGCCTCGGCTTCAGCCAGATCAGAACGGAGCCTCAGATTCTCCTCATTCTCGGATTCCAACAACTTTCGCAACTCAAGAATAGATTCCTTCTCAGCTTGAAGCCCTTCCACGACCTTCTGAAGGTTGAGCTGGTCGGTTATTTCCATTTCCAGCTCGGCCATAAGGGTGGTATTGCCTTTTTTCAGCTCTACCTTTCGGGCTTTCAATTGCCCAATTAGCCGAGCTTGCTCTTCACACTTTGCCATGGGGTTTTCAAGCTCATCCCCAGGGTGCAAAGTTTGGGCAGCTTCCGCCTTCATACTTTTCATTATCGGAAAGCTCGTGGCTCGAAAAACAGGTAAGGGAGGAGACTCAGAAGAGCATAAGCGACCGCAGCTTTCCTGCTCGCATCATTGTCCAATTCTAGTAAAAGCCGAGCATATGCTGGCTTAATAACTTGGGAACCCGCTAAAGGGCCGGAGTTAAAATTGTCTAGCTAAGAACAAAGGGCAGGAGCCCAGAAAGCCGAGGTCGAGCATTGCTCCCTCGCACCAAGAAGCCGAAGTCGAGCTATGCTCCCTCGCACTACGCACCGAAAAAAAAAAGTCGAGGTCGAGCAATGTTTCCTTCCTCGTAATAAAAATCCTAGGCCAAGCACAATATCTTCGCACCAAAGTCCACTGCAGATCATGCATGTTAGAGACCCAGGATTCAAAGGAAATCCTGGTAGTGTTCAACCAGATAAGCCGGAATCCCAAGTAAGACTGGGCTCCGCACAAAAATCCGAGCAGTGCTCGGCCAAGGAAGACGATAACCCAAGAAAGGCTTGGTTCTACAAAAAATAGATTTCCGAGCAATGCTTCCGCGAATCATAAAGTCCTCGGCACCAAAAAGCGTGTTAAGACATGCAGGTTGACATTTAAGCTCTTTTGCTTATTTCAAGCTCGGAGCTTGGGGGGCTAATGGGGATAAAGGAAGGATATTCTCAGAAATTACAGAGAAAGGATATCCCTTAGTCTACAGCTCGGAGAACTTGTATGAAAACTATTTTCTCATACAAATCAGAGAAGATATTAGGAAAGTTTATTCTGAGACACACCTTCAAGATCGGAAAAAGTAATTCGAGGTCAAGTTTCAAAGTTAGTGGGTACTTCAAAATCCACCAAATGAAAGGGTCATGAGCTACTCGAAGAAAATGTTAAGAGCTCTCAAGAACTTCAAAAGTCAAGCTACATTCGGAAAAATGTGAGTCAAGTTCAAACTCTCAAGATAAGCATATTAAAGGCATCAAAAATTAAAGGATGAAATACAAGCACCGAGGTAAACTCCTAGTGACCAAGTTTGAACTTGACTCTCCAGAAGATTGGTTCGAGCCTGAAATCACTGATAAGTCGAATCTCAACTACCAGCTTCTAAACTTATCTTAAACAAAGGTAAGATTGAAGTATCTTATGTTCAGAACATATGTACTGGCCGAGATGTGAACCTCAACCGCTAAACTTGAGTACTGCCCGAGAGGTATTAGCCGAAGTAAGAGGATCCACGCAAATCCAGTACTCTATCAACACTAACCTCAGCTTCTTTCATAAAGCTCTTTCGCTTATTCTGAGCTCAAAGCTTGGGGAGCTTATATACTGATCGAGATGTTAAACTCGGTCACTGAACCTACCAAACTAAAATATTGGACGAGAAGTAAAGCTAGATCTCCAAACCCAAACAAGTCAAAGGGAAATGATTACTAGACTCACCCACCGAGCCCGCTGAATTTAAGAATTGGCCGAAATGTGAAGTTCGGCAACTTGAAACGGGAAGCTCGGGCTCCCTACTGGGTTGAGCTCCGACTTCCAACTGCTCGGTTGAGCTCCGGCTCCCGACCACTCGGTTGAGCTCCGGCTCTCGACTTATCGTTTGAGCACGCAACTACAGCGCAAGTCTCAGAGATAATGCCACAAAGACCATGCGCCGCATAGAGTAACGTTTCCTTTCCGTCTCGGGAACCGAGAAAGCATGGCCTCAACAGGAAACGAGTAACCATCCCCACCTCGGCTCGATACCTCGAAAGCGTCAAGCCCGGTCACCAGAGATGCTCACCGAGTTGGAGGATGTGAACACATACATAAGGTATGAAGCTCGGCCAATCACCTCGCCGAGCCAAAAGACCAAAAGGTGAGACCAAGTTCCTAGCCTCGGCTCCTTCGAAAAAGCTTCCACGTGATCAACTTGAAGCTTGGGGGGCTTGTGTATGAGCCGAGATATGGAGCTCGGCTAAACATCATGAAAGCTTCTACGCCTAATCAGCTCAAAGCTTGGGGGGCTTGTGTACTGGTCGAAGAGTAAACCTGGCCTCCGAGCTCGAATACCCGGCCCAGTCCGGAAGTTAAAGATAATAAATTAAAGATCATTTAATTAGGGGATAAGATATTAAATATTAAATCCTGATATTATCTGAAATAACCTTATCTGGTTAAAAGAGATAATATCCCTTAAATTAAGGAATCACATCTCAAAGGAGATTTAAGAGATAAATGAGATCTCTAAAAGATATTTAAGAGATAAATCAGATCTCTAAAAGATATTTAAGAGATAAATCAGGTCTCTAAGAGAGAGGGGAATCCTATTATAAAAGGAGGAGTACCCATGATAGAAACTCACTTTTCACTGAATCCCGGTAACTCTCCTTTAAGCGTATTAGAGGAACTAGCGTCGACCAAGAGACTCTCAGACAGTCCTTGTTCCCTAGTACTCATCCGATACAAAATTAGGGGATCGAGATCACCGTCCCACCAAGGGTTGAACTTAGAACTATGTCTGGCTTTGATTCCCACTGGGATACGTAGGACCAGAACATCAGATTCTGTCAAGCCAAAGTCTAAAACAACCCCCATTGTTCACTCTTGGTTTAACGTTCTACGGCGAGATTCCGGCAAATCGGATCTCGGCAAGAACAGGTAAATATGCAGGTAGAGAACCTCTCTTTTTATTTATTTATTCTTTTTTGAAAGTTGAGACCTGTTTATTCAAAGTGTATAAAGGATAAAGCAATGATACTTCCTTCTTTCTGCAGTAACTTTCTATTCTTAAGTCACTGTCAATTATAGTTTCTTACGTAACAATTAGTAGTACAAAAATAATTTCACGATTTCGCTCTCATTGTGACTCATAATTCACTCTTACAATAATAAATCATTAAAATAATGATATTTTACAAAATTCCTTATTTTTCCCAACTAAAAATTTCCATTAATATTATATACCAATATTTTACCGTTAAAATATTGAATATAATTTATGAAGCTTGTTAAAGCTTTTATCCAATTAATTTAATTGGGCACTGACAGTATCAGGCTTCTCAAACAACAACCAACAATAATATCACAGAGATATTCCCAGGCAGATCATGCATCACAACAGCATAATATAATTGCAAATAAACAATTAAGCTCAATTAAACCAACACAGATACAAATACCATAACTTAAACAACTTAAACAAATACTAACAGACAAATAATTACAGACAAACACAGGATAGCATATAGCCATCGAATATAACCCTCAGGTAATCCCTTCTTACCTCTTGAAGAATTTTCTGTGAATTAAATGAATTTCGTCGGAAATCCGGATGTCACGTACACAATCACAAACCACTATCCTTCAATAAATCACAAGTCAACCAATCAAAATTAAGCAAATAAATCACCTAATACTCTATGATGGGTCACGACATCCATTAGGTTTAGTGGCTAAAATTTCTAATTTTGCTTAAGTTATTGGATTAATGATCTTAAGCACTTAAGTCTTTAAAACACATTATTAACAACAAATATTAGAACAAAAACTTCCAAAAACATGACAAAACAACTTGGATTCAACAAGCATATATACTAACAAGATAATATACATGATCATTGATGAAAAACATGAACAAAAACTTTGCTCCCAACATCCCTATAGGTTCGGCCCTAACAAGATAAATGGGGAGGAAATTTTGGTTTTCAATATCCTCTTGGATTATGATCGAAGAGATAATAATAGGAACATAGAAATTGGTTTCACATTTTTAGGATTTTTCTATGATTTATCAAAGTTAAGAACAACTAAGATGAATATGAAAAATAAAGCTTTGAATCATGAAATTTGAAGAAACACTAGCTTAGAGATGATGAGGATGAAGAATCACCTCTTGGAAATGAAAGATGATCAGGAAATCTTCAAGTTCCTTCACAAACCAAGCTTCTATGTTGTGAGAGAAAACAAAAAGAAGCTAGAACTTTGGAGAAGATGAAGAAGTTGATAGTAAGATCAAGAATATGGTGGAAGGATCTAGTGGCATCATAAATTTATGAGCAAGCCATGGCAAGCATGGGCCAAGAAAGCCCAAGTCCAAATGACTTTGTACATGAAAATAGCTTACGGCATAAAATCACGACATAGGAAACTTGGGTAATTAAAATGACATCATGAAAATTAATCTTTGGTCAATGACATTTGGGCTCTAGGCCGCAGCCCTTAATGGGTTTGGATGACAGAAAAGGACTTTAATAGCGCTTTTTTTTAGCCTTTAGTAGCGATTCCAAGCGTTATCTAATCACCCGCTACTGAAGGTAGGAGAGATTCAATAGCGCTTAAAAAGTGCTACTGAAAGTAGGAATAGGTAGCGCTTCCTTGAGAAAGCGCCGTCTAAAGTTCGTAATAAGGCAATCTATTACATACTTTAGACAGCGCTTTCTCAAGGAAGCGTTGTCTAAAGTTTGCAATAGATAGCGCTTTCTCAAGGAAGCGCTATCTATTTTTAACTGTAGGCAAGGTTTTTTCAAGAAAACGCTATCTATTCCCCCTTTTTTTTAATTATTTACTTTGTTTTTCTATATTTCCCACATGCACTCAGCAAAACTAAGACATTAAACAGTTTATCCATCCCATTGCACTTAGCAAAACTCAACAAACCATACATTTACATACAAAATGTATGGTTTGTTGAAACAGAAAATCAGAAAATGTTAAGCATGACTTACTTTCCATGTGACTTGCTAACAATTATAAGTAACAAATGTTAAGCATGACTTGCTTTCCATGTGACAATTAAGTAGAAACATAAACCATACATTCTACAAATGTTAAGCATGACTTGCAGAAGCTATGTTATGCATGGAAACCATGTGACAAGGCAAAATGGATTGACTTGGTTTCCATGCTTAACATAGCTTCTACAAACCATAATTGTTAGCTTCTGCTGATTTTATGTTTCTACTTAATGAGCTGTCAGAGGATACAAAATGTCACTAGTCTAAAATATGCTTTTTACATCGGAGTTTCCACATCGGTTTCTTTTAAACCGATGTGTAAAATGAGGCGGTGACATTTTTGAAATTAAAATCAAAGTATTACACATCGGTTTAGAGTTTAACCGATATGTAAAACATTTCCACATCGGTTATTTCTAACCGATATTTAAAATTAAAACAAAAAATTTTTAAAGTCAGAATTTTTATTATTTAACATCGGTTCAGCTTGAACCGATGTGTAAAATAGTGATTAACCACATCGGTTTCAATCTAACCGATGTATAAAATTTAAAAAAAAATTAGAATTTAAAATTTTACTTTTTCCACATCGGTTTTTAGTAACCGATGTATAACATTATAAAAAAAATTCAAATTTAAAATTTTACTTTTTCCACATCGGTTTTTAGTAACCGATGTATAATATGGTTAACCACATCGGTTTTTATATAACCGATGTGTATAATATGGTTAACCACATCGGTTTTTCTAATAACCAATGTGTAATAGTCCTAATTTTTGTCATTCCCTCCTTCTGTTCCGTGCCCTCTCCCAGTCTTTAGTTTATGAAAACCTAAAACACAAAACACTCCTCTCTTTCTCACATCGAAGCAATCCCTCCCTCTGCTAACGCGCGGCTCTCTTTCTTCCTTCACGCAATCCCTCCCTCATCTCCTCCTCGAAGTTCATCTCCTCTGCTAACGCGCGGCCTCCCAGCTCGTCGGTCTCCGCTTCTGCCTCCGCTTCTGCTTCTGCTTCTCCCTCCGCGGGAAAGGTATTTTTCTTTTACTTTTTTGTTTACAGTTCTATCTCTATCTCCCAATGTATGATATGCGTTGTGGAATTTGATTCAAAAAATATGCAAAGAGAGGAGATTGGGTGTGATTTGTGCAGAGAATGCAACAGAGACACACAAAGAGGTTGCAACAGTGCAGAGATTGCACCCACCAGATATTGTGATACACATTTCAAATCTTATGTCTCTCCTGAAAATAGCTCAGTAAATTAAGTAATTGAGTACTGAAATCACGCCCCAAGACTTTTCTACTTCAAGTTTTATCCATGGCTAAAAACAAATAATAGAACTGGGATTCAATAATGTCTCATTTTGTTTTGCCCACAAACTGTTTGAAAAAATTCTTAAACTGTATGGTTTATAATATATGAACCATCTAAGCTAAGTATAGAGACTGCACCTCATAGAATTTGACTTGATATGTGTTATTTTCTGTTTCAATCTCTTGTCTCAAGTTGAGACACGTTAGTTTCTGTTTGGAAGGCAATGCGATTTATAGGTTCATCAAAGCTTTGTTCAAGTTAAAGCTCTTATTATTCTGAATTCTATGACATATCGACTTCTTATCATATTGTTTGTATTCTCCTGTCTTTATCGTGGTTCTAAACTTCTAATTGTTTCTTCTCTTTATACATCTGTTTGCATCAGTTCATTTCTACCTCTAGATTTTGGTTGTTGAATTTGATATGTATGACTTCTGTTGTCTGGTTGCAAGCTACTGAAATCATTTCTAATGAGGATTCTTGAACCATTATAAACAATCTTGGATTACACATTAAACTTGAAATAAGAAGTGGTTTCTATTATTCAATGGGTCTATATGACTAACTTCTATTTAACAGTCTATTTCTTATTTTATATGTGATGCAATTGTGCTCCATTGTGTTACTACTGGATGCAGACCTTGGAAAGGAAGAACTTAGCTGCAAAAGTTGCAACCAAAGCAGCTATCAAAGCACAAAAGTCAGTGACAAGGGGATGAGGATGAGGTATGTTCGCCATTACAGTAGCTATAATACTTTTTAAAATGATTTTTCTTGCATGTTTAGCTATTTCAATTTTAGCTTTTTTAGTTACTCAATCCTGTTTTAAATAATCTCGAGCAACATAAATGTTTGAGCAACTTTCTTACTCTATTTGCAAAACAAGAAATTGACAGGTGTTATTTTCCTGGACTGCGGATCTGATTTGAGGAGTAGTCATAGGGTTCCTGGTGAGTTTCATTCAGTTACTTAGAAATTTAGTTACAACTTACAAGTGTGTCACCATTAATCAACCATACCATTAATTGACACAATTAGAAGTAATAGTATAGATTCGTTATATGTTTTATGTCAGTTTATTACTTAAAAGATATAATCTTTTGTCCAATTAAACTTGCAGATATTCAACAATCCAACTCCATTATTTGATTCCGACATCAACAACATAAAGAGGCGTTGGGCAACTTTCTTTCTTGAAGTGTACCAACCATAGTTTGTATATATGTAGTTAGTTTAAAAACTTATCATGTACTAGCTATAGTGTACTTTTGACTGATCATATGTATTTTGATATGAAATCTATAATATATCATGTAGCTTTTTGGTTTCTAATTATTTTTGTTGTCTGAATGTAATTGAACGTACATATATATGTATTGTTCGTAATAAATTCAGTATATATTAGCTGTGTTGAGAATATTTACAGTATGTTATTCTGGTATTGATCTGCAATACTGAAACAGGGGGAAAGGAATGATAGAAATGTAAATAACAGGGGGGAAAAATGAGACTTTACACATCGTTTTTTTTTTAAACCGATGTGGAAAGTGAAATTCCCCAATAGGATACCAGTTGACAAATTAATTTTCCACATCGGTTAAGAGGAAACCGCTGTATAAAATATTATAAACATCGGTTTTAAAACCGATGTGTAAAGTGGCAATAAACCACATCGGTCATTTCAACATCAGTTTGAAAACCGATGTGAAAAGCCAAAAATAACCGATGTGGAATCCCTTTTCTGCACTAGTGTGTATGATTTTCTATCCATGTATGCTTTCCATTGCTAACAATTATGCAGCTTTACGTTTTTTCCCTCCTTTTTATGTGCTTAACCTACAAAAATAATAACAAATGCCTTAGCACAAGTTTACTATTAAAATTCAAAACATTGAAGCGTTCAAAACCTCAGGAAAAAGGAACCTTACCCAAGTACATAGTTGAAGAATTACATGCTATCCATACAACAGAAGCACCATGTACAATAACTTGTTAGTTAACAACAGAATTTAGTTGTTATATTAAGCCTAAAAGATTCATGAAGAAGCCAAAAAGTAGTCCCTTATAGTTCTTTTAAGGGAGGATGGAGGATTCAAAACAGATGAAGGGCTCTTCAAAGTAGATTCTGGAGTTTTTTCAGATGATACAGTTAGATTACATTTTGAGGAAAGTTGGTTCTTATCACCTTCAGATGTGTGTACTTTCGGTGGTGTGATTGGAATGGCTGACTTAATTGGATGGTGCAGGGCTTCAGATTTGTCTTCTGACTTAGGACACATTTCATTATTTAAAAGCATTTTGCTTTCTGTACTAGGCATTGCCATTACTCTTCTTTGGATGGAAGATAGAGACTTTCTGTTGTAGATATAACTGTTTTTGTTCCAAATTCGAACCTAGAAAGGAAAATATCGGGAAAATGGTTATAAAGCTGAAAGAAACAATCTGAAGCAGCATTCAAAATATGAGTTAATAGACTGTTAAACTGAAGTACACTGAAAAATGCAAGAATATCTGGCTCTGAACTCAATTATGCTCTCAACTTTAAGCGAATAAAACACAGTTTTGCTTGCAGTGAAATCATCAGAAGAGGTTGCTAATTTGCCATCCTCAGCCGCACCTATCAAAAAAAAATTGTTTAAAACTCACATTGAAGAGAAGTCTAAAACCATGGAGATATCCAACTTACCAGTCAGCTACTGTAACTTCTCCATCATGACTTTTCAAAATAACTGGTTCCTCTTGAGGCCTGTCAACCTGATTTTGAAAGTTCAGTTAAATTACATCTCAGCTGCTACCTTAAGTACTAAATTTGCAACAACCTTAAAAGTAAGAAATGTAACCTGCCAAACATAGGCATTTCGATCACTAGAACCACTGACTATGTGAGATGCATTTGGGCTAATTGCAGACTGGAATAGTACACATCATACAGGTAAAAAGTCAGGGGTCAGGATAGAAACCGAATGCAAAAGATGAGGATACAAGATAATTCTCACCATTACAAAATATGACTCTATTCGACATCCAGAAAAAGATCTCAAAGGCCCCTTTTCAAGTTAAAGGATGTTATACAAATATATTCTGCAAGAAAAAAAACAATATATTTGAAGTTACTTGTGTGCCATCTCAACCATGGTTTAATTCATCAAGAACACAAAACATACTATTAAAGGAAGATACCGGTTATCCAGACAGGAGGCAGAAAGAAAAAGTCCACTATCATCTTGCGACAAGCTAGATATACCATGTAATCTTTCCTGAAATGACAATGAAAAATACCGTCAAGATACTCAAGACAATAAACATTTCAAGCCATCCAATATTTTATAAAAATCATTAGAAAATAAACACTGTTCAAACACCCTACTGACATGAAAAGCATAATACAGCAGAACATTTTAACTCTTTCAAAGGTACTGCAGTGACTATTGAAAGCCTAACCCTTATTACACTTATTATCAAGGTTCAATTTATCCAAGAACAAGAACTTTACTTTGTAACTTCCTGCCTGTATTAAGAAACAAAAATATTGCCACTTTACAGCATAGTTATGACCAACCTTTTCTGTTGATTATAGACGAGGGCATGTCTGCATAACAAAACTTTTCAAATTTCTAGTGTCCCAAAACTTCAACACACTGAAATTAACCAATTGCATACATAAATCAATTAATACTGCGAAAAGCATCATAAAACTCTATGTTTACTTTCATGAGTAATACTTCCAACTAACCTATCCACGGCACCAACAATGGCTATGGAAATCTAATCCTTGAGACAAAGAACAGATGTAATGCTCATGGAAGCAGCCTGGTAGATTAGAGTTGTTAGAAAGATTTAGTTTGCAAAATGGAAAGGAACCTAACTATGAGCAACTAACCTTGCCCCTCCTAACTCGTTTTGCTTGAGATGAAAGATGCGCTCCTTTGACAACAGTTGTTGAACTAGTGAAGCAACCAGATATGAATTTTAAATGAATAAAAAAAAATTACAATAAATAACTAATGATTAAAAGATCAGGTTATTGACCATTACAAGAATTTCGCAAATAAACTGCAACATACCCTATGCTAAGTTCCCCATGCCTACTCTTAGCAGTGGAGTTGCATCTTAAGTCCCAAATACGAAAGGATCCATCTCTTGAGCTAGAGACAATAATATCTGTAAGTTTGGAGATTAAAGAAACATTAATTGCTAACACATCACTTTGCAGTATTGGAAAATCCAGAGTTGTGTAGAAACACAGAGATGCAGATAAAATGTCAATAAAATATTACCAGGATTTGTTGGATGAGAAGACATAGATTTCACACTTCCCATGTGCCCTGTCAAGATAATTGGATTTGGGAGGTCCAATTACAATTCCAAGATAGGAATACAATCCTAATTCCTTAGATGAAAACTAAGACACTTAGTTTGAATGAATAATACAATGCTTTAAAATTGTGCTTGCCCTTAATCATTATATTCCAAGAGATGTGATCCCTGCATCGAATATGTTCAAACAAAGTCATAGCCTCTTCCATCATCCCTTCTTTACAGAAACCAGTGATCATAGCAGTTGTGGAAATAACATTCTTCTGAGGCATTCTCTCAAACAGTTCCCATGCCTCCTCACAAAACCCGTTCTCCACAAGTCCACTGATCATCACCGTCCAAGTAACCGCATTCCTGCGAGGCATCACATCGAACAGCGCCCTCGCACGCTGAATCCCGCCTTCCATCTTGGTATAGCCATCAATCATCACGGTGTACGACACGACGTTCGGACAAGGCATCTCTTCGAACAGCTTCTGTGCTTCCCGCATGAGGCCTGATTTCACGAATCTGGAGATCATGGCGTTGTACTACACGGCGTTCTTCTCTCGCATGGAGAGGAAATAGGCGAACACATTGTGGAGCACGTCGTTTTGGATGCAGGCAGTGATGATGGAGTTGTAGGAGACGACATTCTTGGCGGGCATGCACCGCAGGATTTGTTGAGATTGAGGGAGATTTGAGGGGATGTGGCCGAAGAGTGGTAGATCTGAGATGGTAGAGCTATGGAAGAGGTAAACTCGAGTTCGTTGTGTTGGATCCCTCTACCATCGTCGCGCCGCCGGAGTAACTGGAGATAGTTCTTGCACTGCCGGAAGGGAAAGTGAAAGGGGCGACGAAGAAGAGGGATTTGTGGGTGGTTGAAGGGAAAGGGGTGAAGAACTAGGTCTGAGATGTGATGAGATGTGTGTTTTGGGAACCAGGTCTGACGAATTTTTAGAATGAGGGGGAAAAGATGAGTAGGAGGGAACGGGTTTTTTATTTTTGGAAAGGAATAGATAGCGTTTACTCAGAGAAACACTATCTTTGATAAGGAATAGATAGCGCTCCCTTGGGGAAACACTATCTATTCATTACTCTAAGATAGCGCTTCTTCAAGGAAGCGCTACCTATTCTTATCCATAAACATTCAATAGCGCTTCCTTTAGGGAGCGCTGTCTTAAGATAAGGAATAAATAATGCTTCCTTGAAAAAAAACGCTATTAAAAGCCTCCCGTCTATTTTTAAGTAGTGTTTCTTATTAAAACGCTATTGAATGTGTGCTATTAAAGCCCTTTTTTGTAGTAGTGGGCCATTTCACTTGGTGTATCATGAAAATTAGTTTAGGGACCAAAATATAATTAATATAAAGTTTAGGGGTCAAAATGCAATTATCCAAAATTGCTAACATAACCCTAATCCACTTTATCCCTAAGAGAATATAGGGTTTATCCACTTATCGAGTCTCGAAACTCCCGTAATCAGTGTAACACCCCCCTTGGGCATTACTTTATAACCCGTGCGGAAATAAATTAAAAAGTTATTTGCTGGTTGCTTCTGGAAAATTAACTTACTTTAGGTCAGAAAACTCGGGTGTAAAAAATTTTGTTCTGCGGGAACGCTATGTAAAACCAAGATACATACATGAGACAGTAAAATCATATTGTACATCTCCTCACACGAGGAAATACTCACATTCACAACAAGAACCTTCACGACCTATACTGTTTTCTCAAAGAGTTTCCATTTTCAAAAAGAGAAAATTATACTAAAAGTTAACTTACAACACCACATTTAACTACCTTTTTAAATATACAACCCAACCAATACTCCTAAGCTGGTCACCCTATGAAACACCAAATGGAAGAACTTTGTAGTTCTCACCACTATTACCGACCCCTTCAAGGTTCAAGATTAGTATCCCCGATTGAAGTTAAGACTTCCTCTGCACCATCTACTGCCAGTACCAAGGTACAACGGTAAAAACAAGTAAAAGATTGGAACAAGTAATTTACCAATGGGTTCCACATTGGAACAATCAATATCATTCACAAAAGATTAATGACATTTCACAAATAATCATCTAATCTTTATACCTGATCTATTGGAGATTCACTCAACAAATAAATGAGCTGATCAGGCTCTGGAATGACACATTGTCCAAACTCTTGGTACAATGGTCAACCACATAATGGCACATTATCCGAACTCCCGACACAATGGTCAACAAGACAAATGGCACATCGCCCAAACATCCCGTCACGATGGTCAACAAATCAAATGACACATCTTTCATTAAGGCACAATGGTCAACTCTAAATGGCACATTGACCATTAAGGCACAATGGTCAACTCTAAAACATGAATATCACCATGATACCATGACTATCAATTACGAAACATGAATAACATAGAGATACTAAAATACACTGTAACATAAATATCTTCAAGATATCATTATTAACAAATACATCGAGGCCTGAATGACCTAAAGATACCATAATTAACACATAAACTGAAACATGAATATCATCATGATATCATGACTAACAAATCAATTATAACATGAATATCGTTGAGATATCATGACTAACAAATATACCATTGAGTAAAACTCGTTTATAAAAACTCTTTCTATTGTAACTCGTTTACAAAATGTCAAACCATATTGAAATTCATTTTCTTTTGGAAACCCTTTTTCTCGAAATAACGTCTAATCTTCGTAAAATCATTTCTACGATAACTTCCTTCATCAAATCGCTAAGAAACTCATTTTCGTTCAAAAATCAATAATTTGAACTTGGGAACCTCATATGAGGCAAATTCTCAATATTACCCTTTTTAAGAATACTTTCGCAAATATTGATGGAATTGTTCGTCGTTTGCTGTTTTAAAACGTTTTTAGGTCAAAAGATGACTTTTGTCGTAAAACAATTTTTTCAACACTGTAATAAAATTATTTTTGAAACTTTTTCTCTTAAAACAACATTTTATGATATTTAGAAATTCCTTATGTGAAAATTAACAGTGCTAAAATATTTTCACAGTTACGTCCTCACTGTGACTCATAAAACGCTCTTTCGTCGTTAAATCATTAAAATACTATTATTTTTCACTTTTTCCCATTTTTTACCAAATAATAAATTAAGTAACAATATATTATTATTTCCGCTGAATTAAGCTTATTAATTCATAAAAATCTTTTAAATGCTTTTAACCTTGTATTTAATTAAGCTCTGACGACTGTCAGACTTTTCAATCCACATCAACAATTCATCAAAATATTATAGTAATTAACCCAGGCAGATCATGCATCAAAGCACTATAATACATAACTGCAAATAACTAACCACAGATAAAATCACAGCTTAACACAAAGCTAAACAACCACCATGAATCTCAACCAAATATTACAAATAATACACCAATCACACATATAATTATCGGGAAAAATCCCTCAGGTAAACTCCCCTTACCTCTTGAAGATTCAAGTTCCCATCCAACAAAATCTCGGTTTCAAATCCGGTTTCCCCCATGAACTCAGGTACTCAAAACAAATGTTATCCTTCAACAATTACAACAACAAATCAACAATTTAAACAACTTAATAACACCTAATTACCTACATGTTGGTTTCGGCCTTGGTGTGATTTTAGGGCTAAAAATCTCTAAAATTCTTAAGCATTTGAGTTAGTGATTCCTAATCACTTAAAACCCTAAATCAACACTTAGGTTACAAGAATTGAAATAAAATATTCCAATCCTCCAACAAATCCAATTCGGCAATGACCAAAAAATATGGCTCAGAGACTTTGATTTGATCGAATAACCATGGATTCAATACATATATAAGCTATAAGATTGAATCATGTAAAACTAGTAAAGAAAAATTTAACAAAATCCTCCCCCCACCAAAGTGTAAGGTTCGGCCTCCTTAGGTTCAAATGGCTAGCAATTTTTGTTTGATGTAAGCTCATAGATCTAGAATATAGGGATGATAATAAGAGCATAGAAATTGGTTTCATATTTTTTAGGATTTTTCTATGATTTTCTAGACAATTTCAAAGTTTCTAGATCTAGAAATTGGAAAATTGAATAAGGCATTGAATCATGAAAATATGTGAAGAACATATAGTTAAATGATGACGAGGATCATGGATTACCTCTTGGAATTGAAAAATGGGCAAGGAATCACCAGGTTGCCTCACAAAATAAGCTTATGGAAACTTAGAGTTTTTGTAAAATTGGTGAAAGCTTGGTGAAGAAGATGACCTTGGCCTTAAATAGAAGTGAGAATGGGCTCATTTGGAGGGGTTTGGTCATGCCAACTAGGGGCAAAAAGGTCCAAGCATGAATTTTGAGGGACAAAATGGTAATCTTACATAATGGCATTTTGGTGATAAAATAACAACTTAGGGACATTTTAGTAATTTCACCTCAAAAGCAATCATGACACTTGTGAGTCACCTATATTACTCACCTTTATGAGTCATCACTCATCTTCATCCATTAAATGTCGGATTTTGTCTCTGCTCGTCCATTCTCGACTCCGTCGATTACCCGATTAGGGTTTATGTCTGTTTTTCGATCGAAATTTCTTCAAAATAACCAATCTCGTTGGAAATATGTTTTAAACATAAACCATTTCGTTCACGAGTCAAAATTAGGTTTTCTGGTCATTAAAATCTTACTGTCAGTGAAAACACCAACTGTTTTTCGTCTGAACTTTTACCAAAATTCATCCGATTAAACATAATATTTCTTTTCTGATCAGAAATTTGGAATGTAGAATTCCTCACGGACAAAATATAAAAAAAACTACAAATTTCAGTTTCGAGTCAAATTAGGGTTTTCTGCCGGTATAAAATTATATTGTCAGTAAAAACGCAGACCGATTTCCATCTGAGTTTTGAACCCGAAATTTCATCGTATACTTATAAAAATAAATATAATATGAATGTGAATATGACTTTGGTTTTCCCAAAATCATTTTCTAAGTTTCAGATAAAAATATAAATGTTTATTTATATTTATACTGATCTTAGAAAGTAGAAAAATCGGGGTGTTTCAATCAGCTCCGTCGTTCGCCCGATTGAGTATAGCGTCCGTAAAACGTATATTATTTCACTTTTTATGAAATAATTCTAGAAATATGCTATCGTAGGAAATAAAATAAAAATCTTAATTTTTTCGTTCACAAATTAAAATTAGGTCTTTTGAGCAGTATAATTATACTGTCAATGGAATTCACGCATCGGGTTTCACCTGACTTTCCAACCTAAATTTTAATCATAACTTTCTACATTCTAAATTATCTTGCAAAAATCAAGAAAATTAATCAATCAAATCAATTCTCCATTTACTTTTTTAGAAGCATTACATATTTCCAAGATAATTAACTCTTTTTTTATACAAATCAAGATAATTAAACTAATTTAATTAATTTATTTAATAAATATGAATTTAATTTTTTTTTTTACTCATAATTAGATCATAAGGAAGTATCATGTTTTTAAAGATACGAGTTTGATGAAAATCCTATTTGCACCCGGTGCATCCCACGGGTAATTTGCTAGTTGAATATAAAAGCGCGGTCGAGTCACGTTACATGTATTCGGACAAGCCCGGTTACGGTGGGGGCCACAACCATCACGACAGTCTCACTCCTATGATCGATCCCACACCGTCCGATTCACAAATTCCTTCACGTCTCTTGGGACAATCAACCGTTTCCCTTCCTTTCCTTCTCTCCCCAAATCCCAAAATTCAATTTAATTTACTCTTTCTTTCTACATGGCGCTGGGTTTCTACCTCCTTCCACGGTGGACATGAACAGCCGTATCGCTCTCTCAATTTACCCCAATTCAAAAACCCTAACCCTATCCCCTTTCGTCCCCTCTATATCTATCTCAATCACTGCATTTTCCAAGTGATCTTTATCTTGTGTCAAAAAAAAAAAGTGATCTTTATCTTAGGTACTCTCAGAATCTGATACTCCCCTCACCAGAAAACCCTAGACCCGCAGCGTTCCAACAACCACTCTCTCCGGCCACCACCACCGCAAAACCCATGAGCAGCAATGAAATCATCGCACAGAAGCCTCCCCCTTCGATCCTCGTGGGTCGCTTCAAGGATCTGCTCAAGCAGCGCGACGACGAACTCAGGGACTCTCCCGGCTCACCCGTGCCGCCACCGTCCACAGACGAAATAGTGCAGCTTTACGAGTTGCTTCTCTCTGAGCTCACGTGCAATTTGAAGCCCATCATCACCGATCTAACCATCATTGCCGAACAGCAGAGGGAGCATGCCAAGGGCATCGCTGATGCAATTTGTGCGAGGATTCTCGAGGTCTGTCTCCGCAGCCGCCCAAAGTTCTTATCTTTTTCCTTTTACCCCATCAAAATTTGTAAAATACCATTGGATTCGGAGCAAATTATGCCTCTTTTGTTAGTTTCAATTTCAGCAAATTTGAATGTTATAATTTAGGTTATAATTCTTCGGATTTGATTTTATTGTTTCTGCGACCTTTTTGGCTCTTAGCTATCATAAAAAACGACAGGGAGAATAAGTAGATAATGCTCAAATTGACCGTTATCATGATTCATGGGTATTATTCTCATTCAACTAAAACAATTGGTTACTACTTGGCATTTAAATAACAGAGAATAGTACAAAATTTAACTGATTGCCACAGGGGAGTACCTTACAAATTGTGAAGCTTCGATGCAAGCATGCTACACGTTTTAGCACTTAATTCAATTTCAGGAAACTCTTAGAGCAAAAAATTGAATTACTCTTTCTCTTAAAAGATTCAGGCCCGTCATCTGAAGAAAAGTTGTTATTGCAGTTACGCTGAAATGTAAGATCTACGGCAGTATGCAAAAAATTGGTTGATGCGCGGGTGTTTATAATCACGTGGGCTTAGGAGAACATTTATAGATTTTTTTTTGAAGAAGTGACATTATCAAACAAAATGATGTAACTATAGTAAGAGAATGACAACTTTTTTTAATGGTTTAGTTCTTTTTTAGCTTTTGAATCATATGTCTGTGCCACTGTTTATATGGGACTTGAAGACATCCTTTTGCAGGTGCCTGCGGATCAAAAGCTTCCTGCTCTCTATCTTTTGGACAGTATTGTGAAGAATTATGGTCAAGAATATGTTAGATACTTCTCTATACGTCTGCCTGAAGTAGGTTGATTAGAGTTGCATTATTATTTTAATTTCTATCATTTGGTATTTTTGTTCTGTTATTTAAACTTGTGGTTCTATTGTCTCCCCAGGTTTTCTGTGAGGCATACAGGCAGGTTCAGCCTAGTCTGCATTCTGCTATGCGCCATCTATTTGGCACCTGGTCAAAAGTCTTTCCACCTTCTGTCCTACGCAAGATTGAAGCTCAGTTGCAATTTTCTCAAGGAGTTAATAGTCAATCATCCGCCATGAATCCCCTCAGGGCATCTGAATCTCCCCGACCAAGTCATGGCATTCATGTTAATCCAAAGTACTTGCGGCAGTTAGATCGCTCAACTATGGATAGTGTAAGCTTTTTGACGACCTTGTCTTCCATACAAATATGCAGGGACTAGACTGAAGCTTGTTTATTAGCTGATGCCCAAGGATGTATTTTTCATTAATTGAACAATTTATCATTTACATGTAAATCCTAACTAGATGTAATTTTTGTGGCAAATATCATATTTTATCTCAGATGTTAGGATCCCCCCCACCCCTTCCCCTTTTTCTTTTTGGATGAATTATGTTCTCCAAACTTTTTATACACCTATGACTGGAATTTTGATGATAAATATAGCAATAGAGGAACTGGTATCATTTGATGGCTTGTTAAGGGAGGCAGTTTTTTCTCTCCCTTCCCTGTTGGCTCATCCCCTGCCCCTCTTTCTGTAAGAGCTTTTATGACTAAGTCCTAGGACTGCAATCTTCTGAGGGTTCTGTTTTGTTGTTTTTTAGTTTCTCATCCCTACCTAGCATGGGTTCGTTTTTCCTGAGTCCCCTTTCCAAAAACTATGGATCTTAGCGAGTCTGACGAAGAAAAATCTGGATGACAAATTAAATGCCTCTTTTTGTGTCTCCATACAAGAGTATCTAATTTATGTGTTGTTAATAGTAATAACATTCTGTTTATCAGTTTGTATCACCGGCAATCAGGCAATGTATTAGACAAATATAATTTGTCTGGTTTTCTCTTTAGCTTCTCAATTCTTTTGACATCTGGAATATTAGTCACTGTGTCTGCTAAGTCTTGTTATTTTTCCTTTCCCTCCTCTCTGTTGTCATTTAGTTTTCCCTGCCTGTATCATGTCTGAGGTTAAGGCAGTAAGAACTGTACCCTTTGATGCTATAAAGGGATTGCTGCTCAATCTTCAGCATTCTAGAAAACATTTTCAACCCTCATTGGGGGAAATCCTGCAAACAGAACAAAGAGTGACATTCTGACAGAGTGCTGGTTTTATCTTCGCAGGTTACTGGTGAAAAGTTAGAGTTGTCAGGAAAGGCTAGTAATACAAATTTTGGTCATGTAGCTAGTAAGACACATCCATTTGTATCAAGCAGGCTTGGAATATCCTCTTCACCTTCAAGAATTGGACTTGATAGGCCTTTGTCTGCATCTATAGATGAATATGCAGTTGACAATCCTGCTGGAAGGATAGTTGAGAGAGAGTCTCCTCGTCCTGCTGTTGATTATGGATTAACCAAAGCATTAGGTAGAGATGACGAGTTGAGTGAATGGCAGCGAAAGCAGTATTCTGGTGATGGTCAAAATCGGTTTCAAATTTCTATGACATACAGCCTTAGTAATGGACATCGGCGTCAAAGTCCAAGAGCTCTAATTGATGCATATGGCAGTGACAAAAGCCAAGAAACTTCAAGCAACAAGCCTTTGTTAGTTGAACGACTGGACATAAATGGTAAAGACAACAAGGTGTTGTCAACTTCATGGCAGAATACTGAAGAGGAGGAGTTTGATTGGGAAGATATGAGTCCAACATTAGTAGACCATAGTAAGAAAAGTGGTTTCTTGCCATCAACAATTGGGTTCTCCCGGGAAAGGCCTGTTAATGTTGTAGCTAATGCAACTTTGTCAGAGCAAGATACCAGGAAGGGTTGGTCTAGTGGGTCTCAGCTTTCTCCAGTAGATGATTCTTCTGTAATAGCAGAAGATGTATTTGCTTCTTCGGCTGTATGTTTCCTTAACTTCCATATTTTATTCTTTCAACTGTATACTGTTTTTATATGCTTTATGATATTGCATTATGCCTCTAGTAAGATGCTGTTGATGCTTCTGGATCCAATGATAATTTTCTGGTGATGAGGATTTTCGTAGCTTTGTTTCAGGAGGCTCAATGAAATGCCTGGCATTCATTCGTACTTGTCTGTGGTTTCTAATTTTTTTTATTTAGTTAACAGATATTCTTCTCTAGTGCCATATTTTCCACAATAAACCACTGCCATTTTTAATTCAGCCATATATTGGGGTCACAGCAAATGGTTTTTGTGTAACAATCTTGATGTTTTCCTTGTAGTGTTTTAAATTTGGCTCTCAACTTTTACTATCAACATGTATTTGTTTTTCCCCTAGTATAATTTGAAAGGAAATGGGACTTTCCGGTTGCTAGTATCTTGCTAAAGGATTTGAAAGTTAATATATTCTTTCTGCAGTATGGTCGTGTATCCATGGGTCAGGAATCTGGATTCCCAAATCAAACAAATCAGAGTCTGGGATCTCGTCAACCTCATGAGGCATGGAAGATTTCTCATAATCCATCTAATTCTTCACAACACTTATTTAATATCAGGGGACGACCAAGGAGTCTTCTGATGCCCCCTTTTGATAACATTCCCAATACAAATGCAAACCCGTATGGGATTCGACCTGCAGTGACAAGGATGGTTTCTGGTCTTGCCTCTAATATAGAGGCTCGTCCGCCAGTTTTGCCAGCATCTTTTGAAATAAGGCCTTCTCTTAATGTGCATGTCACTCGTCCTCCCACCTTAAATCCAATATTTCCGTTGCAAAATCATGTTAGGAGTCAGTTTGAAGCTATAAATACTAGTAACCCCATTGTGAATCATGGTCCAAATCAATCTTTATTTATGCCTGAACAGTCATTGGACAGTGTTGAGAACATGGATACAGGCAAAGCAAAGATACATCAGCTTCCTAATCAGCTTGCTGGACTGATTTCGTCCAACCAGCAAAACCATGGACATGCACCACAATTACAGTTTTTTCCATCTCGGGGTCCATCTGCCTCACAATTTAATCATGGAAGCTCTTTGCAAGGACATGATGCTTCTCAAAGTGCAGCCATGTCAAATCTGTTACCTGTTATGCAATTCCCTTTTCCAGCCCAAAGTTTTACAAATAACTCTTTACATTTACAAGGGGGAGCCCATCTACCTTTACCCCCAGGTCGCCCTCCTGCTCCATCACAAATGATACCTCATCCAAATGCTAGTCCATTTGTGCCAAGCCAACAGCCAACTGTTGCATATACTAATTTAATTAATTCACTTATGTCCAAAGGCGTGATCTCTTTGGTTAACCAGCCCCCTGTACAGGTATCTAATATCTATCATAAGTTCATTTATTTCTCCTTTTTCCTTTGTTGATTTGATTATGTAACCCAAGGTTGTAATTAACATTAAGTAACTGTTTTCAGGATTCTGTTGGAACTGAGTTTAATCCAGATATTCTGAAGGTTCGTCATGAATCTGCAATCAATGCCTTATATGGTGATCTCCCTAGACAATGCACAACTTGTGGGCTCCGATTCAAATGCCAAGAGGAGCACAGTAGTCATATGGATTGGCATGTGACTAAGAACCGGATGTCTAAAAGCCGTAAGCAGAAGCCATCTCGCAAGTGGTTTGTGAGTGACATGATGTGGCTTAGTGGTGCAGAGGCACTGGGAACAGAATCAGTTCCAGGTTTTTTGCCAACTGAGGTTGTAGAGGAAAAGAAAGATGATGAAGAGTTGGCAGTGCCAGCTGAAGAGGACCAGAATACATGTGCACTATGTGGAGAGCCTTTCGATGAGTTTTACAGTGATGAAATGGAGGAATGGATGTATAGAGGAGCTGTATACCTCAATGCACCCACGGGAAAAACAGCAGGCATGGACAGGTCACAGTTAGGCCCCATTATTCATGCTAAATGCAGATCAGACTCTAGTATATCCCCCGCTGAAGATTTTGGACTGGATGAAGGGGTATGTGTTTCTCAATCTATTATCTGCTATGTTTGCTTCAGTTCTATTATCATGAGATTGTTGTCTACCATTTTAGTTTCTTTGTTCCGTTTTAATACTTTGATCAGCAATTTTGTTCCTTGGTGATTATGCATATGCCTAAGGCCATCTTCAGTAAATATTTTTTCCTATTCATTTCCGTTGTATGTAGGGCACCAATGAAGAGGGTAGTCAAAGAAAACGAATGCGGAGTTGACTAAACTTACCAGTTTTGTGCACTGTAACTAATGATTTTCCAGTAGTGTGCTCTTAAATTTTTCTTAGAGTAGAGTCGAATCTTGCAATACCATGGCCTCCTGCCAAAATCATGTACATGTATAGTTGGAGCGGTAACATGCTTATTTCTTGCAGCTTTAACCTGCAATTTTTTTGTCCCTGGCATCACTGTCCCCAAATCAAAAACTATTTAATATTACTGTTATTTCTGGGATGGGACGCAGGGTTTTAAAACAATTCTGCGGGATGCTATCTGTTGGATCAGTAAAATAGTCACATTTGCTGTTATTTAGCAGGTAATTCACATAGCAAGCATAGTATCCGTAAGCACTTTCAGTACGTTTTCAGACTCATGCATAGAATGAGAGCAGACTGCAGAGTTTGATAATTTCTTACTTCAGATAAATTAATTTTGCGGAGTCATGTCTGTTCCTTCGCCCATTTTATGTTTTTTAATTGCTTACCTTCCATTATTTTGTTCTCAATGAATTAAAAACGCAGGCCAAATAATTGTTGGCAAATTATATACATTCTTATTTCCTAAGTACTTATCTTCTGATGTTTGGCTTAATTATATCTAATATTCAATATTTTTCAATTCTTACAAAGACATCCCTTGAAATTTATACTGAATGCAATAATCTTTGACGTCAACTAGCGAATACAAAAGGATGCGGATCTGGCCCAACAAGCCTGTACCACTCCCTGTTACTCCAATAAAAATTTGCCACGTCAATAAAGATCATCATTTTAAATTTATACATTTAACACCCTAACATTCTTTCTTCACAAAAAAAGAAACCGTAACACTACTTTAATACCGTCTTATTTTTTTTTATTTTTTTTTTTCATTCTTCTCCATCTTCTTTCTCCTTCTATGTACACTATTCTCTTTCCCTTCCCTTTTCGTTTCTTAATTTTTTTTTTTTTCCATTCCAAACTCGGACACCTGGGTAAAGACTTATTACCAAGCATCATGTGTCAGGTCCAAAAAATCATGTACTCAAGAAAGAAACCCACGAAGGTAGATGCTAACTATTGAAAAAGGAAAAGGAAATTAAAGTCTGATACATCCAATGCAATTCCAGAAAAGAGAGTAAGGGAAGTATGGCGTAGATAAAAATGAACCTCATTTGAAAAAATATGGCGTCAAAAGGGTAATGGGTAGTGTGGCGTCAAAAGAAGAACTTGATTTTTAATACGATGTGTTTTTTGTTTTCTTGTGTGAATGAAAGAATGCAAAGGTGTTACGTTTAAAAATTAAAAGTCACGCCCTTGATTTATGTGGCAAATGCTCATTGGAGTGACAGGAAGTGGTACATGTTTGTAAGGACAGAGGATCCGCATTCATAGAAATTGGACGCGGATCCTCGATCCCAACAAGCCTGTACCACTCCCTGTCACTCCAATAAAAATTTGCCTCGTCAAAAAAGATCATCATTTTAAATTTATACATTTAACACCCTAACATTCTTTCCTTCACAAAAAAAAACCTTAACACTACTTTAACACCGTATTATTTCTTTTTAAATTTTTTTTCCATTCTTTTCCTTCATCTTCTTTCTCCTTCTCTGTACCCTATTCTCTTTCCCTTCCCTTTTTGTTTCTTCATTTTTTTTCCATTCCAAACTCAGACACCTGGGTAAAGACTTATTACCAAGCATCATATGTCAGGTCCAAAAAATCTTGTACTCAAGAAAGAAACACACGGAGGTAGACACTAACTATTGAAAAAGGAAAACGAAGTTAAAGTCTGACAAATCCAGTGCAATTCCAGAAAATAGAGTATGGGTAGTATGGGTAGTATGGCGTAAATAAAAATGAACCTCATTTGAAAAAAGATGAACCTCAATTGAAAAAATATGGCATAAAAAAGGTAATGGGTAGTGTGGTGTCAAAAGAAGAACCTCATTTGAAAAAATAAAAAAAGATGATGATGATCATGGCTTTAAGCAGGAATGAACAAGAAAAGAGAGATGGGATGAAATTTTTGATACGCAACCGTTTTTAAATTTTTACAGAGGGCACCAAAAATTAATAAAATGTAGGTGAGAGTTTTTTTAAAAAATTTTAAAGAAAAGAGTGTTACGTGTTTTTTGTTTTCTTATGTAAAGGAAAGAATGTTATGGTGTTACGTTTATAAGTTAAAAGTCATGCTCTTCATTGACGTGGCAAATACTTCACTGAAGTGACGGGAAGTGGTACAGGCTTGTAGGGACAGAGGATCCGTGTTCATAGAAATTGGATGCGGATCCTCTGTCCGAACAAGCCTATACCACTCCCTGTCACTCCAATAAAAATTTGCCACGTCAATGAAGATCATCATTTTAAATTTATACATTTAACACCCTAACATTCTTTCCTTCACAAAAAAAAATCGTAACACTACTTTAACACCGTCTTATTTCTTTTTAAATTTTTTTTTCCATTCTTCTCCATCAACTTCTTTCTCCTTTTCTGTACCCTATTCTCTTTCCCTTCCCTTTTCGTTTCTTCTTCTTTTTTTTCCATTCCAAACTCAGACACCTGGGTAAAGACTTATTACCAAGCATCATGTGTCAGGTCCAAAAATCATGTACTCAAGAAAGAAACACAGGAAGGTAGACGCTACAAATTGAAAAAGGAAAAGGAAATTAAAGTCTAACAAATCCAGTGCAATTCCAGAAAAGAGAGTAAGCGTAGTATGGCGTAAATAAAAATGAACCTCATTTGAAAAAATATGGCGTCAAAAGGGTAATGGGTAGTGTGGCGTCAAAAGAACCTCATTTGAAAAAATAAAAATGATGATGATGATCATGACTTTAAGCAAGAATGAACAAGAAAAGAGAGATATGATGAGATTTTTGATACGCTGCAGTTTTTAAATTTTTACAGAAGGCACAAAAAATTAATAAAATGTAGGTCAAAGTTTTTTAAAATTTTTAAAGAAAAGATTGTTACGTGTTTCTTGTTTTCTTGTGTGAAGGAAAGAATGTTACGGTGTTACATTTATAAATTAAAAGTCATGATCATAATTGACGTGGCAAATGCTCATTGCAGTGACAGGAAGTGGTACGGGCTTGTAGGGACAGAGGATCCGAGTTCATAGAAATTGGATGCGGATCCTCTGTCGCAACAACCCTGTACCACTCTCTGTCACTCCAGTAAAATTTGCCACGTCAATGGAGAGCATCACTTTTAATTTATACATTTAACACCCTAACATTCTTTCCTTCACAAATAAAACCGCAACACTCCTTTAACACCGTCTTATTTCTTTTTAATTTTTTTTTCCATTCTTCTCCTTCATCTTCTTTCTCCTTCTCTTTACCATATTCGCTTTTCCTTTCCCTTCCTTTTCTTCATTTTTTTTCCATTCCAAACTCAGACACCTGGGTAAAGACTTTTTACCAAGCATCATGTGTCAGGTCCAAAAAATCTTGTACTCAAGAAAGAAACACAAGAAGGTAGACGCTAACTAATGAAAAAGGAAAAGGAAATTAAAGTCTGACAAATCCAGTGCAATTCCAGAAAAGAGAGTAAGGGTAGTATGGCGTAAATAAAAATGAACCTCATTTGAAAAAATATGGCATCAAAAGGGTAATGGGTATCGTGGCGTCAAAAGAAGAACCTCATTTGAAAAAATAAAAATAATGATGATCATCATGGCTTTAACCAGGAATGAACAAGAAAAGAGAGATAGGATGAGATTTTAGATAAGCTTCAGTTTTTAAATTTCTACAGAGGGCACCGAAATTAATAAAATGTTGGTGAGAGTTTTTTTAAATTTTTAAAGAAAATAGTGTTACTTGTTTTTTGTTTTCTTGTGTGAAGGAAAGAATGTTACCGTGTTACATTTATAAATTTAAAGTCATGCTCTTCATTGACGTGGCAAATGCTCATTGGAGTGACAGGGAGTGGTACAGGCTTGTTGGGACAGAGGATCCGTGTTCATAGGACGCGGATCATCTTTCCCAACAAGCCTGTACCACTCCCTTTACTCCAATAAAACTGCAACACTCCTTTAACACTGCCTTATTTATTTTTAAATTTTTTCCCATTCTTCTCCTTCATCTTCTTTCTCCTTCTCTGTACCCTATTCTCTTTCCCTTTCCTTTCCTTTTCTTCATTTTTTTTTCCATTCCAAACTCAGACACCTGGGTAAAGACTTATTACCAAGCATCATGTGTCAAGTCCAAAAAATCTTGTACTCAAGAAAGAAACACACGGAGGTAGATGCTAACTGTTGAAAAAGGAAAAGAAAATTAAAGTCTGACGAATGCAGTGCAATTCTAGAAAAGAGAGTGGGTAGTATGGGGTAAATAAAAATGAACATGATTTGAAAAAATATGATGCCAAAAATGTAATGGGTAGCGTGGCGTCAAAAGAAAAACCTCATTTGAAAAAATAAAAATGATGATGATGATCATGGCATTAAGCAGGAATGAACAAGAAAAGAGAGATGGGATGAGATTTTGATATGCTGCAGTTTTAAAATTTTAGAAGAGGGCACCGAAAATTAATAAAATGTAGGTGAGAGATTTTTTAAATTTTTAAAAGAAAAGAGTGTTACGTGTTTTTTGTTTTCTTGTGTGAAGGAAATATTGTTATGGTGTTACATTTATAAATTAAAAGTCATGCTCGTCATTGACGTGGCAAATGCTCATTGGAGTGAAAGGGAGTGGTACAGGCTTGTTGGGACAAAGGATCCACGTTCATAGGACGCGGATCCTCTTTCCCAACAAGCCTGTACCACTCCCAGTACTCCAATAAAATATTGCCAGGTCAATGAAGAGCATCACTTTTAATTTATACATTTAACACCCTAACATTCTTTCCTTCACAAATAAAATCGCAACACTCCTTTAACACTGTCTTATTTCTTTTTAATTTTTTTCCATTCTTCTCCTTCATCTTCTTTCTCCTTCTCTATACCCTATTCTCTTTCCCTTTCTTGATTTTTTTTTCCATTCCAAACTCAGACAACTGGGTAAAGACTTATTACCAAGCATCATGTGTCAGGTCCAAAAAATCTTGTACTCAAGAAAGAAACACACAGAGGTACACGCTAACTATTGAAAAAGGAAAAGGAAATAAATGCCTGACAAATCCAGTGCAATTCCAGAAAGAGAGTAAGGGTAGTATGGCTTAAAAAAAATGAACCTCATTTAAAAAAATATGACGTCAAAAGGGTAATGGGTAGCGTGGCGTCAAAAGAAGAACCTCATTTGAAAAAATAAAAATGATGATGATGATCATGGCTTTAAGCAAGAATATACAACAAAGAGAGATGGGATGAGATTTTAGATATGCTGCAGTTTTTAAATTTTTTCAGAGGGCACCGAAAATTAATAAAATGTAGGTGAGAGTTTTTTAAAATTTTTAAAGAAAAGAGTGTTACGTTTTTTTTTTTGTTTTCTTGTGTGAAGCAAAGAATGTTATGGTGTTACATTTATAAATTAAAAGTCATGCTCTTCACTGACGTGGCAAATGCTCATTGGAGTGATAGGGAGTGGTACAGGCTTGTTGGGATGGACGCGGATCCTCTGTCCCAACAAGCCTGTATCACTCCCTGTCACTGCAATAAAAATTTGCCATGTTAATGAAGAGCATCACTTTTAATTTATATATTTAACACCCTAACATTCTTTCCTTCACAAAAAAAATCGTAACACTCCTTTAACACCGTCTTATTTCTTTTTAATTTTTTTTTCCATTCCTCTCCTTCATCTTCTTTCTCCTTCTCTGTACCAAGCATCATGTGTCAGGTCCAAAAAATCTTGTAGTCAAGAAAGAAACACACGGAGGTAGACGCTAACTATTGAAAAAGGTAAAGGAAATTATAGTCTGACAAATCCAGTGCAATTCCACAAAAGAGAGTAAGGGTAGTATGGCGTAAATAAAAATGAACCCCATTTGAAAAAATATGGCGTCAAAATGGTAATGGGTAATGCGGCGTCAAAAGAAGAACCTCATTTGAAAAAATAAAAATGATGATGATGATCATGGCTTTAAGCAGGAATGAACAAGAAAAGAGACATGGGATGAGATTTTTGATAAGCTGCAGCTTTTAAATTTTTATAGAGGGCACCAAAAATTAATAAAATTGTAGGTGAGAGTTTTTTTAAATTTTTAAAGAAAAGAATGTTACATGTTTTTTGTTTTCTCGTGTGAAGGAAAGAATGTTACGGTGTTATATTTATAAATTAAAAATCATGCTCTTCATTGACGTGGCAAATGCTCATTGGAGTGACAGGGAGTGGTACAGGCTTGTTGGGATGGACGCGGATCATCTGTCCCAACAAGCGTGTACCACTCCCTGTAACTCCAATAAAAATTTGCCACATTAATGAAGAGCATCACATTTAATTTATACATTTAACACTCTAACATTCTTTCCTTCACAAAAAAAAACCGTAACACTCCTTTTACACCGTCTTATTTGTTTTTTAAATTTTTTTCCATTATTCTCCTTCATCTTCTTTCTCCTTCTATGTACCCTATTCTCTTTTCCTCTCCTTTTCCTTTTCTTCATTTTTTTTTCATTCGAAACTCAGCCACTTGGGTATAGACTTATTACCAAGCATCATGTGTCAGGTCCAAAAAATCTTGTACTCAAGAAAGAAACACACGGAGGTAGACGCTAACTATTGAAAAAGGAAAAGGAAATTAAAGTCTGACAAATCCAGTGCAATTCCAATAAAGAGAGTAAGGGTAGTATGGCGTAAATAAAAATGAACCTCATTTAAAAAAATATGGCGTCAAAAGGGTAATATGGCATCAAAAGAAGAACCTCATTTGAAAAAATAAAATTGATGATGATGATCATGGTTTTAAGTAGGAATGAACAAGAAAAGAGGGATGTGATTATATTTTTGATACGCTTCAGTTTTTAAATTTTTACAGAGGGCACCCAAAATTAATAAAATGTAGGTGAGAGTGTTTTTAAATTTTTAAAGAAAAGAGTGTTACGTGTTTTTTGTTTTCTTGTGTGGAGCAAAGAATGTTACGGTGTTACATTTATAAATTAAATGTCATGCTCTTCATTGACGTGGCAAATACTCGTTGAAGTGACAGGGAGTGGTACCTGTTTGATGGGACAGAGGATCCGCATTCATAGGATGCAGATCCTCTTTCCCAACAAGCTCGTACCACTCCCTGTACTCCGATAAAAATTTGCCAAGTCAATGAAGAGCATCACTTTTAATTTATACATTTAACACCCTAACATTCTTTCCTTCACAGATAAAACCGCAACACTCCTTTAACACCGTCTTATTTCTTTTTAAATTTTTTTCCATTCTTCTCCTTCATCTTCTTTCTCCTTCTCTGTACCCTATTGTCTTTCCCTTTCCTTTCCTTTTCTTCATTTTTTATCCATTCCAAACTCAGACTCCTGGGTAAAGACTTATTACCAAGCATCATGTGTCAGGTCCAAAAAATCTTGTACTAAAGAAAGAAACACACGGAGGTAGACGCTAACTATTGAAAAAGGAAAAGGAAATTAAAGACTGACAAATCCAGTGCAATTCCAGAAAAGGGAGTAAGGGTAGTATGGCGTAAATAAAAATGAACCTCATTTGAAAAAATATGACGTCAAAAGGGTAATATGGCATCAAAAGAAGAACCTCATTTGAAAAAATAAAATTGATGATGATGATCATGGCTTTAAGCAGGAATGAACAAGAAAAGAGAGATGGGATGAGATTTTTGATACGTTGCAGTTTTTAAATTTTTACAAAGGGCACCAAAATTAATAAAGTGTAGGCGAGAGTTTTTTAATTTTTTTAAAGAAAGGAGTGTTACGTGTTTTTTGTTTTCTTATGTGAAGGAAAGAATGTTACGTTGTTACATTTATACATTAAAAGTCATGATCTTCATTGACGTGGCAAATGCTCATTGGAGTGACAAGGAGTGGTACAGGCTTGTTGGGATGGACGCGGATCCTCTATCCCAACAAGCCTGTACCACTCCTTGTCACTCCAATAAAAATTTGCCACATTAATGAAAAGCATCACTTTTAATTTATACATTTAACACTCTAATATTCTTTCCTTCAAAAAAAAAACGTAACAATCCTTTAACACCGTCTTATTTATTTTTAATTTTTTATCCGTTCTTCTCCTTCATCTTCTTTCTCCATCTCTGTACCCTATTCTCTTTTCCTCTCTTTTCCTTTTCTTCATTTTTTTTTCATTCGAAACTCAGACACCTGGGTAAAGACTTATTACCAAGCATCATGTGTCAGGTCCAAAAAATCTTGTACTCAAGAAAGAAACACATGGAGGTAGACGCTAACTATTGAAAAAGGAAAAGGAAATTAAAGTCTGACAAATCCAGTGCAATTCCAGAAAAGAGAGTAAGGGTAGTATGGCGTAAATAAAAATGAACCTCATTTGAAAAAATATGACGTCAAAAGGGTAATATGGCATCAAAAGAAGAACCTCATTTGAAAAAATAAAATTGATGACGATGATCATGGCTTTAAGCAGGAATGAACAAGAAAAGAGAGATGGGATGAGATTTTTGATACGTTGCAGTTTTTAAATTTTTACAAAGGGCACCAAAATTAATAAAGTGTGGGTGAGAGTTTTTTAAATTTTTTAAAGAAAGGAGTGTTACGTGTTTTTTGTTTTCTTATGTGAAGGAAACAATGTTACGGTGTTACATTAATAAATCAAAAGGCATGCTCTTCATTGACGTGGCAAATGCTCATTGGAGTGACAAGGAGTGTTACAGGCTTGTTGGGATGGACGCGGATCCTCTGTCCCAACAAGCCTGTACCACTCCCTGTCACTCCAATAAAAATTTGCCACATTAATGAAAAGCATCACTTTTAATTTATACATTTAACACTCTAATATTATTTCCTTCACAAAAAAAAAAACCGTAACACTCCTTTAACACCGTCTTATTTCTTTTTAATTTTTTTTCCATTCTTCTCCTTCATCTTCTTTCTCCTTCTCTATACCCTATTCTCTTTTCCTCTCATTTCCTTTTCTTCATTTTTTTTTCATTCGAAACTCAGACACCTGGGTAAAGACTTATTACCAAGCATCATGTGTCAGGTCCAAAAAATCTTGTATTCAAGAAAGAAACGCACGGAGGTAGACGCTAACTATTGAAAAAGGAAAAGGAAATTAAAGTCTGACAAATCCAGTGCAATTCCACAAAAGAGAGTAAGGGTAGTATGGCATAAATAAAAATGAACCTCATTTGAAAAAAAAAATATGGCGTCAAAAGGGTAATGGGTAGCGTGGCGTCAAAAGAAGAACCTCATTTGAAAATAAAAATGATGATAATGATCATGGCTTCGTGCAGGAATGAATAAGAAAAGAGAGTTGGGATGAGATTTTTGATACGCTGCAGTTTTTAAATTGTTACAGAGGGCATCAAAAATTAATAAAATGTAGGTGAGAGTTTTTTTAAATATTTAAAGAAAAGAGTGTTACAGTGTTTTTTGTTTTCTTGTGTGAAGGAAAGAAGGTTACGGTGTTACATTTATAAATTAAAAGTCATGCTCTTCATTGACGTGACAAATGCTCATTGGAGTGACAGGGAGTGGTACAGGCTTGTTGGGATGGACGCGGATCCTCTGTCCCAACAAGCATGTACCACTCCCTGTCACTCCAATAAAAATTTGCCACATTAATGAAGAGCATCACCTTTAATTTATTCATTTAACACTCTAACATTCTTTCCTTCATAAAAAAAAAAACCGTAATACTCCTTTAACACCGTCTTTTCTTTTTAATTTTTTTTCCATTTTTCTCCTTCATCTTCTTTCTCCTTCTCTGTACCCTATTCTATTTCCCTCTCCTTTCCTTTTCTTCATTTTTTTTCCATTCTAAACTCAGACACCTGCGTAATGACTTATTACCAAGCATATTGTGTCAGGCCCAAAAAAATCTTGTACTCAAGAAAGAAACACCCAGAGGTAGACGCTAACTATTGAAAAAGGAAAAGGAAAGTAAAGTCTGTCAAATCCAGTGCAATTCCAGAAAAGAGTGTATGGGTAGTATGGCGTAAATAAAAATGAACCTCATTTGAAAAAAGATGAACCTCATTTGAAAAAAAATATGGCGTCAAAAGGGTAATAGGTAGTGTGGCGTCAAAAGAATAACCTCATTTGAAAAAATAAAAATGTCGATGAAGATCATGACTTTAAGCATGAATGAACAAGAAAAGAGAGATGGGATGAGATTTTTGATACCCTGCTGTTTTAAAATTTTTAAAGAGGGCACAAAAAATTAATAAAATGTAGGTGAGAGTTTTTAAAATTTTTTAAAGAAAAGAGCCTTACGTGTTTTTTGTTTTCTTGTGTGAAGGAAAGAATGTTATGGTGTTACGTTTATAAATTAAAAGTCATGCTCTTCATTGACGTGGCAAATGCTCATTGAAGTGACAGGAAGTGGTACATGCTTGTTGAGTCAGGATCCGCGATCATAAAAATTGTTGGTAAAGTCACTTCACAAAAATGATTGTTATAGAAACGAATATAGTGTTAACTACCTCTGCACCGAGAAAGACTTGCATAGGCACAAACATAACAAATCACATTTAGGCACAACCAATGATAATAAGACAACCAAGGTTTTGAAAACCGGACCGGACCGGCCGGTCCGACCGGGAACCGGGACCTTGGCCGGTCCGGTTCACAGGGAAAACCGGCCTAGCATCGAACCGGTGGAAAAACCGGAAAACCGGTTCAAAACCGGTCATAACCGGTAGTGAACCGGCCAGAACCGGTTTCTTTAAAAAAAAAAAAAAAAATTGGTATAAAAGGATTTGGGTCATCCTAGCCAAAACACAATTCTTTTGTTTTCTAACATATGTGGGCTAGTTGTAGATTTTGGGTTGGTTTTCCCTATGAAGATGATTTTAACATATATTTTTATATTTATTTAGTTTAATTTCAAAATAAAAAAATTTGTGCTTAATAATTTTAGTTGTTATGTTGTTTTTTTGTTTAATATTGTTACAAATATTATATTAAAAATTAAAATAATATTATTTAATTATAACCGGTTCAACCACGGTTCAACCTCGGTTGGACCATTGAACCTCGAACCGCTGCCTTCACCGGTTCGATGGCCGGTCTGGTTTTGTAAACCTTGAAGACCTCTCATCAAATTTTAAAATATTTATTTTTGTTGTTAAAAAAAACAAATAACAAAACTCCCTTCTCTCTCCTTGGTGCGTTCCTTTCTTTCCCCCACCTCCTAAAAACTTCATTGTCAGTTTGTCATTCCATTGTTTACCAGCATCACCTTCAGATTGAAAGAACAAAATTGACAATATTCCCATCAAACTGCACATTCAAACTCTCTTCACCGACCCATTAAACTAAATCCTAAATAACCAAACTCCAGATTAAATTAAATGATTAAAATCAAGAGAAGAGAATAGAAACATGGAGTTTCTGCCACATACCCCAACACATACCCCTTTGAATCAAATCTGCCACCATATAATATATACATCCAATATTGAATTGATTATAAAGTTTCTTTTTTTATTTATGGAAAGAGATGTTTCTGATGGCAATGGTTAGAGGAGATAGTGGGTGGTAGGATGGGGAGATGGGTTAAAAGGACAATCATCCACCGGCGAGAACGATGCCGCCGGCGACACCGGTTCCATTGAGAAACCAGAGTTTGGGGTTGGAAGTATTGTCCTTCATCAGCTTCAATGAATTCAACAAAAGCATCCTCATTCATCAATTACCACTACAACACAAGTCATTTTTAGGGACATTTAAAAAATGTCGCTAAATTATAAAAAATGTTATATATTAACATTAGTAACATTTATCAAGTGTCGCATTAAGTCCATGTCGTAAATAGTTTTTAGCAAATTTTTTTTATTCTTATAGTAACATTTAATAAATGTTACAAAAATATTCTTTTTGTAACATTTATTTAGCATATAACATTATTTTTGTTAAATGTAGCTAACCGTTAAAAATGTCGCTAAATGTATTTTTGGTGACATTTTAAAAAATGTTGTTAACTTAAAAAATGTTGCAAAAAGGTATCATTAATAACATTTTAAAAATGCAAGCAATTGTCACAAAAAAAATGTCAGAAATAATATTTTAATATTTTTAAATATCATCCTATTTTAAAATGTCACCGATTGTGGCAACCAAAGAAATCACAAGAAATAACCCAAAAGTAGTTCATTTATAAGCAAATCAAATGAAAGTCATTCATCTCCATTCACATTAAAAGTAAAATCAAGTTTTACAATAATGACAATATTAGAAAGAAACTCCAAATTTGCCAAAGTATAAATTTGAATATTTCAAGGCACATGTACTCTCAAGTGCTTTACATCATGATAGATAAATCAAGAACACAACAATGTAGGATTTGAACTTGGAGAAACCTGTGAAACAAAATTATAATGCGTTCTCAAATGCAATAATTTAAGTTACAAGGTAAAGGAATTAAAACATGGTATAAATTTTTTTTCCGGGGTCATGGGGATCAAGTGATCTACAACTTCACAATCACATATTCTACCATTAAACTGAATTGCACAAGGGGGAAAAACTGATTTGTCACTTAATTTAGTAAATATAGTAAATTGAGACAGAGAAGGGCAAATAATTGGGTGGGTAAGTTCCTTCTAAGAAATGATACTTTCTTATAAGCCTTCTTCTAATCATCCTGAGAAGAGTTCTTAGAAACGCGCCATATCTCATAGTACCTCGTGTTATCGCTTTTCTTTGTTGCCCTTTCAAACACATTTTTCTCATTCTATTCCATGATCTGGTCACAGATAAAAAAATAAAAACCACAAAGCATATAATAAGTAACAAGTACAAACAATCACTGGTCTGTTATAAAACTCAAGTTAAATAACAACAATGTTATATAATAAGAACAAAAATGAACCTGTAGTAGCTTAGCTTCTTTGGAAAGACCAAGTTTGCCAGAAATGTTATATACAGAAGAGGAAGATAAAAGGCATGGTAACATACAATTGTGGCATGATACAACCTGTGAACAAAAGTAAACACAAACCAATAGAGTAAGATGCCAAAGGAAAAAGCTTAAAAGAAATTCTGTTTTGACAAGCTATAGAAGGATCTAACCAGAAACTGATACCTGCAAGACATGTAAGATATAGTAGTTATCATTCAATGTCAAACCTTGTCTTCACAATATATTTTGTTTCTTTGGTATTTTTATATCAGTTAGAACTTAAAAATCACAAAAAAATAGTGAACTTACCAAGAAAAGGCAGAAGTATTTGAATGGTTCAATATTTGCCTTTCCACAGATGCTTCACTTGCTTGTTTACATGAGCTGCCAGTAGAATCACTTCTTAAAGAAAGTTCCAATTGTTTATCAAAATCAACCTTGGCTCTTAAAACTTTGTTTTCAGTTTCAGTACAACCATGGTCTTGTTCTCACCTTAAATCTGTCAATTTAAAGGATTTGCTGCACCATGCAGCCTCTAAAACAAATGTAATTAATTTCTCTGCAGTAAAATGTTTTTATGAGGTGACACAATTGTCACTAAGTAACAACAAGAGGAAAAAAAATTATACTAAAAGCAGGAAATTGGAGAATTCCGCACCTCCTGTCCTACTGTCATGCTTTGCATATTCCCTTTCAAATTTGCTAGACTCTTCAATCTTCATGCTTCATCGCATCAATGCTGCCCAATTTCGAGGAACTCTTCAGCTGGGACGCATCCCACATATTTTCCATATATGCACTCTCAGCTTCCAAAAATGGATATGTACAAGTGCTCTGCACAAGAGTTGGCAAAACATGTAGTTTTGTGCATGAAATTTCATGAAGCCAGCCTTATCTAGGAAATGTCCTGCACAATGACTATTGCAAGCGCTTAAAATTCATTAGTTTCACCAAATCCAAATTTTAGTCCTACAGGACCTACATGACAAAAGTCACTTGAAATTATATCAAACATGTAAAGATTAATGGGGCATCATATCAAACATGTAGCATGCAAACATACAAAACACATGAATTTATACAAAACATCCACTCTGTATTTCCATACTACCGAAGACTATGAGCCTTTCTATTTCCATTAAATTTTCTCAGCAACCAAACAAAACTTCTTCACATTCAAAATTCACCCTGTACCGGCTGAAAATATAAGGCCGAGGACTGTCAATACGACCGAACTCATTCTCGTAGGTGGGCATTTACCCGAACTGCCATAAAGCCGAAGACCCGCTAATACACTCAACACCTGAGAACAACTACTCGGCCCTATTCCACACCAGACCGCGAACGAAGATACCTCGGCCCCGAGATATCCAGTCACAACTAACTGGTCCGAATATCTCGCTGAGCCTGATATCTCTCCGCGTAATCAGGAGCCTGATATCTCTCCGCATAATCAGGAGCCTGATACCTCTCCGTATAACTCGGAGCCTGATTTTAAGCATCTCTGTAAATAGGGGTCCAACCCCTTCCTTGAGAACTACGTTTGCTTTGATTCCCATTTGGATACGTAGGAGCAGAATCTCACTTCTGTCAAGCACATTCCAAAACATCTCCTCTAAACTCTTTCCAGCCGAGTATCTCTCATCTGAGATATTTTGGACGGAACACACCCAAACCAAATAAATAAGAGTAAACAAAAAGATCATCAACCAAATTTAAAAATAAATTTGACAAAAATGTAACAATCAAACTTTTCACCAGAATTAACTCTCCAATTCAAACACCTACTCAATTCTGTCACCACAACAACAAAACACTGATAATACTTTGATATATTCATAAAGATAGTGAGTGAGTGAGAAAGTTAACCTGAATGATGCTTAGTTCCGAGTTTAAGAGGGAGCGAAGATGGAGGTTGTGGAAGAGCAAGAGAGAAACAGATTGGGATTCTAGGGTTTAGAAAAGCAAAGCTTTAGAGAGTGAGAGTTGTGAGAGAGTTTTAGAGATTGAGAGTTGAGAGAAACAGAGTTGTGAAGTTCAAAGTGAAATTTCAGAATTGCGACAGTGAGTTTGCGTTCCAGAGAGGGAAGTTTCAAGGGGTATTAGTGAGTTGAACTTTTGAAACATTTACTAACATTTTTATTAGATAACTGTTGCAAAATTATTTTATTAATGATATTTGGTAACATTTTAATAAATGTTCATATAAATGTTACTAAAAGCACTATATGCCGTAGTGTACTAATCAGACAAACAATAAGAAACAAAGAGTGTGGCAGTTGCATTCACAAAAGGGATGGGCTGACTGTAAGTGTGGGTAGCTGTGGAGAAACTCACAAACTAGATGAAATGGAATATGAAGAGTCTGAGTTTGATGGTGGAGAGAGAAGAATGAGAGTTGCATAGGGAGTGACGACACTAGCTGGATGTTTTTTGTCCTTTTCCAACCTGTTTTTTTTCCTTTTATTTTATTTGTTGTAATTTTGTGGTTGGTTGTGCCTGACTGTGACACCCTAAACTTAGGTCATCACATAGTTACCCATTTACGGAAATAAAACTTAATTTGCTGATTGCTTTCGGAAAATAATGTTTTCTCAAAGTTCGTATTTTCAAAATATGGTGATAAAATTTTTCATTTACCTTTTAACCTCATAACAACAACAACTTAATTAAATCACACTTAACAACACAATGTATATAAATCTTACAACTATACTGCCTCATATATTTTCACACCTAAATCATAATCAGTTTTACCCTCAAAACACAATATAACGTAATAGGACCTAAGCTGGTCGTAACTAACAGACACTACAGCCAATAGAAGCAGCACATCACGCTTCCAACTAGACAGTCTTCCTCTTCTTGTAGGGATCATACCCCTTGTACGTCTCTGAGATGTGTTGTAAGGGTGAGACACCAATATATGGATTTATCACCATAACTAAATGCGCAACACAAAAGAAGGCACATACACATATACATATTTATAACAACATACTCATTCATATTATATCACATCGACGTCAATGGGTTTCACACCCCAAATATCAACGTTGAAAAACTATGCATGAACACTTCAAAACATCGTCTAAACATTCATACCTAATCTCACGAGATATCCCCAACTTCGTGGTGAGTTGATCAGACTTGATAGTTACCGGCACACAACCACAGGCACACAGCCAAAACCCATCACACACTGTCCAACATTGTGGCACAGGTGTCACAACGTAGATGGGGCCTCATTGTCCACCAGGCACAATAAGAACATCTTTATGATCTACCATGATGCCGCAAGGTAATCACTCGTATAAAACCCATAACACACTGTCCAACATCGTGGCACAGGTATCACAGCGTAGATGGGGCCTCATTGTCCACCAGGCACAATAAGAACATCTTTATGATCTACCATGACGCCGCAAAGTAATCACTCGTTTGATCATGGCACGTCTGCCAATTGCATGCAAGAAAAACATTTTGTTCTCAACACTTTTCTTTGTGTTATATCTTTATTTGTCAAAGCTCTCAAAAGCTTTCGACCCATCATCGTTTTTAAACATCAAAGCTCTCAAAAGCTTTCAACTTATCATCGTTTTCAACATCGAATGCTCTCAAAAGCATCATCGTTTTCAACATTGAATGCTCTCAAAAGCATCATCGTTTTAAACATTGAATGCTCTCAAAAGCATCATAGTTTTAACATCTTTACAACTTTTATTAACAACACAGGACCTCAAAGTCCGAGTGCTGATAGTGTGATTTTACATGATATTTTCTGTATACTTTTGCATGCATTTTTCATATAGATTAGGCATTCTTTATTTGGTTTTTATTAGATTTTTCCTTGGAACGGGTAAAGCGGTTTCTTGGTGTTGTTTTGCAGGAATTAATGTAAAAATGATCAAAATCAGCCATGATGGAGCCTGGATGAAATAAAGCTTGAAAAGTGAAGAATATGAGCCAAACAGAGCCCATCACGGCCTGGCCGTGATGACCATCACGGCCGTGATCAAGCAGAGCAGAAGGCAAAAGTCAGAGGCTGTCATGGCCTGCCCGTGATAGACATCACAGTCGTGGCCAACCAGAAAATTCAAGTTTCGCGTCGCAAAACTTAGCTCGCCTCGCGAGATCTCAAAAGTTGAAAATACGCCCACTCCAGAAAGCGTCACGACCTGGCCGTGATGGCCATCACGGCCGTGACGTGCAGCAGACCTATAAATAAGAACGCAGCAGACAGAACAAAGGGTCAAGAGGGAGGCATTTGGAGGCACTTGGAGGCTGTGGCTGGGCCAGGGTTTCAACCCTAGAAGGGAGCCAAGAGGGGTTGCTTTGAAGAAGAAGGAAAGCTCACATGGAGCCTCTTCTCTCCTCTTCTCCAATTTCTCTGGTTTGGTTTTCTCTGTTTATGAGTAGTTAAATCCCTTTGTTGGGATTAGATGTAACCAAATTGATAATTATGTATTTATCTTGACTGATTATTCTATGTTTATGCTTCGTATTAGTGATTAATTTTGTGTGCTTAATGCTTGTTGTGGCTAGCACCCCCATGACTTGATTTGTGTTTGGTATGCAATGGGGACGTTCGTATCAGAACCGGAACTGAATTTAATCACCTAGTAACCCTTTCGTCTAGAGATGGAGTTAGGTTTACTAGTAATCGCGTAATCCATAATCTTAATGCAAATTCATTAATCTAGGCCACCTAAGGAATTAGGTTCTATTAGTGGATTTAGGCTCTTGCCATCCGAGGAATCGGGGTTTGAGTAATTTAGTGGATTGATTTTAATATCTGAAGCATGAATGAGAGGTATCTAGTCCTGATAGTGCATGAGTTAGAGGTTTGGTGAAGTCTAGTCCCAACATATCTTTCTGCACTCCAAGTGTTTGTCAAAAATCCCCAAAAAGACAAAAATATTTTATTTCTTTTCTTTTGCTTGTTTTGAACTCTCTGTTTAGTCTAGATAGTTGCTGAGTTTGCGAATTGGTAGTTGACATCCAATCCCCGTGGATACGATAACCGGTCTTACCACCGTATTACTTGCACGACTGGGTATACTTGCCCAGATTCGTCTAACAAGTGCTCAATCACGAAGCCCCTAGACCGTTGCAATCAGCCTTAGGTTCGTGGTAATAGAAAACATCTCAAAACGTTTTAACTTCTTTACGTAGATACCCAGTCTACAACACAACAAACCTTAATACCCCGACGTCTCGGTTATTAAGTTCCATAACATCGTTTTTGTCTGTGAAAAACAAATCCAAAATAAGACAACGTCATAAGAACACCAGCACCCCGACATCTCGGTTACTAAGTTCTATATCGTCGTTAAGTAAAACTCATTTACAGAAAATCATTTCTACTTGAAAACTCTTTTACTGAAACTTCAGCTTTAAAAATTAAATCAATTCCGATTAAACCTCTTCTCAAAACAAGTACTGCTATTTTTTTAAACTTTCACCGTAAATAATTTCAAAACTTGCCATCGTTTATCATTTTCCAAGAAAATTTTTTTAAAGTCAAACTTTGACTTTTTATATTATTTTATTATTTTTATTTTTGTTTTTATAAAGGATTTTTGAATATTAATTTCACAAAATAACTTTTTATAATATTTCGGAATGTCTTGCGTAAAAATTAGCAGTACTAAAAAATTTTACGGTTACGCTCTCACCGTGACTCATAAATTACTTTTACACTAATAAATCATTAAAATAATAATATTTCTCAAAAATTCATTATTTTTCCAAAAGAATATTTTCCACCATTATTATATTCCAACATTTCCCATAAAACATTTAATATAATTTTCACAGCTTATTAGATCTTTTATCTGATTAATCGGTTGTGCACTGACAACTGTCGGGCCTCTCAAACAACATTCAACAACATCATCATAATTATATCACCAGGCAGATCATACATCATAGCAACATAATATACTACTGTAGATAATTAAATAATTTAAAAGCATATAATCACCGATACACAGATAAACAACACCACGTAAACAACATAAACAAATAATCACAACCACAGATAAGTCATATAAACCACACTAAAAGCAAATAGTTATTGAGAAAATCCTTCAGGTAAGCTCCCCTTACCTCTTGAAGATTGAACTAACCGTTCCTGTTAATCTCCTGATCCCGATCCGATTTTTCTCTCCGTCAGCGTAAATCAGTTAACTCAGTTGTTTCCTTCAAACGAATTGCAACCAAAATAAATTAAATCAAACAACAATACACTTGGCTCATGGAGGTTAGGGTTCGGCTTCAACCAATATTCTAGGTTAGGAAAATTAAAATTTGGTTAACTTAGGGATTAATGATCCATAAGTTACTTAAGCATGATTAATCACTTAAACCAAGATTATGAACCAAGAACATGAACTAAAACTCATCTAGTTCTAAGAACTAGGGTTTGGTTTTCTCAAGATTCATAGGCTAGAAATTTTAAAATTTCTTCAACTCTTGGACTTAATCAACATACTAGACTTAGAGTTAGATTCAAGTGTTACAAACAACTTTTGAATCACAAAACCATCAAGTGCTCATACCTAGGGTTTCGGTTTTTGAAGAAACAAATAGGTTAGAGTTTGATTTTTGATCTTCTATGTACTTACATACAAGAACTATCAAGATACAAAAGGATTGAATCATGAATCAAGACATGAAAATGAAACAAAACCTATGAACACCATATTGACCTAGATTCGGCCCAGTCCAGAAATCAAGGAAATAAATTTCTCATGATCTTATGCTCCTAGATGATGAAAATAGAGATGATTATAAGATCATAACAATTGGTTTCATGTCAAAAGGATGTTTCTAGAATTAGTTATGAATTTTTGAATCTAGCTCCATGAACTTTAAGTAAAATGAAGAACATGTTGATTTAAGCCATAAATCTACAAAGTTGTGAAGAGAAAGGATTCAAATGACAAGATTAGAAGTTTTTACCTCTTGATGATCCAAGGAAAGAAAGATTTGGATGATGTTCTTCACAAATTTCTCATGGTGTTCTTGAGAAACTTAAGGAAAAAGATGAACATGGTGAGGGTCTAAAACAGTTTTAGTAATTTGGGTATATCTCTCAACATACTTGTCCGTTTTGTATGATCTTTATGTCGTTGGAAATAAGAGAGAAATATGAACAACTTTCATGTTGAAAGTTTTTCGAGATTAAGAATAGAAAATTGTCAGAATCGTTAGGAAAAATCTGACGAATATGAACACTTTGGAGTTCTTAAGGCAAAAGCTTAGGTTTTTGAAGAAGAAGAACATGGAAATGGAAGATGACAATATGCCTAAGTGAAGAAGACAAGAGTGAGCCGTGAGTTTTGGATAGGATTTGGTCAAAGTTTCCAATGGCATGACTTGTAATTGTCATAAAAAGACAAGGGTAAAATAGTCATTTCATAGCAAAAATTCCCTTTGTCATAAATGCGTCATTATGGCCATTATGACTCGGATAAGCTCGTCATAAATGCTCGTCAAGTCGGTCAAATCCATCATCTCAGCTCCGTTGCCGACTCCTTGGTTCATCTAGCGCAAGCTTTTCCTAGAGATAATCTCGACGTATACGCCCGCAACAAATATAATATTTTAATTTTTTTACCAAAATTTTCAAAACTTCCAGTATCGTAGTAAATACGATAAAAACATTTTTCATCTCGTTCACGAGTTAAAATTAGGTCTTCTGAGCAGCAAACTTTTACTGTCAGTGAAAACACAGAAAACGGCAGACCGGTTTCCGTCTGAATTTTCAACCAAAAACTTCCCCGTAACCTTATAATAATAAGTATAACAAGGAAATGACCTTGGTTTATCCAAAATCATTTTCTAAGTCCCGGATAAAAATATATATATTTATACATTTATTACCGATATTACGAAGCATCGAAAATCGGGGTGTTACATTACTACCCCACTTAAAAAAAATTCGTCCTCGAAATTTCGTGACTCGAAACTGAATAGGATCTTTTAATCCCAAGGTAATACTCTCACAAGAATGTATATAAAAGAATTTCATCAATCTGATAAGATTACAAGAATATTCTGTACATAAAGATTCTTTAACAAATTCAGGGAAGTAAAAATGTATGATCGGTACATGTTTACAAACTTGAATCTAAGAAAGTTTCTTACCTCACAAGAATATCCTTGCCAACAATTTAAAAGAACTATGGTCCGTCAAGAATTCGGACAGAATCACTTTCTACCAAACGTAAAAGTGACTGAACTAAGTCTCATCAAGAAACTCCTTTTATCAAGAAAGTGTCTATCCTGAATAGTAATAGGATAGTCTAAACATATAGAATTCCACCATGAAGTTTAAAAGAAACAGAAAATTTCAACATATCCACACACAATCCATCGAAACAAGTATGAATTGTACCCAAGTTTAAAATAGTATAGTTAAGAGGTTACCGTCTTGGTTTGAAGTCTCAGCTCCTCACACATTATATACTCTACCCGTAGTCTTTGTCTTGACAGCATTGGTGTTATTGACAGTCGATCCATGCCTTGGCGCATTGCAATCTCTCGCCAAATGTCCCACTTGATTACAATTGAAACACTTAATCCCCTTTTCAGGGCAAGTATTCATCATGTGACTTGGATCTCCACATCTGTAGCACCTTCTAAGTTGGCCTTGACTTTGGTTCGTTTGGCCACCACTCCCCGATGCAGCAAAATTAGAATGATGTTGTTGTCGATTCTAGTCATTTCCTGATGGACGGAAATAAGGCTTCTGCTGATTTCGTTCCTCTTTCTGATTCTGATTCTGGTTTCTGTAACGAGAGGGTCCTCCAACAGTTCCTCCATTGTCTCTTTCTTTCCTCATTAGCTCCACCTTCCTACACTTCTCGAGTAAGGCTTGGAAATTCCGGATTTCCAATGGTAGTACTGATTCCTTAATCTTGAAACGCAATCCTTTTTCAAAACGCTCGCACTTCCAATCTTCGCTTGGATTGTTCTGGAAAAAGCGAAAATACTTAGCAAGTGATTCAAACCTCGCCGCGTACTCTCCAACAGTTAAATCCCTCTGTTGAAGTTGCAAAAATTCTTGCTCCTTCTCAGCTCGTGCACTTTGAGGAAAATACTTGTTTAAGAAGCTGGTTCGAAATATTTCCCAGGTAATCTCTTGATTCTCGGCTTCCAGCAGCTGTTCGGTGCCCTTCCACCAATACTCAGCATCGCCCACCAAGAGAAAAGTGGCATAAGATACCTTCACTCCCTCAGGACTATGAATCAGCTTAAAAATTTTCTCTAACTCCTGAATCCATAAGTCAGCTTTCACAGGATCCACATCTCCATGAAACTGTGATGGATCTTGACGCCTAAAAGCAGTTAAATTCTTGCCTTCAACAGCCTGTTCAGCTCGAATCTATGCCTGTTGGTTCTGGGCATTCATGGATGCAGTCTAATTAGCAATCGCAGCTGCTACATTTTCCATTGTCTGAGCTGCATAATCCATTCCTTCTTCATAATCTTCATTCATATTACCACGACCGCCAACACGACCGCCTCTACCGCCTCTTCCACGGCCGCGTCCACGTCTCCGTCCCCGTCCACGTCCAGATTCTTGTTCAACAACTGGTTCCACAACTGACCTATAAACCACAATCAGTTAAACCAAAAACCAGAAACTGAAACATAAACATAGTCATTACCACACATTACTTCTTAGAAGTAATTCCAAACATATCTTAATCAGAGAACACACAACATCCACACAACAGACCTATTTCCCGACATTCCCGAAAGACTCGACCAGCTCTGATACCACTAATGTGACACCCTAAACTCGGGTCATCACATGGTTACCCGTTTGCGGAAATAAAACTTAATTTGCTGGTTGCTTTCGGAAAATAATGTTTTCTCAACGTTTATATTTTCAAAATATGGTGATAAAATTTTTCCTTTTCCTTTTAACCTCATAACAACAACAACTTAATCAAATCACACTTAACAACACAATGTATATAAATCTTACAACTATACTGCCTCATATATTTTCACACCTAAATCATAATCAATTTTACCCTCAAAACACAATATAACATAATAGGACCTAAGCTGGTCGTAACTAACAGACACTACAGCCAATAGGAGCAGCACATCACGCTTCCAACTAGACAACCTTCCTCTTCTTGTAGGGATCATACCCCTTGTACGTCTCTGAGATGTGTTGTAAGGGTGAGACACCAATATATGGATTTATCACCATAACTAAATGCACAACACAAAAGAAGGCACATACACATATACATATTTATAACAACATACTCATTCATATTATATCACATCGTTTGTCAATGGGTTTCACACCCCAAACATCAACGTTGAAAAACTATGCATGAACACTTCAAAACATCATCTAAACATTCATACCTAATCTCATGAGATATCCCTAACTTCGTGGTGAGTTGATCAGACTCGATAGTTACCGGCACACAGCCACAGGCACACAACCAAAACCCATCACACACTGTCCAACATCGTGGCACAGGTGTCACAACGTAGATGGGGCCTCATTGTCCACCAGGCACAATAAGAACATCTTTATGATCTACCATGACGCCGCAAGGTAATCACTCGTATAAAACACATCACACACTGTCCAACATCATGGCACAAGTATCACAACGTAGAAGGGGCCTCATTGTCCACCAGGCACAATAAGAACATCTTTATGGTCTACCATGACGCCGCAAGGTAATCACTCGTTTGATCATGGCACGTCTGCCAAATGCATGCAAGAAAAACATTTTGTTCTCAACACTTTTCTTTGTGTTATATCTTTATTTGTCAAAGATCTCAAAAGCTTTCGACCCATCATCGTTTTTAAACATCAAAGCTCTCAATAGCTTTCAACTTATCATCGTTTTAAACATCGAATGCTCTCAAAAGCATCATCGTTTTAAACATCGAATGCTCTCAAAAGCATCATCGTTTTAACATCTTTACAACTTTTATTAACAACACAGGACCTCAAAGTCCGAGTGCTCAATCACGAAGCCCCTAGACCGTTGCAATCAGTCTTAGGTTCGTGGTAATAGAAAACATCTCAAAACGTTTTAACTTCTTTACGTAGATACCCAGTCTACAACACAACGAACCTTAATACCCCGACGTCTCGGTTATTAAGTTCCATAACATCGTTTTTGTTTGTAAAAAACAAATCCAAAATAAGACAATGTCACAAGAACACTAGCACCCCGACATCTCGGTTACTAAGTTCTATATCGTCGTTAAGTAAAACTCATTTACAGAAAATCATTTCTACTTGAAAACTCTTTTACTGAAACTTCAACTTTAAAAATTAAATCAATTCCGATTAAACATCTTCTCAAAACAAGTACTGCTATTTTTTAAACTTTCACCGTAAATAATTTCAAAACTTGCCATCGTTTATCATTTTCCAAGATTTTTTTTTAAAGTCAAACTTTGACTTTTTATTTTATATTATTATTTTATTATTTTTATTTTTATTTTTGTTTTTATAAAGGATTTTTGAATATTAATTTCACAAAATAACTTTTTATAATATTTCGGAATTTCTTGCGTAAAAATTAGCGGTACTTAAAAAATTTCACGGTTACGCTCTCACCGTGACTCATAAATTACTTTTACACTAATAAATCATTAAAATAATAATATTTCTCAAAAATTCATTATTTTTCCAAAAGAATATTTTCCACCATTATTATATTCCAACATTTCCCATAAAACATTTAATATAATTTTCACAGCTTATTAGATCTTTTATCTGATTAATCGGTTGTGCACTGACCACTGTCAGGCCTCTCAAACAACATTCAACAACATCATCATAATTATATCACCAGACAGATCATGCATCATAGCAACATAACATACTACTGCAGATAATTAAATAATTTAAAAGCATATAATCACCGATACACAGATAAACAACACCACGTAAACAACATAAACAAATAATCACAACCACAGATAAGTCATATAAACCACACTAAAATCAAATAGTTATTGAGAAAATCCCTCAGGTAAGCTCCCCTTACCTCTTGAAGATTGAACTAATCGTTCCTGTTAATCTCCTGATCCCGATCCGATTTTTCTCTCCGTCAGCGTAAATCAGTTAACTCAGTTGTTTCCTTCAAACGAATTGCAATCAAAATAAATTAAATCAAACAACAATACACTTGGCTCATGGAGGTTAGGGTTCGGCTTCAACCAATTTTCTAGGTTAGGAAAATTAAATTTTGTTTAACTTAGGGATTAATGATCCACAAGTTACTTAAGCATGATTAATCACTTAAACCAAGATTATGAACCAAGAACATGAACTAAAACTCATCTAGTTATAAGAACTAGGGTTCGGTTTTCTCAAGATTCACAGGCTAGAAATTTTAAAATTTCTTCAACTCTTGGACTTAATCAACATACTAGACTTAGAGTTAGATTCAAGTGTTACAAACAACTTTTGAATCACAAAACCATCAAGTGCTCATACCTAGGGTTTCGGTTTTTGAAGAAACAAATAGGTTAGAGTTTGATTTTTGATCTTCTATGTACTTACATACAAGAACTATCAAGATACAAAAGGATTGAATCATGAATCAAGACATGAAAATGAAACAAAACCTATGAACACCATATTGACCTAGATTCGGCCCAGTCCAGAAATCAAGGAAAAAAAATTCTCATGATCTTATGCTCCTATATGATGAAAATAGAGATGATTATAAGATCATAGCAATTGGTTTCATGTCAAAAGGATGTTTCTAGAATTAGTTATGAATTTTTGAATCTAGCTCCATGAACTTTAAGTAAAATGAAGAACATGTTGATTTAAGCCATAAATCTACAAAGTTGTGAAGAGAAAGGATTTAAATGACAAGAGAAGAAGTTTTTACCTCTTGATGATCCAAGGAAAGAAATATTTGGATGATGTTCTTCACAAATTTCTCATGGTGTTCTTGAGAAACTTAAGGAAAAAGATGAACATGGTGAGGGTCTAAAACAGTTTTAGTAATTTGGGTATATCTCTCAACATACTTATCCGTTTTGGATGATCTTTATGTCGTTGGAAAGAAGAGAGAAATATGAACAACTTTAATGTTGAAAGTTTTTCGAGATTCAGAATAGAAAATTGTCAGAATCGTTATGCAAAATCTGACGAATATGAACACTTTGGAGTTCTTAAGGCAAAAGCTTAGGTTTTCGAAGAAGAAGAACATGGAAATGGAAGATGACAATATGCCTAAGTGAAGAAGACAAGAGTGAGCCGTGAGTTTTGGATAGGATTTGGTCAAAGTTTCCAATGGCATGACTTGTAATTGTCATAAAAAGACAAGGGTAAAATGGTCATTTCATAGCAAAAATTCCCTTTGTCATAAATGCGTCATTATGGCCATTATGACTCGGATAAGCTTGTCATAAATGCTCGTCAAGTCGGTCAAATCCATCATCTCAGCTCCGTTGCCGACTCCTTGGTTCGTCTGGCGCAAGCTTTTCCTAGAGATAATATCGACGTATACGCCCGCAGCAAATATAATATTTTAATTTTTTTACCAAAATTTTCAAAACTTCCAGTATCGTAGTAAATACGATAAAAACATTTTTCATCTCGTTCACGAGTTAAAATTAGGTATTCCGAGCAGTAAACTTTTATTGTCAGTGAAAACACAGAAAACGACAGATCGGTTTCCGTCTGAATTTTCAACCAAAAACTTCCCCGTAACCTTATGATAATAAGTATAACAAGGAAATGACATTGGTTTATTCAAAATCATTTTTTAAGTCCTAGATAAAAATATATATTTATATATTTATTACCGAAATTATGAAGCATCGAAAATCGGGGTACTGACGATGACATGCTAGGCATGTCTCCATCTAAGTATTTCTCCCTCATTTTAATCGCATAAATCTACACTGCTTTTTATATCATTGATTACATCTACATTACTAAAGTCATGACGTCAACATTACTTTTAACAAAGTCATCTGTACATAATTGTAAACACACGCATCTTAATTTTAAATGTGTGACGATAGCCGGATATTCATCAATAAGTATAAAATACTACTCCCTTCCTTCATTTTTATGATAAATTTAGTTTTTTTTTTCAAAACAATGGTTTTTTTTTTAAACTCAAGATATATTTGATAAACTTTTTTCATATATACTCTTATACTTCTTATTTAAATTCAACCACTATTCCCTACTTAAATTTAACTATAAATACTAGTACTTGTTCCAAAAAAAAGTCATATGAATGCACATTTTTTTTACTAATAAATATGCACATTCTGAGTGTTTATTAATGGCAAGTGGAATGTGGAGTAAATATGGTTAAAATGTATAAATAATTAATGATATTATAAATAAGGGTAATTTGTTCAAATATAAACAAATCAATACTTTCTTAATCTATGTGTAAAAACCTTAAATTATCATAGAACTGGACCGGAGGGAGTATCTTTTAATGTCGATTGATTAATTAATTAATTTGATGAAAATGCAATCAGTATTGGAATCAAGGGTTATTCAATATTAATGTTATGAATTTGGGTAACTATACGTACGGCCAATACAAATTTGGGTAACTGTATGTCAGCCAAGTTTGCCAAATCACCCACTAAAGTGATTGTCATTATTAACTAAAAAAGAAAAATCCACCATCCATCAAGCGTGGCCTTTCATTTCTAAATTGAATCTTGTTACAAACACAGTTTCCCAATGGGTAAGGACGTAAGGTAATAAAAGTCTGTGCAATAAAATGTCATTAATTTGAGCTTTTCTTTGACAACTAATTAAGTTTGAAGTTGACTCTTCTTTGTATACTTTAACAATATTTTGTAGCCAACACAAGTTCTATCAACAACATAGCTATTAGCAAATCGCAAGTTCAAAATATAATGTTACAAAATTTCATGTGTATAAACAAAAGATAATTCTTATCGTGCATATCTACTAATTCTTTCAAAGTAGTTTCTACCGTACCCTCAAAAAAATTGATGGTTCCGGCAGTTTTATAAAATAATAAAATAATGGGTTTATTCGAAGAAATAATAATAAAATTTGACGAAATGAAAAAAATAAACTAAAATATTATTCAATTAATAGAAAATATCTATAGAATTGCAAATTATACTTATAATAGGATACAAAACAGGATAAAATGAAATAAACAATATTAAATAAACACTGAATAATATAAATAAAGGAAAGGAAATAGATGAAAATAAAGATATTGAGAGAATAAAGATAGTCCACGAAAAATTAGAAAATCTTTTAGAATATGAAGAAATTAATAAATGTATAACAAGAAAAGAACTAGAAGATTTATTAAATATAAAAGATTCAGAAAAAATAATAGTAAAGCAAGAACTAAGTGGTAAACCATCAAAAATGCCTACACCAATGTCTGCATGAAAAGGATAAAAGAAGAATACACGGAAACATTAAGAAATTCAAATGATTTAGAAGAAATTCAACAATTACTAGAACAACTCAAAATAGTTGAGGAAGAAAATAATCAAATACTTAAAATAGAACATATTGATCAAGTAGATAAAGAAAATGAAAATGAAGAAGTAATATTAAATTATAGTTCCTCCTCAGAATCTGAAGAAAACTATATAAGAATGGGAAAATGTGAATATAGTGGAAAAAGTCCTAAAAGAAAATGGGAAGAATATAAATATACACCCAGTGGAGCTTGTGATAAATACGAAGAAGAAACTATGTATAATAAATGATATGCAAGAAAAAAATAATAAATAGACGAAAATTCAAGAAGAATTTAAACCTCGATATGATAATACTAATACAGGAAATATATTAAATCTTGATTGTGTAAGAAACAAAGAAGAAATACTTTTGAAATGGACTAATGAAATGATATTAATACTAAACTTTATAGAAACCAAGAATTTTGTAACATTCAAAACATCAGGAAATGTACAAAGGTTCTTAATAAGAATTAAAGATGAAGATTGGATTCAATATGGAAGAATGGTAAGTAGCAACATGGAATATGTTAAACTAGTTATGACATTAATTCATCAAGAGTTTTTAGGATATAATATGATGGAACAAAGAGAAAAAACAAATAAAACTTTACTTGAAAATGTTAAATCACATTTAAATAGAATGCAAATTTGCGATATGTGCCAAATTGAAAGTTTTATTTGTGAATACCAAAAATACTATTATCAATTGAATGAATCGTATAAAGAAACATATAAATATATTTTTATAGACAAACTACCATATTCACTTAACTCAAAAATTAATAGATTATGAGAGTCAAGACCAGATGAAACAACAAATACTCTAGGAGGAGTTATCCAACTCTTATACCAAGAATTAAGAGAACAATGTCTAACTAGAGAAACAATAAGGCAACTAAATAGGGGAAGTATTGTCATTTGTTGTGACATTCCAGAAATAGAGAAACCAGGAAAATATGGTTGTGAGAAATTAAAAAGAAAAAGAAAGTATTATAAGAAACCAAAATTATGAAGAACTTATCCTAGAAAGAAAACTTATTATAAAAATAATAAGAAGAAATATTTTAGAAGAAAGAAATCAACACCAAGAAAATACTGCCCGGAAGGGAAAAAGAAATGTGTCTGTTGGATATGTAATGTTGAAGGACATTATACAAATGAATGTCCTCAAAGAAAAGAAAAAGATTTTAAAGAAAAATCAAAATTAATAAAACAAGTATTTCAAATATATGAACTTGAGCCTTTAGAAGAAGAACTAAGTGATACAGAAGTAAGTATATATGAATATACAGAAGATGAATTATCTTCAGAAGAAACAGAATCCAAATAATACTTATATAAAAATACTAGTAAAAAAAAGTGATAGAGAAACAGAAGCCTATGTAGATACTGGAGCAAGTCTTTGTCTAGCGATAGAAGCACTCTTTGATAAATGAGAAAAATTAGAAAAGCCATTAAAAATACAAATTGCAGATGGATCTATACATCCTCTATATTGGATAGCCAAAAGAATTACTTTAGTTATACAAGAAAAATTATTTATAGTACCTACATTATACAAACAAGAAACAAGACTAGATATGATTATTGGAAATAATTTCTTAAGACTATATGCACCATTTTGCCAATATTTGGAATATATAACTTTAAAAACACCATATATAAACCAAAAGCAACACCACAAAATTATAAAAATTCCAATTACTCATTTTTATAAATGTATTTACTCTCAAATATCAAAGTCTCGCAAGCTGAATCGTGGTGAGATAATTAGTGAAATTTGTACAAAAATTCGCCATGTACTAATAAATTTAGAACCAAATAGAATAATTCCATCTCATATAGAAGAACTTTTAGATAAAGTATGTAGTGAAAATCCTCTAGATCCAAAAATTAATAATAACAATACTGAATTAATTGTTTTAAAACTAAAAGACCCAACAAAAGAATTAAAATGTAAACCTATGATATATACAAAACAAGATAGAGATGAATTTGCAAAAGACATTGAAGAAATGAGCAAAAAGGGTCTGATTAGACCTTCAAGAAGTAAGCATTCGACACCAGCCTTTTATGTAGAAAATCATAATGAAATCAAAAGAGAAAAAAAGAAGGATGGTAATTAATTATAAACAAATAAATGATGCCATGGAAGGAGAGGCATATTTTCTTCCAAGAAAAGATCTAATTATTGAAAGAATTAGAAATATGAATTGGTTTAGTACCTTTGATTTTAAATCAGGTTTTTACCAAATTAGATTAACTGAAGAATCTAAAGCATTAAAAGCATTCAGTTGTCCTCAAGGTCAATATGAATGGAATGTACTTCCGATAGGGATGAAGCAATCACCAGGAATCTTCCAACGTAGAATGGATTTCATACTCGAAGAATTTAAAGACTTTTGTCTTATTTATATTGATGATATATTAGTCTTCACCAATAGAGATATAAATGACCACTTCAACAAGATAGAGTTAGTACTCAATAAATGTCTTGAGCATGGAGTAGTTTTAAGCAGAAAAAAGTTGTTCTATCTCAAAATAAAATCAATTACTTAGGATTAGAAATTGAAAAGGGGAAAATTATTATGCAGCAACATGTATTAAGGAAGGTTCAAGATTTTCCAACAAAATTAAAGGATAAAAAGGATTTGCAAAGATTTCTTGGATTACTAACATATGTTTCAAATGAAGGTTTCATCAAAAATCTCGCAGCAAAGAGAAAAATTCTTCAAAAAAAACTAAAGAAGGATGCCCTCTGGTCATGGACCGAGGAAAATGAAAGACTTATTATTAAACTGAAATACTTATGCCAGAATCTTCCTGAGCTATATCATCCATCGGATGATGATTTAATTATTATTGAGACAAATGCCTCAAATGACTGTTGGGGAGGTGTTATGAAGGCAAAACCCCCTGGATACAAAACTGAATCACTATGTCGATATATGTCTGAAACTTTTTCAGACAGTGAAATTAATTATCCTACTCATGAAAAGAAAACAATGGCACTAATCTGAATGTTAGAAAAACATCGGATTTATATACTGGATAAAGAATTCATTGTACGAACAGATTCGACTTATGTCGCAGGTTTTAAGAACTTAAACCATAAAGGAACTTACGAGAAAGGAAGATTGATTAGATGAAAAATGAAACTTGCCGAATATAATTACTCAATCTCCCATATTAAAAAAGATAAAAATGTTCTTGCAGATATTGTAATGCCCCGATTTCTGTGTCTTTCTGTAGCAGTAATTACATATGTATATATATTTATTTTTGTTAAAATACATAGAGTGATTTTAAATAAACTAAAATAATTTTCTTGTGTTCTCTTACCGTAGGAAGTCACGGTTAAATGTTCGGTTAAAAATTCTGACGAAAGCCGGTTTGCATTTTCACTACCGGTACAAGTTTACTGAGCATAAAATCTAATTTTGACCCATGAATGAAATGGTTGGTGTTTTTGTTGTGTTTTGTTTAATATTAGAAATTTTCGAAAATTTGAGTTCGAAAATAAAATAAAATATTTATTCAGGGTGAAATACGATCGAAAACTTGAACTAGATATACAATGGAGCAGAGTAGGGAACACAAAAGAGTTGAAATGACATGTTGGAAAAGTTGACATGTTGATGGAAGTCTTGGGTCACATCCATCGAAAAGTGCCATGATTGCTCCTTTTTGAAAAATATTGTATTTTATTCCAAAATCATTTTTCTCTCTCTTCTCCAACCAAACATGGCCTAAGCCAAAACTTGGCCATCAAGATTGCTCCCCTCTTCTCTCATGCGCCACTCTCACCCCCCCCCTATAAATAACCATTTCATTTTCCCTTCATCACTTTCCTACTTCTTCACTTTCTCACTTTAAAGTTCCTACACAAAGCTTCCATTTTTATTTAGTTTGAAGCTTCAAGTTCTTCATACATTTTCTTCCTAGCTTTAAGGGTAACACTCTCATACTCTTCTCTTTCAAGTTTTACACTTATTTCATGAGTTTACTCTATGTTTTCTTAAAATGTTCTTAAAGCTCTTTTAACTTCTAAAATCTCTAGAGAATTATAGAAAAATCTGTTTGAGTTGAAATCAATTTCTATGAACTCCTAATGACCTCTACTTTCATAATCTAGGAGCTTGCATCAAACAAAAAAATTTATAGCCTATTTATCCAAGGATGGTCGAACCTAGTAGATTTTGGACCTAAGATGTTTTGTTTCAACTTTTCAAATATGATCATGTATTTGAGCTTCTTAGTAACTTTTAATGCTAAACCTAAGAGCTTGAAAAGTTTTAAAGTTTCTAGCCTATTTTTCCAATGATGGCCGAAACTATGTTTTTGTGGCCTATGAAGTTTTGTTTCAACTTTTTGAAAGATGATCATGTATTTAAGCTTCTTGATACCTTTTGATGCAAAATCTAAAGTCTTGAAAAATTTTGAAAATTCCTAACCTATTTTGGGAGTGAAGGCCGAAACCCTAAGTGTTTAACTTAGAGGGATTTTGATCAATATTTGTAAAATGATTTTTTTTTTGTTTATTAACTTCTAACACTTAAGGATCATTAATCCATGAGTGATATGATTTTTGGAAACCTCCAACCCTATTATTTGTAAAGGCCCGAACCTATACCTAGATGGTTGAGTGTTCTTGGTGAATTTTAACTTGTGGTATTGTGTTGGTATCCTTAGACTTTCATCGCGAAGCAAGCGGGGACGTTCGTGGTTCGTTATTTCAAACATCAAGCACTTTTACCTTCACCAAAGGTAAGAGGGGACAGTCTGAGGGATACTCAATAACTGTGTGCATGTGTTTATGTGAATTGTCTGATTTATTGGGTTCTTGTTATAATTTTGGAATCAATGTTAGAATGACTTGTATACTTGAACCGTTGTGGTAACTGCTTGGAAGTTGATTTCTTACTTGATTATTTACTTGGTTTAAAGTGTTATGAATCATAGATGATATGATCTGTTATTAACTGTTATCTTTCGATCGATATTATAGTCATGTTTGATTGAGGTCTGAGAAGCCTGACATTCGTCAGTGCTCAAGTAATTATGAGATTAAAAGCCTTGATAAGCTTTAAAGAGAACCTTGAAAACAAAGATTTTTGTGTTGGGAGTTTTCTTGATTAAAGAATGTGATTTGGAAAGAAAGTGTTCAAGCAACCTTTTTATTTTTAAAACATCAGATCTTTAGATCATGTACTAAAATATTTTCAAGTTAAAGGAAAGCTATCTTCTTATGAATAAGGATTTTGAGCAAGAGAAAACTATTGAGAAACATGAATTTTATGAATGACCGACCTTTGAAAATATTTAACTTTATCCTACTTGGAAATGATTTTTAGAAATAGATTTGTTGAGTTTTTAAGCTGTTTTGGGAAAAGAAAGGATTACAAAAGCAAGTGGATTTCCTAAAAATGTCCTCTTAAGTGATTTTCCGCTGAAAAGATTCTTTCTTAAAAGCTTTTGAAAATATTCTGGCAAGCTTGGACAAGTCGCCGAGGTTTCATTTTGTATTTGTATTTCACTGAAGGAAAAGTAAGAATATGTTGAAATTGAATCTAGTTCGCGAGACGTCGCTTATAGTATTTTGTAATATGCACGTTGATCTTTGATCCGTGTCATGTTGTTGTGGGCCGTGTGTCCTAATCACGTAGTTGTAGACCGTGTGTCCTAATCACGTAGTTGTGGACCGTGTGTCCTAATCACGTTGTGATGAACGTTGTTAAAGGTGAATGTTGTTTTTTATGACCACAAGCCTAAAACTGGTGCATCGGTCTAAGGTGTTGTGATTGAGCACTCGGATTGCGTGTCCCGTGTTGATGTTGAAAGTTTCAAAATGTTAAAATTTATGAAAAGTCGTTAGCTTTTGAGCTTCGACCATGAAAGAGAATGAACACAAAGAAAACGTTGAGAACAATTGTTTTACATGCATTTTAGGCAAACGTACCTCACATTGATAGGAGTGATGCCTTGATGATCAGGTATTCACAATACGATATATCACTGCATCCTGGGATGGGACAGCGTGTTATTAAATCCATGAGCATGGAATACTGCATCCTGGGATGGGAGAGTATGCGATGGATGTTTAGTCACTTAACGTGATGCCAAAGTGGTGGCGATTTGAGTTTGATCAACTCTTAGAATGACGAAGGGATCTCATGAGATTAAGTTTAGAGCCTGAATATTGAAGTGTCATGCATACTTTCATCAAAACTGACCGTACGGGTATGAGACCCTTTGATATTATACCTTTTTAATTCTGATAAATTATTTGGAAATATCTAATATATGCTTATGTGATGTATGTATCATGCATATGGTTATTGTGCTCAATCCATATATTGGTATCTTACTCTTGCATGTTTTCTTGTTGTTCTTTCTCCCTATGGAATTGTTGTATATATATTCGGGTTTAGATAGATCCCGACGCGCCTCTGGCATCGACGGGAATGAGGACACTAACTTTTGATAATGTGGGAGATCTGGGGGCGTGGAACATACTCCCCGGATCCCATACGGCCATCTATCGCGGGCCGGTTAGTGAACTGAGGAAACGGGGAAGATGGACCACAGCAGCGAGTGCAGATAGTAGGAATGGTCCGGGTGTCACTACCACCCCCTTGGTACTATCTACAAGCGTTGGCGCTGAGGGGACAGCTTCACGAGCACCCACCCTTAGGAGTGCCGCTTCCGGGAGTTGAGCCAGCTTCACCTATTAAAGAGGATCTAGAGGAAGATCCTGAGGAGTACCTTGGAGGCAAGCCGGAGGATCACGTCTATTACGACGACGACATTGACGGTGTGCCGGAGTATGTGCCTGACGACGATCCTGATTTTGATGATTCCGACTCCCCTGATGAGGGCGGAGAAGTGGTGGATGCGTCGCCGGGGAACTCCTCAAGGAGCGGGAGTGTTCAGACTGGCCCTTTTTACGGCTATTAGTTGTAGACCAGCTTAGGGGTGTCCTTTTTGGGAATAGTGTATCTTGGTCCGACTGTATTTGGCTTCATAGAGCCACAGTATTTTGATTTGTGGTTTCGGACCTTCCCCTGTTTTGCTTTATCTTGCTTACAGCTTTTCCCTTTTTTATTTAGTGTTATCAATGGTCGGTGTAACGTCCCTCTTTACATTAGTAACCTAAATTAATTTTCTATAAAAACATTTAAAACATTTAAATTAAATAATCGAGTCATAAATTTTTTCACAATAAATTTAAGTCTGAAAGTATCTCGTATATTCAAAATAATTAAATAAAGTAATAATGTTAAATAAACCAATATATCCAAATAAAATAAAGCCTCATAAATATTAGTTAATAAAAATCACAACTCCTTTACAGTTGTTTTTGTCTCAAAATACGAGCGTCTAATAAACCGAAAAGAAATAAAATAATAATAATAAACTAGGACTAATATCTTTAAGACTTCTCAAGACGTTGCATCATCTATCTCATCACCTGTAAACTCTGAAAGACAACGCCACCAATGAGATTTATAATCCCATTAAGTAAACACAGTTCTAAAAGGTTTTCAAAAAGATGTTGCTTTCAGCCGATACGGTAACCGGAAAAACAACCATGGTATCCGCTTATTTTCAAAATATTATAACTCAAAAACAATTTAATAAATTAAAATAAATACTCTTAATCTCATGAAATTCATGTATAAATCATTACATCATAAAATAGAAATAATCCATGTATATCAGTCCATATAACATAGATAAAATCATATGAATGGCATCTCTGTGTCCAAACATTCTCAATCTTTATCCAAGTCTCTTTTATTTAATTACTCAATTTTAGTCTATGGGCTCATGACAAATGCAATGGCGTCGCACTGCCTTCCCCTTCCCAGAAGGAGGTATCTATAATGGGTCTTCCCCTTCCCAGAAGGAGGTATATGTCTTCCCCTCTAACAGGGAGGTATCTGACATCCCCTAGGTATCTATCTTCCCCTCTAACGAGGAGGTATCTGTCTTCCCCTCTAACAAGGAGGTATATGTCATCCCCTTCCCTGAAGGAGGTATCTGTCTTCCCCTCTAACGAGGAGGTATCTGTCTTCCCTTCCCTGAAGGAGGTATCTGTCTTCCCCTCTAATGAGGAGGTATCTGTCATCCCCTTCCCTGAAGGAGGTATCTGTCATCCCTTCCCTGAAGGAGGTGTCTGTCTTCCCCTCTATCAGGGAGGTATCTGTCATTCCCTTCCCTGAAGGAGGTATCTTAACAATCACATATAACAATCCAAAACAGATTTTGAGCATATGTCATGACCGCAGGACATGACATATGACATCGTGCATCAATCTCAGTGGTATAACTCATGTCAAAACAACTCGTAGGCATACCAAAATAATATCAATACATAGTGTCATGTAACATGCATTATTATTCATCAATATCAAAACAACACTAAGGCATCACATATCACAGAAAGCATATCAAACAATAATATCACTCAACGTGTGAATATTCAATCTCCTAAATATTTATCACCATTAAAACATCAATTTTATTTTGAAGACAAAACCCCAAATAATTACTCTTAATTTCATAATCAAACCCTTTAAAATTCTATACCATGAAAGTTTAAAGAAAGGGATGTTTACTTACTTCTCGTAGACCTTCCAAAAGCTCAGGCGTTTATGTGAACAAATCCTATTTATAAAGCCTCTCCTTCACGTAAAGCAAACCATTTACACAATTTCCTTTGGTTTATGGTGCTGCTTAGTCCTTCCTCAATTCGTTAACGGTGCCAGTATGTGTCCAGAATGAGTGGTTTCCTATTCAGTATTGATCAGTGCTCCACTTCTCTTATTTTCTCGGTCCGCGGCGCTACCTTTCTTTTATTTCCCTCTGCCCATGACGTGAGTGGGAGAAGGAGGTATATATACATAGTCTACTTGTGAAAATAAACTAGGTTTCCAAATAGCATATAGGTTTCTGGTGTTTTATTATTTATTTATTTTTAAAAACAACTTTTAGCTTTTTGTGGGACCCGCTGACTCTTAAAATTAGATGGCCCTGACATGAATGAGTTCCTTCACGTTAACATACATATTTTCTTTTAAAGTGAATTTCATTTTCATTTATTTATTTTAAAATTCAAGAAATAAGTTCTTGAATAACCCGTAGATAAAAAAAAATACCTTATTTTCTCTTTAAGTTTTCTCATTTGTATTTTTCTTCACTTTTTAATTAAATTAATCTACACTATACCCTTCAATAAGTTAAAATTTTTATTAACATAATTATATTAAAATTTTAGGATGTTACAACTGGTACTATAAGGTCCTGACCTTTTGTAATATATATCAAGTTGCAACTGCCACTGCTTAGATATTTATGTTGTTCATGTATCATGTTCTGAGTGTTCATCTACTCGTTTAATATATATATATATATATATATATATATATATATATATATATATATATATGCATCGTTTTGAGGATATTTAATTATTAAGAGAATGTTATTTTCCGAAAGTAACCAGCATTTTAATCAGTTTTATTTTCGACAATGAGTAACCATGTGACTCCCAAGTTGGGGTGTTACAGATATACTATCAAGAGAATGAAGCAATAAACAGTTGGAGCAATAAACAGTTGAAGCAATAAAAAAGCAGCTACAACTTCAAAAAGTACTAGAAAAGCAGAAATTGAAGGAATTAGATCTGATCAAGACAAATATTAAAGTACTAGAATTTCAACTACAGGCCAAAGGAGAATCTTCAGAAGAAGATATCTTGAATGAAATCAAACAGCAAGTACAGGAAAGCACCAAGGAAAAATGGTATACTATTTTCAATGGACCATTTCCAAGAATTTATGATGATTGGCACAAAGCAGCCCCTCATTGTATAGGGATTTCTGGAGTATATCACAAAGGATTTCGAACACAAAAAGAAGTGGAAAAAGCATTGAAAGATCACCAGGAAAAACAAGCATTGAAGGAAAAACAAAATAAGGGTAAAGAAATTTATCTTGGCCCAAGCACTTTTTCTGAAGCTATAAAAAATCCACCAGAACCAAAGACTTCGATGAGAGTACTTGGAAGAATTCCTTATTTCATTAATGACTACCAAATTACTTCCAGAAAAGACCATGAACTTCAAGTCCAGTTTTCAAAATAAAAATTCTCTGAAAACGTAAAAAGATTGACCTACTGGTCTGAAAAGGAAAAAATTAATAATTTTTACATGGTAAATCGAAATATATTTGGAGTTAAAGCTATAATTATTCCAGGAGCATCATCAACATTGCCGTTTAATATGTTCCAGTTTGGACTTATTGAATGTCTTTATTTAAACAAAGATTTAGAAGAAATTAGTCTGTTCCCATATAGTCTGAAGGAAGTCGTTCAGAATTACAAAAGAAATGTTGCAAAAGAAATTACTATCTTCTTGAAATTTTACTCAGCCTATCCTGACTTCGTCACTAGGCAACCTGCAAAGCACTTAATCTTTATTGGAGTAAGCAACAATAGCTTCTCCTTGAGAGATGAAGCAACTGGAGAAGACTATAATGAAGACCAAATGACTACAATTCTGGCCAACCAGCTAGCAAGCATTTTCACCCAATGTCAAATAATTGGAAAAGATTCCCTCATAAAATATACCAGGGACCACATACTTTACTTCTAAGCAAGACAAGTGGTAAAATAACTAAAGAAAAAGACTTAGCATTACTGACGAATTTTGAACTACCTTTCTACACACTTCAAGGACTATCAATGAACTACCGTCCAGCTATCCTCGATCAACTTTGCTCGATGATAAAGCAAAATGGAAATCTCATGCATGTGAAATATGCGTGGCAAAAAAGGACAATAATGACTGTCGGCGGGAGGATAAGGACTCAGACGATGCAATAATAGAAGAATGACGTAAGCACATAAGTCAGCATGTGAATTATTGAAAGTCTGATTGAAGAACTGATGTAGATAGTAAGGACTTTTATGTAAATTACCTAGCACCCTTAGGTGTATAAATAAGTCCTCTTATGCTGAGGCAAATCAGAGTTTTCATTCAGAAAAACCTCTCGTGTCTGAGAAGTTCTCCTTGATAGAGAACTGTGCTAGCCTCCTTAGGAGTGTGAGTCGGATTATTGAGAGTACCATTATGTTCCTATGTATTTCCCTCTACTTATTATCAATAAAAACTACTTATTATTACTAAAATTCCCAAATTACTTTACTATTGAATCTCGTTCAACTTGACTAAGCGGAAGCAGTAGTGGGAAAAAGAATTCAAGGCTAATCTTGAAAAAAGATCAGTCAGGTATGACTTATCAACCCTTTCAGTTATTTTATTAGAAAATAATGATGTCTGAAATTGAAAGAGAAAAAATTGATAATAATTATATAGAACACCTACAAATTACTGAAGAAGATGGAAACTATGAAGGAAGTATCTCAATAGATCCAAAATTATTTCAGAAAATACAAAAAAAAAGATTTAAACCTAGCAAAAGATGCAAATATGAAGAAACTTGGAGGAATAATGAAAATATTTAATCAGAAAGAAAATATTATATACTATAGAAAGATAGTTAATGAAACTCCAATTGATATCTCAGAAGCACAAGGGAATACTTGTATACAATTATTAAATAAAAAGAAATTAACCGAATTAAAAAGGAATTTAAAAAAGGAAGAGCAAAGAAGAAAGATAGGATATATTCATATAGGAGCCATACAGGTTTTAATTAAGGCTACCTTTCAGGAAGGAATAAATTCACCTATAGAGTTAGTTTTAAAAGATGATAGAATAACTGATCCAAATGACAAAATACCAAGGTTTTGAAAACCGAACCGGACCGGCCGGTCCGACCGGGAACCGGGAACCGGGACCTTGGCCGGTCCGGTCAGCTAGCAAAACCGGCCCTGTGGTGAACCGGTTAAAAAACCGGAAAACCGGTTCAAAACTGGTAAAACCGGTCATAACCGGTAGTGAACCGGCCTGAACCGGTTTTCTAAAAAAAAATATAAAAAAATTAGTATAAAAAGATTTGGATCATTCTAGCCAAAACCCAATTCTTTTGTTTTCTAACATATGTGGGCTGGTTGTAGATTTTGGGTTAGTTTTCCCTATGAAGATGATTTTAACATATATCTTTATATTTATTTAGTTTAATTTCAAAATAAAAAAAATTGTGCTTAATAATTTTAGTTGTTATGTTGTTTTTTTGTTTAATATTGTTACAAATATTATATTAAAAATTAAAATAATATTATTTAATTATAACCGGTTCAACCACGGTTCAACCTCGGTTGGACCATTGAACCTCGAACCGCTGCCTTCACCGGTTCGATGGCCGGTCCGGTTTTGTAAACCTTGCAGAATACTAGGAGTTATTGAAGGAAATTTAGCTTAAGTTAAAATAAAATTCGAAATCCACCCAAATATGGAATTCCTTTAGATACCCAAAGATTATATCAATCTTTAACTTTAGAACATAGATTCTTAAGAAATAATTTAATGAGACCAGGAGATAAAATCTTCTCAATTACTTACTGTGTTAATTATGCATTAACAAATTCTCATCGTAGTATTACTTTTAGAAATAATGATAGAATAGATATACCAAGACTTTTTGAAGAAATAGGAAAAATTTATTATCCTAAAAGAAATGAAATAACTGAATTAGGAATATCTATAAAAAAATTCCAGAATCATTAGACAAATTCCAAAACCAATTACTTTTCTTGAACCAGAAAAAACTGATGAAGATGAAAATATTAATAAATCGTCGAATCAAGTAAGAGACCTAACTCAGTATTTAAGGAATAGAATATGAAAAATATAGAGGAACGTTGGATGTTTGACTTTAAGTCAAGAAAAGATGAAATTAAAAATGAAATAAGAAATCTTACAGGAACCTTAGATTATTATTTAGAGAAATACCCAAATAATAGACATAGAAAATGGATTGAAAGAAGACTAATAGAGAAAGAAAATGCATTAATAAATATAGAAACTTATGAAGAAACCAAAAAAACTACAAAACAAGAAAGTAATCCATCTAGCTCTATTAATTAATGGAAATATACTCAGAGTTTGATGATCAAACAGAGAAAGAAATAATAAGTGTGTTAATTATGGACTTACTCATTGACTGTAAACAATTAATAATTGAGAAAATAAAAGCTTAGTATAGACAAGAATACTATTATTTAGCACATATATCATTAGATATAGAATGGAACTACAATGGAAGAAATATGATTAGCTTTTGAGCATGATAGACTATCATTATCTGATATATATGAAGAATATGACTTATTAGATGATTAAATGGATCAGCAAATATTAAGTATATTAACTATAAAAATACTCAAAGATTGTAAGCAAATAATAATTAACAAATTAAAGCACCAACATTGGCAAGAAGAACTTTATCTAAAACAAGTACAAAAAAAAGTACAATTAGCATTCTGCAAAGAAGAACGAAAACAGATAATTAAAGAATTAGTAGAAATAGATGAATCTATAAATGAATTCGGGTATAAATTATTAGTGACCCAAATTATGCATGAACACTACCCAAATTATGTATAAATACTACCCTAAAACTGAAAATAAAATTATAAATAAAACAAAAAAGGAAATTAATAGGGTGATACCATTTTGGTATCAGAGCTAAGTATTTATGGATTCTCAAAATATAGGAAAATTTATACACAAATTAAGTATGCTAGATTTAACTAATGAAGATATACTAAAAGAATTAATACATAAATTAAAAGCTGAAGCTGCTGATACATACAATAGACATATGGAATATCATTGTGAATATTGTGATTGTAAAGAATATGATAGAGAGATATATTTAGTAAAAGTCATAATTACTAAACTAGAATTATGGATCGAATAATAAAACTAATAAAACTAAAGGTACCAAAACCGTTGAAAATGTTGGGGTACCATAGCAGTCCCCTTCTTTCAATTCTTTTTTCTTTTTTATATAAGCAAAAATATATTGAATAGGTAAATAGGGATGCTCTAATTCATATACATTGAATCAAAAAGATAATATATAGTAACTATAAAAGCAAAAGATAATAGTTCTACCTAGAGCTCAAAAGCCCAAACACTGCTGTTTAAAGCTAAGCAATGAAAAATTAACTAAAGCTCATCCCACCAATTGTAAGGAAACCCACATACACACAAACTCTACTACGGACCTAAAGAAAAACAACATTTCTGCCTCATATAAATTCCATGGTCCTTAACCGAATAAAGCACCTCACACCAAGCACAACAGCACCTCAAATGAATCAACCAGAAGATTAGCCACCTGTATAAAATCTTAACAAATTACTCCTAATAATATAATATGCAAGACAGAGCTGATGAAGTCATGAACTCAATTCTTGTTGTGGATGAAAGTGACTTCACAAACTCTCTCCAAGAATATATGCAGGTTGATGTCACAGCCATTTTATTTCTAAAAAGTCAGAATCTTATAAGCAACACATTCAGCTGACACGCACAAATAGACCCTTAAATAACTCTCGTAAAAAAAAATTTGAAACTTAATCCACGGTGATGTATTAACAGAATAAGCAATCTGCCTTTTAGGAACTGCGCTTACAAGGACAGCAATTCAACAACATTAGCATTTGAATATACATTATTAGCATTTACCAATTTTAAAGCTAATTCACTGTCAATCACTAAATGCCTTGTGTTCCGTACAACAAGTATGCAAGTAGGGATGGGAATAGGCTATATCGCTCGTCCGAGGGCTCTGGCCTAGCCTATTTGAGATCTAGTTCAACCTAGTCTATTTAATAAAAAGGCAGGTCATGACTTTTTAAAAAGCCTATATAGCTAAATAGGTCAAGCTTAAGGCTTTAAAAAAGCCTACTAGGCCTATCAAGCTGACCTATTTAACATATACATAAATAAATATATATATATATATATATATAATATTATAATATATTATTTAAATTATTTATAATATTTGAAAATAAAGACTCATTAATCATATAATGACCTACTTGTATATTTATTAGTAAATATCTAATAACTTATTTATTAATAGAGACCTATCAATTTCTTTATCACCATAGACCTACTAACATATTTATAAGCGAAGATCTGTATCCAACAGGTGTATTTAAAGGTGTTGAGCCACTGCAACTACTATCCCAAAAAGGGAAGTGAGTAAAAGGTGCTGAACAAACAGGTTTGAATATAATAATGTATGACCGTTGACCACAAAGAGAAAAAAGCACCATTCCAATTATCCATTTTAACTGCTGCCCACTTTCAGAATACTTTTTCATCATATGAGGGCCACATCAATGCAAATGAATTTTTCGGAAAAGTTAAAAATTCAAATGAATATTGACTCCTACCAAAGGGACTGCTATATCTTTTAGCATTCTTTTACACTTTTTTGCAGCCTCACTATAAGGTGAGGCTGTTTATCAAAATCATTTAAGAAGCAACAATTTGGCTGACAACGCCATTTTGAATGCTAAATTCTCCTTCACATGGCTAATTTTGCAGTATGATGTGATAGTTACAAAGACTAAGGAATCACAAAACCACCATACACAATTTTCAGTTGAGGTATGGTCAAGATGTAAAGATGATAACTCCATTTTTTTATTTTGATTTCCGTTATTTCAACACAACCTAGCAAAGAGAGGTCAAGTCTTATGGTTATGAGCTATAAATTCCCTTTTTATTGAGGTGACATATTAAAAAAATTATAAAACTTGCATAGTTGTCTCTCAGTTGCCTATCGAATTTATGCATGCAGAAACAGTTGCAGATATGTCCTCAATGAGCTTTCTGGATAATATGGTATCCAAGAGTAAAAGTGTTCTATTAGCAACTACTGCTGCGTGCTTCCTCGATTCACATTCTCTTCCATTCTGCATACTTTTCTTTTAAGCCATCAAATTTATCTGATTTAATATTCTTTTGGGGCAAAACTTCTAATCATGCATTTATTGTCTTGACAAAATTACACATTCAGTTTGTGCATGCTTATGCTTCAACTTTTAGTTCCTGATACAATTGGCAATATATTGTGTGTTCGTAAAGAAGACAGAATGTAGACACAAAAAGAACCTTAGATGAAGCTAAGATTCTTCTAGATGGCAATAATAAATCAGTTAACTCTAAAAATCACCACCTAAAGGAAAATCTGAAACATAAAAATCATGCTCCAATTAACAATTATCTTCACAAAAATCCATCTTAAAATTTATTAGAACCATATGTTTAGTTGGCGCAATTCGTTTTGACTACCCCTTTCCCCTTTCTAAAGAACAGTGATCATAATGAGGAATAGAATGCAATAGCAAAGTAATAGGCACCATTGCAAACTTGTCCACATCTAAGATACAAAATGATAGCATAACTTAAAAATCCATTGCCTGGAACAGAATGCAATAGCAAAGTAATAGGCACCATTGCCTTAATGGAAGATAGTTATAGTAACTACTGCATCAAAAAGTGAGGTATGTAGATCTTGCTATGGAAATTTCATCACCATTTTTGCTTGCTATGTTGTGTACTTGTGTTCTATATTGTTTTTAAGCCAAATGGGATTGCTACTTTGCTTTGCTTTGACGCCAAATAGACCTTGACAAATTTATTTAACTATCTAATGCTCATTCAGTCTTTTAGAACAGATTAGTATAAATTAAAAACTCAGAGAAGAAAGTCCACAAACAAAATAAGTTTTTTCAAGAAAGTAGTTATATAAGGTGTGAAATATTTGGCAAAATCAGTGCATAAACTTGCCAAAACAAAGATACTTCACTAACTCAAACAATGGCTCAAATTTACTAAAACATACTAAAATATAATTATTCTATATAATATATGTTGAGACTGAGATGCGAATACCCTATTCTTGTGAGGAGGTCTAGAGATATTGAAGATGACAGCTCTGTCTTACTCTGAATTGAAGGTTGAAGAAGCCCACTTTGAAAAGTCTGAAGAAACAAATCTATATCTAATACATTTGCGAAGAAACTCAAAATGGGAAACCTCCACATGTCAATCTCTGGAGCCTTCACTCATTATACGTGGTAACACCAGAAACCTTCTCTCCAAATTTTGCTGATGTGTCGTGCTCACAGTCATTCGAAGAAAAATCATTATGATGACTCAATATAGAAATGCTAATAAGAATCAATCTCAAATCAATGCAATCAATTCATTTTATTGAAATTAATGAATTTGTCCAAAGTTTGAAAATATCAACTAAAATCAATTAATCAATTAATATATATTAAAATACAAAATTAAAATTGAATATGTAATCAATTAAAATCATTATGGATGAATGAATCAATCAAACATTAAAACTCACCTAAAAATTTGAGGAACAATTATTGCTCAGTTTCAAAACACCATAGATGCATTATATATATATATATATATATATATATATATATATATATATATATATATAACCTTTTTTTTCATTCTCCTTATTGCTTTTCACTTCTCATACTCCATCAAAGGCAAATGTCTCTCTCTACCTATCTTAAATCTCTCTATCGGAGGCCACCGCCTGCCACCAACCGCAGAACAAGAAACGGGCAAGGCTCCCTTCTATTCTTCATTTCCACCCTCTCTGCTCATTCTCATAATTTTTTTCCTCTCAAGTTCTTCGAAGACCATCTCTACTCCTTGCTCATTTGATCGGTTCAGTTATCTCTCATATCATGAAATGACTCTAATATCTTTGAATACTATCTCTGCTTCATTTTTTAATCGTTGCAAGGTTCTGAAATTGAAACCCTCTAATTCTCGCTCATTTTGATTTTTCCAGAGCACCGTCCCAACTCTTCAAAAGGTAAGGGTCCCTTTTCTTCTCATTTGTATGAAGAACGCGAAGAAAGATAAATATGGATGAGACGCCCCGACGTCCCATTAAAGAAAACCCAACATATTAAAACCTAATCAGCGTTAAGCGAATATATTAAAACAGCGGAAAAATTTTAAAACGTAACATACATACATAATATATACATCTCAAATCCTGATATGGTACAGTAGAGGGAATCCCATCAGTCGGATCCCACAGTGTACAAAACTGATAATCAAACAGAAAATAAAAACAACATCCTAAAGAGATGAGACGCACTGGCCATAGACTCCGTACTCAACTATGCGGATCCACTGCTAGTCCACCAACATCTGGCGCATACGAGGTCCCATCAAGTTCCTCTATAGCTAGCTCCCCCGTAGGATCTTTTCATCACGATCACAAAAAGAAACATATGCAATATAGAGAATATAGGGATAAGAAACCATATAACATCAAACGTGGAAAAGGTTTAGCAACATTTAATTAAATAACGGCACACTAACATCCGTCTCCCCAGTATAAATATATATAACATAATCATCCTCAATCCACATCTATAATCTTTCCTCTACCCTCCATCATGATGCAATGCAAATGCTGTATGAATAATCTCTTCAGGTATCGGCCATATCCGGATATCATAACAATATAATCGACACGTCCCAGAGTCCCCGGCGCACACCCTCGTCCGCGGATGGAGAGTGCCCACGCAAAGCAATGGCACTATAGACGCACAACCCGGTGCACACCTCTGGACCACAATCCAGGATGCTCATGCAATGCATGAACTATAGCTGCGACTAAAATGAAATCATCTCTGGACGGTCCGCCGTTAGCCTATCCCCTGGAATTTTCCTTCCGAGGCATAGACCCCAATCGACCATGTTTCAGGTCCACTCGACCATGTTTCAGGTCCCTCATATTACAGACCATGTTTCAGGTCACCCCCTAGTGCCTTAACCGGTCATCCTAATCTCATAGATCACCTTAAAATAATCTCATCTCATTCATCTCAACCTCATTTCACGATATTTATCTCGGTTTGGCACTGCTATCACATATAGTATGCAATCCCCAAATACATCCTCGTGTCTCAACATAACTTATGATTTACTCAATCCTCTAAGCACAATCATTACACACAGTCTATTATCCTAATAATAATAATAATAACAATAATGATAATAATAATAATGATAATAATGACAATAAAAATAATGCTTATAATAATAATAATACTACTACTATTACTAATAATAATAATAATAATAATAATAATAATAATAATCCCATCAGTAGTAGTAATATTAGGATAATTATTATGATAATAATAATAATAAGTATAATCAAGTATCAATTTCACACCAACCAGCAAAACACGTAATCATCACTTAATAAAATCATCTATATATGTAACGTAACGACGATAAACGCACAATTTCTATATCATCATCGGTACCACTGAGTAGTCCCCAGTGTGGTATAGACATTGTCCGTTACTCGCTCTCGTATAGGGTTTGGGTCGCCCTACACCATTATCTAATTAAATGTAACCGCGCCGTTTTCGACGTTAAATAATTTCTTTCCCCCACCTGGAATGTCTTAGGCTAGCTCTGGGGCAACGAAACGAACACTCCCTATATTATCTCAAATCTGCCATGCACCGTTCTATACCCTCCGGGGCTCCAAAAATTCACCTGAACACATCATTGTGAAGCACACGTTACGTGTAGTCCAAATCTGAAGACGGAATTGGAAACCGATAAATGAATTGAAAGATAACTTCAATACCGTCACCGACGGTATTTAGGCATAAAAAGGACATAGGCTTACCTTAGCCTAATCAAGAAAAGAAAGATAGGATAATGAAGTAGACATCGTGAGGATCACAACGGTATAATCAGAATTTTGATAGGACGAACGGATTGACCAGAATCGGCTCCGGAAACTCTCTCTCTCACGGCCCTCTCTCTCTTTATTTAATTTTTTTTTTCTACGCCATCTTTCATTCTCTGCTTTCTTACATATATATATATATATATATATATATATATATATATATATATATATATATATATATATATATATTCCTCTTTTACATTAACAAGAGGTGGAATGAAAGAAAGAAAAACAAGAGGTGTTATGTTCTTAGTATGCGGCACAATTTGTAACGGTGGAGGTGTCTTCATTAAAGCAATTGCCGTGGCCAGTAAGAAAGAAAAATTGTTTAGTTAATTCAATTAGGTTGAAACTTGTAACTAGGGTATAATTAATTTAGACTAGTGCTAATTAATCATAATGAATAAAACTTGAGTAAATTAATTATAATCATCTAGCTACGATTAAGATTTATTTCTATGACTAATTATCTTTTAATACTGTTGATGATAAACCACCTTAATTAAGAATTTAAATTGAGGTGTTTACCTACTAAAAAAATTTGGGTTGCTTAAATTTTATTTTGAATTTACTTATGTGTTTGGATTCTTAAATTTTTGATTTATCTAACCCTCACTCCCATCTAATTAAAATATTTAATTTCCCGAAAGCTAGGATGTTACATTACTACCCCCCTTAAAAGAAATTCCGTCCTCGGAATTTACGTACCTCAGAAAAGATGTGGATACTGCTGCTGTATATCCGCCTCACGCTCCCCTGTAGCATCTCCAGTAATCTCATCCCAAATGACCTTAACCAAAGGAATCTGTCTACCACGGAGTTCTTTAATCCTTCTATCTGCGATCTTAACCGGTAAAGCCTCATATTCTAGATTCTCTCGGAGTTGTATAGATTCAGGCTCAAGTACATGAGAAGGATTAGGGTAATATTTTCTCAACAGGGAAACATGGAAGACATCGTGAAGGTTGGAAAGGTAAGGCGATAAGGCTATCTGGTAAGCTACTAGACCAATTCGTCGAAGAATCTGAAATGGTCCAATGAATCGGGGAGTGAGCTTTCTAGACTTTATAGCTCTGCCAATTCCGGTCTTCGGAGTGACTCTCAAGAACACGTGATCACCTTCTTGGAACTCTAAGGGTCTCCTCCTCTTGTTACTGTAACCTCTCTGCCGATCCTGGGCTTCCTTCATTTTCTATCTTATTTTCCTAACTTGTTCTGTTGTTTGCTGTACCACATCTAGACCCAACACTTGGCTCTCGCCAGTCTCATACCAACATAATGGAGTCCTACACTTTCTCCCATACAGAGCCTCATACGGTGCCATCCCAATGCTACTGTGGAAACTGTTATTGTATGTGAACTCAATCAATGGTAGGAATTCATCCAACTGCCAACATGTTCCAACACACAAGCTCTTAAAAGATCCTCCAATGATTGGATTGTTCTCTCAGACTGTCCATCCGTCTGAGGATGATAAGCAGAACCCATCCTCAACTTTGTTCCCAAAGCATCGTGTAACTGTCTCCAAAATCTAGATGTAAATCTAGGATCTCGGTCGGAGACAATACTCGACGGCACACCGTGCAACCTCACTACTTCCTTGATATAGATATGGGTCAACCTTTCAAGACTATAACTCTCACCAATAGGTAAGAAGTGAGCACACTTCGTCAACCTATCAATGATAACCCAAATCGCATCAAACCTCTTCGGAGTTCGTGGTAATCCGACCACAAAGTCCATCGCTATACTATCCCATTTCCACTCTGGGATATCCAAGGACTGCAACAACCCAGCGGGCTTTTGATGCTCTATCTTAGCTTTCTGACATACCAAACATGATAGAACATATTCCGTCACTTCTTTCTTCATCCTTGGCCACCAAAACATCTTCTTCAAGTCTTGGTACATCTTGGTGGCTCCTGGGTGGAAACTCAGCTTACTTTTATGTGCCTCCTCTAAGATCATATTCCTAATCTCTAAGTTCTCTGGCACACATATACGATCCTTAAACCTTAACACTCCATTTGATCCTCTCCTAAACTCTGAAACTTTACCCTCATCTATACCTCGATTCACATCCACCAAATATTCATCCTGACCCTGCTTAATCTTAAGGTCCTTCAAAAACTCACTACTGATGGTGATCATACCTAAACATATTCTATCCTCCATCAGATCCATACCTAGGTTCAAATCTCTAAACTGTTCAAGCAACTCCATCTCTTTCACCATCATTGCGGATACGTGCAAGGATTTCCGACTTAGTGCATCCGCCACAACATTAGCCTTTCCTGGATGGTATTGAAGATCAAACTCATAGTCCTTAATGAATTCCATCCATCTACGTTGTCTAATGTTCAGCTCCTTCTGATCAAACAAATACTTTAAACTCTTATGATCACTGAACACATTAAACTTAACTCCATAGAGATAGTGTCGCCATATCTTTAATGCGAACACTATGGCTGCTAACTCCAGATCATGAGTTGGGTAATTCCTTTCATGAACTCTCAATTGTCGGGAAGCATAAGCCACAACTCTTCCCACTTGCATCAAAACACAACCCAATCCTTGATACGACGCGTCACAATATACGTCAAACTGTCCTAATGGATCTGGTAACGTCAGCACAGGAGATGTAGTCAACTTCTCCTTTAGCTTATGAAAGCTCTCTTCACATTTCTCTGTCCAAACAAACGTCGTACCTTTTCTCGTTAACTGCATCATAGGCAATGCAATCTTCGAGAAGCCCTCAACGAACCTCCTGTAATACCCGGCTAATCCTAGGAAACTCCTCACCTCACTCACTGACTTAGGCCTCTCCCATTTAATCACGGCCTCTACCTTAACTGGATCAACTGCTATCCCTTTCTTGTTGATTACATGCCCTAGAAAGTGTACTTCATCTAACCAAAATTCACACTTGGATAGCTTAGCATACAACTGGCTATCTCTCAACACCTGTAACACCACTCTCAGGTGTTCCTCGTGTTCTTCCCGACTACAGGAATAGATAAGAATATCATCTATAAACACCACAACAAACTTGTCAAGGAACGGTCTAAAAATTCTGTTCATGTAATCCATGAACACCGCTGGAGCATTAGTTACACCAAAAGGCATAACTAGGTATTCATAGTGTCCATACCTTGTCCTAAAAGCGGTCTTAGGTACATCCTCCTTCTTCACCCTAATCTGATGGTATCCTGATCTTAAGTCTATCTTGGAAAACACCGAAGCTCCTTTCAACTGATCCATCAAATCATCTATCCTAGGCAACGGATATTTGTTCTTGATTGTAACTTTATTCAACTGCCTATAATCCGTGCACAACCTAGAACTTCCGTCCTTTTTCTTGACAAACAATATCGGTGCTCCCCAAGGCGAAACACTTGGTCTGATGAATTCCTTCTTCATCATGTCATCCAGCTGTTTCTTCAACTCTGCCAACTCTACTGGTGACACCCGATAAGGAGCTACTGAAATAGGTCCAGCCCCTAGTATGAGATCTATAGCGAACTCCACCTCCCTCTCTGGTGGCAAACCAGGAACATTAGGAGGGAAAACCTCAGGAAACTCCCTAGCAATAGGCAGAGAATCTATACTCTAAGTCTCCTTAGCTTCCAAAGAGAAAAGCATCACATACTGCTGAGAACCGCAACCCCTCATAGTTGCTCCTTCATTGGCAGATACTATGCTAGAAGGCTCAATAAAAGATAAAGTCTTTCGGGCACAGTCTAGCACTACATGGTTAGCCGAAAGCCAATCCATGCCCAGAATAACGTCTATCTACTGCATAGGCAAACAGATGAGATCTACTAGGAATGCCCTATTTTCAACAACTATAGAACACTGTAAGCAAACAGACATAGTGATCAAAGGATCACTGGTAGGGGTGGACACTGTCAAGGTATATGGTAGCTGAGAAACGTGCAAATGTAAATGATCTACGCACTCATGGGACACAAAAGAATGTGTAACACCTGAATCAAACAACACAGACGAGAGTCTGCCAGATATTAAACACATACCTTGAATAAGATCTGCAGATTGAGAGGACTCAGATCCTCTCACTGTAAACACTCTCCCTATGACCTGAGGTCTGGCCGTCTATCATCCCGCTGCCGGAACCCCTCTCCCAGCTCCTTCTCTGAAACCACTGACTCCTCTGAAACTACCTGCTCCTCTGCCGGCTGCTGCAGTACCGTTCTCTGTCTACAATCCCTAGCAAAATGACCTGGTTTGCCACAGATGTAGCAACCATATCTATCTGTACAATCCCTGATATAATGTGGGCCTCCGCATCTGAAACAGATTGGGGCCCTCTGCTGCTGGCCCTATCTGGTAACTGGTACTGATGGTACAGATGTCTGAGTGCTCTGTCCTGGTCTAACGTATGGTCCTCTCCTCCATTGAGAACCTCCACCACCTCTCCTCTGCTGACCTACTCTGATAGGACCCCCACTACGCTGCTGTCTCTGCTCTGCAGCCTACCTCCTTTCTATGCTCTCAATAGCACTGGCCCTCTCCACCATCTCTGGAAAGCTCAGAATATCCAAGGGTACTATAGCCCTCCTCAACTCATGCCGTAAACCCTCCTCGAATCTCCGGCACATCCAGTCCTCATCCGGAAACCTCTGGTAGTACTCAGAAAACTGTATCAGGGCCTCGAATCTGGCTGCGTAATCACCAACAGACCTGTCTCCCTGCTGGAGACTCATGAACTCTCTCTCCTTCTCGCGTCTAACTATTCTCGAAAAGTACTTCTCAAAGAAACACTCTCTGAACAGCTCCCAATTGATGAGTCTGCCCTCAGCCTCTAACAATCTCCTCTTGCCTCTCCACCATGACTCAGCCCCTCCGGTCATCATGAAGGCGGCATAGGTCACCTTCCTATCATCTCTGCATCTCATGGTATCAAAGATCTTCTCGAGCTCCTGAATCCACCACTCTGCTCGCTCTGGATCATACTCTCCACCAAACTCTGGTGGCTTACCTTTGAGAAAGGTAGCCAATCCTGCGTCCTCAGCATCGACGGCTATCCTCCTATCATGCCGCTCCTGTAGCTCTGCCTCTCTCTGTACCCTCTCGAGGCATTACTCGCTGCGCTGCTGCAATGAACGGATGCTAACTCGCGGATAGTCCGAAGAGTCTCGGCGGACTCTCCTCCACCTCCAATCCCTGCCTCTGGCCGATGGGGCTCATCCTCTACACCCTCTATCGCTCTACCACCACCCCGTCTGCCACGTCCTCGACCTCGGCCTCGAGCCATGATCCTGTTAAAAGAAATCATTAGCCCCCATCAATATGACATATAATACTACATAAAACTGGAATATAAATACTATATGCCATAGAGATGTCGCGTCAGACTCATTACCCAACTTCTAAGCATAGTTGTTATCCGATGTGGATTCAACCAAATGGCCACTTCACCCTAATCATAGTGCTCACAGTCCGATTAAGAACCGAACTGCTCTGATACCACTAAATGAGATGCCCCAATGTCCCATTAAAGAAAACCCAACATATTAAAACCTAATCAGCGTTAAGCGAATATATTAAAACAGCGGAAAAATTTTAAAACGTAACATACATACATAATATATACATCTCAAATCCTGATACGGTACAGTAGATGGAATCCCATCAGTCGGATCCCACAGTGTACAAAACTGATAATCAAACAGAAAATAAAAACAACATCCTAAAGAGATGATACGCACTGGCCATAGACTCCGTACTCAACTATGCGGATCCACTGCTAGTCCACCAACATCTAGCGCATACGAGGTCCCATCAAGTTCCTCTATAGCTAGCTCCCCCGTAGGATCTTTTCATCACGATCACAAAAAGAAACATATGCAATATAGAGAATATAGGGATAAGAAACCATATAACATCAAACGTGGAAAAGGTTTAGCAACATTTAATTAAATAACGGCACACTAACATCCGTCTCCCCAGTATAAATATATATAACATAATCATCCTCAATCCACATCTATAATCTTTCCTCTACCCTCCATCATGATGCAATGCAAATGCTGTATGAATAATCTCTTCAGGTATCGGCCATATCCGGATATCATAACAATATAATCGACACGTCCCAGAGTCCCCGGCGCACACCCTCGTCCGCGGATGGAGAGTGCCCACGCAAAGCAATGGCACTATAGACGCACAACCCGGTGCACACCTCTGGACCACAATCCAGGATGCTCATGCAATGCATGAACTATAGCTGCGACTAAAATGAAATCATCTCTGGACGGTCCGCCGTTAGCCTATCCCCTGGAATTTTCCTTCCGAGGCATAGACCCCAATCGACCATGTTTCAGGTCCACTCGACCATGTTTCAGGTCCCTCATATTACAGACCATGTTTCAGGTCACCCCCTAGTGCCTTAACCGGTCATCCTAATCTCATAGATCACCTTAAAATAATCTCATCTCATTCATCTCAACCTCATTTCACGATATTTATCTCGGTTTGGCACTGCTATCACATATAGTATGCAATCCCCAAATACATCCTCGTGTCTCAACATAACTTATGAATTACTCAATCCTCTAAGCACAATCATTACACACAGTCTATTATCCTAATAAGAATAATAATCACAATAATAATAATAATAATAATAATAATAATAATAATAATCATAATCATAATCATAATAATAATAACAATAATGATAATAATAATAATGATAATAATGACAATAAAAATAATACTTATAATAATAATAATACTACTACTATTACTAATAATAATAATAATAATAATAATCCCATCAGTAGTAGTAATATTAGGATAATTATTATGATAATAATAATAATAATAAGTATAATCAAGTATCAATTTCACACCAACCAGTCAAACATGTAATCATCACTTAATAAAATCATCTATATATGTAACGTAACGACGATAAACGCACAATTTCTATATCATCATCGGTACCACTGAGTAGTCCCCAATGTGGTATAGACATCGTCCGTTACTCGCTCTCGTATAGGGTTTGGGTCGCCCTACACTATTATCTAATTAAATGTAACCGCGTCGTTTCCGACGTTAAATAATTTCTTTCCCCCACCTGGAATGTCTTAGGCTAGCTCTGGGGCAACGAAACAAACACTCCCTATATTATCTCAAATCTGCCACGCACCGTTCTATACCCTCCGGAGCTCCAAAAATTCACCTGAACACATCATTGTGAAGCACACGTTACGTGTAGTCCAAATCTGAAGACGGAATTGGAAACCGATAAATGAATTGAAAGATAACCTCAATACCGTCGCTGACGGCATTTAGGCATAAAAAGGACATAGGCTTACCTTAGCCTAATCAAGAAAAGAAAGATAGGATAATGAAGTAGACATCGTGAGAATCACAACGGTATAATCAGAATTTTGATAGGACGAACGGATTGACCGGAATCGGCTCCGGAAAATCTCTCTCTCTCACAGCCCACTCTCTCTCTTTATTTACTTTTTTTTTCTACGCCATCTTTCATTTTCTGCTTTCTTACACACACACACACACACACATATATATATATATATATATTCCTCTTTTACATTAACAAGAGGTGGAATGAAAGAAAGAAAAAACAAGAGGTGTTATGTTCTTAGTATGCGGCACAATTTGTAAAGGTAGAGGTGTCTTCATTACAGCAATTGCCGTGGCCACTAAGAAAGAAAAATCGTTTAGTTAATTCAATTAGGTTGAAACTTGTAACTAGGGTATAATTAATTAAGACTAGTGCTAATTAATCATAATGAATAAAACTTGAGTAAATTAATTATAATCATTTAGCTATGATTAAGATTTATTTCTATGACTAATTATCTTTTAATACTGTTGATGATAAACCATCTTAATTAAGAATTTAAATTGAGGTGTTTATCTACTAAAAAAATTTGGGTTGCTTAAATTTTATTTTAAATTTGCTTATGTGTTTGGATTCTTAAATTTTTGATTTATCTAACCCTCACTCTCATCTAATTAAAATATTTAATTTCCCGAAAGCTAGGATGTTACAATAGAGATTATGAAGATGAATCACATGAAAATGCATGATAATGATGATGATTATTTTTTCTCTTGCATGTTTATTTGTTGTATGATGGTGATGTGTACAAAGATATTAAAAGCAATAGTCTTTTTTTTTCATGTTTCATTTAAATATATTTGTATTGTTTTTAAAAAAAGAAATTATTGCGGTATTTCTTAAAAATTTAAGTTGTAGAGATATAATAATAATAATAATAATAATAATAATAATAATAATAATAATAATATCAAGTATTAAATATAAAAAAAACAACACTAATATGAATTTAATAATTGTTTCAACGTTACAATAATATAATATTATAATAATAAGTTTTTTTTCAAAATTTACTTTTCAAGGCAATAAGAATTGATGAAAAAGTATATCATATACCATGCCACAATTTGTGGAATCCCTTTCTAACACAAATATAGATATAATTATTATTTATTAATCGAGTATTTTTTTTTTTTTTGGTTACTATTAATTGAGTATTTCAATATAATATATAATATAATATAACATATAATAATATATACATCTAAAATATAGGATTTCGTCAAAAAAATCTAAAATATAGGATATACATTTTGGTCAAAAAAGATATCATGTTATCATATTTTTTATTCTGAAAATATAATTCCTATCATGCAAATAATAACAATTATGGCCATGCTTAAAAAATTATGGCTAAAATAAATATATGATAGCCCTCCAATAAAATAATTAATATTTATTATAATCATCCATTTTGATTTATTATCAATAGTCTGAAAAATGAAATTTTTATCTTTCATTTTTTAATTTAATATTTAATGGTTACCTTTCACCTGCTAAATGAAGATTCTTGTAGTATACAATTTATGACTCATTAAACTTAATAAATAATAAAATAACATTCCTAAATAAAAAGACTGCTTTGAGAATCAACATTTATAGTAATTAAATCAATATTTACTATATATGTATTTATTTATTTATTTGAGAATAGTATACATATAATTGATATATTAAAAGAATTAAAAGAATGCTTTCACCAGACATTTAATAATAAAAAATAATGGACATTAAAGTTGCCGATCTTCTACGATATAACAATTATAAATCATGAAAAATTAAATTTATAATTGACTAATATTTTGGCTTAAATCAAATAAATTATTTTTAAAATAGTTGACACAAAATATCATAATTAAATTCTCAAAGTTTTACAAATAAAAAAAACAAATCATATAAATTAAAATAACAAATAAATTAGAAGTAAATCATCCAAATTAATTTTAAATTAATGTTTATCACTTTAATATAATAATTTAATAAAAAGTATTTTTAATATAATTCGAATTTAAATTTAAAATCAAATCTAAATTGTCTTTAATAATACAAAAATAATTTAAATGTTATGCACCGACACTGTAATGTTTTTTTTTACACTATCAACTAAATTGAAATCATGGCAAGTGTAACTTTTAATATAATTAATATAAGAGTAAAATATTTTTTATGATATGTAAGTTTTTGATTGATTGTGAGTATAAAAAATCTTTACACTTACAATGTATTCCAATTAAATCCTAAAAAGTTTAAAAATAACATCAAATTAAATTGTGACTAAATTATTGAAATGTATAATATGATATCATATTATGATATATATCACATTTTCTTTGGTAGGGCTTACGTCAAAAGAAACAAAAGAAACAAAGAGAAAATTTTCCGGGGTATGCATGGAAGCCTAGACGAGTCAAATCAAATCACTTAAGATAAGACAAGCAAGAGTACCCGGCCTAGAAGACGGAAATATAAGGAAGCCAATATTATAAATATTACCTTTTTATTTTTTTAAAACAGGAATTGGAATATTACCGTATGATTCTATCCTCAATGCATTCAAATTGATACTAAAAATATAATGGATTTTTAGCAAAAAAACAATATAATTGATTTATACATAAAATATCATATTGAAATTATAAATCTTATATAAAGAAAGTGATCAACTAGGAGATTTAATAATTAATTAATTTAATCATTATTACTTTATAATTAATATAATTATCATGCAATCAAATGAATATATACTTATTCTCTCTCTCTCTCACACACACACAAACACACTTATTTATGTGGAATCAATCTAATGATTTTATTTAAAAAAATAAAAAATGAGATAAATTAAAGATGATACTTACTGGGATGCAATTGATTTAGAAAACTAAATTTAGAATGTTCCACTAATCATTTATTCGTCTACATTCTAATTTGAATATAATATAATATCAAATTTTAAAATTAGAAAAATATTCTTTTAGTTTATTGATTAGTTAATTAAATTTTGATAATATTTGATATGGTGTATAAAAAACTCATTATAGCTAATGATGTATAGATTCAAATTAAATTTTTGAAATTTTTATATGTTGAGTACAAGGTGTTTTTATTCTCAATTTTGCATGGGAAATGATTCAAATTTTTATAGTTTTTAAGATGCTTTTTAGTACAAATTATCAAAAAGTTTTTATATATTTAATATAAACTATTTTATAAAAATATTCAAAAGTAATGTACATCCCGTGCATGGCACGGGTCAAGAACACTAGTTGATAAACAAATTGATATGACAAAATGAAAGTCCTTATATCGTGTGTTAGTGTATTACAATACCCGTCTCTCAATAGAGATATGTCAAGAATTTTTAGAACTTAATAACAGTAACATGCTACTTATAAAGACAACAATAATTGAAAATTGAGAAGCCTAAGAAAAAATGAAGTTCCTATAGAAAAAAATAAGCATCATGATAATATTGTCAAATATTAGGCTATATTAGGTACATAATATATAAGGCTTTATAAACCTTACACTAATGTAATAAGTGCTTTTTACGTCAGTTAAAATTGATTTTATACGTCAGAATATTGTCTGACGTAAATACAGCTGACGTTAATAATTAATATTTTAATGTCAGTTGTTTAAACAACTGACGTTACAGGTTTTATTTTTAACGTCAGTTTCCTAATACAATTGACGTTAATAATGTACTGTATATTTTTTAAAATACTATTAACGATAGTTGTTTGATACAACTGACGTTAATAGATTTTTTTTAAAATTCAGTTTTAAAATATCACTCCCCTCAGTTATCCCTGTAGTTAGTAAATATCCTAGTAACACAGAATATCACACACATTACAGAATTGCAAACACTACCCTTAAATTTCAATATTAACTAAAAGAAAAGAAATATACAAAGTAACAATGGGGGGACTTAAAACCAAAACCCATGTATAGGAAAAACATAACTATCTACTAGTATATATATATAAATTTTAGTCTCTAATGTCTAAAAACAAAACTACCAATCTAAGTATATATATAAATGTTATTAATTAGTTTCTAAAGTCTAACAAAAAAAACTATTCATCTAAGTATTACGGAGGTATCTTGTCAATTCCTTTTTCAGTGCATACTTGAAGAAGAATTCTGCCAAGCGCATCCTCAAGTCTCTAAACTCATCTTTTTGAAGAGGCAATTGGTTGTTAAATGCCTACACACATTCAAATAATAACAATAACATTAACGCAAGTCATCACCAAAACTATAATATATAATTTAACAAGTTGTTTAAATATTACCTTCTTCCATCCATCCGTAATAGATGCGGAGACTATGTTCAGCATATGAGGCATCACATAATAGCCGCACGACCACCCGTCAGGTTGAAATCGAGACTACAAACAAAATCAATTTCAATGTCAATTAAATATACATATAAATTAGTAATTATAATATTAATTATTTGATAAATAAACTATCAAACCTTGAGGATGATCCAATCAGGATTTCCTTTAGCCTTAGAAGTCATACTTCTCCCGTTGGCGCAACTTATGCTACTCGCCTTCAGCGTGCTATCATAAACAAATAATCATGTCAATTAACAAATTCATATATCATGTGTGTAATGAACTAAAAACAGCTGATATTAAAACTTAAATTAAATTGAAGATTAGTTACTTACGTATTTACAACTTCCACCACCTCTTGTGGCGGGTTTTGGTGGAGAGAGCAGAAGAATACGACAGTATGTGCCACAATGCACGGGACATGTGTTGCTTTGAATGTTTATATAAAATATTTGAAATTTGAAATTTCTAATATATATGAATAAGAATTTTGTAAACTTATATCTTGTTATTGTGTTACCCGTGTGATGCACGGGATACAATGACGATTGACTATGATATAAAGAATACTAAGCAATCATATGATCACCTTCCCCACAGTAACAAAAAGGGAAGAGCCAGCAAGTTTCCACAACAATGGAAACAGTTCTAAATCATTTATTGTATGGTTTACTGTCCAAAGACACGGGAATAAAATTTAAAAAGTATTGAAGTTTAATAGAGATGAAAATGCAAACATGTGCAAGCAACTCTCAATTATAGAAGAGCACCGTGGATCAACTTTTGTGGAATTTTCAGCTTTTGATTCAAGAAACCTTACAGCTCCAATCACTTGCAAGCATTCCAAAAAAATAAATAATAATCATATATGTTAAATTAGCAGCCTTAATAAATCTCCATGCTTGTTGTCCTCTGCTCCATTTGCTCTATCTAAAGTATCCCCTCATGTAGCATTAGATAGTAGAGGAAAAAACTTTAAAAAAATCATGTGATAAATTTAACAATGAAAATATACATGTAGCAAATTAACAATGAACTTTCTCAACGATGTAATTTAACAACAGCTAGCAAATGAGAATTCTGATGACTAAATATACAGCCTAAAAACATGGTTCAACACTCAACAGCTAAGAATAAAAAAAAAAACCAAGGAATTTTCAAGGGATGTACCACTCCCATGCTTTGCAATAGATGACGGGAGTGAAGTGCATTGAACTCATGGCTATAGTTTGGAACACCTCCCTTTGCCCACCAACTCTTTTAAACTCAACCTCAAACTAAACAATAATTAGTGAAACTTGGATACTAAAAGAAAGGCAGCTATATAGTGTAGCATCAAATTAGTAAAACTTGGATTATCTAATTAATTTACTATCCCATTTCCAGAATTTCTCAAACAGCACAATAATTAGCCTCAGCCTGTCATCTTTTAGCTTCACAATAATGATTCTAGCCATCTTTTTCTCTATCTCATTTTCTTTCTTAGTTGACACTCCAACAAAGGACATATATATGCTAAAGTGAAAACATGAGCATAAAGTTCCACTTGTAATATGCTACAATCTGCATAATTACTGCAGTCAGTTAGCGTAGATCAGAGGTCTTTCAAAGACATGTAGTTGCAATAATTACTGCAGTCAGTTAGTGTAGAGATCAAGGAATGATTTTGAATGCAAACTTATATGAATTTAGGGATATTTAATTTAATTAGTTTAATCCTAAACATCTAGGAGATTATCCAGTTGAAGAAAACATGAGTGGATAAGAATCAAGAACCAACATCGATGAAACAGACAACATAAAAATTTCATGACTTCAGCTCCCAATGCAAGACAGCTTCACTTAAAAGTCTTTCCCTAAAATATAAGATAAGAAGTATAGAGAATAACAATAATATATTAAGCAACATTAGGTACAGGCTGCATCATCAAAGCTCCTTATATTAAGTAAAATGATCAAGAGCATCAAGAAAACAAATCATATATCCATAGTGCTCAATCCTGATAATACAAAATAAAAATTATAATTTTACTAATATGTTTATCCACAAAAACTTACAATAAATACTCAGAATAAAATATAGTAATAAAATCCGACAACTTTAGCCAATGTTTGGTTGCTATCTCTCATCTCCTGACTCTCAAGTATTGGTTGTTTTGCAAATCAAAGTTGCAAGTTCCCGTTGGACACATTTACAAATGAAGCATCAAGCATATTTTGGCCAAAAGTATTAAAAACAGAACTCATCAAAAAACTAACTTACCATTTTTGAATGAAGACAAACAAAAGAATATATTTAAAAAGAAAAGGTAGCCTTTTTCTATGTTGTTTACTGAGTATCATTTTTGAAACTAATATCTATCCTCAAATTCATTGTCCATCTAAAATCCCAATCTAAGAGGAGGGGAAGGGAAGACTTGTACTTGCAATGACTCTTGAAGGCTGAGACAAAATCAGTTCAACTAACAATTGAGCTCAAAACCCAAACTTCATTTTCACCAAAAATAAAATAAAGTACAGAAAAAAAATATCAAAGTGAGTACAATACCATCCAATAACCTCATCTAAGTTCTTCTGGAGACACCAACAGAGCTGCAAGTAGCAGGAAAAAAAAATCTACCTAGATCATAAAGCACTCTACAAAGAAGAGAATAAATAGACACAAACAAAGAAGAATGAAATGAAAATCAAATGCTAAGTATTTCATATCAGGTTCATTAATTTCACCGAAAATGAAATGTTAAGTATTTTATCAAAAATCTAACACACGAAATCCTAAATAATCAACCCACGAAATTGAAATCAATTTGAAAGAAAAGCATAAATTAGAAACAAAAAAAGAAGAAAATGAGGAGAAAGTGTAAGTGTTTTTCTTACCCAACCCGTCACCGAGAAAAAGAGGAAGAATAAAGAGAGAGGGAAAGAGAGAATAAAGAAGGATTTTCTTACCCAACCCCATGTTGCTGCCATGATAAGATTCAAATGCTTTTTCTAATCCATTTTCAGCATCAACTTGTACGGCTACATAAAATCCCAAAAAAAATAGGAGTAACAAAGAGGAAGCAGAGAAATGGGGAGCGGGGAGAGAGAGAGAGTTACGAAGGGAGAGGATTTGAACAAAGTAAATCCCTCTTGGAAGCCTCATTCGCCAAATGCTTCATGATCCCTCCGCTCTTTATCCTCTTATCTGGGCATTGAAGAGTGAAGAAGGTGAAATAAAGAGATAATCCATCCCTTTCTTCAATGCATAGAATATCAATTTGAAATTTGAAAAGTGTTATGTAGAGTCATGTCCATAACAACTGGCATTGGAAACAGCAATTTCAAACCCTAAACTGGAGTAGCCACAAAGCAACACGTGTCCAGCACTGTTGTGCTGGACACGTGTTAGTGGGGAGGGGAGCTTGAGTGGTGGCCAACGTTCGATGTGGTTACTGAGAGCAGAGGGACAAGGAGAGTTAGTGCGCGATAAGGGGAAAGAGAGATGTCAAGTTATTGCAAAGAATGAGTGGGAAAGACAAAGTTAGGGTTAAGAGTGTACCTCACGGTGGTGGCGAAGAAGCCCCCGCGATGGTTGTGATGGAGAGGAGCTCGCGATTAGGGCAGAGTGAGAGTGAGAGTGAGCGTGATGAAAAGAGAAGATCAGAGACGTACAGAGCGAAGTGAAGAAGGCGCGCGGGTGTAATCGCTATAATCAAAAATAAAACAATACTTTACGTCAATTGTTTAATACAACTGACGTTAGAAGTCATTTTTAACGTCAATTGTCTTAAACAACTGACGTTAAAAGTCATTGTTTAACGTCAATTGTATTAAACAACTATCGTTAAAAATAAATATTTTTTATTTTAAAAACACTTTTAACGTCAGTTGTTGAAGACAACTGACGTTAAAAGTGTATAAGTTTTTGCAAAAACATTCATTCCTTTGACTACTGTGCTACTTACCCATGCACCTTGTAACTTAATCCTCTTAATGAACATTAAGTTTATAGATCAGTTTTGAAGAAAATCAGGTAGTCTCTCTTCTCTATATAAAGTACCATTCTTCTGTATCAGTCTGTAATACACCCTCTTATTTTCCTCTATATTTCGTGTGTTTTATATTCCTTCACAATATGACTCTATCATATTTGAGATTTTTGCTATTTCTTCCTATACCTAAACTTAAAGGTTTCTGTCTTAATGGTCAAAAAACTTCTGAGGTTGAGTAAATCACATAACATGGATGGTAAGGTTGAGTGAATCATATAATGCGATTCCCTCACTTTATTTCATCCCCTTCATCCCTTTCACTCCGCTTTGGCAGCAAGTGATTGTGGATTCAGATGGAGCATCAAGGACTTCAAATGAGGGAGGGGATGCATCCATTGGAGTTTCTGAGGACGGGACTGAGAAGAAAATGACGTTGAAGCAGAAACTTTTTTATATTTTAGGGCTATGTTGCAGAAATTTTTTATCTTTTAATCATGTAATTGTAACTTATGAATCACTTCAATGAGATACGATTTGATTATACATATAACTTGTTTTATGTTAAGTGTTTATTTATTTTAATTTGCACAAGAATTTGTTTACTAATTCAAGCTAATTAATTAAGATTAAAAATAAACTTATTTAAAAAAAAGATTAGAAATAAACTGCACTATATATGGAGTGATCTGCGTTAAGAGTGACAATAGGGAGATGATAACGAAAGAAAGATAGGAATGAGTTTCAGATAGGAATATAGGATTATTTACTTCAGTTATTTATTTAACTGAAGTAAAAATCACACTTTTAACATCAGTTGTATAAACAACTGACGTTAAAAGTGTTAATAATTCTTGCAAATCACTTTTAACGTCAGTTCATTACACAACTGACACAAATAGTGATTTAATATTTACAAAACTGTCACCGCCTCATTTTTAATGTCAAACATATGGTCAACTGACGTAAAACGTTCCCGTATATTACATTATTTCCACTAGTGTTAATAAGCTAGCCTCCCAGCCACCATACAATATTCATACTAGAGCAAAATGAGACAACATCAAGAATTTGCCACATAAGAAAGCAGTAACTTGCCAGGAAAGGTAAAATAACAAAAAATTATCAATAACAAACGTAGGATGTAATTATTATATAAAAAAATTTCAACAGTGTGTTACTCATTAGTGCTCATTAAGCAACTACACCACTTAGACTCCAGGAATTGGATACTGAATAGCGAGAGCTTCAACTTTCCAACATAACTCTGAAACCTTATCCCCTAAAGGAAATTCAGGAGATGATACAAACTTCATAAAATCTTGGAGCTTTGTTTCTGAGGTCAAAATTTTGGCTTCAAGACTTATCTGTAAACCCTCATAAATGAAGTCTGCAATTAATGAAAATTCTTTCTCACCAAGTCCTCTGGTTGTCACTGCAAGTGTTCCAATGCGAATGCCTCCTGGAACTAGGGGTTTTTTATCACCTTGTGTAATTAGCACATGTCAGTAAATAATGAATTATAAACATCACAAATAATAATAAAAAATGGAAAACTAAATGATCCACAACAAACATAAAGAGCCTCACCAGGCACTGAATTGTTGTTGAGGGTTATAGAAGCCATGTCAAAGATTTTTTCCACCCAAGCACCATCAATATCCTAAAAGATGTGATGCCGATTAATATGACATTTATCCAGAGTAAAAGAAACAAGGTACCACTCTCCATACCATATTATGCTCATGACGGATAATATATCAATATGCAAAATTGTAATACCCCGATTTTTCTGCTTTCTAAGATCGATATAAATATAAATAAACGTTTATATTTTTATCTGAAACTTAGGAAAATGATTTTGTGAAAACCAAAGTCATATTCATATCATACTTATTTTTATAAGTATACGGTGAAATTTTTGAAATTCAAACGCAACCCGGTCTGCGTTTTTACTGATAGAAAGATTTTACTGATCATAAAACCTAATTTTGACCCGAAAATGAAATGAATAGATTTTATATCTCATTTCCAACAATATAGGTTATTTTGAAAATTTTCAAAATAATTAGGTTTTATACTCGATTCGGGCGTAAAACCCTAATCGGAAAACCGATGGAGTCGGAAACGGAACTGCAGAGACCTGTCAAGAGATTGGGACAATGAGTCATACATGATGACTCATGGAGGATGAGTCACCAAGCATTTATGAGCATTAAATGCTAGTAATCATGACTTTTAGGTGAAAAGACCAAAATACCCCCAAGCTTTCACGGGTATTAACCAGACACATATACGCACTTTTAATCACTCATTTTACATGGTTGTAAACCTCCCACATCTCCTCAAATTCGTACATCCATATATACTTAACCATACCTATTTCGTTTTGCTTTCGTTTCATTATTTTCCTCTCAAAAACAAAAATCGGGTAAATGACAGAGCTGCGTACGAAATTTCCTGGAACCACTAACGGATATGATCGGTGACTCATTAGTGAGTCACTATGTGTGGCTCAAAATCAGTCACACCTCCATCAAATGCGAGCCACATATTATTAACCATGATTAGCCAAAATAACCTTAGTTAACTATTAACTATGATTAGTCATATATTAATTTAATATTCACAAAGCCCATTATTTGGACTCTAAGGAACCAAACAAAGCCTAAATATAAGTCTATGTAAAGGCTCAAAACTGCAGCTGCCCTCTCCCCACTTCTCTTCATCTTCCTCACCAAGTTTTCTCCATTTTCTCTAAGTTACAAAACTCATAAGAACACCGAATCTCCACCGAAAGTATGACCCTCTTACTTTCTGAAACTTGTAAAACTCTCAACATAAAAGTTGTTCATATTTCTCTCTTCTTTCCAACAAGCTAAAGATCATCAAAAATGGATAAGTAGATTGGGAGATATACTCAAAATACCGAAACTGCCCAGAATTCTCAGCAACAAGCCAAAGTTTGTGATTTTTGGATGAGTATATTGTGAGATACACTCACAATACCATCACACCCTCAAGCTGTCCAGTTTTCAACTTAGTGAAGGTTAATCATTTTCTTCATTTCTTCAATCTTCAAGAGGTAAAAGCTCATCTCCTTTATCATCTAAGCTTTCATCTTCATGTATTTCTCATGTTTATGCCATGAATCATATTTTTCCATTTCTAGATCTACAACTTTGAAAATTTATAGAAAATCGTAGAAAAATCCTTTTAAGTGAAACCAATTTCTATGATCTTAGTATCCTCTCTATATTTAAGATCCAAGAGGATGCATTCAACAAAAATTTCCTTCCCTTTTATCCTAGCTTGGCCGAATATACCCATAAGTGGGTAAGGAAGGATTTTTGTTTCAACTTGTGTAAATGATGATTGATTCATGATATCTAATCCATTTTATTGTTGACTCAAGTGATTAGAAGATCAAAACATATCCTAACCTATTTTTGTTGTTGAGGCCGAAAATCTTAACTTTGTGGTTAAGAATGATTTTGATTCAATTTTGTTAAATGAGCTTTATTTATGCCTTAATCTTGCTTAAGGATCATTAATCCATGAGTTGAGAAATTTTCAACATTCTTAGCCTAATTAACCCATGTTGGCCGAACCTAAGTATATAGGTTAGAGTAGAGTTTATTTTAATGTTTAACTTGTTGTGTTGTGATTTGTCATGAAGGATTAAGTGATTGTTGATTGAATTGATTTCGTGGAGGAAACCGAATTCGAATTAGAGAACAATTCGTGAAGAGAAATTTTGAGTCTTCAAGAGGTAAGGGGGGACTTAGCTGAGGGATTTTTCCCGATAATTATATATGTGATTGGTCTATGATTTGTAATATTTTATTTGAGATTCTTGGTGGTTGTTTAGCTTTGTGTTAAGCGGTGATTTTATCTGTGGTTAGTTACTGCAGTTATGTATTATAGTGCTTTGATGCATGATCTGCCTGGATTAATTGTTATAATGCTATTGATAAATTGTTGATGTTGTTTGTGGATTGAAAAGCCTGACAGTGGTCGGTGCTTAGTTAGTAATGAGGTTTAAATTGTTAAAAAGTTTTTTTTTACGGGATGCTGAGTTTTAATTAATGAGAAATAGTAATATAATATTACTTAGGTTTTTGGTTAATTGAAAATGAGAAAAGTTGAAAATATCATTATTTTAATAATTTATTGGTGTAAGATTGAACTATGAGTTACAGTGAGGACGTAACCGTTAAATTATTTTTGTACTGTTAATTTTTATGTGGATAGATCCAATATATTAAAAAAAGTTATTTTATGAAATTAATCTTCGATAATAACTTACTTTTGATTTTAGAAAATTATTTAAATGGAAAAGATCAAGTTTTGACTTAAAACGTTTTTAAAATGCTAAAAGACGGTTAATTCCGAAAATATTTACGAAAAATATTCTTAAAAATAGCAGTAATCTTTCACACATGGATTTAGTTTTAGATCACCTCTTTTCATGTATTGAAGTTTTTCAGAGAAAGGTTTTCAGAAGAAAATGAGTTTCTTAGCAATTTGATAATTTTATAAAGGAATTTATGGTAGAAATGAGTTTACGAAAGATTTGACGTTTATGAAAGAGTTACAACAGAAATGATTTTCTATAAATGAGTTTTACTTAACGGTTTATTTGTTAGTCATGATATCTTGATGATATTCATGTTTCGATGTATTTGTTAGTCATGATATATGAATGATATCCATGTTATAGTTTATTTGTTAGTCATGATATCTGGATAATATTCATGTTATAGTGTGTTTAGTAGTCATGGTGATATTCATGTTTTAGTTGACCATTGTGCCTTCATGGTCAATGTGCCATTTAGAGTTGACCATCGTGCCTTAATGGTCAATGTGCCATTTAGAGTTGACCATCGTACCTTAATGGACGATGTGCCATTTGCTTTGTTGACCATCGTGCCGGGATGTTTGGGAGATGTGCCATTTGTTTGTTGACCATTGTGCCGGGAGTTCGGATAATGTGCCATTATGTTGTTGACCATTGTACCAAGAGTTTGGACAATGTGCCATTCAAGAGCCTGATAGACTCATTTATTTGGTGAGTGAACCTCCGGGAGATTAGGTATAAAGATTAGATGTTGAACTGTGTAGTGTCATTAATCTCTTTTGTAAATGACAATGACTGTTAGAGTTTTAATGAAACTCATTGGTAAATTACTTGTTAAATTATGTTGTTATGACTATATATGTCTATATACTATTTTGTGTGTTACGCATGTAGTTATCATGCTTATATCCATATATTGGTGTCTCACCCTTACAATATATCAGGTTTTACTCGTTTTTGTTGCTGTACCTTGGTAGTGCGGTAGATGGTGCGGAGGAAGTCTTAACTTCAATCAGGGATACTAATCTTGATCCTTGAAAAGGTCGGTAATAGTGGTGAGAACTAAAGAGTTCTTCCATTTGGTGTTTTGTATAGTGACCAGCTTAGGAGTCTTGGTTGGGTTGTAGATTTAAAAAGGTAATTAAATGTGGTGTTGTAAGTTAAGTTTTGGTATAATTTTCTCTTTTTGAAAATGGATGCTCTTTGAGAAAACAGTTTATGTCGTGGTAACCTAGTTAAGAATGCGTTAAGATATTCAGTATGATCTCACTGCTTTAATGTATGTACCATGTTTCCATAGTTTTTTGAAGCAGAAAATTTTTACTCCCGAGTTTTCTGGCCTAAAGTAGATTAATTTTTCGAAAGCAACCAACAAATAATTTTTTTAATTTATTGCCGCACGTGTTACAAAGTAATGCCCAGGGGGGTTACAGAGTCGTATTAGAGCTGGTCGAGTCTTTCGGGAACCTTGGGGAATAGATCTGTTATGTTTTTGTTGTGTGATCTCTAGTTGGGTCTTGTTTGGATTGTTTCCTTGTCGAAACAATGTGTGTTAACACACAAGTATGTGTGTTTTGGTGGGTTCTAATTGGATCGAGATCTTGTGGTAACCCATGAATTGTAGATGATATGTTGATTGAATTACTTCTTAGAAGTAATGTGTTTTGATGTCTTTGAGTATTTGACTCTGTAGAGTCTAGTATGTTGTTGGTCTTTTTAGTTGAGATATAATGTGTATGACTTTTTGAAGAACAGAGGTTCCTTAAATAAATTTATTCCAGACTCTTTTCTATTAATGGATGTGACTCAACTTGGTTTTGGGTCAGATCATTTCCTTTCCTAAAGTTGTTATTTTAAGAGTTCCGGATATTAAAAAGGGAACCCTCTCGATAAGAGGAGTTCTCCGTCATTGATTTTCTAATCCACTTGAAGTTCTCGTGGAAGAAGGAACTTTTATTAGAGTCATGGTTGTAAATATGTTTTAGCTATGCATTTTTGCACTCATGAACCTATTAAAGAATCTTTTTGCATTTGGGACATTCCTGTATTCTTTTCAGATCGACAAAGTTTTTCTATAAACTTTCTTGTGAAAGTAAGACCTTGGTATTAAGGAAATCTTGTTTAGTTTTGAGTCCCGAATTTCGAGGACGAATTTTTTTTTTAAGTGGGGTAGTAATGTAACACCCTGATTTTTCTGCTTTCTAAGATCGGTATAAATATAAATAAATGTTTATATTTTTATCTGAAACTTAGAAAAATGATTTTGGGAAAACCAAAGTCATATTCATATCATACTTATTTTTATAAGTATACAGAGAAATTTTTGGTTAGAAATTCAGACGGAACCGGTCTGCGCTTTTACTGACAGTAAGATTTTACTGATCAGAAAAACTAATTTTGACCCAAGAACAAAATGAGTAGATTTTATATCTCATTTCCAACAATATAGGTTATTTTGAAAATTTTCAAAATAATTATGTTTTATACTCGATTCGGGTGTAAAACCCTAATCGGGAAACCGACAGAGTCGGAAACGGAACTATAGAGACCTCTCAAGAGATCGGAACAACGAGTAATACGTGATGACTCATGGAGGATGAGTCACCAAGCATTTATGAGCATTAAATGCTAGTAATCATGACTTTTAGGTGAAAAGACCAAAATACCCCCAAGCTTTCGCAGGTATTAACCAGACACATATACGCACTTTTAATCACTCATTTTACATGGTTGTAAACCTCCCACGTCTCCTAAAATTCGTACATCCATATATACTTAACCATACCTATTTTGTTTTGCTTTCGTTTCATTATTTTCCTCTCAAAAACAGAAATCGGGTAAATGACGGAGCTGCGTACGGAATTTCCGGGAACCACTAATGGATAGGATCGGTGACACATTGGTGAGTCACTATGTGTGGCTCAAAATCAGTCACACCTCCATCAAATGTGAGCCACATATTATTATCCATGATTAGCCAAAATAACCTTAGTTAAGTTAACTATTAACTATGATTAATCTTATATTAATTTAATATTCACAAAACCCATTATTTGGACTCTAAGGAGCCAAACAAAGCCTACATATAAGACTATATAAAGTCTCAAAACCGCAGCTGCACTCTCCCCACTTCTCTTCATCTTCCTCACCAAGTTTTCTCCATTTTCTCTAAGTTACAAAACTCATAAGAACACCGAATTTCCACCGAAAATATGACCCTCTTACTTTCTGAAAATCGTAAAACTATAAACATAAAAGTTGTTCCTATTTATCTCTTATTTCCATCAAGCAAAAGATCATCAAAAACGGATAAGTAGATTGGGAGATATGCTCAAAATACCGAAACTGCCCAGAATTCTCAGCAACACACGAAACAGAAGAAAGAAGGCCCTTTTCACCCCTGTTATGATCCGAACCAAATGAAACCTTCAACACCAAAGTTGTTCCATTTCTTATTATCTTTATAACAAGCCAAAGTTTGTGATTTTTGGATGAGTATATTGTGATATATACTCACAATACCATCACACCCTCAAGCTGTCCAGTTTTCAACCTGGTGAAGGTTGATCATTTTCTTCATTTATTCAATCTTCGAGAGGTAAAAGCTCATCTTCTTTATCATATAAGCTTTCATCTTCATGTATTTCTCATGTTTATGCCATGAATCATATTTTTCCATTTTTAGTTCTAGAACTTTGAAAATTTATAGAAAATCATAGAAAAATCATTTTAAAGTGAAACCAATTTCTATGATCTTAGTATCCTCTCTATATTTAAGATCCGAGAGGATGTATTCAACAAAAATTTCCTACCATTTTATCCTAGCTTGACCGAATATACCCATAAGTGGGTAATAAAGGATTTTTGTTTCAACTTGTGTAAATGATGATTGATTCATGATATCTAATCCATTTTATTGTTGACTCAAGTGATTAGAAGATCAAAACATATCCTAACCTATTTTTGTTGTTGAGACCGAAAATCTTAACTTTGTGGTTAAGAATGATTTTGATTCAATTTTGTTAAATGAGCTTTGTTTATGCCTTAATCTTGCTTAAGGATCATTAATCCATGAGTTGAGAAATTTTCAACACTCCTAGCCTAATTAACCCATGTTGACCGAACCAAAGTATATAGGTTAGAGTAGAGTTTATTTCATTGTTTAACTTGTTGTGTTGTGATTTGTCATGAAGGATTAAGTGATTGTTGATTGAATTGATTTCGTGGAGGAAACCGAATTCGAATTAGAGAACAATTCGTGAAGCGAAATTTGGAGTCTTCAAGAGGTAAGGGGAGCTTACCTGAGGGATTTTTCCCGATAATTATACGTGTGGTTGGTGTATGATTTGTAATATTTTAGTTGAGATTCATGGTGGTTGTTTAGCTTTGTGTTAAGCGGTGATTTTATCTGTGGTTAGCTATTTGCAGTTATATATTATAGTGCTTTGATGCATGATCTGCCTGGATTAATTGCTATAATGTTATTGATAAATTGTTGATGTTGTTTGTGGATTGAAAAGCCTGACAGTGGTCGGTGCTTAGTTAGTAATGGGGTTTAAAGTGTTAAAAAGTTTTTTTACGGGATACTGAGTTTTAATTAATGAGAAATAGATATAATATTACTTAGGTTTTTGGTTAATTGAAAATGAGAAAAGTTGAAAATATCATTATTTTAATGATTTATTGGTGTAAGATTGAACTATCAGTTACAGTGAGGACGTAACCATTAAATTATTTTTGTACTATTAATTTTTATGTGGATAAATCCAATATATTATAAAAAGTTATTTTATGAAATTAATCTTCGAAAATAACTTACTTTTGATTTTAGAAAATTATTTAAGTGAAAAAGATCAAGTTTTGACTTAAATGTTTTTAAAATGCTAAAAGACAGTTAATTCCGAAAATATTTACGGAAAGTATTCTTAAAAGTAACAGTAATCATTCACACATGGATTTAGTTTTAGATCACCTCTTTTTCATGTATTAAAGTTTTTAAGAGAAAGGTTTTCAGAAGCAAATGAGTTTCTTAGCAATTTGATAATTTTATAAAGGAATTTATGGTAGAAATGAGTTTACGAAAGATTTGACGTTTATGAAAGAGTTACAACATAAAGGATTTTCTATAAACGAGTTTTAATTAACGGTTTATTTGTTACTCATGATATCTTGGTGTTATTCATGTTTCGATGTATTTGTTAATCATGATATCTGAATGATATTCATGTTATAGTTTATTTGTTAGTCATGATATCTGGATAATATTCATGTTATAGTGTGTTTAGTAGTCATGGTATCATGGTGATATTCATGTTTTAGTTGACCATTGTGCCTTCATGGTCAATGTGCCATTTAGAGTTGACCATTGTGCCTTAATGGTCAATGTGCCATTTAGAGTCTACCATCGTCCCTTAATGGATGATGTGCCATTTGCTTTGTTGACCATTGTGCCGGGACGTTTGGACGATGTGCCATTTGTTTTGTTGACCATTGTGCCGGGAGTTCGAATAATGTGCCATTATGTTGTTGACCATTGTACCAAGAGTTTGGACAATGTGCCATTCAAGAGCCTGATCAGCTCATTTATTTGGTGAGTGAATCTCCGGGAGATTAGGTATAAAGATTAGATGTTGAACTGTGTAGTGTCATTAATCTCTTTTGTAAATGACACTAGTGCAATAAGTGCTTTTTACGTCAGTTAAAATTGATTTTTTACGTCAGAATACTGACTGACGTAAATACAGCCGACGTTAAAAGTTTAACTTAACGTCAGTTGAGAACTGACGTTAAATATAACACTATTAACGTCGGTTCTTTAACACAACTGACGTTAATTTTGTCAAAATTAACGTCAGTTCTTTAACAAAACCGACGTAAATTTTGTTAAAACTAACGTCAATTGTTATCAAGAACTGACGTTAAAGGTCTTAATTTTAACGTCAGTTGTAATAAACAAGCGGCGTTAATAGTCTATTGTATATTTTTATAAAATACTTTTAACGTCGGTTGTATGATACAACCGGCGTTAATAGTATTTTTTTTTAAATTCAGTTTTAAAATATCACTCCCTAAGCCATCCCCGCATTCGGTAAATATCCCAAGTATACGAGAATATCACACACATTACAGAATTGCAAAGGAAAAATGGAACAATGATCCATATGTATGACTGTTCAAAACAATATATATTTATTAACATAGGTTATAAATGTATACTAAGTTTAAACTACCTATATCAATATCCCTTCGTGATGATCATCACGAGTGGCATGTACATCGTCCACCTGTGTCTCCTCGATTATAGTAGGCATGTTTGTTGAAAAAGAAGGAGTCTCAGGAATATCAAGATTTGAATCTTCATTTTCATCACTACCATTATACATGCTTTTTCCTTGGAGAACCACGGACAACCTTTTGTTAGAAGGATCAGGGATGTAGAACACTTGTTTTGCTTGGGAAGCCATTATGAAAGGTTCATTTATATGACCTAACTTGTTGAGGTCTACCAATGTGAACCCCAATTCGTCGGTTTGTACACCACCGTTACTATCAACCCACTTACATTTAAATACCGGCACCATAAGCTTAGTGTAATCGAGCACCCAAATATCTTCAATATATCCAAAGTAAGGTGTCGGTCTTTGTGAATTGGGTTTTGTGTCCTTTGCACTAGAGAAGTGCATTGCTTCGGCCACGATCATAACCCCACTATTTTGCATGGTACTCTTGTTATCTTGTTCCTTTGTATAAAAGGAAAAGTTATTTATGTCGTATCCGCTCCAACATATGATGTTGAAGTTAGGCCCACGTGCTAGCCATTTTACGTCATCAGAAGCAGTACTACCATCCTTAAGCATTTCTTCCTTGAACCATGGTAAGAAAGTCTTGTTATGCTTGTTCAACAACCACCTTTCTCTCATTCGAGGGTTTTCTTGATTGACTTTTCTTTTATGTTCAAATAAGAAAGGCTGAACACATTCGATGTTGTTCAATACATACAAATGTGCTTGAAGCACTTCCTCCCGATCCTTCCTATTAATTCTTAAGCCATGTGTACCCTTACCTTGACATCTGATCTCATCATGCCGAGGCTTAGGAACCCCTATAGGATCCGTGTTATGAAGGTAGTCCGAACAAAACTCAATAGCTTCTTCTGCAACATACCTTTGAACAATAGATGCTTCCGGACGATGAGGATTCTTCACGTACCCTTTCAAGATCTTCATGTAGCGCTCAACTGGGTACATCCATCTCAGAAAAACCGGCCCACATAATCTAATCTCCCTCACCAAATGAACAATTAAGTGAACCATTATGTCGAAAAAGGAAGGAGGAAAATACATCTCCAATTGGCACAAGATTGTAGCAGCCTCAACTTCCAAGTCATCCAACATACGGGGGTCAACGACTTTGCTACATATAGAATTGAAGAATGAGCACAACCGAGTAATGGCATGTCTCACATTTTTTGTAGCAATACCACGAATAGCAACGGGCAGAAGTTGTTGCATCAAGATGTGACAATCATGAGACTTCAAGCCAACCAATTTAAGATCACTAGAGACAAGCCTCTTCATATTTGAAGAGTAACCATGTGGAACTTTGATGCCCTGAAGACACCCGCAGAAACTTTGTCTCTCTTTTTTTGACAAAGTATGACATCTTTGGCGGCAAATAAGTTCGCTTACCATCCTCAACAACCGGAGCTAACTGCTCTCGTATACCCATAGCAACGAGGTCGAGACGAGCATTCACACCATCCTTTGTCTTGCCCTGAATGTTGAGAAGCGTCCGATCATACTATCACACACATTTTTCTCCACATGCATCACATCAATGCAAGTGTCGACATCAAGCTTGCGCTGATATGGAAGATCAAAGAATATCGACCTCTTCTTCCATGTGTTTTTCTCAACGACTTTACCTTTCTTTTTGGACTTGCCGAATATAACATCGATGTCCTCTACCCTCACGATAAACCTGCTCTCCAATTAAGGCCGCGCGACGCTTCTCTTCGTCTCTTGGCATCCATTAAAAGCTTTTTTCATCTTACGATATGGGTGATCACGTCTAAGAAATCTCCGATGCCCAAGGTAAGCCGTCTTCTTTCCATGATGCAACCGAGTGTATCACGTGCCTTCTTCACATATAGGGCATGCTTTATGCCCTTGACACTGTCTAGAACAAGTTATCGTATCTTTGGAAAGTCGTTGATGGTGCAAAATAACATGGCACGAAGCTTGAAAGTCTCATGAGAATACCCATCAACTACATCAACACCTTCCACCCACAACGTTTTCAAGTCTTCAATCAAGGGACCTAGATAAACATCTAAGTCATTTCCCGGTTGCTTTGGGCCCGAAATCATCATAGACAACATCATGTATTTGCGCTTCATGCACAACCAAGGGGGCATGTTGTAAATCACCAACAGAACAGGCCATGAACTATGAATACTACTCATGTTACCATAAGGATTCATTCCATCCGTAGCAAGTCCAAGCCTTAGGTTTCTTGGCTCATCGGCGAAATCCGGAAACATAGTATCGATATTCTTCCATTGAATAGAATCAGCATGATGACGAACCTTTCCATCACGTTTCCTCTCATCATTATGCCATCTAAGATTCTTCGCATTTTTCGCATTGGCAAACAATCGCTTGAACCTTGGAATTATTGGAAGATACCACAACACCTTCGCAGGAGGACCCTTTTTTCTCACATCATCAACATCATCATCATCATCACCACCCTTCACTTTGTATCGTGATAACCCACATTTGGGGCAATCGTGTTTGTCTTCATGAACACTGGTGTACAATATGCAATCATTGGGGCATGCGTGTATCTTCTTATACTCCATACCCATAGGACACAATACCTTCTTGGCCTCATAGTTACGGTCAGGCAATGTGTTGTCCTCCGGAAGCAAGTCTTTCAACACTTCAAGCAATTCCGTGAAGCTTTTATCGCTCCAACCATTTCTCGCCTTCACACAAACCAATTTTAGCACCGCCAACAACCGTGTATGAGTAGTACACCCTGGATATAAAGGCTTATCCGCATCACCGCACAACCTATCATACACATGCGCTCGATTAAAAGATTCTTGTCCAATATCACGGATCATGTCCTCTACTCGATCATCCTCCATATCTACGTCAACGTCCTCACTTTGGAAGACACTCGCCGTATTACTACTCAACAACATATCACCATGCCATATCCATCTTGTATAACTCAAGCAAATCCCTTCACAAATCAAATGAGTACGTATATCCTTCACCGTACATTTCCTCGTATTCAAACACTTGACACAAGGACAACAGAACATTCCATTACTATTAGGAACATTCCTTTGAGCAAATTCTATAAATTCTCCCACCCCCTTCAAATACTCAGCACTAGTACGCTTACAAACCATCCAACTATGATCCATAACTAGATAGGTCCTGTAGATATACAAAACATATATATATCCAATATAAGGACAATACGGGATATTGAAAACTATAGTTTTTAAAGATTAATTTCCAAGCACTGGTCACGGCCTGACAGTGATGTCCATCACGACCGTAACGTGCCAACTGAACAGACCATGCCATCACGTACAGGCAGAACTAATCACGGCCTAGCCGTGATTAGCATCACGGCCGTGACAGATCAACCAGCAGAGCAACATGCACTCAAAACCAAAAACAGAGACGTACATTCCAAACAACTCAAACTCACGGTTTCAAGTTTCAACTACTGACACTACAGTTTCAACATACACTCAAAACCAAAAATACAAAAATGTGCCCTAAATACTCACCAGAAATAGGTGCTCACGTGGTGGTGGGGAGGGGAGCTCGAGTGGTGGCCAACGTTCGATGTGGTTACTGAGAGCAGAGGGACAGGGAGAGTTAGTGCGCGGGAAGGGGAAAGAGAGATGTACGTCAAGTTATTGCAAAGAATGAAGGGAAAGATAGAGTTAGGGTTAATAGTGTACCTCACGGTGGTGGCGAAGAAGCCCTTGCGGTGGTTGCGGTGGAGATGAGCTCGCGATTAGGGTTACTGTCTTTGGGTGAGAGTGAGAGTGAGGGTTGAGAGTGATTTAGGGTTGAGCGTGATGAAAAGAGAAAAGAGACGTACGTACAGAGCGAAGTGCAGAAGGCGCGCGGGTGTAAACATATTAAAACAACATCTAACGTCAGTTGTATTAAACAACTGACGTTAAAATTAATTTTTTAACGTCAGTTTTATTAACAAACTGACGTTAAATATTAATATTTTTTTAAAAAAACACTTTTAACGTCCGTTGTTGAATACAACTAACGTTAAAAGTGTTGTGTCTCTGTATAAAGTAACATTCTTCTGTAACAGTCTGTAATACTGCCTCTTCTTTTCCTCTATATTTCTATTCCTTCACAAAATGGCTCTGAGACCTGTGTTAATTGAGTGACAACAGGGCATTTCAGATAGCTAGGGATATAGGATTATTTACGTCAGCTATTTATTTAACTGAAGTAAAAATCACACTTTTAACGTCAATTGTATAAACAACAGTCGTTAAAAATAAATATTTTTTATTTTAAAAACACTTTTATAACTTCAGTTTTATTCAACAACTGACGTTAACAGACCTATGTTAAGAGTGACAACAGGGCGCGCATCTTAGATAGGGATATAGGATTATTTACGTCAGCTGTTTATTTAACTGAAGTAAAAATCACACTTTTAACATCAATTGTATAAACAACTGACGTTAAAAATAAATATTTTTTATTTTAAAAACACTTTTAACGTCAGTTTTATTCAACAACTGACGTTAAAAGTGTATAAGTTTCTTCCTATTCCTTCGGGCGTTTTCTTTTCTGTACGTTTATAATATATGTCTGTCAACTCCCAATGCGCCTTGGAACCTAATGCTCTTAATGATCAATTTAATTTTTTAGCAACTTACGACGCCTAGTAACTTCATCCCCTACTCCTATAAATAGCTTCCTTCCTTCCTTTAATTTTAATTTTCTGCTTCACAATATGGCTCTGCCATGAAGATTAACTTCATCACTCTTTCTTCCTATACCTAGACTTAAAGGTCTCTGTCTTAATGGTCAAACAACTTCTGAGGTTGTGTAAATCGCATTACATGGGTGATAAGGGTGTGTAAATCGCATTATGTGAATTGCACACACCATCATCCTTCTGGAGAATCAACAGCTACAGTTCCAAAACCTCAGCTTTGGAACCAAGTGGCTGTTCCAAGAATATTGCTGAAACAGATCGAGTGCACCCTTCACTCTGCCACGGCTCCAAAGTGACTATGGATTCAGATGGAGCATCGACTTCAAATTAGGGAGGGGATGCATTCAATGTTGGAGATTCTGAGGACAGGACTGAGAAGAAAATGATGTTGAAGCAGAAACTTTTTTATATTTTAGTGCTATCTTGCGGAAATTTTTTATCTTTTAAACATGTAATTGTAACTTATGAATCGCTTCAATGAGATACAATTTGATTATACATATATAACTTGTTTTATGTTAAGTGTTTATTTATTTTAATTTGCACAAGAATTTGTTAATTTACTAATTCAAGCTAATTAATTAAGATTAAAAATAAACTTTTTTTAAAAAAAAGATTAGAAATAAACTGCACTATATGGAGTGATGATCTGCGTTAAGAGTGACAACAGGGAGATGACAACGAAAGAAAGATGGGAATGAGTTGATTATTTACGTCAGTTTTTTATTTAATTGAAGTAAAAATCACACTTCTAACGTCAGTTTTATAAACAACTGACGTTAAAAGTTTTAATAATTTCTTGCAAAACACTTTTAACATCAGTTCATTAAACAACTGACGCAAATAGTGATTTCATATTTACAAAACTGTCACCGCCTCACTTTTAACGTCAGTCCTTAAAACAATTGACGTTAACAGTGAATTAATGAAGTCTGATATTTACAAAACTGCCACCGCCCCCTTTTTAACGTCTAGTTTTTGGTTAACTGACCTAAACATTTACCGTCTAATGTATATTTTCCACTAGTGTGACAATGACTGTTAGAGTTTCAATGAAACTCATTGGTAATTTACTTGTTAATTCTGAGTTATGTTGTTATGACTATATATGTCTATATACTGTTTTGTGTGTCATGCATGTAGTTATCGTGCTTATATCCATATATTGGTATCTCACCCTTACAATATATCAGGTTTTACTCGTTTTTGTCGTTGTACCTTGGTACTGGCAGTAGATGGTGCGGAGGAAGTCTTAACTTCAATTGGGGATACTAATCTTGATCCTTTTTCAATCAGGGATACTAGTCTTGATCCTTGAAAAGGTTGGTAATAGTGGTGAGAACTAAAGAGTTCTTCCATTTGGTGTTTTGTAGAGTGACCAGCGTAGGAGTCTTGGTTGGGTTGTAGATTTAAAAAGGTAATTAAATGTGGTGTTGCAAGTTAAGTTTTGGTATAATTTTCTCTTTTTGAAAATGGATGCTCTTTGATAAAACAGTGTATGTCGTGGTAACCTAGTTATGTATGTGTTAAGATATTCAGTATGATCTCACTGCTTTAATGTATGTACCATGTTTACAGAGTTTTCCGCAGCAGAAAATTTTTACTCTCGAGTTTTCTGGCCTAAAGTAGATTAATTTTCCGAAAGCAACCAACAAATAATTTTTTTTAATTTATTTCCGCACGTGTTACAAAGTAATGCGCATGGGGGTGTTACAAATATCATGTCTTTTCATATTAAAAGGTATGTCATAAATTTACATTGCACTGCAACTTAATGAGAAAAGTGAAGCTGACAACTAAGCATTTCATTCTAAAACACACACAAAAGAAAAAGAAAGAGCAAGAGGCTTACTAACGGCCTTAGATCGACAAGAACCAGGTGATTATCACTACCACCAGAAACCAGTTTATACCCGTGCTCAATTAATCGGTTAGCAAGAGCTCTACAATTAGAGACCACCTGCAGGATGGTAATTGTATAAGTTCGTTATAGGGAAGTCCGTATGCTCAATTCTAGCCAATGATGAAAGGAATATACCTGGTTTTGGTAAATTTTAAAATCTGGAGCTTGTACTTGCTTCAAGCAAACTGCTAATCCTCCAATTGTATGGTTATGAGGACCACTATGGATAATACCAAACTATCAAAATCACAAACTAGGAAGATAAAGAAGATAAAAGCATGTAACTCCATAGGTGCATAGGATGAAATCCTCGGATCTTCTCAATCAGAATAGCTAATAGAGAACTAATTAGAGGACATTTCTAATTTACCTGCAGACCGGGAAAAACATCATTGTTAATGGCAGACTCCAGATCAACTTCATGCACGAAATCTTTTTTGAAGAATATGATACCACCTCTAGGACCTCTTAAAGACTGGAAGAAATATCTAATGGATTAAGTCACAGGTGTGTTAATTATGACAAAGAAAAGTATATGCTTCATAGTTAGTGGCCGAAATTGCTTGAAATTTTGTAGGGGCAAATGATTAGAGTTTACGTAGGTAAATAGTAATACAATTATTAAATAATACTGTAAAACAAAATCATGTTAGTAATACATCGAAATTAACTCCCGTTAATTAAAAAAAAAAACTGGTCAACATTGATTAACAACCTAAGCTTAGGAGTTAGGACTTTATACCGAGTCATAAATTTTGTTTCATTAAGTTTATATTATAATATTCTTATAATTAAAGAGAGAACAAACAAAATATCATGTATAGGTTAACTTATATTGCAGGTTTGAAGTACCATTAACTTTTTGTCGTTTCCTAATCATTTAGGACACACACTGGAACTTCGTTGGCATATGGCATACTGCAATTTAAGCATGAAGCGATAGCTAACGCAACAAAAATAATATCATGCATAATAGATTGCTTGAGAGATAAAAAAATTCGAGAAACATAGAAGAGGCGCTCCTCTATGCCTCTATTAAGTTCAACCATTGGTTTTAAGTAAAGCTAGCATTATGTTTTTACAAAGAAAAAAGAAATTCCTCTTCTCTTTCATTTTGAACCCAAAAATACAAAGCATGACATAAAATATGAAGACAAATCTTGTGAGTTGTGGTCGTCACAATATCACAAAACTCAAAAGGATTAGCAAGCACAAACGCAGCAACAAGCCCACTTATGTGAGATATATTCATCATAAGAAAAACGCCCACTTCATCTGTAATCTTTCCATGCATATAATATGTAATCAGCCTTTTTATCAAGAAAAATAATCACATCATATGTGAAAACATATAATTCCAGAAAATGCGTGAGTACGACATACCTTTCTCATGCGAGGATAGTCAATGTCTCGATGATAAGCACTAGCACGGGCAATAATAAGTTTTGGTCTGAAGAGATTAGCAGTTTTCTCCAACGTATCATAATCAATAAGATCTGTTATGATTCCAAAGTAACTTAAGAGATTATGTTATCCCACAATTAGCCAATACATCTGCAAAACATTAGAAGACAAATTGAACCCGTTGATTCATAAAATCAGTAAGGCTTAGATTCAAAATAAATTGATGAGCATGATACACGTGTTTTAGGTGTCATGAATCCATGAGACAAATGTCCCCCATGAGACAAGTCCAAACCCTGGTAACTTACCAAAATACATTAGTGTACTGTCATTTTGGAATAGTTAAAATCAAGAGAGTGGAAATTCCTTTACCATTATTAGATCATGCGGTTTAAGAATTGCAGTGTACACAGCAAAATTAGCAGGGGGACCAGATAATGGTTGAACATTTACACCCCAATTCTTTCCATCTACATGAAATGCAGCCAGTGCCCTTTCTTGACATAAGGTTTCAAGCTCATCAATGTACTCGTTGCCACCATAGTACCTTATATGAATAATAATAATAATAATAAAATAATGAGAATTCAATCAATGTAATTACAGAAGCGGAAAAAGGACGAAATTAATAAAATACTCATTTATGGAAGAAAAGGGAGAAGTAAAGGAAGAATCTACCTTCTACCATGTAGCCCTTCTGAGTACTTGTTTGTAAGGGATGAACCAACTGCTTCCATCGAACACTGCTCTAGATGTAAAATTCTCAAAAGCAATGAGATCAAGACTTTTAAACTGTCGGTTCTTTTCCTTGTCAATAATTGCACGAACCTCAGGATCAACTTCACTCAAGTCATAGTCCAGGAAGCTGCTCCGATCTCCTGATATTAGCATGTATTCCATGGACAAAAAAGATCATCCTTAGGGCATAAATTTCAATATTAGTGTATTGATATAATGATATCAAAAGATTGAACTGAAGGAAGATATTGAACACCAACCGAGAGAAAAGAGTGCAGAAACAATATTCCAAATCAGCTTCATTACAATAAAAGAAATTAACTCAACCATAAGTCAAATATAAGGTTGTTGATGTTGTTATACTTATATTACTTCATGTTAACACCATAAGGGACATCACTTTCAAAACATTGTGCCACAAAACAAGATATCTACGATGAATGTAGAAGGAAAAATAAAGAATTTAGAAGATCAAATACTCACTAATAAAGAGAAAAGGAATCTATCTAGTCCACTGATAAGCCTTTGGCTTATCTAATTTTATAACTAGTGAGACCACGATTTTTATGCTAAATGTTCGAATTTAATCTCGTTTTCATCCAAATTAGATTTTGTTTTCTTATTTTAGTTATTTTTGAGTCAAGATCTGCATTTATTTAATTTTAAATATATTTTAAATAATTTTTCTTATGTTTGACATTTTACTATTCTTAGAGATGTATCATGAATAAAGAAGAAGGATTTACAATTGAATTAAATTTTGCAAGTGAAAAAAAAAAGAAAGAAAGAAAGATGAAGAAGAAAGAAAGAAAGATGAAGATAATTGCTAGATGATAGCACATTGAAGGAGCAAATTATAGAAAACAATTTACATGGATAATATTTGGTGGCCCACGTGAAGATATATTGCAAATTGAAATGGCGTGAATGAGGAGTTGGAATTGGCTTCGAATTACCGCAGCGGGGGCCACGCAAATACAATTGGAATTGAATTATAAGATTGAAGATTTGCATTGAAATGTAATAAAAAAAAAGAAGATTTGCATTGAAATATATATAAATGAGGCAGATACGCACGAGTAGGGGTGACAAAATGATTCATTTGTCCACCATCTATCCAATCCATCATGAGAAAATTCATCCAATCTATCTATTAATAAAAAAATAATATAAATGGATTGGATGGATTGGATTATTTTTTTAGTGGATGGTTTATGATCCATCCAATATTTTTTAAAATCCATTGGACCAACAATAAAAAATGTAATGGATCAACTTTTATTCATTTCAAAACCAATTTATTTTTTTCATATTATTTTTCACCAAATAAAAAAAACCTCCATTTGTAATAGAAAAATGACCGTGATACAAAATGGTCGTGAGATAGAGTGGAGAGAGAGTAAAGATAGAGAGAGAGAAGGAAAAAAAGGAAAAGAGAGAAAGGGTAGAGAGAGGAAGAAAGAGGAGAGCGATGATGAGATTGAGATAATTTTTTAATTTTTTTTACAAGTTATTTTATTTTTAAAAATATTTTATGGATGGATAAAAGAGATATAAAATTATTGAATTTCTTAAAATAAATTTTAGTGGATGGATTGGATATTCATCCATGAAAAGTTGTTAATGGATGGATCGGATGGATTTTATTTAATGGATCGTGGATGGATTGGATTTTTTTTAATAGATTATAATGGATTAATGGATTGTTTTCAATCCATCCATTAAGATCCGAATAAAAATTTATCCCATCCATCCATTTGCCACCCTTACGCACGAGACAGATGGAGAGTCGTTGTTGCGCAGTCCATAAAAGGCGACGCACATTACCAACGCACATTACCAAAGTGGGGAGCGCCACATAGCTTCAGAGGATGACTGGAAATTTTTGATTGTTATTTCTTTTCTCCTTCTTATTTCTTTTTTTTTTATGGTTGAGTAATTATTTTGTTTTTAGGATTGGGCAATGCTCTTTGACATTATTATGATGAATATTTGATTTTTCTCTTTTGTTAATATTTCACTCATTGATTTGGTTCTTATTATGCTTCATCCATGTAAATTGATTGATCACCTTTTTACATGTCTTAGATATTCTAGAGATGAACTGATGAGTGAACTTAGGTATTGGATCTATAAGGATTGAACTTAGGACTTAAATCACGAGGGTTGGAAACGATCCATGAGGAGTTCAATTTAAATATAAATTACCACGAGAGTAGGAGTTGGTTTAATTGAGCACGGTTCTTGTATCTCGAGATGGAACATGAACTAAGTTAGGATGATTCACCTTCAATTGAGTTAGATATTAACAAAGGTATAATCAATTAGGATTCATAATTGATCATTGTGATAGTCTCGGTCCTGGAAGCTCTCTTCTCATATTTAAAAACCCAAAAATATTTGATTTCTTTTATTGTTTCTTTTATTTTCTTGAAGTCTATTCACACCTATTTCTTAGTCTAAATAGTTGTTTAATTAGTGAAGTGGTACTTGGTTTCCCAATCCCTAAGTTCGATACTCGGTTTCTCACCGTTTTATTATTACTTGCTTCGATCCGGTATGCTTGTCGGAGCATATCAGGTTTTTGGAGCCGTTGCCGAGGATTGGCACTACCAATATCATTAGTAACAAAGACAGCTACTTTAGACATTTTTTCTATTTTGTATATTTTTTACCTTTTCTTTTGAGTTTTGTTTGTGTTAGGTGGATGCCATACATGGACCATTGTTTCTGTATGAGCCGAGGTTACAGAGTATCACAGTCCGGCACCCAGAAAACATCAACCTCGGTCCCCGAGCATCAAGCTCGGCCACTCGAACTGCTCACCGAGTTGGAGGACGTATATATATATATAGGCAGAGTATGAAGCTCGGCCAAGGGCCTCACCTGGCCTGAAGACAGAAAAATGAAACCGAGTTCCTGAGCTCGGCTAACATCGTGAAAGCTTTTACACTTCATCAGCTCAAAGCTTGGGGGGCTTGTGTACGGGCCGAGGTTACTAACCCGGTCACCGAGCTCAAGTATCCGGCCCGGTCCGGAAATTAAAGATAATAAATCAAAGATCACTTATTGATATTAAATCCTGATATTATCTAAAATAACCTTATCTGGTTAAAAGAGATAATATCCCTTAAATTAAGGAATCATATCTCAAAAAGAGATACTAAGAGATAAATCAAATCTCTAAAAGATATTAAGAGATAAATCAAATCTCTAAAAGATATTAAGAGATAAATCAAATCTCTAAGAGATAGGAGAATCCTATTATAAAAGGAGGAGTACCCCTCATAAGAAAGACACTTTTCACTGAACGCCGGTGACTCTCTCTTAAGCGTATTAGAGAAACTAGCGTCGACCAAGAGACTATCAGAGAGTCATTGCTCCCTAGTATTCGTCCGATACAAAATTAAGAGATCGAGATCACCACGGCCAAGGGTTGAATCAAGAACTACGTCCGACTTTGATTCCCTTCGGGATACGTAGGACCAGAATTATTGAATTCTGTCAAGCCTAAGCCTAAAACAACCCCAATTATTCATCCTTGGTTTGACATTCACGGCGAGGCTCCGGTAAACCGGATCTCGGCAGGAACATTTTGGCGCCCACCGTGGGGCCGAGGCGAAACTTTCCCAGGTTCCACAAGAAACGCTCGATGGTGACCCCCCGGAATGGACTGCGAGGAGGGGGAACAACATGAATCTTGAGGACCATGAAGCTTCGGACGCCCAGAACCACGACAATCATCTTTTCTCCCCCCTCAGTGAAGATAACCCTCGGTTGGAGGAAACTATGGAGCAACTCAAGCAGCTTCGGAAGGAGAACGAGGAGATACGGGCACAAAATCAGAAGCTTTTGAAAGCCCGGAAAAGGGTAAGGTCCCTGACACCTTCAGACGGAGAGCAATCCTCACCCGAGGCCGGCCAGAAGGATCCTCTGGCGCACTCTCCTCGGGGCACTAAACTAGCGTCCAAGACCAAACCCCTCCCGGGGCTTCAGAAGTCAAGTCCCACGCAGAGAGGACTAGCCAGAGAGGAAGGACATCGGACCGACGTCCGAGGCTGCCCTTCACCGAGGACATTAATGAGGTAAACGTGCCAACCCATTTTAAGCCCCTTAACATAGACAAATTCAATGGCACCACAAATCCAACCGAGCATGTAGAGTCCTTTATATCCTCAATCTACTTGGTGACTGACTCGGAGGCCGTCATGTGCAAAGTTTTTCCAACTACCCTGCAAGGCCCATCTCTGACCTGGTTAACAAATCTTCCACCTCGGTCAATTGATTCTTTTGATGTGCTCATAACCAAGTTCACTGCACAATTTGCGGCAAGTGGAAGGCACATAAGGCACTCAGTCTCACTGGTAAATTTCAAGCAGGAAATGAATGAATCACTCAGAGATTACATGGCTCGCTTCAACGCAAAGCAGATCCTGATTCCCAATATGAGCTCGGAACTCTGCCTCCACATCGTCATGGCCGGTCTTAAGCCAGGACCATTCTTCGAGTACCTATCTCGGAAGCCACCGAGAGATTTTGAGGAGCTACAGGAAAAGGCTACAGGTTTCATGAACTCAGAAGAGATGCTAGAGTTTAAAAGGAGAGAAAGAGGTTACGAGGACAAGAGCTCAGCCTCGAACAAAGACAGAAACAGGGGGTCTGACTCACAAAGGACCCAAAAAACCAATGAAAGAGAATTCCCGCAGAGGCATTCCAGGTATCCATCTTACACTCCGCTGAACCGATCTCGGGCAGCCATCCTTCAGTAGGTGTGCAGAGCAGAATTGCTTACCTTACCTGAACCGTCCAAAACATCGGACAATACTGACAGAAGCAAAGAATGCATGTGGCATCAGAACTATGGACATTCCACTGAAGAGTGCAAAACACTCCAGAAAAAGATTGAGGAGTTGGTGCAAGCAGGTCGTCTTGACCGTTTCGTCCGCCGAGATGACAACGGAGGCAGACGACCCGGTCGAAGACAACGAAGACACGGTCATGATAACCGAGACCGAGATGCAAACTATAGAAGAAATCATCAGGACAGAGATCGCCTGAACAACCAAAGGCCCCCCATCGAAGAGCCAGAGAGAGGAATCAGGGGGGTCATCAATACAATCTCGGGTGGATTTGCAAGAGGAGGAACAACAAGCTCAGCTCGGAGGCATCATGTCAAAGCCCTTCGATCTGTTAACACGGTGTCTGGAAGGTCTCCAAGAACAAGTCCCCCCATAACATTCACAGATGATGATTTCCAAGGGGTAGATCCAAACCAAGATGACCCGATGGTGATAACGGTCGAGCTGGCCAACTTCTCGGTCAGACGAACGCTTATTGACCAGGGGAGCTCGGCCGATATTCTCTACCTTGCAACCTTCAAGAAGCTCGGAATCCCTGAAAAGCTGATAAAAGAGCAGGAGGACAAGCTGGTAGGGTTTGCCGGGGAACAGGTCAAGACCCGAGGGTATATAGATCTCTTAACAACGTTCGGAGAAGGCAGACTCTCCAAGTCTGTATCAGTCAGGTATGTTATTGTAGATGCCACCATGTCGTACAATATCCTTATCGGAAGGCCGACGTTGAATGAGCTCGAGGCAATTGGCTCTACCCCACACCTGACTATGAAATTCCCAGCCGACTCAGGGGAGATAGTTGCAGTCCGAGCTGACCAAAAGCTAGCAAGGCAGTGCTATGTGGACAGCCTGAAGGTTACCCGTCACCAGGACGACCCAAAGAAAACAGGGGATGGTAGAGCAAAGGTGGTAAGCTCGGTCAGCTCCGTAAATTCAGCAAGTTCAGTCAGCATGGTTGAGCTGGACCCAAGGGCAGAGATGTATGAGTCCAGAGCCGAACCAACGGAGTCTTTAGAGAGGTTCCAGTTAGGAGCCCATCCTGAACAGTGCACCCACGTCGGTAGCCAGCTGGACCCCACACTCGGAGAGAGGCTTCACACGGTCCTAAGAAAGAATGCTGACCTGTTCGCCTGGAAGACATCGGATATGCCGGGCATAGACCCTAACTTTATGTGCCATAAGCTGTCTATATGCCCCGAAGCTAAACCTGTAACTCAGAAAAAGGAAACTGGGTGAAGAGAGGCACCGAGCAATGGCCGAGGAGACTTCTAAACTGCTCAAAGCAAACTTCATCCGAGAGGTGAAATACACCACTTGGCTAGCCAACGTGGTATTAGTCAAAAAGGCCAACGATAAGTGGCGGGTGTGCACCGACTATACCGACCTCAACAAAGCATGTCCAAAGGATTCCTATCCCTTACCCAACATCGACAGGCTGGTGGATGGGGCCTCAGGTTACAAGGTTTTGTCCTTCTTGGATGCATATTCCGGTTACAACCAGATCAGGATGTACCCCCCCGACGAGGAAAAAACAGCGTTTATGACTGATGGGGTTAATTACTGTTACCGAGTAATGCCCTTCGGCCTAAAAAATGCCGGGGCGACATATCAGAGGCTTATGGACAAGGTTTTCGCCGGTCAAATCGGAAAAAACTTAGAAGTGTATGTTGATGACATGATCCGAGCCAGCACCCTACCGACCTCGAGGAAATCTTCGGCCAACTCAGAAAGTACAACATGAGGCTGAATCCAGAGAAATGCTATTTTGGTGTACAGGAAGGAAAATTCTTGGGGTATATGCTAACACACCGAGGCATCGAAGCCAATCCAGATAAATGCAAAGCCATCATGGAAATGCGGAGTCCTCGGAATGTGAAGGAAATTTAGAGGCTAGCCGGCCGATTAGCCTCCCTATCCCGCTTTCTACCGAAGTCTGCAGAGAAGGCAAGACCTTTTTTCCAGCTCCTGAAAAAGCCAAAGGATTTCATTTGGATTGAAGAATGTGAGAAGGCATTCGAAGATCTAAAACTCTTCTTAGCATCTCCCCCAATCCTCACTCGGCCTCAGCTCGGTAAAGATCTGTACCTATACCTCTCCGTCAATGATTATGCAATCAGTGCAGTAATTATCCAGGAAGAGGAGGAGCAACAGATGCCGGTATACTATGTCAGTAGGATCTTGAAAGACACGGAAACGCGATACCAAGTAATTGAAAAACTGGCTCTCGCCTTAGTTATGGCAGCTCGGAGGTTACGACCCTATTTCCAATCTCACCAGGTCATCGTCAAGACGGATCATCCGATAAAGCAGGTACTCAGGAAAACTGATCTAGCCGGACGAATGATAACTTGGTCAGTGGAGTTGTCAGAGTTCGGTCTACGGTATGAACCAAGGGGGCCCATGAAAGCCCAATGCCTCTCTGATTTTGTTGCCGAGCTTTCTTCCAAACCGAGGTCAGAATCCTTCATCTGGCTCCTATATGTTGATGGGTCATCTAACTTGAAAGGAAGCGGGGCTGGAATAATTCTTGAGGGACCTGATGACCTAATCCTCGAGCAATCTTTGAAGTTTGGGTTCACTGCTTCAAACAACCAAGCAGAATATGAAGCCCTTATTGCCGGTCTATTGTTAGCCAAAGAAATCGGGGTCCGGGAGCTAAAATGCAAAAGTGACTCCCAGCTTGTAACGGGGCAAGTCTCGGGCAGTTATCAGACAAAAGACCCCCAACTGACCAAATATCTCTGCAAAGTTCATAGCCTCATTTCTGAATTTGAGCATTTCTCCATTGAGCACATACCTCGAGAAGAAAATTCCATAGCAGACCTGCTGTGCAAATTGGCAAGCACCGAGAGGGTTGGCCAACTAAGAACTTTCATTCAAGAAAACCTCCTTGAGCCGAGCATAAAGAATGTCGAGGTGACGGTAACCGAGCACTACGATCGGGGCTGGATGACTCCAATCTGGGAGTACCTAGCCTCGGACAAACTGCCAAAAGATCAAAAGGAGGCAAGGCGAGTCCGCCTAAAATCTTGTCACTACACCATCCTAGACGGTGAGCTGTACAGAAAGGGATTCTCCAGGCCGTTACTAAAGTGCCTCACAAAGGAGCAGTCCGAGTATGTAATGGATGAGATGCACCGAGGAATCTGCGGAATGCATTCAGGTGGCCGATCTCTGGCGGCTCGGATCCTATGAGCATGGTTTTACTGGCCAACAATGAGGCTCGATTGCTCTACTTGGACCAATAGATGTGACCCTTGTCAGAAGTTCGCCAACATAGCTCGTGCCCCAGGAGAAGAGCTCCACTCCATGTTCTCACCCTGGCCCTTTACCATGTGGGGGATGGACATAGTCGGTCCTTTCCCAATGGCCAAGGGTCAAGTCAAGTTCCTCCTGGCAGGGGTAGACTACTTCACCAAATGGATTGAAGCAGAGCCATTGGCTACAATAACTGCGAAAAAGGTCCAGAATTTTGTGTGGAAGAATATTATATGCAGGCATGGCCTCCCTTATGCAGTTGTGACAGACAATAGAAAGCAATTCACCGATAAAGAGCTCGGAGAGTTTTACTCCGACCTCGGAATTAAACACAAAGTGACCTCGGTTGAGCATCCGCAAACAAATGGCCAAGCAGAGTCAGCTAATAAAGTTATTCTAAACGAGCTCAAAAGAAGGTTGGGACAATCAAAAGGGGCTTGGGTTGAGCAGTTACCAAGCATTCTGTGGGCTTACCATTGCTCACCACAATCCTCAACGGGAGAGACACCGTTCAGACTAACCTATGGAACCGATGCAATGATTCCAGTTGAACTCGGTGAGCTCTCCTTTTGAAGGCAGCATCACAATGAAAGTAAAAATGAAGAAGAACTCCGAGCTGAGCTTGACATGGTAGAGGAAGTCCGAGATACGGCAAGAATCAGGGACGAGCTGTGCAAGCAAAAAGCAACTCGGAAGTACAACTCAAGGCTGCGCCCAAGGGAATTTGTCCAGGGCGACTTATTACTGAGGCTGCAAAGCGACACAAGAAAAGACTCCAGGGAGGGTAAGCTCGCGGCAAACTGATCAGGCCCATTCAAGATAGCAGAAAATCTAGGAAATGGTGCCTACAGGCTGGAGGAATTGTCAGGAAAGTCGGTTCCCAGAACATGGAACACTTCTCACCTCAAATTTTATTTTAGCTAAAGTTAGAAGTGATGCACTCTTTTTCCTATCTCGGTCTTTTTCCCATGAGGTTTTGGCCGAGAAGGTTTTAACGAGGCACACTAGGAAAAATAAATAAAAGTTTATTTTTATTTTTTCTTCAGTTGAGCTATTATATTAAAACTGTTAAATCCTAAAGAGGCCACCCGAGCCTATACAGGTGCTAAATCCTAAAGAGGACACCCGAGCCTATACAGGTGCTAAATCCTAAAGAGGTGCTAAGTGCTAAATCCTAAAGAGGTGCTAAATCCTAAAGAGGTCACCCGAGCCTATAAAGGTGCTAAATCCTAAAGAGGTGCTAAATCCTAAAGAGGTCATCCGAAGCCTATAAAGGTGCTTAAATCCTAAAGAGGCCATCCGAAGTCTATAAAGGTGCTTAAATCCTAAAGAGGTTGGCCGAGCCAAAATTGACCGATCAGGGTCGAAGTGCCGAGCCTATAAAGATGTATCAAGTTAACATTGATCAATCAGGGTCAACGTACCGAACCCATAAAAACATCAGAAAATTTACCAAGTGCAAATAAGATTCACAAGTAAAATAAGAAATTTCATTAAGATAAAGGGGAAAGTCCCCAAATACATAAAGTTTCACAAAAAACAAGATATTTCCTAAACTACTTATAGAACTTTAGGAATCGAGGTCCTCCTCGGCATTGGGAGGGATGATGTCAATCTGGCCAGGTTGGCCCACTTCACCTTCAGGTCCCTCCTCGTCCAATTGATCCTCGCCCTCTTCTCCATGAGTTGCGGCCTCATCCTCATCCTCCAGCTCGGCCAATGGCACAAGGATCCCGTCTCGGTTGAAATCCTTGTCCACATCGGCACTGGAGAAGTAGGCAGTAGGGTTGAAGTGCTGGAGTTGTTTCACGGCTCGGGAGAAACCGTTAACATGCTCCCTCATGATTGAAGTCTCAGATTCAGCTAGATCAGCACGGAGCCTCTGACTCTCCTCCTTCTCGGCCTCCAGCAACTTCCGCAGCTCCTGACTGGCTTCCTTCTCGGCGTCCAGCCCTTTCACTACATTCTGAAGGTTAAGTCGGTCAATTCTCTCCGCTTCTAGCTCGACTGTAAGAGTAGCTCGGCCTTCTTCCAGCTGCATCTTCTGGGCCTTCAGCTGACCGATGACCCGGCCTTGCTCCTCACACTTGGCCAGGGCCTGAGCAAGCTCATCTCTCACCCTCAAAGCTCGGGCCGCATCCGCCCTCATCATCTCCATCTTCTTCGCGCTATCAATGAAATGTTGGCTCCAGAAGCGTGTGATTGAGGCAATACGGAGAGCATAGGCGCCGGTCGCCTCCATACTTTCCTCAGGGCCTTGTTCTATCAACAACCGGGCATCGGACGGCTTCAGCACCTGGCCATCAATCAGGCCAGCAGGATCGAACTCATTGCCCCAGAGCGAGCTGATCCCCGGATTACAATTACCGTTGTACCATTTGGTGTCCGAAGAGAGATCGGTCACCAGAGGAGCGTCACTCGGCCGGCTACCGGAAGGAGGAGTCTCTCCGATCATCAGCGGGGAAGGAGAGCTTCCAATCGGCACCTCGGGCTCCAGGTCAGCCCTCGTCCTCTTCGGAGGACGAATGTTCAACTCGGAAGCTTCAGCAAACTTCTTCTTTTTCCCCTTAATATTGGCAGCGGCAGCTGATCCGCCAGCAGCCGACTTCTTCATCAAGGCCTTATAGTTGAATTTTCCCATTATCACTGCAAAAAGAAGAATAGGTTAGATACAAACACATGGCTGAACTGGTAAAATACCCAACAACAACTACTTACAATCAAAGTCGGCTTGCCGAGTTGATGACTTAGGAAGCAACAAAAGTCTACCACAGGGCAACGACCGAGGGTAGAGTTTTAAGAACTCGACGTCGGTTCTCTCTTGCGTTGTCATGCAGCCGACGTCATAACTATGGAACTTAGTGGGGTGGGGTTGCCAGTAGAAAGGAAATCTGGAGACTCCATCCGAGTCATAGAATAAAGACTCGTTCCCAGCAGTGGGCCGGACTTTGAAAAAGTCTGACTTGAAGAACTTATACGAATTCTTATAGAGTCCAATAATGCCCCCTGACTCGGCCCCACTAAGGGAAATCCAACCGACCCGGTCCCCAAACCCGACCTTGTAAAAATAAAGGAAGATTAGAGCAGTGGCCACTACGCCTATCTGTTCACACAGGATCTGGAAGGCCTTTAAAAAGGCCCAGCTGTTCGGATGGAGCTGGGTAGGAGCAACATTCATAATTTTTAACACATTACACTCAAACTGGGAAAAAGGCAGACGGACTCCAATTCGTTCAAATAGGGTTTTATACACATAGGTGAAAGAAGGCCGCCCTGGAGCAGGATGAAGAAAGACATGTTCATCCGCAGAACATGGCAGACACTCCACACTACCTTCAAGGGAAGAAATTTTGTTTTTTAATGAGAAGAGGGATTCGAAATTCCTAAAGTTGGAGTAAAAAGTCCCTACATCGGGCCTCACCCAGAAATACCCAGGAATAATGATATCTGGGTATGGCACCCTGGGCATTCTGGTGGTACGCTTACGACGTTTGGGAATAGGAACCGCATCAACCGTGGCTGAGCTATTCCCGTCGGAGGAGGAAGAGCCACCAGCGGCACCGCCACCACCGTGGGAAGAGGATGGGGAAGAATGAGGAGAACCCCCAATTAGACGAATTTCAGGCTTTACGACCTTAACCCCAGTAGAGACATCCTGGGATATCTCAAATGAAGATTCCATGGAGGAATAATCAAGAAAGTAAAAGTCAGGGAGCTTGAAAGAGAGGAATAGGACGTACCTGGAGCAGAAGGGAAGTATAAACACTCGGGCTAAAAAGGATACGATAAATAGGTCTAGGGTTCACGGAAGCACAAAGACCTATCCCAAGGCCTCGTCCTAATTTATGGAAAACAACAGCAACACCTCCCCCTTGCATTAATGAGGGTTGTTGGGCGAGAGCAGGGAAACGTCCCCTCGCATCTCTGACCGAACTCGCCAACCAAATGGGAAATCCACACGTGGCAGCGATGTCAGAGTACAAACCGCCCTCACAAGAAACTAGGAGCATGCCAAGGAGCACGCCACAATCCATAAATCTCGGGAACAGTACCACGAGGGCCACGTGTCACACGGGGTAACGTTTCTTTTCCATCTCGAGGCTCGAGAAAGTATGGCGTCAGCACAAAACAAGCAATCACCTCCACCTCGGCTAGCCTCGACTCCAACAAAAAAGCTTCCACGCCGTTGGCTCAAAACTTGGGGGGCTTGTGTATGAGCCGAGGTTACAGAGTATCACAGTCCGGCACCCAGAAAACATCAACCTCGGTCCCCGAGCATCAAGCTCGGCCACCCGAACTGCTCACCGAATTGGAAGACGTATATATATATAGGCAGAGTATGAAGCTCGGCCAAGGGCCTCACCTGGCCTGAAGACAGAAAAATGAAACCGAGTTCCTGAGCTCGACTAACATCGTGAAAGCTTTTACACTTCATCAGCTCAAAGCTTGGGGGGCTTGTGTACGGGCTGAGGTTACTAACCCGGCCACCGAGCTCAAGTACCCGGCCCGGTCCGGAAATTAAAGATAATAAATCAAATATCACTTATTGATATTAAATCCTGATATTATCTAAAATAACCTTATATGGCTAAAAAAGATAATATCCCTTAAATTAAGGAATCATATCTCAAAAAGAGATACTAAGAGATAAATCAAATCTCTAAAAGATATTAAGAGATAAATCAAATCTCTAAAAGATATTAAGAGATAATATCTCTAATAAGAGATAAATCGAATCTCTAAGAGATAGGGGAATCCTATTATAAAAGGAGGAGTACCCCTCATAAGAAAGACACTTTTCACTGAACGCCGGTGACTCTCTCTTAAGCGTATTAGAGAAACTAGCATCGACCAAGAGACTATCAGAGAGTCCTTGCTCCCTAGTATTCGTCCGATACAAAATTAAGAGATCGAGATCACCACGGCCAAGGGTTGAATCAAGAACTACGTCCGGCTTTGATTCCCTTCGGGATACATAGGACCGAAATTATTGAATTCTGTCAAGCCTAATCCTAAAACAACCCCAATTATTCATCCTTGGTTTGACATTCACGGCGAGGCTCCGGTAAACCGGATCTCGGCAGGAACAATTTCTATCTAAACAGGGAATCTCAAATTGTTTGGATCGTGCTTGATTGTATTATTGATAAGCATGTGAATATATACTCCAAGGAGGAATGAGATCCTATTTGTCATCCTTACAACCACCACCACACATTAAGCTGGATCCCGAGGTGCTGGAATCACTTTGGGATATAGATGCTCAATGTTTGATCCAGAGCATAGAACGTAGTAAGGAGGAATTTAGTGTCATGATTCAAAGGCATAAAATGCGCAAGAAACGTTCTCAATTGATAGCGGAGATGCTAACTAACAACTTTTAGAGGTTAGAAGAGCAAGCTGGCGAATTTTCTATATTGCTAGTAGAAAAGCCACACGAGACTCAAATTGAAGAGAATGTTGTTGCCAATATAGATTTAAATGAAGATGAAGTCGTAGTGGAAGATGATTTAAGAGGAGAGGATCATGAAGCAGAGTGCAAGGATGAATTATCCCCCGTTATTCCTTTGCAATGGACGATTAAGAAGAATCATGTAGAAAACTCTTCCTTCACCATTCATATCGAGGAGCCTAGAAATCCTGAGTTGGATAAGTATGTTGGTGTGCATGCATGTGTGAACATTACAAAGTTGGTCCCTTCAATTTGTCTATCACATTACTTGGTAAAAATACCAACTTTGGAGTTCAAGTCATTGCCTAAGCATCCGGAGTTTGCATCAATAGAGGCATGGGCTCTAAGGTCACCTCAGACAGTTATGCTTCTAGTGCTTCATGGAGAATCTATTTACATAAAGGGCATTCTTGGAGTAGGTGACTTACCATTTGACCCGGGAGGAAGCGAGCTCATCATAGCAATTGAGGAAGTCAATGGAATCTCCTCACACTCGCTAATTCCATCTCCACTCCACAAGCCATGGGATCCAGGAGGAAGGACTTATATCTTGGGCATCTCTTGGCCGTTGTACCACAGGCAATGGGATCCTGGTGGAAGCGTCTTCATAAGTTTTTCTAAACCCTTATCTTTTTAATTATCTTTGTTTCGAGTCATATGTGTGTTGAGTCTTGTGTCGATGAGCTTGAATGAATTTTAATTGAATTTAGCATAGATGGATTGCATGATATATGTTGATTTTTGATGATTTCCCCCTAGGTTTTGAAAATTTGAAAATTGAACTTTGAGAATTTTTGTTGTGATTTTATGATTTATGACAGGTTTGGGGTGAAGGAATGCACACACACTAGGGATTGTATCTCGATCAAACAATTTGCGAAAAATGTCCAAGTGAGGAGGAATTTGAGCCTCCAACATTGTTTTTAAATTGGGTGAATCACTTTTAAGTTGCACTTTCCCCGATTTGCTTGAATCATTTCATGGTTTGTATGTTTATATATTTGTATCAAATGATTTAGGCAATTTTCCTTGAAATAGCTACTTCGCCTAAAAAGAACCATCCCTAATGCATGTTCCTTAGTTAGCCACATTGGGCCTAATAAGCCTATTGTTTCTTGATGACCTTATGTTATAAGCCAAAAATCCAGAAAAACCATGTTAACCCAATCTTAGGATTTAGGAGAGCATGAATGCTTAGCAAGACAAGGATTGAAGGAAACTAAGTTTGGAGTGGCTACAAGGGTTTGATATGTTATTTTGGGTTGAGAAAAACAAAAATAAAGGTTGAAGCCAAAGACAAAAAGAAAAAGAAGAAAAGTACAAAAATGTCAAAAGGGGTATTAAAAGGAAAGAGGTTGTAGTCACCCAAAGCGTAAAAATAAAAATGGAAAAAGGAATTAGAGTGAAAATAAAAGTGTAAAAAAGTTTCATACTCTCTTAATTCCTAGGGACGTAAAGCCTAGCACCTTTGTGTATTCTACCTTTAGCCAAGCCCCATTACAACCTTTAAAAGTCATTTTGATGTTGCATACATGTTTTTTTGGAAACTTTGTTTCGATGAAAATCAAACTCATGGAAAGTGTTCTTGAAATATGAAATTGAGTGAAAGTTGAAAATCTTGACAAACTAAGCGAATGAGTGAAATACTATATGCCCTTGTGAGGAAAGTAATTGTTTGAAATTAGTGATCTCCCTTTTTGTGTATAAACTTGGATCCTTGACTTATATTAATGATTGCATGAATGATTGAATTCTCAATTGTTTAAAGTTAATGAATGTGGGGATTACTATAATAAAAAGGGGAACATTGAATAAAAATTGAATTTATAAAATTGCATGAAATTTGTACGAAAATAATTGAGTCCATTGAGCTAGCCTAAGTCTTGAGTCTTTTTAAATTTTTAGTTTGATTGGGGACAAGCAAAGTTTAAGTTTAGGGTATTTTGATAAGTATTTGGCTTATCTAATTTTATAACTAGTGAGACCATGATTTTTGTGCTAAATATTCGAGTTTAATCTTGTTTTAATTCAAATTAGACTTTGTTTTCCTATTTTAGTTATTTTTGAGTCAAGTTCTGCACTTATTTAATTTTAATTATATTTTAAATAATTTTTCTTATGTTTGGCATTTTATAATTTTTAGGGATGTATCATGAATAAAAAAGAAGGATTTGTAACTGAATTAAATTTTGCAAGTGAAAGAACAGAAAGAAAAATGAAAATAATTACTAGAGGATAACATATTCAAGAAGTAAATTATGGAAAACAATTTACATGGATAATATTTGGTGGCCCACGTTAAGATATATTGCAAATTGAAATGGCGTGAATGAGGAGTTGCAATTAGCTTCAAATTACCCCAGTGGGGGCCACGCAAATACAATTGGAATTGAATTATACGATGGAGAGTCGTTGGTGCGCAGTCCATAAAAGGTGACGCACAGTGTCAAAGTGGGGGAGCGCCACATAACTGCAGAGGTTGGCTGGAAATTTTCAATTGTTAATTCTTTTCTTCTTTTTATTTTTTTTATAGGATTCATTTGGTGGTCAGGATAAAAGAGATAGAACAGGATATGATAAGCTATCATATATTGTCTGAAATTATTGTTTGGTGAGTCAGTAGGATAGGATAAACCAATCATGTCACCTATCATATCTTGTGTCCATCTAGTTAAAATTATATCCTGAAGGGGAAGCTGGGTTAGAACTCAAGATAAGGTGATTTATAGGATAATAAAGTATGAAAATATTTTATATATAAAATAATTAAAGTATAATAAAATATAATAAAATATAATATGGTTACCAAAAAAGGTATAATAAAACATAAAATAATAAAAATATTAATAATTAATTTAAAAAATTATTTTTATTTTGTCACAAGGCTAATTTTGTTACTTCACATTATTTTCAAAAATTGAAAAAAAAAAATATTCTAATAATTTAACTATATGTAATGTAAAAACTAAAAATGAATATTTAAAATTATAAATAAATTAATTTAAGCTAAAAAATATTTTAAAATAGTATATGTAATTTTATCACAAGGACAATTTTATCTTTTTATATAATCTTAAAAAATAAAAATTATAAAAAACTAAAATCTAATAAAATATGAAAACATTGAGAACAAAAACGAAAATTTTAAAATTCGTACTAAAATTACAATGTTATCCAGTTGGTTATCTGGTGGACACCAAACGTCGAATAGGATAACAGCTTATCCTGCTCATATCATATCCTACTCCTATCATATCCTACTCTTATCCTGCTCTCTTATCCTATCCGCCCCTATCCTATCCTGATCACCAAACGAGCCCTTATGGTTGAGTAATTATTTTGTTTTTAGGATTGGGCAATGTCCTTTGCCATTATTATAATGAATATTTGATTTTTCCCTTTTGTTAATATTTCACTCATTGATTTCGTTCTTATTGTGCTTCATCCATGTAAATTGATTGATCACCTTTTTGCATGTCTTAGATATTCCAGGGATGAACTGAGGAGTGAACTTAGGTATTGGATCTATAGGGATTAAACTTAGGACTTAAATCATGAGAGTTAGAAGCAGTCCTTCGAGGGTTCATTGAATTGTCACAAACCTCAATGGGTTCAATTAAATACAATTACCACGAGAGTAGGAGTATGTTTAATCGAGCACGGTTCTTGTATCTCGAGAGGGAACATGAACTAAGTTAGGATGATTCACCTTCAATTGAGTTAGATATTATTAGGATCCATAATTGGTCATTGTGGTAGTCCCGATCCTGAAAGCTCTCTTCTCATATTTAAAAACCCAAAAATATTTGATTTCTTTTATTGTTTCTTTTATTTTCTTGAAATATATTCACACATATTTCTTAGTCTAAATAGTTGTTTAACTTGTGAAGTGATACTTGGTTTCCTAATCCCTAAGTTCGATACTCGGTTTCTCACCGTTTTATTATTACTTACTTCAATCTGGTATGCTTGTCGGAGCCTATCATCCACCAGATTGCAAGTTGCAATTCAGCAACATCAATTGTAATCCATTGGTTGATATAGAACAGTACATAGAACCTCAATCCAAACTAGGGAAGCTTTACGCTTGTTCTATTATACAATTAGCTTTAGATATTTCAAAGCTGTCTAGCACCCTGAATTCAACAACAACCAAGCCTTTTCCCATTAGGTGGGGCCGGCTACTGGATCAAACAACACCATAATTTTCTATAGTAAATCATGTCTATAGGCAAACCATTGACCTCCAAAACCTTTTTAATGGTTTCGCCTATTGTTTTTCTTGGCCTCTCTCTACCTCTAGCGATTAGACTGCCCTCTATCTAATCTACTCTCCTTACTATGGAATCTACAACTCTTCTCCACACATGCCCGAACCACCTAAGGCGAGTTTCTACCGTCTTTTCTACAATATGTGCTACCCTGACTCTCTCTCCCTCTCTCTCTCTCCCCCCCTCTCTCTGATGCAATCATTCTTAATCCTATCTTGTCTAAAGCACCCACAATAATTCAAAAAAATAATATATACTAGTCATTCACATACGACAGTTTTAAAAATAGAAGGTAAAGTATAGTTACCTCCAATTTCTGGCACAGCAACAGACGAAGATAATGGCCTTCCACTGACTAAACTTCCTTGAACACAAGATGCTTTGCATGGCTTCACATTATAGAACCTTGCTTGAGGACTGTCACGCCCTTTTGCAGGGAAATTCAGTCCCCTGGTCCAACAAGATTTTTGCAAAGACCCCATCATTGCTATTCTAGTACACCCTTGCACCCTTGCTACTCCAATACAAAACAGAGTTGGTTTACAATGTCAATACAAAAACAACCAAAAAACAAACAATCAGAAGAAGATAGATTGGAGAGTGAGTGAGTGAGACGACACGGTGGAAGTAAATGGTCACAGGAGCATGGTTTCAAATTGTGGTTCGCAATCGCTAATGCGGCAGGAATATAACGGAAACGACGGCCACCGATACCGCATCAAGCCGCATTCGCAGTGTGAATCCAAATCCCCGAAAAAATCCGCAACGCAGTGGTGTTGAGGCCGATATGGGCGACACGACACTGTTTCAACCGCAACGGACACGACGGCACCCACTGGACACCGCTCGCATCTTCATTCGCCGCCATCACCGCCGCTTGAATCAAGATCTGTCGCCGCTCGAACCAGCACCCGACGCCACCGCAGCTCGCACCAGAACTTGTCGACGGTGCCGTACCAGATCCTCCTCCACCGCCATCGCATCATAGTTGTAGATATGTAGGTCTGTGAGGTTGAGTGATTCAAGGAAACAAAATGCAAACTTAGACTTTGCTGGTTCAAGGAGGTGGGATTATGAGAACCCACATTGCAGAGTGATGCAGATAGGAGAGTTAGAGACAGAGGAGTGTCCGAATATTCTAGATAACATGGGTTCATTTTATTAATTTGTTTTTGAAATAAAAACTTATTGAAATTTTGGTTTAAATTGGGTCTGGATACATAGTTCTGCCACAAGCCCACAAATGTTGTCTTGCTTCTCTTTTTTCTCTGTCTTTTACACACACAAAAAAAGGGTTAATTGGGTATTTAGTTATTTACTAATACAAACTTTAAAAGAAAATTAAACTCTATTGCTATTATTTTAATTTGTTGTAGATCATTCCCTTTTAGATTATAACATTGTATGTTAACTTATTATTTATTTACATTACATGTTAGTAATTATATTATTTATATTTATCTCATTAATATTTTACATATTTTAAGTTTGCAATTTGTATATTTTATATACTTTAAGTTTCTCACTCACTTTCTTTATATTTTTTTTTGAAAGGTTTCTCACTTTATTACTTCTTTGTTAATTTTGTACTTATAATATGTGTTTTAAAAGGTTTATTTATAATAAAATTATTTTCCCTATAATTAAATTTAAACTATGCATAAAGATAATGCAATATCTTAAAAATGAATAAAAGTTTATACAATACTATTAATAAAAGATATATGAAGGATTATAATAATTATAGATTTTTTTTTTTACATTTTGTGCGAACATAAAATTATTTCACACCACAACGGTCGTGTTTTGCATCGCAGTGACCGCAATGGCCGCAATCGTAGCAACTGCAATGGCATTCGCGACCGCAATCGCAATTTAGAACCATGCACATGAGTAGTAATAGAGAAAGACGCTCGGAGAAGGCTGCCTGAGAGGGAATATATAGGCCCTGAGGTCCGAGGAACAACTGAAACTGAAAGTGCAGTTTAGGTTTTGTGAAAGTCGAAGTGCAGTCACAGAGTCACGAACTCACTTTTTTTTTTTGAAAGGACTCACGGACACACTTGGCATATCGTACAACTTATATTTTAATTAGCAATGGAGAATTCATATCTAAACCGATCCAAAAGAAAACCGAAAATCGATCCAAAATAACTGAAAGCCGAACAAAACCTATGTCTATGGGATTTTTATGAATCTTGTTTTGTGAAAACCGACCGGATCAGATTAGATTTTGGATTCTTTTTCTTAAATTGAACCAATCCAAACCAAACCGTATATATAAAATTTAATATATATTTATTATATTTTTTTCATTATTGATTTTTTATTTGTTGGTTTTTTCCTTATAATACTTATTAGTTTGATTTGACATAAATTTTTACTATTTAAAGTTCCAAACATAAAAAAAATGTTTTAGAACTAGTTGATAATTATATTTATTTATTTTGTACATATTTTATGAAATGAATATATAAACAAATATATACATGTTTAAGATTTTGTTTAATTTATCTTGTAAACTTGATTTTTTTATGTAATATAAATATGTAATGATGTGTTAGTAAAACCCGAATCAACTGAACCGATCCAAACCACATTTAATCTGATCAGATTTTTAAGGATGCCATCCAAACCAAACGAAGGACATCCCTAGTTAGCATCATCATTCTCCATGATTTATCTTCCCCGACTATGTCACGTGATTTCATATATTTCAACTGATTTTTATTTGTATTTTTTTTTACTAGAAGGGTCTAAGACCAGGAAATTGTTAAAAATTTTTACGTTGATATTTACTAATATTTTGACATGTGTGATTTTATTTTAATAACTAAAATAAAAAAATAACAATAATGCTAATTTGTCAAAATAATATTGGATTTTAATGTAAAAATCCTTTACACTAACAATACATAGAAACTAAACTCCTTTTTATTTTTATATATATTTCTAAACATGCCTAATTTTTGTAGTTACAATAAATCCATTACTTTTTTCCATTTAAATCCTTTTTAATTTTTTAGAATAAATATTTATAATTTATAATTACTAATTCTAATTTTTGGATTGTCTATATTATTTGCTATTACATCTTATCAATTTGTTAAATTTTTAAAATTAATTCGAATTCTAATTATTTGCTATCACACTTTGTTCAATCTCTTTTTAAAATTAATTCAAATGCTAATTATCTTCTATTATATCCTATTCAAATTTGTATCTTTAAAATGTTAGTTTTTAAAATGTTAATTTTTATATCTTATTCAAATGTTAACATTTTAAAATGTTAATAAAGTATATTATGGTTGCAACTGATAAAAACTAGTAGATATCAAATAAGATAACTGACAGTGGATAGCGGACGAGCTAGGCGATAACAGATAACGATTAAAGTAACAGATTGGATTTGATTTGGTAAAATTAACGATTATAATAGCTGTTAAATGTAAAATGACATAAAAGAATATGTTTATATATAAATTCTATTTATGCATATATCTTATATATTTTAAAATAATTATATTTTAATATTTTGAATTATTTATCATTTCACTAATTAAAATATTATTTTTTATTAGAGATTATAAATATTATATTAGTAATTTTTATTTTATTAAGCTGAGAATAATTGAGGGATTTAACTAGAATAATAGAGATAAAAATGGAAGAAAAGATGATAAGCTATAAGCTTAAACGCTACTTCAATTAGCGTCTTTAAGAAATACTATAAGCTAGTGAAAAAATGCTATAAGTTAGTTAGAAAAATAATGGCCAAATAGGACTTTTCATCCGCTATAAGCTAGCGGATTGTCCTTGCCAAACAGACCATATATCTTATTTTTTAATTAACATGTATAGCCAAAAGTAGAGACAAAAGTAGTATACAACATGGTAAAAAGTTTTAGACCGCTATTCATTTAGATTTTGATATCCGTGCTTTTAATTTAATAAGCAAGAGAGAGAATATTAAATAAAATCAATTTGTTAAAATATCATTTAATGTCAGTGTAAAATTCTTTTACAGTCAATGCATTGAAATTAAACTCATAAAATTATTTGATTTTTATCATAGCTACCTTAAAAGGTTTACACATGATGATTTCATTGATTTTGTGATTGATTGACAATGTAGAATATTGTGACCGCAAATAGAAGAACTTAGAACTTATGAGAATAATTTATTAAAATAAAATTATGCAAATGATTATGAAAATAATTTATCATCTTCATATAAGCTATTTTTAGCTTATTGCAATAAATTTGTGAGAGAAACTTATGAAACTAAGTTGTTTATAGCTTATTTGAAAAGAGCTTATCGAATAAATGTTTAATTAAACTGTTTATCCAAACGTACCATTTATACTGACATTGTATTAAAATTAAATTCATAAACAACTCAATTTTACAATATGCAACACATGTACATCGTGTTAAGTTATAATTTATACACATATGAAAACAATTAGTTAGTAAATAAAAATTAAATAAATTATAAAATTATAAAAACTCATGCAATACATGAGATATTTGAAATGAGAGTAGTCTAAATCTGAAAAACAAAAGTAGTCTAAGAGATCTAATGAGTAATGACTCTTATTATAGTCTAATATATATATATCTTAAAATGAAAAATAAATAAATAAAATATATATTCGTTAATATATTCAAAAAAATGACAGGTGACCGAAATTAAAGAAAAAGGATTTACACATGTTTTACCAATCAGAAATTGTCACATAAGTTAAAATGTTTGACTCTTATCCCTACTATCTTAAAAGTCACCCACATGATGATTTTTGATTGGTTGATAGTATAAAAAACTTTACACTGACTGATAGTGCATAAAAAATAAACTAAAAAAAAATGGTGAGGATATTGACTCACACTCGAGTTGGAGCTCTAATTCAATATTTAATATTAATTTAATTTAATTTAATATTTTTTTACTGAATGATTTAATATTTAAGTTTAAGAATCCATTGTCTTACAAATTTACATCTGATACATGATTAAATTATGACAATAAAGTTTAGATAAACAATCTCATTGGAAGTGAGATATTATTATTTATAAATTTATAAATAAATTAAATTTTAAGAGGTGAATAATAAAATTATAAACTAGTTCCCTTCCTAAAACCCTCCAAATCGAAATGGGGAAGAAGAATAAGAGAACAGATGCAGACGCCGAACCCGAAATCAACGCCATCAATGGCCACAGCGATGATTCTCAAAATGCGAAGAAGCTTAAGAAGAATGAAAAGAAGAATACAGAGAAAGAGAAGGTGAAAGACCAAGACGAAGCAGCAAAGCAGATACCTACAGTTACCATAGCTGTGCCTGCTTCCATCATTGACAACGTTCCAACCCTTGACCTCGCTACCCGGGTCACTGCAATTTCCAACACTATTTCACTTTATTTTATTTTTAAAAGTAACTTGCTTTTCTTCATTCTTGATATATATTTTTTCAGTTTCAGTTGGCTGGTCAAATCGCCCGTGCCGCAACTATTTTTCGAATCAACGAGGTTACTCATGCTGTCTACATATTCTCATCTCACTTTTTATTTTATTTTTTTTATTATTTTTTTCACAGGCAAATGTTAGTTGTTAGGTTGTTATGTCGGTAGGGGTGAGATTCGAAGCTTGTACCTATTGCATTGTGTGTGTGAGAGTTTTTTAATTTTTATAGAATGCTGTACAATTGTTCCAGCTATGTTGCTGATATAGATGATTCTATTGTTATTTATATGCACAACACAGGTGGTTGTATTTGACAATAAAGGTAACCCGGATGAAGATGCCAAGGTGGATAATTCAGATCATGAAAGTAGTGCAACTTTTCTAATACGAGTATTGCAGTATCTTGAGACACCTCAGTATTTGAGAAAGGCTCTCTTCCCAATGCATAACAGCCTAAGATTTGTGGTCGGACCAACTCACTAACATGCTTCTTTTCTGCACCCATTAACTAACTGCATTGCTCAAGTTTGTTATTGTTTTGTTAACTGTTAATCCCATGTCCATGCTTAACTTTAGTTATTTGTCTTACTCACACTTTGCAGGGCCTGTTGCCACCTCTTGATGCTCCACACCATTTGCGAAAACATGAGTGGGGTCCATATTGGGAAGGTAGGCCTTCACATTCTAGTAGAATTTCGCATGTCATTTCTTGTAGGGCATGAAAATTTATTTTTTTTAAATATTTTTATTATTGGAAGGATGATTTAGTTTTCATCCTTTTAGGTTGGTTTTTGTCCTATAGATTCTGCCCCATCTCATATGCATTTATCAATGCGTGGGACAGATTGGCACTCCTAACTTAGAACCTTAATATTCGGGACAAAGTATTTCATGTGTTTAGCATGAAAGTGCAATGTATTGGCAACATAAACCTTGCTTCACCCATAGAACCATATATTGCTATTTATTTAGAGTTAATCATGGTAGATTTTGTTGACAAGATAATAGGAACTCACCTAAGGTGGTTTGCTCATGTGAAAAGCAAGGCTCCAGTGAGAAAAGCAGATCAAATGGAAGAAAGTTAAGTTAAAAGGGGGTAGAGGAAAATCTAAGAAAGCTTTAAAATGGACCTTTCTACATGGTTATAATGCAAATTTGTCTTTGATGGAGTCAAATGTATCGATTGGTCCATTATTTGACCCCACCTGGTGGGATAATGTTTGTTTATTGTTGTCGTTGGATCTCCCTGATGGATACATAGAGGGTTGGTGATCTTTATTGCACTTGTAAGCATATTTGTTTCTCTCTGCGTGTCTAATCTTGTGCCTTTCTTAAGACTTAAGAGGACATGCTATCCTATTCATTTGATCTCCTTTTTTTTCTTCTATTAAATTAGTTCTTTTATGAAAATAACTGTTAAAGCAGAAACATTTGTAGCATGGCATTGCTGTTACATGTTTGTTGTTTTACTCCATGATTAATCTGGCCAGGTTTTGATATATTGCAATAACTTCATAGGTGTCGCAATTAAAGAAAGAGATTCAAACCCCGCGGCAACACTAGTTGATGTTGGTTTAGTAAAGGTATGGGTATACATGTCATAATTTACTTGGGCTGAAGCTTAAACTTTTCTTTAAAATAAAAAATAAAAAATAGATGTTTCTCTTTTGTTCCCTTCATTCTTTTTTACTCCATTTCCCTTATCTCTCGTGACATCCTCCCCAAGTACATGTTATCCTCTTATCCACCTCTTATTCATCCTTTGTCTGAGTTGGTTGGGCACTAGCATCTAACAGCATCTAGAAATACCATCTGAGCATTTTCTCTTAAATTTTCCTTTCATTCTCTTCTATTTTAATATGAAAAGTGTGATATCTGTTTATTGTCAAATACATTTTATAGATTAAATAACTTGTCACAAGATTCTGGTAACTAACATGGCTATTAAGTTGGCTTACGTTTTCTTATTTGTGTATGATCTGATCCAGTACACATCATATGCAGCACGTCATGGTCGACCAAATACTTGAACCAGGAAGAAGAGTTACTGTTGCCATGGGTACCAACCGTAATTTGGATTCTGGTAACACATCGATCTTTGCTTATCTTTTTTATTTAGTTCTGCACTTCTGCTTAGGATGTTTCACAATCTTTTTTTTATGTAAATTCAAATTGTGCCATATGACCATACTTCTTAGATTGTGCAAAGTATTACCATACTTCTTAAACAGTGCCATTGGATGTTAGCAATAATCTGTTTGTCATAATGTCATGTCTTAGTTCCTGCAAGGTATTGCCCCTCTCCCCATCTGAAGTGTTGATTTTGCTGCCCTTCCATTCTATATATCCTTATCAGCTTGAAGTATTGTGCTTTGTGCTAGCACATAGTGGTAACTTAGGGTTCTTTTCATATTATTCAATCCCGGATAGTGGCACAGAGTGGCTGACCCCAGAAACACTACAACGGTGTAGTGGATAGCGTTTCCACTGTACCACAATGAATGATAGAGGATACAATACATAATGTCAAAAAAGAAAAGGAGGATACAATACAAACAATTTATAGTGCACACATAAAGACTCAAAACACAAAAAGTACTCAATTTAAGACATTCATAATTAATACTCAAAATTAATAATCCTTATAGTTTTACAAAATACTTTTTACTATAAACAAATGAACTATATTTATCATTCATATTACTCAATGTGTTATGAACAATTTTAAGTACTAATAACAAGTCTACAAAGGGTAACTGATTAAGCAAATACTAAAGTGGAGCAATGATTTCAAATACTAAAAGAAAAAGACAGTGATGCATTTTTATTTTTATTTTCAATAAATTTTCCACTCAGAAATAAAAGTTTTTATTAGAAAAGGAATTCCAGATTAGGTCACAAAAGGGAGAGGGCTTCTTCAAGAAGCTGTCTTTGAAATAGAGCAGGTCGTATCAGGACATGGCTGGAAAAAGGGAGAGCTTGGCTGGAAACCTTGGCTGGAAACCTCTAGGCTTTTAGGGTTGGCCGGAAAACATGTGGCTGGCCGGAAGAATAACAGGACAGCTTAAGATGGGGCTGAAAATGCATGGGCAAATCAAGTTTTTTTCCCATTGTTGATGTAGTGGCTGTGGCAGACACTGCAATTTGGCTAACGATTCCAATTGCTATCCACACTACACAAAAAACTCGACACTACAAGTTGCTCTACCCCACTTTGGAGCGATTGTGGTGCTGTAGCATGCTATTGATTACTCTGGTTTTTTTTTTTTTGTTGCTCAGAGATATATTTTTTACAATTAAAACCATTCAAGAATTTCTGCAAACTCTTTTTATTTCAGGTTTCTGCCACATGGTAAGTAGAATCTCTTCCTGTAATCATAACATGGGATGCCCCTATTACATTACTTCTAGGGTATCATTAAACATCCCTGTTAGATATATTAGAAAAATTGTGGAAATTTGTTATGTTCATTTCAGCCAAATTCTTTATGTGAATGTGGAAAAAAATGTTTCTGAGTAGTACTTATACAAGTTTTATTATTATGAGCCTAAAAGGAATCATTGCACCTTGATTAATCATTAAGCTATCAACGATGAAATTACATTTATGGCAAGAGAAAAGTAAAGAGTGAAGTGATTATTGATGAAGTATAGACATACAGATTGTAGAAAGATGACTGCTAAATACATTCAACATCTTGCCCATATGAATTTAAGCTAATGAGGTACTTCATCTAGATTCACCATGCCAGGTTGTCTCATCATCCAAGCCAAGGGAAGAGGGAACATATTGGGGATATCAAGTGCGTCATGCACATAATATTAGGATTACACATACAAGGTGCCCCCGCCTCCCAAACATGCATAAACACGCACAAAATGTCTGCTTTTAATGTCCATATTCTAATATTCCCCATTTCTCCTTAATTCTAGTCATGAACCCTTTCTTGTATCTACTTGTTATTATGACAGGGTGGTATGATTATATAATTGGTACCTCTGAGCATGGTCAGATTATTAAGTCATCTAATCTTGAAATACCATCTTTCAGGTACTCCTATGCTATAACATCAGCTACAAAATTCTTAATGTTAGATTGCTTCGCTGCTGATTTTAACCTTTCTTTAGGTTGCTACTTAAGTGGACAGAGCTTATCAATTCTAACAGATGGGCTCGGAAAGTCATTGCCTTCATTGCCTTCATTGCCTTCCTACTAATTTGTTTTCTTTTTAATTCTTTATATATTAATCTAAAATGATAAGTGCTCATATGGATGATAAACTATGGCTTGCTCCCAAGAGTACACATGAGAATAAAGTTATTGCAAGTCAATGGCTCAATATCAGACATTAATCACTTTGTTATTGCTGTATTTCATTTCTCAGATTTCTCAGATCTCTCTCTCTGTCTGTTCTATCTTTCAACTCTTCATTTATGGTATCAGAGCCTGGAAACTAAGGCTGAGTGGAGCAATGTGGTGCATACTATTGTGGAGGTGGTGTTGGTGGAGGCTCATAGGTTTGATCAAACCTATACTTAACGGCATCATGGCCATATTTGCGGCACAACTGACAAGTAGGCCTATTGCCACCCTGGCCGCGGCCTCTGTCGCGAGCAAAACCTTGAAAACCACCATCCTGATCTGGATAACCACTGTTTTCACCTTGATAGCCACTATTAGGTCTAAATTCACTAGGACCAACACTTGAAGAAGACGGAGGAAGAGTAGAAGCTTGAGCAACATTAAGAAAAACCGATGGCGAGGGAAGTTCTTGCTTGTACTTCTCAAACTGATTATCTTGAACAATTTACAATCAGAAGAGCTTCAATGTCATCTACAGTTGCTGGTTCTACACGATCATAGATCATGATGACGAAAGGATTGAATTCCTCCGGTAATCGTTCCAATATCGTGTCGATGTTATCTTGTTCAGTTACCGGATCACCAATCGCTTGCAGCGAATCCACAAGAGCACGAATACACATAAGATATTCATTAATCAATCGCGAACCTTTCTTTGTATTCTTCAATTCTGACCTAAATTGACGAATCTTGGTGCGAAGATGAGAATGAAAGAAATTGTGAACCTTATCCCAGACATGCCACGATTGTTTGCAGTTGATGAATCGAGGAAGCACCAATGGCGAAATCGAGCTCAATAACAACGTGAACAACATTTGATCTTGAACCAGCCAGAGTTGATACACCTCAGACACAAGATCCACAGCTTGATCCACTTAAGAATTATACATCGGAGGAATAGTAGGATTCACCACATAGAGGTGAAGCTTATGCGCAATTATCACTGCTTCCACTTGTTGTTTCCACAAGAGAAAGTTCTGATTGTCTAATTTGACGAAAAGAGGAGGATGAAAGTTCATCGGCACCGAAGAAGACGATGCAGCACCGTTGTTCGAAGAAGCTCCGTTGACTGGAATCAGAGAATTGACTGAATCCGCCATGAGAGAACACGAAAGAAGCTTAGAAGCTCAGTCCCAGAAAAGTGCTCTTGACTAGGGAATTTGACACTGTTTTGTGTTGGGAGTAGGTCCTTCGGTGTGTTGTTAAAATGTTCTTATTATCATAATATGGACCTTTGCAACTATAAGTGTAACTGAACACTGAAGTATAATGGATTTCCTTGTTTAGGTTTTGTTTTCTTTGTAACATCTACTTATTTTGAACTTCACTTACTGACTAAATTTGAACTATTAAGTTTTAAAAAAATATTATGTCTGTGATGATGCAAGGTATTTTCGATTGAATGTGATTTATTAATTGCTTGTTTCACTAAATTGGTAGACATTTATTGATTGCCTTTGGTGGACTGGCTGGGTTGGAAGAGAGTATTGAAGAAGATGAAAACTTGAAGGTACTTGCATTGTTCAATTAGTTATTTATGTGATTGTTGTTGTGGTCTCTTTTGAGACTACTGAGTACTGCCAATCAGAGATTCCATAAAATTACCAGAATCTTTGACTACATGCCTTTTATTGTTATTACATTTATACTTAGTAGAAGTGAAAAACTGTTTAATTCTTAAATAATCCTGAATATAATTGAGCATTTTCTTCAACGTAGCTGGCCTTTTTTTTTCTTCTGAAACATGTCTTTCTTAGCTTCTCTTGTCATGTTAAATGTACTAATTTCATTCTAATTCAGCATTAGTAAATTTGTACACAGAATTTGTAATATTGAATAAGTTTGGATATCCTCATAATCTATATATGTAATGTTCATCATAGCCATTTTACCCTGTTTATAGTTTACATAAGAAAAAGGAAGAACTGATTATATTTTCTTGCTCCCCAAAAAATACAGGGAAGGAATGCAGGGGATGTATTTAATTTATACTTAAATACATGTCCACATCAGGGGAGCCGAACAATTCGAACAGAAGTACTATCTGCCCAATCTTTCCCTAGTTTTTTGAAAAAGTCAAAAATATATTACTAAGAGTACAAGGAGGTATTCACAACCCATTTACAAACACCAATAGATCCACAAAGTAAAATGAACAAGTACTACTTTTTCACCCGTTCAATACACTTTATAGGGTCTATACATCAATCCGAAAAAGAGGTATCCTTTGATTTAGCACCAAACCATTTCCATGAGCAAACTTTTATCCTATCTAAAATATAAATCATCTCCACCTTCAATTCTCCAAAAATGATGCCATTTCTCAATTCCCAAATACACCAAGCCACTGCAATCCAGACCATGACCCAATGGTTCACTTTTCCTTTCACACTAACAGCTTCCCCAAAGGCAAATAAAAAAGGAATCACCAGCGCATGATAACGAAATGGACATCCCAACCAAATCATAAGTGATGACCATAGGTTAGCAATAAAAGGGCACCCCACAAACAAATGATCTATGCATTCCACAAAAGCATCACAGTACAATTTAAATTTCCATTCGACTGTATCACATTCCTGCACAATAAATTGTCCCTAGTTGGTAGTTTTTACAAAAGCAATTGCACTTGAATATGAAAACTGAATACTTTTACTTGTATATTATTGAATAGGAGTACAAGATATATATATACTTGACTCTAGACTTGATTCCTAGAACAATAAAAGTCTATACTAAGTCCTAAGAGAAATATACAATGAATCATAAGAATATAATGGATGGGACTCCACCGTCCACATAAATCCACCGTCCATATATTAATTATATTCAACAACCGTCCACATCGTCCACACCGTCCACATAAAGCCACCGTCCATATATTAATTATATTCAACACTCCCCCTCAAGTTGGAGCATATATGTCTGATGCAATCAACTTGTCACATATGTATGCTATTCTAGGACCCCGTAAAGACTTAGTCATCATATCTGCAAATTGATCTCTAGTACCCACAAAGGAAGTCTTAATGATGCCCGAGATGATCTTTTCCTAGATGAAGTGACAATAAACTTCTATATGCTTGGTTCTTTCATGGAAGATAGGATTTGAAGAAAGATACAATGCTGATTGGTTATCACAAGCAAGTTTCATAGGACCTATCTCACAAAACTTCAACTCTTGGAGCAAATATTTTAGCCATAGGAGTTCACAAGTAGTATCAGCCATAGCACGTTACTCTACTTCTGTGCTTGATCTTGCAACAACATTCTGCTTCTTACTTTTCCATGAAATCAGATTACCTCCAATAAGCACACAGTAGCCTGAAGTAGACCTCCTATCACTAGCATCGCCTGCCCAATCTGCATTTGTATACCCCATGATATTAGTATGACCCTGTCCATATAAACAATCCCTTTACTAGGTGATCCCTTGATATATCTTAGGATCCGAACAACAGCATTCCAATGACTGTCACATGGTGAGTTGAGAAACTGACTTACAACACTAACCGGAAAAGCAAGGTCTGGTCGAGTCATGATGAGATAATTTAACTTCCCAACTAATCTTCTATATCTGCCTGGGTCAAGATAGGGCTCCCCCTCATTAGGTAGAAGCTTTACATTTGGGTCCACAGGAGTATCAACAGGTTTACAATCTAGCATCCCTGTTTCTTCAAGAATGTCAAGGGCATATTTCCTCTGAGAAATGACAACACATGTTCTTGATTGGGCTACTTCAATCCCAAGAAAATACCGCAATTGTCCAAGATCTTTGGTTTGAAAATGTTTAAACAAGTGTTGCTTCAATTCCTTAATGCCTTCTTGATCGTCACCCGTAATAACAATATCATCCACATACACCACGAGATAAATACGTTTATTCAAGGATGAACATTTAAAGAATACAGAATGGTTTGCCTCGCAACGAATCATGCCAAATTGCTGGATGACGTTACTCAACTTCCCAAACCAAGCGCGAGGTGACTGTTTTAAGCCATACAAGGACTTTTGTAACCTTCAAACAAGATCTGACTCCCCCCGAGCAACAAACCCAGGTGGTTGCTCCATATAGATTTCCTCCTCCAGATCACCATGTAAGAATGCATTTTTAATATCCAGCTGGTATAATGGCCAGTGTCTCATGACGACCATGGACAAGAACAAACGAACAGATGCCATCTTAGCAACGAGAGAAAAAGTATCACCGTAATCCAAACCATAGATCTGAGTGTACCCATTTGCGACCAGTCGGGCTTTCAAGTGATCCACCTGCCCATTATGACCAACTTTAACTGTAAATACCCATCGACAACCAACTACTGATTTCCCAGCAGGAGGGGAAACAAGGGTCCATGTATGATTAGATTCCAAAGCCGTCATCTCATCAACCATTGCCTGTCGCCATCCTAGATGAGATAGTGCTTCCTGAACATTCTTGGGAATGGTAACAGATGACAAGGCAGATACAAAGGCATAATGGGAAGGAGATAATCGATGGTAACTAAGGAAATTGTAAATGGGATGGGGATTAAGAGTAGAACGATTACCTTTACGAAGGGCAATTGGTAAGTCGTGAGGCATTGGTTGGACCGCAGATGGGAGAAGCGATTGGAGCGAGCAGAGTGAATCAGGAGGATCAATACTAGGTGTGATCTCAGGAACTTTAAGAGCCCGACGCTCATAAAAAATACCATATCAATGAAACGGGCGGTCATCCTGTGGCTGTGCAAGTTGAGGAATGGGCAGTACCTGAGATGGAGTAGAATCGGAGGTAGCTGATGTGACAAAGTAGGGGGTATCTTCAAAAAATGTAACATCTGCAGATACATAAAAGCGATGTGTAGAGGGACAATAACATCGATATCCCTTTTGCACTCGAGAATACCCAAGAAAGACACATTTAACTGCCCGTGCAGACAACTTATCACGACCAGGAGAAAGATCATGGACAAAACAGGTAGAACCAAACACACGAGGGGGAACAGTATAAAGAGAATCGTTAGGAAATAAAATAGAGTGAGGGATTTTATTACCCAAAACAGAAGATGGCATTCGATTTACCAAATAACAGGCCGTAAGAACAGCGTCACCCCAAAACTTCAAGGGTGCCTTGGCATTTATTAAAAGAGTCCGAGCTGTATCAACAAGATGACGATGTTTGCGTTCAGCAACACCATTTTGCTGTGGTGTGTGAGGACAACTGGACTAATGTATGATGCCATGAGAACTCAAAAAGGATTTAAAAGATGAGGAAAAATATTCTTTTGCATTATCACTGTGCAAAATATGAATTGTTTTTCCAAACTGATTCTTTATTTGTGAACAAAAGGTTTGAAAGACATCGAATAACTCAGAACGATTTTTCATTAAATATAACCAAGTGCATCTTGAGAAATCATCAATGAAAGTAACATAATACCTATATCCTCGAACAGAAGGAATACGACTAGGACCCCAAACATCAGAGTGGATAATATCAAAAGGAGACATAGTTCGACTACTGGCACTACTAGGAAAAGATACTCTAACATGTTTTCCAAGTTGACATGACTCACAGTTCAAGGTCTTCAAATGTGAAAGATGAGGGACCATCTGCTTTAATTTTTCTAGACTTGGATGACCCAGACGACGATGTAAGAGATCGACAGACTCAAACAAAGACATACGGTGGATGAGGAAGATTGAAGGTAGTAGAGGCCCTGTGATTCAGATCCAGATCCAATCGTTTGTCCCGTACTCCTGTCCTGTATAACAAAGGAATCAGAATTAAAGGTTATGGAACAATTTAGAGTGTGAGTAATTTGACTAACTGAAATTAAATTAAAGGGACAATCCAGTACAAACAAGACTGAATTTAAAGGTAAGGATGGAAGAGGTGAAGCTTGACCAATACCAGCGGCTTGTGCTTTAGACCCATCGGCAAGAGTAATACTGTGAGATGTTTTAGGGAATGACAATTTAGAGAAAAGAGAAGGATTACCAGCTAGGTGATCAAAAGCACCAGAGTCTAAAATCCAAGATCCAACATATGTAGATTGAGAGAGACAAACTTTAGAGTTACCAGTGTGAGCAATGGTGGCCGAAGGAAAAGACGAAGGAAAAGCCTGTTGAGTGGCTTTAAATTGAAGATACTCCTTATACTCACTGACCGAAAGTAGATGATCTTCATTTGACTTGGTAGTAATAGTGGGGGAACCATAAATCAAACAGGGGCTCAAGCTCTTCTTTTCTGCCATGGAAGAAGAGCAACAGAATACAAACAGCAACAAGATTCAATGAAGGGGTAGCACAACGGTAAACCCACAAGCCAAACAGGGGCGGAACAGAACCGGGAGAGGACGACGATCACGGCGGTGGAATCGGCAGCGCAAATGGAAGCCGGGAAGGAGACGCGTGGATTACACGCGCCGGAGAGTGAGAATTTTGTCGACGGCGCGTGAGGTGAACGGCAGTGTCACTCCGGTCACCAGACAACTTCAAAAACTTGGGCCAGTGTTCACAACAGCTGAAACCCAATGAACATACCAAACAGGAACCAACAAGGCTCTAGATACCAACTTGAATATGAGAACTGAATACTTTTACTTGTATATTATTGAATAAGAGTACAAGATATATATATACTTGACTCTAGACTTGATTCCTAGAACAATAAAAGTCTATACTAAGTCTTAGGAGAAATATACAATGAATCATAAGAATATAATGGATGGGACTCCACCGTCCACACCGTCCACATAAATCCACCGTCCATATATTAATTATATTCAACAACCGTCCAGACCGTCCACATAAAGTCATCGTCCATATATTAATTATATTCAACAATTGCCAAGTAAATGCTTGAGTCTTTAAAGGGGCTGAACCGCACCATAACAATTTAAACACTTTGCCTTCCACCACATGTAAGGAGGACAACAAATCCAATTTTTCCAACAAATAAATGTAAGCTGTGTTAACAGAAAATTCGCCTGTTTGAACAGCCAACCACACCCAACCGTCATCCCTTTGCACCAAACCCACATCACCCAAGGAATTATGGAAATCCACTAAAAGACTCTTCTCCCACCCAAAGAGATTTCTCCTCCATTTAAAATGTCACACCCACACATCATTCAGCCAGTAACCACAATCAGAGACATCATTGTTTTGCAAGGATGAGATACCATACAAACGAGGGAAACGTTCTTTCAAAGGTTCTCCATCAAACCAAATATCATGCCAAAATGCAACCGTGCTTCCATTCCCAATTTTCTCTTTAATTCCATCCTCAATCCAATCTCCAACCTCACCATAGCATCCAACTTTGCACAAATCCTTCATCCAAACAGATGACCTCCTATCATCACCCACTCTACTTAAATTTATTGAATCACACACCCAACCTCCATACCTTACTTTGATGACAGCAACCCAAAGAGAATCTCTCTCCACCAACAGCCTCCAATGCCACTTACCTAACAAACTCGGATTAAAGACATTGACGTCCTTCACCCCAAGACCTCCCCATTTTTTTGGCTTACAAACTACCGACCATTTCACCCAAGGTATTTTATTCCCCTCCATTGTCCCACCCCAAAGAAACTTCCTTGGATGCTAATTACTTTCTTCCTAACCTTAATCGACATTTTCATAAATGAAAGGAAGTAAATAGGAATGCTATTCAAGACCGAATTTAATAACACTATTCTCCCCCCTAAGGAAAGGAACTTGTTCTTCCACGACCCCAACCTCTTAACCAAAGAATCTAACATTGGTTGCCAAGTAAACATCCTTCTTGGATTAGCCCCCACCGGCAAGCCTAAGTACCTAAATGGCACCTTTCCGACTTTGCAATTGAGAAAATCAGCCCCAGAAGCCAAAACAGAGTCTTGGACATTAACACCTACCAATATACTTTTGTGAAAGTTTACCTTTAAACCCGATACTAATTCAAATGACCTCAAAGCCGACTTCATAATCCACAAACTTGCATATGTTGCATCCCCAATCAAAAGTGTGTCATCCGCATATTGGAGATGCGAGATAACCACTTTTGAATGCTCCAATTTAAAACCAGAGAATTTGCCAAGTGAGACTGCATTTGCTAGTAGACCACCCAAACCCTCTGCCACTAACAAAAATAGAAACGGAGCTAAGGGATCTCCCTCTTTTAACCCTCTTTGAATATTGACCTCCTCAGTTGGGCTCCCATTAACTAGTACCGATAACCGACCTGAAAACACGCATGCCCGCAACCAAGAAATCCAAGTTCCTGTAAACCCGAATCTCACCATAATATACTCCAAGAAAGACCTACTCACCGAGTCGTAGGCCTTCTCAAAGTCCACCTTGAAAATGAGGCATTCCTTTTTCTTCGTCACATCAATCACCTCATTTATAACCACCACCCCATCTGAAATTTACCTTTTTTTAATGAAAGCCGATTGATTTTTTGAGATAATTGAATCCATAACCACACCTAAATGAGCAGCAACACCTTAGCAACAAGCTTATACAAACAGCCCAATAAGGAAATTGGCCTAAAATCACCAATTTCTTGTGGGCTAGTAACCTTCGACAAAAGAGCTACAAAATAGGAAGTCATAATCTTCGGCAATGAGGCATTAAGATGAAATTACTGAAACATACCAGCTACTTCCTGTTTAAGAACCTCCCACATTGACTTAATGGAGAAATTAAATCCATCGGGGCCGGGGCTTTTATCTCCATAACAATTAGATAACGACTCCTCAACTTCTTCTAAAGAGAAGGGAGCTATCAATTTCTCATTTTGAGCTGATGAAACTTGATTAAACTGAATGCCTTGTAGTTTCGGTCTCACAAAAAAACTTTCTTCGAAATGAGAGGAGAAATAATTAACCATTTCACTTTTTATACCTGCCACATCTTTGACCCACCCGTCAGCACTCCTCAATGCCAAAATCTGGTTTGAAGCCCTTCTCGATCTAACACAAGCATGAAAAAATTTGGTATTACCGTCCCCTTCTTTAAGCCATCTCACACGGGACCGTTGTTGACTAAGACTCTGCTTATTTTTTAGCAAAGTCCACAACTCCTCTGTCAAGCCCTTCCAATGCGATACCTGACCAGCATAAAGACCAACTTCTTCATTTGCCAAGTCCAACTCTGCAATGTTATTAGTCAGCACCTTTATTCTTCCATCCATGGCACCATATTCTTTTGTATCCCATTGTTTAAGCATCGATTTCAGCAACCGCAGTTTCTTAGACAACACAAAGCCCTTCCAACCATGAACAATAAACGCCTACCAACTCGACTCTACCAATGCAGCGAATTCCGGGTTTTGTATCCAAAAGTTTTTGAATCTGAAGGGCCTCGGTCCCAAATTCACCTCATCTAATCGAAGAACAATCAGACAATGATACGAAACATCTCTATTTAATGCCCACTGAGAAGTTCCAGCCCAATGAACACACCAACTATCAGACAAAACAAACCGATCCAAACGACTCATTGCCACTCCATTTGGTCTATACCAAGTAAATCTTCTACCGGGAGATCCACTAACTCCAGCTCATCGATAAACTGGTTGAAACCCTGCCTCAACGCTATGTTATCCTCCCCCAACAACCTTGAAGAACCCTTTCTTTCATCCGAATGACGGACTACATTGAAGTCACCAACTATACACCATAAACCCTCCCCAAAACCCCTATAAGACATTGTTAAATTCTCCCATAATATTCTTCTCTCCTCCAAATTTCCTTGTGAATAAATATTAACCACGTAACATCTATTTTCACACCCTTCCCACTCCAAACAAGCTACCATAAAACCTTTACCAGAAAAAGAAAACAACATATTTCCTTTAGCTGAATCCCACATAGAAAGCATTCCCCCACTCCTACCCTTTGTAGGATTGAAACAAAAATTAAAATTCTGTCCCCCCACAACTTTGCACACATCTGCACAGAGACCTCTTCCAACTTGGTTTCCTGTAGTGCCAAAAACTCCAACTTCTCTTCAGCTACCAGTTTCCTTATTTTACTCTTCTTGACCTCACCCCCCAAATCCCAACATTAAAGGAGCAAACCTTCATTAGGAAACCTGATCAGAACCCATTGCATCTTTTGCCTTCCTATATCTTTTTTCCAACTCCATTAGTTTTTCTAACACAATATCTTCCTTCCCAATCACCGATAACCTCAACTCCTTCCCTATTTCTAGATTTTTTCCGCCAATCTTCTCCCCCCATCCACACATAACAGGCTATTACAGTGCCTTTTATTTGAGTCTGAAGTTGTTTTACCTCAGAGAGAGCACTGCACTTTATAACCCACAGCATTTTGCCTTGGACCTTTTTTCGATTTAGGCTCCCTGTTGTTCAAATTCTTCTTTGAAATCTTCCTTTTCTCATTACCGCCCCCACGAACCTCATCTGGATTTCCACCCTCCTCTGCAACAGACGGCGAAGAATCAATGCCACCGTCAACCACTCTTTGTTTCTTTACCTTGGATTTCCTTCTCAAAAGGTTAAACTGATTGAAACCCGGATAATGTTTGTAGACTGACACCAATGTCAGACTCTTCCTCTCAATTTGTTTCCCGTGTTTTTTCTGTTGCCCCACCAAGCCCCCCTTCTTACCAAAGACTTGCCTCAAGCATGCAGAATCACTCCACAGAGGTGACATCGCCCCACCTTGAAACTTCCTGCCTAGTGGACCCCTTGAACTGTCCTTACTCAACAAAGGCCTCTTACCACATTTAATTTCTCTCCTCTTTAAACGTTGGGCCATTGAAAATCCCAAGCCCAAGTCGACATCTACCTCTCCATTCAATTGCTCAATGGACTTATTCAAACTATCCGCAACGCATCACACCGAGTTAGTGCTCATATTAATTGTATATGATGCCATCCCCAACTCATCATTAACATTTGTTGGCCCACTAGTCAAACTACAACCCCCTTCGGCCCACTATTCAATTGATCCGCTTCCTCTAAACCCAACCCATACTCAAACACAGATCCAACCACTCCAACATTCTGACCCCTACCATAACGCCATCAACCTTTGAGCCTGACACCCGAGCATCGCCGCTTCTAGTGTACGATTTCTTGGAGAATTCCAATACTGCAGAGGGCCTTTCAACACCATCCACACTCCCCCAATGACACCGACTTGACTAGCAAGATTTGAATTTTGAAAATTTTGTAGAGGTCGTTGACTAATTTCAATGTCAGAGAGGCCCATCGGACCACCATCTTCCTTCTCCAGTCGGCATCCCACTCTAGAAGCCATTTCATCAGAAGAATCCACAAAGCTATTGCATGAACCACTACTCACCCCAAGACTAATATAATCCACTGCAAAAACCTCTTCCACTATTTTGACGGAACAAACCACATAGTTTATTTTGAGCCTCACCACTCTGTTGATGCAATTCGGTGATGTAACCGCAATCTGCATTCTACCTATATCTAGTCTTGTTCCATTCATGGTATCTTCATCCCGAGAAACAAATATCCCCACCAATCTCAACAGAAACAGGAAGAAATCCTCCCTCCAAGCTTCCACCGGCTTACCCATCACTCTCACCCACGCCAAACGTTCCCTTACAACCAAGCCAGGCTCCTAACGATTTAACTCCGAAAACCATTTATCCAGACAGGGGCATATTTGTGGAAGTAACTGACTTAGGTCCTCATCATTCTCTGAAGAAATCAGTACTCTATTGCCTCCCATATACCTAATAGATATATTGAAAAAGCCTCCTTCCACCAGCATCTTCTGAAGTAGTCTTAAATCCTTAAAAGCATGTAAAGTTCCTACCAAACAGCCTTCAAACTTCTTTAATTCTTGTGGAGGAATCATAAATGTTGGACCCCTCCAATCATTACCACTACTTTCAACCACCTTAGTGGTCCCCTTCTGCTGACCTTTGAAACCCCCAATTGTTTTGTGGTTATTATTCCTTTCTGCTAGTGCCTTTGCAAAGATCACATCACTCTTCACAAAAGAATCAACCATTGTTCACCTAACACCATGCAGCCCACCAACAGGAACTTCTGTATGAGACTGATTTTTGTCCCTACCATATTTTGGAGTATTGACATGGAGCCTTAGATTTCCAAACCAAATTGTATTTAAGTTCTCCTCCAACCTTGCCTAATTTTTAACCCCTTTAAACCTTACAAATCCAAATTTTTTGTCATACCTATCTTTCTTTTTTGGGATAAAAACCTCTCTCACTGACCCCCACTGTTGAAACACCTTCCAAAAATCCTCATCTCAATTTTTCTGGAAAGTTTGGGAAATAATAAGAAGTGGTTTCTTTCATAAGTTTGGACCAGGCATTTCTATCATCAACTCTCGTCCACTATCTCCTATTTGCGCCCTGATAAGGAGGTTTCGGGGGAGGGCGATAGTCACATTCTCTCACTGGGACTCTCCCACCTCTCTCATCACTTTACCAGTTCAGAATCTTTCCCCAGTAAATTTGTTTATATTAATTTATTGTCTATCCAGCTTATTCATTGCTTAATTTTCATCTTTTCGAATAGGAGGCTATTTTAAGATGTCCCAAAATCACATGGATTTGAAAACCAAAATTAGAAATTTGCCCTCAACCTCATCCCAAACTGGCCATTATGTTGCAGGGTTCTTCCCCAAGAAAGACTCTTTCGGAGGTTCTAATACTTTGTTTATCTTGGTTGTATAACTTGCAAACAGTGTTCCATCTATATATGTAATTTAGAATTTAGAATTTAGAATTGCTATTAACTGTATTGGATAACTGCTATTGCATATGAAGGAATACATGTATAAAGTTTTCTATGACTAGCTTTGTACTGTATTGTTATTGTTATGTATGATCATGTTAAGCTTCATGGTTACTCTGCTTTCTTTCTATTTGGAACCTTCTAAATGCAGTTTATGTTAAAAGGGTTGATGTGAATAGTAAGTGGTGTCCATATGGAGATTATCAAAAAAAAAAAAAAAAAAACAGTGGTGTCCATATGGATGCATAATCAAATGACATTTGGCTGACAGTCTAGGAAGTTGCGATAAGTGTCTTTTTCGATGCAAGTGTATAAGCTAGCTTTCAAGTTATGTTGAGTTAGGATCCAACTTCCAAGTTTGCAGAATTATGATCTAGCATGTAAATGCTTGTTTAGCTATTTGATTTATGGCGAGTTCTACCGTTGACCACTTTCATAGGTGGTACCACGGTGAACCATAAGTTTTTACCATCAGTTTCATCCGAACTCATAGTAATTGGTACACCCTCCCACACTGGATTTGTTTCACTATTCCTCATCTTCCTTCCGCCTCTTCCTCATCTTCCCTTTGCCGTTTGTCGTCCCGACAACTGATTTGCCTCCTTCGTCGTCTAGACGCCATCACTGGTCCTCGTCGTGATGCTCGTCACTGCTCCCGCCGCGAACTCAGCCGTCGCTCAGTGTCATCCCCATCGTCGTTTCGCCTCTGCTGCCTCTACACAGTCCATGTACGACTGTTTGCAACCCAGTCATCGGAGAACAGCACGGACAGCCTCCATCTCGTCACCCCGTGCCTCCTGTACCTTCATTTTCGCTCTCAAATCGTGTTTTCTCCTCTAAATCTCTTCCAAATCCGAAAACCCCTTTTCTTCCTTCCAAGAACCCTAACCTGTGATGGAGAGAGGGAAGAGGGTTTCAGATCTGAAACCCCTTTTCTTCCTTCCAAGAACCTTAACCTGCGATTGAGCTTGCAGAGGATGGGGAGAGGGAAGAGTGTTTCAGATCTGTTCGATTTCTGGAAAGCTTCGGCACGGTGGTGATCGGAGCGATGCTGAAAGGATGAGAAGGTGTTGGTGGCCGGCGTACTCGTGCGACGGAAGCAAGGTGGCTCACGGCTGGTCCTGTGGCGGAGGAGACCATGAACAGGGGAGGTTGGAACTGGTGTGGGAGGAAGAGATTTGATCTGATGTGGGAGGAGTAAAATAAGATATGTGAACTTCTTTAATCCAACGACTCTAAGTACTTGTGCACGGTGGGGATACCCATTCACCGTGTGCACCGTAGAATTTGCCTTTGATTTATGTTGAAGTTATGTTTCAGATATAAACTAGTACAGTAGCCGTGCATTCGCACTGGTCGCATTGATTTTTATGCATGATATTAAGAGAAAGTCTTGTGTAGGCACAAACCTAACATGTCATTCTTAAGCACACCCAATCACAAAATTACAACAAATAAATTACAAGTAAAAAATCAATTGGTAGAAAGAGAAGTAGAAAAGTCACGCGCTAGCTCTGCTTGTGTTCTTCACTCCCATTTTCTCAAACTCTCTTCACTCTTCTCATGTCCAAAACCTTCCCTTCTGACACCTTCACATCCCTTCTCCCCAAAACGTTCCATCGTCAAAAAAAGTTTCGCCCTACTTGAAACTTCAGCAAAGATTGCTTAGAACGAGCTCTTCTGTGAATAGGTACTTAATTTATCATTGACGCTTTTTAAGCGAGTAATATAGCTAAGGAGGCAATTGTCGCCTAACTATCATTCGAATTTGGAATTACGAAAATCCAAAACTACATCAATCAGACTTTAGAGAGAAGGTGCACTGGTAAAAATGAACAAATGAATTAACACCATTAAGTTTGGGTCAAGTCTTGTTGAATATCGAAGTATGATCAGGCCACTGGTTTTATTAAAGAATACCATTAACACCTATTTCAGAGTAATATCTGCCAAGAGTTTTGCCATCGTTTAGAATGGCAATGATCAAAACCATTGAAGGAGAGAAGTCAAACTTCCATATCAGTGTAATGAACATGAAGTCAAACTGCATTAAAAATAAAGAGAACCAAAATTGATGAATATTGATTCATTCCTTGCTACAATGAATTACATATTCAGAACATTACTATCCACTTAACTACACAACCTCTCTGAAACAGAAACATTTCATCTAAATAGCTCACTGATTATCAAAATAAAAAAATAAAAAAATTCTAAATAGCTCACTGCCACGACCCAAGAAAGTGACCCAGTCCCTACTGAGTTGAACCAGCGACTCAACTAAAGGGTAGACACACAACGCCGCCACCTCCGGCGACCCCTGTCTCTCTTCTGCGACCACTGTGTCGCCGTCACCACCAGCCCCCTTTTTCTTCTTTAACGTCCTTTTCCGGGTTATACATATGATGTTGTGGATGCCTCTTTTTTTCTTTACTGTTAATAGGATTGTACTTTTTAAATTGTGGGTTTTATGTAAGTGGTGAGAAATTTTTGTTTGGACATGGAAAGTTTGGGGAAGGGATGTGAAGGAGAAGGACTGAAGGGAAGGTTCAAGGTTCTGCACATGGGAGGGAAGAAAGAGAGCTAGCGTGTGACTTTTCTACTTCTCTTTCTACGAGCTGATTTTTTTATTTGTAATTTATTTATTGTAATTTTGGTGATTGGGTGTTCTTAAGAATGATAGGTTAGGTTTGTCTCTATACAAGAATTTCTCTGATATTAAATGGGGTTTATGTATTTGTGATATAAGTCAGTAATACACTTTAAACGTATTTGTTGCATCTGGATAAATAATATAATGTAGTTATATCTTATTATCAGCATTTGTCTGACAATATTTCCATTATGACATTCTTTTATACATAATAATTAGTAGACAGAGGTAATATATATATTTTTTAGTAGCTAAAACTAACTAATAATCCATAACCAAGGGCAATATGTTTTACATTGAATAATCCAGAAAATGTCTAGTTAAAAGACAGGAAAAAATTAAATCAAGACACATCTTACATATTAAGTAAATACAATGTGATTATCATTTGATCGTGTAAGCATAACCCTTGCAGCATAGTTGGTCCAAATATTAGTGCTTTCACCAAATCTAGTGAGACCTGAAGATAAAAAAAAATGGAGAAAGAAAATGAAAAAATCATAGTTATTAATTGTCATATTTAGATAAAATATTATTTACTGTCGTTTTGTAAGCCTTGGGGGAGGGAGAGAGAGCAACACTTACATGTTAGAGGTTTTGGTACACCTCTTTGAAGACAACATTAGTTGTGTTTAAAGCATTTTTATCTTTATCGTGGATCAAGATCTTCAGTCCTTGCTTTGTTTGAACTCTGCATAAAGCGACATATAATTGGCCATGACTGAATACTAGTTTAGGCAAATACAACGAAACATTTGCTAGTGTTTGCCCTTGAGACTTGTTGATAGTCATGGCATATGAAACAATTAAAGGAAATTGCCTTCTAGTAAGTTTGAATGGCCAGGGTGATTGGGATAGAGACATTGACATCCTAGGAATGTAGATCAAGTTGCCAATGTTCTTTCCGGACATGATCCTTGCTTCAATGACATGATTCGCAAGCCTTATCACAATCAATCTAGTGCCATTGCAAAGTCCTTCAGCCTAGTCTAAATTCCTCAACATTATTGGAGTACAAAATTTTAATTTGATCCTATGATTTGGCAGATCGGAGGTTGTCAGTGTGTTAAGAAATTCCAGAGTAAGTGCCTGTAGTGTTGGATTTTCTAGTGCTTCTGATTTGTCAATTGAATATGAGCGTAGGTACTCTCTTTCACCACTAGGAATCAATGATAGAATATAATTATTGATTTCATCAACAACCTCAATAGTTGAAGCTAAAATAGCTCTGGACTAGAGGAAGTCTTCATTATTGTACTGTTGGAGCAAATTAGGATATGCACTTTGCACTATAGCTTGTATGGGATCATCGAAATCTGTGATTAGAAATGATTCGGAAATTTCTATTGATGCATAACCATCATTCGGCTCAGCAATCTTTCCATCTCCTACATCTAACATCCACTCTGAAAATGATCCGAGTTCCTGGTCATTTGCATTGTTTGGATCATTTTGTAGGCGCATATTTTTTGTTAACCTCAATACATGGCAATCCTCCCAAAGATATGAAGCATTAATTGTTGCATTAACTATGTCAGAACGGTTTCCTCTTGGGATGACTGGGAGTACTTGTCTAAAATCCCCACCTAAAACAACAACTTTTCCTCCGAATGGAGAGTTTGCATTATTAGAATAGTGCATAATGTCTGAGACTTTTATCCAATGCTTCAAAACAAAATGTATGTGCCATTGGAGCTTCATCCCATATTATAGCCTTTGTCACTTTTAACAGCTCAACAAGTTCACTTCCTTGATGAATATTGCAAGTTGAGTTCTCAAACGTGGGAACAGGGATAGCAAACCTTGAGTGTGTTGTTCTCCCCCCAGGCAATAGAAGATATGCTATACCACTTGATGCTATGGTCAAAACAATATCACCTTGTGAACGCAAGGCAGAAGCTATTGTCCTCCACATAAAAGTCTTACCTGTACCACCATAGCCATATAGGAAAAACATACCACCACGTAGTTCATTCACAACTTTCATAATTGTCTCAAATATATTTCTTTGCTCATCTGGCAGAATAATTAGATAATAATTATGATAGTTCAAAGCAATGAAAACTAAATTAATAACAATAATGGAAATAATACTTATGAAGTTTATTCGAAGTAACTGATTAGACCACCTGTAAGAGAAATAAAGAAATTTTGGAATTGATCATGTAAACAAACTATGATAATCATGTTCCGCATAGATAAGTTTATTGCCTAATCGACTTGATAGATTCCCCTGTGGATATGGCATTGATGGATAATCCTTCAGACTTTTTCCGTTTGATTGTAATAAATCCTCAACTTGCAGCAGAAGTAAATTTTGCAAATCTAGATCATCAAGCTGTAAGTCTAAAAAAATAATTATGGTCAATAGAGGAGATATTACAACATATGTCATAAAAAATTATGAGAAAGCAATATGCTTTTAGTTAAATATGGAACCACAATAAAGATACCTTGAATGTCGAATAATTTTATTTGTTCATAAAGAATGTCATCCACCAACCATGGCCATGTTTGTTCCCAGACATGATCTGGTTTATTCATGCTATTAGAGATAAGCATTGTCACAAACAATCTTCTCAAATAGTGACCTGATCCCCAATCTTTGGATTCTCTAATAGCCTCAATAAATTCTTTCTCTTCTTCAAGAAAACCCATTGCGAAGCATGCCTCTCTAAAATTTGGGTGTTGTATCCCACTGATCGTTCTGATGTCCTCATAACTACACGGCCCCTTAGAAAATGATAGCATCATTCGCAAATGAAAGAGCTCACTGTTGCTTGGTGGTACCCAAATTAGCCTTCCAATTGTGTACCCAAACTTTAAATTCTTGGTTTCCAGCATCTTTGGCTATTGATGTTAGGGATGGAAATGGGTAGGGTTTGGGTAGGGTACTATAGTACCCGTCCCCATACCCGCGTTTGGAAAAATTACCCGGACCCGTACCTGTAACACCCTGTTTTTTGTAAGTGCTTTTCTTTAAAGCTTGTTTGGTTGTTTAAGTTGGTTTTGTTAAGTTAAGTTGTTTAAGTTGAGCACGCCCGTGCTCAATGTGCGGACCGCGTCTCGCTGACGCTAAGTCCAGCACGACCGTGCTCAGGAGGAGCATGACCATGCTTCGTGCTCAGTCTACATATTTTGGCACAGAAACCGAGGGTTGCGTTTTTAACCCTATCTGTGTTGGCTGCTAACCTTATTGCGGCTAACACTATTTTGTTCCCTATTTCCATCGAACTCATTCATTTTATTAAGTATTGGAGACCTTTGGGAAGCCCCGTTTCATCTGTGCTTGATATATAGGGGTAAAGTCTTTCCCTTTTGTGTTTCCTTTTCTTGTTTAGAGTTGGAAATTGATAGTTTGTATTTATGTTGTTCCAAGGCTTGGATTCGTTGTGAGCCGCTCGAAGGGAAGGAACCAATTGCTATTAGGACCGTTGTTAGATCTACCTTCAATCCAGGTATAGGTAGAAGGATAGTGTAATCATTAGGCAGTGGGGGAAGTGTAAGGTAAAGGGGTTCCCATGACTTCGGTTCGTATGTATGATTGTATGAATAATATGTTGGTTTGATTTGTTATGATAACATGTCTTGACTGTTAATATGTTGTTTAGCATGCGTATGTGCATAATATGTCCCTTGTGTTTATGTTGTTGTTGTTAAAATGAAGATGATGCTATGTTGATGAGTATTGGTATGATGATGTTGGATGATTGGTTGAGATGACGATGTTGCTGTTCTGAGTTTCAAAGTTAAGATATTAACTGGTAAAATAGGTTTAAAAATGTGATAAGTTTAATGGATAAATGATTCTAAAAATTGGTTAAGACTTAGGTGTTAGTTTCCGCCCAGAACAGTGCAGTCGTGCATTAAGCACAGCCGTGCTGAACGTGCTCCCAGTTTGAATTCTGGAAAATGGTCGCGTATTCAACATGGTCGTGCAGCAGAGGAGCACGCCCGTGCAGCTGAGCACGATCGTGCTCAAAAGGAAGCACGATCGTGCTCTACTTAAGTGGCAGCATGCCGGTGCTGGGGTCAAGCACGACCGTGCTCACCCCTCTGGACAGAATCTGAGATTAAGGACTTAAACATGGGTTTTTAACCCCAATCTCCCCCAACGATGATGATGACATAGTTAATCAATGATGAAGGTTAGATCACTTAATTAAAGACCAATTAAGATGGTTAAGTCGATAACTGTTGGGTTATCGCACGTTGATGAGTTGTACCTTGGTGCTTTTTGGCCAAGGGAACCTTGACCCCGCGGTTTGGGTCTAAGGTGCTGTTGATGTTGTACCTTGGTTTCCGAGAGTTTGCTCTAAGGGGGCCTTGACCTGGTTGGGTCTAAGGTGTTGCGGTTGATTCCGCTAAAGGTTTAAGTATTGCGGTAGATTCCGCTGAAGTCTTCGGTTGATTCCGTCGAAGCAAAGGAGGTGGCGGTTACCCGTTGTTTGTTGTATGATGCATGCATCATTGGAGATGTTGTTGGTGAATCTTCGACATAGGGGAGGTCGTCCTAGAGTACAGCGATCTGGTCTTCCACGGTAGGTTACCCAAGGTTTGGTAACTGTGCGCCCCCATGACGAGGCATTCGTTGGTTTGATGCGTTGGCTATCCAAGGAGTAGATTCTTCAGAGTTGAGTAGATTCTCAATGTGGATATTTAACTCCGAAGTCGTTCATCCTGAGTTAGTTTGGATCCACATGCATGTTGGAGTAGTGGAGTAGTGTTGCATTGCACTGCATAGCATACTTGGTTGATGATGTTGATTGGATGTTGATATATATCTATACTGATGTATGTTATGATGATGCTATGATGTATGCTTACCTTGCTTCCTATCTCCATGTCGTATATATTTACATGATTCTTACTCCCCCGTTCTTTGTTTGTTTGTTTGGCCTGATTGGCACCTTGCAGAGAATGGCGAGCAGTCAGGAGAGGAGTGACTCTGAGGAGCCACTACTCATAGTTAGGATTTTTTTCTTATGTTTTAGTTAGTTCAGTTGTATTCCGAGGATATTTTCCGGAACGGTTGTACCAGCTCTGAATTGTGAATCGGGGTTGAGCTATGTTTATGCTATACGTTGTTTATGTGTTATTGTTTTCGAAACTATGTTCTTTCCGCGTTAAGTGTTACAATGTGGAACATTTCTACCCATGGATGAAGTTTTTAATTGATTACAGGAAATGCATGTTTTTTTTAATTGCTTTTGATATTAATTGCTTTATAACATGCGGGGTAGCAGGGTGCCATATTTAGTGGTATCAGAGTAGGTCTGTCCTATCAGGTCGTGGTATGAGTCTGTTGTGAGTCTGTTGTGAGTCTAGTTTGAATTGTCTATACTTGTTATAGACAATGATGCTTTAAGTTAGTTGCCTGTAGCTTTTACCCGCTTAAGTTTCTGTATCTAAGAGTTGCGTTGGACGTTTACAGGAACTCATGGTAGGTAGGGGACGCAATGATCAGGTAATTGCGGACGCATTGGCACATATGGCCAATGCTATCAGACAGGTCAACCATAACAACAATGGTGGGCCAGCTGAGTTCCAGGGACTGGATAAGTTCCAGAGGAACAACCCTCCGTTGTTCAAGGGAGCGTATGATCCGGAAGGAGCTTTGTTGTGGTTGAGGGAAATCGAGAAGATCTTCAGGGCTATGGATTGTAATGAACAACAGAAGCTCATCTTTGCTACTTTCATGTTGACTGAGGAGGCTGAGCATTGGTGGGACAACTGCATGCAGATGATGCAGGCTGAGGGCACAGCAGTTACATGGACTGTGTTAAGGCAGAGGTTTCTGGAGAAGTACTTTCCAGCGGATATCAAGGACAAGAAGGAGATGAAGTTCTTATCCTTGAGGCGGGGATCGTTGTCAGTTGGCGAGTATGCAGTCAAGTTTGAGGAGCTGGCGAGGTACTACACTCCTTATCAACATGAGACAGATGACCGCTCTAAGTACGTCAAGTTTGAAGCTGGGCTCCGACCTGAGATTAAGCAGGCCATCAGCTACCAGGAGATCAGGATCTTCCCGATTCCGGTCAACAAATGCCGGATTTATGAGGATACCAGTCAGTTCAGAGTTGCCAGTTCCAAGGGATCGGATAGTCAGAGTGGCAAGAGGACTGATCAGAGAGACAAGGGTAAGCAACGGTATGCTCCGACCCGGCAAGGACTTCAAGCAGAGTGGCAAGAGGCCACAATTTCAGCAGGATAGATTCAAGGGCGGGTTCTCTTACGCCCCCAGGGCTATGAGGTGTGGTAAGCGCGGAGCACCGGATCATTCCTCATCCCGATGTAAGGAATCCGTTGTGATTTGCTTCAGGTGTGGCAAGTCAGGTCATATCAGCCGCAAGGAACCAAGACCGAGCCTCCCTGCGCTAGCAAGAATCAGAACTCCCAAGCCAACAGACTAAAAACCACTGGAAGAGTCTTTACTCTTAGTGGAGTCGAAGCCTCTGAGTCTGATGACTTGATCCAAGGTACATGTTTTATTGATGGAACTCAATTAACTGTATTGTATGATTAGGGTGCTACTTGTAACAGCTTGATTTTAATTATGTTCAACCGGTTAAAATATAATTAAATTATATTTTAAATTTGAGAGTTAGAAAATGTTTTTGATTAAAATAAAATCATATTCATAGTCTACTTTATGGTAGAGGGTTACGATAAAATTTTCGATTGAAAATTCAGACGAAAGCCGGTCTGCGTTTTCACCGCCGGTACAAGTTTACTGTGCAGAAAACCTAATTTTGACCCGTGAACGAGATAGTTAGTGTTTTTATTATGTTTCCTTCAACTTTGGTTATTTTGAAAATTTTCGTTCAAAAATAAAATAAAATAATTTATTCGGGCGAAAATATCGGAAGAATTACGATCGGAAATGCAACCGGGTACGAAATGAAGCAGAATAGGAGACATAAAAGGCTTGAGGTGAGATGAGGGAGTGAGGTGACTCACTAGAGGTATGGCCTAAGCTACCTTCTAAAAAGTGGTTATGCTGAACTTTTTGAAATATATCATATTATATTCTAAAAACCTATTTTTCTCTTTCCTCTTCAACCAAACAAGGCACAAGGTCAAAACTTGCTCACCAAGCTCATTCCTCCCTCCTCAATTTTGTGCCACTCTCTCCCCTCTCTCTATATACTCCTTTCATTTTCACTTCATCATCTTCTTCCTTCAACCTCCATTAAACCTTCATCTTCTTCTTTCTTCTAAAAGTTCAAGCTCTTAAAGCTTTAGTTTTTATTCATCTTTTCTACTTAAGTTCTTCATTAAAGTTCTTCCTTATACTAAGGGTAATGCTCTCATATGAATCTTTTTGCAAGTTTCACCTTTTATTTCTTAGTTTACTTTATGAGTTCTTTATATGCTTTAAACTTCTAAAATCTCTCTAAAATGGTAGAAAACTCATTTTGAGTTGAAACCACTTTTTATAGTCTTGTATTCACTTATATTTTCATACACTAAGAGGTTATGTAAAACAAAAATCTCTACCTATCTCTTCCAATGAAGGCCGAATGCTTGCATTTGTGACCCAGGAAGTTTTTGTTTCAACTTTTGGAATATGATCATGTGATTGAGTTTCTAACTATCCATTGATATTAAATCTATAAATCTTGGAAGTTTTGATAGCTTGTTCCTATGATGACTGAAAATATGAATAAGTAAGCCTAGGATACTATGTTTCAACTTTCCAAGTATGATCATGGATTTAGAACTCTTAATACCTTGTGATTCTAAACCTAAGAGTTATTGTTAAACAAAGAATATTTTTCCTCATCATCCTATGATGGCCGAAACTTAGTGTTTAGGTACTAGGATGTTTGAGTTTTTATTTTTCCAAAATGATCATGGACTTAAGCTTCATAAGATATTTGGATGCTAAGTCTAAGAAATTGGAAAGTTTAAGGATTTCTAACTTGTTTATTCTATGTTATTAAAGCTAGGATGTATTACTTTCATTTTTCCAAGATGATCATGGACTTGAGCTCCATAAGATATTTGGATGCTAAGTCTAAGAGATTGAAAAGCTTAAGGATTTCTAACTTGTTTATTCTATGTTATTAAAGCTAGGATGTATTACTTTCATTTTTCCAAGATGATCATGGACTTGAGCTCCGTAAGATATTTGGATGCTAAGTCTAAGAGATTGGAATGTTTAAATTTTCATTGTTTTCCAAAATAATCATGGACTCGAGCTCCATAAGATTTTTGGATGCTAAGTCTAAGAGATTGGAAAGTTTAAAGATTTCTAACCTATAAATCCTATGAAGGCCGAACCTAGAAGGTTATGGACCTATGATACTTTGTTCTTATTTTTCCAAAATGATCATGGTTTTGAGCTCCTTAATACATATGGATGCTAAACCTAAGAGATTGAAAAGTTTAGTGAATGCTAGCTTATTTTACTAGCCTTGACCGAATACCCTAAGTTTATAACTTAGTGGGATTTTAATTCAACTTTGTTAAGTGATCATTGTTTATGAACTCCTAACACTTAAGGGTATAAATCTATGAGTTTATAATTTTCGGGAATCTCTAACCCTAAGAACTAGTCTTGGCCGAACCTATACCTTGTGTTTAGTGTTCCTGTTTGATTTTAACTTTTGATTTTGTGTTCATAACCTTAGACTTCCATCACGGAGGAAATGAGGATGTTCGTGGTATACCTCTTCGAGCATCTAATCTCCTTACCTTCACAGAAGGTGGAGTTAGTACTTTGTGGTGTGACAACGAGGAGCTTCGAGTTCGGGAGTCCGGTGATAACCCAGGTGGGGGAAAGAACCAACCTATCGTCGGAATGGATAAGTAGTAGATTATATAATAATTGTGTAGGGCGACCTAAACCCTGCTAGTAGTCGAGTAATCGATAAAACCAAAATCACATTGGAAACCTTTTTCTGAAAAACCAATGGCGATTTGGGGATTGTAGGTTTATCGATATTAGGTTGATTTCAGATTGTTGATGGTTGATTTGATTTTATTACCTTTATTGAATTGATTTTGTGCTATATTGGTGATATGAGAATATTTGGACTGATATTGTGTTATGCATGATCTGCTTGGTTTGTATTATTATGCTTAATGGTTTTTAAGCAAAGATATATATTGTAAACAATGATCACTTAACAATGATCACTTAAACAATGATTCACAGTTAAGCGTGCTTGACTCGGAGCAATTTTGGGATGGGTGACCTCCTGGGAAGATTTCCCAAGAAGGGTGTGAGTGAGGACAAAGCACGCTGAAAAGACCCGTGTTGGTCTGTGGGGACAGTCGTCAATCCATATAGCAGCCCGGGATGTTACATATATGTTGCCTAAGAGATGATTGTTTTGGGTGTGAGGATAATGATGATTTAGAAGTGCCTAACCTAGATAATGCATGTTAAATAGGTGTTATGACATAGAATATGTGTCAAGTTCTAATGGAAGGTTAAGGCACTAGGATGTTGCTAAAACGGGTTGGTGAGATTCAAGTATAGGTGTTGTTGTCCACAACCGTGTATTGGTAATATAATACACAAGGACAAAAGTGTATTGGTAATATAATACACAAAGACGAAAGTGTATTGGTAATATAATACACAAGGACATTTGTGTATTGGTAATATAGTACACCGTGTATTGATAATATAATACACGTAAAACACTTCTGTGTATTGGTAATATAATACGCCGTGTATTGGTAATATAATACACGTAAAATCAAGAGTTCTCGCGAGACCACTTCCACCTTAGGAAATAGGTGTGCCACTATGGTGTCTTTGAGTAGCATGAGATTGGGGGTTGAGGATGATATATATTAACTTGAGGGTGATCTGTTAGTTATGTGTGTTGTTTGTCTGTGACAATTACTGTATGATTTACTATGACTCTTTTCCGCATTTTGATGATAGAACTGTTTTCTTATCCCCTATGTTTCTATATTCTTGTGGGTTACTTTACTTACATTAGAAGACCCGATGGAGGATTATGTTACTGAGGAGCTGGACGGAGCTCTGTATGAAACGGAGGTTGCTGAGGAATTGGATGGAACTCCTTACGAACCAGACGCTGAAGGTTGAGCTGTGATCCATGGCGAGTAGAGTATAGATAGTATGGCCAGTGTGTCTAAGAAGGACTATTTTTATATGTTTCCGCTAAGTATGACTTTTATTTTAAGTTTATGCCTATGAGGGATCCTACTGAGAGGATTCCCTCAACAGTGTTTTGGTAATGTAATAAATAAACAGGTGTGTATTTATATATATTACAACCTTGGTGTGTTTAATTTACAGAAGTTATATGATTGTTTAAATGAAGTTTTAATTTTTACATACTTTTCACACTAAGCGCGCGATTAAGGAATTAATTAATAAGGTTTTAAGCTAATAAAACACCGGAGCACAATGGGGTGTCTCATTTTGGTATCAGAGCAGTTTGGTTCTAAAACGGACTGTGGGTTATGTCCGATCAGAATCAAGGATTGCGAGGTTTAGGATGTTGTTACTGGCCGTGTCTAGTTGAATTCACATCGGATGTTGACTATGCTTAGAAGTTGGGTAGTGTGTCAGAATATGATGTGAGAGGTTAATATTAATCTGACATATGGTATTTATATACTTGCATATGTAGTATTATATGTCATACTAATAAGAGCGGATGATTTCTTTTAACAGAATCATGGCTCGCGGAAGAGGACGTCCAACTAACAGTGGTGATGAAACTCCAGAAAGGATTATTGGAGCTGTCAATGGTAATGCCGACAATAATGAGAATGGAGGAGGATCATCTTCGACTCCAAGTGCAATGGAAACCCTAGCTGCTGCTATGCTACTGCAAACCCAGCAGAATGCTGAGATGCTGCAGATGAACTAAGAACAGCTAGAAATTAAAAATCAGAGAAGGGCGACAGCAGCTGAAGATGCCGGATTGACTAATTTTATGAACGGAAAACCACCTCAATTCCGAGGAGAGTATGACCCAGAGAAAGCAGAATGGTGGATACAAGAGATCGAAAAGATATTTACTACTATGCACTGCAGCGAGGAGAAGAAAGTGACCTATGCTGCCTTCATGTTAACCGAAGGAGCAGAATTCTGGTGGAAGGGAAAGAAAAGACTGTTGGAAGCTGAGGATAGGAACATCAACTGGAAGTTATTCACTGATTGTTTTTTCGAAAAATATTTTCCGCGTCTAGTTCGACGCGAGAAGGAAAAGGAATTCACAAACCTCAAACAAGGCAACATGTCTGTTGGTGAGCATGCATCACGTTTTGAAGCTTTGATCAAGTTTTCAGAATTCTATCAGAGGTTTCCAAGTGAAGACTGGCAATGTAGAAGATTTGAGGAATGACTCAGAGATGAGCTGCAGAGGGTTGTAGTGTATCTTGACATACAGTATTTTGCCTGTTACCTTTCTTGAGTTTGATTTGCTTGTGTTTACACCCACAAATAATCCTATTTCCACTTCTTATGCATGCAAGAGCTGTCATATTGTCATAAATGATAAAACTTTTGTTGTCGATCTTGTATGCTTGCCTCTGAAAGACCTTGATATTATTCTTGGCATGGACTGGTTATCTTCCAACCATGTCCTTCTAAACTGTTTTGATAAAACCCTGATTTTTGGAACTCCAACGAAGTCTAAGAATCCGGACCTTCTCTCTGCCAGCCAAGTTCAAGCTTCAATGAAAGACGAAGCCCAAGTGTACATGATGATAGCTTCTCTGGAAGTAGAGAGCAGCCCTCCTGATGTCGCCAGCTTGCTTGTTGTGCGAGATTTTCCTGAAGTGTTCCCGGGGGATGTTTATAACTTACCCCCAGAGAGAGATGTTGAGTTCACCATAGACTTAGTGCCTGGCACCAGGCCAATCTGCATAGCACCCTATAGAATGTCTCCTCTAGAGCTAGCTAAGTTGAAAGAGCAGTTGGAGGACTTGATGAAAAAGCAGTTCATTAGGCCGAGTGTGTCTCTGTGGGGAGCACCTGTGTTGTTGGTGAAGAAGAAAGATAGTAGTATGAGGTTGTGTGTCGACTATCGGCAGCTCAACAAGGTGACCATAAAGAATCGATATCCCCTCCCTAGGATTGATGATCTCATGGACCGATTGATGGGCGCTTGTGTCTTTTCTAAGATTGATTCGAGGTTGGGGTACCATCAGATTCGGGTTAAGTCTGAGGACATCCCGAAGACATCGTTTAGAAAGCGATGTGGTCACTATGAGTACTTGGTTATGCCCTTTGTTGTGACCAATGCTCCTACGGTCTTCATGAACTACATGAACAAGCCTTTCACCCTTACTTGGATAAGTTTGTGGTGGTATTTATAGATGACATCTTAGTGTACTCCAAGAGCAAGGAATAACACAAGGAACACCTAAGGGTTGTCTTGCAGACCCTTGGGGAAAAGCAGTTGTACGCTGAGTTGTCTAAGTGTGCTTTCTGGTTAGAGGGAGTGAACTTCTTAGGACATGTCATCTCTAAGGGTGGCATAGCAGTGGTCCCAGCTAAAGTAGAGACGGTGCTCCAGTGGGAAGCGCCAAAGTTTGTAACCGAGATTATGAGTTTCTTGGGGATAGATGGGTACTATAGGCGGTTCATAGAAGGGTTCTCCAAGATAGCTTTACCCTTAACCCGTCTCACCAAGAAGGGATAGTTGTTTGTGTGGGACTCTAAGTGTGAAGAGAGTTTCCAAACCCTTAAGAGGATGTTTTGGTGGCCTAGGATGAAAAAGGATTTGGTTGAATTTGTGTATGTGTGCCTAGTTTGTCAGAAGGCCAAAATAGAACACCAAAAGCCTTCAGGTAAGTTGCAACCTTTGAGTATCCCAGAATGGAAATGGGATAATATCTCCATGGATTTTGTGTCTGGACTCCCTAGGACTCCAGCTGATTTTGAGACTATATGGGTGGTTGTGGATAGATTGACTAAGTCTGCCCATTTCATCCCAATGAACATGAAGTATCCTTTAGAGAAGTTAGTCAAGCTGTACATCAAAGAGATAGCTAGGCTTCATGGTGTACCCTGTAGCATAGCATCAGATAGAGACCTAAGGGTTACCTCTAGGTTCTGGGATAGTTTACAGAATGCTTTAGGGACAAAGCTTAGGCTTAGTTCAGCTTATCATCCACAGACTAATGGGAAGTTTGAGCGGACCATCCAGTCCTTGGAGGACTTGTTGAGGGCTTGTGTGTTAGAACAGTCTGGTAGTTGGGACAAGTTTTTACCCCTGATAGAGTTCACCTACAACAACAGCTTCCATGCCAGCATTGGGATGACACCTTATGAGGCTATATATGGGAGGAGATGTAGGACACCTTTGTGTTGGAGTGAACCTAGTGACAGTGTGGTGTTAGGGCCAGAGATAGTCCAGGAAACAACAAAAAAGATCAGATTGGTTCAAGAAAAGATGAGAGTTGCACAGAGTAGGCAGAAAAGCTATCATGATAAAAGGAGGAAGGCGCTCAAATTTCAGGAAGGTGATCATGTATTCTTGAGAGTTACTCCCACGACTGGGGTTGGTAGAGTAATGAAGGCGAAGAAACTTACTTCTACGTTCATTGGTCCTTACCAAATCCTCAAAAGAGTCGGCGAAGTCGCCTACCAAATAGCCTTGCCACCGTTCTTGTCAAATCTCCATAATGTTTTTCATGTGTCTCAACTCAAAGTATATCCATGACCCTAGTCACGTGATAGTACCCAACGTTATACAGTTGAAAGAGAACTTGATGTTTGAGATGTTACTCCTTCGAGTCGAGGATAGGAGGGTGAAGCAGCTAAGAGGCAAGGAGATTCATTTGGTCAAAGTGGTTTGGAGTGTGGCAACTGAGGAAAGTGCTACCTGAGAGCTGGAAAGCAAGATGACAGAAGCATACCTGCACATTTTCGTTTGAGGTACGTATAAATTTCGAGGACGAAATTTTTATAAAGGGGGTGGAATTGTAACACTTTGTTTTTCGTAAGTGCTTTTTTTTAAAGCTTGTTTGGCTGTTTAAGTTGGTTTTGTTAAGTTAAGTTGTTGGCCAAGGGCTTGGTGGGATTTTAGCTTAAAAAGTCCCTTTCTGGTAGATGAGCACGACCGTGCTCATTAGCCAGCACGCTCGTGCTTAAAGTCAGAAGCGTGTTTCTGATTTTAAGTTGAGCAAGCCCGTGCTCAACAGTGAGCACGCTCGTGCTCAATGTACGGACTGCGTCTCGCTGACACTGAGTCCAGCACGACCATGCTCAGGAGGAGCACGACCGTGCTTCGTGCTCAGTCTATATATTTTGGCACAAAAATCGAGGGTTGCATTTTTAACCCTATCTATGTTGGCTGCTAACCCTAGTGCGGCTAACACTGTTTCGTTCCCTATTTCCATCGAACTCATTCAGTTTCTTGAGTATTGGAGACCTTTGGGAAGCCATATTTCATCCGTGCTTGATATATAAAGGTAAAGTCTTTCCCTTTCGTGTTTCCTTTTCTTGTTTAGAATTGGAAACTGATAGATTGTGTTTACGTTGTTCCAAGGCTTGGATTCGTTGTGAGCCGCTCGAAGGGAAGAAACCAGTTGCTGTTAGGACCGTTGTTAGAGCTACCTTCAATCCATGTATGGGGAGAAGGGTAGTGTAATCATTAGGCAGTGGAGGTAGTGTAAGGTAAAGGGGTTCCCATGACCCTGGTTCGTATATATGATTGTATGAATAATATGTTGGTTTGATTCGTTATGATAACATGTCTTGACTGTTAATATGTTGTTTTACATGCCCATGTTCATAATATGTCCCTTATGTTTATGTTGTTGTTGTTAAAATGAACACGATGCTATGTTGATGAGTATTGGTATGATGATGTTGGATGATTGGTTGAGATGACGATGTTGTTGTTCTGAGTTTCAAAGTTAAGATATTAACTGGTAAAATAGGTTTAAAAACGTGATAAGTTTAATGGATAAAAGATCCTAAAAATTGGTTAAGACTTAGGTGTTAGTTTCCGCCTAGAACAGTGCAGTCGTGCATTAAGCACGACCGTGCTGAACAGGGAGCACGCCCGTGCTCCACTGCTCCCAGTTTGAATTATGGAAAATGGCCGTGCATTCAGCACGGCCGTGCAGCAGAGGAATATGCCCGTGCAGCCGATCACGATCGTGCTCAAAAGGAAGCACGACCGTGCTCCACTTAAGTGGTAGCATGCCAGTGCTGGGGTCAAGCCTGACCGTGCTTACCCCTCTGGACAGAATCTGAGATTAAGGACTTAAACAGGGGTTTTTAACCCCAATCTCCACCAACGATGATGATGACATAGTTAATCAATGATGAAGGTTAGATGATTTTTGGTCAACGGAACCTTGACCCCGCGGTTTGGGTCTAAGGTGTTGTTGGTGTTGTACCTTGGTTGCCAAGAGTTTGCTCCAAGGGGGCCTTGACCCGGTTGGGTCTGAGGTGTTGCGGTTGATTCCGCTAAAGGTTTAAGTGTTGTGGTAGATTCCGCTGCGGTCGATTCCGCTGAAGTCTTCGGTTGATTCCATCGAAGAAAAGGAGGTGGCGGTTGCCCGTTGTTTGTTGTATGCTGCATGCATCATTGGATATGTTGTTTTTTTGGATGTTCGACGTAGGGGAGATCGTCCTAGAGTATAACGATCTGGCCATCCACGGTAGGTTACCCAAGGTTTGGTAATAGTGCGCCCCCGTGATGAGGTATTCGTTGGTTTGATGCGTTGGCTATCCAAGGAGTAGATTCTCAATGTGGATATTTAACTCCGAAGTCGTTCATCCTGAGTTAGTTTGGGTCGACATGCATAGATGGAGTAATGGAGTAGTGTTGCATTGCACTGCATAGCATACTCGATTGATGATGGTGATATATATATATATATACACGCTGATGTATGTTGTGATGATGCTATGCTATTTGTTTTACCTTGCTTCCTATCTCCATGCCATATATGTTTACATGATTCTTACTCCCTGTTCTTTGTTTGTTTGTTTGGCCTAATTGGCACGTTGCAGAGAGTGTCGAGCAGTCAGGAGTGGACTCTGAGGAGCCACCACTCATAGTTAGGATTTTTCCTTATGTTTTAGTTAGTTCAGTTGTATTCCGAGGATATTTTATGGAACGGTTGTACCAGCTCTGAAATGTAACATCGGGATTGGGCTATGTTTATGCTATACGTTGTTTATGTTTTATTGTTTTTAAAACTGTTTTTTCTGCGTTAAGTGTTACAATGTGAAACCTTTCTACCCATGGACGAAGTTTTTAATTGATTCCAGGAAATGCATGTTTTGTTTTAATTGCTTTTTATATTAACTGCTTTATAACATGCGAGGTAGCAGGGTATTACAGTACCCACGTGGGTAGCAACTTTAGTACTATTACCCGTACCCTCTGGATACCTAAGTACCCGTACCCGCACCCGTTACCCGCACTTTAACTGTGAAAAAGCAATAAATAATCTAAGAAACGTTATAATAATTAAAAAATGATTCAAAAGTCTTTTAAAGCTACTCATAAAACATTACAGATCAAAATATTTAAATAAATAAAAATATCCATAAAGGAATTATAGATGCAACTAGGTTTAGAAAGTTAAGAATCTTTAAATTAATTTTGGTTTTAAAATTTGTATTATAGTTAAAATTATATATATTAGTAATATAAATAAGTAAATAAATAATCATGTATACATATACATAAGTGCGGGTATGGGGCGGGGTGGGTACCATAGTACCAGTGCCCGCACCCATACCCATTCAATTTTGCGGGTAATTACCCGTACCCGGACTCTTACCCATTGTGCAGGTAATTACCCTACCCATTGTGGGTAATTTTTGCGAGTACCCAAAGGGTAGGGTAAAAATTGCCATCCCTAACTGATGTAGACAAATCTGGACACAAATTGCACATAGTTAAGATTTCTACCTTCAGAGTATAATTTGTTTGCTTGCATCCAAGACGTAAACATTGACTCTTTCATACTTGGTTTAGAAAGCAACGAATCAATTTATGCATCATAATTATAGTACACAGATTGTTCGTTTGGAAGATGGTAATATAATCTTTCGATTGTTGGTGTTCTACCATGAATTGGAAATGCAAAAAGTCTCTAGTAAGCCTCACATTGTGAGATGTACCTACAATCGAGATATTGTTTGATTTCATCAATAATCTGCACCTGAGACCCATCTTCATTTTAGGTGGGAACAATAGTTGCAATAATTCGATCATAGCCCTTGTTGATGTACATTTTTTTTTAAACAAGAAAGACATGCAAAAGCATCACTATAGAGCAGGGCATCCCAACTAGGTTGGTACCTCAAGCTTTAACCATCATTTGCAGCACACCCAAATATATTAAGGAAAAAGAAATTAAGGAAAACAAGAGCATGGGGGACCAAACCAAACCCATGAAAAAGAATTGAAGCTACTTAAACCTATACATAGGGAAACCACACCTATCATGATAAAACTCAATCCTAATGAAACTAGGAATAAGATCCCACCAAGAGTAGCATTGGGAAGAAACACCAAAATTAGCTAGCTTATCCGCACACAAATTAGCTTCTCTAAAAATATGAGAACATTTAAAATCTAACTTAGCACATATGTTGAGACAATTTTTCCATTTGACTCTGATGTCCCATGGCACAATTTCTGGTCTTGAAACTGCATCAACTACCAGAGTGGAGTCACTCTCAAGCCACACTTTGTTCCAACCTCTTTCATTTGCTATATGAATGGCAGAAATTACAGCAGATAGCTCAGCATGAAAAGCATCACATCAGCCATAAAAGTCTGCAAAACAGCCCAAGACAACACCACTTCTGTCCCTAAAAATGGCCCCTCCACCTGCTGGACCTGGACTTCCTTTTGCATCATTGATTGCACCATTGATGTACTTAAATAAGTACTTGATTGAAGTACATTTATTGCACCATTCAATATTAAGATGTGCTTGATACCTAAACAAAAGTCTTGGATTATATGGGACAACATGACGATTATCCATAAATATACCATTTTTTTCAACCATATTTCCATTGTTTCTCCTTCTATATATAGGATATCCATCTTGGTCAACAATGGTTAAGTCTTGGAATTGTTTAGGATAGTACTTGGAGCATTTTCCATCTTTCATACATGGTGATGTTCTGTTGGAAGAGCCACGAGGACCATACATCATGTGATTCTTGACTAAATCATATAGATCCTTCTCGTTTTGTTGGTTTGGTATTTCAGCTGAAATAATCTTATCAATATCGTCAGGAGTTGGACACTTGCTAGATGGAGCCAAGAAAATAAGTATGTGCACGTGAGGCAACCCTCTTTTTGAAGTTCAATTGTATACATATCTGTATTAGATATATCAATGCGTAAATATACACAGATTTATGAAAAAGTTGTACTATATTAGAACAAATTAAATGATTAATTAAAAGGATACCACTTACGTGCAAGCACTTTCCCAAATATTTCATTCTTTTTCAAATCTTTCAGAAGCAGATCGAGATTAATTTTGAAAACTCTTGACACTATATCAGGACGATCTTGTGGCTTTAAATGCATCGGCATAAACAACCTTAGTATTTCTGGTCAGTTTGGATTACATGTGAATGTTAAGAATAAATATGAAAATCCAACCGAACCGCACATTGCCATGCCATCAAAGTATAGTTGATCCATATATCTACGACTTCCTAAAAAAGTGGAAGGTAAATACAATTCTTGCCTATGTTTGATCCTTGAGTATGCCCTTGCTCATGATTCTGGTTCAAATGGTTGTATTTGTCCACTCGTAATTTTTTTGGTGAGTTGTTGCGCAAAATGTGCAATGTGCAAGTATACACAATCAAACAAGTATTATAATGATAAAAGATCATTCCCACGAGGATTGTAGGGTAATTTCTAAAGTTTTAAAATGGTTAATCAAGTTAGGAAACTTTGGGTGCAAATAAATTCACAAGACAAGTAGCAAAAGTAAATGGAATATTTTGATTTTTATCAAATTATAGATGACTTAATAAAGGTAAAATTAAGTGACTTGTAAGACGTGTGGTTGTTTAATGGAAATAAGGCAGGAATAGAATCACTTATAAATCCTGTGATGTCAAACATGCTCTCAAATGCTGCAGCAATGGTTCCAGAGAAGAAAAGCTGATGTGTTTTCCAACACTTTTTAAGACAAGTTTCATTAAATGTTCCTTATTCCTAAGCCCAAATTAATTACGCTTATCTGTAATTAAATTGTCTCAGCTAACCTATGAGCTTGAATGAATATTCCTATTCTATTCAAGGTAAATTAATTTTCCAATTAAAATACTCAACTCATATTAACTCAAGGGTTCCATTTCATAATGTTTTTCAACATTAAGAAACTTGGGATGCTTAAATAAGTTGATCACTCTCATTTTCCAGCACTTAATCATGCAAAACACTTGGTTAAACTACTGCAAAAAAACATCACATATTCTTCATTACATTCATTATAAAGCCATCACATTCGTAATTCAAGAAATTTAGCTTATGATGGAAATGAAACTGAATAAAACCATATTATAAAATAAGGTAAATGATAGATCCATTACAAGTTGGAAGTTTCACTAAAAGAGAAGGTTAAAAGCTGAAGACGTCACCACGCCTTTCCAAGCTTGGCTCCCAATTCTCCCAGCTTCCTCTTTTCCCTTCTTGGCTAAGCTTCACAATTGGCTTGTAATTTTTTTGGTACGTTAAGAGTCTCTAAAAGCAAGTCTGTCTCTGGATGCGTGCAAAACATCTATTTATATTGACTTCCTTAGGGTAAAAACCCTTTACTCATGTGGTGTCCTACCTAAGGAGACCATAAAGTAACAATAAGACAAAACTTGTCCCCTTAGTCCCTATAAATAATATTTCCATTAATTCATTCCCTGGCCCAAATAAAAAGGTACAAATGACAAGGCAATTTGTCCTAATTCATCCACACGAGTGGTGAGAAGATCTCTTGGGTCCCTCTTCTTCAAAAGCCAGCTTCTATTAGTCTTGGTCCTTCTTTAGTTGACTTCTGACTCTCAACTAGGGCTGCAACATTCCAAAGCATTGCTACTAGCTCCTTTCAATTCAGCTCTTAAGTTCCTGTTATTACACAGAGCTCAAAAACACCATTAAACCTGCTATTTACAGACTCTATATTGCCTCCAAACATAACGTGAAATTAATTGACTTTAAACATAAAATCTATCCTAATTTATTCCTTATTAACTAGATTAAAGACTCAGAATAGGCTAGATAACCTTTATTTCTAAAGGTTATCACACCCCCAAACTTGAACTGTTACTTGTCCTCTAGTACTGGAAAATGATTCAAGTAAAAGAAAAGAAAACAGCATGTCGCAATCAGCACAAAACAGAAATAAGTAGCAGCTGTTTTTGTAATAGATTCAACTTTGCAACAAATCCCTTTGTGCCTTACTTCCTCAAAGATTCCTTTTTGCCTCATAAGGAAAAGAGTGTAACTTAGCCTAATCAGTGAGTGTGTGATCCAGAGTGGTCTTTGAAATTTGAGTCAACTTAGAGTTCCAATAAGCCTTCATCACTTGACATCACCATTTAACCTCTTTTCATCAAACAAAATGAATTCAAAATCCAACCATAGTTAAAACATTTTAATTTGGGAATAAAGAGTAGCTCTCCTCCAGATTCATATATGCAATTCTAACTCTCAAAACCATTCTCTTTGTACAATCACTTTTCATAGAATCTGGTTTTACTCTATCATCACTTCACATGCTTCTTCTATTATAGGCTTGATAAGCTTCTAACTAAGTAAAACATAATCAAAACTACACACTGCAAGAGGACTTCTATTTGGTTGTAATGAGGCTAAGGTAGGGGTGGAAGACAATTTTGGGGAGAGGCTGTGACCAGGTGGAGACAAAGTGAGCACGCTCGTGCTCACTGTGCGGACCGCGTCTCGCTGACTCTAAGTCCAGCAAGACCGTGCTTACTGAGGAGCACGACCGTGCTCAGGTACAGCCTTTATATAGTTGGCACAGAAACCAAGGGTTACTTTTTAACCCTACTTTCTGACGTTAGTCGTCACCTAGTGCGGCCAGAGCAGTCTTCTTCCCTATTTCCACCAAACTCAACCAATTCTTAGAGTTTTGGAGACCTTTGGGAGACCTTTGTTTATCAGTATCAACCGGTATTGGTAATGGTAACGTTCCTTTTCTGTTTTCATTCTCTTGTGAATTGGAAATTGATTAGTGTATGTTTTTGTTTAATCAAGGCGTAGAATCGGACTGAGCCGCTCGTGGGGACGTGACCAGTTGTGGTTAGAAGCTATCGTTTGGAACCTTCAATCCAGGTATGGGGAGAAGTGTAGTGTATATCATAGGCATTGGGGTAGTGTAAGGTAAAGGGGTTCCCATAATCTCGATTTGTTATGATTGATGATATGGTTAATATGTTGGTTGATTTGCTATGATAATAGGTTTGATTGTTAATATGTTGTCTTACATGCCCATGTTTTTAATGGTTATGTTGTTATTGTTAGTATGAACATGATGTCGTGTTGTTGGTTATTGGCATGATTATGTTGGATGATTGTTGAGATATGACTGTTGAATACTGGTTGATTCCTAATGTTGTTGATTGTGTTGGTTGAATGGTTGATGCCATGACTGTGCTGATGTTATGATTAAGTTGATGAGGATGTGGGATATGGAAAATATGTTGTTAAAATGGATTAGGATTAATGGACTTAATCATTGAAATAATTAGCTAAGAACTGTGTTTTAACTCTGCCCAGAACAGTACTGTCGTGCATTGAGCACGACCGTGCTGAACAGGGAGCACGCCTGTGCTCCCAGTATGAATTTTGGAAAATGACCGCGCATTAAGCATGGCCGTGCAGTAGAGGAGCATGACCGTGCTGCTAAGCACTACCGTGCCTAATAGGAAGCACGTTCGTTCTTCACTTATGTGACCAGCACGGCCGTGCAGGGGATCAACACGCCCATGCTCCCCTACAGACCAGAGATGCAATTAAGGACTTTTAAGGGGTTTCTAACCCCAATTCCCCAAAGATGAAGAGATAACATAATCAATTAATGTGATGGATTAGATAACTCGGTCAACGATTAACAAAGGTGATTAAGATGATGAGGTTGTGAGGTGTTGAGTTTGATAAGCCGGTACCCGTTGGGTTACCGCACACTGACGAGTTATGCCTTGGTGCTTTTTGGCCAAGGGAGCCTAGACCCCATGGTTTGGGTCTAAGATGTTGTTGATGTTGTACCTTGGCAGCCGAGAGTTTGCTCCAATGGGTCCTTGACCCGATTGGGTTTAAGGTGTTGCGGTAGATTCCGCTGCGGTCGATTCCGCTGGTTAAAGGTTTTGCGGTAAATTCCTGTATTATCTTCGATTGATTCCATTGGAGCTATGGTGGTGGCGGTTGCCATTGTTTGTTGTTGTTCCATATGCATAGAGCATTGGAGTTTTTGTTGTTGGGGGATGTTCGACATAGGGGAGGTCGTCCGAGAGTACGGCGATCTGACCATCCACGGTATGAGTAGATTCTCCGTGCGCCCCCGTGATGAGGCATATGTTGGTTTGATGCGTTGGCTATCCAAGGAGTAGATTCTCCGGCATTGAGTAGATTCTTAATGTGGATATTTAACTTCGAAGTCGTTCATCCTGAGTTAGTTTGGGTCCACATGCATAGATGGAGTAGTGGAGTAGTGTTGCATTGTACTGCATAGCATACTTGATTGATGATGTTAATATATATATGCTGATGTATGTTATGATGATGCTATGTTGTTTGTTTTACCTTGCTTCCTATCTCCATGCCATATATGTTTACATGATTCTTACTCCCCATTGTTTGTTTGTTTGTTTGGCATGATCGGCACCTTGCAGAGAATGGCGAGCAGTCAGGAGAGGAGTGACTCTGAGGAGTCACCACTCATAGTTAGGGTTTTCCCCTTTTAGTTAGTTTGTTAGTTTCAGTTGTATTCCGTGGATGTTTTCCGGGACGGTTATACCAGCTCTGAGTCGTGACATCGAGGTTGGGTTTTCTTTATGGTTTATGTTTATGTTTTAATTGTTCAAACTTGCTTTAAATTCTCTCGATTTTGAGAACTAGTTCATGTGGGACCTTCCTCCCCATGAACAAACAATATTATTAAATGTGGATGCATGATTTATTTTAATTGTCCATATATATTTATGCTTTATAACATGCAGGGTAGCAGGGTGTCACATTTAGTGGTATCAGAGCAGTTCAGCCCTGTCCGGATGTGGTATGAGTCTGTTGTGAGTCTGTTGTGTGCTCTTGTTTGAATTGTTTATATTTATATAGACAATGTTACATGGTACTAAGTACCTATAGTTCCGTTTTGGATCGACTTATTGCATTTGGTGGTTTGTCTTGGACGATCCAAGAAGCCTGCGAGTGCTTCTTGTGCTTAGGAATAAGGTTCTATTATCTTTTGATAATAAGAACTCTGCAGTTGATCTTGTGCGCTTTCCTTTTAAAAACCGCTCGATGTTATTCTTTGAATAAACTGGTTATCTTCCAACCATGTTCCCTTATATTGCTTCGATAGAACCAGAACTCCTGTGGAGTCTAAGGATCCATGATTTCCCTCTCTGTCGATCAAGTTAAGGCTCTTACGAAAGAAGAGGCTCAAGTCTACATAATGTTGTCTTCCCTGGAAGTAGAGAACAACCTGATGTTTGAAATGTGCCAATAGTAAGAGAATTTCCTGAAGTTTTCTTGTGGATGCTCGTGAGTTGCACCCTGAGAAGATGATGAGTTACCATAGACTTGGTGACGGAACGGGACCCGTATCCATAGCACCCTATAGAATGTCTCCTCTAGAGCTAGCTAAGTTGAAGGAATAGTTGGAGGACCTGATGAAGAAGAAGTTCATTAGGCTGAGCATGTCCCCGTGGGGAGCACCTGTGTTGTTGGTAAAGAAGAAGGATGGTAGTATGAGGTTGTGCGTCAACTATCGACAGCTCAACAAGGTGACCATAAAGAATCAGTATCCCCTCCCTAGGATTGATGATCTTATGGACCAGTTGATAGGCGCTTGCGTCTTTTCTAAGATAGATTTGAGTTCCGGGTACCATCATATTTGGGTTAAGTCTGAGGACATCCCAAAGACAGTGTTTAGAACGCTATATGGTCACTATGAGTACTTGGTTATGCCCTTTGGTGTGACCAATGATCCTGCGGTCTTCATGGACTACATGAACAAGACCTTTCACCCTTACTTGGATAAGTTTGTGGTGGTGTTCATAGATGACATCTTAAGGTACTCCAAGAGCAAGGAGGAACATGAGGAACACCCGAGGGTTGTCTTGCAGACCCTTGGGGAAAAGCAGTTATACGCTAAGTTGTCCACGTGTGAGTTTTGGTTAGAGGAAGCGAGCTTCTTAGGACATGTCATCTCTAAGGGTGGCATAGCAGTGGACCCATCTAAAGTAGAGACAGTGCTCCAATGGGAAGCGCTAAAGTTTGTAACCGAGATTAGGAGTTTCTTAGGGTTAGCCGGGTATTACATTACAAAAGGTTTCTCTAAGATAACTTTACCCTTAACCCGTCTCACCAAGAAGGGACAGTTGTTTGTGTGAGACTCTAAGTGTGAAGAGAGTTTCCAAACCCTTCAGGATAGGTTGACATCAGCACCAGTGTTAGTTTTGCCATATCCTAGTGAACATTTCGTAGTTTACTGCGATGCTTCTAAGCAAGGGTTAGGTGGTGTGTTGATGCAGAATGGTAAGGTAGTTGCTTATACTTCTAGGCAGTTGAAACCCCATGAGAAGAACTACCCTACCCATGACCTAGAGTTAGGAGATGTGGTTTTTGCCTTAAATATCTGGAGGCATTACCTTTACGGGGCGAGGTTGAGGTCTTTAGTGATCACAAGAGTTTGAGGTATCTCTTTGATCAAAAGGAGTTGAATATGAGGCAGCGTAAGTGGATGGAGTTCTTAAAGGATTATGACTCCGAGCTGACCTATCACCCAGGAAAGGCCAATGTGGTGGCCGGTGCCTTGAGTAGGAAATCCTTGCACGTCTCTGCTTTGATGGTTAGGGAGATGGATCTAATTGAAGAGTTTAGAGACCTTAGTCTAGCTTGTGAGTTTACCCCTAAGAGTATTAGGCTTGGTACCTTGAAGGTCACCAACAGTCTAATGGATCAGATTAGAGAGGGTCAGAAGTTAGACAAGTTTCTTTTGGACCAGCGAAAGTTGCTCGCTCAGAGGAGAAACCTTAGCTTTAAGGATGGAAGGGATGGTGTCTTGAGGTTTAAGGATAGAGTGTACATATCAGATGTTCCTGAGCTTAGGAGGTTGATCCTTGAGGAAGGACATAGGAGTGGATTAAGTGTGCACCCAGGTGCCGCCAAGATGTATCAGGACCTTAAGAGGATGTTTTGGTGGCCTAGGATGAAAAAGGATGCAGCTGAATTTGTGTATGTGTGCCTAGTTTGTCAGAAAGCCAAGATAGAACACCAAAAGCCTTCAGGTAAGTTGCAACCCTTGAGTATCCCAGAATGGAAATGGGATAGCATCTCCATGGATTTTGTGTCTGGACTCCCTAGGACTCCAGCTTGTTTTAAGGCTATATGGGTTGTTGTGGATAGATTGACTAAGTCTGGCAATTTCATCCCGATGAATATGGAATATCCATTGGAAAAGTTAGCTAAGTTGTACATCAAAGAGATAGTTAGGCTTCATGGTGTACCCTCTAGCATAGTATCAGATAGAGACCCGAGGTTTACCTCTAGGTTCTAGGAGAGTTTGTAGCATGCTTTAGGGACAAAGCTTAGGCTTAGTTCATCTTATCACCCACAGACTGATGGGCAGCCTGAGAGGACCATCGGTCCTTAGAGGACTTGTTGAGAGCTTTTGTGCTAGAACAGTTTGGTAGTTAGGAGGAGATGTAGGACACCCTTGTGTTAGAATGAACTTGGTGACAATGTGGTGCTAGGACCTCAGGTAGTGCAAGAAACAACAGAAAAGTGAGGATGATTCAGGAAAAGTCGAAAGTGGCACAAAGTAGGGAAAGGAGCTACCGTGACAAAATGAGGAAGGCACTCGAATTTCAGGAAGGCAGTCATGTACTCTTGAGAGTTACTCTAACGACTGGGGTTGATAGAGTAATGAAGGCGAAAAAACTTACTCCGAGGTTCATTGGTCCTTACCAGATCCTCAAAAGAGTCGGCAAAGTCGCCTACCAAATAGCCTGACTCCCATTCTTGTCAAACCTCCACAATGTTTTCATGTGCCTCAACTCAGAAAGTACATCCATGACCCTAGTCACGTGATAGTACCTGACGCTATACAGTTGAAAGAGAACTTGACGTTTGAGGTGTTACCCCTTCGAGTCGAGGATAGGAGGGTGAAGCAGCTAAGAGGCAAGGAGATTCCTTTGGTCAAAGTGGTTTGGAGTGGGGCAACTGAGGAAAGTGCTACCTGGGAGCTGGAAAGCATGATGATGGAAGCATACCTGCACCTTTTCTCTTGAGGTACGTAGAAATTTCGAGGACCAAATTTTTATAAGGAGGTGGAATTGTAACACCCTGTTTTTCGAAAGTGCTTTCCTTAAGCTTGTTTTGTTAAGTTAGAATTGTTGGCTAAGGGCTTAGTGTGATTTTTTGCTTAAATATCCCTTTCTGGTACATGAGCACGCCCGTGCTCATTAGCCAGCACGCCCGTGCTTAAAGTCAGGCGTGCGTTGCCAAGTTTAAGTTGAGCACGCTCGTGCTTAATAGTGAGCATGCCCGTGCTCACTGTACGGACCGCGTCTCACGGACGCTAAGTCCAGCACGACCATGCTTACTGAGGAGCATGACCGTGCGTAGGTGCAACCTTTTTATAGTTGGCACAGAAACCGATGGTTACTTTTTAACCCTACTTTCTGACGTCAGCCGTCACCTAGTGCAGCCAGAGCAGTCTTCTTCCCTATTTCCAGCAAAATAAACCAGTTCTTAGAGTTTTGGAGACCTTTGGGAGACCTTTGTTTATCAATATCAACTGGTATTGGTAATGGTAACGTTCCTTTTCTGTTTCCTTTCTCCTGTGAATTCGAAACTGATTAGTTTATGTTTTTGGTTAACCAAGGCATTGAATCGGACTAAGCCGCTCGTGGGGACGTGACCAGTTGTGGTTAGGAGCTAACGTTTGGAACCTTCAATCCAGGTATGGGGAGAAGGATAGTGTATATCATATGCATTGGGGGTAGTGTAAGGTAAAAGGGGTTCCCATAATCCCAGTTTGTTATGATTGATGATATGATTAATATGTTGGTCGATTTGCTATGATAATAGGTTTGATTGTTAATATGTTGTCATACATGCCCATGTTCATAATATGTTCTTAATGATTATGCTGTTATTGTTAATATGAACATGATGTTGTGTTGTTGGTTATTGGCATGATTATGTTGGATGATTGTTGAGATATGACTGTTGAATACTGGTTGATTCCTGATGTTGTTCATTATGTTGGTTGAATGGTTGATGCCATGATTGTGCTGATGTTATGTTTGAGTTGATGAGGATGTGGGATATGGAAAATATGTTGTTAAAATGGATTAGGATTAATGGACTTAATCATTGAAATAATTGGCTAAGAACTGTGTTTTAACTATACCCAGAAAAGGACTGTCGTACATTGAGCACGGTTGTGCTGAATAGGGAGCACGCCCGTGATCCCAGTTTGAATTCTGGAAAATGACCGCACATTAAGCACGGCCGTGCAGTAGAGGAGCATGACCGTGCCTAATAGGAAGCACGCCCGTGCTTCACTTATGTGACCAGCACGCCCGTGCTCCCCTACAGACCAGAGATGGAATTAAGGACTTTTAAGGGGTTTTTATCCTCAATTCCCTATTGATGAAAAGATAACATAATCAATTAATGTGATGGATTAGATAACTCGGCCAATGATTAACAAAGGTGATTAAGATGATGAGATGGTGAGGTGTTGAGTTTGATAAGCCGATACCCGTTGGGTTATCGCACGCTGATGAGTTGTGCCTTGGTGCTTTTTGGCCAAGGGAGCCTTGACCCCGTGGTTTGGGTCTAAGGTGTTGTTGATGTTGTTCCTTGGCAGCCGAGAGTTTGCTCCAAGGGGGCCTTGACCCGGTTGGGTTTAAGTTGTTGCGGTAGATTCTTCTGCGGTCGATTCCGCTGGTTAAAGGTTTTGCGGTAGATTCCATTGGAGCTAAGGTGGTGGCGGTTGCCATTGTTTGTTGTTGTTCCATATGCATTGAGCATTGGAGTTGCTGTTGGTAGGGGATGTTCGACATAAGGGAGCTCGCCCGAGAGTATAGCGATATGGCCATCCACGGTAGGAGTAGATTCTTCGTGCGCCCCGATGATGAGGCATCCGTTGGTTTGATAAGTTGGCTACCCGAGGAGTAGATTCTCCGGCGTTGAGTAGATTCTCAATGTGGATATTTAACTACGAAGTCGTTCATCCTGAGTTAGTTTGGATCCACATGCATAGATGGAGTAGTGGAGTAGTGTTGCATTGCACTGCATAGCATACTTGATTGATGATGTTGATATATATATATATATATGCTGATGTATGTTATGATGATGCTATGTTGTTTGTTTTACCTTGCTTCCAATCTCCATGCCGTATATGTTTACATGATTCTTACTCCCCGTTGTTTGTTTGTTTGGCCTGATCGGCACCTTGCAGAGAATCGCGACCAGTCAGGAGAGGAGTGACTCTGAGGAGCCACCACTCATAGTTAGGGTTTTTCCCTTTCAGTTAGTTTGTTAGTTTCAGTTGTATTCCGTGGATGTTTTCCGGAACGGTTATACCAGCTCTGATTCGTGACATCGGGGTTAGGTTTTCTTTATGGTTTATGTTTATGTTTTAATTGTTTAAACTTGTTTTAAATTCCGCGATTTTGAGAACTAGTTCGTGTGGGACCTTCCTACCTATGGAAAAACGCTTTTATTAAATGTGGATGCATGATTTATTTTAATTGTCCATATATATTTATGCTTTATAACATATGGGGTAGCAGGGTGTCACAGGCACATGTATCTCTATGAAGCACATCAGGTCTATATCCATCTTCACAGTAAGGAAATAAAAGTGGATATTGATAATCCAAATAACTTGTATGTAACTGGTCAATTCTTTTAAGTTTACCACTTTGTTTTTCAAGTATTATGTCTCTGGTTGATGTATTATCAACATCACCAACAATAAGTGCAGCAACTTTAGAAAAGTGGATAAGTTATATATTCTTCCATCAGTAGCTCTATCATAAATGATAAAAAAAAAATTAACATCCAGATTATGATGCTAGAAGTTTATGATAATTATATGGTATAATACGACCAAAAGAGAAGTTTTTTGAAGATATTCTTACCCTGATACTCGAAGTCTATTTTGTATCTCATTTTCAGTATCATATGTATAAAGCTGTGCAAATTTTGGAGTAGCACCAGGCATATATAGGTAAAAGGCTGCCAGTAAGATGACATGATTGGACATGTATTCTGATCGAGGGTGGTCCTCTACCATTGTTAAATGATCTATTAAGTTTTGTTCCAGATGATATGAAGGCAAACATCATGTTATAAGCTCGGATATGCTTCTGAAAATTCTTACTATCGGTTGAATCTTGATCAAGGAGAAGATGGTTAAGAACATCCGGAGGATTCTTCAAAAGTGGAAGTTGAACATTTCCACTTTTACAACAAATAGCAAATTTTGGAGTTGAAGTATGTTTCTGTTTTTTGGTTCTCTCTTGATACCACATATATGCACCACAGTATAGACATGGGATTGTAGGATCTCCAATATCAACACATCCTTTAAAAAAAAAATCAAAATGATTATAATGCAATATTAGTAAGTTTTAAAAAATGACTATTATTGTTACAGTACCTTTATCAAGCATTTTAAAATTCTCGGTATAGTCATTTTCACATAGATCTTCCTCATCAAAAGTTGAATCATTACCTAATGATAAGTATACAGAAATAATGTTTTCAAATGTAAGCTTAAAAATTAATGAAATCTTATATAAGATAACAAACAAATTATAGGTACTGAACAACGTTATTTTTACCTTCATATCCATCCAGAATAGTGGTTGATTGAGGTTGAGGTGTTAGATTTAATTATTTATGCCTAGACATGTTTCTAATTCCTTAAACATCATGTAGACAAAGTCAATATTAACAAGAAACATGTTCTTCATCAAGCACAAATCCAAAACCAATAATCTCATGCCAATTCAAGATGACTAATGAATGCGGAAGCGTACCCGGAGGATCCATGAAGTCTTGATGGAAATGATGATGTTCTTGATAGAGTAGTGATCTTCCAATTGTATATTCTCCTTAGCCTTAATTCCTCCTCTAATGGGATGAAGAGAATTGAAATTCTTTTCCTTTTGATTATGTCTACAATTGGGGACCATAACCCTTTATTTATAGGAATTGCATGCCCTTTCACGAAGAGTGATGTCCCTTCGGATTCAAACTCTTTCATGAAGAGTCATGACTATCCACACATTTCTTATTTCTAATTTTTCCCATCATAAAAATAGAAATAAGACCTTATGGTATCTACACAATAATTTTCATAACAATTATGTCAATAACCATAAACCTTACTTGAATTAGATCACTTTAAGTTGACTAATTAAAAATAATGGCCCTAACACATTTAAACATTACAAGTGTGACCCAAAAATTTCTAACAATCTCCCACTGGTCACATATGTATGCTTATAAATGTGTTATACTTTATGAGCTCCAAATTTGCCATTATAAACCTTGGACATATCCATATCCCGTCCATTAGTTATATCAATATATAGAACCAAAGCGGCTTTCGTTATATCAATCATAACTAAATCCATCAATGATCACTAATATTAACACAACCAAATGACATAGATTAATCATGAAATGTGCAACATGAAAATCACATGAAGGTGATCTGTACATGTCGATTTTCAACCGGTCCTTCTTTACTTTAGTGAGATCATTAGAGACATTATTGTACAAAGTGTAATAAACTAAATACCAAAATTTATTTCTGATCAGAACAGTATCCAAATATAATAGTATGCATACATAATTTCAAATATAGAACATGAATTACACCAATGACTAACTCCCACTAAACCAAAGAATCCTCAAACTGTATGACACCCATGTGAGCAGTGTGCTCATGAAAGACCTTGGGTGGAAGGCCCTTTGTTAGAGGGTCTGCTATCATGGAGTTTGTCCCTAAGTGTTCTATGGAAATCTGTCCACTCTGTACTCTCTCCTTGACAACTAGGAACTTGATGTCGATGTGTTTCGACGTTGTCGAGCTCCTATTGTTATTGGAGTATAAGACGGCTGATTTGTTGTCATAGTATAACTTAAGTGGTCTTTCAATCCCTTCCAAAATTCGCAGCCCAGTGACAAAATTCCTCAGCCAAATCCCATGATTTGATGCCTCATAACATGCTACAAACTCTGCTGCCATGGTGGATGAAGCAATAAGCGTTTGCTTGGCACTGCGCCAAGAAACCGCACCACCACCAACAAATAGATATAGCCCAAGTGGATCTTCTACTATCTTGGCATCCGGCAAAATCAAGTCGAATACCCAATGATCTCCAAAGAGTCTCGATCTCCTATATGTGAGCATATGATCTTTTGTTCTCTTCAAATACCTCATAACTCTTTTGGTGCTTTCCAATGATCCATTCCTGGATTGCTTAAGTATCGCCTAAAACTCCAACAATGTACGCTATGTCCCGGACGCGTACAAACCTGGGCATACATTAGACTCCCTACAACCTGATGCATAGGGAATCTTACGCATCTCCCGAATCTCAATATTTCCTTTTGGGCATTGGATCGAGACTAAATTTGTCTCCCTTAGCGACCAGGGTATCACCTGGTTTGCGATCCTGCATGCCAAATCTTTTGAGCACCTTATCGATATAGATGCTTTGTGATAATCCTAGAATACCTCGAGATCGATCTCGATGTATCTGGATCCCTAATACAAAGGAGGCGTCACCAAGATCTTTCATCTCGAAATTTCTTGATAGAAATCTCTTGGTTTCGTGCAACATGCCTATATTGTTAGTGGCAAGCAGTATGTCATCAACATACAATACCAGGAAAATATACTTGCTCCCACTGAATTTGTGATACACACAATCATCAACCGCATTCATCTCAAAACCAAATGAGAGAACTACCTGATGAAACTTGTGGTACCACTGACGAGACGCCTGTTTTAGTCCATAGATGGATTTTGTCAATTTGCAAACCATTTTCTTTGGGTCTCCCGACACAAAGTTTTATGGTTGCACCATATAGATTGTTTCATCAATGTTGCCATTGAGAAACGCCGTCTTAACATCCATCTGATGAAGCTCTAAATCATAATGTACAACAAGAGCCATGATTGTCCTAAAAGAGTCCTTCGATGAAACCGGAGAGAAGGTCTCTTTAAAGTCAATCCTTTCCTTTTGAGTATAGCCCTTGGCTACAAGACGAGCCTTATACCTTTCCACATTACCTTTGGAATCCCTTTTGGTCTTAAATATCCATTTGCAACCAATGGGTTTCGCACCTTCTGGTAATGGGACAAGTTCCCAAACCTTATTGTCTTGCATGGACTTATACTCCTCATTCATTGCTTCAATCCATTTTTCCGAGTTGGAATCTTGCATGGCTTCACGGAAATTGATTGGATCATTTTCCATCATACCATCATTTTCCTCATGTTCTTGGAGAAATACTATGTAATCATCCGGAATAGCATTTCTTCTTTCTCTAGTGGATCGTCGCAACGGCACTGGTTCTTGAAGCACTGGTTCTTGAAGATCTTGAGTTTGCTCTTCTGGGACAACTAATTCATCTTGAATGGGAGTTTAAACAACAATGTCTTGGAGAGGTTCCGTACTTGCTTCATCAAAAGCAACTGTATGAACCGGTCCTGGAATTGAAACCGATTCTTCCTCAAAAATAAAGTCTCTAACCTTATTTCTCCCGCCAAACTCAATATCCTCAAAGAACGTGGCAGTTCCCGTCTCAAAAATTGTCTTTAATTTGGGATCGTAAAACTTATAGCCCCTGGATCGTTCAGAATAGCCAATAAAGTAGCTGCTCACTGTTCGGGGATCTAATTTCCTTTCATTTGGCCTATAAGGCCTTGCCTCAGATGGGCATCCCCATACATGAAGGTGATTTAGACAAGGCTTTCTACCTGTCCAAAGCTCATAGGGTGTTTTGGCAGCTGCCTTAGTTGGCACTCTGTTCAAAATGTAAGATGCAGTCTTCAATGCCTCTCCCCAGAGTGACTCCGGTAAAGTAGAATGACATAGCATACTCCTTACCATATCCTTAAGAGTCCGGTTTCGTCTTTCAGCTACACCATTCATGCTAGGTGACCCCAGCATGGTGTACTGTGGGACGATCCCACCTTCCTGAAGGTATTTGGCAAATGGTCCCGGACGTTGTTCACCTGAACCGTCATACCTACCGTAATATTCACCTCCACGGTCAAATTTGACACTCTTAATTCTTTTATCGAGTTGATTTTCAACTTCAGCCTTAAATGATTTGAACACATCCAAAGATTGAGACTTTTCATGTATAAGAAATAGGTACGCATATCTGGAATAATCGTCTATGAATGATATAAAGTATTGTTGACCATTCCAAGATGGTGTTGGAAATGGCCCACAAATGTCCGTATGTATCAATTCTAAGACATATGTAGCTCTATATGCTCCCAATTTCTTTTGTTTGGTCTGTTTGCCCTTAATGCACTCAACACAGACATTAAAGTCTGTAAAATCAATGGAATCAAGGATCCCATTTGACACAAGTCGTTCAACTCTATTTCTAGAGATGTGACCTAGACGCTTGTGCCACAACGCTCCTGAATTTGCATTGTCAACTTTGCGCTTAGTACCACGTGATTCCACATTCAAGTTTTCATTATAGGAAGCAATAGTGTCAAGCAAATATACATTGTCATACACCATAAGAGTACCAGTTCCAACAACATTTGAATTAATAGATAAACTGAATTGATTGTTTCCAAATGAACAATGACAACCAAATTTGTCCAAACAAGAAACAGAAACTAAATTCCGTCTAAAGGACGGTACAACAAAAGTATCCATTAAATCCAAATAATAACCAGTACTTAATAACAACCTAAAATGCCCTATTGCCTCTACTTCTACCGACTTGCCATCTCCCACATAAATGCGTCTTTCAGCATTAGTTGGCCTTCGGTAACTCAGGCAACCCTTTCTTTTCACGCCAGGCATGATACTTAGTACATTCCTTATTGACATGTCCAGTCTTGCCACAAAAGAAGCAACCGTTGTCACCCTTATTTTGCTTCTTTTGTGTTGGACCCTTAGCAACTTCATTCTTAGTATCCTTATGTTTCCTCTTTTTGCCCTTGTCTTTAGAGGTGCTTGCTAGGTGAGCACTTTCTGTCCTTTCTTGCTTCATCCTTTCTTCCTCTTGAACACAATATGAAATGAGCTCGTTAAGAGACCATTTCTCCTTCTGACAGTTATAACTGATCTTAAATTGACTGAATTGTGCAGGAAGAGATATTAGCACCAAATGTGCGAGTAAGTCATCTGATAACTCGAGCTTTAGAGCCTTAAGCTTGGAAGCAATATTAGACATTTCCATTATGTACTCCCTTACATTTCATTTGCCCTTATACTTCATAGAAATCAAGCTTTGAAGGAGTGTGCTTGTTTCTGCCTTATCACTTTTGGCAAAGCGTTTCTCAATTTCGGCCAGGAATTCTTCGGCACTTGTTATCTTTTCAGATATAGCACCCCTAAATGCCTCCGGAATGCCGCGCTTAATGATCATGAGACTCGTTCGATTGGAGCGTTCCCACTTCTCATAAGTTTTCCTCTCTTCATAGGTACTGGAGTCCGTAAGAGAAGAGGGTTGCTCCATCCTTAGCGCAAGGTCAAGATCCATGCAGCCCAGAACAATTAAAATGTTCTCTTTCCAGTCCTTAAAGTTGGTACCATTAAGGACCGGAACCGAATTCATGTTAGCAGATACAGTAGCAATATTAGCTGTGAAGAGAACAAAATAAACAACATAAATATACGCACATCATAATCAAAATTCAATCATCAACAAATTCAAATGATTGTATAACTCATCTCAAGATACCTATTGCAACATTAATATCAAGTCTTTGGACAGTAATATTAATTGCTGGTGGTACTCTTGTTGTAATGATCAAACATTGATAATAATGCATGTCAAATAATAAACCCCTCTTTGGATTGATTTATCATTCACATGTACAACATTATAATTATCACATGTTTACCATCACAGGTGTCTACGTAATCCGGCCAAATATTAACCTTCCTTTGGGCCGATTAATACCCGCATGGATACACGTATACACTAACATTTAACATTTCTCATGAGCAATCTGCACAGAGAGGTCACTTTGGCGACTTCATGTTTCAATTGGCTCACTTAAAATGTTAAACAATTATACAATTCAAAATTATGAGCAAAAAATTTGAATTCATTAAGATCTCCTTTAACAAGATTGTTTGAACACCAAACGTCAGAAGTTAAACTGTAGCCTAGTGGTTGGCCCTCTGCCTACAAACCAGTATGTACTGGGTTCGATTCCTGCCTACGCCAAACTGATCATTTTATTCATTTTCCACAAAAATTACTTAAAATAAAATTAAATGAAGGAGCCCAAGATTGCATCAATGAGAATCGATCCTGGACATTGGCGAAACGACGCGATGGCTCAAACCACTGGACCAAAGCACACGCTGCTTAAAGCAGCGAACTTCAAAATATAAATATGAATCACAACGATTCATAACGAAACTGCCACCATTACGGTCACAAATTGCAGCAACTTTACTGCCCAGACAATGCAAAACTTGACGTTGAAATAGTGGCCAAACAATAACCTTCCTTTATTTGTTGCAAAGTGTTACGTCATTGCATTAGCATACCATATGTTCAGTTCAAGGACCATATATACGTGATAATGTGCTTAAACTAACACCATAATCATGCATCTTTATTGACACATTGAAATACCAGAATCATGAAGTTTTTCCTCATGGAAGATCATAAATAAATACTTCAGAAAAAAGAAAAACTTTAAAACTCCATGAATCAAACTAAACCTTAGAATTCCTTGAATCATACATGAATTGATCATGGGTGGCTCTGATACCACTTGTTAGATTTAATTATTTATGCCTAGACATGTTTCTAATTCCTTAAACATCATGTAGACAAAGTCAATATTAACAAGAAACATGTTCTTCATCAAGCACAAATCCAAAACCAATAATCTCATGCCAATTCAAGATGACTAATGAATGCGGAAGCGTACCCGGAGGATCCATGAAGTCTTGATGGAAATGATGATGTTCTTGATAGAGTAGTGATCTTCCAATTGTAGATTCTCCTTAGCCTTAATTCCTCCTCTAATGGGATGAAGAGAATTGAAATTCTTTTCCTTTTGGTTATGTCTACAATTGGGGACCATAACCCTTTATTTATAGGAATTGCATGCCCTTTCACGAAGAGTGATGTCCCTTCGGATTCAAACTCTTTCATGAAGAGTCGTGACTATCCACACATTTCTTATTTCTAATTTTGCCCATCATAAAAATAGAAATAAGACCTTATGGTATCTACACAATAATTTTCATAACAATTATGTCCATAGCCATAAACCTTACTTGAATTAGATCACTTTAATTTGACTAATTAAAAATAATGGCCCTAACACATTTAAACATTACAAGTGTGACCCAAAAATTTCTAACGTGAGGTCCCTCTGGTGATATACAATGGTTTCTTGTAATAACATGGCTTCCTGATTTCGAAGGACGTCCGAAGTTTGCAGTGGATATATTATGACTTGCAATTGAAGAATGATTATCCTTAGAATTGTTTCTGTTAATTCCACTTTCAAACACCGATTCACCTTAGAAATTTTGTTTTTTAGATTGACTTCGAAAGAATTCATATCAACACGCCCCTTTCTTCTATAAGTTGGATGGAGATGACCACTTGGTTGTGTATAAGAATTTGATTTGGAAATCTGATTGCTACAATTTTTTCAATATTGCTAATTTGACACAGAAAAGCATACACCTACGAAAACATCGTATGAACAAGTCCGCCGACAAATGCATCAGATCAGCTCATGATCTGTTATCTTGCATCAGAAGACAGTTTTTTGTTTTTTGTTTTTTAATTTAAATTTTTTTTGTAAATAAATTTTTTGATTAAGTATGTGTCAATATCTGGTGAACGGGGTACAAATATCTGGTGAATGCCTTCAAATATGTGGTGAATGCCCATACTAAAACCAAGTTTTGGATGCCTTAGAGTATCTGGTGAATGCCTTCGAATATCTGGTGAGTGCCCATACTAAAACCAAGTTTTGGATGCCTTAGATTATCTGGTGAACGTAGTTCACTTATCTGGTGAATGCCTTCGAATATGTGGTGAATGCCTATACTAAATTAGCTTGTGGATGCCTTAGATTATCTGGTGAATGCCTTCAAATATGTGGTGAATGCCCATACTTAATCAAAAAATTTATTTACAAAAAAAAAATTAAATCTAAAAAAAAAAAAAAAAAAGCGTCTTCTGATGCCGCATAGTGCATTCTGATCTTTCTGATTTGTTCATACGGTGTTTTCGTAGGTGTATGCTTTTCTGTGTCAAATTAGCAATCCTCAATTTTTTAGTGTCCTGGCACACCTAAAGAATAATGCAAGTAATACATAACATACTAATTTATAACATACTACTTTATATGCTAAATTAAATCTACTCTATTTGTTAAGGATTCATGTATTTTTTTGCCATACTCAGGAATGTGGTTAACATCACGTCACCAAATATTAACAATTTCATCTCATTTTAGTAATATGATAAAAAAGCTATTATGCTTTTAGGAAATATAAGTAATGAATCCTAGCAGGGGCAAGTCCTTTGCAATATTAAATAATAAATATCGGTTTGACATGTAGATACTCTGATATCAAGTTATTTGTAATGTTTTGGATAAAAAAATGTTCAGTATTTTTAAGAAAGCTAATAAATTTCATAAGCCTAAACAGGGGGAAATGATATAATACAAATACTTAAATTTCTGCACACAAAAAAAAAAAAAAGGATACAAAAACTAATGTCATCCCATCAAGATATATAGCCGCACTTTTAATTCATGAGGAAACGATAAAGAACATGATTGAATGCAACAGGGAAATATATTTTTCTGTAAAATGCTTACCATTTTGTAACTATATTTTTCGGATGAATGATTACATAGAAACTGATATATTTTTGTCATATAGGTCCGTAAAGCCTAATGGTGACGTCCAGGATATGGGGTTTCAATGGTTTGTCACTGTGTCTTGGCTTTCATTACCTGCAACTTCTATTTTGAAATTTTAAACTGTTTTAATATTGTAGGGAGAAAAAAACTGCACGGTCTCTTAAATTTTTATTAGTGGATGTTGGTCTTTTATTCAGAAAATGCAAAAGAAATAAATATTATTTAAATAGGATGCTTAATATGTGATAGCTTTAAATATTTTTGAGAAAACCTTCCTGCAGGGGACTGTAATATAGGTAGTTCGCTGGTCTTATACCATTGTTAAATGTATATTAATAAATTGGAAATGATTGGGTGAGATGATATAGAGATCATATGTAATATAATTATAGAAATACGAGGAATGATATTTGTACATCAAAATGGGATCCCCTTTATTTTTTGGGTCTATTTTCGAGAAGCGTATATACTAAAAAGATAACGTTTCCTTCTAACCATGCTTGCGTGAGTTTGAATCTACTATGCGGTGCGCAAGGGGACACAGCCACTAGCCACTAGGCCAACAGTTATGATGTGTCATTTCAAGATCGTTAATTCTACTTAAGTATTGTACTTGACAGTTGGTTAAACTCTTGAAGGGTTGTTTTCCTTCACCAAGAGGCATGATTTGGGTTATAAATAGAATCATATGCATGTAGTAAAGACAGACGAAAAACTTAGAATTTCCCAAACCATTATTCACTCCAAATCACCTTCTTTTTTCCCTTGTGCACAAAGAGAGTTGGGAAGACTATTGTTTTGTAAACTTCCATTGACGATACGCTTGGTTTAGGGTGTGCAAACCAAACCAAGCTTACTCCATTGTATCCTGAAGGGGATTCGCCGGTTTTACCTGTTGCATCCAATCTACGAGGAGAGATTGGTGGGGGCGAATCAAACCTAAAGCCTAGTGTTCCTACATGCCTTGAAGATTGCGCATTACCATTGTTTTATTCTTCTTTATTGCAGACTAGACCCCATTTTTATAACATTACAACAAATAAAAATAAAAATAAAAATAAAATCCATGGCTGACAACAAATAGGGAAAATAAAAATAAGAGTAAAGACCCAAATTAGACCTCGACAAAAAATCACGGGGAAATTTTGGTTATTGAATAATAGAAAATACCAATTTGATGCTTAAGAATGTAAAAAGTGGGTAAAAATAGTAATTTTTAGGATAATTTTAAGGGACATTTTAATACCTAACAGGAACTAATTTGACATCCATTTTATGTTTTTGATAATCAAATTGGTATTTTTAATTTCTTAGGGACCAAAATGTCCCTGTGTTTTTTTTGTCAAGGATCAGTTTGAGCATTTAATAAAAAAATAAGAAATTGAATAACTGTAGGAAAGAGAATAAAATTAGAATTAAAGTAACAAATTATAATCTCTGTCATTTTTCAAAAGTTAAGTTGTGAACTTATTAAGATGTTAAATAAACTATATAGCTTAAGTTGCAGGAGTAGTTGTGTGAGCATGCGGCAAGATGAAGTAGTACCACATATATGGACATTGGTGAGTTTGGTTCTTGTTCAGATGTTAATTATTTTTCCAGTAATTTATTCTTTGAGGTGCATCTTTAAACTTTTTCTATGTTTCTTTATAATTTAAGTAACTAAATTAGTATTATTGTTTTATTAAAGCTGGAATGGGATTTAAGATATAATGAATAGGAAGAAAGGTTAATCTCCGAACTCTTTTATATTTAGCAGTAACTTAAAAGTTTCTCACCTACTTGTAAAGCATGTTATATAGAATGCCATATTTTTTTAATACGTTGTAAACAAAAACTGGACAATACCATCAAGGGGAAATACTTATAAGTATATAGTCTTATTATAATAAGATGTCCATGACACAATAAACAGTCATCCAGAAAACATAATACTACTAACACAGGCAAATATAGGTGAGCATTAGTACTAAACGAACAAAGTATAAGTGTAACATAATTAACAAAATAACATAGCTAGTAAGGATGATGATGATTCATAAAATGTTCCATAGTCGATGCTTCATTCAGTTTTGATATTCTTTGTCAATTTCGTAGAAGACAATTGAGCTGAAGTCATGTCTTTAGTTGCAATATCATCAAACTGTATTTCGGACGCCGATCGCTTAGCGGGAGTTAAAGATCCCAATAATTCCGGATAATAATCAGCTGTTGCAGAATAAGAATAAGAATGCTGTACATTTTAAACATACAAATAAAAATCAGAACACGATTCAATATGCTAATGAACTAAAGGAATGGTCACATTCGTTTGCTTACACTGTCACAAGAATCATGTTCCTTCGTTGCAGACATGATGGACTTTCCCATATCATTTATGGAGGTCTCCTAATAAAATTTTATATTTTAAATATCAAACTGAATCCAAAATCTATTAAGAGTTAGATTTGGAAACAAAATATGTACCTCATGGTGCATAAATTTTTGAATTGTGGATTCAATGATTTGTGAGTCTTCAGAGAACATGACCACAGAAGAATGCTTGTAATTTGGCTGAACCTTAACCTTGAAAACTAAAGTCGTCTTTAAAATATTATCATGACCACAGAAGAATGCTTGTAATTTGGCTGAACCTTAACCTCGAAAACTAAAGTCGTCTTTAAAATATTATCAGCATCTTTGGGAACAGCAAATGGAACAAGTTCCCCTTCCTAGAAATATAAAAGAAAAGTGCTAAATATTTTTTTATGAGAAAACAATAGTTGAGCTCTAGAAATTCCAACATAACATGAGGGAGATCATACATACATCTGTTAACTTTTTTTTTAATGTTGACAGCAGTTTCGTTTATCAGTTGCTTGCATTCTTGGTCCCACAAGATAAACTTTGAACTCTCATTCTTGTCAGAAACGCTGACCTCTATTCTAAATCTGTTAAGGAAAAAATAAATTAGTTTTCACTTAATGTGGTGCACATAATTCTAAATTTACTAACTAATGATTGATAGTGTATAGAATCAATTACAGTGTTATTGTTTGAGAAGTATCGTTGCCACAAGCTGAACATGTATTAGATGATGCCAAGGGATCAACTTTCCTTTTGCATCTGGAGCATCCTTCGTAGTACCAACCATTTCGAGGGATCATCTTGTCAATTTGACCAACAGTTATACAGTAGCATTCCTAACTCGCAGAAAGAAATGAAATAAAATACATCTAATTCAGAAATAGATATTAATAATGTATTTTTGAATCTCCATGATGTTTTCATTTATTAGAAGCTTTGATCCATACACGGAGTTCTGTATGGCCATCGGATATTTACCTATTAAAACATCAAAGTCTAGCAAATTAATCATTAAAATAAACATTAAATAAATATATAGCAGATCAATATAAAATGTCAAAAGCTTTTAACCTTGAGAATCCTTTATCTTTGCAAGAGTCGGCACGATAACAATATGACCAGGTTCATGTTTGTCCAAGAAAGACAATAATTGAGTGGCATATGCTCCCCATAGCGTACAATTGAGTGTTCTACCACTACAGTATTTGAAGTTAAATAACAAAATATTTTCATAATCACTGCAAGAAATTTTGCCATTAGCTACGACAAATTTGGTAGCTAATTCGTAGCTAATTTCTAGTAAACGAATTTAGCTATAAATTAGCTTCCAAATAACTACAAAATAGGTGGTAGCATAAATTAAATGGCAAATTAGCAAATTAGCTTCCAAATAACTACAAAATAGGTGGTAGCATAAATTGAGTGGCAAAATAGCTAGAAAAATATTCCTAGCTAACTCGTGAATTTTGAAAATGTTTTAGCTATTTGGTAGTTAATCCCTAGTAGTATGTTGTTATGATTTTTTTTTTTAAATAGTTACGATATTGTCGAAGCGATTTTGTAGTCAATTTATAGCTAAAATTTTGTAGCGATTTTGTAGTTATTTCCTAACTAATAAAAAAATGTAAAAAAAAAATCAGTCGCTAAATTGATCCCAACTACCTGTTTTGGAGACTAGTTTAGCAATTGATATTTGTCAACTTTATTGTCTAAATAATAAAGAGATGGAAAACATAAAGAACAAAAAAAAAAAAAAGAGCAGACATGTTATTGCTTTAGTTGGGTGTTGGTCTTGGTTTTCCTGTTCTTTTTCCAATTTCTCCCTATTGTTTCTACCTGTTCTTTGTATTTACTTTAATAGGTTGGTACCCAACCCAGTCTAACTTTGTTATATACATGGAAGAGGGAGATATATCACTGAAAATTCAAAGCAAAAAGCCAATAACAAAAAAGCATAAAATTAAAAAACATAAGCACTCAATGAACAAGGCAATCATTTTACGGATACAATAACAAGAGTTATAATACATGTATTTGATTATTCACATGTGCTAAATGCCAAGAGATCAGCAAGTGAAATTCAAAACAACCATGTACCCTCAAGTACCCTCAAATTGACAAAGGAAAACCACACAGCACTCCAAGTATGCAAGCACTCAATGAATATTGGTTGTAGTCAACTTCATAGGGAACAAAGGGTGTGCTACTGAAACCCAAAACCTATAATAGAGAGAAGCAAAAAAATTCAAATTTGAGATAGGAAATCTATTTCAATTAGAAGAAAATATAATAGAAAAAAGAAGGAAAAACCAATCAATATAACAAACTTAGCATATGCCAGAGTATCCTTATCAGATCCTTGAAATGAAAAATAATATTAAATAAAAGTATGAAAGTCTCACAAAACACGATAATAATTATGTAGGGAAAGAAAAGTTTGCAACACAGCAACATGCTGATGGGGAACAACAATGCAACAGTGTAACACAATAACAAAGTAATACGCAGCGGAAATAAATCCCCCCAAACTTGCAAGAATCTGTGAGGAGCAACAACAAATATATGGCAGCAAATAGAACGACACAAACATAAAAGAGACACCAAGATTTTAACGTGGAAAACCCCTTAAAGCAAGGGTAAAAACCATGAGTCGTCCAGATCAAAGAAACAGCTCCACTATGATCAAATAAGGGTATAAAAGAGTCTCCAACAAGTGCACAAACCGTGCTAACAATCAACCAAAACAACCAAGCACCAATGCTTACAAATGAGAAACAAGAAGATGAAATTTACCCCAAAAACAGAGCTACTGTACGAAGTCAATATCTCTCACTTCATACTTCTTCTTGAAAATCCTAACGATGAGAATGAAGAACAACACGTCCTGAACCTGCTGCAGAAATTTCAGCCCGATCCAACGGTGAACGAATCCTCTGTCGTGATTTTACGGTGATTGTCTGGTGGGTATACGGGTTGGCTTTCTCTCCTCTCTTCTCTCTTGTTGGCTGCTATATTCTTACTAAAATGAGACCTCCCTGCAACCCTAATCTCACATCTCTCCACTTAAACAAGTGAGATAAAATGGGCTTACACATTTGGACTTTTCTCCACATAGGAAGGGAGCCCAAAACCCAACAAATCTCCCCCTCACAACTATGTGGAGATAACTGCCAAACCGGCGATATCACAACAAGTTTCAAATTTCCTTCTTGGTAGTGCTTTAGTCATCATATCAGCACCATTATCATCAGTATGAACTTTAGCCAACTCCAACAGCTTAGCATCCAAAGCATCACGTATCCAATGATACCTCACACTAATATGTTTGGACCTAGAATGAAAAGTTGGATTCTTACCAAGATGAATAACACTCTGACTATCAACAAACAACAAATATTTGTCTTGAACAAAACCAAGCTCCTACAAGAATTTCTTCAACCATAGCAACTCCTTGCATGCTTCGGTAATGGCAATGAACTCTGCTTCAGTAGTGGACAATGCTACACACTTCTGCAACTTAGACTGTCAAGCCACAGCTCCCCCTACAAATCTAATCATATAGCCCGAAGTGGACTTCCTGGAATCGATGTCTCCAGTCATATCCGAGTCTGAGTACCCCACCAAAGTAGGTTTATCACCTCCAAAGCAAAGCTTCATACCAGCGGTACCACAAAGATATCTCAAAGTCCATTTCACAGCATTCCAATGCTCTCTACCTGGATTAGACAAAAATCTACTGATTGTACCAACATCATGTGCTATATCTGGTCTTGTACATACCATTGCATACATCAAACTACCCGCAACAGATGCATAAGGAACCCGTTCCATATCCAATTTCTCTACTTCATTTGAAGGACTTTATTTAGCACTCAGCTTGAAATGAGTAGCAAGAGGAGTGCTTACTGCCTTGGCATTTTCCATCTGGAATCTCTGCAACACTATTTTAACATAGTGTTTTTGTGATAGCCATAGCTTCTTCTCCTTTCTGTCACGCATGAATCTTATACCAAGAATCTGTTTAGCAGCTCCCATGTCTTTCATGGAAAATGACTCGCCCAATTGCTTCTTTAACCTGTCAATCCTGGAAATATTTTTCCCAATAATAAGCATGTCATCAACATATAATAACAGGATAATGAAGTCATCATTAGAAAACTTTCTAACAAAGACACAATGGTTAGAAGTAGTCTTCTTATATCCTTGGTCACACATAACAAACTCAAACTTCTTATACCACTGCCTCGGAGCCTGCTTCAAATCATATAGGCTTTTTCTCAACCTACACACATAGTCTTCCTTGCCTTCAACTTGAAAACCATCAGGTTGCTTTATGTAAATCTCTTCCTCCAAATTACCATGAAGAAAACTGTTTTCACATCCATTTGCTCTACCTCCAAATCAAGAGTAGATGCCAAACTCAACACGGTTCTAATGGATGACATCTTTACCACAGGTGAGAAAATCTCATTAAAATCAACACCCGTTCTTTGACGGAAGCCCTTCACCACTAATCTGGCTTTATAACTCGGAGACGTAGAGTTACTATCATGTTTCACCCTATAAATCCACCTGTTTTCTAAGGCCCTCTTGCCATTAGGCAACTTCACCAAATCATAAGTGTGATTATCATACAAGGATTTCATTTCATCCTGCATTGCATCCAGCCACTTTTGTTTGTCTTCACTCTCCATGGCCTCTCCAAAACACTCAGGTTCTCCCTCATCAGTCAAGGTTACATACTCATCAGAATGATACCTTGTAGATGGTTGTCTCTGCCTGTTAGATCTCTTAAGTTGGATTTGAGGTGGTTCGGGAGCATCACCAAGATTCTCATCCTGTGACATCTCATGTTCCTCTTCATCATCATTACCTGGAACATCTAACTCATCTCCAAGCTGCTGATCATTAACATAATCATGTGGCTCGCCATTCTGAACATTACCATCAACAGTATCCGGATTATAAACAGGCAATCGAACTAGATCAACATCAAACAAGTTTCTATCATTCTTGGGTGTAGTCTTCTCCACCTTATCAATGTCTTCAATGGTTTGATCTTCCATGAACTCTACATCACGGCTTCTAACAAGCTTTTTCTCAACAGGATCATACAACCTGTAACCAAATTCATCTTGACCATAACCGATGACGATACACTGCTTTGTCTTTGCATCCAACTTGGATCTTTCATCCTTTGGAACATGAACAAAAGCCTTACAACCAAAGACTCTCAAGTGATCATAACTGACATTCTTGCCAAACCAAATTTTGTCTGGCACCTCACTGTTCAAAGCAACTGCAGGATTGAGATTAATAACATGTACCGCTGTGTACAGTGCCTCACCCCAGTAATGCTTAGGCAACTTAGCTTCAGAAAGCATACATCTCACTCTCTCAATCAATGTCCTGTTCATCCTCTCTGCTAAACCATTCAGCTGAGGAGTTTTAGGAGGAGTCTTTTCATGTGCAATACCTTGCTGCTTGCAATAGACATCAAAGGGTCCACAATACTCACCACCATTGTCAGTACGAATGCATTTCAGCTTCTTGCCTGACTGTCTCTCAACCAAAGCCTGAAACTGTTTGAACTTCTCCAGCACTTGGTCTTTTGTCTTCAAAGCATAGACTCATAGTTTCCTGGAACAATCGTCAATAAAAGTAACAAAGTAGAGGGCACCACTAAAGGATTTTACCTTCAATGGGACACACACATCAGAATGCACCAACTGAAGCAACTCTGACTTCCTTGAGGGAGGATGCTTCTTGAAGGATACTCTAGTCTGTTTACCAGTCATGCAATGAGAACACTTCTCCAACTCTTCAATACTAGAAGCACATCCTTTTTAGCTAAGCAATTTAACCCTTTTTCACTGATATGACTAAGCCTTCGGTGCCACAAAGATGCCTCCATATCCACAGCATTCACACTGTCTTTAGCAACCAAAGCTTTTGTCCAATACAGTTTAGAAATTTTCTCCCCTCTAGCCACAACTAAGTTACCTTTGCTGAGTTTCCACTTTCCAGAACCAAAGTGATTATCATAACCACCCTCATCAAGCAATTGCATGAAGATCAAATTAAAGCGGACATCCAGAGCATGTTTGACTCCTTTAAGCAATAACTGCATTCCCATGTTGGTTTGCAAGCAAACATCACCAACACCAATCACCTTAGACACACCATCATTACCCATCTTCAACACTCCAAAGTCACCTGAAGTATAAGATGTGAAGAACTCCATCCGCGGTGTAACATGCAACGTAGCACCACTATCAATTATCCACATGCTCTCATCTGATACAAGATTAACCGACTCATGGTCACAGAATAACAAGATCATCACCAATAGCAGTAGTGACACGGTCATCATCATCATCATCCCTCTCTTTCTGCATACCGTTCTTGTCTTTGTTCTCCTTTTTCCATAAAAAACAATTCTTCTGTATGTGCCCTATTTTGTGACAATAATGACACTCCACATTCTTGTATCGAGACTTGGACTTGCTCCTGCTTTTCTCTCTATCACCCTTCGGTTCTTTTCTCTTAATTCCCCCTATTTTTAGTGACAAGCACCTCGAACTGAGATGAAGTACCCTGTACCTTCCTTCTCATCTCCTCATTAAGAACACTACCCTTTGCCATTTCCAAAGAAACAACACCATTAGGGGCTGAACTTGCATGTGATAGAAACCCGAAATGTCTCCCAAGACTCTGGTAGAGATAACAATAGAGATAGTCCCAAAAGCTCATCATCAAACTTGATACAAATTCCTGACATCTGATCAAGGAGCCCTTGAAATTCATTCAAGTGATATGAAATGGAAGTCCCCTCCTTGTACCTCAAACTAGTAAAGCTCTTCAGCAAGTACAATTTATTATTCCCTGATTTAGAGGCATACAAGGAGTATATTGATGTCGTGCGACGACGCACGTGCGAATCCGGCAAGTGTACCGGACTGCCGTCAAGTAATAAAAGATATCGATCCCACAGAGACTGTGTTCCCGAATCACAATGAATTTCGAATCGATTAAGTTCTGGACTTTTTAGAGAGGGTTTTGAAATTGGTTTTTGAATTGAAAGATAGATGAGCAGAGAACAATGAAAACAGAAAACAATTGTTTATGGGGTTTTTATCTAAAACGGATTCCTAGGGATTTGGGTTACCTTTGAGGTCGTTTATGTTGCTAACAGATTTACCTTTGTTGATTACCGAAATTGCCTTGAAGGCGAGTTTATCCTCTAATAGCTTAAGCTCCCTTTCGGGTTACAAAAGCCGTGCCCAATTGACCCGACCCCTACTTTCGTGGTAGTCGATCCCAGATTGGACCCTTTGCGTTCCGTGACAACTCGTTGCTCCTCGAGGGACGGCTTCTAACTTTCGTGATTTCAGTCCCAAGTCTGACTTCTATAGGTCCGACACCCAAGTTCACCGCTAGGTTCCTCCTTGAAATGTCTCGGTCATGCAAATAACCTAAGTTCACCGCTAGGTTCCTCTTTGGATCATTCACATCTCACAAACTAGTGGCTGCCGGGCTTTACGAGTGAATCACCCTAGAAATCCTAAGTTCACCGCTAGGTTCCTCCTTAGAACGTCTATGTCACGTAAATAAACGGTTGCCGAAATTTATGAGTGATTAACATACTAGAAATCAGATCTAAAACAATTATGAAATCAACAATGGTTTCAACATCAAATTAACATCATTTACAAACCTCGGGCAGAGCCCTAATCCCTAGAAACTAAGCTACTACTCCAGTCTTGCCATGGAGATGACAAGCTGGGTTGACAACATAGTGAAAATCAGAAAAGAGAAGAGAGGAGAAGAAGAAAGGAGATCCTAAATCTATGCCTAGAGTAGTAGCCCCAAAGGTCTGATCTCCCTGTATCTGATGCCTTGGTCCATATTTATAGAAATGGGGAAGTTAGAGTCCCAAACCAACTCAAAATCTGATCTATTTCGGTTTCTTCAGGTCCAAGTAATGCGCGTCACGGCCGTGATGGCCATCACGGCCAGGCCGTGACGGTCTCTGCCTCTGCAATTCTGGAAAATCCAATTTCTCGCGACGCGAGATATGTCTCGCGACGCGAGCCCTCTGCTTCATGGCCGTGAAGAATTTCACGGCTGGGCCGTGATGTGCTCTGACTTTTGGTGGTTTTGGGTCACGGCCGTGATGGCTATCACGGCCAGGCCGTGACAGACTCTGACTTCAGCCTTTCTTCTTTTTCAGTTTTGCTCGATCATGGCCGTGATGGGCATCACGGCTAGGCCGTGATGGGCTCTGTTTGGCTCATTTTCTTCAGTTTTAAAGCTCCATCTTCATCCAAACTTCATCATGGTTGATCTTGAGCAATTTACCCTTTATATCTGCAAAACAACACACGAAAACCGCCTTACCCGTTCCAAAGGAAAATTAACCTAAAATCTAATAAAAATATGCCTAAACTACATGAAAATGCATGCAAAATGATGGACAAAGATGAGGTGGAATCACACTCATCAAATCACCCCAAGCTTAAAACTTTGCTTGTCCTCAAGCAATTACTCAGGCCATAAGATATAAATCATTCAAAGCATGGATAGTGAACTAAGAACCCTAGAAGCTAATCCAAGTAATAGGCATTTTTAATAAGCATTCAAGAGATAATCAAGTTCAAGTCCAATTAGAAGCTTAGGTTCTTCAAGTTCATGTCCTCACTGATTTGGGCACTCATCTCACCTCACTCAAGTGTTTTTGGGTTTATGACAATTCACTCCATTTCCTCAAGGAAAGTATTTTACCATAGGCTTGACTATTAACCAAATCTCTACTTTATTTAAGAAAACACTTAAGAATCAAGAGGTCTTTTCCTTTGGTTGTAATGTGGCCATGGGATTTATTGTTAGGTGGGAAAATCAAAGAAAGGGAATTTTCAAGAAGGCTAGATAGATTATCAAACATTACAAAGTATGACACCTTCTAAAATACCCCTTTTTGGGCTTTGGTTTACTTTTCCACCTTTCTTCCTTCATTTAATTAAATTTTTTTTTTCTTTCTTTTTTTCATTTCTCACTTTCTTTGTCATCCCCTTCTCCATTTTTTTCTGTTTATTTCATTTTTATTTGTTTGGAGAAGGGGAGCTTTTTAGCTCAAGAGAAATTACTTTCTAGCTTTTTCATCCCATACTTTTTCCAACTACCATTTTGCCCTTTTTGTAATACTTTAAAAGGTGCCATACCAAGCATTATTTATCCAAGCAATTCAAGGTACCAAGAAAAGTATTTTTTTTTCTTTAGGCTCAAAATTGGGCAACTAAGGGGTAGCATTTATCAATCAAAGCTCGGGAGGCCGGAAAAATACCTAGTGCCTCAATCATTTCCAAAAATGTTTTCAGAAATTTTTAAGTTTTGAAATGGTTTCAAGTCAAGTTCTAGAAAATACAGTCCATGAGGAATTACAACACTCTAGCACAAGAAATGGGGTAGATTTAGTGAATACCCGTTTTGGCTCAAAATCTTACATTTAGTAGTTCAAAAATCAGTGAGGTGCACAAGTCTAAGGAACCACATGCTAATTATCAACTATCAAATGACTATCTCAAGAAATTTCATTTTTAGCCATATCACAAGAATAATGAAAAATTGGGTTCAAAATTCACTATCTCAATTCATTTGGCTCCAAGTTCTCACAATCGGATGCATGTTCTAAGTGAGGGGAAATCTAGAGAATGTGATCATACCAATCTAAGCCTATGTGAATGCAACATGAATGCAACCATGCAAATGCAAAAATAAATACCCCTACCCCAAGCTTGATTACTTACATTGTCTCCAATGTAAATAATCAAGTCGGAGAGAGGAGAAAAATTGGAACAACTTACCGAGTCGGTAGCGGGTGTTGGCTTCACATTCCAGTCAAAATTTGGGTAGAAATTTTATCACGGCCGTGAGGCTCATCACGGCTGGGCCGTGATCGTTTCTGATCCTCAGGAGTTGCCCTGTCACGGCCGTGATCTACATCACGGCTAGGCCGTGATGCTCTCTGGCCTTGGCATCCTACTCATCACGCCCGTGATGGTTGTCACGGCTAGGCCGTGATCCTTTCTGTGCTCTTGTTAAATTCATCACGGCCGTGACCACTATCACGGCCAGGGCGTGATGGCCTCTGACTTTATCTTTTTTATGCACTTCTTCTCTTTCTCAACCTGAAAACACTAGACAAACTTATTAATGATATTTTTGCCTCTTGATCTTCTCAAATTATTCAAGAGGTTAATTCAAAAACAAAAGGAAAAAGGGAAAGAAAACTTGGGTTGCCTCCCAAGAAGCGCTTATTTATGGTCTTAAGCTTGACCATACTTCCTTAAGTCAACCGGGGTCGGCTGGGCGTAGATGTGCAGGCACACTTTTCTTCCAAGGAGCTCCTTCAAATAGCCGTTTCTGCTCATACGGCCAATAATGCTTCCGCTTCGCTCTTTTCCCTCGGAGCTTCCTAGCCTTCCTTCCTCTCGGCGGAAGTTTTGTTTCGATATGGACAAGCAACTCCAATTCCATCACTGCTGGGTGCATCATTAGCCATGCATACCTTCGGAGTTGCTTCCATGTTCAGTTCTTCTTTTACCACCGGAGACGTTGTATCAATTCTGCACACATGGCTCTCAAAAGGAAGGTTGTTATCGAGTTAGTCAATTGAAAATCGATCCTACCTTCCTCCACAGTTAGAGAGAGCTTCCCATTCCTTACGTCTATTCTTGCTCCAGCGATTTGCCAAGAATGGCCTTCCTAAAATGATGGGGAATTCAGAATTCCCTTTCATATCCAATACCAGGAAGTCGGTAGGGATGAAGAATTTCCCTACCTTCACAGGGACATTCTCTAGTATGCCTAGAGGAGTCCTAGTTGAGCCGTCCGCAAATTGTAAGGAGAATTTGAACGGTCTCAACTCTTTACTTTCCAACCTTTCCATGATAGTAAGGGGCATCAAGCTCGCACTAGCCCCTAAGTCACATAAGGCTTGGTCAATTTGCTCTTGTTCAATCGAGCAAGCGATGGAGAAACTACCTGGGTCTTTCAATTTAGTAGGCATTTTAGTCTCTACATCTACTTGCTTTTTCCTGACCAACCTCTGTGGGAAAGGTATCGGGGGTTGGTACGGTGGTGGAGGGACATATTTCGGTTCTGGCTCCTCTTTTTCGCTCATGTCTTCCTCCGGTTCCACGTCCATTTCAGCTACCCCCACCCCAAGCTTGTCATCCCTCAAGTGTATGACATTGCAATGCTCGTTGGGATTTGCTTCGGGTTGCCCCGGGAATGCACCCTTAGGTCTCGAGTACGTGCTGGCTTGTTGGGCAATCTGGTTTTCTAGCATCTTGTTATGAGTTGCTAAGTTGTCTACCTTAGATGCTAGATCCTTTATTGCCTCACTCACTGCCCTTCCTTGTTGTCTAAACTCCTCATTCTGTTTTGTCTGAGTTTCGACAAAACTTTCAAATAAAGTCTCGAGTTTAGATCTTTGTACCTGAGGGTACCCCGGTGCGGTCCTCTTATTACCTTGACCTTCTTGGAACTCATGGTTGAGCGTGTTGCTGTAGTTGCCGTAAGAGAGGTAAGGGTTGTTCCTTCTTTGGTTGTAGGGATTTGGGGGAGCATAGTTGGGCAGCTTCGGGTTCGTATCATAGTAGTTGTTACAAGAGTTCACTTGTTCACCCGAAGCGCCGGATCCATGTGGGCATCCCATCATGTCATGTCCCTGCATTCCACAAATCTCACAAACAAGGTTAGTAGCACCTAATGCACTCACATTAGCTCTTTCAATCTTATCTAATCGTTTATTTAGTGAGTCAAATTTAGAAATAATCAGATCAATGCTACTTACTTCAAACTTACCCCCCGAAATCTTGTTCGGGTTATTACCTCTTTCGGATCCCCATTGGTGGTAGTTGGTGGCGACATTCTCAATGATGTTGAATGCCTCAGTGAGAGGCCTATTCATAAACGCTCCACCGGCTGCAGAATCTAGTGACACCTTCGAAGAGTAGTCCAATCCGTTATAGAAGGTATGCACTATTAACCACCTCTCGAGTCCGTGATGTGGGCACGACTCCAGCAGTCCCTTGTATCGATCCCAAGCTTCCGATAATGATTCTCCGTCTTTCTGGAAGAAGCCGGTGATCTGGGTCCTTATGTAGGCCGTCTTGGATGGAGGGAAGAATTTCTCCAAGAACGCCTGCTCCAGTTGGTCCCAAGTAGTCAAGGTGTTAGCGGGAATTTGCTTTAGCCAGGCCTTTGCCTTTCCAGTGAGAGATGAGGGGAACAGTCTCAAACGCACAACATCGACTGAGGCTCCATGAATCCGGATTGCATCGGTGAACTCTAAAAATGTCTCTATGTGATCGGTCGGGTCCTCCGAAGGCAATCCTCCGAACTGATGTTGCCTAATCATGTTGATTAGCATGGGCGGAATAGTGTAGTTCTCCGCCTCAATCTCTGGCCTTGCAATCCCAGTTCGCAAGCCTCTCGCATTTGGGGCTGCGTAATCCTTCAAAGGTTTTGTATCCGGTTGATTCGCCATGAGTGGAACGGGACTCAACCTTTCTCCCTCTCTTTGTTGTCTTCTACGTCTGTGGAAGGTCCTCTCGATCTCCGGATCAATCTCACTAAGGCTCCCAAGACTTAGAGATCTTTGCATATAACACACAGAGAGATGGATACAATAGAAGGAAAAGAAATTTTTTTTTTTTTTTTAAATTTTTTTAAATTTTTCAGAAATAAAAATCAAACAAAAAGAAAAGGTCCAGAAAAATCAATTCAAAATTTGAATTGAGATTCGAAAAGGCACAGTCCCCGGCAACGGCGCCAAAAACTTGATGTCGTGCGACGACGCACGTGCGAATCCGGCAAGTGTACCGGACTGCCGTCAAGTAATAAAAGATATCGATCCCACAGAGACTGTGTTCCCGAATCACAATGAATTTCGAATCGATTAAGTTCTGGACTTTTTAGAGAGGGTTTTGAAATTGGTTTTTGAATTGAAAGATAGATGAGCAGAGAACAATGAAAACAGAAAACAATTGTTTATGGGGTTTTTATCTAAAACGGATTCCTAGGGATTTGGGTTACCTTTGAGGTCGTTTATGTTGCTAACAGATTTACCTTTGTTGATTACCGAAATTGCCTTGAAGGCGAGTTTATCCTCTAATAGCTTAAGCTCCCTTTCGGGTTACAAAAGCCGTGCCCAATTGACCCGACCCCTACTTTCGTGGTAGTCGATCCCAGATTGGACCCTTTGCGTTCCGTGACAACTCGTTGCTCCTCGAGGGACGGCTTCTAACTTTTGTGATTTCAGTCCCAAGTCTGACTTCTATAGGTCCGACACCCAAGTTCACCGCTAGGTTCCTCCTTGAAATGTCTCGGTCATGCAAATAACCTAAGTTCACCGCTAGGTTCCTCTTTGGATCATTCACATCTCACAAACTAGTGGCTGCCGGGCTTTACGAGTGAATCACCCTAGAAATCCTAAGTTCACCGCTAGGTTCCTCCTTAGAACGTCTATGTCACGTAAATAAACGGTTGCCGAAATTTATGAGTGATTAACATACTAGAAATCAGATCTAAAACAATTATGAAATCAACAATGGTTTCAACATCAAATTAACATCATTTACAAACCTCGAGCAGAGCCCTAATCCCTAGAAACTAAGCTACTACTCCAGTCTTGCCATGGAGATGACAAGCTGGGTTGACAACATAGTGAAAATCAGAAAAGAGAAGAGAGGAGAAGAAGAAAGGAGATCCTAAATCTATGCCTAGAGTAGTAGCCCCAAAGGTCTGATCTCCCTGTATCTGATGCCTTGGTCCATATTTATAGAAATGGGGAAGTTAGAGTCCCAAACCAACTCAAAATCTGATCTATTTCGGTTTCTTCAGGTCCAAGTAATGCGCGTCACGGCCGTGATGGCCATCACGGCCAGGCCGTGACGGTCTCTGCCTCTGCAATTCTGGAAAATCCAATTTCTCGCGACGCGAGATATGTCTCGCGACGCGAGCCCTCTGCTTCATGGCCGTGAAGAATTTCACGGCTGGGCCGTGATGTGCTCTGACTTTTGGTGGTTTTGGGTCACGGCCGTGATGGCTATCACGGCCAGGCCGTGATGAACTCGACTTGACCTTTCTTCTTTTTCAGTTTTGCTCGATCATGGCCGTGATGGGCATCACGGCTAGGCCGTGATGGGCTCTGTTTGGCTCATTTTCTTCAGTTTTAAAGCTCCATCTTCATCCAAACTTCATCATGGTTGATCTTGAGCAATTTACCCTTTATATCTGCAAAACAACACACGAAAACCGCCTTACCCGTTCCAAAGGAAAATTAACCTAAAATCTAATAAAAATATGCCTAAACTACATGAAAATGCATACAAAATGATGGACAAAGATGAGGTGGAATCACACTCATCATATATCTTTGCCCACAAAGATTTTACTTGTGTCTCATTTGCAATATGATTATAAACATTATCTTCTACAAATTTTCGAATAAAACCACACACCTATTGATGTTCAAAATCCCATTCTTCATCCGAATTGGCATCCGGCTTCTGAGTAGTAAAAGCAGGAAGATGCATATTCTTCACAAAGAGCAAATCCTTCATCTTGCCATTCCACAAATGATAATTAGTGCCATTTAAACAGACCATCTTTGTATTTGCCTCCATCATTCAAGCAAGTCAAAATGCCCCAAGCCAAGTAGCTCTGATGCCACTCTGATGGGGGGAACAACAACGCAACAGTGTAACACAATAACAAAGCAATACGCAACAGAAATAAATCCCCCCAATGTAACATCCCTGGTTGCTTTATGGATTGACAACTGTCCCCACAAACCAACACGGGTCTCTTCAGTGTGCTTTGTCCTCACTCACACGCTTCCCGGGAAAACTTCCCAGGAGGTCACCCATCCCATAATTGCTCCAAGTCAAGCTCGCTTAACTGTGGAGTTCTTAAGTGATGGGCTACCGAAAAGAAGATGCATCTTATTAGTATAGATAGTACCAATCAATTCATATAAGCCTTCATCAACTGTATAGTCTCATACCTACACAGTCTCAGGATCCCTCTCATTCGGGTGTGTTATCGGTTCATTCATGTGTCCCTCCGCCTAGAAGCCTGCCAGGAGTCGCACCTTGTTCGTGCCTTCTTGAACCGGCGACCACTCCCCGCCCTCGTCGGCACCTGGGTGTTACATGCCCACCAGCTTCCGCTTGGTTCGTCCCCGAACCACACCGTACTGGGAGAGGTGTCGCTCTGATACCATTTGTAACATCTCTGGCTGCTTTATGAATTGACAAATGTCCCCACAAACCAACACGGGTCTCTTCAGCGTGCTTTGTCCTCACTCACACGCTTCCCGGGAAAACTTCCCAGGAGGTCACCCATCCCAGAATTGCTCCAAGTCAAACTCGCTTAACTGTGGAGTTCTTAAGTGATGGGCTACTGAAAAGAAGATGCATCTTGTTAGTATAGGTAGTACCAATCAATTCATATAAGCCTTCCTCAACTGTATAGTCCCATACCAATACAGTCTCAGGATCCCTCTCATTCGGGTGTGTTATCGGTTCATTCATGTGTCCCTCCGCCTAGAAGCCTGCCAGGAGCCGCTCCTTGTCCGTGCCTTCTTGCACTGGCGACCACTCCCCGCCCTCGTCGGCACCCGGGTGTTACATGCCCAACATCCTAAAATTCTAACATAATTAATTTGAAAAAAAAATGAATAATAATAATAATAATAATAATATTAAGTTATTAAATTGTGTAGTACGAATAAAATATAATTAAGAGGTTTAGTGTGAAGAATTTAATAGTATAAGAATTTATTGAAATTACTTAATTATTTTGAGAGAATATTATATATATATATATATATATATATATATATATATATATATATATATATATATATATATATATGGAAAAAAAAGGAAGAAGAAGGACACTTGGGCGTTAAGCCCAAGCAGCCATTCTTTGGCTAAAGAAAAACGAAGAAGAAGAATGGTGGGAAATATGGTTTTAAGGTTAAAAAAAAAAGAGAGATAAAATGGAGTGTCATAGCCAAATATAAAATTATAAAAGCACCAAAAACCCTCCCACTGGAAGAGTCTCGACACCGCACAGTGCCCAAAAGTAAAGAAAAGAATAGCAGCCAGTGCAGATTGTTATTTGCAGTGTTCAACAGGAAACCACACAGATCCAAGAACGCTACCAAACGGGAGAGGAATTTTTAGGGAAGCACAAATCCTTATCATACGTAATTTTTAGGGCACATTGGAGGTCTGCAAAAGGTGAGTAAAAATAACTTTTCTCACACGTTCATGGTACAGATATTTTGATGCTTCTACGTGTAACCTTGTCCTTTGGAAAAAGTAAAACATTTTAGGGTCCGTAGTTCTTGATTTGAGACTCTTAAAATATCTCCCCCTTTAATGATTGATTATTTATAAAAGAATATTTTCAGATTAAGGCAATGTTATAGAAGAATAATGATTGATATTCGTGATTCCCTGTACCGAATTTTCTTCCATTGTTCATGTCAGAGTTTTAATTTCTAATTGGAGATTGAACAACCTCGCTACTGTGGCGTAACATGCATCAATCTCGCTACAGATTGAACAATTTCTATTTTTTTGTGTTTTGTTTGTTATTCCTATATTTATAATCCAATGCCTTCTATCTATATAAATATATATAAATATATATGTGGAATGCTGCCTGTACGTTGTTAAGGATATTGACTATATATGGTGATTGATGCATGGGGTTGAGAAAATATTTGGTAGTCATCTGGGATGACATATTGTATGGTACATATGAGTTGGTCATCACCTTCTGGGAATGGGTGACGGTTGTACATTCTATTCCGGGAATAGGATGAAAGATATCACCATCTGGGATGGGACATCAATTTATTGAAAATATCCACATCTGGGATGGGATATTAGATACCCCCATCCGGGATGGGGAAGGCAGTGGGACGCCATTGCATGGATATGAGCTCATAGACCTTAGTGGATCTAGGATTCACACCGGTTCTGGGAACCAAAGAGTCAAGTTAAGTGATTCTGGGAATCACCGAGTCATGTTCGTGGAGTTGCATTGTGTAAAGTTTGCATGGTGAATGTGATTAAATGCAATGAGATGTGACCGTTGTTGAGCTTATGAGTTTGTACTTTAAATGCTTGACATTAATTTTATTTATATATATTTATTATTTTGGAGGTTTATTATATTCGATATTTTAAAAATTAGCGGGTACCATGAATGTTTTTACGGTTATCGTGCCGGCTGAAAACAACACTATTTACGAACCTTTTTATCAAACGATTATTTTTATTCACTGAGATTATATCTCATTAAAAGTGTTGTTTTCAGAGCACGAGGACGACATCACTGGGACTGGAGAGGATTGAAGACCTAGCGAATTTTCTCAATTATTATTCCTAGCTTGGTAGTACTTTCTTAAATAAGGAGCCGTATGTGGCTAGACATTTATTTATCGTTGGGTTTATTAGTAGACGCTCGGTTTTTGAGGCTTGGGGTTTTTATTTGGATGTATGGATTTATTATTATATTATCGCTTGGATACTTTATATCTATTTTAATTAATATGAGGTATTTTCGGACCCGATTAAGTCGCGGAATTTTTATGACACGTTTGTTCAATTTAAAACTATAAAAAGGATTTTTCATTGATTTTGTTTTGGGTTACTAATGTAACGAAGGGCGTTACATTTATGGTATCAGAGCAGTTCGATTCTAAATCGGACTGTGGTAGTGGGGCTTTTCTAAAACAAAACTTGGGCGCATAGGATGCTTGTTAGAGTTATAAATGTTGCATGCTATTCCTTGGGATATTGGATCTGATCAACCCAGTATTTCATTGGTAGTGAGCAGATTTATGGCGATTAATAGGCGAGGGGCGAACGTTGCACTTGCACCAGCTTTGGATTGTATAGCTAGAGTTATGCAAGCGCAGGCGAGACTCTCCGTCAACTGAATGGGAATGGAGGCCAATTACTAATGGAGTGGTGGCAACCCAGGATCCTTAGCATGTGTGACTTTCCGAATTCAAGAAGAACGACTCGCCATCATTCTGAGGCAGCTTAGATCTGGAGGAGGCTGGATTTCTTCAACCCGTACAGGAGAAAAGTTACTCTATTGCTCGATTCGGGAGCAACACGTTCATTCATTTCTTTTAAATGTGCTCAATTCTTAGAGTTACCTGTTACTAAACTGTCATGTGATTTGTGTGTTTCTACTCCTGCCAAAGATAGATTGATTACTTCTTCTGTCTGCCTGCAATGTCCTTTATTATGTGAGTTCCCAAATGTGTTTCCTGAGGATGTCTCTAGTTTACCCCCAGATAGAGAGATTGAGTTTACCATAAATCTAGTACCTTGGGGAGCACCAGTGCTTTTAGTGAAGAAAGAGGATGGGAGCATGAGGTTGTGTGTTGATTATAGGCAGCTGAATAAGGTAACCATCAAGAACAAATATCCCTTGCCTAGGATAGATGATCTCTTAGATCAGTTAAGGGGAGCGTCAGTGTTTTCCAAAATAGATCTAAGATCGGGATACCATCAAATTAGAGTTAGAAGCGAGGACATCCCTAAGATAGCCTTCAAGACAAGGTATGGGCACTATGAGTATGTGGTGATGCCCTTTGGTGTGACCAACGCCCCAGCCGTTTTCATGGACTACATGAATTGGATCTTTAGGACCTTTTTGGACAGGTTTGTGGTGGTGTTCATAGATGATACTTTAATATACTCTAGGACGCCAGAAGAACATGGAGAAAACTTAAGGTTGGTATTGCAGATCTTGAGGGACGAGCGTCTTTATGCCAAACCAGAGAAGTGTGAGTTTTGGCTAGACGATGTAAAGTTTTTAGGACACACAATCTCAAAGGATAGTGTAGCGGTTGATTCCTCTAAAGTTGATGCGGTGTTGGGATGGGGACAACCTAAGACAGTAACTGAAGTAAGAAGTTTCTTAGGCTTAGCTGGTTACTATAGGAGGTTCATAGAGGGGTTCTCTAGATTAGCCTTACCTTTGACCCAGTTGACTAGGAAAGGAAAACCTTTTGTGTGGGACCAGGAGTGTGAGGACGGGTTCCAAGAACTTAAAAGGAGGTTGGTGTCATCACCAGTCTTAACTATACCAGGCTCTTTAGTGTGTTTTGTGGTATACTGCGACGCATCTAAGAATGGCTTGGGATGTGTCTTAATGTAGGAGGGTAAGGTGGTAGCATATGCCTCTAGGCGGCTTAGGCCACAAGAAGGGAATTACCCTACCCTTGACTTAGAGCTAGCAGCCGTGGTTTTTGCCCTTAAGATTTGGAGGCATTACCTTTATGGGGCAAGGTTTGAAGTTTTTAGTGACCATAGAAGCCTAAAATATATGTTTGACCAGAAAGAGTTGAACATGAGACAACGAAGGTGGATGGAGTTCCTTAAGGACTATGACTTCGAGTTGGAGTACCATCCGGGAAGAGCCAATGTGGTGGCGGATGTTTTGAGTAGGAAGTCCCTACACGTGTCAAGCTTGATGGTGCAAGAGCTGAACCTCATGGAAGAGTTTAGGGACATGAATCTGGAAGTGTTGGATGTGACCTTAAATGTCTTAAGTTTGAAGTTGAATAGGTTGGAAATTAATAGTGACCTTAGAGATGAGGTTAGGCGGGGACAACTCTTAGACCAGGAGTTGCAGCCTCGGTTAGGACAAGAGGGTTATGAGTTGTCAGTTGATGGGCTAGTGAAGTTTAAGAATATGATCGTTGTTCCTAAGGAGGGGAGCCTTAGAGAGAAGATATTGGAGGAAGCCCATAAGAGGAAGTTTACCATACATCCTGGAATAACTAAAATGTACCAAGACCTTAAGAGGATGTATTGGTGGCCAGGAATGAAAAAGGATGTGGCTAGCTTCGTAACTAGGTGTTTAGTGTGCCAAAAGGTTAAGATAGAACATCAGAAGCCTTCGGGGTTGTTGCAGTCCTTGGAGATCCCAGAATGGGAGTGGGAGAGAATTTCTATGGAGTTTGTGATGGGGTTACCTAAGACACGTTTGGGCTTAGACGCCATTTGAGTGATAGTGGATAGGTTGACCAAGTCTGCCCACTTCTTGCCCATTTAAGGCAACCTATGGTTTAAACAAGTTGGCATACCTTTATATCAAGGGAACAGTCAAGCTTCATGGGATACCCACATCTATAGTGTCGGATAGAGACCCGATGTTTACCTCTAGATTTTGGAGAGCTTTTCAGCAAGCCTTTGGGACTAAGTTGAACCTTAGCACGGCCTATCATCCCCAAACGGATGGTCAGTCAGAGCGGACCATTCAGACCCTTGAGGACATGCTTAGAGCGTGTGTCTTTGATGAAGGAGGGAGTTGGGATGGGTTCCTACCTCTCATTGAGTTTGCGTATAACAATAGTTATCACGCTAGTATAGGCATGACACCCTATGAGGCCCTATATGGGAGGAAATGTATGTACCCTTTATGTTGGTGTGAGGTAGGTGAGAAAACCTTGATAGGACCTGAATTGGTCCAGGAAACCTCTGAGAGAATCAAAATGATTAGGGAGGGGATGCGCACGACGCAAAGTAGACAAACGAGCTATGCCGACAAAAGGAGAAAGCCTCTAGAATTCTAGGAAAGTGAGCATGTATTTTTGAGAGTCGCTCCTAAGACGGGGGTAGGGAGGTCGATGAAAGTCCGCAAGCTAAATCCTCATTTCATGGGACCTTTCCAAATCCTTAAAAGGGTCGGGCCTGTTGCTTATCAATTGGCCCTTCCGCCACAGTTGGCAAACCTTCATGATGTTTTCCATGTGTCACAACTCAGAAAATATGTGTATGATGAATCTCATGTGATAGCTCCCGAGTCTGTACAATTGAAGGATAATTTGATCTATAAGGCAAAGCCTGGTCAAATCCTGAACAAGAGCACTAAGACTCTAAGGAACAAGGCGATTCCATTGGTGAAAGTGTTATGGGATGGATTGACTCTTGAAGAAGCCACTTGGGAGATGGAGGAGGACGTCGTGCGTCAATACCCAGATTTTATTATCTAAGGTATGATAACCTTTAAGTTTGAATAGGTCATATGTTAAAATAAGTGCGTGTGTATGAGATGAATTTCGGGGACGAAATTCTTTAAGGAGGGGAGAAAATGTAACATCCTAAAATTCTAACATAATTAATTTGAAAAAAAATGAATAATAATAATAATAATAATAATAATAATAAGTCATTAAAATGTGTAGTACGAATAAAATATAATTAAGAGGTTTAGTGTGAATAATTTAATAGTATAATGATTTATTGAAATTACTTAATTATTTTGAGAAAATATTATATATATATATATATGAAAAAAAAAGGAAGAAGAATGACACTTGGGCGTTAAGCCCAAGCAGCCATTCTTTGGCTAAAGAAAAAAAAAGAAGAAGACTGGTGGGCCATATGGTTTTAAGGTTAAAAAAAAAGGAGAGATAAAATGGAGTGTCATAGCCAAATATAAAATTATAAAAGCACCAAAAACCCTCCCACTGGAATAGTCTCGGCGCTGCACAGTGCCCAAAAGTAAAGAAAAGAATAGCAGCCAGTGCAGATTGTTATTTGCAGTGTTCAACAGGAAACCACACAGATCCAAGAACGCTACCAAACGAGAGAGGAATTTTTAGGGAAGCACCAATCCTTATTATACGTAATTTTTAAGGCACTTTGGAGGTCTGCAAAATGTGAGTAAAAATAACTTTTCTCACACGTTCATGGTACATATATTTTGATGCTTCTACGTGTAACCTTGTCCTTTGGAAAAAGTGAAACATTTTAGGGTCCGTAGTTCTTGATTTGAGACTCTTAAAATATCTCCCCCTTTAATGATTGATTATTTATAAAAGAGTATTTTCATATTAAGGCAATGTTATAGAAGAATAATGATTGATATTCGTGATTCCCTGTACCGAATTTTCTTCCATTGTTCATGTCAGAGTTTTAATTTCTAATTGGAGATTGAACAACCTCGCTACTGTGGTGTAACACGCATCAATCTCGCTACAGATTGAACAATTTCTATTTTTTTGTGTTTTGTTTGTTATTCCTATATTTATAATCCAATGCCTTCTATCTATATAAATATATATAAATATATATGTGGAATGCTGCCTGTACGTTGTTAAGGATATTAACTATATATGGTGATTGATGCATGGGGTTGAGAAAATATTTGGTAGTCATCTGGGATGACATATTGTATGGTACATATGAGTTGGTCATCACCTTCTGGGAATGGGTGACGATTGTACATTCTATTCCGGGAATAGGATGAAAGATATCACCATCTGGGATGGGACATCAATTTATTGAAAATATCCACATCTGGGATGGGATATTAGATACCCCATCCGGGATGGGGAAGGCAGTGGGACGCCATTGCATGGATATGAGCACATAGACCTTAGTGGATCTGGGATTCACACCGGTTCTGGGAACCAAAGAGTCAAGTTAAGTGATTCTGGGAATCACCGAGTCATGTTCGTGGAGTTGCATTGTGTAGAGTTTGCATGGTGAATGTGATTAAATGCAATGAGATGTGACCGTTGCTGAACTTATGAGTTTGTACTTTAAATGCTTGACATTAATTTTATTTATATATATTTATTATTTTGGAGGTTTATTATATTCGATATTTTAAAAATTAGCGGGTACCATGAATGTTTTTCCGATTACCGCGCCGGCTAAAAACAACATTATTTGCGAACCTTTTTATCAAACGATTATTTTTATTCACTGGGATTATATCTCATTAAAAGTGTTATTTTCAGAGCAAGAGGACGACATCACTGGGACTGGAGAGGATTGAAGACCTAGCGAATTTTCTCAGTTATTATTCCGAGCTTGGTAGTACTTTCTTAAATAAGGAGCCGTATGTGGCTAGACATTTATTTATCGTTGGGTTTATTAGTATACGCCCGGTTTTTGAGGCTTGGGGTTTTTATTTGGATGTATGGATTTATTATTATATTATCGCTTGGATACTTTATATCTATTTTAATTAATATGAGGTATTTTCGGACCCGATTAAGTCGCGGAATTTTTATGACACGTTTGTTCAATTTAAAACTATAAAAGGATTTTTCATTGATTTTGTTTTGGGTTACTAATGTAACGAAGGGCGTTACACCCAAACTTGCAAGAATCTGTGAGGAGCAACAACAAATATATGGCAGCAAATAGAACAACACAAACATAAAAGAGACACCAAGATTTTAACGTGGAAACCCCTTAAAGTAAGGGTAAAAACCACGGGTCGTCCAGACCAAAGAAACAGCTCAACTATGATCAAATAAGGGTACAAAAGAGTCTCCAACAAGTGCACAAACGGTACTAACAATCAACCAAAACAACCAAACACCAATGCTTACAAATGAAAAACAAGAAGATGAAATTTACCCCAAAAACAGAGCTACTGTGTGAAGCCGATATCTCTCACTTTAGACCTTGTCTTGAAAATCCTAATGATGAGAATGAAGAACCACACGTCCTGAACCTGCTGCAGAAATTTCAGCCCAATCCAACGGTGAACGAATCCTCTGTCGCGATTTTACGGTGACTATCTGGTGGGTATGCGGGTTGGCTTTCTCTCATCTTTCTCTCTTGTTGGCTGCTATATTCTTACTAAAATGAGACCTCTCTGCATCCCTAATTTGACCTCTCTCCTCTTAAACAAGTGAGATAAAATGGGCTTACACATTTGGACCTTTCTCCACATAGGAAGAGAGCCCAAAACCCAACACATGCTATCGCCTGACATGTATTAAGCTCAGTTTACAGCATCAAGTAGGATATCATTTCTGCAACTGCAACCCCGAGTTAGAAAGAGATAACGAATTGGGTGTACTAAAAATCAACCAATGGTAGGAATTTTACAATAGGCTTAAAAGATAATGAGTAAAAAACATTGGCAGTGTCATAAATAAAGCTGAGAATGCTCACTCTTTGATCTCATAAACTAAAAAATATTCTTTTTCTCTAAATTACTTCCAGGTTCCAAGTCAATGACAAATATTTCAAACCCAGTTTCAAACCAAGGTTCAGTCATGTAAACAAATGTAGAAATTTTCCTTTGTGTACTACTATGCCTCCCAAAATATAAATTGTCATGATACCTTCCAAGGGGTTTAAATTGGAAAGTCTTTTATATGTGTATGTCTTCTTACATTAAGAGTATATATTACAGGAGAACAAATCCTATCACTCATCTAGATAGTTAATTAAAAATATAATCAAGCATTTGCTTCAGAAGAAGGGTTGTGGTTAAGATGTTATCTTAACTATGATGAAAATGAATTTAGAAAATTTAATGGCCCGGATCCATCAAATTTTAAAATTGAAAATGCTTTCAGTTTGAACAAATTGAAAACTAAGCAGTAAATGCTTTTTCTAAAAGCTCATAAGTCAAGCAAGCTTTTTCATACAGAAGAATAATTCACAGTAGTGATCCATAAGTGAGCAACATAGTAATACCTTAATGCAAAGGTGAGTTAGGATGAACTCACCAAGAGATGTGTCAAGGACTAAAGAGTGAAACCATTAAAGCCAGTTCCAGTGCTTGACACAAGCTGCAAAATCATTAGATTGCACATTATCATGGAGTAAGTAGGCATTGTAATTTTAAAAAAATGAAGGAAAGATAAGTCATGAAACAGGAGGCACTAGGCAGAATCAGACAATCATCAGTGGAAGGAAGGTTACCTAGCAATTTTATAATAAATCATACAATTACAAAGTCAAAAACATAAGAAAGGAAGGAGGGAGGGAGCATTTGAAGCTGAGACATAGAGAGGGTCATGAAGGAGACTAGAGAGGGAGAAGGCGTGAGAGGGTCATGAAGGAGACTAGAGAAAACAGTGTGAGAAATAGTTTATAGAAAGAAAAATGAATCAGTTTTAAGTTTGAAGTAAGAAAGGATATTTTGCCTTAAAAAAAGTAAGAAAGGATGAATAGTGGCTAATATGTCGCTAATTAACTAAAAAAGACTTGTGACAAAAAAATGCAACATTTACTCATTGCAAATTTAGTGCGCCTCCTACCAGCAATGATGAAGAGCACTACCAAATCCTCACAATCAATAAAATACCAGCAGAAAATTCATAGTTCAAACATGATAAAGGTGTTATTGAATATAAAGTTCATTAAAAAATTACTAATAACTGAAAAAACATGTATCCAAATTATATAGAAAAATCATAGTTGAAACAGAAAAAAATAGAGAGATTCAAGGACCTCCTCATCCTCAAGCATCTCCAGATCATAGAATAGGTTTTCTACGTCTAATCATTCTAAACAACATATGCAATTGAACAAAAAAAATATGAAAACGGAAGAGAGAAACACTAAGATCATAAACACTGTGAAAAATATATCCAATAGATGTCTATGCTTCAACACTGAAAAGCAACATTACAAAAATCAACATGCAAAGAGTAGCTAGCTAGAAAATTTGAGATTTCTATGCTTCCGCAAAGAAAAAAAGAAATAAGAGAGGGATTTGAGATCTAGAGCATTACCGTTTCAGAAATGTAGCTGAATCACATGGTGAAGGATTTCAGAGAAGGAGACTGTTACTCACAAGCTGAATCGCAGAGAGAGAGAGAGAGAGAGAGAGAGAGGTAATTCTTCGACGACGAGATTCAAAGGAAGTGCGAGATCGAAGTCGATGTTCTCGACGAGATCCTCTCCTTCATCTCTCGTTTCCCTGTCCCCGACGAAGACGTGATCAGAGAAGAAAGGAAGTGCGAGATCGAAGTCGATGTTCTCGACGAGATCCTCTCCTTCATCTCTCGTTTCCCTGTCCCCGACGAAGACGTGATCAGAGAAGAAATATTTTAAGGATTTGAAGCTTTTAGGGAAAGAGAGAGAGTTTCAGAATGGGATGAGACTTCTAAACTGGTTATTATTATTACTATAAATAAAATGTTGTTTATACTTTATAGTTGTGAAAATTAAATAATAGTTAATGAATAAAAGAAAAGTTAATTAGCTGAAAATTAGCTACTAATTTAATTGGTAGCTAAGATTAGTAGCAAATTTTAAAAATTCCTGTAGTGATATGGATTCACACAATATTATAACCTTAACGTTAGTATGGTAACAATACTCGTTTGCATTTACCTTTGGTCAGTCATGCAGAAAACATCTTTTTTGGTTTATTTTCAGGTTGGTAATGCACCAAGTCAACATACTCACCTATAACATCTGTTAAAATGAAAAATATGAATGATTTACTTATTCATAGAACTGATAGTGTATAATGCATTATGTAGCTAACTACCTATTAAGACATCCTCAGTAGCATGACCACTAATGATATCTTCAAAAGTAGTGAAATTGTACAGATGGATTGGAATAGTGGGTAGATCATGTGCCCTAACAATTGTTGCCTCTGTGAAGAACAATTTGTAAAGATGTCTACAAGTCTTGAATTGGCCATCATTGATTTTTACTTCAAGATTTTGGACAATGTAAGTCTCTCTCTCTTGAAGATCATTTGTCCATTTATCCAAATAAGAGTTTTTAACTACTGCATGTATCTTATCTCCCTTGAATAAATAAATTAATTAAACATAAGAAACGATGCAAATCAATTAAAACGGGAAATATAAATAAAATTTGTTTCACAACATAGGAAAGATAATACCTGATTGTCAATGAACAACATTTCGATGATACTTACTGTTTCCTGCTCTTTAAACATATCAGAGATGTATTATCCTTACTTCTAATTTTCATGTCTCTTTGGTATCATTTATCTCCTCAATAAGGCTAACTTTATGTGACATCCTTTAGAAGTTTTGGAAAAATCATATGTAGAGTAAGGTTATAGTTATTATAGTTATAGCACTAAAGAAAGGGGGAAATGAATTCTAAGGTAAGTAAAGAAAACTAAAGTATTACATAGAAAACACCTAAATAGTAATGACAAGCACTGTAAGCACAGGAGGTATATTGAAAGTAAATGCACTCAAAGGTAATTATATGTAGCACCACTCACGCGCAATAGTAAGTAATAGAAAAACGGTGTTTAAATATAATAAACTACATATATAATGGGTTTATAGGTATATTCGAGATATAAAGGACGGTGAATAAGTATGAAATTGCCACAATAATGGGATGAAAGAACATCTCCTATGAAGTTCAAAACGACAATAGAGGACTAAGCAATAGAATTGCACACTACATCTCCATTTTAAATCAATATATTTGTGGGGGTGGTTATGGTGCACCACCCACATTTTACACCACCCACTACATCATCCATAAGATCAATTTTGGGTCAATCAAATTGCCACGTAGGTTGGTCAAAATTTCAAACTTTCTAGTTGTATTATACTGTAGTCAAACTATATGAATACAGTATATTGTAGTAATAATATATGTACTTTTTGTATTTGCAAATTTAACTCATATTAAAATAATATTTTTTATTAAAAAAACTTATTATATTGCAGAATATTATTGACAACGAACATTATTTTAATTCATATTAAAATATTATTTTACAATATAGTCAGTTTTTTTAATCAAAAAATATTATTTTAATATGGGATAAATTTGTTAATACAAAGAGTACATATATTATACTACAATATACTGTATTCATATAGTTTGACTATAGTATAATACAACTAGAAAGTTTAACATTTTGACCAAACCCATGTGACCATTTAATTGGTCCAAAATTTATCACATGAATAATGTAATAATAGATGGTATAAAATATAGGTGGTACATCTTATCCCAACCCTGTATTTGCAATATGAATTATACGAAAATCATCATTCTCTATCTCCATTTGTAAGAGAATCTGATTTAAAGTCATAGCTGAGATTAAGGTATTTTTATACCATGTGGATTGGAATAATTTGAGTGAGACGAACCTCGTGTGTAAAAACAGGGCGGATTTTAATTAATAATTGATTATCAATTGTTAAAGTTGGAATGCCTAGAGCAGAGATAAGCATCATTATTCATCATTGGAAAGAAGTTGCTAAAGCAGTCGTCGAAAACAGTATAAAATTTTGATATAGTCAGTTACATATATAATGAAAGCGTAAACTTTTATATAATTAAAACTAAAGTAAAACTAATAAGTTTAATTATATAGGTAATGGTCACCTAGACTTTGAAGAACGTAGGGATATGTAATGAATTGAATGGCTACCTATAAAAATAAAGAAGTAGGGATATGTAATTGTGGGTCACAAATTTTTATAAATTCAAGGAAAAAAGTGATGGACAGAAGAAACAAGTTCATCTTCTTTCTCGTACCCTATTCTCTTTCTCTCTCCTTTTCTTTTTTTCCTTTTTTTTCTTTTTTCATTCCAAACTCAGACACATGGGTAAAGACTTATTTCCAAGCATCATGTGTCACGTCCAAAAAAATCTTGTAATCAAGAAAGAAAACACGGAGGTAGACGCTGACTATTGAAAAAAGAAAAGGAAATTAAAGTCTGACAAATCCAGTGTAATTCTAGAAAAGAGAGTATGGATACTTGGATAGTATGGCGTAAATAAAAAGATTAAAAAGGTCCAATTTGATTCCTGAAAAAAATACTCGGGTCTGAAATAATTCTTATCAAAAAAAACTATCCATTAGTTCTTAAGAATATATTTATCGGGATAGATTAGTCCATCTGTGAATTGACCACCTTTGATCACAGGTTACCAACTTACGTGACCCACGTTTTTACTGACTTGTCAGTATCCATTTCTCAAGCACCTTCCACCATGAAAATTATGATTAAAAAAATTAAAAAAAAAAAACCACCAGTAGGCATGTAGTAGTACCTACATGGCTGTTCTTCATCTTGCTTTTCTCTCTTACCTTCTTCATCTTCTTCTCCCTCCCCTTTTTCTTCACTCTCTTCCCTAGAAGACTCTGGCGTTGTTAAAGAAGAGGTGCATGAGTCACAAGCAATGGCTTCATGCTTGTTTTTTCGATGGTGTCTCTTTGGAGGAACATGGGGTTGGTTATGACATTCTCAGTTGGTGGAGAAGGAGTGGAAGGACAAGGAGGAGGGAAGGTTATAAGGAAAGGAGGTGAAGGAGAAGAATAGCGTGCAACAAAGAGGTTAATGGCTGCAGCTACTGCGTTTAGAGAGAGAAAATACTTGCAATGTGCCTCAGCAAGTGCATATCTTTTCTCCACAGCTAGCTTTAACTGGCGTTTTCTCTTTCTACAGATAGCTACTACTTCCTCTTTTTTGGGTGGGTCACTCCTAAGTGGGTCCCACATTAATTAGAAGAAAAATAAATAAATAAATAAATAAATAAATAAAAGGATTTACTAATGGGCCAAGCCCAAGTGGTATTTGAAAAAGGGTTTGAAATAAAAAGGAAAGAAAGGGCATGTGCTAAGTGTGTGTGCCTGACAGTGAAAGAAAAAATAAAACGAGAAAAACAGAGGCTGCAACGGCGCAGGAAGAAAAGAGGAGAAGAAAGGAGGTTCAGGTGGTAGAAGGTGGTACAGCAAACTTGCTCCGTTTTTGCTGAAATTTCAGTATATTATTCCTACCAATGAGCTCGTCAGTTTGATATATTCTATTGGTTGTTTTGCCTTCTCTTTGAGCTGAGTTGTTATACCCATTGTTGTGGGGTTTCTCTCTTGTTGCTTGCTTGTATCCACCTTTTGGGTGATGTATCGCTAATTTGGTGTTCCCTAGTATTTCTAGGAAGACTTGGTGTACCCATTATTATTTATAGTGGAAGTTTTTGCTGGACTTGGTCCCGTGGTTTTTATCCCTACACTGGGGAGTTTTCCACGTTAAAAATTGTGGTGTCATTGTTGTTTATTTTTCTGCCATTGATATTATCCTGTGGAATAATATTTTTGTTGTGCCTATTTATTTGCACAGGTGAAGGGAAAAAATATTTGCTTCATTAGAGATTGTTATCTCTGGTTTTTTCCCAACAAAGTGGTATCAAGAGCTTAGGTTGTTTTGTACTGTGCATTTAAATGGAGGAAAATCAAGGGCCAAATATAATTAAGCCGAACTCTACAAATTATACACTTTGGAAGACTCTCATGGAAGATATCTTATACAGCAAAGACTTGTATGATCCCATTGAGGGAGACACTGCTCGACCCAAGGATAAAAATGAAAGTGATTGGAAGAAGATGAATAGAAAGGCAGTTGCTTTGATTAGGCAGTGGCTGGATTTGAGTGTATATCCTCATGTAGACACAGAAACAGATGCCCAGAAAATGTGGAAGAAGTTGGCCGAGCTGTATGAGCGGAAGAATGTGCAAAATAAAGCATTTCTGATCCGGAAGCTGGTGAATATGAAATACAAAGAAGGGGATTCAATGGCAGAGCATATGAGTATTTTTCAGAATACTGTGAATCAGTTGACAGCAACAGATATTAAATTAGATGATGAGTTGCAAGCCTTGTTGTTGCTTAGTTCCTTGCCTGACACTTGGGAAGTTCTGGTTGTGACATTGACTAACTCAGCTCCTAATGGGAAGTTGACAATGTCAATGGTAAAAGAGAGCATGTTGAATGAAGAAGCTAGAAGAAAGGAACGTGGTTTTAATGGTACCTCCACTCAGTCAGAAGCACTAGTTGCAGAGTCACGGGGGAGAAGTCAAACCAGACATTTCCATAAGCATGAAAAATCTGATAGTCGTAGCCAGTCAAGAAGCAAGTCCAGGACTAGAAAAGAAGTGAAATGTTATCATTGTGGCAAGGTGGGACACATCAAAAGACAATGCATGTTCCTAAAGAGAGAGAAGTCAAGAGAAAGAGATGAAGACAAAGAGAAGAAAAATGATAAAGACACAACTGCAGTTGCATCTGATAGTGATGTTTACATTGTCTGTGATGATAATTCTATAAATCTAGCATGCCATGATTCTAGTTGGATTGTTGATTCTGGAGCCTCATACCATGTCACTCCTAGGCATGATTTCTTCTCATCTTATACTGCTAGTGACTTTGGCAAAGTTAAAATGGGAAATGAAGGAGTGTGTAAAATTGTTGGTATGGGAGATGTTTGGGTTGAAACCAGCATTGGGTGCAAGCTGTAATTGAAGAATGTCAGACATGTTCCAGATATCCGTCTCAACTTGATTTCTGTTAAAGCCTTGGACATTGAGGGTTATCATACTTACTTTGGTGGTGGCATATGCAAGCTCACCAAAGGGTCACTAGTGGTGGCAAAAGAAGAAAGCCTCACTACTCTCTACAGGATGCCTGGAAAGTTAAGCAAGGAGGAAGTGAATGCAGTTGAAGATGCTTCTTCTGATTTGTGGCATATGCGCCTTGGTCACTTGAGCGAGAAAGGACTCAACATCCTTGCCAGGAAAAATTCTCTTCCTATGAAAGGTACACCTTTAAATACTTGCTCTCATTGTTTTGTTGGAAAACAACATAGAATTTCATTTCGTAGTTCTGGTCCTCATAGGAGGCCAAATGTTCTTGATTTAGTCCATACTGATGTTTGCACTATGGATTGTAAGTCTCTTGGTGGTGCTTCATACTTTGTTACTTTTATTGATGATCACTCTAGAAAAGTGTGGGCTTTTGCTTTGAAATCTAAAGACCAGGTACTTGGTGTCTTCAAGCACTTTCATGCAAGTGTTGAAAGAGAAAAAGGAAGCAAGTTGAAATGTGTCCGAGCAGATAATGGTGGTGAATACAGGGGTCCATTTGAAGAATATTGCAAAGAACATGGAATCAGGCTTGAGAAGACGGTTCCAAAGACACCTCAACATAATGGAGTTGCGGAGAGAATGAACCGTACCATTAATGACAGAATCAGGTGTATGCTCTCTCATGCAAAATTACCCAAATCCTTTTAGGGTGAAGCAATGAGAACTGCAGTGGATTTAATCAACCTTTCTCCTTCTGTGCCACTAGATGGTGATGTTCCAAACAGAGTATGGACAGGGAAAGATGTCTCTTATAGTCATTTGAGAGTGTTTGGCTGCAGGACTTTTGTTCACATTCCAAGAGATGAGAGGTCCAAGCTTGATGAAAAATCCAAACAATGTGTCTTCTTGGGTTATGGTCATGAAGAGTTTGGTTATAGACTCTGGGATCCAGCTGACAGAAAAATTATCAGAAGCCGAGATGTGATATTTCTTGAAGACCAAACCATTGAAGATTTTGAGAAAGCTGAGAAACAGAAACCGGTTGCCAGAAGTTATATTGATGTTGTGCCTAAACCCCCTACTGGAACTCTTGTTGAAGGGGGAGATATACGGGTAGATGATGAGAATGCAAATGATGACCCTACACCTCACCATGATGAACCAGTTGAAGAGGTTCCATTTGAGCCACCAGTTGAGCCTCAGTTGAGAAGATCTACTAGAGAGCGTCATGCTTTCCAAAGATACACTCCACATGAGTATGTGATGATCACTGATGGTGGAGAGCCAGAAAGTTATGAAGAGGCTATTGTAAATGTGCACAAGGAAGAGTGGTTGAAGGCCATGCAAGAAGAAATGAATTCCTTGCATGAGAATCACACATTTGAATTGGTGAAGTTGCCTAAGGGTAGGAAAACACTCAAGAACAAGTGGGTGTTCAAGATGAAATCAGAAGAGAATAGCTCCCAACCAAGGTACAAAGCAAGATTGGTTGTGAAAGGCTTCAATCAGAGGAAAGGTATTGACTTTGAATAAATTTTCTCACCTGTGGTGAAGATGTCCTCTATTCGAGTTGTGCTTGGATTAGCAACTAGCTTGAACCTAGAGGTTGAACAACTTGATGTGAAGACAGCATTCCTTCATGGTGATTTGGAGGAGGAAATTTATATGGAGCAACCTGAAGGCTTCAAGGTCAAAGGAAAAGAACAGCTTGTGTGCAAGTTGAAGAAAAGTTTGTATGGACTCAAGCAAGCACCAAGGCAATGGTACAAGAAATTTGATTCTTTCATGGAGAAACATGGTTATAGTAAAACCACTTCAGAACATTGTGTTTGTGAAGAAATTCCCTGATGATGATTTTATTATCCTCTTGCTATATGTGGATGACATGTTGATTGTTGGTCATGACACAAAGAAGATTGATTGTCTGAAGAAAGACTTGAGCAAGGCCTTTGCTATGAAGGATCTGGGTCCTGCAAAGCAAATCCTTGGCATGAGAATTACTCGTGATAGGAAGAATGGTAAATTGTGGTTGTCTCAACATAAGTATATTGAGAAGGTATTAGAGAGGTTTAACATGAGCAATTCCAAACTTGTTAGTACTCCACTTGCAAGTCATTTCAAGTTGAGCTCTCAACAATGCCCTACAAGTGAGAAAGACAAAGAAGAGATGAAGAAGGTTCCTTATGCATCCGCGGTTGGTAGTTTGATGTATGCTATGGTATGCACAAGGCCGGATATTGCCCATGCCGTTGGAGTTGTTAGTCGTTTTCTCTCTAATCCTGGTAGAGACCACTGACAAGCAGTGAAGTGGATTTTCAGGTATCTCAGAGGCACTACCAGAGTATGTTTATGCTTTGGGGGTGGTCAACCTGTGTTAGACGGCTACACAGATTCGGATATGGCCGGTGATGTTGATTCTAGAAAATCTACTTCTGGATATTTGATGACTTTTGCAGGGGGAGCGGTGATAGTGTGATTTTACATCATGTTTTCTGTACACTTGTGCATGCATTTTTCATATAGATTAGGCATTCTTTATTTGATTTTAGTTAGATTTTCCCTTGGAACGGGTGAAGCGGTTTCTTGGTGTTGTTTTGCAGGAATTAATGTAAAAATGCTCAGAATTAGCCTTGATGGAGCTTGGATGAAACAGAGCCTGAAAAGAGAAGAAATTGAGCCAAGCAGAATTCTGGAGATTCGCCCCGCGAGACTAGATTCGCCTCGCGACCCTGAAGTTGACTGTTCTAGAAAATGGAAGTCTTTCTGGTCCGCCTCGCGAACCATGTTTCGCCTCGCGAGTCTGAAGAACATAAGCCATCACGCCCAGGCCCTGATGCTCCTCACGGGCGTATTTGAGAAGAACCTTTCGGTTTCGCGTCGCGAGAAACTCTCGCCTCACGAGAGTTCAATTCTCTGAAACAGCAGATTTTTAACATTCGCCTCGCGAGGCATGTCTCGCCTCGCAAACAAGCGCAGAGAACTGATTGGTATAAGTTGCTGTTTTAGGGCGAGAAAGGGGAGTTTTTTTGGAGTTTTTGAAGATCTCTTGGAGGAGGCACTTGGAGCTGCGGCTGGACTAGGGTTTCAACCCTAGTAGGGGATGTTTTCCTTGCTCTAGGAATGGAAGAAGATTGGAGGATCCTTCTATGAGTGTTCTTCATCTCTTCTCTCCTTCTCTTTTGTATTATCATTTTTCATGAGTAGTTAAATCCCCCATTGTTGGGGTTAGATGTAGCTTTTCTGAACTTGTTTGTATTTGATTTGGTTGTTTTAATGCAAGTCTCTATTTCTTTATGAGTATGTGATTATGTGCTTAATGCTTTCCTTGGCTTAGTTACCCATAGGAATGATATGTTGCTTTGATAGACAATTGACAGATTGATGTTAAGGCATGCTCATGAATCATATGCCAAGTAGGTCAAGAATCTAGACATAGGTGTTGGCTGCTTGCAATCTTATAAGTCTTGACTTAATGCAAAATCTCAGGTTAATCCACCTAAGACATTAGGGTTTAATTTGGGGTTTTAGGCTCATTGCACCTAAGACATTAGGCTTGAGTATTTTAGAAAAGGCTTGATTGTCATTATTGAATTAGGACTTGTGTTAGAAACCATTTCATTGCAATTAAGGGATGATTAGTGTAGTCTAACCCTGACAATTTTAGCCACATCTCTGTTTGCATACCAAGTGTTCGATAAAATTCCCAAAAGACCAAAAATATTTTATTTCTTTATTTTATTATCTACCTTCATACCATACTTTAGTCTAGATAGTTGTTGAGTTTGTGAAGTGGTAATTGACAACCGATCCCTGTGGATACGATAACCGGTCTCACCACCGTATTACTTGTTTGCGACAAGGTGCACTTGCCTTATATCTTAAAAATACGCATCAAGTTTTTGGCGCCGTTGCCGGGGATTGGCTTTGCCAATATCAGTGGTAACAAATGAGACAACTAGTTTAGACATTTTTATTTTATTTTTCTGTATATATTTGATATCTTTCTTTTGTTAGTTTTGTATATATTTGAATTTTTGTTTCTTTGATCTTGGGCTTAATTGTCTGTGAGGTGAAAATTGATTTGACAGGATCATGGACTATAATTGCTATCAACCATCTGATGCTGAAATTGAGATGTCTGAGCTTCAGCTGCGGGCAGATATGCTTTAATTAGCCATAAACATCCAACAAGTGAGTAATGAGTTGTCGAGGGCAACTGTCTCTCCTCCACCAGTGGTAGGCTATTCTGAATGGGAAAATCAATTTCCCAACACTTCCACTCCATGGTGGGGGAACCCTCCAAACAATACTTGGATTGATCAAGAGGAACATTGGGAACCTTCCATACCTTCATATCAACCACAACCATCTCAATGGTATGATGAGCCATCACCATTGGAAGTTGCTTGGGAGAACTTCAAATCCGAATTCGCAGTCAATTCTGAGCAACCTATTCCGGATAGTCGGTCTCACCTGGAGGATATTATGGAGAGCTTCATGGTAACAACAATGGAAAGTTTAGAAAACCAAGAAGATACCATTCTAAGTCTCGGGGTACGTATTGAGGAACTCTCTAACCAACTATCCGAAATGCCAAATGGGAAATTGATGGATGATGATGAAGATGATGCAATAATGGATGATGAGGAAGATGAAGAAATGGGTGCAACCGAGTCAAGAAGAGAAGAACCTGTTTGTGAAAACATAGTTGCACCATCTCCCATTGAACCCTTGACTAAAGAGCTTGAAAGGAAGAGGCAATTGGAGGACATCTATTTCACCATGCTTGGGGATGATGAAGAACTTTTGGAATTAGATGATGCTATTGGTTCCTATGCATGTGTTGAATGTGATGGAAAAAACACTTGTGTGGTTTGTGCTGAGATTTCTGCATATTTGGAAGGTGATGGATTTGGTAATGCTGAGAATGAAGATTGTACAGAAGCCAAAACAGCACCAGTGATCCTCACGACTTGTTTGCCACCTCACATTTTAAAGCAGTCAACAATGGAGTTCATGCCTCTGCCTGAGAAACCGGATGTTGCATCTTTAAATATAAAGGCACTATGGCTAGTCCAAGGGGTGGAACCCCATTTCTATTGGGAAGGCTTTGTTGACAAAGAGGTCAATTCTGACCCGAGAGGGAGTGAGAAGTCCTTCACACTTGAAGAAGTCACCATGATTTTCAAGCACTCACTCCCATATTTATGCTGCAAACTGTGGGATCCAGGTGAAGGATCTCACATGAGTAGCATCTCTTGGTCCTTATACCACAGGTTATGGGATCCAGGTGGATGCTTCTTAATAAGTCAAGCTAGTGACGTTAAAGAAGCGCTTATTGGGAGGCAACCCAATTTTTCTTTTCCTTTTTCCTTTTGTTTTTGACTTTTAAACTCTTGAATAATTTGAGAAGATCAAGAGTTTTCTTCTATTAATAAATTAGTTAAGTGTTTTCAGGATAATAAGGAAGGAGAAGCAAAAAGGGGCAGGGAGAAACAAAGCCAAAAAGCATGTGAACCAAGACCGCCACCGCCTCGCGGTAAGCCGTTCCAATTTTTTCTCCTCTTTCCAACTTGATTGTTTACATTGGGGACAATGTAAATTTTTAAGCTTGGGGTAGGGGTATTTTGCATTTGCATTTTTCATGTTGCATTCATATAGTTTTGCATGATAGTTTTGCATGATCACACAATTAGATTGCCCTTGTTTAGATTTTGCATCCAACCGTGAGAACTAAGTGCCTATTAAATTGAGATAGTGAATTTTTGAACCCAAATTTTTTCATTCTTGTGATAAGGCTGCAAATGAAAATGTTTGAGATAATCTTGGATAGTTGATGATTAGCATATGGTTCTGTGGACTTGTGATTTTCATTGATTCTGAACTAAAATGTGAGATTTTGAGCCAAAAAGGGGTACTCACTAAATCTACCCCATTTCTTGTGTTAGAGTGTTATTCCTCTTGGATTGTTTTCTCTAGAACTTGACTTGAAACCATTTTGAAGCTTAAAAATTTTTGAAAACATTTTTGAAAATGATGGAGGCACTAGGTATTTTTTCTGGCCTTGCGAGCTTTGAATGATGAAATGCTACCCCTTAGTTGCCCAATTTTGAGCCTGAAAGAATAAAATAATTTTCTTGGTACCTTGAATTTTATTGATAAATAATGTTTGATAGGACCTTCTAAAGTATTACAAAAGGGTAACAAGGTAGTTGAAAAAGGTTTGGGATGAAAAGAATCAGAAAAATATTTCTCTTGAATTGAAAATCTCCCCTTCTCCAAATAAAAGAAAAGCAAAAGAAAAAGAAAAATAAAGTAGAGAAGGGGATGACAAAAAGGATGTGAGAAATAAAAAATGAAAAGAAAGAAAGAAAGGTGGAAAAATAAATCAAAACCCAAAAAGGTATTTTAGAAGGTCATGTTTGCAATGCTTGATTGGTTTAGCCTTTTGAAATGTCCTTTTCTTGAGTTCCCCTACTAACGATTAATCCCATGGCCACGTTACAACCAAGTAAAAGACCTCTTGATTCTTAATTGTTTTCATTAATGAAGTAGATATTTGGTTGATAGTCAAGCCTATGGTAGGATTCATTCCTTGAGGAAAATGGAGCGAAATGTTATATACCCCTAAACACTTGAGTGAGGTTAAAAAGAGAGCCAAGCAAATGAACAAGCTTGGGGTGAGCTTCAGGTGAGAAAGAGTGCCCAAATCAGTGAGAACATGGGTCTAAGGAACCTAAGCCTCTAATTGAACTTGAATTGATTGTCTCTTGCTGAATTGTTTGAAATGCTTATTACTTGGATTAGTATTTGCTCGGGTTCTTAATTCACTATCCATGCTTTGATTATTTTGATCTTCTGGCCTTAGTGATTGCTTGAGGACAAGCAATTGAATAAGCTTGGGGTGATTTGATAGTGTGATTTTACATCATGTTTTCTGTACACTTTTACATGCATTTTTCATATAGATTATGCATTCTTTATTTGATTTTAGTTAGATTTTCCCTTGGAACGGGTGAAGCGATTTCTTGGTGTTGTTTTGCATGAATTAATGTAAAAATGCTCAGAATTAGCCTTGATGGAGCTTGGATGAAACAGAGCCTGAAAAGAGAAGAAATTGAGCCAAGCAGAATTCTGGAGATTCGCCCCGCGAGACTAGATTCACCTCGCGACCCTGAAGTTGACTGTTCCAGAAAATGGAAGTCTTTCGGGTTCGCCTCGCGAACCATGTTTCGCCTCGCGAGTCTGAAGAACATAAGCCATCACGCCCAGGCCCTGATGCTCCTCACAGGCGTATTTGAGAAGAACCTTTCGGTTTCGCGTCGCGAGAAACTCTCGCCTCGCGAGAGTTCAATTCTCTGAAATAGCAGATTTTTAACATTCGCCTTGCGAGGCATGTCTCGCCTCGCGAATGAGCGCAGAACTGATTGGTATAAGTTGCTGTTTTAGGGCAGAAAGGGGGAGTTTTTTTTGGAGTTTTTGAAGATCTCTTGGAGGAGGCACTTGGAGCTGCGGCTGGACTAGGGTTTCAACCCTAGTAGGGGATGTTTTCCTTGCTCTAGGAATGGAAGAAGATTGGAGGATCCTTCTATGAGTGTTCTTCATCTCTTCTCTCCTTCTCTTTTGTATTATCATTTTTCATGAGTAGTTAAATCCCCCATTGTTGGGGTTAGATGTAGCTTTTCTGAACTTGTTTGTATTTGATTTGGTTGTTTTAATGCAAGTCTCTATTTCTTTATGAGTATGTGATTATGTGCTTAATGCTTTCCTTGGCTTAGCTACCCATAGGAATGATATGTTGCTTTGATAGACAATTGACAGATTGATGTTAAGGCATGCTCATGAATCATATGCCAAGTAGGTCAAGAATCTAGACATAGGTGTTGGCTGCTTGCAATCTTATAAGTCTTGACTTAATGCAAAATCTCAGGTTAATCCACCTAAGACATTAGGGTTTAATTTGGGGTTTTAGGCTCATTGCACCTAAGACATTAGGCTTGAGTATTTTAGAAAAGGCTTGATTGTCATTATTGAATTAGGACTTGTGTTAGAAACCATTTCATTGCAATTAAGGGAGGATTAGTGTAGTCTAACCCTGACAATTTTAGCCACATCTCTGTTTGCATACCAAGTGTTCGATAAAATTCCCAAAAGACCAAAAATATTTTATTTCTTTATTTTATTATCTACCTTCATACCATACTTTAGTCTAGATAGTTGTTGAGTTTGTGAAGTGGTAATTGACAACCGATCCCTGTGGATACGATAACCGGTCTCACCACCGTATTACTTGTTTGCGACAAGGTGCACTTGCCTTATATCTTAAAAATACGCATCAAGCGGTGTCTTGGCAATCAAGATTACAAAAATGTGTTGCTTTGTCTACCACTGAGGCTGAGTACATTGCCATTACTGAAGCTTCTTAAGAACTTTTGTTGATGCAGAAATTCCTACAAGAGTTGGGTCTCAAGCAAGAGAAGTTTGTGTTATTTTGTGACAGTCAGAGTGCTATCCATCTCAGGAAGAATCCAACTTTTCATTCCAGGTCAAAGCACATTGAGGTGCGGTATCATTGAATACGAGATGCGCTAGAGATGAAGACATTTTCACTTGAAAAGATCTATACTGATGAAAATGGTTCAGATATGATGACAAAGACCTTGCCTATGGCAAAGTTGATTTGCTGTAGAAAGAAGGCGGGCTTGGTTGAGCAGTATCTTCCCACTTGAGTCGTGAGGGGGAGATTTGTTGGGTGCGTCACTCATAAGTGGGTCCCACATTAATTAGAAGGAAAAAAATAAATAAATAAAAGGATTTACTAATGGGCCAAGCCCAAGTGGTATTTGAAAAAGGGTTTGAAATAAAAAGGAAAGAAAGGGTATGTGCTAAGTGTGTGTGCCTGACAGTGAAAGAAAAAATAAAACGAGATAAACAGAGGCTGCAACGGCGCAGGAAGAAAAGAGGAGAAGAAAGGGGGTTCAGGTGGTAGAAGGTGGTACAGCAAACTTGCTCCGTTTTTGCTGAAATTTCAGTATGTTATTCCTACCAATGAGCTCGTCAGTTTGATATATTCTATTGGTTGTTTTGCCTTCTCTTTGAGCTGAGTTGTTATACCCATTGTTGTGGGGTTTCTCTCTTGTTACTTGCTTGTATCCACCTTTTGGGTGATGTATCGCAGATTTGGTGTTCCCTAGTATTTCTAGGAAGACTTGGTGTACCCATTATTATTTATAGTGGAAGTTTTTGCTGGACTTGGTCCCGTGGTTTTTATCCCTACACTGGGGAGTTTTCCACGTTAAAAATTGTGGTGTCATTGTTGTTTATTTTTCTGCCATTGATATTATCCTGTGGAAGAATATTTTTGTTGTGCCTATTTATTTGCACAGATGAAGGGAAAAAATATTTGCTTCATTAGAGATTGTTATCTCTGGTTTTTTCCCAACACACTTCTTCCTCTAGTTTAGAGGCAACACATCCCATCTCTCTTGAATGTGATTTTACCCTTTAGAAGAGTTAGAATGCTTTAAGAAGATGGGGTGAGAAAGGTTCTAACTTGGTGGACTGTGCTTGTTCTTTTCCTTGACAAAAAGGAGGGAGCTTTCCCAGATGGAGTAAAGACTTTCAACTGGGTTTTAAAGAAACAAGCTTAAGAAAAATAGCTTTTTTACCCAAGTTTGAGGTTAAAGGTACCATTTTTGTTTTTGAGATAAAAATGCAAGTGTTGAAGAAATGGATGGTTAGATAGTAATGGCAATAGAATCCTTAAAAACTGTACCATTTGCATTTGCAGAAAATATCCTTATTAGAAAAACTGTAACTTGACTACACATTAGAAAAACACTCGGGGAGGGAGAAGAAGATGAAGAAGGTAAGAGAGAAGAGCAAGATGAAGAACAGCCATGTGGGTACTACTACATGCCTACTGGTGATTTTTTTTTTAAATTTTTTTAATCATAATTTCTATGGTGGCAGGTCCTTGAGAAATGGATACTGACAAGTCAGCAAAAACATGGGCCACGTAAGCTGGTAACCTGCGATTAAAGATGGTCAACTCACAGATGGACTAATCTGTCCCGTGAAACACATTATTAAGGACTAAATAGATAGTTTTTTTTATAGGGACTATTTTAGACCCGAGTGTTTTTTTCAGGGACCAAATTGAGCCTTTAGTCAAATAAAAATGAACCTCTTTTGAAAAAAGGTAATAGGTAGTGTGGCATCAAAAGAAGAACCTCATTTGAAAAAATAAAACTGATGATGATGATCATGGTTTTAAGCAGGAATGAACAAGAAAAGAGAGATGGGATGAGATTTTTGATACGCTGTAGTTTTTAAATTTTTACATAGGGCACCAAAAATTAATAAAATGTAGGTGATAGTTTTTTCCTTCAGTCGATAACAACAGGAGAGGGAAAGAGAATATGATAGAGAGAAGGAGAAAGAAGATGAAGGAGAAGAATGGGGAAAAAATTTAAAAAGAAATAAGATGGTGTTAAAGAAAAGAATATTATGTGTTTTTTGTTTTCTTGTATGAAGGAAAGAATGTTACGGTGTTATATTTATAAATTAAAAGTCATGCTTTTCATTGATGTGACAAATGCTCATTGGAGTGACGGGAAGTGGTACAGGCTTGTTGGGACGAGAGGATCCACGTTCATAGAAATTGGACGCGGATACTGTCCCCAACAAGTCTGTACCACTCCCTACCACTCCAATAAAAATTTGTCACGTCAATGAAGAGCATCGCTTTTAATTTATACATTTAACACCCTAACATTCTTTCCCTCACAAAAAAAGAAACCGCAACACTCTTTTAACACCGTCTTGTTTCTTTTTTCCATTCTTCTCCTTTATCTTTTTTCTCCTTCTCTGGACCCTATTCTCTTTCCCTCTACTTTCCTTTTCTTCATTTTTTTTTATTTCCATTCCAAACTCAGACACCTGGGTAAAGACTTATTACCAAGCATCATGTGTCAGGTCCAAAAAAATCTTGTACTCAAGAAAGAAACACACGAAGGTAGACGATGACTATTGAAAAAGGAAAAGGAAATTAAAGTCGGACAAATACAATGCAATTCAAGAAAAGAGAGTATGGGTAGTATGGCGTAAATAAAAATGAACCTTATTTGAAAAAAGATGAATCTCATTTGAAAAAATATGACGTCAAAAGGATAATGGGTAGTGTGACGTCAAAAGAAGAATCTTATTTGAAAAAATAAAAATGATGATGATGATCATGGGGCTAACTTTACGTGACATCCTTTAAAAGTTTTGGAAAAATCATATGTAGAGTAGGGCTATAGTTATTATAGTTATAGCACTAAAGAAAGGGGGAAATGAATTCTAAGTAAAGAAAACTAAAGTATTACATAGAAAACACCTAAATAGTAATGACAAGCACTGTAGGCACAGGAGGTATATTGAAAGTAAATGCACTCAAAGGTAATTATATGTAGCACCACTCACGCGCAATAGTAAGTAATAGAAAAACGGCGTTTAAATATAATAAACTACATATATAATGGGTTTATATGTATATTCGAGATATAAAGGACGGTGAATAAGTATGAAATTGCCACAATAATCAGATGAAAGAACATCTCCTCATGAAGTTCAAAACGACAATAGAGGACTAAGCAATAGAATTGCACACTACATCTCCATCATTTTAAATCAATATATTTGCAATATGAATTATACGAAAATCCTCATTCTCTATCTCCATTTGTAAGAGAATCTGATTTAAAGTCATAGCTGAGATTAAGGTATTTTTATACCATGTGGATTGGAATAATTTGAGTGAGACGAACCTTGTGTGTAAAAACAGGGCGGATTTTAATTAATAACTGATTATCAATTGTTAAAGTTGGAATGCCTAGAGCAGAGATAAGCATCATTATTCATCATTGGAAAGAAGTTGCTAAAGCAGTCGTCGAAAACAGTAAAAAAATTTGATATAGTCAGTTACATATATAATGAAAGCGTAAACTTTTATATAATTAAAACTAAAGTAAAACTGTTCCGTCCAAATATCTCAGGTAGGAGATACTCGTTCGGAGAAGGTCTTGTGGGAGTGTTTTGGAATTAGCTTGACAAAATTGGAATTCTGCTCCTACGTATCCAAATGAGAATCAAAGCAAAACGTAGTTCTAAGTGAGGGGGTTGAACCCCTATTTATAGAGATGTTTTTGAGTAACAGTTTGTTATTGAGATCCTATTTGTTAGGATCGGATTGTTATTGCCGTTAGACAATGATAAGGATAAGGCTCCGAGTTATATGGGGAGATATCCGAACCAGCGAGATATTCGGCCCAGTCAGTTGTGACTAGATAGCTCGGGGTCGTGATATCTGCATTCGTGGCCTGCTGTGGAATAGGTCCGAGTAGTTATCCTCGGGTGTCAAGTGTATTAATAAGTCTTCGGCTTTATGGGAGTTCGGGTCACGGTCCACTTGCAAGAATGAGCTCGGTCGCATCGATAATCATCGGCCTTATATCTTCGGCCAGTACACAAGCCCCCCGAGCTCCGAGCTTAAATAAGCGAAAGAGCTGACAAGTATTAAACCGAGCTTATTCTTCGGCCACATAGACTTCCGTATTCCCAGCTGTCATTTCAACCGAACCTTCCCTCCTGTCAGAGAAGGCAATCATTTCTCCTATCCCTTCTGCGGCACGCTACAGGTGAGTAACCTTAGAGTTCCGCGCCGATTTAATGAGGGGAAAATTAAAAGTCGCGCCTTTGGGCTTCATGAAACGTGGGTCGTCGATCGTATCATCAACTGCAGCAGCTATAAATATCCCCTCTAACTCCAACTCCCCTCCACCTTGCCTATCTTCCTTTGCCCTTCACCTCCGTCTTTCAAGTTTCTGCCATCACTCTCCTGTCTGTCGTTCTTCAGGTACGCCCCGTCTTCTTCCCTCCTTCGTGCTTCTAAGTTTAATTTCTGCTTATCAGATATGAGTTCGCCCGAGTCTTCTGAGTCAAACACCTCGCCTCTGATTGAGCGCGAGGTTTCCCCCATTGGGGGTTCTCCTTCCACTTCTTCTGTTCCTTCACAGGAACTGAACATCGGAGAGGGGGAACCGTCCTCCTCCAGGTCGTCTTCCACTGAGTCTGATTCCTCTGGGTCCGATTCTTCTAGTTCTGGCTCTCCCTCACCCCAAGTTTCCAAACCCGCCGCTCGCAAACAACGCCTAAGGGTTCCAAAAGACCCTGTTCCCGATATTACCCTTCCTGGGTATACCTGGGTTAAAGGCGAAGTTGGGGCTTATTTTTCTAATTTTCAGACTTCAGATTCCATTGCTCGTCTTCGGTCCCAGATTAATATCTCGGCGTCCGGAGACGAGTCCGAGTTCATTTGCTCTCCATGCTCGGGTACCGAGTATGTCTTCTTCAGGGCTCATCCTTCCGAGCCCCCTTTTACATACATGTACAAAACACTGTTTGCACAGCTGCGCGTGTCCCTTCCTTTCACCGAGTTTGAGTGCGACGTTCTGAGAACCGTGAATATCGCACCTACTCAGCTTCATCCCAACAGTTGGGCTTTTATGAAAGCCTTTCAAATTTTGTGTAAATACATCGGGATGGAGCCCACCACTCCCAAATTTTTGTACTTTTACCAAACAAGGTTTGGTGCGAAAACGGGATGGATTTCCCTTAATGAGCTGAACCGGAGATGACTGATTAGTTTATACATGTCCTCGTATAAAGACTTCAAAGTCGGCTTCTTCCGAGTTCGCCCCTCGGGTTCTCACTCTTCCCACTTCTTTGATGAAAATGGATGCGCCAGGTTTCCTTTATACTGGCAATCATCTCCCACCAAATTTGTCGGTTTTGAATACCAATCCCTCCCTGCTGAGGATAGGCGAGATATAGATATATTAGAGAAACTTCCTCGGCCTCTTCATTGCGGACGTCTTCTGAAACTCCCTTTTTCATCTACCCCGAGAACTGACTTTAAAAGTAAGTGTTCGGCTTTTCAGTTTTTGAGTCTTTTTCTGTATGTGTTTTGTACTAACGGGTTTTCTTTTTGGCAGTCATCATGGGGAAATTTGACTTCTCGAAGCTCTTGAAATCTGCCGCGAAAGAGGGTCAGGGTCCCTCCACGACCGAGAAGAAGAAGAAAAGACCTCCTCCGGCCACTGCTAAGGCCTCTGCCAAGGGGGCTTCATCATCCGCCCCTCAAAAAAGAAAGAGGGTAGAGGTGGTAGTTGACGCCGAAGGTTCTTCCCCTCCTCGCTCGAGTCCCCCACACCCTACCACTCACGAGACGGGGACCACAGGGCGAGAAGAACGGCTTCCTCCTTCTACTGAGGTGAAGTGGTACAACACTTCTCTAAAAGCAGGGACCTCATCCCTCTGGGGCGAAGACTTCAACCCCTTTCCTTCCTTTGACTCCAACTTCCTAAAGCCCGCTGATCTCCGATTAATCAAACAACAAGGGGCTCAGTCTAGTATGGAGGCCCTCTCGGCCTACTGCATTCGAGCTACCGCTCTAGCCCGCTTTCGCAGCCGAGATTTGGTGGAGACCGAGAGGAAGTCCCGGCATCTGGAAGCTGAACTTTCTTCTATTGAGAAGCTGAAGGGGGACTTTGCCCGGACCTCCGAGGAGCGTGATGAGCTGGCCAAGACCAATAATCTCATGAATACTACCATTACCGAGCTGAATGGCCAGAACTCCGAGCTTAACTCCTAAGCGAAATTCGCTGAGGAGAACAAAGTTCGGGCTGAAGAGGGTAGAGCTCGCGCTGAAGAAGAGCTCAAGAAGGCTCAAGCTGAAATCGAGCAACTTAAGGCTGCCCTGGAGGCCAAGACTAAGGCCAGGATGGAGATTCAGGAGGATCTGAAAGAGGCCACTGAGTGCATTCTTGTCGAGCATCGGAAGGGTTTTGAAAAGGCCATTGCTCAAGTTGAAATTCTCGCTCCGGGGGTTGATATTTCGGGTGCCGATGTGACTAAAGAGGTGCTGAACAAGGAACTTGTTCCCATTATTCCCGAAGAGGAAGAGGAGGTGGAAGGGGCGGAAGATTCTCCCAAGGATCATATTGAGGCCAAAGAGAGTCATAGGGACGAGTAACTGTATTCGTTTTTTGTTTTCTTCACCTCTTGTAATGGGCTTTTGCCCTTGTAACTTTGATTGACTTAATGAGAATTCTTCCACCATTTTGATGACTTTTTGTAGCTTTTGTTTGGCCGAGATATCCTTCGGAATATTTTTATATTCCGACGTTGTGTTGGGCTTGCTTAAACATGTCCTCGGCTAAGGCCGAGATATTCTGCCATCCGTATCCAAAACGGATAGTTGTTGTCACACGTGAAATACATGATTCACGTTTTTCATATGTGGTCACACATTATGTGCTTTGGAAACCGCAGTGGGTTCATGCAATTACTGCTTTTTGCTGAGTTTCGAGATTTGTTTTTTCAACAAACATTTTCCCAGCGTATATTTTTTCCTTTCCAACGCCTCTCGCCCCTTATAAATAGGGCTGTTTCACTGCTTCACTTATTCATTCTTCATTCTTTTCCACCAGCCAAATTCGTCCTCCTTCAACCCGAGTAGTTCTATGATAGTGTTAGGGGTTTACGCTCCTCTCTCCCAGTTGACATCCTTTTTCGAGCTTTGTAGCTGCCAAAAAGGATGTAAGTGGGAGATGGGATCCAGAATTCCTTTTATGATTTAATCCTTCAAGAAGGATGTTAACTGGGAGAATAGCAGTCTTCGGGCGTGGAGAAAGGGGCAGAGGCCGTCTACTCCCGGAGCAGGCCAAGCACCTCATCGTCCAGCTTTCTCAGGGGGAAGTGATTACTTTTCCCCTCGAGGGAAAGTCGTGGTGTCCGATTGGGGGGACTACTAGCCAACTGGTCTTGCCCTTGCCCTAATTGGGGGGACTACTGGCAAGCCGGGCGGGCCTTATTTTCAATTTCAGCTCTTTATGTAAGTCGTAGTACCTTCTAGTACTCGACTCGTACCTTGTTTTTACTTTCGGCATTGTACTCAGTTTTATTAAAAAAAATTAATGGCTCGAACTCGGCCTTTAGATCAAAGTTTTGTTCTTCTTACTGCTCGTATTTTATTTCACTTAAATAATTTCAAAGGCTCGAACTCGGCCTTGAGGCTCAGACTTGGCCTTAAACAATTGAATTGGCTCGAACTCGGCCTTCAGGCTCAAACTTGGCCTTAAACAATTTAACGGCTCGTACTCGGCCTTCAGGCTCAAACTTGGCCTAACAATTCAACGGCTCGTACTCCGCCTTCAGGCTCACACTTGGCCTTAAACAATTTTAACGGCTCGTACTCGGCCTTCAGGCTCAAACTTGGCCTAACAATTCAACGGCTCGTACTCGGCCTTCAGACTCAAACTTGGCCTTAAACAATTTAACGGCTCGTACTCGGCCTTCAGGCTCAAACTTGGCCTAACAATTTAACGGCTCGTACTCGGCCTTCAGAATTTAATTTTCGCAGAATAAATACATCAACAAATTAAGAAAACAGAACAATGTCCGTGATAAATTCTTTTATTGGATAAAAAGGAAGTCTACGGTGTGCCTCGTTAAAACCTTCTCGGTCAAAACCCTTTTTGGGACAAAATACCGAGGTAGGAAAAAGAGTACATCACCTGACTATATACTTCAACTGTAATAAAATTTTAAATGAGAAGCATTCCAAGTTCTCGGGATAGGCTTCACTGACAATTCTTCTAACCTATATGCTCTGTTTCCCAAGGTTTCTACCACTCGGAATGGTCCTTCCCAGTTTGGCGCTAGTTTGCCTTCTGTATGATCCTTCCTTGCTTCTCCTTTCATTCTCAGCACCAAGTCCCCACGCAGGAAACTCCTCGGTTTCAGTTTTGAATTATATCTCCGAGTTGCTCTTTGTTTGCAGGCTTCCTCCCTGATTTTAGCCTCCTCCCTGATTTCCTCCACCAAGTCAAGTTCGACCCTCAAGTTGCTTTCATTCTCATTCTGCTCATGCTGCATACGTCGGAAAGACGGCTCACCAACCTCAACTGGGATCATGGCGTCTGTTCCATATGTCAGCCTGAAGGGTGTTTCTTGAGTAATGGATTGAGGTGTGCAGTGGTAGGCCCAGAGGATACTCGGCAACTCTTCTGCCCAAGCTCCATTGGATTTTCCCACTCTCTTCTTCAGTTCTCCGAGAATGACCTTGTTGGCCGCCTCGGCTTGCCCATTGGTCTGGGGATGTTCTACCGATGTGACGTGGTGTTTAACACCGAGTTTGACATAGAATTCTCGCAATGTCTTATCTATAAACTGTCTTCCGTTGTCTGTGACGATTGCAAAAGGAATTCCGTGCCTACAGATGAGGCTTTTCCACACAAACTTTTGTACCTTCTCGGCGGTAATTTTACCCAAAGGCTCCGCTTCAATCCATTTTGTGTAGTAGTCCACTGCTACCAGGAGAAATTTGACTTGACCTTTGGCTACAGGGAATGGCCCAAGTATATCCATTCCCCACATAGCAAAGGGCCAAGGCGAGTTTAATGTGTGAAGTCCTTCGGGTGAGGTACGACTTACATTGGAAAATCTTTGGCACTCATCGCATTGCTTCGTCCACTCGATGCAATCTGCTCGGATGGTAGGCCAATAGTACCCTGCTCGGACTACCTTGGAGGCCATTGATCTGCCCCCGCAGTGAAAATCACAGATTCCTCTGTGAACCTCTTCCATGACATATTTTGATTGTGCCTATGTCAGACATTTTAACAACAGTACCGAGAATCCCCGTTTATACAATTCTCCGGAAACGATAGCAAAGTGACTTGCTCTGAGACTGATCTTCCTGGCCTCAGTGAGATCTGGGGGCAGAGTTTTTGAGGATAATACTCCCATATGGGTGTCATCCATTCCCGGTCAACCGGCTCGTTGGCCATCACCTCCCCAAACGTGATACTCGGTTCATTGAGGGTTTCATGAATAACTGTTCTATGCTGACCTGGTTTCTTCGTACTGGCCAATTTGGACAGCAGATCGGCCCGAGCATTTTCTTCTCTGGGAATGTGCTCAATAGCGAATTTCTCAAAGCTGGAAATTAATTGATTGACTTTACATAAATACCGCGTAAGTTGAGGCTCTTTCGCTTGGTACCCCCCAGAGATTTGCCCTGTGACCGGCTGCGAATCACTTCGGCATCTAATAGCCTTTACCCCCATTTCCTTTGCCAGCACTAACCCTGCTATCAAGGCTTCATATTCGGCTTGGTTGTTTGAGGTTTTGAACTCAAACTTTAGTGACTGCTCCAGAATCAACTCTCCCGGGCCTTCCAGTATCACCCCAGCTCCACTGCCTCTGACATTCGAGGATCCATCCACATACAAATTCCACCATATATCCTCGATTATCGGTCGCGGATTGAGCTCGGCTACGAAGTCGGAGAGACATTGAGCTTTCAGAGGACCTCTCAACTCGTATTTCAGGCCGAACTCGGATAACTCCACCGACCAAGCAATCATACGGCCTGCCAACTCGGGTTTTTTGAGAATCTGCTTAATCGGGTGATCAGTTTTGACAATCACCTGGTGACTTTGGAAATACGGACGCAATCGCTGAGCTACAGTTACCAGGGCGAAAACCAGCTTTTCTATGACTTGATATCGGGTTTCGGCATCATGAAGGACCCCTCTTGATGAAGTACACTAAGCATTTGAACATTCTCTACTTCTTGCACAATGACCGCACTGATGGCGTACTCGGTGGCCGACAGGTATAAGTACAACTCTTTCCCTGAGATAGGTCGAGTTAATATTGGGGGTGAAGACAAAAAGGCCTTGAAATCGACGAAGTCCTTCTCGCATTCCTCAATCCACACGAAGGTTTGAGGTCTCTTTAATAATCTAAAGAAAGGCCGAGCTTTCTCTGCAGACCTGGGGAGAAACCGAGATAATGATGCCAGCCGCCCTGCAAGTCGTTGCACTTCTTTAATATTTTGTGGGCTTCGCATTTCAATCACGTCTCGGCATTTATCAGGATTGGCCTCGATTCCTCGGTGTGTCAACATAAAACCGATGAATTTTCCATCCTGAACACCGAAAACACATTTTTTCGGATTCAACCTCATATTATACTTTCTCGGCTGCTGAAAAATTTCCCCCAAATCTTTCGGGTGGTTGTTGTGGTCATCGGATTTTACGACCATATCATCCACATAAACCTCCATAGTCCTTCCGATCTGTTTTTCGAACACCCTGTCCATGAGCCTTTGGTAGGTAGCTCCAGCATTTTTCAATCCAAATGGCATTACTCGGTAACAATAATTCGAGCCTTCAGTTATGAAAGCTGTTTTCTCCTCATCTGGGGGATACATTCGGATCTGGTTGTACCCCGAGTATGCATCCAAGAAGCTCAAAATTCTGTACCCGGAGGCACCATCCACCAGTCTATCAATACTCGGTAAAGGATAGGAATCCTTTGGGTAGGCTCTATTTAAGTCCGTGTAATCAGTGCACATGCGCCACTTGCCATTTGCTTTTTTGACCAGAACCACGTTGGCCAGCCAAGTAGTGTATTCTACTTCTCGAATAAAGTTGGCTTTGACCAACTTCGCTGTTTCCTCTTCCACCACCTTTCTCCTCTCCTCACCAAGTCTCATTTTCCTTTAGGCCACCGGTTTTGCCTCAGGACAGATTGCCAGTTTGTGGCATAAGAAATCGGGGTCAATCCTAGGCATGTCAGATGTGGTCCAGGCGAACAAATCGGCATTGCTGCGGAGCACTTCCTTTATTTTCTTTTTTAAATTCGGCTCAAGTTGCCCGCCGAGCTTGGTGCACTGATCGGGTTGTGATCCGATCTGGAACTTTTCTAACTCCTCGATGGGTTGTGGCCGTTGTTCCTGCATGTCCATTCTCGGGTCTAGTTCAACAGAGTTAACAGAATTCACAGACTTGTCTTTTCCCCTGTCTAGTGTCTCGGCAGGTGTAGATTTGAGTTTGCTTACACGCAAACTATCAGCATAGCACTGTCTGGCCATTTTCTGATCAGCCCGGACAGCAACTATATCTCCCGAGTTGGAAGGGAACTTCATTGTAAGGTGGGGAGTAGAGACCACAGCTCCTAACTCGTTCAAGGATGGTCTTCCGATCAGGATATTGTACGATGTTATTGCATTAACCAACATGTACCTGACCATGATAGTTTTCAACGCTTTGCCATCCCCAAAAGTAGTTAGGAGGTCAATGTATCCTCGGGTATCCACCTGTTCCCCTGCAAAGCCGACGAGCTTACTGTCGTATGGCTAAATAGATTTTTCTGGGATCCCGAGCTTCTGAAATGTTGAATAATATAAAATATCAGCCGAGCTCCCCTGGTCGACGAGAGTTCTCTTGACCGAGAAGTTGGCCAATTGTACTGTGATTACCATAGGGTCGTCCTGATTGGGATCCACCCCCAAGAAATCTTCGTCAGAAAAGATAATCGGTGGGGAAATCCTCGGGGGTTTGCCATATACCGAGTTGACAGCCCGGATGGCCCGCAGGTGTTTTCTCCGAGCTGAACCTGTCGTGCCTCCCCCTGCAAATCCACCTGAAATAGTGTTTATCACACCTCGGACAGTATTATCCTCCTCTCACCTTTCATTCTGGTCTTCCCTAGTTTCCGTTCTTTCATTGTTTTGTCGACCACCGCCCCTTCTCGGGCTTTGGTCACCTCCTCTTCTTCTACTTCTGCCACGCCCCTCACCATTGTTGTGATTTATCCGAACAAAATTATTGAGGTGGCCAGCTTGCACCAACTCTTCAATCTTATCCCGCAGGACCCAGCACTCCTCGGTGGTATGCCCGTAGTTACAATGGTACCGACAATGCTTCTGTCGGTCATCATTCTGGGGCGTGTGGCCACGGTTGGGGAGCTGCAAAAGTTCTGCGTTGTAGGCTTCCTCAAACACCCGAGCTCGGTTGGTGTTGAGGGGGGTATAATGCTCATACTTCGGTCCCCTGTGTAAATGCTCGGACGTGCTTTTGAATTTCTGCTTATCACCTCCAGCCCTCCTCTTCTCTCTCCCTTCTCGTTTATCAGAATCATCGGTTCTGTCTCTTTTCTTAGACTCCTCAATCTCCTCCATATTAATGAATCCAGCAACTTTTCTCCTCAACTCATTGACACGGACTCGGCAAGTGTACCGGTTCGTTGCAAGTAATAAAACGGTAAGACCGGATATCGTTCTCAGGGATCATGGACAATTACCACTTCGCAGATTTGACTACTATCTAGGCGATCGAATTTTGGAGTGAAGGTTTTTCTAACATCTAACAAGCAAACAAGAAGAAAATGTTTTTGTTATTTTTGGATTTTTTTCAAACAGCTAATGTGAAAACAGAAAGATGAATAACAATGAGATAGAATTGCTAGGGTTAGACTAAGCTAATCCTCCCTTGATTGTTATGAAATGATAACTAACACAGTTCCTACTTCACTTATGACAATCGAATCTTTTCTAATATACTCAAGCCTAATGTCTTAGGTGCATTGAGCCTAAAATCCCAAATTAAACCCTAATGTCTTAGGTGGATTAATAAGAGAAATTGCATTAAGAATAAAGATTCATAAGATTGCAAGCAGCCAACACCTATGTCTAGATTCTTGGACTACTTGGCATATAATTCATGAGCATGCTTTAACATCAACCTTTCAGTCATCTATCAAAGCAACATATCATTCCTATGGGTAGCTAATCCAAGGAAAGCATTAAGCACAGAATCACATACTCATAAAGAAATAGATACTTGCATTAAAACCAAATCAATTTACAAGCAAGTTCAGAAAAGTATACATCTAACCCCAACAATGGGGGATTTAACTACTCATGTACAAAGAAAACCAAACCAGAGAAATAGGAGAAGAGGATAGGAGAGGCCCCATGTGAGCTTTCCTTCTTCTTCAAAGCAACCTCTCTTGGCTCCCTTCTAGGGTTGAAACCCTAGCCCAGCCATAGCCTCCAAGTGCCTCCAAATGCCTCCTCTCGGACCCTTTTTTAGGTTAGAAGTCAGTCCCCTTTTCTGTTCAGCGCAGCCTTATTTATAGATCAGTCGCGCGTCACGGCCGTGATGGCCATCACGGCCAGGCCGTGACGGCTTCTGAAGTGGGCGAATTTGCACAAAACGGGTTTTCGCGAGGCGAGACCTTTGTTCGCGACGCGAATCCTGAATTTCTGGTAGGTCACGGCCGTGATGTCTGTCACGCGTGCCGTGACAGATCTCGACTTTTGCCTTTCGCTTCCGCTTGATCACGGCCGTGATGGTCATCACGGCTAGGCCGTGATCGTCTCTGACTTTTGGTGGTTTTGGCACAATCACTCTCTCGCGAGGCGAGCTATCATTCGCGTCGCGAACCAATCTTTCACGCCCTTGATTTCTATCATGGCCAAGCCGTGATCGTCTCTGACTTTTGGTGGTTTTGGGTCACGACCGTGATATACATCACGGCTAGGCCGTGACAGATTCTGACTTTTGGCGCCCTTCTTCTTCAGTTTTCAGGCCTTCTCTTCATCTCAGCTTCCTCATGGCTAAAACTTGGGCATTTAATCAAAAATCCCTGCAAAACAACACACAATACCACCTTATCCATTCCAAATGAAAAACTAAACAAAATCCAACTAAAATGGCCTAACTAAATGCAAATGCATGCAGAATTGTACATGGAAAATGAGGTGAAATCACACTCATCAAATCACCCCAAGCTTAAGACGTTGCTTGTCCTCAAGCAAAAACCAAGGCCATAAGATGAAAACAACCAGGACAATGATAGTGAACTAAGAACCCGAGTAAAATGATCCAAGCAACAGGCAGTCAATTATTTCAGCAAGAGATAATCAATTCAAGTCCAATTAGGGGCTTAGTTTCCCTAGACTCACATTCTCACTAATTCGGGCACTCTATCTCACTTGAAGCTCACCCCAAGCTTGTTCATTTGCTTGGCTCTCTTTCTTGCCTCACTCACTCAAGTGTTAAGGGAATATGACATTTCTCTCCATTTTCCTCAAAGAATGATTCCTACCATAAGCTTGACTATCAACCAAATCTTCACTTTATTAATGAAAACATCTAAGAATCAAGAGGACTTATTCTTTGGTTGTAATGGGGCCATGGGATCAATTTTCAGGTGGGAATTTCAAGAACAGGAAATTTCAAAAGGCTATATAAACAATCAAGCATTGCAAGGCACGACCTTCTAAAATACCTTTCTTTGGGTTTCAGTTTACTCTTCCACCATTCTTTTATTTTTTCTTTTTCTTTTTACTTCTCATTCCTTTTTGTCATCCCCTTCCCCATTTTTATTTATTTTTCTCTTCTTCGTTTTTTTTTTTCCTTTTGTTTGGAGAAGGGGAGATTTTGCAATTCAAGAGAAGTAAATTTTTTTTTTTTCAGATTCATTTTTTTTCTTTTCATCATCCCAAACTTTCAACTACATTTTCCAACCCATTTTTGCACAGTACTTTAGAAGGTCCCTCATAAGCATATTTAACAAAACATTTCAGGGTACCAAGAAAAGCATGCTATTCATTCAGGCTCAAAATGGGGCAACTAAGGGTAGCATTATTCATTCAAAGCTCAGAAGGCCGGAAAAAATACCTATTGCCTCAATCCTTTTCACAAATGTTCTCAAAAAATTTTCAAGTTTCGAAATGGTTTCAAGTCAAGTTCTAGAGAAAAACAATCCAAGAGGAAAACACTCTACACAAAGAATGGGGGCAGATTTAGTGAGTACCCCCTAATGGCTCAAAAGCTCACATTTATCAGTTCAAGAACCAGTGAGAAACACAAATCCATAGAAACACATGCTAATCATCAACTATCCAAGACCATCTCAAGCATATTTAATGAAGCCACATCACAAGAATAGAAAATCAGGGTCCAAAAATTCACTATCACAGAAAAGTTGGCACTTAGCTCTTACAATCATAAGCTCAATCTAAGCAGGGGTAACCGAATCATGCGATCATGCAAACTTAAACCTATATGAATGCAATATTTACAATGCAAGCAAAAAGATTACCCCTACCCCAAGCTTAAAGACTTACATTGTCCTCAATGTAAATAATTAAGTTTAGAGAGGGGAGAAAACTGGAACAACTCACAAGGTGGTAGTGGTCTTTGAATCACATGCTCTCGGTTTTGTTTCCTCCTGCCCTTCTTCTCCTCCTTCCTTCAACATCTGAAAGCACTCAACAAACTATTAACAAACCTCTTGAGCTTCTCAAATTATTCAAGAGGAGAAATCAAAAACAAAAGAGAAGATGAAAATAAAAATTGGGTTGCCTCCCAATAAGCGCTTCTTTAACGTCACTAGCTTGACGGATGATTTTTTTTTTTTTTAGGATGGTGGTGCCTGAAGAGTGACGGAGACCGCCTGACGATCAAAGTTGCCTCCAAGGTAGTGCTTTAGTCTTTGTCCATTAACAGTGAAGGTATCACCGGATGATGGATCCTCCAATTTAACTGAACCAAATGGAGAGATAGACTTGACATAGAATGGGCCTGACCATATTGATCTCAATTTGCCCGGAAAGAGCTTGAGTCTTGAGTTAAACAGCAAAACTGACTGGCCTTCTTCAAATTTCTTGGGAAGAATGTACTTATCATGCCAGAACTTTGTTCTTTCCTTGTATATCCTAGCACTCTCATAAGCCAAGAGTCGGAACTCATCCAACTCATTCAATTGAATCATCCTCTTGTCCATGGCCAGCCTTGTATCAAAGTTCGGGGCCTTCACGCCCAAAAAGCACGGTGTTGTAGCTCTACTAGGAAGGTGACATGATTTCCGAACACTAATTGGTAAGGTGACATACCAATAGGTGTCTTATAAGCCGTCCGATAGGCCCAAAGTGCATCATCCAATTTCTTCGCCCAATCCTTCCTTGCATTGTTCCAGAGCTTTTTCCAAAATTCTCTTCAACTCCCGGTTGGACAATTCCACTTGCCCACTTGGTTTGGGGATGGTATGGTGTGGTAACTTTGTGGTTTACCCCAAACTTGGCAAGCACCGCATTGAACTCATTATTGCAAAAGTGGGTACCCCCATCACTAATGATAGCCCTAGGGGTCCCAAACAGGGTAAAAATATTCTTCCTCACAAAACCGATCACAGTTCTTGCATCATCTTTCGAGTTGGCACGGCTTCCACCCACTTGCTCACATAATCAACCGCCACGGGAATGTACTTGTTGTTGTAAGATGACGGGAAAGGGCCCATGAAGTCAATCCCCATACGTCAAAGAGCTCCACCTCAAGTATACCCTTCAAGGGCATCTCATTTCTCTTGGAAATATCTTCGGTCCTCTGGCATTTATCACAATTCATCACCCAAGCTCGGGAGTCCTTGAAAATAGTGGGCCAAAATAGCCCGCTTTGCAAAATCTTCATGGCGGTCCTCTCACCACCAAAGTGTCCTCCATAGGGTGAGTTGTGGCAGTGGGTCAACACCCCATTAATTTCTTCTTCCGGTATGCACCTCCTCAGAATTCCATCTGAACCTCTTTTGAAAAGATACGGCTCATCCCAAATATAGAACTTGGCATCATGAATGAGCTTCTTCCTCTGTTGCGCATTGAAGTCCTTAGGAATCTTATTGGCTGCCTTGTAATTTGCAATATCCGCGAACCAAGGTGCCACTTGCACCACAAACAACTGTTCATCTGGGAATTCCTCTTGAATTGGCAACTTTGCTTCTGCTTGGACATCTGCTTGTGGAAGCCTAGACAAATGGTCGGCTACCACATTCTCCACTCCTTTCTTGTCCTTTATTTCCAAATCAAACTCTTGGAGTAGTAGTATCCACCTAATAAGCCTTGGCTTAGCATCCTGTTTAGTCATAAGATATCTTAAAGCAGAATGATCAGTGTAGACAGTAGTTTTACAACCAATCAAGTAGGATCTAAATTTATCAAAAGCAAATACCACAAAGAAGCAACTCTTTTTCAATCGTAGTGTAATTCAATTGGGCATCATTAAGCACCACGACTGGCATAGTAAATGACATGCAACACTTTGTTCTTTCTTTGGCCCAAAATGGCTCCCACCGCATAGTCACTTGCATCACACATTAGCTCAAAAGGTAAACTCCAATCTGGAGGTGCAATGACCGGTGCGGTGGTGAGTTTTTCTTTCAAAATTTTGAAGGCATGCATGCAATCATCATCAAATAAAAAAGGAGTATCAGCTACCAAAAGCTTGCATAAGGGTTTCACAATTTTTGAAAAATCTTTTATGAACCTTCTATAAAAACCCGCATGCCCTAGAAAGCTTCTAACACCTTTCACATTTAAGGGAGGAGAAAGTTTTTCAATCACTTCAATTTTGGCTCTATCAACCTCCATCCCCCGTGATGAAATTTTGTGCCCAAGAACTATACCCTCCCTAACCATGAAATGGCATTTTTCCCAATTTAAAACGAGGTTAGTTTCTTGGCACCTTTTTAGAACACAGGCAAGATTATTCAAACAGTTATCAAAAGAATCACCAAATACAGAAAAATCGTCCATAAATACCTCAATAAATTTCTCATTCATATCAGAAAATATGGATAGCATGCACCTTTGAAAAGTGGCGGGTGCATTGCACAACCCGAAAGGCATTCTCCTGTATGCATAGACTCCATAAGGGCAGGTGAAAGCGGTCTTCTCTTGGTCCTCTGGGTCAACCACAATCTAGTTATACCCGGAGTATCCATCAAGGAAACAATAGAAAGCATGGCCCGCCAACCTCTCTAGCATCTGATCAATGAAGGGTAATGGAAAGTGGTCTTTTCTGGTGGCCTCATTCAGTCTTCTGTAATCAATGCATACCCTCCATCCAGACACGGTCCTAGAGGGAATAAGTTCATTCTTTCCATTCGCTACCACTGTCATCCCCCCTTTCTTCGGCACAACTTGGACCGGACTCACCCATGGACTATCGGAGATGGGATAGATAATGCCCGCATCCAACAACTTCACAATCTCCTTCCTCACAACTTCTTTCATATTCGGGTTGAGTATTCTTTGCGGTTGCCTAACCGGCTTGAATTTTTCCTCCACCCGGATTTTGTGCATGCAAAAGGAGGGGCTTATCCCTTTTAAATCGGACATAGACCATCCGATTGCAGATTTGTGTTCCCTAAGCACCCTCAACAGCTTCTCTTCTTCCAAGGAATTCAACCCACTACTGATGATAACTGGGAATGAAGAGTTCATCCCAAGGAAAGCATAACGGAGATGGGATGGCAATTCTTTCAACTCTAGCACCGGTGGGTCACCTTTGTCTTCAATTCTCACATCTTCCACCACTTTGTCTTCATCAGTATTCACAACCAGACAAGCCTCCAGAGATTTAATCATGAGATCAACTTCTTCTGCACATACTTCTTCTTCTACATCCTCTACCATTAGAGCGGCTTCTAACGAATCTTCAAACTTCTGGTGCAAACTCTTGTCAGATAATGAATCAATGAGGTCCACTATCATGCATGTGTCCTTGTCGCTTGGGTGTTTCATCGCTTCAAACACATTAAAGGTGACCTTTTCGTCTTGTACCAAGCACCAATTCCCCTTGATTGACATCGATCAAGGCTCTACCTGTTGCTAGGAATGGTCTCCCAAGAATCGGAGGAGTGTCACCATCTTCACCATATCTAACACCACAAAATCTGCTGGAAAAATGAACTTATCTACCTTCACCAACAAATCCTCCACAACACCATAGGGATATGTAATTGAGCGGTGTCCGCGAGTTGAAGAGAAATCCATGTTGGTTTTACTTCACCAATCCCCTGACTTCTTGAAAATGGAGAGCGGCATCGATTAATACTTGCCCCTAAATCGCACAATGCTCTCCCTATGTTCGGATGACCTATAGTGCATGGGATAGTGAAACTGCCCGGGTCCTTCATTTTTACTTGGCAGCTTCCTTTGAAGTATAGCATGTACTCTTGATAAGCATCACTTGTCTCCTCCTTCCACCTTCTTTTGTTTGTAAGGATCTCTTTCATGAATTTTGCGTAGGAAGGCATCTCTTTGTAGAGCTTGAAAAACGGAATGTTTATTTGTAGCTTTTTGAATACATCCAGGAACTTAGAAAACTGCTGATCTTTTGCCTCTTTCTTCAACCGTTGGGGGTACGGGATTATGAAATATGGGGGCAGCTCCTTGGGATTATCAACCTCTTCCAGAATCTGTCTTCTAGTCTTCTTCTTCGCAAATTCTTCATCAACCAATTTCTCCCTTTGTGATTCTTCAGCTTCTACATCAATAGGAATAGAGGTAATATCTTGGGAACCTCCGGGTTCTTCATTGTTTACCTCTTCAAACTGCACCTTATCAATTCCAGCATCACTTGTCTTTTCTTCCTTCTCTTTTTCTTGTGGATTTAACACTCTCCCACTTCTTGTAACAATGGCCTTACAATCTTCCCTTGGGTTCTTCTCAGTATCCCCAGGCAATTGTCCTTGAGGTCTCTCTGCCATCTGCCTTGCTAGTTGGCCCATTTGATGCTCCAAGTTCTTGATTGAGGCATTCTGATTCTTAATAGTCTCTTGAGTAGCTTGCATGAACTGGCCTAGAAGGTTCTTCAATTTGCTTGAACTCTCTTGAGGAGGCTTTGCTTGAGTACTTGAACTTTGCCCTTGTCTCCAACTAAAGTTAGGATGGTTGCGCCACCCCGGATTGTAGGTGTTGGAGTAGGGATCATTTCTAGGCCCTTGGTTGCCCATATAATTTACCTCTTCTTGTCCCGAACTTCCAACCACATTGATCTCACAGTTTCCATTTGCATGGTTGCCTCCACAGAAATCACACACTGAGGCACCTTGAACCTGGACAGCTTGCAGTTGAGAATTCTGCAGTTGAACCGACCCCAATTGCTTGGTAAGAATAGCCATTTGTGCCTTGAGAGCGCCAATTTCATCCAGCTCTAGAACACCTCTATTGACCATTGACCGAGAACTAGGCATTTGATAGTCATTGTTAGCCATGTTCTCAATCAAGTCCTTTGCTTCTTAGGTGTCTTCGACTTAATGTCCCTCCCTGCAGCCGCTTCAATCATACTTCTTGAATTCCTGTTGAGCCCATTAACAAATGTTGCAACTTTCTTTGCCATGTCTCTAGCTCATGATTTGGACAAAGCTGTGAGTAAGGACTTGAACCTCTCCCCAGGCTTCATAGAGTGACTCACCATCCCCTCGTGCAAAGGCGTTGATCTCGACCTCGACTTAATCATTCTTGACGGAGGGAAGAATCGAGATAAAAACTTCTTTGACCAAGTCGTTCCAGGTGATGATGCTTCCATGAGGATGAGATTGAAGCCATGCCTTAGCTCTATCCCTCAAAGAGAAAGGGAAAAGCCATAACCGAATGGCCTCATCAGAAGCTCCGTTTAACTTGATGGTGTCACACAGCTCAATGAAAGTACCAATGTGAGCATGAGGATCTTCACTCTCCAACCCTCCAAACTGGTTTTGCTGCACAAGGTGGAGAAGTGATGCCTTGATTTCGAAATTATTGCAAGCCACTGCGGGTCTCACAATCGGAGTTCCACATCTATCAACTCTAGGGGAAGTGTAGTCCCCCATTGTTCTCCTTGGTGCATTCTCTTTCGCCATGGTGACAATTGCTACTTCAATTTGTGATTCTTGCACACTGGGTAACTCAACTTGTTGCTCTTGTCTACTAGAAGATGCTCTTTCTCTGTTCTGTCTTGCCTTGGTTTTCTTTCTATTCCTTCTGCAGAGTCTCTCGATCTCAGGTTCGAATTGGAGTTCACCTGGGTCGATTGTACCTCGCATACACTGAACAAACGGAGTAGCACAGAACAAACAGAAAAACAGCACTTGCAGAAATTCACAGCAGAGATACAGAAAATAAGAACGAAAAAACACAGTAGGAAAACAGTAAAAAAAAAAAAAGAAAATGCCTAAATTAGGAGTCCCCTTTGGTACTCGTGATATTGGCACACCGATCCCCGGCAACGGCGCCAAAAACTTGACACGGACTCGGCAAGTGTACCGGTTCGTTGCAAGTAATAAAACGGTAAGACCGGATATCGTTCTCAGGGATCGTGGACAATTACCACTTCGCAAATTTGACTACTATCTAGGCGATCGAATTTTGGAGTGAAGGTTTTTCTAACATTTAACAAGCAAACAAGAAGAAAATGTTTTTGTTCTTTTTGGATTTTTTTCAAACAGTTAATGTGAAAACAGAAAGATGAATAACAATGAGATAGAATTGCTAGGGTTAGACTAAGCTAATCCTCCCTTGATTGTTTTGAAATGATAACTAACACAGTTCCTACTTCACTTATGACAATCGAATCTTTTCTAATATACTCAAGCCTAATGTCTTAGGTGCATTGAGCCTAAAATCCCAAACTAAACCCTAATGTCTTAGGTGGATTAATAAGAGAAATTGCATTAAGAATAAAGATTCATAAGATTGCAAGCAGCCAACACCTATGTCTAGATTCTTGGACCACTTGGCATATAATTCATGAGCATGCTTTAACATCAACCTTTCAGTCATCTATCAAAGCAACATATCATTCTTATGGGTAGCTAATCCAAGGAAAGCATTAAGCACAGAATCACATACTCATAAAGAAATAGAGACTTGCATTAAAACTAAATCAATTTACAAGCAAGTTCAGAAAAGTATACATCTAACCCCAACAATGGGGGATTTAACTACTCATGTACAAAGAAAACCAAACCAGAGAAATAGGAGAAGAGGATAGGAGAGGCCCCATGTGAGCTTTCCTTCTTCTTCAAAGCAACCTCTCTTGGCTCCCTTCTAGGGTTGAAACCCTAGCCCAGCCATAGCCTCCAAGTGCCTCCAAATGCCTCCCTCTGGACCCTTTTTTAGGTTAGAAGTCAGTCTCTTTTTCTGTTCAGCGCAGCCTTATTTATAGATCAGTCGCGCGTCACGGCCGTGATGGCCATCACGGCCAGGCCGTGACGGCACGAAGTGGGCGAATTTGCACAAAACGGGTTTTCGCGAGGCGAGACCTTTGTTCGCGACGCGAATCCTGAATTCCTGGTAGGTCACGGCCGTGATGTGCATCACGTGCAGGCCGTGATGATCTCGACTTTTGCCTTTCGCTTCCGCTTGATCACGGCCGTGATGGTCATCAGCGGCTAGCGTGATCGTCTCTCGATTTTTGGTGGTTTTGGCACAATCACTCTCTCGCGAGGCGAAGCTATCATTCGCGTCGCGAACCAATCTTTCACGCCCTTGATTTCTATCATGGCCAAGCCGTGATCGTCTCTCGACTTTTGGTGGTTTTGGGTCACGACCGTGATATACATCACGGCTAGGCCGTGACGATTCCCGACTTTTGGCGCCCCTTCTTCTTGTTTTCAGGCCTTCTCTTCATCTCAGCTTCCTCATGGCTAAAACTTGGGCATTTAATCAAAAATCCCTGCAAAACAACACACAATACCACCTTATCCATTCCAAATGAAAAACTAAACAAAATCCAACTAAAATGGCCTAACTAAATGCAAATGCATGCAGAATTGTACATGGAAAATGAGGTGAAATCACACTCATCACTCATCCATACTGGTTGGTGGCTTCCGAGCTAAGTGTCTGGCGAAAGGGCCAGTCGTAACCTGGTCAAGATAGTGTGTAGTGCAACATCGACACCGAGATTCCGGATGAGGACAGATCTCTTTCTTTGAATCGGCCATGAAATCAAGCAGAGACTCGTTCTTTTCTTGCTTAAAGTTTACCAACGAGGCCGAGGTTTTTTTATGGGCTCGGCTCGTAGCAAACTGAGCATTGAACTTAGTCATGAATGTGTCAAAGGAGTCAACTGATACTGGCGGTAGCTGGGTATACCAGCTCAACGCAGCATCTTTCAGAGTAGTTGGGAAGACTTTACACATGACAGCATCATCGTCGGTAAAGAGGTACATTTGAGTAGTGAATGCATCTAAGTGGCACTCCGGGTCCGAGGTGCCATCATACCTATCAATGTTTATCGATTTGTAGTTGGCCGGTAGGGGAACCTCCATGATGGCATCGGTGAAGGGATGTCTCGGTCTCCGCACGCCGCCCGGTCCTTTCATTAGGCCTATTTTCCTGAGGTGAAAGCCCAGGGGCCTGCCTAGGAAATTCCTCCTTGCCTGCTCGGTCAATATGATGAGAAACACGAGGTTGTGGGCCTCCTTCTCTGAGCGTGTTTCTGGATCCCTCATTCTCGGCTGTCCGGCGCTCTCTCTCATGAGGAGAAGAGGCGGACCTTTCTCTGCTCTGCTCTCGTTCACGACGGCTGTTCTGCCGCCGAAACTCCTCATTCTCCCTTCTCAGCATTGCCACTTGTGCGAGGAGTTCTTGGATAATGGGATTGTCAGTCGCCATTGCCGGGTTTATGGACCGTTCTCCATTATCCCCGTTGTTGGCATTCTCTGGCTCCTCCCTCCTGCAGTTCCCGCTGCTTGTTCTCACCATTGTTTGTGGTATGGGAAAGTTTTGCTTCGATTCCCACAAACGGCGCCAAATGTTCCGTCCAAATATCTCAGGTAGGAGATACTCGTCCGGAGAAGGTCTTGTGGGAGTGTTTTGGAATTAGCTTGACGAGGTGGAATTCTGCTCCTACGTATCCAAATGGGAATCAAAGCAAAACGTAGTTCTAAGTGAGGGGGTTGGACCCCTATTTATAGAGATGTTTTTGAGTAACAGTTTGTTATTGAGATCCTATTTGTTAGGATCGGATTGTTATTGCCGTTAGACAATGATAAGGATAAGGCTCCGAGTTATACGGGGAGATATCCGGACCAGCGAGATATTCGGCCCAGTCAGTTGTGACTGGATAGCTCGGGGTCGTGATATCTACATTCGTGGCCTGCTGTGGAATAGGCCCGAGTAGTTATCCTCGGGTGTCAAGTGTATTAATAAGTCTTCGGCTTTATAGGAGTTCGGGTCACGACCCACTTGCAAGAATGAGCTCTGGCCGCATCGACAATCCTCGGTCTTATATCTTCGGCCAATACAAAAACTAATAAGTTTAATTATATAGGTAATGGTCACCTAGACTTTGAAGAACATAGGGATATATATGTAATGAATTGAAAGGCTACCTATAAAAATAAAGAAGTAGGGATATGTAATGATGTAGGTCACAAATTTTATAAATTCAAGGAAAAAAAGTGATGGACTGAAGAAACAAGTTCATCTTCTTTCTTCGTACCCTATTCTCTTTCTCTTTCCTTTCCTTTTCTTCATTTTTTATTTTTCCATTCCAAACTCAGACATCTGGGTAAAGACTTATTACCAAGCATCCTCTGTCTGTAACGCCCTCCCTCAGGGCATTACTTACGTAACACATGCGGAATTTAAATTAAAAGATAATTTGCTGGTTGCTTTCGGAAAATTTGTTTTCTCTTAAGTCAGAAAACTGGGGTATAAAATTTTCTCATATAAGGATAACTCTGAAATCCATCATACATACATTTAAAATGTAAAGTCACGTTCGTAACAAAGTTACCATGACATACAACGTTTCTCTAAGTTTCCACTTTCGTAAGAAAAGTTCAAACTATAGATGGATGTATATAACACTACATTTACCGACCTCTTTAGATATACAACCCAACTCAAAACTCCTAAGCTGGTCATTCTATCAAATATTATGGAGAGATCCCCAATCGGGATACTTTCACAATCTCTAACACTAGGTCTTCAAATGACTTAGAAAGACTCCTCTGCAACATCGGTACTAGAGTACCAAGGTACTACAGCAAAACCCGAAGATACCTGATATAATTGTAAGAGTGAGATACCATCATAAGATATATCCCACAACAACCATACACATGATACATACATCACAGAATCATATACGCAGTTAAACCATGCATATTCGCAATATATCAGTTTTATATCAAAGGGCATCAAACCCGCACAGTCAATCTTTCGAAAAGATGCATGGCACTTCAATATCAGGCTCTAACTTAATCTCATGAGATCTCAACACCGTCTTTTTCACTGGAGAATCATTAGAGTTGGTCAAGCTCTAGCCCACCTGGGCAGTTACCCCCTTACCCTCATGCATTAAGGTCTCGGGGGGCAACGCGTCACATGTGCCTCTTCACTCGGTTTACATGGACAGACTCCCAGATACCACCTTGTATCTGATATATTCATCAATAGCACGTCTGCTTGGGGAAATGCACATGAGAAAATATTTTATTTAAAGGATTTATTTGTGTTCATTCTTTTCACTGTCGTTGCTCAAAGCTAACGACTTAATCATCATTTCCCATCACTTGAAAACTTAGAAGCATAGGACTCATAGTCCGAATGCTCAATCACAATGCCCAAGACCGTGGCCGCAGTCAAGGGTTGTGGTTGTAGAAAACAACCTTCACCTTTAATCATGATCATCACACGCGGTTAGAAGACACAGTCCAACACAACGTGATTAGGACCTAAGTCCATAACATCATAACCAGGACTCGTAGTCCCGAATTCACACTGATTCAAGATCACGTGCACATCACTGAATACTAGAGGCGACGTCTCGCGTACTAGATTCTCTTTCTTAAGTACTTATTTTTCGTTCGGTGAAAAACAAATTCAAAACCGAATCCTCGATAACTTATCCAGGTTATCGGAAAGTTTCTAAAATATTTAGGAAAAATCCTTTTCTTTGAAAATCTTTTTATAAAGCATCTTTGAAATTCTTTTATCTTTGAAATATTTTCCCCAATAGGATATTGCCAAATAATTTTGAAAGTTTTCACTTGAAGACACATAGTTCGAAAAAGATTTTTCTTTTGTAAAACAATAGTACACCAACATCATTTCAACATTTAAAACAAGTACTTTAAGTTTTAAAGAGCTTTTGGAAAAGAACACCAATCCCTTCATCTTCAAGGCTTATTAAGTTTTTTAATCCTTATTATGGTTGAGCACAGACGCACGTCTGGCTTAGCAAACTTTCCATCAACAACAGTATATATATATCATCAGTGCAAAGCTAATATCACAGTTGAAAGCAGTTCATCACATATATGCATTATATCCTTTAGAACAAGTACAGATCAACATCAGATAATAGCACAACAGTTCAAGTACATTAGATAATCAAGTAAGCTCAATCAACATATAAGTATCCAGTTAAACACCTACACACATGCATACAGTTATTGAATATCTTTAGGAAATCCCCTTACCTTAAGAAGGTAAAAGAATGTGAGAAAATAAACAGTTTCGCGGACGTTCTTCAAGGTTGGTTAGGATGAAAGTCTAGGTTTCAAGACACAAGGTTCAAAGGAATAGAACTCAATCGAGAACTTAGGGCTAGAAGTTTCCAAAACATATGCAACTTAGGGATTTATGATCCTCAAGTGCTAAGAGTTTAAAACATGATTACTTAAAACAAAGTTGAACAAAAATCCCACCAAGTTACACCTTGATGGAGATTCGGCCTTGACCAATAAAATAGGATAGGAACATTTAAAATTTCCAATCTCTTTGGTTTAGCATCCATTAATAGTAAGGAGCTCAAAACCATGATCACTTTGGAAAATGAAAAACGAAACACCCTAGGTCCATAACCTTTAAGATTCGGCCATCCTTGGGTTTTTATGATAAAAATCTTTAAATTCTTCCAATCTCTTAGACCTTTTAGCATCCAATAACTTATGGAGCTCGAGTCCATGATCATCTTGAAAGCAACATAGTATTTTAAATAACAAAGCTCATAAGCACATAAAGTAAGAACAACATAGGCTTATAAATAATTAAAGTATAATGGCATAAGTAAATGAATCATAAATGACATAAACATAAATGACATAAAGTAAATGACATAATGTAAATAACATAAAGTAAATGGCATAAATATAAATGACATAAAAGTAAATGACATAATGTAAATGACATAAAGTAAATGACATAAAGTAAATGACTTAAAGTAAATGGCATAAATATAGATGGCATAAAGTAAATGACTCAAAGTAAATGGCATAAACATAAATGACATAAAAGTAAATGACATAAAGTAGAGTAAAAATCTTTAAACTTTCCAATCACTTTGGACATAACATCCTTTAACATAAAGGAGCTTTAGTCAATGATCATTTTGGGAAACAAATATTTAAACTTTCCAATCACTTTAGACATAGCATCCTTTAACATAAAGGAGCCTTGGTCCATGATCATTTTGGAAAAACAAATCTTTAAATACAAACTCACACTTGTAAAAGTCGAAACAAGATCAATCAAAACCATATGCATGGTTCGGCCTCATTAGAAAGTAGAGGTTAGGAAACTTTGTTTTACACAACCTTTTAGTATGTTAAACTACAAGTAAATACAAGGCCATAGAAATTGGTTTCAACTCAAAAGGAGTTTTCTACCATTTTTGAGAGATTTTTGAAGATAAAAGCTCATAAATGACATAAAGAAGAAAATTTAGAAAAAGATGAAGTTTTTAAAGAAAAGAATACATGAGAGGATTAACCTAAGCAAGAGGAACAACTTTGATGAAGAACACTTAGTGAAAAGAAGAACAAAAACTAGAGCTTTGGAAGCTTGAAGTTAAGAAAAAGATGAAAACTTAAGGGTTTTAATAGAGTAGGAGAAAGGAAAGTGATGAAGTGAAGTTGATGAGTGGTATTTATAGAGGAAAGGTGAGGGGGGCACGGTTTTGGAGAGGAAGAAGAGAAAGAATATGAGTTTCTTGAAGAGTGGTTTAAGAGTTAATGTGATGTGATGTGATTGGAGAGAGAAAGTGAAAAGTAAGATTTTGAAGTGTAATGAGGATTTTCTTTTTCATTAGGTGTGTCATAACATTAAATGAGATTCCCATCAAGTATTTTCTCCTTCTTTAGGGTTCCTTTAACTGCTTAAATACGTAACCGGCTGCACATCCGATCGTATTTTCTGAAGGTTTCGTCCGGATAAAATATTATATTTTATTCCCGGACAACAAAATTTAGAAAATTTACCAACCCACACAAAACATCATAAAAACACTAACTGTCTCGTTCACGAATTAAAATTTTGTTTCTAGCTCAGTAAACTTGTACCGGTAGTGAGAACACAGACCGGTTTTCGTCTGAATTTTTGACTGAAAATTTTATTGGGACTTCATACAGTAAAACAACACAAGAAGATGATTTTATTTTAAATAAAATCATCCTCCGGATTTTATCAAAAATAAACACATTAAAGCATGTATTTACTGATAAAGAAGCATACGAAAAACATGGTGTTACACTGTGAGGTCCAAAAAATCTTGTAATCAAGAAAGAAACATATGGAGATAGATGCTAACTATTGAAAAAAGAAAAGAAAATTAAAGTCTGACAAATCCAGTGCAATTCCAGAAAAGAGAGTATAGATAGTATGACATAAATAAAAATGAACCTCATTTAAAAAAAGATGAATCTCATCTTAAAACATATGGCGTCAAAAGGATAATGGGTAGTATGACGTCAAAAGAAGAACATCATTTGAAAAAATAAAAATGATGATGATGATCATGATTTTAAGCCGGAATGAACAAGAAAAGAGAGATGGAATGAGATTTTTTATATGCTGCAGTTTTTAAATTTTGACTAAACCCTCAATTTGGTCCCTGAGAAAAACACTTGGGTCTGAAATAGTCCCTAACAAAAAAAAACTATCCATTTAGTCCTTAAGAATGTATTTCCGGGACAGATTAGTCCTTCTATCACAAATTAGTCCCTAACAATTTTTAAGTGATACCAGTAAAGTCCCTAAGAAACATGACCGTGAGCCAAATTAGTCCCTGTTAACATGCACTAAACATGATAGAAACACTACAAAATATGACAGAAGGACTAATCTGTCCCGGAAATACATTCTTAAGGACTAAACGGATAGTTTTTTTTTGTTAGGGACTATTTCAGACCCGAGTGTTTTTCTCGTGGACCAAATTGGGGGTTTAGTCTTAAATTTTTACAAAGGGCACCAAAAATTAATAAAATGTAGATGAGAGTTTTTTAAAAATTTTAAAGAAATGAGTGGTACGTGTTTTTTATTTTCTTCCGTGAAGGAAAGAATGTTTAAATGTTACTTTGTTACATTTATAAATTAAAAGTCATGCTCTTTATTGACGTGGCAAATGCTTCAGGCTTATTGGGACGGAGGATCCGCATTCTTATTTAATGACTATAGATTAATGACCGGTAATTAATTCCCAAAACAAAAGCTTTCCTGACAAATAAGTATTAGCCAATAATATATTGTTTTCTGCAGGCAATTATAGTAAATCAGGTTAACTTTTGTTCCCTCTGTTTTCATTCTCCCTTTCGCAAACCTCTCTGGAACTCTTCTCCTCTGAACCCATAACTCTCCCAAACTTCGCAAACGCACTCTCTCTGAATCTCATTCTCTATATTTGCTTCTTTGAACCCTAGAATCCCAATCCATTTCTCTCTCTTCTTGTCGTCTCGACGTGCTTCTGCCATGGCTTCCATCATTAAATCTGGTTGCAGGTTCTGTTTTTCTTTTTTATCATTTACTCCATTCTGATTCATTCTTCGAATTATTTTCCATGATTTCGCCCTAGATTTGATTTATCTCTAGTTTCATTTTTCGCTTGATGATCGGTGATGCGTCTTCATCAAGCAATCACAGCTAGCTTCTTCTCTCTTTTTATTTTGTTTTAATAATTTTTGGTTAGGTTTGATGATTTAATAGCATAACCCATTGGATTTAGGAAATAGAATTGGTAACTGATGATGAATGATTCCATTTTGTTGAAGCCTTTTGAATATGGTGTACTTTCTACCAAAGAGGTTGACGATAAATTTGAGGAGGATGTATCTACTATGGTAATTTTCATCTTTAGTTGTGTGTTTATATCTTATTTTGGTTCTACTTGAAAGTTGATGATACATTGTATTTATCTTTTCATTTTTCAGATAATACGTCTCTTCAGCTCCAACAAAGGGAACTATGGTATTCAAATGGCTTTTGAGTTTTTGAGCAATGTATGAATTTGTATTCAGTATGGTATTCTGTTCACTATGTTAATATGACCTTGTTGTATCACTGCTTTTATTTAGACTTGATTTTAAAAAAAAAAATATATATATATATATATACAAGAAATACTTGACTGCGTTTATTGTATTTAACAGCGGATGCAAGCCCAATAGAATAGGCCCAAAGCTCAGTTACACTGATCAGCTGATGTAGCTGCATTTACTTGCATTAACTAGCTGAACTTACTTACTATAAATAAAACACTTGTAACTCAGTTTAGTTTGAATCAATGAGTGCAAAATTCATTTCTCTTGAATTCCATCTTCTTCATTCAGTTATGGAGCTTGTGCTTTCTGTTAGTATTTTCTTCTTGTTCAATCTGCATATTTGAAAAGACAAAACATTTTCTTTATTTTCAAGCTTTGGTTTTGATGCCTTGAACTATTATATTGCCATGTACCACTAAGCAAGGCCTTGTACCCCTTCAAGCTGGCATTGAAGAAAGCCGCACATTACCCATCAAATGCTATGGTGAAATGGACCAATTGTGTAAGAGCACCATCCTCTGCAATATTGAAACAATATTTAAAGCATCCACATGTACTTTTTTTATGGCTTTCAAATGCTCTATGTATGGTCTGAAGAATGGAAAATGAATAAATTCATGACATTTGTTATGTTCATATTTTATTTGTGTATCTCTATTCATGACATCTATGTAAGGTTAATGAGGTAATTTATGCTTGCCAATTGCAGATTCCACACTTAAGGCATGCTGAACATAAGAGATCAAGGTTACTTAGAAACCATAGGACTCTAAACCATGCCTATGAAGGTGTTTTGTCTGAAGGTGCTGTCAGGGAAAGGTTTGTTCTGCTTAACTCCTATAATAGCTTTTATAAGTCTTTATTAGGTAATTTGGATTGTGACTAGCAATATTTGTTTCCGGTTCAATAGGATTATTCGAGCTTTCTTGGTTGATATGATGTCATTTGTTCTGGCATGTCTAGATATCTTAAACGATCCTCATTTCTTTGTTCTCCAAACTAATTTTGCAATCTCAGTGCAGCTTAAGATCTAATGGAAGGTTTAAGGCCTCAAATTGAATTATTCTGATTCTAAATCGGTTATTGAATTGTACTTAAGGTGCTGCTGTCTATCAAGCTATCAAGTATCTTCTCAATTTTCTGGCTATCAGGTATTTGTTAGAACCAACTGTTATGTGGCCTTTTGTGTGGTGTAAAATTAGTTCCTCTGTATATGTGTTTGTTTATATGAATCTTTTAGAAATTATTTTTTGTGAACTTTGGTAAGAAAATGTCCTACTCCTACCATTTTTATTGAAAATGTATGGAAGTCTTCCATGCCATGAATAATATAATAGTACATAGCATGAAGCAAAACATGTGTCGCTTCTTGCAACTCATATTGAACAAAGACATTCTTAGATACAAATGAAACTGTTAGGCAAATAAAATGGTCTTTATTGAATTGTGAACAAGATGTTACCATCTTTGAATGTGATGAGTAATATAATGATAAGATCAAAGTACTTAATATTTGTGATTATTGTTACTATCACTACTGTAGTACTGCTAATTTATTATAGTATGAGAATAATAAGTTTCAAATCTTGTCTATTGGAAATGAATGGGCATATTTCAGGAGGGGCACTGTTGAGCCTTTTTTGGTGTCTGTGCTGCAGAGTATTTGAAGTGGGAACGGTCTGCCACTAATGAATAATGAACTTTTTCACATACATTTCTTTCCCTTAAGTTTTTCTGTTTTGGATTTGTCCTCATTCCCAAACAAGAATGCTATACACACACTTACACTCACATTTAGAAAATTTTCACCATTTGAATATGGTATTTTAATTCTGTCACATGAAGAAGTGTTTGTGGAATTAATGTGTACCTAGCATTTTCGACACTTTCTTTGGTTAGGCAGCTTGGATTGTACATAATTTTCCAAACTTGTGCTTCTTGTAAGTTATCTTTGTTTTACTAGTTATCAGAATTTTTTATCATATTACTGGTAATCCCCAGGTTGTATTAAGCTTGTGGGCTTGTGCTGTGATTGTGAGCTGGTGCAATTTTTTGACTGTCAAGTATATTGGCGAGAGACCTTTCTTTTCATCTTATCAATATTCCATCTTAAGAATCGAATCTTATTTGGAAACAATATATTAGTCAATGATCATATGTAGCTGGTCTTGGCTGATTTCTTGGCCTCCAATTGAATATAGCCACAGTTTCTTTATTGGCTTTTCTCTTTCTTTTTCTGAGTGCTGGTTTGGTTGCCCTGTTACTTATGGTGTTTTCTGTATGAAATTATTTGCTTGGTTTCCTATTTTCTTTGGCCAGATCACAAGGTGTTCTCACACCTTTTGGGTGTAGAACCAACACCAGTTTGCCGTGGCCACCAAATGCATCCAGCAGGTTTAAAGTCTTGTACTGCATGTAAAGTCCACCCACATAGAGCTCAGATTGCCAACTAAGTCATAGCTCTTGGTTATTTCTATATTTTTAATCCTTCAGTTTGGCTTTTAATTGAGCTGTGGTTGCACAAATGCAAGATTATATGCATACTTATATAAGGAAATGTTCCGTGACTATGTTATTACACTAGTTATTGGACTCAAAATGACACTGGTTATTAGATTCATATGCATTTTATGTTTTGTGGATGACACTCTTGAAGTTAATGATAGTTTGTTATTTTTTTGTTGCAGATTTAATGGAATATATTTTGTTTTGATAAAATGAATTTTAGTATGATTTATTCAGAATATTTGTACGTCATAATTTAAGTATATAGTGAATGATTTGTATGACAAATATTATTGTCGTTAAAAAATTCGCTAATCAAATCATACCCGCTTTGAGTAACAAATAATCTTAATATTTCGTGGCAATAGTAATTGTTGGGAAAAACCATCTAGAATACTTAGTGGCAATAAAAAAAGCCGGTAAATGAGCTTGGAAGACAATTTTAAAATCATATTTAGTGGTCATGATAATTGCTGCCAAAGATCATGATAATTGTCGCTATAACTTTTGACTTTTAGCGACAGTTATTTGGGTCTTTGCAAGTATTTTCTACAATTGTTGGGAAAGTTTTTTGAGACACTGGATATGCCAGTTAATTAATAATTGCTGGTAAAGTTTTTTGCGGCTATTATTATTGCCACAAAAGACCATAGTAATTGTCATTAAAGGTGCGTGGTATGTTGTAGTGTATGTAAACCAATCAAAGTATAATTATGCTAAATTTTAATGGGAGAATTATATTGATGTCGGTGTAAAGACATCTTCGTTCCGTTCATTATGGATGAGTGGTACTGTGTTGATTTTTTTGTTTGAATATTTATATACTATATTAATATTAATTTATGACTAGGTTTTTAATGTTGTTAAGAAGATTTACTCGAGATGTCCACGTGTTCAAATTTTACATGTCCACGACGATCTTTAGCACAAGCACAACTAGTGTTAATAGAACTTGTTGTAATAGTAAAATCAAATCATGCGATTAGAGGCTGGGTTCGCCCTTATCGGTGTAACAACTACAGTTTACGACCATTAAGTTATCTAAGCCAGCGTAAAGAGAACTCTAGGGATGGATAATTTATGATCGCCCAACCAATAAAAAGTTAAGGTAGCCCTAGGCAAAGAGAAAGGGCTTTTGCTCTATTGCACGCAAGAGCGCTATCCTTAACCAAGATTCGACGAGCTTAACATCCTAACCTATGAGTCTATGACGACTATAAAGGGTGTAACCTTTCAAGCTAAATGTGATTATGAGATCCTTAAGGAAATAATATTACATCCCAACTATTGATTATTGTTGTTGGTCTGGTGGTAAGCACTAGTGTTTAGGGCTACCACGAAACTAAACGTCTGATTAAGGAAGAGGGATTGGCATGTAGAAGAGGGAAGCCGATCATTGTGTTGTGCTGGTTGTTTTTCTAATCTCATAGTTCATTAACAACGTACGTGGAAATGGAATCATAATTTGGGACTTACCTCCCGCAGATTTTGATATTTATGGGCTTCCACCACAGCCCACATCAGCAGTCGGCCCTCTCCTGGTGGACCAAAATAAATGCTGCATTGAAGCTTAAAAATAACATCACATCAAATAAAAGGCCTCGTCTTCTTTCTTTCTTGTGGCTACTAGGGTGCTTGGCATTGGCGCTATATCATACTCGTAATATCATACCGTTAGTCTAACGATCGGATTTAAATAAGTTTCTAATTAGTTAATTCTAGGAATTAATTAATATATTAATTCCTCAATTCTTGGATGCACTAGAAATGGTGAGTTGGATATTTGTAAAGAGTCTGATAATATGTATAAAATGAGTTTAATGAACTTGAGATTTTTTTTTTTTACTCTTATAATTTTGTATGGGAGCAAAGCACGATGATTTAATTTGAATCAGAAAATGAAATAACATACAGGGAACATGTGAGTTTTGGCACGACTCTCCTTCATTATGTCCAAATCTCCTTAATGAATCTATCAAAAAAAAATCTCCTTAATCATTAACCTTTTTTTCTTCAAACAGAAAACAAATTTTAAGAATTAAAATTATCGTTATACGTATTTGACATGCTTATTTCCTTTTATTTGTAATGAAATTTTAAAAACAAATGTTGAAAATGAACTGAGGCTACGACGAAGGTTCAAACTTCATAGTGTCGTACTTATGTCTTGCTATCAATCCAGCGGTGCATCCTTCCACTCTCAATTTGTTGATCATCTGTTGTAAATGTTTCTTCTACTCCCAAAATTACCAAATAATGCAGATCCAATAATAATGGCTAAACATTCATTTAAGAAATATTGAGGTTAGGATGGGCTGTGTAAATATCAATCATGCACCAATAAACATCTTTGTTTTATTTAATAAACATCTTTGATTAAATTCTGACTACTTAATTAATAGCATTTCTCAATTAAATAAAGAAATATATGATGTTTATATGAATACTAGGGTTAGGATGTGATGTGTAAATACTAACTACCAATCACCCACCATTTAAAAAGAAAAGAAGAAAAAGCAAAGTGATATGATATGTGGTCCAATAAATAACCCAATAGAATTAAATAAGTTTACAATAAAGTATAGGTCCAATCAAAGCAAAACAAAGATCAAAGCATTCAAGGTTTCATCACAAGTAGAATATTCTAGATCTAGACATCTATTATCTTTTAATTATTATTTATATTTCCCTTTAGTATTATGTTATGTTAGGTGTCATTCACTAGTGCAAAATATACATTTAACATCAGTTTTTTAACATCGGTTTTAATAAAACCGATGTAAAATAGGAGGTGGTGACATTTTTGAAATTAAACTGAAATATTTTAACATCGGTTTTAATAAAATCGATGTGTTAAAAATATTTAACATCAGTTTTAAATAAAACCGATGTGGAAAAGTGAAACAAAAAAAAAATTAGACATAAGATTCCACATCGGTTTTGAATAGCCGATGTGGAAAATGGAAATAAATTATAAATTTTTTTTAATGCGCCGTAAGATTACACATCGGTTTTCAAATAACCGATGTAGTAAATTAAAAAAAAAAAAAGAAAATTTAAAATAAATTGTAAGTTTCTACATCGGTTATTAGGAAACCGATGTGAAATATCCTAACCACATCGGTTTTAAAAACCAATGTGTAATAACCTAATTTTCTATTTTCATTCCCTCCTACTCTTCGCGCCGTCTTCCATTCCATTTGTTTTTCATTCCTTTGTCGCTGCTTCTCCATCTCTCTCACTGCACTCACATCCGCGAGCTACCCTAGTTTGAAGAGCGTCATTTTTGCTCGTCCCTCCTCCTCCCTCAGGTATGCGTCTCTCTCTCTCTCTCTCTCTCTCTCTCGCTCCCTTCTTCACGTCGCCGCTTCTTCCGGTAACTCCCAGGTCCTTTTTCCCTTTTCAATCGTAGACAAAGAAGACCACTGCGACTGCGAGCCTTCATTTTCTGCTTCCGAAGAGAACCACTAAGAACGGCCATCCGCGAGCTACCCTCGTTTGCTTGAAGAGCGTCATTTTTGCTCGTCCCTCCTCCTCCCTCTGGTATATATTTGTTTCTTGTTTAGAAAAGTTATGAACTTTGACTCCAAATGGTTGGATAATATACTTGCATGTGTTGTTCTGTTGCTCAAAGACTGGATTTTTCCAATGGTGGTATCACCCGTCACGGCCGTGCTGCCTGTCACGGCTAGGCCATGACGGATTCTGCCTTGGAGGTTGCTTCACTGGTTGTTCTGTCACAGCCATGACCACCATCACGGCTAGGCCGTGATCAGTTCTGCCTGTGAGGGTCTGGTTCAATTGGCATGTCACGGCCGTGATGGCCATCACGGCCAGGTCATGACAGGTTCTGCCTTGGAGGTTGCTTTACTGGTTGGATGCATCACGGTAGTGACCACCATCACAGCTAGTCCGTGATCATTTCTTCCTGTGAGGGTCTGGTTCAATTGGAATTTCACTGCCATCATGGCCATCACGGCTAGGCCGTGACAGGTTCTGCCTTGGAGGTTGCTTCACTGGTTGGTCCTGTCACGGCCGTGACCACCATCACGGCTAGGCCGTGATCGGTTCCGCCTATGAGGGTCGGTATAGGCTGACATGTCACGGCCGTGATGGGCATCACGGGCTGGCCGTGACCAGTTCTGCCTTTTCCAGTCTTTCTTTTAAGCTATACTCGATCACGGCCGTGATGGCTTTCAAGGCTAGGCCGTGATGGGCTCCGTTTGGCTAATTTTCTTCACTTTTCAAGCCCCATCTTCATACAAGCTACATAATTAGTCAAGCCTTAGTTTCCCGTTTGAGATGCAATACTAATGAGCGTACGTGTATGTGCTTAATGTACCGCTCATTGTGTTGGATCTTGAATTGTCCAAAGCTGGACAGTTTGGGAAAAAACTTTTTCTTAATTCAGATTAAAATAGTTATTCATTGATTCTAATGTTATATACTTGATGAAAGTTCGGATTGATACATTTCCTTTCGTTCTCTCCGGTGCATACTTTATCGTGGTGGATGTCATCGCGTTCAAGTAGTGTACGTCGGAGACCGCAGGAAATCTTTGCCAAATTTTGTCAGCGAGTATGAGCATGAGATTTAAGGACTAATTGTTAACCGAATGTTGAAAAAGTTTCTTCTCGAATGGGATAGGGCCATACCCTGTCATAAGAAGTGGTTGATGAATATGTTGGACTAAGTACGAAGGTATTGGTTTAGTCATGGATCGCGGTTGGATGAATGCTAGACGAACAAGTGATGAGTATGATAATGGAGTGGAAGATTTTCTACAGTTTGCAAAAACAAATGCTCCCGATAGTTTGCAAAAACAAATGCTCCCGATAGTTAGGATTCAAATTGGTGGACCTTAATAAGGTAGATAATAAAGAGGAGCCTTTCATCATGGCATCCCAAGCAAAACAAGTGTTTTATATCCGTGATCCTTCTAACAAAAGGTGGTCAGTGGTTCTCAGGGAAAAAACAAGTATAATGGTAGTGAGGGAAATCACGATTCAACTCTTGATATTTCTGATACTCCTTCTTTCTCAACACGAGTGCCTAATTTCAATGAGGAAAATGAAGTGGATGATGTACATGCTACTCGTAATGATCACCAAGAAGGGTTATGGGAGAACTTTACTAATTGACCACAAAGTAAGTTTAGTTTGATATTACCATCAAGTTTGGCATATTATATGTTTACGTTGATATTTATAAGTTATGTTTACGTATGTTGATCGATATTTATAAGTTATGTTTGATATTTATCCTGACATACTAACAAGTTTTTTTTTGTTTAAACAGGTATACATGGCTGATCGTGAGGATATCCCTCCTTCATGCAGCGGGTCGGAGACCCCGTCTACTGGTAGAAAGGGTAGACGTGCCACACGGATGAGGAATTTGACTGCCAACCGTGGTTCAAATCAAAAGATAAGAGTAGACTTTGATAATAACCTCAATCCTATTGGGCCAATGGCAGATCAGTTTAACAGTTTTGTGGCGACCCTTGCTAGGAACAGGCCTAGTATACTCATTGATATTTGGAAAGATGTACCGGCAGACGTGAAGGATCAGATATGGGAGAGTATTCTGGTATCTATGCTTCTACGTCATGTGTTTGTCTGTATCTACTTTATTTTTATCTTAATAATATCATCGAAGAATTCGTTGATTCTTTTGGTCTTAATGTAGTTGACCTTTGACATATCGGATACGACGTTATGAAGAAGCGTTTGCTAAAGTATCTTTGGAGAGCGTTGGAGGGCTTTTAAGGCCGACACAGGCGAGATACTATGTATTCAATCCAAAAAGTAAAAAGAACCCACTTGAGGTGTATCCTTTTCTTGACCAGGTGACGTGGGATCGCTTTGTTCAGAGCCGACATGATCCCGGCTTACAGGTTAACTTATTTGATTTGTCTCTAAATTTATGTAATTTCATTAATTTTATTTACTTATGTAATTTAATTGTCTTCTATTTATAACAGGAGAAGAGGAAAAAGGGGCAGAAAAACCAAAGCAAGAATGTCTACCCCCATGTCATGTCTCGTGGGGGATATAAAAAGCTTGTTCAGAAAATGGTTGAAGAGGAAAAGAAAGCACGTCAGGAAGCAGCATCTCAGGCGGATCCTAATGCTGAAAATCGTCCAGAGGTTGTTGATCCACCTCCACCCCCACGCCATCGTAAATGGAAGAGGGCCCGACAAAGAAAAACGGGACAATATACATCTGAGGAGGCCCGCCAAGTAGCTGAGAAGATTGTAAGTATAGTTTGAATTGTAATTGTCATTTTAAGATTGTTACCTAATTGTAATGTGACCTGATATTTTATGTGATAGGATGCCTTGGACGAGCAGCTAACCCAAGGAACCTTTGTTCCTAGAGGACGCGATGATTTCTTAGCTGCTGCCATCGGTAAACCAGACCACCCGGGCCGTGTCATTGGTGTTGGATGGGGCATCGGCATTCACTAATACCATGGTTCATCTTCACACCAATGCCACAGGGATGTTGATGCAGATAGAGCACGGCTAAAATAGGAGATTGCAGCTGAGCTTCGACAGGAGATGGCCGAGCAGTTTGCCCAGCAGATGGCAATATTGACTTCTATGTCCCAGCAGATGACAGCCGGTGTCCAAACCTCTGTCCAACCCTCTGTCCATGTGAGCACTAAGGGCTCATGTGATCCTCCTCATCAGCCTGAAAATGATGGTGGTGATGATGATGATGATGATGATGACGACGACCCTGATAGGTGTGAGCTGTATGTTGATGATCATCATCATCGCCGCTTAGTGGCATTAGGGAGGGCACATAATAACTTAGGTAATATCATACACCATCGTTTATTACCGGATGATCAGCTGAGGGTCGTTGTTGAGATTATTCGAGATGCTGATGCTCGAGTCCCTGTGCCCATTGAGGAGGTTCAAACAGTGGGTCAGGCCCCCGATAACTTCATCCTTTGGCCAAGAAGACTGGTCACCTTTCTTGTTGCATCTGAGGTATTCAGTTAGTTGTGTTTTTCTATATTCATAGTTGAAATAATTTATTATTGTTTAAAGATAATGCTTTATTTTTATTCGTTATAGGGTGTTGGAAATGATATTGTGCCTAAAAGGTCGGATCCAGGAAGACCAGAGATGTCTGCTCCTGCCAAGGTATTCATTTGACCATTTAGTTAATTACGAATTAAATAACTTAATTATCCGTGATTACTAATATATATCTATGTTGTTTAGGGGATCGACAAAGGGGCACCTGGCCATGGTGATGTTTTTAAAGTTCTGGCTATACAGGTTGTCACCATGGAGAATGACGCAGCCTTGGTAAGGTTGGAACATGATGCCAGTCCAGGTGATGAACTGTATATCCCAAAGAAGGAACTTAGGGAGATGGCACTCAATAAATAAATGGCTAGTTCTGCACACATATCGTTATGGTGCACGTAAGTACATTTTATTCATAAGTTAAGTAATTAATTTTTACATACTATGATAATTAACATGTTTTTCCAATATATTAGGTATCTGCATCGTATGTTGGTTGATCAAGGTAACCTCGCCCTTTATGGGTTCATTGACCCATGTTCATTCAGGGTGATGTTCTCCTAACATCAGAAGACCCGGTCACCACCATACGTGATATACCTGCCCGAGACGATCATCAAATCTACCTTGCGCCTTATCTCAATAAGTAAGTACCGGTTATTTAAGTATAATTATATTTGACTTAGTCACTAACTGTTCCGCAAATACAGCCAAGCATTGGCAAATCGTTGATCTTGTACCCTAGGATGAGCGTCGTGGTCTTATTACGCTCATTGGGAAATAAGCAGCGAAATGCACTGAAGACGATCATCGAAACGTAAGCATTAAAATACTTTATAATCAGTAATGCAGTTGTTTTAATTATCTGAAATCTATTAGATATACTTTAATTAATGTTTTGTCATGATAGGTCTATTACTGCAAACCACATGTTGCGTGGTGAAAGGCGTACTCGGGCTATCAGATGGATTATTCCTAGCGTAAGATATTTATTAGTTCAAATGCATCAAATGCAGTTGGTATAATTATTGATTTCTATTTAATTGCTCATGTTCTAATTGGGTTTCATTTGTACGTAGTCACGTATACAACGTGGATCATGGGAATGTGGCTACTATGTGATGCAGTGGATGTTGGAAATTATCTCCTCCTGGACCACTGAAAGATGGCACGAGGTAAATGTTAATTGACACAATTAGAAGTAATAGTTATAGATTCGTTATATGTTTTATGTTAGTTTATTACTCAAAAGATATAATCTTTTGTCCAATTAAACTTGCAGATATTCAACAATCCAACTCCACTATCTGATTCCGACATCATCAACATAAAGAGGCGTTGGGCAACTTTCTTTCTTGAAGTGTACCAACCATAGTTTGTATATATGTAGTTAGTTTAAAAACTTATCATGTACTAGCTATAGTGTACTTTTAACTGATCATATGTATTTTGATATGAAATCTATAATATATCATGTAGCTTTTTGGTTTCTAATTATCTTTGTTGTCTGAATGTAATTGATCGTACATATGTATTGTTCTTAATAAATTCAGTATATATTATTTGTGTTTTTGTCGTACAAAAGTGATTGTGTTTAGAATATTTACAGTCTGTTATTCTCGGTATTGATTTGCATTCATCGAAACAGGGAAAGGAATGACAGAAATGTAAATAAAATAATAAAAAAAATGATACTTGACACATCGGTTTTTCCAAAATCGATGTGCAAATATCACTTTCCACATCGGTTTTTGTAAAAACCGATGTGGAAATCACTTTCCACATCGATTTTCATAAAAACCGATGTGTAAAGTGAAATTTTCACATCGGTTTTAGGAAAACCGATGTGGAAAGTGATATTTCCAATAGGTTACCAATTGACAAATTTCAATTTCCACATCGGTTTGTTTAAAAACCGCTGTTAAAAATGTACTTTACACATCGGTTTAAAAACCGATGTGTAAAGTGGCAATAAACCACATCAGGCTTTTCAACATCAGTTTGAAAACCGATGTGAAAAGACAAAAATAGCCGATGTAGAATCCCTCTTCTGCATCAGTAATTCATCCCTATGAATTAGGAAACTTAATTTGGAAGATTGGTTATATAAATCAATCTTACAAATTAAGTTTCCTAATTTTTATGGAGATTATCTTTATCCTCCGTAAAAAGGAATTCTGTCCAATAGTTGCACCTAACACATAGTTAGTACTGTGTTTCGCTAACTACGTACCCGGTTGTAATGCAGTCATTGCAGTGGGGTCCTCCAAGCTATAATTTGTCCAATCCAAATCTGCAGTAAAAAAGAAAGAAAGGTGTAAAGGCATGCAGAAGCAGAAATATGTGATCTATAATATATGACTGAGTAACATTATTGTGCAGCAAATAGCTATAGCTAATACTCATAGCTCCATGAAAAATACCTACTAATTCTCCTCTATGTTGTAGCCAAATCATGCACTCTCCAACACAAAACAAGCTACACCAACCCCAATCTCACGTCCCTTTCTGGTATAAATTCATGGAACAGACCAGACCCATATAACATTATACCAAAGTCCCCACAAGCAACAACCACATCTGGTTTTCCCTCGATCCCCATTTATCCCATGTTCGCCTCCTTGTCACCATGCTTGCTTCTACAGCTGTTTCCCATGAAACGAATCGAATTAATGCTCAATCTTTGAAGTTTCCGGTTATAAGCTTCAACAACATGTATATTGTCCATGCCGTAATTTAGTGTAATCACAATTTCAGATGATTCAGATTTGTTTTTATGATACATCATACATCATGCAACTATATATAAAGCCACACATTGTACCTTAGAACTAACTATAATAGCTACGAATAACTATGAGGACAGAGTAAAGGCAAATGCTAACTATAATAGCTACGAATAACTATGAGGAAAAAGTAAAGGCAAATGCTAACGAGTCTCTAAGATTATTATTTAAGAAATATAAATAAGTAAATTTTTATTGAAAATGGTGAAATCAATATGTTAAAAATAAATATATTTAGTTTATCAATAAGTAATTATATTATTTGAATTCTTTAAATATTAATATTCTATGAACCTTCCTCAGTAAGATACTAAATTAAAAAGGAGTTATTAACTTTTTGTATAAGCCAAAAAAATAATTATTAATAAAAGGGTTAAACAAAAGCACAAGATGTCCAAGAGTTTAACTTCCACAAGGTCACATTAAAGAAACACCTATAAAGAAGTACATTTATTTATCCAAACTTAACTTATATTTTTAAAAAGGACGAAACTTTAATTAATAAAAAAAAACTATAAGAAAATATTACACATGTTTTTATTAAAAACAATATTACGTACCTCACAACTTATATATAAAAAAAAATGTTACCTTACATTTTGTTTGTGGATAAACTCAAGCTACCATTACATATATTTTTATTTTATTTTATCAGACAGAAAGAAAAAGCAACAAAAAACAACAGGAGAAAAACTAAGTTCTTAGGTGGGCAACAATATATGTTTACCATCCAGGGTCGGTCCAAGAGCGAGTGAGACCTAAAACAATTTTTAAAAAAGGTTTTTTATTTTAAGTGAGAGAGTATATTTAAATCAGATTATACTTTAGGTTGAGTCTTTTTGTTAGCAAGTATGATCTTTTTGGTTCATAAAAACTAAAGATAAATAACTTTTTTTTGTGGGCCTAAAATTAGGACTTTAATAGGTTCGCCCTTGGACCGGCCTTATTACCATGTAATAAGAAAATATATGATATATAATAGTCACAACCAGTCAAGTAATTATATATATATATATATATATGTTTACCATGTAATAAGAAAATATTTTATTTTGTTTTGAGTTTTTTTTTTAATTTTTAAAAAAATTCATATTTAATAAATGTTTATTAATATTTATAAATACCCATAAATATTCATAAAATTTATTTAAAACCCGACTAACAAATATTCAAAACAGGTACAAGATGTAAATAATAAAGAATTACTACCCGTGCCCATTCACCCATTACCATTCCTAGATTGTCTTACTTGCATGCAGAAATATTTATTGTTAGGAGAATGTTAATCAATATCCAACAAACTAAGAAAATAAAAATCTTATTAAAAAATGATGTATTTAATATTTTGTAAAGATAAATACTTTATTTTTTAATAAAATTTTATTATTTTTAGATTTCTTAATCAATCTCCTAAGAACAATCGTTAGTAAAATCCCTGTTATTATGATTCCGATGAGTTGGTCGGTTCGTCCCATTTTTTAACCTTTTGCCGTCTTGGGTTCTTAAAAAATGTACTTTCTCATTATTGTAATTCAATTATAAGAAGTTTCTAAATACGATTGTATCTAGGGAAAATCCTAGCAGAGATATAAATATAATGCACATTCGCGTGCTGGTTCTGAAGTGTCCGTCTTTCTCGTATTTTTTACTGCAATTCAACTCAACTGTACTATACCAAATTCAAAGATTTACAGTTTAGAGCCCAAAATTTACGACCAGCAGTCAAATTATTAGCCTTCACGTGGTGTCCCATGCACCTTCACTCTCTTATATCTTCCCTTGCAATTAAATCCTGAGAAAAATTAATGCCTACCAGTACCATAATAAATCCTATGAAAAACGTCATCATAAAATAAAAAGATCTGAAAAACAATAATGATAGATGCACGGATAATGTTTTTGAGTTTTGCTATCGAGTTCTATGGGAGTAAGGGTATTAATTATTAATTAAGGAATCAAGATAAAAAGGAAAATTTTAATTTTAATATATTACAATGTAAAAAAAATACATTTTAGTTAATTTTTTTATTTTTTTTATTTCTTGAAAAGTACCCTAAGAGACATTCAATTTTCGTTATTGATATCAATTGTCTGGAAATACCATGGCCTTCTTCGGGGCTTTCAAAGACCAGCCCCACATTCCTTCTTCATCAAATGTTATGTCTCGATTTATAATCACTTTCTTAGTCTCCAGATTATAAAGTTTGTACGCCTTTGAGTTTGTGTTGTAGCCAATGAAAATACATTTTTCACCTTTGTCATCTAGTTTCTTCATGAGCTGATGTGAGCATATGCTATACACCCAAAAATACATTTTTCACTTTGTTAGCAAGATCCTAAATTAAAAAAGAGTTGTTAACTTTCTGTTAAGCCAAAAAAATAATTATTAATAAAAGGATTAAACAAAAGCACAAGGTGTCCAAGAGTTTAACTTCCACAAGGTCACATTAAAGAAACGTACACCTATAAAGAAGTACATTTATTTATCCAAACTTAACTTATATTTTTAAAAAGGACGAAACTTTAATTAATAAAAAAAACTATAAGAAAATATTACACATGTTTTTATTAAAAACAATATTACGTACCTCACAACTTATATAAAAAAAAATGTTAGCTTACATTTTGTTTGTGGATAAACTCATGCTACCATTACATTTATTTTTATTTTATTTTATCAGACAGAAAGAAAAAGCAACAAAAAAAACAACAGGAGAAAAACTAAGTTCTTAGGTGGGCAACAATATATGTTTACCATCCATGGTCGGCCCAAGAGCGAGTGAGATCTAAAGCAAATTTTGAGTGAGGTCTTTTTATTTTAAGTGAGAGGGTATATTTGGATCAGATTATATTTTAGGTTGAGTCTTTTTATTAACAAGTGTGGCCTTTTTGGTTCATAAAATTAAAAACTAAGGATAAAAAACTTTTTTTTATTTTGGCCTAAAGTTAGGGCTTTAGTAGCTTCACCCTTGGGCCGACCCTATTATCATGTAATAAGAAAATATATGATATATAATAGCCACAACCAGTCAAGTAATTATATATATATATATATATATATATATATATATATATATATATATATATATATATATATATATATATATTTACCATGTAATAAGAAAATATTTTATTTTGTTTTGAGTTTTTTTTAAAAAATTTAAAAAAATCATATTTAATAAATGTTTATTAATATTTATAAATACCCATAAATATTCATAAAATTTATTTAAAACCCGACTAACAAATATTCAAAACGGAAATCCTTAATGGTGCGAAACGAAAAATGACGAAACCAGTTGTCTATTTTTCTATTGGAAACTGTCTTAATATCATTTGACCCTTATATGACTGTATGGGCTGCGATTGGTTAATTTTTAGTTCGTCGAAATTCGCAAGTTGATTCCTTCGTACTTTATAGCAATGCTCTATTCAAAACAGGTACAAGATATAAATAACAAAGAATTACTACCCGTCCCCATTCACCATTCCTAGATTGTCTTACCTGCAGAAATATTTATTATTAGAAGAATATTAATCAATATCCAACGAATTAAAAAAATAAAAAACTTATTAGAACGTGAAATATTTAATATTTTATAAAAATAAATATTTTATTTTTTAATAAAATCTTTTTGAATTTCTTAATTAGTTTTCTAAGATCAATTGTTAGTAAGATCCTTGTTATTATGGTTATGATGAGTTGGTCGGTTTGTCCCATTTTTTAACCTTTTACCGTCATGGGTTCTTAAAAAATGTACTTTCTCATCATTGTAATTCAATTATAAGAAGTTTCTAAATACGATTGTATCTAAGGAAAATCCAAGCAGAGATAAATATAATGCACGTTCGCGTGCTGGTTCTGAAGTGTCCGTCTTTCTCGTATTTTTTACTGCAATTCAACTCAACTGTACTATACCAAATTCAAAGATTTACAGTTTAGAGCCCAAAATTTACGGCCAGCAGTCAAACTATTAGCCTTCACGTGGTGTCCCATGCACCTTCACTCTCTTATATCTTCCCTTGCAATTAAATCCTGAGAAAAATTAATGCCTACCAGTACCATAATAAATCCTATGAAAAACGTCATCATAAAATAAAAAGATCTGAAAAACAATAATGATAGATGCACGGATAATGTTTTTGAGTTTTGCTATCGAGTTCTAAGGGGGTAAGGGTATTAATTATTAATTAAGGAATCAAGATAAAAAGAAAAAAAATTAATTTTAATATATTACAAAGTAAAAAAAATACATTTTAGTTAATGTTTTCTTTTTTTTTTTTATTTCTTAGAAAGTGCCTTAAGAGACATTCAATTTTCGTTACTGATATCAATTGTCTGGAAATACCACTGCCTTCTTCGGGGCTTTCAAAGACCAGCCCCACATTCCTTCTTCATCAAATGTTACGTCTCGATTGATAATCACTTTCTTCGTCTCCGGATTATAAAGTGTGGTCGCCTTTGAGTTTGTGCTATAGTCAATGAAAATACATTTTTCACCTTTGTCATATAGTTTCTTCATGAGCTGATTTGGTATGTGGGCATATGCTATACACCCAAAAACTCTAAGGGCTCGTTTGGTGGTCAGGATAAGAGAGACAGGATAGGATAAGCTATCATATCCTGTCTGAAACTATTGTTTGGTGAGCCAGCAGGATAAGATAAATCAATCTTGTCTCCTATCATATCATGTCCATCTAGTTAAAATTCTATCCTGAGGGGGGAGCTGGGTTAGAACTCAACAGGATAGGATAAGGTGATTTAAAATATAAAAAAATATAAAAAAATGTATACATAAAATAATTAAAGTATAATAAACTATAACATGGTTACCGAAAAAGGTATAATAAAACATAAAATAATAAAAATATTAATAATTAATTTTAAAAGTTAGTATTTCTTCTCACAAGCCAAATTTTGTTACTTTATATTATTTTTAAAAACTGAAAAATAAATAAAAATATTCTAATAATTTAATTATATGTAAAGTAAAAACTAAAAATGAATATTTAAAATTATAAAAAAAATAATTTAAGTTAAACAATATTTCAAATTTTTTAAATATTATATGTAATTTTATCACAAGGACAATTTTGTCTTTTTATATAATCTTAAAAAATGAAAATTCTAAAAAAAACTAAAATCTAATAAAATATGAAAACATTCAGAACAAGAATGAAAATTTTAAAATTCATACTAAAATTATAATGCTATCCAGGGTTTTTTGACCAAACTGGGTTCCTTTTAGAAACTATTTACCAGTTTAGGGTTATTCTGAAACTATTTACCAATGGGGTGTCGTTTTGGACACGTGGCATATTTTATTTTTTTTCAATCTGACGGGTCAAAGGCGCCACTGCAGATGACGCCTACCACTTAACAAAAAAAAAAAGACAAAAGGGAGGCGCCACTGCAAATGGCGCCTTCCCCTGCAGTGGCGCCTCTCCATGCAGTGTACCACGTGGCACTGCAGGGGGCCCCCCAGCCCCAACAAAAAATTGGACTCCTTCAATTTTAAAGGAACAACGCTACAATTTTAAAGGAACAATGCTACAAAAAAAATTATACTATAAGTATAGGGAGTAACGATGACATTAATGATAAAGTATCTATTTAAAACAATAAGAGGCAATAAAAAAATCCCATAATAATGAGTAGCAAATAATATCACAGGAGCCATAAAAAAATAATAGCAATAACAATTTACACCAATAAATATTCATCAATTATTACAGTAATTTATCAATTTACCATTATCTCATTATTTATTTTATCACATTTTAGTTGAAATGACAGTCATTTTAGTCTTAGTATATTTGTTTCATATTTTCATTTTGTAGGAATCAATAAAAGAGAGTGGGAAGCATGAAGTATATATGAAGCTTGGAAGAGAAGAATGGGAGGAAAGCATGCACTCTCAAGTCAGAGTTGGGTAGAGAAAGTCTATACTCTTGACTTGACCACTTTGATTGAGCATGTATTGCTCTGCTTTTTTCCCGCTTGACTATAAACTAGGTAGCTAGGAAGTGAGGAAGAACTTGCCCTCTGTGAGTCTGTGGTGTCACTTTCGTTCACCAATATCAATCCCCGGCCCATTTATTCATGTCATGAAACTAAAACACTTATGTTTTTTTTAGATACCATATAGACATGATAGATTGATGTGAGTGTAAATGAGATGAAAATATATCATATTTTGAGATAAAGTAGATACATGATATATAATTATAAGTGAAGGTTTTATTTAGATGTTCATAATAGTTATACAAATAGTATAACTAAAGAACAAATGGAATTCAAAGACTTCTAAATGAACAGTTTCTCTACTGACTGAAAGCAACACTTCAAAGCTGAGCTGAATGTTCATGATCTTAAACAATTAATGGTCGACAATTATTATTTTCAAAGACAAAATCCTTGCCTCTCTTCACTCAATAAGGTTAATTAATTGCAACTTGCTTTCCACAGTCCAACTTTAGACCTTCAAGCATAGAGTACTTGCCAAGTAAGGAATTTGATCATTCCTTCACTGCACTGTTATCCACATCAGTCACCAAGAAACGTGAGCCAAGAAGCAAGAAATGACAAAATTAAAAGCTATGTATGAGACTTTGAAAATATTCTGCTACTTTCTGGTATTGCTTGCCAAGTTCATTAAACTCTGTCCAAGCTTCCAGTCTTCTACTAAATCACACTGACACATGAACTTACACCTATTCAACAATTTATACTATAAATTTTTAGATATTGCTCAATATCATTGAATATCCATGTCAGCTAACATAAGATATTTTTTTTAATCAAAATATATTAAGGGAGATATAAGGGGCTTTTTGACCAAACTGTAATTTTTTAAATTTTTTTTACTATGGTAATAATTGATGAATATTTATTGGTGTAAATTGTTATTTCTATTATTTTTTAATGCCTCCTGTGATATTATTTGTTACTCATTATTACGAGATTTTTTTATTTCCTCTTGTTGTTTTAAATAGATACTTTATCATTAATGTCATCGTTACTCCCTATACTTATAGTATAATTTTTTTTGTAGCGTTGTTCCTTTAAAATAGTAGCATTGTTCCTTTAAAATTGCAGGCGTCCAATTTTTTGTTGGGGTGGGGTGGGGCCCCCTGCAGTGCCACGTGGCGCACTGCAGGGGGAGGCGCAGTGGCACCTGCGCCTTTGAAGGATGGCTTTTTTCATTTTCAGGATGACTTTTTTCATTTTCAGACAAACCCATTTTCTTAATTTCACTCCGAAGATTTTCTGCAATGCTCTCACCAGAGTTCCATTATGTTAAGATGACAGAAGGAGAATTTCCCTTAAAATTTTAAACTAATAACAAGCAAACTGTAAAAACAAGAATATGTGAATTAATTTTATGGCATTTGTACCCTCCAAGTATGTGAATTAATTTTGCAAATAAATTGAATGAAAGTATAATTCGATAATTATAAAATGATAGTAGCAAATTATATTTAAACTTAAATGAATTGGAATTAAAAATTCCACATAAGAATCAGACTTGTGTATTGATAAAATATTGTATCACACTCTGAATTTTGATCAGTAGATGCCCGAGGAAAGTCTGATCCAAATAAAAAAAAATTACTATTGTAATAATTGATGAATATTTATTGGTGTAAATTGTTATTGCTATTATTTTTTTATGGCTCCTGTGATATTATTTGCTACTCATTATTACGAGATTTTTTTTATTGCCTCTTGTTGTTTTAAATAGATACTTTATCATTAATGTCATCGTTACTCCCTATACTTATAATATAATTTTTTTTGTAGCGTTGTTCCTTTAAAATTGCAGGAGTCCAATTTTTGGTTGGGGCTAGGGGGCCCCTGCAGTGCCACGTGGTACACTGCAGGGGAAGGCGCCATTTGCAGTGGCGCCTCCCTTTTGTATTTTTTTTTTTTTGTTAAGTGGTTGGCGCCACCTGCAGTGGCGCCTTTGACCCGTCAGATTGAAAAAAAAAATGCTACGTGTTCAAAACGACCCCCCATTGATAAATAGTTTCAGAGTAACCCTAAACTGGTAAATAGTTTCTAAAATGAACCTAATTTGGTCAAAAAGCCTGCTATCCAGTTGGTTATCTGGTGGACACCAAACACGTCGGATAGAATAAGAGCTTATCATGCTCATATCCTATCCTACTTCTATTATGCTCCCTTATCCTATCCGCCCCCTATCCTATCCTGACCACCAAACGAGCCCTAAGGTGTCAGATTGATGGTCTCCTTCCACTCCAAGCTTCTTCGGTGTTTTGTCATGAACACTCTTTGATGGACACCTGTTTAGGATATACACCGCCGTAGCAACTGTTTCTGCCCAAAACTCCTTAGGCATTTGTTTAGATCTCAGCATGCATCTCAGCATGTCCATGATAGTTTTGTTCTTCCTTTCAGTAACTCCATTCTGCTGAGGTGTGTATCTAGTCGTTAATTGATCTTGGATTCCATGTTGCTCAAAGAAATATGCACAGGCAAGATACTCTTGGCCTCTGTCATCTATTGAGTGCTTTGATTCTGTAGTCACATTGCTTTCACTACAACATATTAGACTTTTAATAACGTACCTTTTATAGCATTTCCGTGCGGAAATGCTATTAAAAGTGATGCGGGGACTCTTAATAGCGGTTCCTTAAGGAAACACTATCTTAGGTATCACCTAAGATAGCGTTTCCTTAAGGAACCGCTATTAAAAGTCAAGCTGCAGGAAAAGATAGCGGTTCATTGCGGAAACACTATCTTAACTAACCACCTAAGATAACGTTTCCTTAAGGAACCGCTATTAAAAGTCAAGCTGAGGAAAAGATAGTGGTTCCTTGTGGAAACGCTATCTTAACTAACCACCTAAGATAGCGTTTCCTTAAGGAACCTCTATTAAAAGTCAAGCTGAGGAAAAGATAGCGGTTCCTTGAGGAAACGCTATCTTAACTAACCACCTAAGATAGCGCTTCCGCTAGCAAACACTATCTTATGTGCCCCTACAATAGAACTTCTATACAGAAACACTATTGTTTCCTTTTCCAAATTTTAAAAACGTGAGAGGCGTTCAATTCCCTTGTCCCACGGTATTCCTTTTCTTTCTATCGTTAACAAGGCAACGATGTGCCTTCCTTCGTTTTTGAAGTCGCAACCTTGGGTGGTTTCACGGTTCAAACAGATCTACTCCACCCATCACGGTTTCATGGTTTCTTTGTCCAAATCTATTCCACCCATCACGATTTCATGGTTCCTTCGAAGTTCCTTCATCTCACGGTTTCAGTCGCGCCCCAAGTCCCTTATTCCTGATCTATGTTCCTTCACGCTCCTTTTTGTTTATGTAATCTTAGAGTTTCAAAATTAGAGGGGATTTGAGGATTGTGTAATTTTTTTGTTTGTTTTTGTTTATGTTGTGGGTCTTCATTTTTTACACACAATTGTATTAATTTGATACATTGAATATCATGATTTTTAGCTTTACTGTGTTTTGATTTGGTTGATGTTTTTCATACGATTTTCTTATGTACTGGGTTTTGATGAATGAAGAGAGAATTTGGAAAAATCAGTGTAAACATTTAAAAAAAAAAACTTAAGATAGCGTTTATTTTAGGAAATGCTATCTTAGATGCACCCTAAGATAGCGTTTCGGAAGCGCTATCTTAGGTCAGAAGCTTTAATTGCGGGGGAATAGATAGCGTTTAAAAACGCTATTAAAAGGCACACGGAAATGCTATCTAAAGCCTTTTCTGTTGTAGTGTTTTCTACATATGCCCTGAATGTCTTGAAGACATCACAAGCTTCTTATTTCTGCTTCAAGAAATACACCAAGTCTTTCTGCTAAAATCATCAATAAAAGTAATAAAATACCTGCAACCACCATGTGTTGGCACCTAAACCTTACATAAATCTGAGTGAACAATCTCCAACAACTTTCTCGCCCTCCAAGATCTTCCAATTGGAAACGATTCTATGTGCTTCTTGCCCATTTGACAAGTCTCACTGTTGACGCTGGTTTTTTGGTTGGTGTCCAAAATCCTCTTGTCACAAATAATTTTAAGATCAGACGAGTGTGGGGACGGACGAGTTATGCGGTAATCTCGCAAGGACGTGTAGGCGTGTCTGCCAAGTATAAATTCGACAAACCAGTCAAACTTGGTAAATACTGGCAAGGACTTGAGTTTGGTAAAATGCGTTTTGAGTTAACAGGAAAGATCGTATTTCTTAAATGAGAGCGAACCCTTACCTGAATTTCTAAGGATTCATGGGTTTGAAGGAAGAAACATATAAATTGCAGAAAAAAATAAACAACGAGGAATTTAAAGGAAAAACGTGTAAGTTGCAGGAAATTAACTGAAAGCTTGTAAATGACGAGTAAAGATAAATGGCAGTAAATTAAAGGAAAGAGACAAGTATTTAAATGAGTGAAGAGTAAAAGAAAGCGTTTAAAAGTGCAGAAAGTTAAAATAAAGCAATTAAAAGGCATGAAAGTAATGCTGAAAGTAAAGAAATTAAATGACCGGTACTATATTGTAAATTGAACTGGAAATAAAAGGATGGAGGGAGTACTTGAGTACAATCCTTTAATCTGCTGTGTGATCGAGATATGTAGGATATAGCATCAAGCAACCTCCTCTATTACATCAGAATTGATAGTATTTATAAGCATACAAAATAACTGCCTAAAGAAACTTCCTATCTTAAAATTTGACACCTGTATGGCAGTTTTGCTATGTTTCAAACTCTCTGACAAGTAAACTTCTCTAACTGCTCACTCCTTCGAGTGGTTTTATGTCCACTTGTCGTCCACAGTTTGGTTATTTGACAACTTATCTTGCTGATGCTGTCAACCCTGGAAACTTAGCCATTTCTATACTTTGTTTGTCTGACAATTCTTATTACAAACTTTGTCGAAAGTTGGGTTGTTCTATTCCTCCATCGATCAATTTGGATATATTTGTCGAATATCTGACATACTTTCCTTTCTTGACGGCTTTATCTGTCTGACATACTAATTTATGTCAACTTTTTCAACCTGTCAACTTTGCTGAATTTGATTGTGGTTATCTTCAATTTTTCCGTCATCTTGTCGGATCTGTTTCCGTCAAGAATTTTAAATTCCTATTAACACTCACATACTCCATTATGAATATTCATAACAGGCAAACTGAAACAAATTTTTTTTGTGATAGATAATTCAAACCAGAAAAATGAAAAATGTCCAAAACACATATGCCACAAGTCAAATTTTACAACTCAAGTGATCTTCAAATTGATTTTATATTGTACTTGATTTAATTATCTACCAGCTACGGTTCATAGAAAAAAATACTGGTTAAAATATTTTCAGCTGCGTGTATATATTGATGCAAAAAAATTTAAGAGACAAGCCCTCTCTAATAACTATGACAAAAGACAAGTAAATTAATAATATGTTCTAGGTATATATAGACACACTTTAGTTTTGGACAGAAAAACTCAAAATTTCTGTATATAATTTTTTTTTATGTAAGGGCATATATATTACAAATTTTTTTTACCAATATTAAATTCAAAGTTAAAGTTTAATAAAGACAGAGAATAGTGAGGTCTAATTTAATGGAAAAAAAGTGTGGTTAATTAGCCTCATTTTTGTGTCAAAAAAATAAGTAGCCTCATTTTAATTTTAATAATTTAATATTAAATATTATTTTTCAATAAAACTCATGTACCAATATTTAATAATTAAAAATAAAATGGTAAAACATACCATGCTTGAATAAGTAAAACTAAAATAAAATTAAAGTTTGAATCATATTTCATGAAAAAATACACTAAATTTTAATAAAAATATAATATTATAAATAAAATAAAATAAATTATTATATAAATACTCATATTTAAAATCAACTCATATATATTAAATTATATTTCTTACTCTTGAACTCGAGATATTATCAATCTCGAGTTTAATTTATATACACCGTCAGTGTAAAGATTTTTATACTAACAACCAATCAAAAATATGAAATTAGTGGCTTTTAAGGTGGTTATTGGTTAGGATAAGATCAATCAAATATTTTTAATGGTGTATCAATTTGTGATTAACTGGCAATATAAAAAAACTTTACACTGTTAATGTATATCAATTAAGGAACAAGATCCTCTCCAGTAACTGGAGAGGTCCAGTATGAGAGAGAAAGACTCATACAATAAAATAATAATATTTATATGTATGAGTCTTTCTCTCTCATACTGGACCTCTCCGGTTACTGGAGAGGATCCTCATCCATCAATTAAATCCTTCTCAACAATCTTTGCTGCTGAATACGTCACGTGTCAATTTTTTTAAAATGTAATTCCAAACCGATCAATACTTATTTTTTCCATTTAGTTTCTTTTATTTTCATAAAAAATATTGTTAATCACTAAAATTAAGATAATCACTATATAATGTCTCTCAATTAGCTAATATAATCACCAAATTCAGTTACTTAATTTTTCCATTTAATTATTTTTTTATTATGACAAATATTTTTAATTACTAATACTAATTTTAGGATTGTGTATTAATTATTTAATACTAATTTCTTAATTTTTTTCACTACTAGTTTTTTACTGATTATCTATTAATATATGAGGAGGTTAATTGTCAAATTTATTTTAAATTATTTCAAATACTAATGATACTTATTTACCCACTTTAATAAGATAAATATTTTATTTAATATATTTTTTAAACTCTACATGAATCAGTTATGTATATATATCATTAAAAATTAATATTTTTTCGTGTATATTTATTCTTTTATTTTATATTTTAATATTTATTCTAAATTTAAAAATACCCCTACAATATACACAATACTTACTAATAAAAAAATCCAAGCAGAGGCGATGCATTAAGATGGTGCATATGAAAATAAAATTTATAATATCTATTAATTCTACCTTTGCTTTTTATTTACTTAAAAAATATTAATATTTTTTTATTCTACCTTTTCATTTTTTATTTAATTGATAAATATTAATCTTGTTTTATATTTAAAAATTGTTGCTTTTATTTTCAAAAATTCAAAGGTATAAATTGCTAAAAGAGTGAGAATATGTCAACTTTTAATAAAAACACTTTATATTTACGGAAATCAAGAAGTAAATATATACATATATAATCTTTAAATAATCATAATTTGGTTTTCTAGATTATCCTCCTACCCGATAGATGAGAGACTAATCTACTATATTCTGTTTGCTAGAGTTTCCAATTAAAAATACAAATGAATCACTCGCCATTTATGTCTCTGTGAGTGTGTCTATATATATAGGCGAACATAGATCTGCAGTGGCATGTCTCGTGAATTTAATGATAGCCCAACACTCAGCAACAGCCTCTGCATTCAGCAGCAGCCAGCCAGCCAGCACCGTAGTCCTCCACAGCAGACGAAAAGGAAAAGAAAAGAAGAACCCCGTCAAATGAATGAAATCGAGGTCTTTTCTTCCTCTTGCTGCTTTTTACCGTCATCGTTACTGCGTAAAGGAGCCGCAGCAACAAGGTACGTACCACTATACTGCTTTGTCTTTTTTACCTCTCTGCCGTGCTTTTTTCCTTTTCCTTCTGGAAGCAGCGCAGTGCACTGCTTTCTTCTTTCTTACACCAATTAATTACATTATCCACTAATTAAGATTGGAAGGATCCATCTGTACGTAGCTGCCAGTTGCGTTAATCATTACCACCCTCACCTTAAAAATTTCATTTGGGTACGTACGTGCTCATCTTATCCGCCATCAAACAATCATTCTCAATACTGTAAGATCCTCCCCTTAATTTTCTTAATTATTATATAAAAAAATGTTTTACATTTTTATTTTCTCATATAGAATGTATTTACTTTTTTATTTAATGTTTTCTTTATTTAATACTAAAAAGATTAGTAGGGGAATTTTTTAAGATAAGAAAAAAAAAACTTGGATTATTCATACAACAAAAATCGACCCTTATATATAGTTATATACAAAGTTGTTTTTTTTTTTAATAAGCAAATTATATATTAATAAAGAATGCAAATGATACTCTAACCAATTACAAGGTAACCAACCCGTCTATGTAGAATTGTTACTGTCCCTAAAAAGAAACTAACCAGCATCAAATATCATAAGATCACAAAAAATAAGCAGCACACCATATACCACCTTCAAAAATCCCAACTTAAAATAACAATTCAGAAAAACAAAACCAACCCCATTGAAACAAAACAAACCCCCCATTATCACCGAACTCATAGACCCAAAACAGCCAGAGTAGGCATAAGCAGAAACACAAAGCGACACATCATATTGTTAAGGTTGCTCTGAAAAAGTCTTCATCCAAAAGTATCATCACCCTTTTTTTTTTTTTTTTGATAAACAAAAATATATTATAGAGAGTACAAGGGTACTCTAAACCCATATACATAGATCTAAAGTTTAATTACATTCCAATATGTCTGCCCACTACTAGCCCAAAGTGCATCAGAGACAACTCAAATAGAGTCAAGGAAGCCCAATTTTCAGAAGATATGATAAAAGAACCATAGCCAAGTAGAAAAACTAAGCCTAACCAAGATGATGAACGCCCCATTAGCTGCACAAATACCCTGCAAAACTGATGCAGCACACCGGGTTAAGACACCAGTCATTGAAAGAAAAACTACCCCTCTTTGTCGATGTTTTATACCAGCTCCATCACCCTTTGTTCTTCCATTTTCCAAATATCCTACCTGTACATCCTCTCATAATGTCTCCTTTCTGTTATGCTACCACGAGATTATAGAACACCACCCAAAGATAAGCCCAATCTGATTAATACCAAGACCACAGATTTGTCAAGACAACTGATTTGTCAAGATAGATTATGATAATTATACCAAAATAGCCCCTGCACTTACAGCCCAGAACATTAGAAAAATTACAACCAAATTCCAAGAAGATGATCTATATATCACAATTACAAACATGAACATAAGAGATGTTTTAGCCAAAGAGAATGCCAAAATAAACTCCTGCGCTTAATTACAGCCCTACGCATTAGGTAAATTAGAACCAAATTCCAATAGGATAATCTAAATATCACAATTACACACATAAAAGTAAGAGAGATTTAAGTCGAAAACAATATTTTCCAACAACAATACTCTGATAAGGATACAGTAAATACTTGAAGAATCTAACAATGCTTATTCCACATGTCTCAACTTTCTTTTTTCTTTTCTTTTTTTCTTTTCCCCATTTTTTTTTTCATTTTTCCTTTATTTCTCTTTTTTTTTCCCTTTTTTTTAATGTTTGCTTACTAGTACCAGAATTTCCAGAGAAATACGTTCCTCTCCTATCCCTTATAACATTACATACACCCAAAGAGCAACATCATACATGATCCATAAGATTCCACTTTTCCATCTTGACACACCATTCCCCGATTACCCTATATACAACATATTTACTTCATCTTAGTATTTAATCCTGACTCCATCCCTGCTGACTGGTTAACAGTCTTCATAAAATAATTCAATAGTTAAATTCAATTATCTTTAACTTAGATAACATGTCCTTTATTAATTGCAAGCTTGGTCCTACAGACAGAAGTAAAAAAAATTGACAAAAGAATTCTTATTATAAAGAGGATTGTTCCTGCCGATCTTGTTCGGGTAGAAACAATGAGCTCCGGCTCGACGGAGCGGTGGGGGGTTTTGTGGATTGAGCCTGACGGAGTGAGATCTCAGCTCCTACGTATCCTGGTAGGAAATCAAGGCCTACGTAGTTCTAGGGTTGTTGATAATGGTGGGTCTCGTAGAGAACGTGGTGTTCCGGCGGTGGAACTAGGGTTATGGGTAGTTCACGGAGATTAGGGTTTTGCTAGGGTTTTTGCCTGGAAGGTACCTCTTTTCTCAGTGGGTGACTTGCCATTTATATACACATGTTGGGGCCTTGTCCGTACGTCACGTGGTCCCTTCTCGGTCCGTTAGCGTGGTGAATTGAGGAAGATCTCCAATGTCATCACGACGCGTGTCCTTCTAGCAGCTGTCCGTCCTTATTGCCAGCTAGCCCTAAACGAGGTGTGCTATCCTAAGGGTATTTCAGTACGTCTAGCGGGTAAGGTGCGATGGTCGCTTGAGATACCTGGCATTCTACGAGTGGTCCGACCGAGTACTGAGTACTTCATCTCGCTGTATATCCGAGTAGATTGCTTAGGTACTCAGGTAGAATTGTTAAGGTCTCGGTCCGAGTAAGCCGAGTGTGTTCTCGGGAAGTTTTCTAGGTCCCGGCTGCGGACTGGGTACTTGGCCGAGTACTAGGTAAGTACTCTTGACCGAGTACTGGGTAAGTTGTAACATCCCTGGCTGCTCTATGGATTGACGACTGTCCCCACAGACCAACGCGGATCTTTTCAGCATGCTTTGTCCTCACTCACAAGCTTCCTGGGAAAACTTCTCAGGAGGTCACCCATCTCAGAATTGCTCCAAGTCAAACACGCTTAACTGTGGAGTTCTTAAGTGATAGGCCCCCGAAAAGAAGATGTATCTTGTTGATATGGGTAATACCAATCAATTCATATAAGACATCCTCAACTGTATAGTCCAATACCTACAGTCTCAGGATCCCTCTCATTCGGGTGTGTTATCAGTTCATTCATGTGTCCCTCCGCCTAGAAGCCTGCCAGGAGCCGCTACTTGTCCGTGCTTTCTTGCACCGGCGACCACTCCCCGTCCTCGTCGGCACCCGGGTGTTACATGCCCACCAGCTTCCGCTTGGTTCGTCCCCGAACCACACCGTACTGGGAGAGGTGCCGCTCTGATACCATTTGTAACATCCCTGGCTGCTCTATGGATTGACGACTGTCCCCACAGACCAACACGGGTCTTTTCAGCGTGCTTTGTCCTCACTCACACGCTTCCTGGGAAAACTTCCCAGGAGGTCACCCATCCTAGAATTGCTCCAAGTCAAGCACGCTTAACTGTGGAGTTCTTAAGTGATAGGCTCCCGAAAAGAAGATGCATCTTGTTGATATGGGTAGTACCAATCAATTCATATAAGACATCCTCACCTGTATAGTCCCATACCTACAGTCTCATGATCCCTCTCATTCGGATGTGTTATCGGTTCATTCATGTGTCCCTCCGCCTAGAAGCCTGCCAGGAGCCACTACTTGTCCGTGCCTTCTTGCACCGGCGACCACTCCCCGTCCTCGTCGGCACCCGGGTGTTACATAAGTACTCGAGAAGCTTGGCTGAGTAATGGCTGGGTAAGTACTCTTGGCCGAGTACTGGGTAAGTACTCGAGAAGCTTGGCCGACCACTTGGCAAGTACTCGAGAAGACTCAGTAGGTAGTGTTCTCGTTTGGGGAGTGGGTAGAGTCAGCCAGGACTCGGAGCCGAGTAAGTAGAGTACCCGGTCAAGGAGTTCTCATTCTCGAACAAGTGCATTCCTTCTCATTCTGGTCGAGTAAGTGGGTTACTCTGTCCCTGGTATCCATTAAGTCGGGCCTTAACCCTCATGCCTGGCTTGTGCTCGAACTAGACCTTGGTCAATGTTGGGTCGTTGTCCCGGGTTGTACGGGTCACTTGTTTAACCCGATAGTAAAATGGGTCGGGTACAAACCCGTGGTGAGAACAAGGATATAAGGAGTACCCAATCAATAAACATTACAAAAATAAATAAGAACAAAAATAAATTTATTTTGTATATGGAGTTCAGTCAATTTTTTTTTTCTTGAATTGAGAAGGAACATAAGAGAATAAAAGAGAGAATATAAGTAAATCATTATGTTTGGAATTTAAGTTTGAATGAAATAAGTCGACATTAAGAAGGAATGAAAAGGAGTGAAAGAGAGAGAATAATGTACATGTAGATGGATTAATAAACCTAGTGCCTCAAGGCTCAAGATGTATTGTCAACTTCACTTATATGATTTCTCACAATTAGTCCATGAAAGGAAAGGTCACTTCCTGATGCTCTGCGCTGTCCCCTAATGATAAATAATAGCAAAGCTCGATCTAACGAATAATAGCAAGTAAATTTGATGCAGCATGCGTGTGTACTAAAGTTAAAAGGAAGGTTGTTAAATGTATTCACGAGGCGTTGTACTCCAAATAGACAAGCTCTCGTGCAATAGGAACAATGGGAACGACAAGTTACTGTAGCAACATTAATTTATTTTAAATTATTTTTTGGTTCAACTGTGTGTTATCTTTACATGCAATCAAGATATGTTAAGTCATTAATTTGGATAGAACTATTGTTAGATAATGGGGTCTGACCTGTAACAAAGAAGAAGAAAACAAAGGTAATGTGCAATCTTCAAGGCGTGTAGGAACACTAGGCTTTAGGTTCGATTCGCCCATACCAATCTCTCCTCGTAGATTGGATATAACAGGTGTAACTGGTGAATCCCCTTCATGATTCAATGGAGTAACCTTGGTTTGGTTTGCACACCCTAAACCAAGCGTATCGTCAATGACAGTTTACAGAACAACAGTCTTCTTAACTCTCTCTGCGCACAAGGGAGAAAAGAAGGTAATTCGGAGTGAAGATGGCTTGGGAAATTCTGAGATTTTCATAAGTCTCTTCTGCATGCAGATGATTCTATTTATAGACCAACTCATGCCATTTGGTGAAAGAAAGCAACTCTCCAAGTGTCTAACCAACAGTCAAATATAACAGTTAAATACCATTAACGATCAATGGATGACACAATATAGCCATTGGCTTAGTGGCTAGCAGGTGTGTCCATCTACCTTGCGTTTTCGAGTTCGAATCCTCACGAGACACTTTTTCCAATTTAAATGTTATAAATTAAAACTGTCAAAAGTTAATAGTTCAAAATGGCATCAGGTGAGTATCAAACACGTGACGGAATGGATATCCAACCAAGGACTTACCACAAAAAACCGTTGCATCCATGTATGCAAGGTAGCAGCTGTTAATTTTATTTAACCATTAATGTCAAGCAATATTTCAAACATTTATTTTGGAAATATCTCACAATCCCCCACCATTTTCAAAATAAATCCGAATCTCATTATTCCGAAAATCGCATGTTTTCAGAGAAAGGTATCTTGGGGATTTGAACCTTTGCTTAGTAAGTCATGGGTTTCACTCATCCCCGAATAAAATGGTAGACAAGCTTTAAAGCAAATATTCATTAGAGCAAGCGTGCACGACTTGCACATGAAATCTCGGTACCATTGAACGATGTGGTAGTATAACACATTTGGTAAGGCGTTGTGTCGTGTATCCTTTTCATGAGAGCTTACAGAGTCAAGCCCAACTCTAAGAAGCGGCCCCACTTCACTCTCATATAGGTGGACTTTACCAAAAGCACCCCCATAAGTTGGGCACCTCAGCACACATATGCTATAGGTCCATTAAGAGCAAAAGCTCACCCTTTTCCTTTTGTCCTTATGGTATCCAAGTACTTTTAACCCTTGGGATGTATCTATTCGTCAAGTACTTGCAATCACTCTCATAGTGTACTTTGGCCATATTGAACTCAAGACTTGATGGTACTCAAGTGTGAGTTGGGTTTCCACCATTGGTGATCATGTAGATATGGGCTTGAGTCTCATCCCTAATGATGTTTTCAACACCATATCCCTTGTCAGTCCTTTCATCAAAGGATCTGCAAGATTCCTCTCTGTTTTCACAAAGACTATGGATATTACTCCATTTGTAATCAAATCTTTTACATAGCTATGTCTTAGCCCAATATGCCTGGACTTTCCATTATAAACCTGGCTATATGCCTTTGATAGTGTTGATTGACTATCACAATGTATGGATATTGGTGCTATTGGCTTTGGCCGAATTGGTATCTCATACATCAAATTTTTAAGTCATTCAGCTTCTTTGCTTCCTGCTGCCAATGCTATGAATTCTGTAGCCATGGTGGAGTCAACAATGCAAGTTTGTTTCTTGGATCCCCAATAAATAGCACCCCCACCAAGTGTGAAGACCCAACCACTTGTTGAAGCATGATCTTCTGTATAAGTCACCCAACTGGCATCTGTATAACCTTCTAATACTAAAGGATACCCATTATAGTTCAAACTATAATCCATTGTCCCCTTCAAGTATTTCAATACTCTTCGGACAGCATGACAATGGTCTTTGTTTGGATTACTTGTATACCTACTTAGTCTCCCTACAGCATATGCAATGTCTGGTCTAGTACATGTTATGGCATACATTAAGTATCCAATTACTTTTGAGTATTCAAGTTGTGCTACTGGACAACTTTTATTTGGTACTAAATTAGTGTTATGATCAAAAGGAGTAACAACAGATTGACAATCAAATTCATTAATTAAATTTCTTTAACACATTTTCTATACAGTGAGATTGGGACAAACCTATGTTCTCACCATCTCTTATTATTCTAATCCCTAGTATCACATCGGCTTTCCCTAAGTCTTTCATATCAAAACTACTAGAGAGGAAACTCTTAGTTTTTTCCACCTCATCTAGATCAGTACCAAATATTAACATATCATCAACATATAAACAAATCATAACACCTTTTCCATTATGGAATTTACTATAAATACACTTGTCAGATTCATTTATTTTATATCCATTAGCTAGCATAACTTGATCAAACTTTTGATGCCATTATTTAGGAGCTTGTTTTAGTCCAAACAAGGACTTATTCAATTTACACACCTTCTTTTCTTGACCATTAACCACAAACCCTTTAGGTTGTGACATATACACCTCTTCATCTAATTCCCCATTAAGAAATGTTGTTTTCACATCCATTTGATGAACGACAAACTTATAGATGGATGCAAGTGCCAATAACACTCTAATTGAGGCAATTCTTGCCACAGGTGCATATGTATCAAAATAGTCAATGCCCTCCTTTTGTGTAAATCCCTTAGCAACTAGTCTTGCCTTAAACTTATCTATGGTTCAATCTACCTTCATTTTCCTTTTGAAAATCCATTTACAACCTATAGGTTTGGAACCAGGTGGGAGGTCTACTAATTTCCACGTTTTATTCCCCTTTATTGAGTCTATTTCCTCTTGTATAGCTTCCTTCCAGAGAGCGGCATCTTGAGACTTTATTGCCTCTTCAAATGTTTCTGGATCACTTTCTGTATTATAACATATTGGTCCATAACTATCTATGGACTCTCTTGTTCCTTCAACAAGGAACATGAAAAATTCTGGTCCATAAGTTTTATCTTTCCTAGCTCTCTGACTTCTTCTAAGTTCTGAACTCTCTAAAGTATTATTATTAAATACATTGGTTTCTAGATTATGTGCATTACTATGAACATTATTTTTGTGACTTGGAATTGAGTTAAACCTATCTTCTTGAAAGATAGCATCCCTAGACTCAATTACTGTATTTACAGGATATGAGTCATTAGATTCTATAACCATGAATCTATATGCTTTGTTATTTTTAGCATAGCCCAGGAACACACATTCAATTCCCCTTTGACCTAATTTCTTTCTTTTTAGTTCAGGAACTTTTACTATTACCCTACAACCCCAAACTTTGAAATAGTCAAGGTTGGGCTTTCTATTTTTCCAAAGTTCATATGGGGTTATTTTGTTCCTTTTGTTTGGAACTCTATTCAAGATATAACAAGCCGTCAACAAGACCTCTCCCCAATAACCCTTTGCTAGACCAGAATATGATAATATTGCATTTATCATTTCTTCTAATACCCTATTTTTCCTTTCAGTTATGCCGTTTTGTTGTGGGGAATAAGGTGCGGTTGTTTGGTGAATTATTCCAGTAGACTCAAAGTAACTAGGGTTATAAAACTCTCCTCCTCTATCATTCCTAAAACATTTAATAAATGTTTCATGTTGAAGTTCTACTTCTGTTTTAAATATCTTAAATTTATCTAACACTTCATCCTTTGAATGCATTAAATATACATAGCAATATCTAGTACAATCATCTATGAATGCCACAAAATATTTTTTACCACCTATAGTGGGCCAACCATGTAAATCACATACATCAGAATGAATTAAATCTAGCACTTTAGAACTTCTTTTAACTCTAGGAAAAAGAAATCTAGTTATCTTAGTTAGCATACAAGTTGTACATGCATCAGAAATTCTACTTGTTTTAGAAATTAAACATGAATTCATCATTTCATCGATTTTCCTAAAATTAACATGTCCTAAACGAGAATGTCATAAATTACAAGACTCGACAACATAAGCATAAATAAATCCATTATCATTAATAATATTGAGTTTGAACATATTCTCACAAAGGTATCCCTTTCCTACAAACATTCCTCCCTTAGAGAGAATCAACTTACACATTTGAACCCGTACTTATTAAGTAACGGTACAGAAATTAAATTCTTCCTAACATCTGGTACATAATAAACATCCGTAAGAGTGACTACTTTTCCCGAAGTGAATTCTAGTTCCACCGTCCCTTTGCCTTTAACTTGGACAGTTGATGCATTTCCCATATATAGAACGGTTCCATCTTCTTCATTAATTGTCTTGAAGAGATTCTTGTTCTTACACACAAGACGAGTTGCACTGGAGTCAATCCAACATCTTCCATCATGTTGATTTCGGAAATGACCGCAACAAGATTGTCCTTTGTTGCACTAGATTCCTTCTCTTTTTCCTTTTTCAGGAGACGACAATTCCTCTTGAAATGTCCCGGTTTTCCACAATAGAAACAACCATTTTTATTTTCTTTTTCTTTTTCTTGTAGTCATTCTCATTGTTGTTTTCATGAGATTTTCCAAAATCTCGATTCCTCTTTTTAGAGGACTTACTAGATTTCCCTTCCTCTACTACATGCACCTTCTCATGAATAGAATGTTCTTTAGTATCATCGTGTTTACGATACTCTTCTTCTAAACGAAGGTGATTACCCAATTGTTCAAGAGAAATGTCATCTTTCCGATGTTTAAGACTTTTTTTAAAGTCTTTCCATTAAGGAGGAAGTTTGTCAATGATTAAGGAGACAATGATGGTTTCATCCATGTGCATATTATGTTGTTTGTAGTTATTGAGAATACGTTCAATTTCATGCATTTGTTCCATGATAGGCATACCATCAACCATTTTATAATTATTAAAACGACTAATAAGAAATTTCTTACTTGTTGCATCCTTCATCATGTATCTTGCCTCAAGTTTCTCTCATAGTTCTTTGGAGGATCCCGCATTTTGATACACATCGAACAATGAGTCGGTCATGCCATTCAAAATATGCCCCATGCAAATATAGTCATCATTAACCCACTTGTTCCTCTCACGAGTCTCATTGATGGTCTCATCTTCTCTTTCCTCTGGTCTTGGTGTGTTCAACACATATGCCACCTTCAATGTTGTAAGAAGGAAGTGCCTCTTCTTTTGCCAATGATGAAAGTTTCCACCTTCGAACCTCTCAAGTTTCATAAAGTCAGAAGTCATCTCCTTCAACGTTGCAGCCATTGTTACAGAAAATTGAACCTAAAGATTGTTAGGTAATGGGGTCTGGCCTGCAACAAAGAAGAAGAAAACAAAGGTAATGCGCAATCTCCAAGGCGTGTAGGAACACTAGGCTTTAGGTTCGATTCGCCCCCACCAATCTCTCCTCGTAGATTGGATGCAACAGATGTAACTGGCAAATCCCCTTCAGGATACAATGGAGTAACCTTGGTTTGGTTTGCACACCCTAAACCAAGCGTATTGTCAATGGCACTTTACAGAACAATAGTCTTCTTAACTCTCTCTGCGCACAAGGGAGAAAAGAAGGTGATTTGGAGTGAAGATGACTTGGGAAATTCTGAGATTTTCATATGTCTCTTCTGCATGCAGATGGTTCTATTTATAGACCAACTCATGCCACTTGGTGAAAGAAAACAACTCTCCAAGTGTTTAACCAACAGTCAAATATAACAGTTAAATACCATTAACGATCAATGAATGACACAATATAGCCATTGGCTTAGTGGCTAGCAGGTGTGTCCATCTACCTTGTGTTTTCGAGTTCGTCGCCTCACGAGACACTTTTTCCAATTTAAACGTTATAAATTAAAACTGTAAAAAATTAATAGTTCAAAATGGCATCAGGTGAGTATCAAACCCGCGACAGAATGGATATCCAACCAAGGACTTACCACTGAACCGTTGCATCCATGTATGCAAGGTAGCAGCCGTTAATTTTATTTAACCATTAATGTCAAGCAATATTTCAAACATTTATTTTGGAAATATCTCACAAGTATTTGGAAGGAAAAGGAGATTAGGTTTTATTTTGAAAAAATTATTTCCTTTATTTAAGAACCCTATCATGTTAAATCTGTGTGAAAATTCGGGGGAATCTAATAACTCCACATCTTGATTCAAAAATTAAAACAATTAGGTTAGGAGTCTTCTCATTTATATATATTCTCTTTATTTGACTCAACATGAGGCTTCAACTCTCACAATGAAATTCCAATAATTCTACAATTCTTTTTTATTTTCATAAATACTTTTATATATTTCTCCTGATCTAAAACTAAAAAAAGGTTATCAGCTTTTTTCTTGTCATTGAAATCCTTCCTCCAAACCTATTCTTAAACTAAACCATATATGTACACTCTTCTGGGAGTTTGAGTACTCAAGATTGTATTTACACATATGGTGATCATATGTTTCATTTCTACAAATCACGTACAGGTAAAACTAGGTTAAGTCGAGCTAAACTAACTTTGTCTTGATTAAATCCCTATTTTACATAAATGACTTATTTATATATCCTAATGCATATTTAAAAACTTTCGTTCTATGAAGGTTAACAAGTATAAGTCTAAACAATTTAGGTTTTAAATATATCTAGTTCATTCTCTCAAAATATATATATAGAGTTCCTTTAGTTGAATAAATCTTTGAAAAGTTTAGAGTATAAATGTATTTGATAAATATACTTTGCTATAGTAAGCTGAAAAAAGGTTAGATTATAATTCTCTCACATGACATTACCACCCTTAAAACCATGTTTGTTCTTTAATTAGAATTTAGAAGTTTAGACCTTGAAGGGAATTATAAAAATGAATAAATCTCAAGAGAAAAAAAAAACGAAAGTGAAAAGACAGGAAGTAACAAAATAGATAGAATCTGTACCAAAAACAACAAAATAGATAGAATGTTTAAGTTTTTCTTTTGTTTTGTTTTGTTTTGTTTTTTTGTATGCATGATAAAAAAATTTCAAATTGTAAATATTTAAATTTTTTTGATAAGTCAAACAATATATTGATCAGGATACCCAACCCGTATACAAGAACAATAACTCTCAAGTAAGAGATAAGATCAATGTAAGTAAAATACTTGAACAACACCACCCAGTATTGATATTACAACGTCCTAGTAACCGAAGAGAAAACACAAAAAACAGCATAATTAAGCGAGCTATAGTGGCAAACCAGATACCAGAACACAGCAACCAGAATTAATGTCAATAAAAAAACTTGACTCCTAGCAGAGAAGCCCCACCCCCCTGGTTGAAAACAAAACAAGAGCAGCAGCAAGCAATTTTGAAACCTCGAAAACTCTAAGCTAATAAGAACCAAACTTCCAACACAGTCCAGGCTTTAGTGAATGATATAAAAGTTAAGTACTCTTCTCTTACCTTTTTAAATATTCTAATTAAACATATATGTTTTATATTTATCTATCACTAATTAGTAATAGTAAATAAACCCCAAAGGACTGATCCAGTGAAACATGATATGAAAACTCGTATCTAATAGGTTGTAGGTTTGAGTCCCCACTAGTCTTCTTAAGGTGAGCAAAATGTAAATCCCTTTACAAGCGTTCATAAAGTCCGACGGTTTTCCTGCCATGGACTATAACACCATCCCCACCTTAAATTTTTTTCATTAAAAAAAAAAGTAATAGTAAATAGTAAAAATAAACTGCTGTGTGGATGAACGTATCTTAAATGTTTGAATTTCAAATTTTAGATTCATTACTTCAAGAATCAAGGAGAGTATTACATAATTAAACATAATTCTCAATTCGAAATTAAGTGAGCATGCTCAAAGACCAAAAGAAAACATGTTCTATTCGAAATGAATTGATTTTGGTGATTAGATGAATTTCGAACAAAAACCCCCGGAGCCATGGAAAACCCATCAAAAGAGCAATATGTTTTGGACCACATCCTCCGTCCTTCTTCCAATTATTGCCTGAGATTTCTGTGCACTGCACTGCATCTGCTATAGTAATTTGGAGTTACCTCTATTTACGGAGGAGTCATCAATATTTATTCTAATTAATGGTGATGGGGAAAGACTACTTGTTTGAATCTCTCCCCCATGAGAACCACGTTATGTATATATCTCATTACAAGGATTCTTCTTTATTCATATTACCTCATGTCCACGATATATAAGAAAAAAACATAAAACACACGGACCAGGAAAATACATTGAAATGATTTAATTATAATTAATACTAATATAAATTTCCAAAAACACTCATTCTAATTTTAATTAATATTCCGATGGCCTATACTTAATGACAGTAATATATATTGAAAGGGTAATATTGAAAATTAACATTTAATATGTAAGAAAATTGATACATATTTCTTATATTTTGAAAAAAAAAAAAGGGGATACATTTATTTCTTATATTATAGACCGGAGGTATTTGATATCAGACATATTTTAATATGTTTTGCAATGTGGACTATATTTGGATACAAGTTTTAAAAACAGTTCTCAAGTTAAAAAAAATTAGGGAATAAAATTAGAGATGAAAGTTAAAAATTTCATTTCTGTGTGAATGTAGGAAAGAAATACTACTTGCAATGAAATTCCTGAAAATATAATTTATATTTGAATAAAATTTTATGTGAACCAAACGTCATCTAAAAGTATAGGGAAAAAAACCAGTCCTACAATATTATGAGTTTTGTTAACCAATGTCTTGAGAACATTGGTTGAAGAATCAAAAAAGCAAGTTTGTATAGAAACTGATGTATTTATTATCTTAAAAAAGTGTTATATTTAGTTTTTCTACAAAAACTTGTTTTTTTTGGATTCCTTAACAAATGTTCTAGTAACACTTGTTATCAAAACTCATATTTAATTTATTATTTGATTAAGTTGCGGGACATAAATTATGAGTGTGCAGGTTCAAACCCCACGTGATTCACTTTATTCCTCATGTAATGTCTGCTATGAGTTTTTAAAAAATAAAAATAAAAAACTAGACATGCTATATATTATCCGTGTTCCTTTAAAAAGCTACTTATTCAAGCAGATGCATCAGCGACTAAACCAAAGATTCGTTTGTTATCTAGCGTATCATCCTTCCCCCACTTTTTTCCTGGAGATTGAAATAGATCCCATGCATACTCCAAATTCTTTCTGTCTGTCTTTTTTAGAAATTAAACAAAATAACTATTTTGACGTTTTTACTTTTTACTACCAATCCAACAATTTAAGCATTAGGTTTAATTAGTTTGTTTGTTTTTTCTTTTTTAATCTTTGACTATGGTATCCAATATACACAAGACTGCCCATATCCAATATTATCGTGACTAGAATCCCCAACTATTGCAGTAATTTCATCTGTTTCTTTACCGATCCCCTATTTCATTTTATTCTTTACCAATCCCTTTTTCAAACCTCATTTGGATGTATCCCGCGGTATAACCTTTGATAAATTGGTGAAAAATTGGTGGGAGGCAAGTAGCAAGAGTTACATTAATTAAGTTGTGCCATATAACTTAAGGTGTCCAATCCCTTTCTTGCCTTGGTAGGCCACACCTCTTAAATAAACATCACCCAACTTAAGCACCCCTTGCTTGTTATTTGTTATTGCATTGATTGTTTTCACCAGCAAGTTGGTTAAATTCTGATGAAGTTACCTTTGATAACTTCTAATTATAATAATTCCCCCCAAAAAAAATTTGTGATGTTATATATGTGTGTGATTTTGTCCAATTGTAACCAGTAATTTTTGATATCACACACATAACGTCATTCGATCAAGTTAACATTTTCAAATTTCGGTGAGGTCTCAAACGAAGCTATCTGTGCGTAACAATTGTGTGGATACCAAAGAAACAATTAAGCGGAGAGGAAATTTGCTCAAGTCAACAATATAACAAGAAAAGTCAACATTATTACAAAGCACTTGAACAAAGTTGTCTCAAGTTTAGAACAGATTATTGAATGTTCTACGCCAAAACTCAAAAGTAAGACAGAAAGAAAGTAAAACTAGGACCACCCACATAACTTGTCCACCATATCCAAAGTCTGATGCATGGAACAACTCTCTTCTTCGTTAAGGAAAGTCAATGCCCGAACCTAAGATCGATCCTTCCAAGATGCTGATGAGTTTCTGGTTCCTAACGAGTTCTTATAATGTATATTGAAAGGACGCTCCAAGGTGCGTTCATCCACTTGTTCCCCTTTGTTCTCACTGCATCATAGGAAAATATTACATTTCAGTCACTTCTTTTGCAAAGTTAACATGTTGAACGTACTAAGGGAAAAACAATATTCTTTCACTCAGTGTAGAGTAGTTGATTTGTTTACTATTTGATATTGAGTGTTGCCAGTACTACTCATCAGTGCGGTTTTGATCTTTTCAACAGTGACCTTAAGTAAACCGTTAACACTGGTCACTGAACCAAAAGATACTTTTTCAGTAGGGCTTTCCTCAACCAATATTTGAAATGCAATTGTCATAAGAGAACCTCCAGATCCAATCCCAATTATGGGTCCATCGTTTAGTCCAGGCCCATCAGGAAGAATAGCAAAACCCGATGGCAGCAGGGCAACATTATTTGGATTGCCCCCACTCAAGACCTTATTCATGGCTTCAACATCCATCGGGGCATAAATTACATAGGACCCCGTAGAATCAATGCAACTTTCTTGAAATATAACCATATTGTTTTGGGTAGCATTTGGAAGATCCTGCAGTTGACATTTAATTACCAAAAGACATGTTATATAAGTTAATTATATATATTAATGAGACATAATATACTCGTCAAGAAATATAATCTAGCTAGGATTTTGCTTACATGGACTCGTAATATAGACACACGGTTGCCAGGATCTGCACCATTTGGTATGTGTGCTATTTCAGAAACTGGTTGCTCGTTGGAGAGAACATCCCACTACAATTGAAGTCAACAAAATGTGTGTATCGTTTATTTCTATATATTAACTATTGTCCATGAGACATGCGAATTTATCAAAGTCAAAGCTGCTAATAGCTAATAATTACTTTCCACTATTTCTCAGAAAATTTTAGTAGAAATACAAAATTCCACATATGCTAGTTTACATAGATACCTGATTTCTCCGGCTTTCATTTCGAAGAAAATCAAAAACCCTTCTGGGAGGAACCGGGAGCCAGAGAGAAGTTGAAGCACAAAGAACTATGCCAGAAGGTCTTCCTGGATCATGCATGATCTTTCTGATCATGACCCTTATATTATCACAAGGTGGTCCTACAGATGTCCAACCATGTGCTGTAGAAGCACCAACATCTGTACAAAAGCTAATCATCATTCTCCCTGCAAGAGTCAACATAGCTTTCCTTCCCTCTGCACTGGTAATCCCTGTAAAATATGGATTGAAACTCACACTTAAACATCTATTTGACCAATTCAATTCATGATTATTGTGTGTTTTGTGAGAGAGGGAATTAAATTTGAAAGAAGAAAAAGAAGAAGAAAGATGAGATGTCATTTACTCGTGATATATATACCACAAGGGTCCCCTGGTGTTATAGTGGGGATCATTGTGCTAGCAAGACGATCCACTTGTCTCTCTAATGAAGCCACCCAACGTTTTGCTCCAAAGGCAAAGCCAGAATTAACCACTTGTTCATAAAGATTATGCAGCATTTTATCGTCTACTTCTACATGTTCAATCCATGTAACCTGAACAAAACAAATTAAATTTAGTTCAATTTCTGTTTTCTTGGAATGTAAAAAAAATGTGCATGGACCATACTACACCTTTGAAGAACCATTGGGCAGCTCTTGAATCAAACAACCAGAGGGGCGTCTTCGGCATCTTGGGGTTGCACCACGTCGCAGATGATCCATGGAAACATCAACCACAGCCCATGACCCATCTGGGTGCTGCTTACAGTACCTTACGAAGTAGTACTCGCGAGTAAGAACTAACGGTGTTGGGACCTGGAACTCAGCTGACATCTGAAAACAACAAATTTTTGTTACATGAAATTAATTTTCTCTTGTCTAATCAAATCTCACTAGAGGCATTGATAACAAACTTATATAATAGTAGGAAGAAAAAGGTAGAAAACTTTGCGTATATATATATATATACCACTTGCATGGCTCCGTCGTAGTTTCCTGTCACTCCAGTTGATAGGACTTCAAGTGTCGCGGCTCTTGAAACAATACCACAAAACATTTTTGACCACTGGTTCTGAAAATCATCACAATTAACAAAGTCATAAGAGATTCTAGAATGTGCTGTCTGAGTATGTGTTATGTAACAATAATACTCACAACATCCATGAGTATCTCAACAAGGTTAATATGATTGATGATAACCATCACGGAGTCCCTTGAAGCTTCAGGTTTATATCCCAAGAGTCTTGGACCAATTCCCCTAGGGAAAGTCCTAAAGTACTCCTCTTCATTAAGCTGAGGACCATGGTTGCAAGGGGTCCATAAAGGTGAATCTAGAGCCAACGTTTTCAGTTCCTTCATTGCTACAACAGCGAGCTCCACAATCATGGTTTTTTCAGAATCAGCAGCAAATGCGAGTGACCTAAGATGGGCACCAACACCTCTCCCTACCATGCCAGACCGTGTATGTACCTCCTCTCTTAATCGGGCATTCTCCATCCTCAAGTGCTGCTCGTCATAGGACATTTCACCAGAAGAAGCAGGGCCTCCACAGTTAGGGCATATAGCACTGGTTAGGGCCTCCTTATACTTTTCGACCTCTGCACGAAGCTTGTCATTCTCCGCCTTCAAAGAAGCTGTCTCATTGCGTTCTGACAGAGTCTGTATATACATTACCAAAATAAATAAATCTTACATAACATTGCAACTTGTATTTGATTTTACATATACTTCATTCCTTTTTATTAACAACAAATATGATAATAAAGATAGGTTGCTCCAATAATACTAGTTAGAGCGATAAACATACACATTTGGAGACCGGCCTATTTAGAGGATTATTACCTCCAACGGAGGTCGGCTGCGCTCCTACCTCGCAAACGAATTTATTTGTTTGCGGGTAATGAACGTGTGACCTCCATTTCACAAGACAACAACTTTACCATTACACTAAGATTCATTCATCCTGAGACGATAGTCGTCAAGGATTGTTTTTGTTTTTCAACCGGCATTTGCCAATTATATTTACAATCTAATGTAGAAAGTTATAGAGGCTTTCTGCTTATACCTTCATCTGGGTGCGCTTGTTTTGGAACCAAAACTTGATTTGCGAAGGGTCTAACCCAAGACTTTCGCCCAGCGCTTTCCTCTGGTTGTCATCTGGGTGAGGGCACTCCCTGAAGAAGCTGATCAAAGCAGAGTTCAAAAACATACACCAAGTAAGCAAACTAACCAAGCAAGCAAATATTTTATATATTTAGATATATATAAAATAAAAAAAAAAGTGCATTGGAACAGTGACCCCTACGTTTCCAACTCTTCTATTTGGTGCCGTTTGTGGCGTTTGTAGCCCTTCTTTTTGAAGTTAGGGTCTCGGTCGCCACCAAGAGGAGCTTCCATCACCACGTTGCCTGCCATGTTCTGATTATCATCATCTCTGTTCCTTCCCAAATCACCTCCTGAGCAATTCTCGTTTGGTGCCATATCAGCCATGTTTGGCTAGCTGTAATGTATTTCTGCAAATCCCAAAGTTTGATAAGCCACAATCTATTTTTCGGTCTCACAAAAATAACAGCAAGTCAAAAACACTCAACATCTGTGTAACAATCACTGTACCAACAAAATTATTTTATCTTTTTACAAAAGAATGTTGTCTTACAATTAGACGTTGGTTTAGCAAAGCTTTTATCACCAAAAGGCTTTTCTTTTACAAAGTAAAGAAGAAAATGTATCTGGTAAAAAATTATTAACTTAATCCATGATTAAAAAAAACCGTTAATTGGAGGAGGTTGCTACTTGCTAGCAACAACAACAATTGATGGGTCATGGGAGTAAAAATTATGATATAGGGGAAAGAATTTTTTTCCATATAATACTGTAGAATTAGCTTGAAAGAGCTTTCATCCTTTATATTATATATTTTAAAATGTTAATGTATTCTGTCCATTCAAACTTCTGTTCTAGTCTTGCAGCTTCAATCTCCGTACAATAATGTACATATCTGTTTTATCAGGAAACGGTAAAAATTAAAGAAAGGAAGAGCTCACCTGATTTTGATCAACCTAACTTGAAGATGAGTGGATGCACAAACCCTAAACTGATCAAAGTAAATAGTAAAGTTCTATTCACTCTTCTCTACCTTATGTCTATTGAGTTTTAGGATTTTAACTTGGCCCTGAATTTATACTGAGACTGTGCTTGTGGGGAGAGTTGGTCTGAAAATTTTCTGTGTCAGCGGCAAGACAATGAGCGAAGTAGAACTTGTAGGAGGGCAAAATTGTCTTTTCGTAGCCCTTAACAATAATAGTTAAATAATCTTACGTGCATTAAATTTCCTTCCTAAAAGAGGGAAGAAAAGTTAAAGAAATTCATAAAAGAGAAACAGAAAAGTTGACAAAGTGTGTGAAACGTTGACAAAAGAAGCGAAAATTAAGGTTAAATATAAACTAGCTACGGTTTCTTGTAACTAAGATTAAAGTTTGTGAAGTCATGCACCCAAGAAACCTTTGCCTTTTCTTTCTCTAGCTGAGTTGAAGTTACTGAAAACTTCATTAAATATATTTCAAAGCTGAAAAACCCCTTAGAAAAATAAAAATGCATAGAAAAGACCACTCGATGTTTGAAAAATGATGAACCTGAGAGATGATGATGGATGAAGCTTGTGGGTCACCGGAGAAATTAGGTTGTGTGCGGGAATTAGGGAACTGAGTTGACTGAGACTTGCACACTGTGTTATAATAATAGGGTTTAAGAGGAGGAACCAAGGGGTGGGGGGCAAATAGAGAAAGTAACGGAGATAAGGGAGTAAATAAAATTAAATGAATAAGGAGAGAAAGTTTGAAGATGGTGAGATAAGGGAGAAGAGAGAAGATCAAGTGTAGAGGATGTAGCAGTGTGGAGTTATTGCAGAACGTATTGAACGGGTGTAATAGCATTTATGGAGAGACCAATGGTATTAATGTTATATAGCATATATATAGAGAGAAAAGAAAGAAATCAAAAAAGAAAGTAAGGGTGAAAGAAAAAGAAAAAGATAAAAAGAGACTGTGTGTGGTTAAGTGAGATTAGGTCTTTAATGTGAGATTCAATGTAATATGAGAAAGTAAGTAGGTTGTGATGCCAATATATTTAATTAATTGAGGATAGATATACTCTCTTTTTTATGGCACGATAGATGCTTTGAGGTTTGCTGTGCAATGCATTTAGTGGTGTTTGGTTGCTGTTTCTACCTCCATCTGTTTTGTGTGCACATAAGAAAAAAATTACATTCAATTAATTAGTTGTAAGAATATTCCTTGGCCTTGCTTGATAGATTGTGATCTAGAAAAATGGTTGTGTTTAAAACAATATGTTATTTATTTTGAAATTACTGAAACTACATAACATAGTGTCCCATATATGTTTTCTGTTGAATTAACTTGTTTTGCCATCTTTTTCAATAGGATATATGCTGGTGGGCCTCTCAAGTCTCAACCCAATATTTATTATGTCGATCAGAAAATAATTAATAACTATTTATTATGTGTATTATGTTTATCAGAGGTATCTAAGGAGTATCAGAGAGCATTAAATAACTAAGTGAAAGAGATTTTTAAAAGTAGTCACTGGATTAAATAAATTTTAAAAGTGAAAGGAATTTTACCGACAAAAATGTGAAAGGAAAAAAATTCTTAAATAAATTTCTCATAAGACCAAAAATGCTAATTAAGTCAAAAAATTCTAAAACAATGACTTCAATATTTAAACTCTCCAATATTACAATAAGGTTCTACTTAGATCGTAATTCATCTTTACCGGGACAAACTATTGTTAAGTTTTTTAAGCTTTAATAACAAAGATGTTTTGTAATTTGTAGGAAGCATTAGGCTGATTGGTCGGAGTTTTCTTGGTTTACCCTCTTTGTTTATGGCTGGAAACTGTCTTAGAAAGGAATCATGTAATTCTTTGCTAGGTGCTGTTTTTATGTTTTATTTGTATATAGATTAGAGGACCTCTTATATTTTAATTTGATTTGATTTATAAAAAATAAGGGGTAAAAAAGTATATTCATATATATACTTATGCTTATTAAAAAAAAAGTCGCTTAATATTGTTGGTAGTGGCTACGGTCTCAAGAAGGGGGGGTGAATTGAGATATTGAAAATTTATTCAGTATTTAAAACAAAACAGAGTTTCTTTAGAGACAAATGGTTTTCACTCAATTTTAATTCTCAAGAATTAGGTTATGGAACGAGTAATAATGACAAGAAGAATTATAAGTGGTAACAACATAATTTAACACAGATTGCAGATTTAAAGATTCAAGTTTAAACAAGTATAAGGAGTTTAGGGATTAGAAGAACACGCAAACCGATTTATCATGGTTCGGCTACCTCCTCTGGTAAGCCAACGTTCAGTCCCACACCTTTGTGGATTTCTTCACTATAATCAGCAATTTACACAATTCCAATTACAGCAACACAAGAATACCCTCCTTGCTTAAAAAATCTCCAGAAAGCACACTAGTTTTCTTTACCCAAGGATCCCTTCTATCCTTGTTGAACCCTAAGAGATACCCTCTCTTAGTCACTCTAATTCACAAAAAGAATTGAGTATAAGCAAGACTCTAAAAGCCTGATAATACAACTTGAAGTTCTAACTATTACACTTTTCTCAACGATGAAGCACTTTGTTTCACAATCAATATGACTTGCGTTTTTGTATATGTTATACTTGTTATGTTTGAAAAGTGTTCCTCATCCCTCTTTATATAGAAAGACAGATTATAGCCGTTGGGATCATTTAAGACAGATTTGGATCTGATTTGAAAAATCTGCTTTCTTGATTTTCCAGATCTCAAAGTGTGATTCTGTTTGATCTTTGTGGAGATTGCTTCCTTCTTGAAATATAATTGTTTTCCTCTGAAAGGATAGCCAAGTCTCGAGTAAAAATCCGTGTTTAATTGAAGAGCAAAATATCGGGCCGCATCCATTTGCCACGTCAGCAGACGGGAGTTCTAGCTCAAGGTTATTGGACGGGCTCTGAATGGTAGACGAGCTTTATATGCTATGTAAGTGGACGGAGCTTCTCATTAGTAGACGAGCGTGCTAACACAAGGCAATTGGAAGGGCTCCAATTTTTCATCAGTGGACGCGAACTGCTATTACTTTTAGTGGACGAGCTCTCATTTTACATTAGTGGACGCGGGCTCCATTTTCATCAGTGGGCGCGAGCTCCTTTTTCATTAGTGGACGCGAGCTCCTTATTTACATCAGTGGACGCGCGCTTGTTTCATTAGTGGACACGCGCTTCTGTTTCATCAGTGGACGCGAGCTCCTTTTTCATTAGTGGACGCGTGCTTGTTTCATTAGTGGACGCGCGCTCTTTCTTTTATATCAGTGGACACGCGCTTCTGTTATTTCCAGTGGACGTTCTTCTGTGTCACGTCAACAGACGAGATCTTCTATTTCTTTGTGGACGCGCTTCTATGCCACGTCAGCAGACGAGATCTTCTTTTTCTTCCAGTGGATGTGCTTCCTTTGTTTTTCGAGTGGACGTCGGCTTTTTAATTGTTCCCTTAGTGGACGCGCTTTCTTTGTTCTTCCAGTGGACGTCAGCTTTTTAATTGTTCCTTTGGTGGACGAGCTTTCTTTGTTCTTCCAGTGGACGTCAGCTTTTTAATTGTTCCTTGGACTTCAGCTCTTTACTTTGTTGGACGTCATTCTTTTTGATTGTTCCTTTAGTGGACGAGTGATCTTGCATGCAACTTAACACGTAATGAGTACGTAGTCAGAATTAAAAATCTTATGCAAAATACACTTTGTTTGTCATATATCAAAACATGAATGAGGGCTTAGTCTTACAAACTCCTCCTTTTTTATTATGACAAACCTTACCATACTTAACCTTAGTTATTAAGAAATTAGAGTGCAGCTATTCAGTAAGCATGGTTCTTGAGTTATTTTCGTCCTCCCCCTGTGACATTGATATCTTCCAAAAGATCAAGTGTTATCATATCATTATCAAAAAAATCATCTTGCATTCTTTTCAAAGCAGTTCATAATCAGGTATCAAAAAAAATTTGTATATCAGAAAATGTATGGTTCATTTTTATGGTTCATTTTTATGGTTCATATTCCTCCCCCTTTGTGGTTCATATTTCTCCCCCTTTGTTAGAGAAATAAAAATTAGTATATCAGAGAATGCATGATTCATCTTTCTAGTTCATCTCAGATGTATGGTTCATGTTTCAGATGTATGGTTCATTTTTCTCCAATGTATGGTTCATGTTTCTCCCCCTTTGTCATTATAAAAAAAAAAAACTATTGAGAATATTGAAATCAAACTTAAAAACAGTCTTGCATTCATTGATAATAAATCATTTTTGAACTTATGCAATACATTAAAAATACCAAACAAAATTACAGATACCTAAGGACGCTTAGCATCTTGCCTATGTCCTTTATAATTTTCAGCAATTTGTGCTGCCTTGCGTGCCATCTGTTATCAATTATTTTGAGGATCAATTATGCCAAGTTCCCTTCTTATAAAGAAGAAACTTTCCTTATTAAGTTGTTTGGTGAATATATCATCTAATTGCTTAGATGTATCTATATGTTCAATCACAACATCACCACTTTGAATATGATCCCTGATAAAATGATGTCTAATTTCAATATGTTTGGTTCTTGAGTGCATAATTGGGTTCTTTGTTAGATTAATTGCACTAGTGTTATCACATTTTATTGGTATATGATCTAGATAAACACCATAGTCAATTAATTGTTGTTTCATCCATAGGATTTGAGCACAACAACTCCCAGCTGCAACATATTCTGCTTCAGCTGTGGATAAGGCCACACTAGTTTGCTTTTTACTAAACTAGGACACTAGGGAATTTCCTAATAAATGGCATGTTCCACTTGTGATCTTCCTATCTAACTTGCATCCAGCAAAGTCAGAGTCGGAATATCCTATTAATGTGCAAGTGGATCCCTTGGGATACCACAGCCCCATTTCTTTTGTTCCTAAGAGGTACTTCATGATTCTTTTAACTGCAGTAAGATGTGATTCTTTAGGATTAGCTTGATACCTTGCACTCATACACACACTGAACATTATATCTGGTCTACTAGCAGTGAGATAAAGTAAGGATCCGGTAATACCTCTATACTTGGATACATCTATAGATTTACCATGTTCATCTTTGTCCAAGTAGTAGGCTGGACTCATTGGTGTTGCCATTTCCTTTGCGCTTTCGATTCCAAACTTCTTTAGTAGTTCCTTGCAATACTTTGTTTGGCTTATGAAGGTTCCATCTTGGCATTGTTTAATTTGAAGTCCAAGAAAGAAGGTAAGTTCTCCCATCATGGACATTTCAAATTCACTTTGCATTAGTTCACCAAATTCCTTGCATAAAGACTCATTAGTAGCACCAAAAATAATGTCATCAACATATATTTGAACAAGTAAAATATTGTGTGCTTTTGTTTTAGTAAATAGTGTTGTATCAACTTTTCCTCTTTTAAAGCCTTTCTCTAGGAGAAAATTGCTTAACCTCTCATACCAAGCTCTAGGAGCTTGCTTGAGTCCATAGAGGGCTTTAGTCAGTTTATAGACATGATTTGGGAACTCACTGTCAACAAAACCAGGGGGTTGGCTTACATATACTTCTTCTTGTATTATTCCATTTTAAAAAGCACTTTTCACATCCATTTGGTACAGTTTAAAGTTCATTATACAAGCATAGGCTAAGAGCATTCTTATGGCTTCTAATCTAGCTACGGGAGCATATGTTTCATCATAATCAATTCCTTCTTCTTGATTATATCCCTTAGCTACTAGTCTAGCCTTGTTTCTAACTATTATTCCATTCTCATCCATTTTGTTTCTAAACACCCATTTAGTTCCGATTATTTGGTTACTTTTGGGTTTTGGAACTAAATCCCAAACTTTGTTCCTTTTAAATTGATTTAACTCCACTTGCATTGCAATCATCCAATGTTCATCATTAATAGCATCATCAACAAATTTTGGTTCTATTTGAGATACAAACGCCTTGGTATTGCAAATATTCCTTAAAGAGTTTCTAGTGGTTACCCCTGGTGATCTCACCGATGATATTGTCTAGGGGATGATTCTTTGAAGCTTGCCACTCCTTAGGAAGATTTTCTTGTTGAAGTTCTGCTTGAGGTTCTTTATTGCTTTCTTCATCTTCCTTTTCCGTTTTGCTCTCCTTTCCTTCATCAGATATCACTTCATCCTCAAGAGTTTCTGCATCATTAAAAACGTCCTTTCCCAAGCTTTTGGTGTTAGACTCATCAAATGTTATGTGAACAGACTCCTCTATTGATAAAGTACGCTTATTAAACACTCTATATGCTTTTCTAGTTAATGAATAACCTAGGAAAATACCCTCATCAGCTTTGGGATCAAATTTTCCAAGATTATCCTTGCCATTATTTAGCACAAAACATTTACAGCCAAAGACATGAAAATGAGAAATGTTAGGTTTTCTTCCCTTGTAAAGTTCATATGGAGTTTTCTTCAAAATTGGCCTTATTAGAACTCTATTTAAAACATAACATGCAGTACTTACAGCATCAGCCCAAAAATACTTTGGTAAATTAGAGTCACTTAATATGGTTCTAGCAATTTCTTCAAGTGATCTATTTTTCCTCTCAACTACTCCATTTTGTTGTGGAGTCCTAGGTGCAGAAAAATTATGTTTTATTCCATTCTCATAACAAGAGTTAGTAAACTCCTCATTTTGGAATTCTCCTCCATGGTCACTCCTAATTGAAATAATTTTCACATCTTTCTCATTTTGAGCAACCTTAGCCATTTTCTTAAAAGCTTTAAAAGCTTCTTTCTTTTGAGCTAAGAAAAAGGTCCAAGTGAATCTAGAGAAGTCATCAACAATTACAATAGCATAGAGATTTCCACCAAAGCTTTTTGTCCTAGAAGGTCCAAAAAGGTCCATGTGCAGTAATTGTAAGGGTCAACTAGTTGAAACAATGTTTTTAGCCTTAAACGAGGTCTTCGCTTGTTTACCCTTTTGGCATGCATCACATAGGCCTTATTTAACAAACTTTTTATTTGGTAAACCGATTACAAGTTCTTTGGAAATTAATTTATTCAAGTGATCCATATGAATGTGAGCTATTCTCCTATGCCAAAGCCAATTTTTATCTTCTTTGGAAATTAAGCAACATGCATCATTGGAAAGTAAGTTGTCTATGTCTAGCATATAGATGTTATTAATTCTATTTCCAATCAATTTTATGTTATTATCATGAATAGATTCGATCATACACAAATTTGAGTTGAAGTTTACCTTGTAGCCTTTATCACATAATTGGCTTATACTAAGTAGATTGTGTTTGAGTCCTTCCACATAGAGAACATTCTCAATCTTGATTGCTGGACTTTTTCCTATTGTTCCAACACCAAGGATTCTTCCTTTGTTGTTATCTCCATAGGTGACATTTGAACCTTCCTTGGGAGTGAAAGATGTAAATTTTGTGACGTCTCTGGTCATGTGTTTGGAGCAGCCACTGTCCAAAAACCAGCTTGAGGTTTTGGCCTTCAAACACACCTCGGTTTCACTGTCACTTTGATGATTTGCCATGAGACATGGGTTGGATTCTTCATTTTCTGATTCTCTACTAGTGGAATCCATATCATTATCTTCCCAAGCTATGTATGCTCTTCTAGGCTTTCTTCCTTTCTTTTGCTTGTTGTCATTCTTCTCATACTTTTCTTTCTTTTGTAGCTTTGGACATTCATTTTTGTAGTGTCCAAGCTTTCCACATTCAAAGCATTTGATTGTTGAGGAAGACCTTTCACCTTTGTTAGTGTTCTTTTTGGTAGGAAAACTGGATTGTTTCTTGTTTCTGTTCTTCTTGATGAATCTTTTAAATATCCTCACAAGCAATCCCATGTCTTCTTCTTCGGATTCTTCACTTTCATCAAGGTGTTCATCTTCATCACTTTCTATTGATTCTTTGGAGATGAGCCTTAAGTGAGAGTCCTTTCTTCTTTTTCTCCTTATCTTCGTGATCTTTCAATCTATTTAGTTCCAATTCATGTTCTTTTAACTTTCCAAATAGAGTAGCAATCTGCATTGTGTCAAGATCCTTTGCTTCAGCAATTGTAGTAATTTTTGGCTGCCATTCACGACTCAAACATCTCCTGATCTTGTTAATCTTTTTCTCATCTGTGATAGAATGTCCGAGTCCTTCTAACTGGTTCACAATGTGTGTAAACCTCTTTTGCAGATCATCTATCTCCTCACCATTCTTCATGTGAAAGAGTTCATATTCATGGACTAGTGCATTCATCCTTGCTCTTTTCACATCGTTGGTTCCTTCATGAGTGAGTTGAAGAGTATCCCACATCTGCTTTGCCGTTTTGCAATTGGAGACCCTGAAAACTCATCATAATTCAAAGCAGCTGTTATAATATTCTTTGCTTTAGCATTATAACCTACTCTTCTTTTATCATCATCATTCCAGTCATCTTTTGGTTTAGTTTCTTTGTTTCCCTTAGCATCAAGAGTAAATGGAACATAGGGACAATTTTCAACAGCATCTAAAACATCTAAACCTGCAGCCTTAAGAAAGATAAGCATTCTTTCTTTCCAATACATGTATTGGGAGCCATTAAAGGCAGGGGGTCTAGTGAGTGAAGCCCCATCACCCATGATATCATTTGTAGCCATCTCTTGAAGCTGTTAAACTTTGTAACAAGAGTTTTAGCCCTGATGCCAATTGTTGGTAGTGGCTACGATCTCAAGAGGGGGGTGAATTGAGATATTGAAAATTTATTCAGTATTTAAAACAAAACAGGGTTTCTTTAGAGAAAATGGTTTTCACTCAATTTTAATTCTCAAGAATTAGGTTATGGAACGAGTAATGATGACAAGAAGAATTATAAGTGGTAACAACAGAATTTAACACAGATTGCAGATTTAAAGATTCAAGTTTAAACAAGTATAAGGAGTTTAGGGATTAGAAGAACATGCAAACCAATTTATCCTGGTTCGGCTACCTCCTCTGGTAAGCCTACGTCCAGTCCCACACTTTTGTGGATTTCTTCACTATAATCAGCAATTTACACAATTCCAATTACAGCAACACAAGAATACCCTCCTTGCTTAAAAAATCTCCAGAAAACACACTAGCTTTCTTTACCCAAGGATCCCTTATATCCTTGTTGAACCCTAAGAGATACCCTCTCTTAGTCACTCTAATTCACAAAAAGAATTGAGTAGAAGCAAGATTCTAAAAGCCTGATAATACAACTTGAAGTTCTAACTATTACACTTTTCTCAGCGATCAAGCACTTTGTTTCACAATCAGTATGACTTGCGTTTTTGTATATGTTATACTTGTTATGTTTGAAAAGTGTTCCTGATCCCTCTTTATATAGAAGACAGATTATAGCCGTCGGGATCATTTAAGACAGATTTGGATCTGATTTGAAAAATCTGCTTTCTTGATTTTCCTGATCTCAAAGTGTTATTCTGTTTGATCTTTGTGGAGATTGCTTCCTTCTTGATATATAATTGTTTTCCTCTGAAAGGATAGCCATGTCTCGAGTAATAAATCCGTGTTTAATTGAAGAGCAAAATATCCGGCCGCATGCATTTGCCACGTCAGCAAACGGGAGTTCTAGCTCAAGGTTATTGGACGGGTTCCGAATGGTAGACGAGCTTTATATGCTATGTAAGTGGACGGAGCCTCTCATTAGTAGACAAGCATGCTAACACAAGGCAATTGGACGGGCTCCAATTTTTCATCAGTGGACGCGCGCTGCTATTACTTTTAGTGGACGAGCTCTCATTTTACATTAGTGGACGCGGGCTCCTTTTTCATCAGTGGACGCGGGCTCCTTTTTCATTAGTGGACGCGAGCTCCTTATTTACATCAGTGGACGCGCGCTTGTTTCATTAGTGGACGCACGCTTCTGTTTCATCAGTGGACGCGAGCTCCTTTTTCATTAGTGGACGCGAGCTTGTTTCATTAGTGGACGCTCGCTCTTTCTTTTATATCATTGGACACGCGCTTCTGTTATTTCCAGTGGACGCGCTTCTGTGTCACGTCAGCAGACGAGATCTTCTATTTCTTTGTGGATGTGCTTCTATGCCACGTCAGCAGACGAGATCTTCTTTTTCTTCCAGTGGATGTGCTTCCTTTGTTTTTCGAGTGGACGTCGACTTTTTAATTGTTCCCTTAGTGGACGCGCTTTCTTTGTTCTTCCAGTGGACGTCAGCTTTTTAATTGTTCCTTTGGTGGACGAGCTTTCTTTGTTCTTCCAGTGGACGTCAGCTTTTTAATTGTTCCTTGGACTTCAGCTCTTTACTTTGTTGGACGTCATTCTTTTTTATTGTTCCTTTAGTGGACGAGTGATCTTGCATGCAACTTAACACGTAATGAGTACGTAGTCAGAATTAAAAATCTTATGAAAAATACACTTTGTTTGTCATATATCAAAACATGAATGAGGGCTTAGTCTTACAAACTCCTCCTTTTTTATTATGACAAACCTTACCATACTTAACCTTAGTTATTAAGAAATTAGAGTGCAACTATTCAGTAAGCATGGTTCTTGAGTTATTTTCGTCCTCCCCCTGTGACATTGATATCTTCCAAAAGATCAAGTGTTATCATATCATTATCAAAAAAATCATCTTACATTCTTTTCAAAGCAGTTCATAATCAGGTATCAAAAAAAATTTGTATATCAGAAAATGTATTGTTCATTTTTATGGTTCATTTTTATGGTTCATATTCCTCCCCCTTTGTGGTTCATATTTCTCCACCTTTGTTAGAGAGATAAAAATTAGTATATCAGAGAATGCATGATTCATCTTTCTAGTTCGTCTCAGATGTATGGTTCATGTTTCAGATGTATGGTTCATTTTTCTCCAATGTATGGTTCATGTTTCTCCCCCTTTGTCATTATCAACAAAAAACTATTGAGATTATTGAAATCAAACTTAAAAACAGTCTTGCATTCATTGATAATAAATCATTTTTGAACTTATGCAATACATTAAAAATACCAAACAAAATTACAGACACCTAAGGACGCTTAGCATCTTGCCCATGTCCTTTATAATTTTCAGCAACTTGTGCTGCCTTGCGTGCCATCTGTTATCAATTATTTTGAGGATCAATTATGCCAAGTTCCCTTCTTATAAAGAAGAAACTTTCCTTATTAAGTTGTTTGGTGAATATATCAGCTAATTGCTTAGATGTATATATATGTTCAATCACAACATCACCACTTTGAATATGATCCCTGATAAAATGATGTCTAATGTCAATATGTTTGGTTCTTGAGTGCATAATTGGGTTCTTTGTTAGATTAATTGCACTAGTGTTATCACATTTTATTGGTATATGATCTAGATAAACACCATAGTCAATTAATTGTTGCTTCATCCATAGGATTTGAGCACAACAACTCCCAGCTGCAACATATTCTGCTTCAGCTGTGGATAAGGCCACACTAGTTTGCTTTTTACTAAACCAGGACACTAGGGAATTTCCTAATAAATGGCATGTTCCACTTGTGCTCTTCCTATCTAACTTGCATCCAGCAAAGTCAGAGTCGGAATATCCTATTAATGTGCAAGTGAATCCCTTGGGATACCACAGCCCCATTTCTTTTGTTCCTAAGAGGTACTTCATGATTCTTTTAACTGCAGTAAGATGTGATTCTTTAGGATTAGCTTGATAACTTGCACTCATACACACACTGAACATTATATCTGGCCTACTAGCAGTGAGATAAAGCAAGGATCTGGTAATACCTCTATATTTGGATACATTTATAGATTTACCGCGTTCATCTTTGTCCAAGTAGCAGGCTGGACTCATTGGTGTTGCCATTTCCTTTGCGCTTTCGATTCCAAACTTCTTTAGTAGTTCCTTGCAATACTTTGTTTGGATTATGAAGGTTCCATCTTGGCATTGTTTAATTTGAAGTCCAAGAAAGAAGGTAAGTTCTCCCATCATGGACATTTCAAATTCACTTTGCATTAGTTCACCAAATTCCTTGCATAAAGACTCATTAGTAGCACCAAAAATAATGTCATCAACATATATTTGAACAAGTAAATTATTGTGTGCTTTTGTTTTAGTAAATAGTGTTGTATCAACTTTTCCTCTTTTAAAGCCTTTCTCTAGGAGAAAATTGGTTAACCTCTCATACCAAGCTCTAGGAGCTTACTTGAGTCCATAGAGGGCTTTAGTCAGTTTATAGACATGATTTGGGAACTCACTGTCAACAAAGCCAGGGGGTTGGCTTACATATACTTCTTCTTGTATTATTCTATTTAAAAAGGCACTTTTCACATCCATTTGGTACAGTTTAAAGTTCATTATACAAGCATAGGCTAAGAGCATTCTTATGGCTTCTAATCTAGCTACGGGAGCATATGTTTCATCATAATCAATTCCTTCTTCTTGATTATATCCCTTAGCTACTAGTCTAGCCTTGTTTCTAACTGTTATTCCATTCTCATCAATTTTGTTTCTAAACACCCATTTAGTTCCGATTATTTGGTTACTTTTGGGTTTTGGAACTAAATCCCAAACTTTGTTCCTTTTAAATTGATTTAACTCCACTTGCATTGCAATCATCCAATGTTCATCATTAATAGCATCATCAACACATTTTGGTTCTATTTGAGATACAAACGCCTTGGTATTGCAAATATTCCTTAAAGAGTTTCTAGTGGTTACCCCTTTTGGTGATCTCACCAATGATATTGACTAGGGGATGATTCTTTGAAGCTTGCCACTCCTTAGGAAGATTTTCTTGTTGAAGTTCTGCTTGAGGTTCTTTATTTCTTTCTTCATCTTCCTTTTCCGTTTTGCTCTCCTTTCCTTCATCAGATATCACTTCATCCTCAAGAGTTTCTGCATCATCAAAAACGTCATTTCCCAAGCTTTTGGGGTTAGACTCATCAAATGTTATGTGAACAGACTCCTCTATTGATAAAGTACGCTTATTAAACACTCTATATGCTTTGCTAGTTAATGAATAACCTAGGAAAATACCCTCATCAGCTTTGGGATCAAATTTTCCAATATTATCCTTGTCATTATTTAGCACAAAACATTTACAGCCAAAGACATGAAAATAAGAAATGTTAGGTTTTCTTCCCTTGTAAAGTTCATATGGAGTTTTCTTCAAAATTGGCCTTATTAGAACTCTATTTAAAACATAACATGCAGTACTTACAGCATCATCCCAAAAATACTTTGGTAAATTAGAGTCACTTAATATGGTTCTAGCAATTTCTTCAAGTGATCTATTTTTCCTCTCAACTACTCCATTTTGTTGTGGAGTCCTAGGTGCAGAAAATTATGTTTTATTCCATGGTCATCACAAAAGTTAGCAAACTCCTCATTTTGGAATTCTCCGCCATGGTCACTCCTAATTGAAACAATTTTCACATCTTTCTCATTTTGAGCAACCTTAGCCATTTTCTTAAAAGCTTTAAAAGCTTCTTTCTTTTGAGCTAAGAAAAAGGTCCAAGTGAATCTAGAGAAGTCATCAACAATTACAAGAGCATAGAGATTTCCACCAAAGCTTTTTGTCCTAGAAGGTCCAAAAAGGTCCATATGCAGTAATTGTAAGGGTCTACTAGTTGAAACAATGTTTTTAGCCTTAAACAAGGTCTTCGCTTGTTTACCCTTTTGGCATGCATCACATAGGCCTTCTTTAACAAACTTTTTATTTGGTAAACCGATTACAAGTTCTTTGGAAATTAATTTATTCAAGTGATCCATATGAATGTGAGCTATTCTCCTATGCCAAAGCCAATTTTCATCTTCTTTGGAAATTAAGCAACATCCATCATTGGAAAGTAAGTTGTCTATGTCTAGCATATAGATGTTATTAATTCTATTTCCAATCAATTTTATGTTATTATCATGAATAGATTCGATCATACACAAATTTGAGTTGAAGTTTACCTTGTAGCCTTTATCACATAATTGGCTTATACTAAGTAGATTGTGTTTGAGTCCTTCCACATAGAGAACATTCTCAATCTTGATTGCTGGACTTTTTCCTATTGTTCCAATACCAAGGATTATTCCTTTGTTGTTATTTCCATAGGTGACATTTGCACCTTCCTTGGGAGCGAAAGATGTAAATTTTGTGACGTCTCCGGTCATGTGTTTGGAGCAGCCACTGTCCAAAAACCAGCTTGTGGTTTTGGCCTTCAAACACACCTCGGTTTCACTGTCACTTTGATGATTTGCCATGAGACATAGGTTGGCTTCTTCATTTTCTGATTCTCTACTAGTGGAATCCATATCATTATCTTCCCAAGCTATGTATGCTCTTCTAGGCTTTCTTCCTTTCTTTTGCTTGCTGTCATTCTTCTCATACTTTTCTTTCTTTTGTAACTTTGGACATTCATTTTTGTAGTGTCCAAGATTTCCACATTCAAAGCATTTGATTGTTGAGGAAGAGCTTTCACCTTTGTTAGTGTTCTTTTTGGTAGGAAAACTGGATTGCTTCTTGTTTCTGTTCTTCTTGATGAATCTTTTAAATTTCCTCACAAGCAATCCCATGTCTTCTTCTTCGGATTCTTCACTTTCATCAAGGTGTTCATCTTCATCACTTTCTATTGATTCTTTGGAGATATGAGCCTTAAGTGAGAGTCATTTCTTCTTTTTCTCCTTATCTTCGTGATCTTTCAATCTATTTAGTTCCAATTCATGTTCTTTTAACTTTCCAAATAGAGTAGCAATCTGCATTGTGTCAAGATCCTTTGCTTCACTAATTGCAGTAATTTTTAGCTGCCATTCACGACTCAAACATCTCATGATCTTGTTAATCTTTTTCTCATCTGTGATAGAATGTTCGAGTCCTTCTAACTGGTTCACAATGTGTGTAAACCTCTTTTGCAGATCATCTATCTCCTCACCATTCTTCATGTGAAAGAGTTCATATTCATGGACTAGTGCATTCATCCTTGCTCTTTTCACATCGTTGGTTCCTTCATGAGTGAGTTGAAGAGTATCCTACATCTGCTTTGCCGTTTTGCAATTGGAGACCCTGAAAACTCATCATAATTCAAAGCAGATGTTATAATATTCTTTGCTTTAGCATTATAACCTACTCTTCTTTTATCATCATCATTCCAGTAATCTTTTGGTTTAGTTTGTTTGTTTCCCTTAGCATCAAGAGTAAATGGAACATAGGGACAATTTTCAACAGCATCTAAAACATCTAAACCTGCAGCCTTAAGAAAGATAAGCATTCTTTCTTTCCAATACATGTATTGGGAGCCATTAAAGGCAGGGGGTCTAGTGAGTGAAGCCCCATCACCCAGGATATCATTTGTAGCCATCTCTTGAAGCTGTTAAGCTTTGTAACAAGAGTTTTAGCCCTGATGCCAATTGTTGGTAGTGGCTACGGTCTCAGGAGGGGGGGTGAATTGAGATATTGAAAATTTACTCAGTATTTAAAACAAAACAGAGTTTCTTTAGAGAAAAATGGTTTTCACTTAATTTTAATTCTCAAGAATTAGGTTATGGAACGAGTAATGATGACAAGAAGAATTATAAGTGGTAACAACAAAATTTAACACAGATTGCAGATTTAAAGATTCAAGTTTAAACAAGTATAAGGAGTTTAGGGATTAGAAGAACACTTAAACCGATTTATCTTGGTTCGGATACCTCCTCTGGTAAGCCTACGTCGAGTCCCACACCATTGTGGATTTCTTCACTATAATCAACAATTTACACAATTCCAATTACAGCAACACAAGGATACCATCCTTGCTTAAAAAATCTCCAGAAAGCACACTAGCTTTCTTTACCCAAGGATCCCTTCTATCCTTGTTGAACCCTAAGAGATACCCTCTCTTAGTCACTCTAATTCATAAAAAGAATTGAGTAGAAGCAAGACTCTAAAAGCCTGATAATACAACTTGAAGTTCTAACTATTACACTTTTCTCAGTGATCAAGCACTTTGTTTCACAATCAATATGACTTGCGTTTTTGTATATGTTATACTTGTTATGTTAGAAAAGTGTTCCTGATCCCTCTTTATATAGAAGACAGATTATAGCCGTTGGGATCATTTAAGACAGATTTGGATCTGATATGAAAAATATGCTTTCTTGATTTTCTTGATCTCAAAGTGTGATTCTGTTTGATCTTTGTGGAGATTGCTTCCTTCTTGAGCTATAACTGTTTTCATCTGAAAGTATAGCCAAGTCTCGAGTGATAAATCCGTGTTTAATTGAAAAGTAAAATATCCGCGTCCATTTGCCATGTCAGCAGACGGGAGTTCTAGCTCAAGGTTATTGGACGGGCTCCGAATGGTAGACGAGCTTTATATGCTATGTAATTGGACGGAGCTTCTCATTAGTAGACAAGCGTGCTAACACAAAGCAATTGGACGGGCTCCAATTTTTCATCAGTGGGCGCGCGCTGCTATTACTTTTAGTGGACGAGCTCTCATTTTACATTAGTGGACGCGGGCTCCTTTTTCATCAGTGGACGCGGGCTCCTTTTTCATTAGTGGACGCGAGCTCCTTATTTACATCAGTGGACGCGCGCTTGTTTCATTAGTGGACGCGCGCTTCTGTTTCATCAGTGGACGCGAGCTCCTTTTTCATTAGTGGACGCGAGCTTGTTTCATTAGTGGACGCGCGCTTCTGTTTTATCAGTGGACGCGCGCTCTTTCTTTTATATCAGTGGACGCGCGCTTCTGTTATTTCCAATGGACGCGCTTTTGTGTCACGTCAGCAGACAAGATCTTCTATTTCTTTGTGGACGCACTTCTATGCCACGTCAGCAGACGAGATCTTCTTTTTCTTCCAGTGGACGTGCTTCCTTTGTTTTTCCAGTGGATGACAGCTTTTTAATTATTCCCTTATTGCACGCGCTTTCTTTGTTCTTTCAGTGGACGCCAGTTTTTTAATTGTTCCTTGGACTTCAGCTCTTTACTTTGTTGGACGTCATTCTTTTTTATTGTTCCTTTAGTGGACGAGTGATCTTGCATGCAACTTAACACGTAATGAGTACGTAGTCAGAATTAAAAATCTTATGCAAAATACACTTTGTTTGTCATACATCAAAACATGAATGAGGGCTTAGTCTTACAAATATTACAATTGCAAAAGAAACCTTGTTTTTGCCGCGGGTCATAGAAATTGTTTGAATTAATTGTTATTTTTAACTTATTTTATTCATAAATGAAAACTATTTTATGTTTTTGTAGCACTGATAAAAATGAAAAATATTTTATATATTTAATGCCTGGCTTCCACCAATATGCTAATGTGATAGCTGATATCAAGAAGCTGGGAGGTTTCTAGCTATCACTCATACCCTTCGTGAGGACAATGTTTGTGCAGATTTTTTGGCTAAGTGGAGTGCAAGGAATTCTGATGAGCTCAAGATGTGGTCTTCTCCTCCCCATGAATTGAATCACATGATTTTAGGGGATGCTATGGGGGTTTCCTTTGCTAGAGTTTAGTTTGTGTTTCTTTTGTTTCTTTTGCCCATGTATCAAAAAAAAAAAAACGCAATACTCATAAAACGCATTTTGGTTTATTATTGTTTCAATATGTAAACTACGAGGATCATCAAAAAAAAAAAAAATTTTGTCAACTACGAAAGTGTTTTTTTACTGATGAAATTACTTAAAAGAGCGTGAAGAATGTTAAAAGGTACTTATGGTTTAGGAAGATTAAGGATATGGGCGGTTATCATTAGAAATAATCAATAATTTTCTGGTCTAAGAAATAGCTTTGAATAGCTTCTTTATGATTAAAAAAATTGTTCAGAAACTCAAAAAACTATCTTAAAAAATAAAATACAACATTTGTGTTTTTTTAGTGCATTATTATCATTTTTTATAAAAAAAAATCTCAACTAAAGTTCAAAAATATAAAATAAACTTTTCTTTTTTAGAAATAGATTGTCCAAAATTAAACATCCAAACTAGCTCTATATAATATGTGGTTCATCCTTATGGTAATGGGTCCAGACCACTTAAAGAAGTGGTCGATGATTCGACTCCTGATTTTTATGTATGAAAAAAACTTGGTTGGGATGAGGACGACCTTTAAATGTCGATGGTGGATACTTTATATCAATGGCTGGGTAACCCAAAAAATATATATGAATTATAACCGATAGGCACTTAATGAATTGAGTATTCATTTTTGGTAAATGTTTAAGGTATTGGATAAGAAATAAAAAGAAAATCAAATTTTTAATTATAAAAGTGATATATTTAATATATTAAACAACAATGTTTTTATTTCGCAACGAAATACTCTATTATTTATTAAGAGCACTGATTAGCCAAATCTTTTTTTTTATTATGCAAACAATCTAATCCTAGAGAAACATAATTGCAACTTTATCTTATGAAAATGTTGATTTGTGCATGTCGCAATCCAAAATTAGTGTCCACGACCAACCAACAAAAGTGTGACTATCCATTTGGGCATTGCACGGGTTAACGTTGGTAAATCGGGGGAGTACCGGGAGTAACGATGGACTAATGACCAGGATCATCGACATCACATCTCCATCCAAAATCCTAATTAAGGTCTTGGGTATATGGGTCACTCCTTTTCTATATCATTTATTTTGCCCATTCTCATCCAATGTGGGACTAAGTACTCACATTTGAATTTTCAACAATCTCCCCCTCAAGTGAGTCTCCCACATCACAATACTTGTAGTGTCGTTACGAACCGATGGGACACGCCACCTGACTCCACCACACAGTTAGGAAGACTTTCGATACAAGAATTCAATCCTGGATCCACTCCTGCTCCCCCATCAGGCCGAACCGCGGCTCTAATACCACTTGTTGGGGATCCCGTGGAGCGTCGGAAGAGACAACGGGCTAATGACCAAGAGGGCCAAGAGACCAAGACACCACATCTCCACCCAAAACCTTAAGGCCTTGGGTATAGGGCGATGTTTTAAAAATCGGACGGAACCGATCGGTTCAACCATGAACCGTCCAGTTCGGTGGTCCGGTCCAACCCTATTGAACCGTGGTCTGGTTGAACCGCCTGAAAACCAGTTGGATCGCTTTGAACCACCAATTGAACCGGGTTGAACCATTCAAAATGATTTTAATATTTTTTTTTTAATTTTCCCCCCAATTTAGTATATTTTATTTAGTTGAACCAATTGAGCCATGACCCGGATACCTCGCCGGTTCGATTTCCGATCCGGTTTTTAAAACATTGGTATATGGGTCACTTCTAGGGATGACAATTTGGACCATACCTATTGGGTACCCTGAAAAATTACCCAAAATCGGTAGGGTAATTACCCGCACAATGAATAAGGGTCCGGGTATGAGTAATTTCCCACAAATTTGAGTGGGTACGGATGCGGGTATGGGTACTATGGTACTCACTCCACCCCATACTCGCACATATGTATATGTATATATAACATATTTATTTATTTATATTACTAATATATATAATTTTAAGTATAATACAAATTTTGGTTAAAAAAAAACTATAATACAAATTTTAAAACCAAAATTAATCTAAAAGTTCTTAACTTTCTAAACCTAGTTGCGTCTATAATTCTTTATTGGATGCTTTTATTGTTGGAAAACTTATAAATCTAAATACCATACAGATACAAATCATAGCATGTGATTCATGTTAATCAAAGTAAAGAGGAGGATTTCATATCTTGGAGATTCGCAGAATCCATCACAGCAGATCAAAGGATGAGAAGAAGATGAACAGTTTCAGAATGTTGGAGAAGATGAGAGGGTTACTCCTCTCTTTCTGGTAGGTTTTGGTTACGTATTCTTGATTGTTAGAATGCCTAATGGGGAGGCTATTCTTATAACCTACCAGCAGAGAGTAGGGACCTCTCAATGGGTTAATATTAGAAATGACCCATCCCATCATAGGGTCATTCTTTAGTAAATACCCAACAACTATTTTATCAATTGGTTACGTAATTAGGAATTAATATTATAACTGATATATTAATAATTTAATTATAATTTAATAACTAATTAATGCTAATCCACTGTTATACATATTAAAATTTAACATTCTCCCACTTGGATAGCATTAATCAATTATTAAAGAGAAATACCAGTTACGATCAAAGCACACGTTAACCATCAGTATAAGAAATATAAGCTTTAACAATGCAGAAATAGTATCCGATAGGAAAGTAAATCATACATGCTAAAGACTCATATTTCACATAAAGATTGATGAATAGAAAATTGCATATAATTAATAAAGAGAAATATGCAATTCAAAAGATGGTCCAAGCATCTTAAAATGCTATAAGAGATATGAAACCAAGAATGACGTCAATTTACATATCTCATAAAAAAAAACGATAATGGGCAAATAATGGTTTCAGACTCCCACTAATCCAATACATCAAAAGACTTAACTAAGCCCATATGAATTAGATGATTCGGAATATTCCAACAGTTAAGCCTTTGGTTAGTGGATCGGCAAGCATGTTTCTGTGTCAATATGCTCAATACTGAGTCGAAACTCCTGAATCTTCTCTCTAACGAACAAATATTTCACATCAAAATGCTTAGTGCGAGAAGAGCTTCTATTGTTATGAGAGAAGTTCACAGCAGAGTATTGTCACAATATATCACAAGTGGCCTAGATATGCTTTCAACAATATGAAAGCCGAAATCAAATTTTTCAGCCACATGGCTTGACAAGTAGCCTCATAGCAAGCAACATACCTGCTTCCATGGTAGAAGTAGCTGTAAGCGTCTGTTTGACGCTTTTCCAAGAAATAGCTCCTCTCCCGCCATCATAAAGATAAAGGAGAAGTAGATTTTTTGGTCGTCGGGGCAACCTGCGAAATCGGAATCGGAATAACCGGTGACCTGAAGTTGATCGGACTTCTTATAGGTCAACATATAATCTTTGGTTCCCCGCAAATATCTCATGACCTTTTTACGGCTTTCCAATGACCCAAACCTGGGTTGCTCAAGTATCTCCCTAAAGCATTTTACAGCAAAAGCAATGTCGGGACGAGTACAAACTTGAGCATACATTAAACTGCCAACAGCGGAAGCATATGGGACCTTTTTCATTTCATTTATTTCTACATCATTTTGAGGACATTGAGTTTTAGAGAATTTTTCTTCACCCTTTTGAACAGGTGCAGCACATGGGGAGCAAGAATGCATGTTAAACCTTTTGAGGACCTTTTCAATATATCCTTTTTGAGACAATCCAAGAACACCACGTGACCTATCACGATAAATCTGGATGCCTAAAACAATGAAGCATCACCAAGGTCTTTCATATCATTGTGGCTGCTCAACATGAGTTTTGTCTCGGTCAGGATTTTAACACAATCGCTAGCAAGAAGTATATCATCAACATATAGAACGAGAATGATGAATCCACCCTCACAAGTCTTCAAGTAAACGCACTGATCTGAGGCATTTTCTTTGAAGCCAAGAGAAGTGACAACCTGATCAAACTTCAAATACCATTGTCTGGAGGCCTGTTTTAGTCCATAAATAGACTTATTCAGCTTGCAAACCAAGTGCTCTTTGCCTGTTTCAGTAAAACCTTCAGGCTGAACCATGTAAACATCTTGATGAAGGTCTCCATTCGTAAATGCCGTCTTCACATCCATCTCGGTGAAGTTCTAGATCAAAATGAGCTACCAAAGCCATGACAACTCGAAATGAATCTTTCGTAGAGACTGGTGAGAAGGTCTCCTTATAGTCAATGCCTTCTCTTTGGTTATAGCCTTTAGCTACTAACCTGGCTTTGTACCTTTCAACTTTACCATCTGGAGTACGTTTGGTTTTGAAAACCCATTTGCATCCAACAGGTTTACAACCTATTGGCAATTCCTCCAGACTCCAAACACCATTATGAGACATAGAAGACAACTCATCATGCATAGCATTCAGCCAATCAGAAGCATGAGAGTTAGAAATTGCCTCCTCAAAGGTAATAGGATCATCATCATCATTGAGGTCAAACTCATGTTCCTGAAGATATACAACATAATCATCGATATGGAAGGTCTGCGCACTCTTTGAGATCGTCTCGGTGGAATTTCATCAACAATAAGATCATGTTCTTGTTCATCTACAAGCGGTCTTTGCCACACCATCTTCATGTTGAAGATTCCGATCAACATCATCACTGGAATCAAAACTTCGTAGGAAAAGGAACAACTGGTATAGGAACAATGGTGCGATCTTCTTTAAGAGTAACTGGTCGTGGTATATCACTCCCACTATCCAAGTCATCCTCAAAGAAAACCGCTCGATCGGATTCGACGACTCGCATAGAATGAGATGGACAATAGAATCTGCTACCTCCGGAACCCACACAATAGCCAATAAAGAAGCCACTAACAGTCTTAAGATCAAGCTTCTTAGACCGAGGATTATAAGGTCTAACTTCACGCCTTACAACCCCATACATGAAAATGTTTCAAACTCGGCTTCTTTCCACTCATGAGCTCATATGGAGTTTTTGGTACAGACTTCTTTGGGTACTTGATTTAGAATGTAGACAGCAGTTTTTAAGGCATCTCCCCAAAGAAAGTCCGGCAATGATGAATGGCTCAACATACATCTTACCATCTCCATAAGTGTGCGGTTACGCCTCTCCGCAACTCCATTTTGCTCGGGAGTACCAGGCATAGTGTATTGAGCTTCAATACCGCATTCCTCAAGAAATCGGCAAAAGGTCCCGGGTTTCTACCCGTCTCATTATATCTACCATAGAATTCTCCACCTCTGTCAGATCTTACACATTTTATTTTCCTACCAGTTTTCAACTCAACAGCAGCCTTAAAGGATTTGAAAGCATCTAGAGAACTAGACTTTTCTTGCAGAAGATCTATCCATCCATATCTCGAGAAATCATCTATAAAGGTAATAAAATACCCATATCCACCCATGGCAGTGGGTGTAATAGGTCCACACAGTACGGTGTGAATCAACTGTAACACATCGCCACACCTATTTGCTGCTTTATTCCTAACCTTGGCAGTAAATTTGCCCTTGATGCAATCAACACATGTATCAAAATCGGAGAAGTCTAGATCATGGAGAATACCTTCCTTGACTAGCCTCTCAATACGGGGCCTAGAAATATGCCCCAAACGTCGATGCCATAACATAGAAGATTGTTCATTAATCCTACTGCGTTTGTTTCCAACAGCAGAATTAACAGACATGTCATGCAGATCTAACATATAAAGGCCATCACGTAAAACTCCTGAACCAACGGAAACAGAATCTGAATAAACAATCAATTTCCCACTACCAAACTTAAAAGTGTAACCACATTTATCCAAAGCAGAAACAGAAATCAAGTTCCTTCTCATAGAAGGTGCATACACAGCATCTCTTAAAAGCAAATTATGTCCAGAAGGCAAAAGTAAAGAAACAATTCCAATGTCAATAACAGAAACTCCAGCTCCATCTCCCATAATAATCTTGGACTCAGCATCACTTGGTTTCCTCAGGCTTGTGAACCCCTGCAAGGAATTCACAACATGAATGGTTGCACCTGAATCTAACCACCAAGTATTTGGAGGAACATCAATGACATTGGATTCAAAGCATGTTAGAGCCTTCTCAAAAGTCATAAATTTCTCCCCAACAGCTTTCTGATATTCTTTAGCATTATCGGTCTCTAAGATACTCTGCCTGATGGATTTTTCCATAGTATACTTCATCACTTTCAGGCACACTCTATTAGAGTATTCCCATTTCTCATAAGCAATCCTCTGTGCTGCAGTAGACTCATTTATGAGAGCAGCTGGCTTGTCATCCCTCAAGGCCAGATCCAAGTCAGCAATGGTTAAGTAGAGATTTAGAGTCTCTTTCCAGTCCTCATATTTTGTCCCATTTAGAGTTTTGACAGAATTTGGGAAGGAGGCTGACATAAAACATAGAATAAGGAATCATTAAGAATTGAAGGGTAATATGATTCCATATATATGTTCAGCCAATCTTGCCCATAATACAAATTTCTTATTCATTATAATTCCGCCTAAGGGTCCCGAATCATAATAAATAAGAAATACAATAAGAAGAATAATACAATGTACAAAACTTACATCACCAAAATTTCTAATATCGATAGGGTACTTGAAACCATAATTGACATAAGCTTTAAGACAATAGTACAATGTATAATAACGAATTACATTAATAATAGTACACCGATAGGGTATAATTATTATTAATATAATACAAATATAACACATCAGAATAATTAATTATTTAACAACACAAATTTTGTATAATTATACCCACGATAGGTGAGTTCATAACTATACAAAATATCAACAGTCATGCTACAATTATACATTAGAATAATTAACCGTTTAACAACACAAATTTTGTATAATTATACCCACGATAGGTGAGTTCATAACTATACAAAATATCAACAGTCATGCTACAATTATACATTAGAATAATTAATTTTTTAACAACACAAATTTTGTATAATTATACCCACGATAGGTGAGTTCATAACTATACAAAATATTAACAGTCATGCTACAATTATACATTAGAATAATTAATTTGTATAACAAATGCAGCATAGAACACACAACTTAATTCACATAAGGCTCTAAAATTAATTCCATCTATATGACACATGATCAAAGAGAGTATAACATATCATAGTGTCACAAAAAGGTAGAGAACAATCCAAAAATTTTAGATCAAAACCTTAGAGTACAGTATTAAAAAATACAATATATTTTTTCGGTTTTAACCATATAAAATATTCGCGAGGCGAGAGGTATCTCGCGAGGCGAATCTTGTGAAAAGTCAGCAACGTTTGGTCTTCTCGCGGGTACTCGCGAGGTGAGTAAAGTGTTTCGCGAGGCGACCCTGAAACCTTTCATTTTCCTAGAACAGTCAGCCTTCGGGGTCGCGAGGCGAGGAGCATGTTCGCGAGGCGACCCAGAGACCTTTCATTTTCTAGAACAGTCACCCTTCGGGGTCGCGAGGCGAGAAACGTAATCGCGGGGCGACCCAGAGAGGATGACAATTTCACTGTTCTGCTGGCTTCCAGATTCGCGAGGCGAGAATAATCTCGCGAGGCGAATCTGGAATTCCAACCGTTTCGATGCCCAGAATCGCGAGGCGAGCAAAACTCGCGGGGCGATTGAACCAGTTTCACGCAAAAGGGAAACGAAAAACATCGATTTCTCACGTTTTATTTAATGAAATCCAACGATTTTCGAATATGTTACTCGAATAACATGTGGGAAGAAAAGCCCTTAAACAATTTTCGAAATCATTGGCCAGAATCATAGTTTCGAATTTTGAAGAACAAGGCATGAAAACGAAAGTTGCTGAAGGGGAAAAAAAAATCTGGGCAAGCAAAATTTTTTTTTTATATTGATATAACATGATATGAAAATCCTTAACAATTTTCAGAACAGCTATAACATGTATCTATCCATGGCTCTAATACCAATTGTTGGAAAACTTATAAATCTAAATACCATACAGATACAAATCATAGCATGTGATTCATGTTAATCAAAGTAAAGAGGAGGATTTCATACCTTGGAGATTCGCAGAATCCATCACAAAGAGATCAAAGGATGAGAAGAAGATGAACAGTTTGAGAATGTTGGAGAAGATGAGAGGTTACTCCTCTCTCTTTCAGTAGGTTTTGGTTACGTATTCTTGATTGTTAGAATGCCTAATGGGGAGGCTATTCTTATAACCTACCAGCAGAGAGTAGGGACCTCTCAATGGGTTAATATTAGAAATGACCCATCCCATCATAGGGTCATTCTTTAGTAAATACCCAACAACTATTTTATCAATTGGTTACGTAATTAGGAATTAATATTATAACTGATATATTAATAATTTAATTATAATTTAATAACTAATTAATGCTAATCCACTGTTATACATATTAAAATTTAACATTTATTTATTTAAATATTTTGATTTCTAATATTTATTAGTAGATTTTAAAATCCTTTGAATCGTTTTTTAATTGTTATAACTTTCTTTTGTTATTTTTTGCTTTGTCATTGTTAAAGTGCGGGTACTTAGGTACCCGGTCCGGGTAATTTTTTCAAACACAGATATGAGGACGGGTACTATAGTACCCTACCCATTGCCATCCTTAGTCATTTCTCTTATATATCCTTCATTTTGTTCATTCCTATCCAATGTGTGATTAACCACTCACACTTGAATTTCCAACTGTTAATTCATCCTTGTTCTCAATACAAAAAAATAATAAAATCCCAAAATACTAATATAATAGAATAGGGATCAAGTTACTCCAAGAATAACTTTTAAAGAGTTACTCCAAATTATCACATTTCATTTTATTATAACCTAATGACCTACGTTAGTTTACTAAAGAAATTGCCCGACTTCTTTTGAATTAAAAAATTAAAGGATGAAAATTCAAAATAATTAACTCTTTTAAAGTTACTCTTAGAGTTACTTGATGGTAACCATATGTATATAATCACTATATTCTTCTTCTTCTACCTTTCGGCTGAGGTAGGAAGTGATCTTTTTAAATAACTCACTAAAGAGAGGTTTTTCTTAGGGGGGATGAGGACAAAGAAAGAAAACCTTCACCTTAGTAACTTCAAGATCAGGATTGCACGGTTTTTTTGCATCTAGTTGTGCAAAAAATTATTTATGATGGAAAAAGAAAGAAAGAATGCGTTGTCTTAACTAGCAATTTTTTTTTTTTGAGAGAAATCTTAACTAGCAATTAATTATCAACAAATTTCAAAATGAATTTATGAAGAAATGCATGAGTAGTTGTTGATTACATGGACACGATTTTATCCTACAAAAAGAAACATAATCATTTAATATCAACATAGAAGATAGATTAGCTAGTGAATTTACTAGTATCTTCACAGATTTGAAAGGGGAAACTGGCAATTGAGATTATTTTGCGTCATGAACACAATGCCTTAATGATATCTACTAGTTCCTTATTGTTCCTGGGTTATATAACTTGCACGTGGCAAAACCACTGCATTTCCATATTATGACAACCTCTCTACATGCTCAAAGATTCATAAAAGGGAAACTCTACAACATCCATCTTTTTTTCTTCAAGACACGATACCTTTCAGGATCCAATACCCAAGCTGCCATAAAATTTCCCTTCATAGAAGTTCTTGATAGTAATAAACAAATCACAATATACAATTGGATGCATATTCAACTACTAATAAATAATTAGGACAGACAGGGAGTTATAAGGTGATCAAGGTGGTTTGGGGGAGGGATATAAGGTTTGGAGTGATAAGTAGGTCATGGGTTCAATTCTCCCACTAACATAACATACTAATTACTAACGTTTGCCTATAAAAAATTTAGTACAACATGAATCTCTTTGTGCAAAGATGATAGTAGGGTTGTTGCATGTGATTTGGCTAACATGTCAAAATTAAACCTACAAATTATAATCCTACTCTCTAGCCTATAGCATTTCAATCTGCAAGTATAGAGTTGATAAATAACACCCTATATTAATTTCTACTTCAAGAATCACAAAAAACTAGCATATTGGTCTTGATAAATATTGAACATCTATTAGTATATCCTTTCACCATGTCTATTCATTTAAATCTGCAAAACTGACCATGCAACTTGTGAATTTAAGGTCTGCATATGGTTCAGGGTAAAACCAAACACTCAACACGCTCAAATCATGAATGTTTTCACTGTCTCATTCTTAACCCGTTGACAATTTGGTTTTCCACAAACTGGAATAGGATTTTACTAAACACCAGGAATATTTTCACAACCATCTTTATTTCTTTCTTCCCCAGATGATTTTCCAGGTAAGGGCTAGTCTTTAATATTAACAATGCCAAATCTTTTTCTTTCACTAACTTCACATCTTGAACCCGCTACACTTGAGCAATTGGCGTTGCTTCTCTCACACTATATGTGGCCTTTGACTTTGATGCTCTTGATTGTCTTGATGAAGCAGATAGCGACTCGGAAGAGGAAGATGACTTAACCTTTTTCCGCTTAGGCTTCTTGGGAACACGAGGAGACCCTGCAGATGGAATGTCTTTGTAAATGTTCGGCGTTGGTTGGCTTCCTATGGGCTCTTCAAAATCTGTTCAAAGGGTTCAAGTAAAGAATAATTATCTTTTAAGAAGAATAAAAAGTAACATATAAGCAAACAACAAAGGCTTAGATAGCACAAAAGTCACAACTAATATGTACAACAGGACACCTAAACCCCAAAAAAGTGCACAGCTAATTTCTTCTTAATTGGTTAGACTGATAACTGCCTCCAGCTCCAAACACATCTATCCAACCATGGTTCCCAAAACATAAGGTTTCAAGAACCACATATCATTTAATTAGTAATACAATCATAAACCTAGTTGGCAAGTGATTATCGCAGTATTCTCTCCTCACCATTATAAAGCTTTTTAAAAGGTAAGATCAAGTACCTACCTATGTGTGAAAATTAACAACGTAAGTAGACTGCCGTTACAACTAGCTATTGACATTATATATTTTTATAACTTATGGCAGCAAATTTCTGGAAATCATATTAGAATGCCACACACAGTAATGTCTTATAATGAAACCAAGAACAAATTTCATAATCTCTATCAAATTCCTAATAGACCTATTCATATATATAGTTTTGCAGCTTCATTGTATTTTCTCTAAAATCAACATGCAATGAGTTGCATTTATTTTCTCTTTGGTGAATGTCTTTTTTGTTTTATGGTTTCGTGTGCTCACATTCAGGAAAATTATCCCATAGAAAACCTAAAGACCAATAAACAATGTTCTTATCAAGCACAATGGTGCATTAAATTTAACCCAATCAAACAACTCAGTTTTAGAAAATTCTGGTGTGGGCCACCTTAAAACAGTGACAACTGTAAAGCCAAGATCCAATAGATTCCCCTAGTTGGAGATGAGTTTGCTCGTGACAAAACAGCCAAACTATTTCTATGGAGGCAAAGAATCTAGATAGGATTTGCAAGCCTCAAAATTTATCTCCAAGATATTCAAGAGACATAATAATAATCAATTACAAGTTCCCCTTTTTACTAATTGACCCGTGAAAAGCCATGTGTTTGTCTTATATAAGTTAGGGAGACTGCACGGTTCCACGTGAATACATGAAATCAATATTTAATGGCACTACATTTGGAAGCCAAAAACAACACTTGACTCAGATGAAATGCTGCAATATAAGCAAAGCATACCTTGGGAGGACCATGATGTAGACACAACCATAGGATTGGGGTCCCTTAGTCCACCCAAGTTACCAAGTGATGTCGAAAAATCAGGTGCTGTTTCAAAATCTTTCATCTGCATAAAAATAAAAAACCAACAAAAGAATAGACAAAATTATGAAACATATGATCCTAGATAGTTGTAACATAAAAGTATAGATAAAGTGCACAGAAACTATATCAGCTCCATACCCAACTGGGTCCATTCCCTGAGGGGCCATCCCATCCAATGTGAGCCACATGCTTAACATCTGTCGGGTACCCAATTTCCATCTCCCGCTCCTTCACAACTGCAACAACACCCATTTGCCATTTCCCTACTTAGTCCCCCACAAAACCAAAACCCAGAAAGCACAGAAAAATAAATGCATTGATTAAAGAGTGTACAAACTACAAAGATACAAAAAGTTACCAAATATTTGGGTGATGTATTTGAAACTCTTGTAAATTCCTTTCATCTTGCCTGCCATGGTGGAGATCACAAACCAATAATGATTTTCCCAGTCATAACAATTCATAAAAAGTTTACAGTATGAATAATGCTAAGCTATGAAGCACCGATACTCCAAAATGTATGTCATATTCGTATCTGATACGTATCCGATACCGATACTCCATCGATACGTGTCGAAAGAGTATCGAACACATCTTTTTAAAAAATAAAAAAATAAAAAATCCCGATACTCCATCGACATGCTCCGATACTCCGTTGACACACTCCGATACGTTCAAATGGGCGCTCCGATACATTCAAATGAAAGTGACTATTCACCTCTTAGCCATCATGACTTCAGATTTGAGAGTTAGAACTTCAACTCCCACTCTTTCAGCTCCTAATACCTATGGATTTTCTTCACCTATATCATCTGATGTCTCTCTTTTATTGCATCTTCAAACTTTCACTTTGTTATTATTTTGTTTAAAGATTCGGCTCATCTTTACCAATGATTTAATTATTAACATGATTCATGATAGAATATTATGGCTTCGTAGAATCCATGTAGCCGACCCCACCTAGTGGGATAAGGCTTGGTTGTTGTTGTTGTTGTTGTATTCGGCTCGTTTTTCTTCTTCAAAGGTTCAGCTAGATATTGAAATTTCAAATTGAAACCACCAACTAGGCATTGAAGTTTGAAAGTTTCAAATTGAAACTTATCCAATGACTAGGACCTATGGGTATTTATAGGCTACTATGCATCATTATTATATATATTATGTGAATTTTGTATATATATTTAAATACGTATCCCAAACGTATCGTATCCTATATTTTTTACGAAAAGACTTATCGACGTATGGGATATTATTTGTATCGGATACTCGTATCGTATCTGTGCATCATCGAATTGCTAAGGCTTCATTGCATGTGATTCGGGAACCTCTTTTTGATTTCCTGTGAATGAAGATTGGCATCTGATATATATTGAGTAAAAAGACTGTTTTTCTTATTGCTCATTAATCTAAAGACTACACTTTCAAATTGATTTTTACTAAGAAACTTAAATGATAAATTCAAGGGGGGAAACACAATAGGGTACCTCAAAAGGATTATGTTGAAGGTGCTAATAGAAGTACAACAATTGTTTCTGAGCTCCATTCGGCATCATTCTGAAACTCATGTAGAGAGAATGCTGACACATGCAAAGTCTCTGTCTTTGTCTTATTTACAGTTAGAGCTCTGGGTATCAAACAGAATGAAGAAAATATCAAAAGGGTTTATGAAAAGCTGAGATTTTTACTGATGGGGTATGTAATGTAAGTTGAAGTGAACCAGAATGGATAAAAGGTTTTTTTTTTTCTAAGAGGAGGAGAATGGAAGATGGGTGTCCATGAATGAAAATTTGAAAACTTGTGAATGAATGGTGAGAGGCAGTGAGAGAAAGAGAGAAGAGAAAGCTCGGTTTGGAAAAATAGGACATGGATTCGAGAATGGAAAGGTAATTAAATAATTGGAATTTTTATGTTTTTTTTTTTACTGAATTGGATTTGTTTATTGAGATTTAGGAGTGTCCATTATGGAAATTGGGAATGCTGTTTTATATTTTATTTCATGTTCAGTGGTTCTTTTTTTTGGTTTTTTTTAACGAGTTTGGGTCCTTTAAGCAAGTGGTTAAGGGTTCGATCCCTGATTTTTGTATATGGAGAAAATCTGGTTGGGAGATATGATCAATTCTTTAATATCTCGAAGGATTAATCTTCACAATTGCACACAAAGATACGGCAAGAAGAAAAAAAAAAAAGGTTAGTGATTGATGAGAGAGTAAAAGCACGGTAATTTGTCGTATATAAAAAAAAAACACGGTAGTTTGGATTTTGTTCTAAACTAGTAAACTTATCCTCCCCATCGAAGTAAATGTTTTATCATTTGGATTTTGTTCTAAACTTATCCGTTCTAAACTTATCCTCTCCATCGAAGTAAATGTTTTATCATTTGGATTTTGTTCTAAACTTGTCCTCTCCATCGAAGTAAATGTTATATCAATTCTGGAAAGAAAAAAATAGTAAATGTTTTATAAATGGAATAAAATATTTTGGTTTTTTTTTTTACAGTAAAATATTTTGGGTTGATTCCTAAAAAGAAAAAAATATATGAGGCATTGTAGCAACTTCCTTTTAGGGCTTGTACTGAATTAGTGGGTATTTTATTATTCATCACGCGATCTATGTACATTCAAAATGATTGCCTGCTTTGGAAGCTGTCTATCTTTGCTTATTAGGCAGTGTAAATGTGTTTTATATGGTTCACCAATCATATGTCATCACATTATTAAAATTATTTTTTTATGAAACATTATTAAAAATATTGATTCTTACAATTATTATTTTAAAAATCGCAAGTAAGGTACTGTTTGAATAATTAACAATATAAAAACCTTACACTAACAATATATTAAAACTGAACTATTTGTTTTATCCTTCCATATATACAATGTAAACTTCTTATTCGCGTTTTCATATTATGTGCTTGTAACATCTTCAACGGAGTTGCTTAATGTTGGTGACGCCGGCAAGTGTACCGGGTCGTCGCAAGTAATAAAATAAACATGGTAAGTAATTACCGAGGTCGAACTCAGGGATTGGGCTACCAATTCGACTAATCCGCGGGAAATCCGATACGTTTGGTCAAGTTACAGAGGGTGGTTGAGCGAGAGAGAATATGATCAAAATTTCAATTAACAAATCTAATAAAACTAAACTATTAAAATCTGAAATTAAAATATCCAAGGTCACAAATCCACCTACCCAATCATGCAAACCCAAGTGATGATGAATTCCTCCCTAAGTTCAATTACAATGTCAACCGGGACCCCCAAATTCTCCTAAATCCACTGTCGTGCTCATTAGGACGTATTCGACGATTGGATTAATTACTTACTAGGTCTCATAATCCTAATCTCGAATTTGATTAATTCTTGTTCCCTATAAGGTTGCACTAATCTCCTACTCACTCTCGTGCAATATTCGATTAGTGATCCCAATTCAAGTTCTAAAACGCGAATCGCCGTTCGGCCTCAAACACGTTTAACAAGTCAATCACGCAAAACATATGATCAACGCAATCAAATCAGAATTGGAAAACAAGAATTGAATTAAAGGAGAAAGACATACATCATATCGGATTTACATCGCCATGGGTGGCTTCATCGTTCCCTCGGACGAGGGGATTAGTTCCTCATGCTCATAGACAAACAATCGGAAATAACCACCATCGTAAAATAAAAAGAAAAGAGAAAGGGGAACGCAGCCCCAGAATAAGGATTCTAAAAATCTACAAAAAGTTCTGATGCCAAAGTCCTTTAAATCTGCTCTGCACTATCTTATTTATAGGGAGGCCACGCGTCACGGCCGTGATGGTCATCACGGCTAGGCCGTGACGGCTTCTGTTTCTGGCGCACTTCTGGAATTTAAACCCTCGAGACGCGAAGGATGTCTCGCGACGCGAGCCTTCTTTTCACGGCCCGTGATGTGAATCACGGCTAGGCCGTGATGGTCTCTGACTTGTGTGGATTTTAGGTCACGGCCGTGATATACATCACGGCTAGGCCGTGATGGTCTCTGTCTTCCTGGGTCTTCAAACTCTCGCGAGGCGAGCTTCCTCTCGCGGGGCGAGAATCTCCAGAATGGCAATCTCCACTATTTCTTGACTTTCCTTAATTCTCAGAGCTTCACTTATTGACCTGAAAACAACACAAGCAACCACAAGCGTAATTCTATCCAAAAGAAGCTAAAAACTACACAAAAGACGCAAAACGAGTCAAAGTCCAACTTAGGAACAAAACAAGGCAAATTTGGGCGAAAACGAGAGTGAACTCGAATAAATTGGCACATAAACCCTAGTTCATCTAGTCATAAAACTAGATAAGCCAGAGGCTTATCAAAACACCCCAAACTTAAACCTTGCTTGTCCCCAAGCAAGCTAAAACTCAAAAACGACTCAAGACTTGGCAAGCCTAAAGGAATCAATCGATTTCGCACAAATTTCACGAAATCTGAACAAACAGTTTTTCTCCAATGATCTCCCCCCCCCCCCCCCTACATCAATGTAATCCCCACATTCATTTACTTTAAACCATTGGGAACTTCATCATTCATGCAATCATTAGTCTAAGTTGAGGATCAGGGTCACACACAAAAGAAAGATCACCAATTTCAAACAACTGCCTTCCTCACAAGGGTATGTAAAATTTCACTCATTCGCTCAAGTTCGTCTAGGCTTTCAACTTTTTCACTCAATTTCACTTATCAAGAGCACTTCCCATGAATTTGATTTTCATCTCAAAAATGGTTCCCACGAGAACATGCATGCAACATCAGAAGGTCTTTTAAAGGTTGTAATGAGGCCTGAATCAAGGTAAGATATTCAAAGGATAGAGGCTAAGTCCCTAGGATCAATGAGAGCATGAAACTAGTATCACAACAATTGAATTCACTCTCATATTATTCTCTTCCTTGCATTTGGTGGCTACACACCTCTTCCTTTTTATATTAATTTTCTTTGCCCTTTTTGGCACATATTCAATGCTTTTCATCACCCATTTTTTTTTCTTTTTTTTTTCTCAAGCCTTCGGCCCTTACTTCCGTTTTTCTTTTTCTCAACTATGATTCATGAACTTGTAGCCACCCCAAACTTAGTTCCACAACAACACTCACAAAGCTAAAATTCCATACTCTCCTAAATCCTAGGATAGGGGAAAATCATGGTTTTTGAGTTAACAGCTTGTAATGTAAGGTCATCAAGAACAATAGGCTTCAAGGCTCAATGTGGCTAACTAGGGATCATTCATCAGGGTTGGTTCAATTTATGGCCAAGTAGTTAATTCAAAGAAAATTGCCTAAATCATTTGATGCAACACATAAACATGCAAACCATAAAGAGATTCAAGCAAATTCGGGAAAGTGCAACTTAACAGTGATTCACACATTCAAAAACAGAGTTGGAGGCTCAAAATCATCACCTGGACATTTCGCAAATTGTTTGACCGAGATACGATTCCTAGTGTGTGCACCCCCTCACCCCAAACTTATCATAAATCAAGTAATCACAATAAAATTCTCAAAGTTCAGTTTTCAATTTTTAAGTGGGGATAAAGTTTTCTATTTTCAGAACCTAGGGGGAAATCATCAATGGTCAAAATAATACATGCAATCAATCTATGCTAAATTCAATTAAAATCCAACAAGCTTGCCGACACGACATTCATACAACAACTCTTGATCTTCTCAAATTATTCAAGAGTGACAAACAAACAAAAACAAAAATAAAAACAAAACAAAAGTGAGGAGAAGAGAGGGATACCTAGCTTGGGTTGCCTCCCAAGTAGCGCTTGTTTAACGTCCCGAGCCTGACTTATTAAGAAGCATCCACCTGGATCCCATAGTCTGTGGTACAAGGGCCAAGAGACGCTCACCATGTGAGATTTTCCACCCGGATCAAATGGTAATTGGAGTGGAGATTGTAGCAGCAGTATGACTTTATCATCAACTCCACCCAGCCAGTGCGTGAAAACTCCATTGACCTTTGTAATTATGAATTCACTTCCTCTCGGGTCAAATGGTGTCTTCACGAGGAAGTGTGCCAGACAAGTGGGAGGGTCTATCTTACCGGTGTCCACACATGCATGCAAGCCAACATATTTATTCAACGCATCAAAATCAGGTTGCTTGGCAAGCATGGTGAAATCCTCTGCCACTTTATCTTCATCTTGATCTCTACCCCCTTGCTCCGGTGCCTTGTCCTTTGCCAACTCCTCTTCCTTAGGTTGCTCTTCCTCAACATGTGGCTGTTCCTGGGCCTTGTCGCTTGTCAATTCCTTTTCCTCCGGTTGTTCTTCCTCAACATGTGGTAGTTCTTCCTCAACTCCCTGAGAACTAGTTACATCCCAGTCATATCCCAACACCCCACTGCTTCTAGTTGTTGTGGCATTGCATTGGTTCTTAGGGTCGTTCTAGGTATCAACTGGGAAAGTCTCTGGGGGATGCTCATTTAGTTGCCTTGCGAGTTAGGCAATCTTCATCTCTAATGCCGCATTAGCCTTCTCAAATGATGTGGCCATCTTGTCAATGACTGCATTTGTATTGATTGACACTTTCTCAAGTGTCGCACTCAACCTCTCAAGAGCCAACTCCCAAGGTTGTGGTTGCCAATTTTGTTGAGGTTGTTGTTCCCAGTTCTGTTGAGGTTGTGGTTGCCAATTTTGTTGAGGTTGTGGTTGCCAGGCTAGACAATCGTCAGCATTACTCCAAGCGAAATCCGGATGGTCTCTACTCATATCACCCCAATACTGATTCTGACTCTCATAGTTGTTCTGGGGCACGCTGTCATTATGCCATGGTTCCACATATACTTGAGGGAAGTAGAACGGACAACTCCAAGTGTCATGGTTCCCATTACAATATTCGCAACCCGGAAGCATTCCTTCGTGTACCTCGCATACAAAACAAGGCAAAGACCAAGTGGGATCAAGAAATAGAGAATAATAATAGAAATTAAAAATAAAAATAAAAATAAAAATAAAAATAAAAATAACTTAACCAAATAATCAAACTACCCTAAAATTAGGAAAATTGGTTGTGCCAATCCCCGGCAACGGCGCCAAAAACTTGTTGGTGACGCCGGCAAGTGTACCGGGTCGTCGCAAGTAATAAAATAAACACGATAAGTAATTACCGAGGTCGAACTCAGGGATTGGGCTACCAATTCGACTAATCCGCGGGAAATCCGATACGTTTGGTCAAGTTACAGAGGGTGGTTGAGCGAGAGAGAAGATGATCAAAATTTCAATTAACAAATCTAATAAAACTAAACTATTAAAATCTGAAATTAAAATATCCAAGGTCACAAATCCACCTACCCAATCATGAAAACCCAAGTGATGATGAATTCCTCCCTAAGTTCAATTACAATGTCAACCGGGACCCCCAAATTCTCCTAAATCCACTGTCGTGCTCATTAGGACGTATTCGACGATTGGATTAATTACTTACTAGGTCTCATAATCCTAATCTCGAATTTGATTAATTCTTGTTCCCTATAAGGTTGCACTAATCTCCTACTCACTCTCGTGCAATATTCGATTAGTGATCCCAATTCAAGTTCTAAAACGCGAATCGTCGTTCGGCCTCAAACACGTTTAACAAGTCAATCACGCAAAACATATGATCAACGCAATCAAATCAGAATTGGAAAACAAGAATTGAATTAAAGGAGAAAGACATACATCATATCGGATTTACATCGCCATGGGTGGCTTCATCGTTCCCTCGGACGAGGGGATTAGTTCCTCATGCTCATAGACAAACAATCGGAAATAACCACCATCGTAAAATAAAAAGAAAAGAGAAAGGGGAACGCAGCCCCAGAATAAGGATTCTAAAAATCTACAAAAAGTTCTGATGCCAAAGTCCTTTAAATCTGCTCTGCACTGTCTTATTTATAGGGAGGCCACGCGTCACGGTCGTGATGGTCATCACGGCTAGGCCGTGACGGCTTCTGTTTCTGGCGCACTTCTGGAATTTAAACCCTCGCGACGCGAAGGATGTCTCGCGACGCGAGCCTTCTTTTCACGGCCCGTGATGTGAATCACGGCTAGGTCGTGATGGTCTCTGACTTGTGTGGATTTTAGGTCACGGCCGTGATATACATCACGGCTAGGCCATGATGGTCTCTGTCTTCCTGGGTCTTCAAACTCTCGCGAGGCGAGCTTCCTCTCGCTGGGCGAGAATCTCCAGAATGGCAATCTCCACTATTTCTTGACTTTCCTTAATTCTCAGAGCTTCACTTATTGACCTGAAAACAACACAAGCAACCACAAGCGTAATTCTATCCAAAAGAAGCTAAAAACTACACAAAAGACACAAAACGAGTCAAAGTCCAACTTAGGAACAAAACAAGGCAAATTTGGGCGAAAACGAGAGTGAACTCGAATAAATTGGCACATAAACCCTAGTTCATCTAGTCATAAAACTAGATAAGCCAGAGGCTTATCACTTAACTTCACTTATTATGGTCTCAATCATGTCATCTCGTTACTTTTTACTTTATATTATTTTAAGCAATTCTATACTTCAATAGTGCAATCTTAAAATTGAATTGATGGCTTCCTTAGCGAGCTCTGCTAGGGTTTCGGAATAGGCATCCAAGCAAGAGGAGGACCTCCTCCATCGCAGCATGAGAAGAATAAAAAAAACATCAGAGTACAATCCTCCGCTTGATGATGAGAATAAGGTGAGAGAAACTTACAAAGAGACCCTGTTAAAGACCATAGGAAGTGAGGGAGGCAAGGAGGATGGAATGTTCTGGAGAAACGAGGAAGGGATCCAGGGTGTCAACTGGTATTGCATTCCTGAGGATACGGTTACGCCAAAACTTCCCCAGGAGGCCATAGCACGCTACAAAAACATTCCTATTGAAGAGGAGGAGTACAAAGAATGGTGTAAACCTTGGAGAGGATCCCTGATGGTGAACGTAATGGGAAGAAGAGTTGGATACAAGGTCATGGAAACTACCCTAAATCGATCATGGGCCAAAACAGCGACTATCAAGATTATTGACATGTCGCAGGGGTATTTTCTTGTATTGTTTAATACTGAAACTGATTACAAACGTGCTCTCTTCGAAGGACCTTGGAAGGTTACGGACCACTATATTCTGGTTCAGCGTTGGAGACCTAATTTCATGACTAATGCAAGTGTTGTCCGTAAAGTTGTTGTATGGATACGTATACCAGGATTACCCATTGAATTGTTCAATGACCAATTTCTATGGAGACCGGGATCTAATCCGGGTGTAATGTTAAAGATCGATCGTGTCACTGCTCTCCACTCTAGAGGGCAATTTGCCCTCATCTGTGCGGAACTGGATCTCATAACACCTCTTGAATCGAAGGTGGTGGCAAAGGGACAGTTTGTTAATCTAGAATATGAGGGTTTGCACACTATATGTTTTAATTGTGGTTTATATGGGCACCTTGTCTCCGAGTGTCCATCCCCAATCAAGACTAATGGCCCCCAAGGATGCTGCTCAAGTTGCTCCGGTAGTCTCCTCCAACACTGTTCAGACTCCAAGCGGCGTGGAAGTTAGCACAGGAGACTCAACAGACTGCTGAAGCTAGGGCTGATGTCAGCCCTATTTTGGAAAATTCAAATGCTTCCAAGAACGTGATGCCCACAAAATCCGCGATTAAGATTCCGAAAATATTGGAAGGCAATGATTATGGCCCGTGGATGCTGGTTCAGAGACTAAAAAGGAAACCAAGAGCAAAAGGGAATGTTAATAAACCTATCATAAGCAATCAATCTGCTAAGAATTCCGAGACAGAAGGAAGTGGGCCCAGCGTTTTAAAAGATATCCATGCAGATACGATTAAACAGAATGAGGACCATGCAAAAAAGGAAGTTAAGGATTTTAGTGGGCCTTTCAAAGCAACAAATATTCAAAGAGTCAGAAACATTGTTGGGCGAAAAAATCCTCAGACGAAGAAAGTGGGCCAGGGAGTGTGATAAGCCTCTGGCTTATCTAGTTTTATAACTAGATGGACTGTGGTTTTTGTGCAAATTATTCGAGTTCAATCTCGTTTTCGCCCAAATTTGGCCTTTTTTTGTTCCTAAGTGGACTTTGACTCGTTCTAGGCATTTTTAGTAGTTTTTAGTCTATTTTGAATAGAATTACGCTTTTTGTTTCTTTTTATTGTTTCAGGTTAGAAGTGAAGCTCCAAGAGTCAAGGAAGCACTTCGAGTCAAGGAAACAGTGGAAATTTCCATTCTGGAGATACTCGCCCCGCGAGTAGATGCTCGCCTCGCGAGCCTGAAGATCCGCAAAACAGCAACAGTCATCAATTCTGGATCGCCACGCGAGAGGCTTCTCGCCTCGCGAGAGCCTGAAGACCCTGGAAGACAAAGACCATCACGGCCTAGCCGTGATGAAGGTCACGGCTGTGACAAATTAAGGTTTGAAGACTCGCCCCGCGAACACACTCTTGCCTCGCGAGAATCCAAATTGAAAGCGCGCCAAAACTAATGTTCGCCTCGCGAAAGCTTGTTCGCCCCGCGAGCGGCCGAGAACCAGAATCCCTATTTATAGGCTGTTTCAGATCAGAATTGGGGAGCGCTGGGGCTTTTGATAGATCCGAATCCTAGTATTTTTCCACTTGTGTAGAGTAGCGTTTAGGCTAGTTTCTTGTCTCTTTGGAGCTGCGCCTCCCTTCTTCTTTTTCTTATTTTGCTATGGAGGTTATGTCCGATTGTTTGTCTATGAGCATGAGGAACTAATCCCCTCGTCTGGGGGAACAAAGAAGCCACCCATGGCGGTGTAGATTCGATGTGATGTATGTCTTTCTCCCATTTTCTCAATAAATGTTTTCCAATTCTGATTTGATTGTGTTGATCATATGCTAGCGTGATTAACTAGTTAAACGTTGATGAGGCTGATCGGCGATTCGCGTTTTAGAACTTGAATTGGGATCATCGATCGAATATTGCACGAGAGTGAGTAGGAGATCGGTGCAGCCATATAGGGAACAAGAATTAACAGAGTTTGATGATTAGGGTTATGAGACCTAGTAAGTAATTAATCCAATCTTCGAATACGTCCTAATGAGCACGACGGTGGATTTAGGAGAATTTGGGGGTCCCGGTTGACATTGTAATTGAACTTAGGGAGGAATTCATCATCACTTGGGTATGCATATTGGGTAGGTGGATTTGTGACCTTGGACATTTTAATTTCAGATTTTTAGTTAAATATTTTATTAGATTTGTTAATTTGAATTCGATCCTATCTTCTCTCTCAACCACCTTCTGTTACTTGACCAAACGTATCGGAATTCCCGCGGATTAGTTGAATTGGTAGCCCAATCCTTGTGTTCGACCTCAGTAAATACTTACCATGTTTCTTTTATTACTTGCAACGACCCGGTACCCTTGCCGGTGACTCAACAAGTTTTTGGCGCCGTTGCCGGGGATTGGCACAACCAATTTTCCTAATTTTTAGGGAAGTGTGATTATTTGGTTAAGTTATTTTTATTTTTGTTTTTATTATCTCTCTCTACTTCTTTGATTCCACTTGGTCTTGCCGTGTTTTTGTATGCGAGGTACCCTTTCACAAGAGGACCTGCTATTTGATTCGGAGATCACCAAGACTGAGAAGCGCTTAAGGAAAGAAGCCAGAGAAAGAAAGAGGCTTGAAGCGATTAATCTTGAGGACATGGCCGAAGAAAGCCCTCCTCCACCTCCTCCTCCTCCTCGTTACAAGCCTCTCTTTGAGTACGATCTACCCAACTTGGGTGATTGTGATTCTTCTATCGTGAGGGGCAACCTGAATACAGACTCCTTCAGAGTGGAAGGATGTGTCACATTCCAGATCCGTGAGAATCAATTTGATGGGAGTGGCAAACAAGACCCTCATAGACACATCACTCACTTCCTTGAAGCATGTGACTTGCAGAAGACAAGAGGAGTCTCTCAAGATGAGTTTCGCTTGCTGCTTTTCCCTCTCTCTCTTAGGGATGTCACTCGCGATTGGGTTGACAGCTTGGATAGGAACAATATCAGAACTTGGGAGCAAATGGCACAAAAGTTCCTAACCAAATATTTTCCTCCTCAGAAAGCGGCACAAGCAAGAGTAGCGTTACATCTTTCAGGCAGACAGAAGATGAAACTTATAACGAAGCTTGGGAGAGGTACAATATGCTCTTGAGAAGATGCCCCTCGGCGTTCTTTGACCCGGTCTCCAAGGTTCAACATTTCTTTAACGGGTTAAGGGGGCGCTATCAGATGAACTGTGATGCCGCAGCTGGCAGCTCTTTCTCTTATTTATCAGCTGAAGACGGATGGGCATTATTAGAGAAGATGTCGTACAATGATTACAACCATGGTAGGGAAACCTCTTATGGAGTCAGTTCTGCAACAATGGAAGCCATTCTAGAGCAAGTTAAATCGTTGAAGATACAAGTTGCGGCTTTGTCAGAGAACAAGAAGGTTAATGTGATACACGAGGGAATGCCTCCGGGTTGTGATAATTGTAATGGAGATCATGACACTCGGAACTGTCCGTTCAACTTCTCTCAGGAACATGTGGACTCATGCCACAATTTCTATGACAGTGTACCCCAGAACCACTATCAGAGGAACAGACAGAATGACTATAGTCAGAATCAAAATAGGGGTTATATGAGGAGAGACCATCCGGGTTTCGCTTGGAGTAATGCTAGTAGTGGTCTAGCCGGGCAACAACAACCTCAACAGAATTGGCAACAACAACCTCAACAGGGTCTGAGGCCAAATATTGGAATCCAACAGCGCAATACTCAGCAGGCTCTTCCGGGGACTAATCAGTTGCAAATAACAGATGGTGGAAGGCAACCTTGGGAGTTGGGTTTTGAGAAGATGAATGCAGCCATTGACAAGTTGGCAACTCATACAGGGTCGGCAATTCAGAATCTAGAGACACAGATAGCTCAGCTCGCAAAGCAACTTAGTGAGCGCCCCCCAGGCACTTTCCCAGGTGATACCGAGAACAACCCTAAGAACCATTGCAATGCCATAACAACTAGAAGCGGTAGGGTGTTGGGATCTAACAAGGATGCAACCAGTTTAGAGGAAGACAAGGCCCTGAAACAACCACATGTTGAGGAAGAGCAACCTAAGAAAGAGGAGTTGGCAAGTGACAAGGCACCAGAGCAAGGGGGTAGGCTGAAGCTTGTGGATGAAAAGTTCCGAAGGAAGAAGTGGGTTGAACCCCAAGACCTCCCTCCCTACATGAAGGTACCGTATCCTGAAAGATTGAAGAAGCCTCAACAGGATAAGCAGTTCAACAAATTCCTTGATGTCTTCCGCAAACTTCAGATTAACATTCCATTTGCGGAAGCCTTGGAACAGATGCCATCATCTGCCCGGTTTATGAAGGAGCTTCTCACCAAGAAGCGGAGAATAGTGGATGAGGAAACGGTTTCTTTGACCGAGGAGTGTAGTGCCATTCTTCAAAGAAAACTACCTCCAAAGTTGAAGGATCCCGGTTCTTTTTCGATACCATGCACCATTGGGGGGATGACTCTAGGGAAGGCATTATGTGATCTAGGGGCAAGCATCAACTTGATGCCCCTCTCTATGATGAAGAGGTTGGGGATCAAGGAATTCAAGGAAACACGGATGTCGCTCCAACTAGTCGATCGCTCTATAAAATATCCTTATGGGGTGGTCAAAGACTTGTTAGTGAAAGTTGACAAGCTCATATTTCCGGTGGACTTTGTAGTGCTCGATATGGATGAAGACGCCGAAATCCCTCTCATATTGGGTAGGCCTTTCTTGGCCACTGGGAGTGCCTTGATAGATGTGCGACAAGGGAAACTCACTCTAAGGGTGCAAGATGATGAGGTAGTCTTCAATGTCTTTGAAGCAATGAAACACCCTGTTGAGAGGTCGGATGTGTATTGAGTGGATGTGGTGGAATCAACTGTAAAGGCAAAGGCAACTCGAGAAGCCTGTGGTTCTTCACTTGCAAAAGTGTTGGTAAAATCCCATGATGATGATAGTGAGGAAAAAGACCCTTTGGGGGATGAGGTCTATCTTGAGTGGTTAAGAGACATGGAAGCCTTACCGAATTCCCCAAGGGATGAATGTGCAAGGGAAGAGCGCAACAACAAGGGCATGGAAAAAGAGGATAAAGCACCGAAGTTGAAAGGTGGCACAACCGTGGGGGTCAACGAAAACAACCAGTTGATCCCAAAAGGGACCATCACGGAGTGGAGAGTATGTGCCGATTATAGAGGGCTTTTGGATTTAAATGAGTTGTCCGGGATCCGCAAGCAAGCAAACCACAAAAAGCGGACTAAGGAAAGACAGGACAAACACATCTTGCCTAGGGAGCTTGAGCCCGGGCAAGCGGTACTTCTTGACAACTCAAGGTTGAAACTCTTTCCGGGAAAGCTAAGATCAAGGTGGTCGGGACCATTCAAGGTCCTCCAAGTTTGTCCTCACGGAACAGTAGAGTTAGAAGGGGCCTCTGGTAACTTCAAGGTGAATGGGCAAATGATAAGGCATGACCATGGGGAATCAGTCCCAAATTACAAGCAGTTTCTTCCTCCGGATTAACCCTTAGGGGCGACTTGAGTCAGGCTCGGGACGTTAAACAAGCGCTACTTGGGAGGCAACCCAAGCTAGGTATCCTTTATTTTTAGTTTCTATCATTTTCATATATATATTTTAAAAAAAAAACTTGATTCGCCACGCGAATCCACAGTGGCCTCGCGAGACAGAAGCCCTGAATCTCAGAGGCTTGCTCACGTTTCTGTCTCGCGTCGCGAGGTATACTTTCGCCTCGCGATTCTGGGAATCATCATCTGTTGGAATTCCAGATTCGCCTCGCGTGATACTACTCGCCTCGCTATTCTGGAAAGTGTGAATAACAATTTTCCAGATTCGCCTCGCGAGTGATCTCTAGCCTCGCGAATCTGCAATTAAGGTTTAATCTGCAGGAGTTCTTCCAGGATGCTATGCAACAGAAGGGAGCCCGTGAGACCAATTGGACGAGGATTCAACCATAGAAACTTGATCAGGGAGCACCCTCTCCTCTCTTCACTTTTGTTTTTGTTTTTGTTTTTGTTTTGTTTTTTGTTTTGTTTGTCACTCTTGAATAATTTGAGACGATCAAGAGTTTGTGTATGAATGTGTGTCGGCAAGCTTGTTGGATTTTAATTAAATTGAGCATAGATTGATTGCATGAATTATTTTGACCATTGATGATTTCCCCCTAGGTTCTGAAAATAGAAAATTGATCCCCATGTGAAAAATTGAAAATTGAACTTTGAGAATTTTATTGTGATTACTTGATTTATGATAAGTTTGGGGTGAGGGGTGCACACACTAGAAATTGTATCTTGGTCAAACAATTTGCAAAATATCCAGGTGAGGATGTGAGCCTCCAACTTTGTTTTTGAATGTGTGAATCACTGTCAAGTTGCACTTTCCCGGATTTGCTTGAATCTCTTCATGGTTTGCATGTTTATGTTTTGGATCAAATGATTTAGGCAATTTTCTTTGAATAACTACTTGGCCTAAAAAGAACCATCCCTAATGCATGTTCCCTAGTTAGCCACATTGAGCCTAATTAGCCTATTGTTTCTTGATAACCCTATATTATAAGCCAAAATCTGAAAAACCATGTTAACCCAATCTTAGGATTAGAAGAGCATGGACACTTAGCAAGAGAAGGGTTGTGAGAAACTAAGTTTGGGGTGGCTACAAGGTGATATGTCATTTTGGGTTGAGAAAAAGAAAAATAAAGGTTGAAACCCAAGGCAAAAGAAAAAATTGCCAAAAGAAAATGGGCAAAACAGAAAAAAAAAATAGCAAGGAAAAGGCCGTAGTCACCCGAGGCAAAAAGAAAAATGGAAAAAGGAATTTGAGTGGAAGATGTGTCAAATGCTCATGCTCTCTTAGTTCCTAGGGACTTAAGCCTAGTATCCTTGAATATCCTATCATTAGCCAGGCCCCATTACAACCTTTATAAGACCTTCTGATGTTGCATGCATGTTTTCGTGGGAACCATTTTTGAGATGAAAATCAAATCCATGGGAAGTGCTCTTGATATGTGAAATTGAGTGAAAAGTTAAAAGCCTAGACAAAATTGAGCGAATGAGTGAAATTTTACATACCCTTGTGAGGAAGGCAATTGTTTGAAATTGGTGATCTTCCTTTTGTGTGTGACTCTGATCCTCAACTTAGATTAATGATTGCATGAATGATGAAGTTCTCAATTGTTTAAAGTAAATGAATGTGGGGATTACATTGATGCAAAGGGGGAAATCATCGGAGAAAAATTGTTTTGTTAAGATTGCATGAAATTTGTGCGAAATCGATTAAATCCCTTAAGCTTGCCAAAGTCTTGAGTCCTTTTTGAGTTTTAGCTTGCTTGGGGACAAGCAAGGTTTAAGTTTGGGGTGTTTTGATAAGCCTCTGGCTTATCTAGTTTTATAACTAGATGGATTGTGGTTTTTGTGCAAATTATTCGAGTTCAATCTCGTTTTCGCCCAAATTTGACCTTGTTTTGTTCCTAAGTGGACTTTGACTCGTTCTAGGCATTTTTAGTAGTTTTTAGTCTATTTTGAATAGAATTACGCTTTTTGTTTCTTTTTATTGTTTCAGGTTAGAAGTGAAGCTCCAAGAGTCAAGGAAGCACTTCGAGTCAAGGAAACAGTGGAAATTTCCATTCTGGAGATACTCGCCCCGCGAGTAGATGCTCGCCTCGCGAGCCTGAAGATCCGCAAAACAGCAACAGTCATCAATTCTGGATCGCCACGCGAGAGGCTTCTCGCCTCGCGAGAGCCTGAAGACCCTGGAAGACAGAGACCATCACGGCCTAGCCGTGATGAAGGTCACGGCTGTGACAAATTAAGGTTTGAAGACTCGCCCCGCGAACACACTCTCGCCTCGCGAGAATCCAAATTGAAAGCGCGCCAAAACTAATGTTCGCCTCGCGAAAGCTTGTTCGCCCCGCGAGCGGCCGAGAACCAGAATCCCTATTTATAGGCTGTTTCAGATCAGAATTGGGGAGCGCTGGGGCTTTTGATAGATCTGAATCCTAGTATTTTTCCACTTGTGTAGAGTAGCGTTTAGGCTAGTTTCTTGTCTCTTTGGAGCTGCGTCTCCCTTCTTCTTTTTCTTATTTTGCTATGGAGGTTATGTCCGATTGTTTGTCTATGAGCATGAGGAACTAATCCCCTCGTCTGGGGGAACAAAGAAGCCACCCATGGCGGTGTAGATTCGATGTGATGTATGTCTTTCTCCCTTTTTCTCAATAAATGTTTTCCAATTCTGATTTGATTGTGTTGATCATATGCTAGCGTGATTAACTAGTTAAACGTTGATGAGGCTGATCGGCGATTCGTGTTTTAGAACTTGAATTGGGATCATCGATCGAATATTGCACGAGAGTGAGTAGGAGATCGGTGCAGCCATATAGGGAACAAGAATTAACAGAGTTTGATGATTAGGGTTATGAGACCTAGTAAGTAATTAATTCAATCTTCGAATATGTCCTAATGAGCACGACAGTGGATTTAGGAGAATTTGGGGGTCCCGGTTGACATTGTAATTGAACTTAGGGAGGAATTCATCATCACTTGGGTATGCATATTGGGTAGGTGGATTTGTGACCTTGGACATTTTAATTTCAGATTTTTAGTTAAATATTTTATTAGATTTGTTAATTTGAATTCGATCCTATCTTCTCTCTCAACCACCTTCTGTTACTTGACCAAACGTATCGGAATTCCCGCGGATTAGTTGAATTGGTAGCCCAATCCTTGTGTTCGACCTCGGTAAATACTTACTGTGTTTCTTTTATTACTTGCGACGACCCGGTACACTTGCCGGTGACTCAACAGAGTGTCTATGAAGCAGGGAAAAAATAATGTTTCTACGAAGGGGGGTCCCACAAAGATTACAACCAATGCAAGTGCTAAAGGGAAGGAGATTATGAAAGGTAACACTGTTGAGCCTAAAAATTAGGCTCCAAGAAACAAATCCAAAGAAGAAGAAAACGGCATGCTTGAGTCCATGCGCATTCTCCAGAAAAATCAACCATATTTGGGTCTTTTTGACTTAAATATAAGTATACCCTATGTGCAAGTTGCTCACGAGCCTGACAGAAACTTTGGACTATATGGAAAGGCTCCGCAAAGCTTTCCAGTATGGACCATCGTCTTCCAGACCCCCGGATTTAACCATGGAGCAGATGAAGCCAATTGATATGATGATTACTGATGTGACTAATGTCAATCATGAAACTAAGAATGGGGGGAATCCTCTTCATAATGAAGCTCGACCTTTCATGGCCCAAAACCCCCAAAAGTTCCCAATGATTTTTGCATCTTGGAACTGCAGGCGAACTGCAGCGAAAGGACTTGTGTCCCTTATAAGGATCTTTGTAGGGAATATAATATTTCCATGTTGTTTCTCCTTGAGACTCACTGTAGTGGCAGTGGAGCCTTTTCCTTGGCCAGTAAGATGGGTTTTCCGGGTTCTTTTATGGTTGATGCGATTGGCCAGTCTGGTGGAATCTGGTGTTTATAGGACCATTCTGTTTGGTCCGTGAATATTTTGATCTATGACGGGCAGTTTATTCATATGGAAGTTAGATGGGAAAATGGTAATAATTGGTTCCTCACGGCCATTTATGCCATTCCTCGCTACCAGTCCATGAAAGTTTTGTGGGAAAGACTGGAAAATATTACTGATACTATGGAGGATCCTTGGCCATCATATGAGACTTTAACTCAACGCTCTCAGCTCAGGATAGAACTGGAGGATTACAAAATCCATCGCAAAGAATTTTGGAAGACCTTCGTAACATGGTTCGGAATTGTAATCTGGTTGATGCAGGGTTTCAAGGTCCTCCTTACACGTGGTCCCGAGGGAACTTATTAGTTAAGCTTGATCGTATGTTTATTAACATGCATTGGAGAATCATGTTCCAAGAAGGGGTAGTCTTTCATCTGCCAAAATACAAATCTGACCACAGGCGTATTCCGGTGCGTATAAAGAAAGAAACAACTCCTAATAGGCGTCGAATGCCTTTTCATTTTTTAGCCTCATGGATATCTCATGAAGATTTTCCAAGAGTCATGCATCAGAATTGGTTGAGTAATTTATGCTGGGGTGAGCAAATGATAAAGCTTTAACAAGCCCTTAGATAATGGAACCGAGATGTTTTCGGTAATATTTTTAAGCGAAAGAAAAGGCTCCTCCAACGTTTAGAAAAAATTTCAGAGAAAATGGTGGGAAGCTTCAACCCGAGGCTCTAGTTTACTCATGATAACTTGGGGAAGGAGTGTGAAGAAATCTTAACTCAAGAAGAGGTGTTGTGGTATCAAAAGTCTCATTCTAAATGGCTTCCTTTTGGTGATCGCAACACAAATTATTTCCATGGGGTGACTTCAGTCAGAAGAAGAAAGAATAATTATGAAGCACTTCAAAATGATAATGGTATATGGATCTCTGAAACTTTAGAGCTGGAAAGTTTGGTCACAAGCTATTTTAAGAACCTTTTCTCGGTTACTGGAAGTAGTGTCCCCTTCGGTCTCAAATGAGCTTTTCTAAAGCTGGATGAAGAATTTCTGAACTCCATCGGGCGTGGTTTCACTAGAGAAGACATTTGGTGGGCAGTTAAAAATATGGGAGCCTTCAAAGCTCTAGGTATTGATGGTTTTCAAGCAGGGTTTTTCAAGTCTCAGTGGCATATTGTTGGGGAGGCAGGGTGCAAGACTATTTCCAAATTCTACAATGAGCCGAGCCTTATAGCAGAGTTAAATAAAACCCTTATAACCCTGATTCCAATAACTGATCACGTCAGATACATCAAACAGTTTCTCCCTGTTAGTCTTTGCAATGTTAAAATCATTACAAAGATCCTAACTAAAAGGTTGCGTCCAATCATGAGTGATTTATTCAATCCGTGCCAAAGCAGTTTCATTCCAAAGAGACATACCAGTGACAACATAATCATTGCCCAAGAGGTGTTTCATTCCATGAGGAGTAAAAAAGGATCCAAAGGTGTATGGCTATTAAGATTGATCTAGAGAAAGCATATGACAGACTGAACTGGGATTTCATCACAGATACTCTTGAAGACATTGCATTCTTAAATCACCTTGTAAGTGTTATTTGGCAGTGCATTTCATCCTCTAGGATTCAGATGCTTTGGAATGGGGAAGCTCTTGATGAATTCCAACCTTCCAGAGGCATACGCCAAGACGATCCTATTTCACCTTATCTATTTGTCTTATGCATCGAGAGACTTTTTCATCTCATCAACTTGGCAGTTGAGCAAAAAGAGTGGAAACCTATCCAATTAGCTAGAGGAGGGCCTAAATTATCTCATATTGCCTTTGCAGATGATCTTATCCTTTTCTCTGAAGCATCCCTTGATCAGGCCCATGTTATAAATAATATCCTTGAGCTCTTCTGCATTAGCTCGGGACAAGCGGTTAGTAAAGAAAAAACTCGTATTTACTTTTCTGATAATGTTGTCTGGCAAGTCAAGGTGGAAATTAGTGACTCTCTGGGCTTCCAACGAACTGAAGATCTTGGGAAATACCTTGGGGTCCCCATTTTTCACAAAAGTACAAACAAGAAATCCCCCCAATTTGTCATGGACAAGGTTAACCAACGTCTCAACAATTGGAAAGCTCGTACTTTGTCCTTTGCGGGTAGTGTTACCCTTGCTAAATCGGTTCTCCAAGTGCTGCCTTCTTATATCATGCAAACCACTATCTTACCCAAATCTATTTGTGATGAGATTGATAAAAAAATGTAGAAGTTTTATTTGGGGGGATACTGACCAACAAAGGCATGTCCACACTGTGTCTTGGAATGCTATGTGCAGACCTAAAGCTCTTGGCGGTTTGGTGCTCAGGTCCATGAGAACTCTAAATATAGTTTGTTTTATGAAGGCTGGATGGAAATTATGCCATGATAAAGATGACTTGTGGGCCTCTATAATCCGCTCTAAATACAAGTTTGGTTCAGATCTCATTCCAAAAATCTAAGTTTCTAGATCCGGGTCCAATTTTTAGTGTGGTCTAAGTAAGTCATGGGATCATGTGCAAAATAATTTCACGTGGAGAATAGGAGATGGAAAAGCAGTTCTTTTCTGGAAGGACCCTTGGGTTTCGGGACGGATACTATAAACAACTTGGTCTTGGCTCCAATGTCTCTCAGTGAATCTTTTAAATCGGTTTCAGATTATTTCAGTCCCTTGGTAGGTTGGAATCTTGATCCCTTAAATAATCTCCTCCCGACTGGTATAGTTGACCGTATTCGAGGGCTTGATGGTCCCATAGATAGTAATGAGAATGATTCCCTTGCTTGGAAGCTAACCCCCTATGGCTCCTTTACTTTGGCATCTACTGTGGCTTTCCTTCAAGCTAGTATAACTGACGGTGATACAAAACTTTTTGAAGATATATGGCATTGGAAAGGGCCATAAAGAATCAGAATGCACCTGTGGAAACTTGTGGTTGAATGGATCCTCACAAATGATACGAGAGCCCATCGTGGTATGTCAAATTCCGCGGATTGTCCTTGCTGCCCTAGTGTGAATGAAACTTCTTTCCACGAGAGTCGTAGTTGTTCTTTTGTGAGGGATTTATGGAAACTTTTGTCAGATATACCTCAAGATTTTCTGACATTAAATCTGCATGATTGGTTACTAAATAACCTAGGCAAGGTTAACCCTAATCGACCTCCTCTTTGGAATGAAACCTTTGGGGTCGCTCCGGAGTGCCTTGGCAAATAAGGAATGATAGGGTTTTTAATAATAAAAGCACTACAGTTATACTGTAGCTTGTTCGATCAGAAGGCTTGTGGCTCAATATGCTCATGCTTGGAAGGTTCTTAACTTGTGTCTCCATCCTAAAGTTTCCCTCCCTAGCAGAGCTAATATATCTTGGAGGCCCCCCTCCTGGGTTTTTTAAGTTGAATTGCGAGGGTTCGGTTACAAACCAAGGTAGGAATGATGCGTGTGGTGGTGTCCTAAGGGATCACAATGGATGTTTCATTCTGGCCTTTGCGACTAGTCTAGGTCAGTGTTCGGTGGCTAAAGCTGAATTGTGGGGCATCTTTCATGGTCTCAGCCTTGCTTGGGATAGAAGGTTCAGAAGCATCCTTGTGGAATCTATTTCTCAAACTGCAATTCGTCGGATCTCGGAAGGGTGTGAGTGTACTCACCAGTGCTACTCCTTGGTGCGCAGAATCAATGCTTTCTCTAATCTGGATGGGATTCTGCATTTCCATCATATTTTACGGGAAGCTAACCAAGTAGCAGATAAGCTCACTAATCATGGTTTAACTACTTCTAGGGACTTGATGATCTTTGATGTTTCCCCTTCTTTTATTTCCTTGTCTTTGTTTGTGGATCTTGCTGTCGTTGCTTTCCCGCGTGGCTCGTAGTTTGTTTTGATGTTTTACTTTTCCTAGGGCCTAGTCCCTTGTAATTCACCAAAAAAAAATATATTGAAATTTCAGTAAATGGGTCACACAAGTTGTCTCATATTTATTTGCTTTTATTTTTATTTCAATTAAAATATTAATTCATTTGTGATTGGATTGTTGAATATCGTAGTTATCTTTCTTTTTTTTTATTGGTGATCCTTATATAAGAATCAGTTACTTACATAAGCAACCATCTTTAAATGTGGTATCCACATCATATTACTCAAATGATAAAACTTGTTAGCAGCTCGGTTTGAATTGCTCTCACATTCTCAATCAATGCCAATTGATTACTAACTTTCTTAATTAACTTCACCAAATGTAGTAATGGTATTTAATTAGGTTCATGGTATCTTGAAACAACAAAAAATAATGGTGTTTACCTTTTAATATTCTCAATATTTATATACACAAATTTATATATAAACTCTCGTTAATCCCAAGGGGTTGGTCTAGTGGAGCATGACGGGGTCTTGTATATGACAGATTGCAAGTTCAAGTCATCGCTAGTCCCCTTGGGATAAGGTAAATGTAAATCATTTGTAAGTGTCTCATTAAGCCCGAATGTTTTCCTTGTCTTGGATTGGGGCACCATCCCCCCATCTTAAATTTTAAGAAAAATAAATAATTAATATATATATATATATACTCTCATTTACTCTTTGTCTATTTTTATATGCTCATTTGATGGGTGAAAAAAAGTAATCTTTTGAACAGGATCATGACTCAAGCATCTAAGTGAAACACCTCCAATAATTTTTTTCATGTACATGAATTATAAAATTGAATCCGAAATCATGTATTAATGAAAGAATTTAATTGATATATACTGACAGTATCAAGGTTTTTTTACACTGTCAACCAATCAGGAATTGATATACCACTATAAATGCTTGATTCTTATTCTAACCATCTTAAAAGTCATCAATTCCATGATTTCTGAATGATTATCAGTGTAAAATTCGTTACAATGACAATACATACAAATTAAACTCTTAATGGAATCCAAGTTTATTCTATTAAAATCAACATTCAACATACTCACTTAGTGTAAATCACATAAGCCATAAATATGTAACTTTTCTAGTTAATATTTCTTTATAGAAAATCTATCAGATTGGTTTAAGCTTGAAAGTTGAAACTATAATTGAGAGAGTATATAGGGTGTGTTTGGGTAAATAACTTAATTAAGAGCTTATAACATAAGACATTATCTCATAAGAGCTTATGCCATAAGCGCTTAAAAAAAGAAAAAGAAAGAAAGGGGCATGAGAGGATTCGAATAGTGAAAAACACAGATAGTGTGTTTAGTGCATAAGCTCTTGTGATAATTCCATAAGCTTCTCCCAGTGACTTATGAAAATAAGTCAAAAACTCCTTATGAGATGGCATAAGTTATTTTTATAAGCTCTGCCAAACACACTGCATAAGAGCTTATGTCATCAGGTAAGTCAAAAGGAGCTTAAATAAGCTCTTCCAAACGCCACCATAGTTTGAAATCAGACAAATTAATTTAGGGATTACCAATAGATAAATGGAGATGTGAATGCATGCTTTACTAGGCAGTTGGGAATGAAATTTTGTCTCACCAATTATGGGTGTTGATTGGGGTTAGCTTGCATGAGATTAAAAAAGGTTTTTTTTACGGAAAAAAAAATATTAAAATGAAGGCTTGATTGTATTTTTGGTCCCCTATTTTACTGTTTGGGCGATTTTGGTCCCCTAGTTTTTTTCACTCGATTTTAGTCCCCATATTTTAAAAATGTGCAATTTTGATCCATTTGTATGTTAACATCCAGTAATTAATGGTGTATCTAACATAATTGATGATATTCTAACTTTACTTACACTTTATAGCAAGTGATGCCATAGGTGAATATTGATTTGGAATATTAATTATTGGATGCTAACATACAGATGGATCAAAATTGCACATTTTTAAAATATGAAGACTAAAATCAATCGAAAAAATTAGGGAATCAAAATCGTCCCGAGAGTAAAATAAGGGAACAAAAATACAATTAACCTTAAATGAATTGCTGCCGCCCATAATTGTACAGGGCCAATTCAAATGTCAGTTTTTGCACATCGATATGAGTGTTTCTCCTTTTCATGCTGATCTAGATCTATTGTTATAGTTGAGTAAAAAAAAAAAAAATCTATTGTTATACCGGCAACCACTCCGGAAAGGATTTATTCGGCATGTAATATTAGTATAAAAATATTTATATTATTATTATTAATTACTAGATTTTTCATCTGTACGATGTACGGAAGAATTATGTGTGAATAAAAATATTTGACATTTTTTTAAAACAATTTTGATACTTTAATATAAAAAATAACAAATTAAAATATTAAAGAATAAGTATTTGTGTAGTAGAAGAAGGGTAAATAGATAGACGAAAGAATGAATAAGTTTAATGTTATTTGTATAAAATTTGGATGTTTTTATTGATACACTAAAATGATGTCTTTAGTAAAAAAAAAATCAATTATCAATAGCATCAATTATCAATATATTTCCTCAAATCACAACTCATGTTGGAGTCAATTATGTGTTTTATTAAAAATATGATAACAGACACAATAATATTCTTAGAACTCGTAAGGAAGTAAATAAAATCTTGTAGGTATAATTTGCTTTGCTGACATAGCTTCCTTGCAAGCTTTTATCATACAAATTAATGTGATCTCCTAACTAAATTGCTAAGTTGTTCCTATACATTAATTCTTCATATAATAGCAAGATACAAAACTAAAGCAAAATTATCAGAGTTCACCAAAAAAAAACCCATAAAATGTCAGATTTACTATGATGAATGATAGTGGCATTTTTATATTGAAACTTTAATAACATAATTTTATTGTTGCGTCAAAAATCATAATTTTATTCTTGTCATATTTAATAGTTCCATGGTACCATCATTAAAATAAAATATTATTTCACGTATTATAATTCTCTGGCTATCAATTACTATTAATCATTTTTACTATTATTTATCAATAATTTCATTTGCATTAGTTACTATTATATTGTCATTTTTTAAATATATTCCATTTTAAATTTGAAAAGATTAGCAATGTAAAAGATTTGGTGTAATAGTGCAAACATATCAAATATTATCATGTTTGAGAATTGAACAGCCTGTCATTTCTTTATTAAAACCGATTTTGTCAAAAAAATATCAAAATTTTCTAATATTGTAATCTAAAAAAAAGATTTGTTTATTGTGTACTTAAAAACCTTAACAAATTATTTTACGCATACTACAAAGATATTCAACTACTCATTCAAATTATTATTTCACGCATTATAATTCTCTGACTATTAATTACTATTAATCATTTTTACTATTAATTAGCAATAATTTCATTTGCATTAATTACTGTAACACCCTGTTTTTCCTGTACTTCGATTATAAGTAAATACATGTTTAATTGTATTTATTTTTTATAAAACCTATATGATGATTTTAATTAAAATAAAATCATTTCCTTGTGTTGTTTTATTGTATGAAGTCACGGTAAAATTTTCGGTTGAAAATTCAGACGAAAACCGGTATGCGTTTTCTGTCAGTACTAGTTTACTGAGCCAGAAACCTAATTATAATCTGTGAACGAGACGATGGATCTTTTCATGAGGTTTTGTGTGAGTTTGGTAATTTTTCGAATTTTGTTGTCCGGGAATAAAATATAAAATTTTATCCGGACGAAACCTTCAGAAAATACGATCGGATGTGCAACCGGTTACGTATTTAAGCAGTTAAAGGAACCCTAAAGGATGATAGAAGGCTTGATGGGATGCCTAATTAAATGCTTATGACACACTTTAAAGTAATCATGATTACTTTTTCAAATTATAATCTATTTTATTCCAAAAACCCATTAAACCTTCCTTAAATGATCCAAACAATGCCTTAAACCAAAACTTCCTCTCCAAGCCTTACTCCCTCTCCTCTAGGCCGTGCACCCCTTCCCCTTCCTCTATAAATACCACTCTTAATCTTCACTTCATCACTTTCCTTTCTTCTACTCCATTAAAACTCTTAAGCTTTCATATTTTTCTTAACTTCAAGCTTCCAAAGCTCTAGTTTTTCTTCTTCTTTTCACTAAGTGTTTTTCATCAAAGTTGTTCCTCTTGCTTAGGGCAATACTCTCATGTATTCTTTTCTTTAAAAACTTCATCTTTTTCTAAAGTTTCTTCTTTATGTCATATATGAGCTTTTATCTTCAAAAATCTCTCAAAAATGGTAGAAAACTCCTTTTGAGTTGAAACCAATTTCTATGGTCTTGTATTTATTTGTAGTTTAACATACTAAGAGGTTGTATAAATCAAAAATCTTCATCCTCTATTTCTTGAGGAGGCCGAATCTACTCATGATGGCATAGGGAGTGTTTTGTTTCAACTTCTTTTACATGATCATGTGTTAGTTTTTTTTAAGTGTTCCTTGATCATTGAATCCATAAATATTGAAAGGTTTTGATAGATTTTTTTCCCATGATGGCCAAAACTATGTATTAGTGGCCTACGATACTATGTTTCAACTTATCCAAGTGTGATCATGAACTTAGAACCCTAATACATTGTGATGCTTTACTTTATTCTTGCTTCATTTATTTATTGTGCTTTCTTTATGGCTTTCCTTACTTGTGCTTATTTACTTTATGTCATTTAATTTATTTTATTTACATTATGTCATTTACTTTTATGTCATTTATGTTTATGTCATTTATGATTCATTTACTTATGTCATTATGTTTTAATTACTTATAGACTTATGTTGTTCTTACTTTATGTGCTTATGAGCTTTGTTATTTAAAGTCCTATGTTGCTTTCAAAATGATCACAGACTTGAGCTCCATAAGTTATTGGATGCTAAAAGGTCTAAGAGAATGGAAAAATTTAAAGATTTCTATCATGAAAACTCAAGGATGGCCGAATCTTAAAGGTTATGGACCTAGGGTGTTTCATTTTTCATTTTCCAAAGTGATCATGGTTTTGAGCTCCTTACTATTAGTGGATGCTAAACCAAAGATATTGGAAAGTTTAAATGTTCCTAGCCTATCTTATTGGTCAAGGCCGAATCTCCATCAAGTGTAACTTGGTGGGATTTTTGTTCAACTTTGTTTAAAGTAATCTTGTTTTAAACTCCTAGCACTTAAGGATCATAAATCCCTAAGTTGCATGTGTTTTGGAAACTTCTAGCCCTAAGTTCTTGGTTGAGTTCTAATCCTTTGAATCTTGTGTCTTAAAACCTAGACTTGCATCCTAACCGACTTTGAAGAACGTTCGTGAAACGTCTATTTTCTCTCATTCTCTTACCTTCTTGAGGTAAGAGGGGATTGCATTAAGATATTCAATAACTATATGCATGTGTGTATGTGTTTACTTGAATAACTTGAATATGATTATGATGTTGAGCAAATACTTGTCTAACTTGGTTACTTGAATTAATGTGATTATTATGTGAAGTTGAGCTTTACTTGCTATAAAGTATGGTGAATTGTACATATATGATGAATTGCCCTTTTATTGTGATATTATTGTTGGTTGAAGTTTGTGAAGCCGGACTTGAGTCTGTGCCCAATGATTTTAAGGGTTAAAAGCTTTAATAAGCCTTGAATAAAACTCTAAGAGTATTTGGTTTATCATCATAAGCTTTGTTTAAAAGTGCTTACCTTATGAGGATGAGTTTCTTATTTTAGAAATGGAACTTGAGTTGATTTCAAACCAAAGGGAACTACTTTTGTGAACTAAGTTTCTTATTCAAGAGAAAACCTCTTGTTTGTAACCTTTACTTGATGAAGAAAAACCCTTGTGAAAATACTTAACTAAGGATTTCAAAAGAAAAAAGGATTTACAATATGTTTTACAAAAGGTTTGTAAAATAAAAGGATTTCTCCTAAACGATTTAGAAATATTCCGGTTACTTGGACAAGTAGTCGAGACTTTGTTTTGTATTTGATTTTCACCGAACGAAAAGTAAGTACATTTGAAAGAGAATCTAGTTGGCGAGACGTCGCCTCTAGTATTCAGTGGTATGCACGTGATCCAGGATCCATGATAAATGGGCCTAGGGTCCTAATGATGATATTATGGGCTAAGAGTCCTAAATCTCGGAACTGAGGACTGCGTGTCCTAATTTCGTTGTTGTGGACTAGGAGTCCTTATCATGTTAAGATAAAACATGGATAAAACTATAAGTATTTATATGAGCACAACCCTCGACTGAGGCATCGGTCTAGGTTGTTGTGATTGAGCACTCGGACTGCGCGTCCTGTGTTATTTTTCCAAGTGTCGGAAATTGTGAATAGTCGTCAGCCTTGAGCTTCGACAACGAAAAAGAGTAAACACAAAGAAAAGCTCGATAATGAAAAGACTTTTATTCATATGCATTTCCCCTTGGCAGACGTGCTTAAGTAATCCGAATACCCGCTTAAGTTGAGGTATTCGATGATGTGTTTATCCTAATGGCCTGCGTAATGAGGCATTCGAGATGATGTTGATTCGGGTACCTTGGTGCACGAGGTGACGGAGACAACTTGCCAATGTGGCATTTGATCCTGATCAACTCTTTATTCTCTTATGATAAAACGGTGACAGTATCTCATGAGATTAAGTTAGAGCCTGATTATTGAAGTGACATGCATAGCTTTATAAATTTGAGTGTACGGGTATGAAGCCCTTTGCTATAATACCTGTAGCATGTATCATGTTTATGGTTATTGTATGATATATATGTTATTGGTATCTCACTCTTGCATTTCTTATTCGTTATGTTCTACTTCCTTTTGGATCGACGTATATGTGTGGGTTCAGATGGATCCCAACATCCCCCTTATACCAATCGTGTCGAAGACTGAAGTCTTCGACAACGCGGGAGACATTAGAGCTTGACGCATACATCAAGGAGCTACCACCACTACGTACACGGGACCGGTGACGACCACGGACTTGAATGAGGATGGGGACCCCATCCGTCGGAGTCATACCGAGGAGGCACGGAGAGTGGCATTACCTCCTACTTGGTTATACCTACACTCTCTTCAGGTTCAGGGCCTACTCCACGTAGACCCTCCTGAGGTAGACGTTCCGGAGGAGGATCCTGAGGAGGACCCGGAGGAGTATCCGGAGGACGACCCCGAAGAGGAACCCGAGGGAAACCCTGGAGATTTCATGGAGGTAGAGGCCGACGACGCACCCGAGTACGAGGTCCTCGACCATGACGACGACGACGAGTCTATAGATAATGGCGGCGAGGTCATAGACCCTATTCTCGACGATTCTTCTATGGGGAGCACGTGTGGGAACCCTGCCTGTAGGGATTGCCACTTACGTGCCGAGTTTAGGTCGTGTGTAGTCTGTGTTTAGACTCTTAGAGTCATCTTTTGAGTTGTATGCCCAGTTCCCTTTTCCCGTAGTTTTGATTTTCTACTCAGTGGTATTTCCTTTTAGTGTAGATTCCTTCAATGGCCGTTGATAAGGCCCTGGTTCTTTTGTATTAGTCAGATGTACCTCTTGAAGGAATTACATATATATATTTACCCAGTGTTCTGCTTTTGTTTACAGTTTAAGTTCATGTTCTGAGTATCCATCTTTCTAAGCTATTTATTCCAACTTTATTTTCAAAAAAAAAAAAATTTAACTCCTAATTTTAGTTAACCTTTAATTGAAAATAGTATTTTCCTAAAATAATTCGGGATGATAAACAATTTATTTTCCGCGTTTTTGGTAACCATGTGATACCGGTTTTAGGGTGTCACAATTACTATTATATTGTCAAAACCGAAATTCTCTAATATTTTAATTTCATTTAAAAAGATGAAGTTTTTACCATATTGCCTACATTTTTTGAGGGAAAATTTTATATCAATTTCATTGGTTCTTTTATATATAAAGATTAATCAATTTTACTATTAATTAGAAATAATTTCATTTGTATTAATCACTATTATATTGTCAAAACCGAAATTTTTTAATATTTTAATCTCATTTAAGAAGATGAAGTTTTTATCATATTGTCCACATTTTTTTTTGGGAATTTTATAGCAGTTTCATTGCTTCTTTTATATATAAAGATTAATCTTTATTACTATTAATTAAAAATAATTTCATTTGCATTAATTACTATTATATTGTCAAAACTAAAATTTTTTAGTATTTTAATCTCATTTAAAAAGATGAAGTTTTTATCATATTGCCAACATTTTTTGGGTTAAATTTTATAGCAGTTTCATTGCTTCTTTTATGTATAAAGATTATAATTCTCTGACTATTAATAGTATTTTTACTATTAATTAGCAATAATTTCCTTTGCATTTATTACTATTACATTGTCATTTTTTAAATATGTTCCATTTTAAATTTAAAAAGAGTAGCAATGTAAAAAATTTGGTGTATTGATGCAAACATATCAAATATTACCATGTTTGAGAATTGAATAGTCTGTCATTTCTTTATTAAAATCGATTTTGACAAAAAAAATCGAAATTTTCTAATATTTTAATCTAAAAAAAAGATTAGTTTATTGTGTACTTAAAAACTTTCACAAATTATTTTACGCATACTACAAAGATATTCAACTACTCATTCAAATTATTATTTCACGCATTATAACTCTATGATTATTAATTACTATTAATCATTTTTACTATTAATTAGCAATAATTTCATTTGCATTAATTACTATTATATTGTCAAAATCGAAATTTTCTAATATTTTAATCTCATTTGAAAAAAGATGAAGTTTTTATCATATTTACTACTTCTTTTATTTTGGGGGGAGGGGGGATTTTATAGCAGTTTCATTGCTTATTTTATATATAAAGATTGCCTACATTTTTGGGATGAAAATTTTATAGAAGTTTCATTGTTTCTTTTATATATAAAGATTATATTGTCATTTTTTAAATATGTTCCATTTTAAATTTGAAAAGAGTAGCTATGTAAAAAATTTGGTGTAATGGTGTAAACATATCAAATATTACCATGTTTGAGAATTGGACGGCCGTCATTTCTTTTTTAAAACCGATTTTGTCAACAAAAAAAATTCTAATATTTTAATCTCAAAAAAAAGAATTGTTTATTGTGTACTTAAAAACCTTAACAAATTATTTTACGCATACTACAAAGATATCCAACTACTCATTCAAATTATTATTTCACGCATTATAATTCTCTGACTATTAATTACTATTAATCATTTTTACTATTAATTAGCAATAATTTCATTTGCATTAATTACTATTATATTGTCAAAACTGAAATTTTCTAATATTTTAATCCAATTTAAAAAGATGAAGTTTTTACCATACTGCCCACATTTTTTGATAGTAAATTTTATAACAGTTTCATTCCTTCTTTTATATATAAATATAAATTATTATATTTTTAAAAATATTTTACTCAACATTGTGTATAAGAGGACTTGTGATTGACCAATAATATAATTTTTTTACGCTAATAATATATCAAAAGTATTATATTCTAAAAAAAATCTCAATTAAAAGGATAAAAATAAAACATAAAGAAGAAAGAAAACTGACTATCAAACACTTAAAGAGTTATAATTTTCTATCATTTATGTACATTTGTATATAACAAATAGAGCAATTTACCTTCAACACAATATCACTACGTGAAAAACCATAGGTATTATTAATACAAGGGTTGAAGTACCCTTTATATTTTCGATTCATACTAGAAGATTCAAGTTCGAGAATCATTGGCTAGTAGAGGAGGACATTGAAGAAATAGTAAAGCATAGTTGGCCTACTGCAACCTCAATTAATGTGGAGCAAAAATTGGAAATGTGTGCCAGGAACCTTGATGAATGGGGCCGTAACTTAAAGCCATCATTCAGGATGGATATAGCGCAGTGCAAAAAGAAAATGATGGAGCTGAGACACAGAACCGATCGCACAGGTATCAACCTTTTTTGGCATTGAAAAATCGCTTAGTAAAATTGGTGGTCCAGGAAGAAATGTATTGGCGTCAAAGAGCAAAGTCACATTGGCTCAAAGGATGTGATTCTAATACTAAATTTTTTCATGCATCTGCTTCATCTAGAAAGAAAATAAATTCTATTGATTCTTTGATGGATGATCATGGAAATTCTGTTACTTCTCAAGAGGGCTTATGTGATCTAGTTGCTAATTATTTTATGAATCTTTTTGAGAGAAGTAATAGTGATGTGGATTACGTTATCAATCACCTGCAAATGAAACTTAATAAAGAGGATAATGCTCTCCTTTTAGCTCCATTTTCTGATGATGATTTCAAATATGCTACTCTTAATATGCATCCTGACAAATCCCCAGGTCCTGATGGTCTTAATGTAGCTTTTTACCAGCATTTTTGGAATATTTGTGGTACTGATGTTATCACTGCTTGTAGGAAATGGTTGCAGGATGGTTCTTTGCCTCATGATATTAATGATACTAATATTGCTCTGGTTCCTAAATGTGAGCATCCCACTACTATGCGTGACCTTAGGCCAATTTCGCTTTGCTATGTTATTTACAAAATTTTATCCAAGACTCTTGCAAATAGATTGGCTATGGTTATTGCAAAGTGTGTGTCAGAAGAACAGTCTGCTTTTGTCTCAGGTAGATCTATAGTGGATAATGCCTTGATAGCCACTGAGTCGCTCCCTTATATGAAATGTAAGAAGAGAGGTGTCTCGGGTGATGTTGCTCTAAAGCTTGATGTGAGTAAAGCTTATGATCGTGTTAGCTGGGACTATCTCCATGCTGTTATGATTAAAATGGGTTTTAACATTCAGTGGGTGAATTGGATGATGATGTGTGTGTCTTCTGTTCAATATTCGGTCCTTATGAATAATGAGAAAGCAGGTTCAGTTATTCCAGGTCGGGGCCTTCGCCAGGGCGATCCATTATCTCCTTATCTCTATATTCTATGTACGGAAGGCTTGTCCTCTCTTATTAAATCAGCTGAGAGAAGTGGTTACATTCATGGTATCAAAATTTGTAGGAGAGCTCCTATTGTATCTCACCTTCTTTTTGCGGATGATAGTCTTTTATTCATGAGAGCAGTGGATCAAGAAGTGGAATTTGTGAAAGATTTACTTCATAGATACGAGCTGGCATCGAGGCAAGAAATTAATTTTGATAAATCTGCCATGATTTTTAGCAACAATGTCCAGCAACAAAGGCGTCGATCACTTGCTGGAATTTTGGGTGTGCAAGAGAAAACTGATGTTGGTAATTACCTTGGAATCCCATCCCTTTTTGGCAAAAATAAAAGGCAAATTTTCCAATATATTAAGGACTGTGTTTGGAAAAAGGTGAGCTCTTGGAAGGGGAAGACATTATCTATGGCAGGGAGAGAGGTTTTGATTAAATCAGTGGCCCAAGCTATTCATGCTTATTGTATGAGTATGTATCTTCTTCCTCCTTCTCTTGGTGATGAAATACAAAAAATGCTAAATTCCTTCTGGTGGGGTGCAAAAAATGGAGAAAATAAAGGAATTAAATGGTTGTCTTGGGATAAACTTTCTATGCCTAAAATATGGGTGGTCTTGGTTTCCGTAATATGTATGCCTTTAACTTGGCTATGCTAGGCAAATAAGCTTGGAAATCTGTAGTGCAACCTGATGCTCTTGTGACGAAGATCTTTAAAGCCAAATATTTTTCACATGGTGACTTCTTGGATGCAGACTTGGGACATAATCCCTCTTATTCTTGGAGAAGTATATGGATGTCCAAGGCTTTGGTGAAGCAAGGAGTGAGATGGAGCATTGGAAGTGGTGACACAATCCCTTTGTACGATGCCCCCTTGTTACGTGATGGGGAGAGGATTTCTTGTCCCATGGGTTTGCCTTTTGAATTTCAAAATCTAGTAATTAGTGATTTATGGATCCATGGTCTAAAATATTGGAACCAACCCCTTATTGATAGTTTTCTACCTACTCACCTAGCACAAAAAATTTTAAACACCCCTCTTAATGAGTTAGTGAGTGAGGATAGAATTATTTGGGGACCTAGTAACAATGGACTTTACTCAGTTAAAACTGCATATCAAGCTGTTTTGAATAATCTTGCAGATACGAGTCATTTGAAAATAGATGGAGATTGGTCCTTGATTTGGAAGCTCAAAGTGTCACCTAGAGTGAAGTTTTTTCTATGGAGAGATTGTAGGGATTGTCTGCCTACTAGAGTCCAACTTCAATATAAAGGAGTTAGCTGCTCAAGCACTTATATTTTCTGTGAACAAGAGTATGAAAATATTTGGCATCTTTTGATTACTTGCAATATTAGCAAAGAATGTTGGGTGAGACAACGAATCTGGGATTTTATTTTTCCTCAACTGCAGGTTGCCCATAATTTTCGTGAATTACTCTTCACTGTCCTTAGTTCATTGGATGTGGATAGGAGGGTGACATTTGCGATGTCCCTTTGGGCCATTTGGAGCCCAAGAAATGACAAACTCTGAGAGGGAAGGACACCAACATTGGATGCTATTATTCATAGATCCTCCAATTTTTATCTGGATTGCAAGCATGCAAATTCACCAGGCACTCAACTTCAAAGTGCTGGACGCAATTTGGGTGCTACAACATGGGAAGTTCCACCTCCAGGTTACTATAAATGTAATGTTGATGCAAGTTTCTTTGAAGATGCAGGAAAAACTACTTTTGGTATGTGTATTAGAGATGATCATGGTGCTTTTATTCAAGCTATGACTGATTGGGTGCCCTCTTGTCTCCCAGTTCTTGAGGGGGAAGCCATAGGTCTTCTCGAAACTATTCAATGGGTCCAGGAGTTGAATTTAGACCATGTTATTTTTGAGCTAGATTGCCAAGTAGTGGTCAACCATGCCAAATCTTCTAAAGTTGACATCTCCGAATATGGAATAACTATTAGAGCATGTTATGACTTTCTTTGTTCTTTTCCAAACTTTGGGATAAGTTTTGTTAGGAGACAAGCGAAAAGAGTAGCTCATTCGTTAGCTAGGGCGACTCTTTTCACTGCTGGTCCCCATATTTCTATCATGTTCCTCTTGTATTGTTGCTTTTATCGCTAATGAGATTCCTTGAGCTTTTTGTCTATAAAAAAAAAAAACAAGTTTGTTGGCTATTAAAAAAAAAGTAGCATATCACTGCATGAAAAAATCAAGTAGGCCTTTTTTTGAAAGTCACGAAAATAATAATATTTGTTGAATTTTTCATCCAATTGTTATTGACATTGTTAGTATATGTTTTCTTTTTTAAATCTGAAAAAAAAAAAAACAGAAACCTCAAAGTCAAAGCGTATACGTGCAATCTCTTTATACTCAAATTCCTTTGCTTTGTTGGCATATCTCTCGGAATGGTTGGGGGCACGTTAATACTCCAGTTGTTTCTTTCTTGTTACATAAAGAAAACCATCTTGAGGGTCACCGACAATTTCGTATTCACTAATGCTTAATACTACGAAATGGTATGCAAATTTAAGTAGTAGATGATGATTATTTTGTAATAATTAATAGTTAATTTTCAGGTCACCGCTCACGTGTGGTGCTTTTACTTGATTCATTAAATTAGTTTCATCATTGATTTCGTAAAAATATCTTGTACTTAATAGCAGATCTTGGTGGTACTTTCCCTTCATTAATGCATTAGAAATGCTAAAATTATAGTAGTAGAAAAACAGAGAAAGGAGACTCTAAGAAGCAATTATATTCTTGCACCCAAGCATCAAGGACACAAGGTTTTCTTATAACTGATAGTTAGATTTTATTGATAATAGATTATTAATTATTTTTCTCATTCAGATACTATTCTACCATCAACCGAACCTGTAAAAAAAAAAATTTCCCATTATTTTCTGATAATTGAACCTCACAACACTCTTGAGAATCTCGTCCTAAGATAGTTATTCTTAATTAATTGTACAAATTTTAAATAATCTTTTTTGTACAAATTTTTTAAATAATCTTTAAAAATATTTACTTTACTCCATTTTAAATGGAAAAATAAAAAATTAATAAATTAATAAAATTTAATTTTGACGTGACATAACTTGGATTTTACTCCTACGTATCAATAGAAGCAATACTGAAGTTAAAGCTACGTAGCTCTTACAAAGCTTAGGTTTGATTGATTTAATTTTATTTAAAAAATAATCCTATTTTATTTTTTTATAAAGAAAATCTATTTTATTATTGAAGAGGGAAAAAACATATCCACTATTCCACAAAGCTCAAAGTGTTATAAAATTAGGAGTGTTCATTGGTTTAGTTCTGTAATGTCCGACAATTTTTAATATTTTAAAACTATAAGTTCAATTGAAATTATGATCAATAATTCAAAATTTATTCTTTGTATGAGGTTCTACATGATATTTTTTTTAGTTATGAATATGTTTTTTAAATAATAAACTATGATATAGTTTAAAAATACTTTTGGACAATCTTTAGAAATTAATTTATGATTTCCTTCACAAAAAAAAAGAAATTAATTTATGATTTTAGGACTTAGATATGTTAGAGCATATTTAACTCATCCTTAGTAATCAAATTAGTTTAATTTATGACATTAGTGCTTTAATGAGTTTATGGATTTTACCCACCCTTAGGCCCAATGATAAGTTAAAAGAGGGTGTCACCCACTTTCCCCTTCATTCTTCTTATTGAGATCTTAGGGGCTCGTTTGGTGGTTAGGATAGGATAGAGGCGGATATGATAAGAGAGCAGGATATGAGTATGATAGGATATGAGCATGATAAGTTGTTATCCTATCCGACGTTTGGTGTCCACCAGATAACCAACTGGATAACATTATAATTTTAGTATGAATTTTAAAATTTCCATTTTTATTCTATATGTTTTCATATTTTATTATATTTTAGTTATTTTATAATTTTCATTTTTTAAATTATATAAAAAGACAAAATTATCCATGAGATAAAATTACAAATAACTTATTGAATTTTAAAAATATTATTTAACTTATATTAGTTTTTATAATTTAAAATATTCATTTAGTTTTTACTTTACATATAGGTACTTTATTAGAATAATATTTTATATTTTTAAGTTTTTAAAAATAATATAAATAAAAAAATTAGACATGTGACAAAATAAAAATAATTTTTAAAAATAATTTTTATTATTTTAAATATTTATATTTTATTTTACCTTTTTTTGATAACCATGTTATATTTTATTATACTTTGAATTATTATTTTATTATACTGTAATTATTTATATATAAAATATTTTTATATTTTATTATATCTTAAATCACCCTATCATATCCTGTTGAGTTCTAACTCAGTCCTCCCTCGGGATAAAATTTTAACTAGATAGACAGGATATGATATGTGACATGATTGATTTATCTCATCCTGCTGACTCACCAAACAATAATTTCAGACAGGATATGATATCTTATCATATCTTGTCTCTCTTATCCTTATCACCAAAAGAGCCCTAGAGAAATAGTTTAGAGTGAGAAAGTGATAGAGAGTTTTGACAAGGAGAAGCCATTGGAGAGCTAGAAGCTTGGTGTTCTTGCTCAACTCTTCTCATTTTCGTTTTGCTTAAGACAAGAAGTTCATGCTTGCTTAAGGTGAGGGATTTGTGATTTATTTGGGTAATTTTTGTGGTTTTTTTTTTTTTGAAGGATATGAAATGGGTTGGTAATGGTTGAAATAATGATGTTTGTGAGTTGTTTTGGGTGAATCTTTTTCATGAAAATCATTTGGAACATGTTTAGGTTGATTATTCTTTGATTTACATGTTATTGGTGAGTTGTTATGTCTGTTTGGTTGAACCCTAGAAATTGGGGGTGAAGAAACTCCATTATTAGAGCTTGAGGTTTGATGTTTTCTTGGGGAATCTCGGTTTTGGTTTGAAATCCTGACATATGTGTAATCAAAAAATTGTAACTAGAGTTGTAGATATCGGATTGAGATGAAATTGGTCCCGTTGGAAAGCTAACATCCAGTAGTACATAGTATATGAATTTCGTAATTTTTGGGAACTTGATATATTCTCAGTTAAATTTTGAAAACAGGGCTAGGACTGTCCAGAATGCACCCTGACAACCTGCATTCAAAAAATCATATCTTGGTTTATAAAATTCATATTGAGATGAAGCTTGTTGCATTTGAAAACTGAAATATTAAAGTATGTTGTGGTAAAATTTCATGATTTAAGGAGGCCTGAGGAGGAAACAGTTTAACCTGGAAAATAGAGTATTGTCTATCTCCGATGTAGTCATACAATTTTTACTTAAAAATTTATATATTGAGTTATAGACCTCCTTTTATGTGAAACTAGTTTCATTTGAAAATAGTCATGTATGTCTTGTTATGGTTAAACTTTTTGAATTTATGGACCTCTATAGTATTTCCCAATTTTTGTTTGAAGTTGGTTTAGGATTTGCTGGTAACATCATCTCGCAGCTAGACTTGCTAATAGTTGGAATTAATTTTGGACTTAGAATGAGTTTATTGTATTATTAATGAATGGTAAATATTGAAATAGACAACTATCAACACGAGAAGGGGGGTTGACTTGTGTTTATCGGAATTTAAGCAAAGTTGAAATCTTTTCGCAAACAGAAGCTAGATTTGGACGAGTGGAAGGATACAGGATGGACGGGTGACTTTTGCAAACTCACCACTTGATAGACGTAAGAAAACTAAAGAAATTAAAGAGGTTATAAGGAAAGAGAGATTGACACAATTATTTATCCTGGTTTACTCTTCAAAGCAAAGAGCTATGTCCAGTCCTTGGCAGCACCAATATTTATCCACTATAACTGATCAGGTTACAGACTCAAGTATTGTTTGCACACCTAGCCTCTTCAGGCTCAAGACAAGTATTCTTTGCACACTTAGCCTCTTCAGGCTCACTCAGGTTTGTTTGAGAGATTTGGTTTGTAATGAATACAACTTAGACAGACAGAACTTTCACTAACACTCAGAGAGTGGTTTAAATGTAAAGCTTAGGAAAGTCTGCGTAATGACTTCAAATGATTGAAGAATACAGAATGAAAGAGTGAAGAAATTAATGCATACAATAATGGCTTTTTAATGCAATGTGTATTATCTTCTTCTTCATCTTCAATGACTTCTGTATTTATGGTCTTCAAGCATTTAGGATCCGTTAGAGACATTCCCTCAGATGTTGGCTTCAAGCAGAACTTCATTAAATACAATAGAGTCGTTCTGGGCAGCCATTAATGCAATAGGAACGTTGGTTGTACTCTAACATGAAGGATCATGACTTTATGCATCGTGATACAGCCATATCAGAGTTGTACAGAGAGCTTTTTGTACTTTGATGAGTACACTTCCCTTTTCATGTAAGGACTAGAGGTAATAGGGAATAAAGCATGTTGGAAGCATTCTTTAACTGGTCTTTGGTTCTGATTATCCAAGGTTGCTTGAGAGAGTAACTTCTGACTTTTCTTGATAATCGTGAAACTGAGTAGGAGAGAAGGCTTCAAGTCTCTTTCTGGTTCTTGAAATAAGATTCTGATAATCCTTATAGAATTCGAGTCCATAAGATAAGTGCTTCCATCTTGAAAATAACCACATCTATCTAGCTATTTAAGATTTTTCATTCGGGCTAGTAGACGAGCTCCATATCAAGGACTCAGCAAGTCCAAAGACTAGTGTGGACGAGCGCTTCTGTTACCTTTAGTGGACGAGCACTTCTATTACTTTAGTAGACGAGAGCCTCAGTTACTTTAGTGGACGAGAGCCTCTGTTACTTTAGTGGATGAGAGCCTCTGTTACTTTAGTGGACGAGAGCCTCTGTTACTTTAGTAGAAGAGCTCCATATGCCATGTCATTGGACGGATACTCCTTTAACTGGTTGAACGTAACCTAGTAGACGAACTCCATATGCCACGTCATTGGACGAGCCATTCTGATACCTTAATGGACGAGCTCCATATGCCACGTCATTGGACGAACCATTATGATACCTTAATGGACGAGCTCTATATGCCACGTCATTGGACGAGCCATTTTGATACCTTAATGGACGAGCTCCATATGCCACGTCATTGGACAAGCGCTTCTGATACCTTTAGTAGACGAGCGCCTCTGTCACTTTAGTAGACACTGGCTTTCATCACTTTAGTGGATGCAAGTTTCTATCTCTTGCGTTTTGGACGTGCGCTTCAATCACTACAGTGTTGGACGTTTGTTTCAATCACTTGTGTGTTGGACGTGAGCTTCTATCACTACACTGTTGGACGTGAGCTTCTATCACTACAGTGTTGGACGTGCGTTTTAATCACTTGCGTTGGACGGATGATTCTATTATTTAATCTGCACACTCGAAAGACAGGTTAGCAACCAATATGAAGGTTAATTAAATCATTAACCAATGTTTAGTTCTCATCAAAACTTAGGAAAATGCACATCATACATTTTAGAGATTTAACAATCTCCCCCTTTTTAATGATGACAAACATTGAGATGATTTAATGAACCTCAGAAAATATCAACAAAGAAAATAACATATATAGACAGATTTAAATTTTCTTAAGCAAACAGGTCATATCATACTCATTCACCCATTCTCCTATAACATATTTCTATCACAAATCTCAATTTCTCCTATTCTCCCCCTTTTGTCAACATCAAAAAGGGTTATCAAGCTTTATTTTTGAGATATGTTAAGGGCAAGATAACATGTTAAGAAAATCATAGTAATGCAGCAAGCATATTAGACATACTCCACTTAAACTATTGTATTATTACTCCCCCTGAACTAATTCTTAGTTAAAAGAACATGTATATAGGAGTAATGACACATTTAGCATAGACAAGTTAACATTCATACATGTCATTCAGCAATGCAATGCATGTTTAGATTATATCTAATAAATAAAAACCTTTCTTCTCAGAGGGGTTTAGTGAAAATATCAGTCCATTGATTTTCAGTTTTAACAAACTTAATATCAAAGATGCCTTTCTGAACATAATCCCTAATGAAATGATGTTTGATTTCAATATGCTTAGCCTTAGAATGCTGAATTGTATTTTTAGTTAAGCATATAGCACTGGAATTATCACACCATACAGATATGTTATGTTCATAAATAGAGTAATCCTCAAGTTGATGTTTTACCCATAAGAGTTGAGAGCGGCAACTAGCAGTAGAGATGTATTCTGCTTCAGCAGTAGACAGGGCAATGGTTGTCTGCCTCTTGCTTGACCATGAGACTAAACTTGCTCTAATGAAGTGACATCCTCCACTGGTGTTTTTTCTTTCTATTCTGTCTCCAGCAAAATCAGCATCACAATATCCCACTAATCTGTATTCTTTTGATCTTAAATACAGCAAACCAAGATTAGTAGTTCCAAGCAAATATCTAAATATTCTTTTAACAGCCTTAAGATGAGATTCTCTAGGATCAGATTGGAATCTAACACACATACAGACACTAAATTGAATGTCAGGTCTGCATGAAGTTAAGTACAGTAGAGAGCCAATCATACATCTGTAGACAGTTTGATCTACCTTTTTACCTTCATCATCTTTGCTTAGTTTTGCATTGGGTTGCATAGGGGTTTTCATGAGCTTTGCATTTTCCATTTTGTATTTCTTGAGTATCTCCTTGGTATATTTTTGTTGATGAATGTAAATTCCATCACTTGTCTGCTTGATTTGTAATCCAAGGAAGAACTTCAATTCTCCCATCATGCTCATCTCAAATTCAGCTTGCGTTAGACTTGAAAATTCCTTGCACAGCTTTTCATTAGTTGCTCCAAAAATAATATCATCAACATATATTTGAACTATAATAAAGTTCTCTTTAGAGCATTTTTTGAACAGGGTAGTGTCTACTTGTCCTCTAGTAAAATCATTATGCATGAGAAAAGAACTGAGTCTATCATACCATGCCCTAGGTGCTTGTTTCAAACCATATAATGCCTTTTTAAGTTTGAAAACGTGATCTGGTTTATCAGTATCCTCAAAACCAGGGGGTTGTTTAACATACACTTCTTCTTCAATTATATCATTTAGAAAATCACTTTTTACATCCATTTGAAACAGGGTAATTTAGTGTTGTGCAGCATATGACATTAAAATTCGTATGGCTTCTATTCTAGCTACAGGTGCAAAGGTTTCAGTATAATCAATACCTTCTTGTTGGTTATAGCCTTGAGCTACTAACCTTGCTTTATTTCTGACAACTTTACCATCTTCATCCAATTTGTTCCCGAAGACCCATCTTGTTCCAATAACCGACTTGTTTTTAGGCTTAGAGACAAGAGTCCAGACATCATTTCTTGTGAACTGGTTAAGTTCTTCTTGTATAGCAAGAATCCAGCTTTCATCCTCAAGAGCTTCTTCAATGCGTTTAGGCTCCAAATCTGAAATAAAGGCCACATTGCTTGATTCTCTTAATGTGGATCTGGTTCTTACTCCTTCAGAAGGATTTCCAATAATAAGATCCTTAGGATGATGAGTGTTGAACTTCCAATCCCTTTTGAGATCATCATGAAGATCTTGACCTGTCTGCTGACTCGTCTGTTCCACTTGTCTTTCAGCCTGAGGCACAGGTTCTATTTTAGTTAGATCGGGTTGTTGACTTTCTGACTTGTTTATATCAAGACCTGCAAGATCATCTTCTAGATCTGATAGTTCTTTTTCAGTCTTTAATCCATAATTGAATTTAACATGAACATATTCTTCAATAATACAAGTTCTTGAATTGTATACTCTAAAAGCCTTAGACTTTTCAGAATATCCTACGAAAATACCTTTATCTACCTTAGAATCAAACTTTCCAAGATTATCTCTGGTATTCAGAATAAAACATTCACATCCAAAAGCATGAAAATAAGATATGTTGGGGCTTTTTCCTTTCCACAATTCATAAGGAGTCCTTTTTAGAAAAGGCCTAATAAGTATTCTGTTTTGTACATAACAAGCAGTGTTTACAGTTTCTGCCCAGAAGTACTTAGGGAAATTATTTTCATTGAGCATGGATCTAGCCATCTCTTACAGATATCTGTTCTTTCTCTCAACCACTCCATTTTGCTGTGGAGTTCTAGGTGTAGAGAAATTGTGAGAGATTCCATTCTCCTCATAGAACTGTCTAAACTGCTCATTTTCAAATTCTCCCCCATGATCACTTCTAAGGGTAGAAATACAGAAACCCGGCTCATTTGGTACTCTTTTGAAGAATACTGAGAAAGCCTTAAAAGACTCATCCTTGTGTGTTAGGAAGAGTACCCATGTGTATCTAGAAAAGTCATCAACTATGACAAATCCATATTTTCTTCCAGCCAGGATGGCAACACTAACTGGTTCAAACAGATCCATGTGTACCAACTGAAGAGGTCTAGAGGTTGATACTTGGTTTTTAGATTTGAAACTTGATTTTATCTGTTTACCTCTCTGACATGCATCACACAAGACATCTTTCTTAAAGCTAATATCAAGCAATCCTCTCACGAGATTATTCCTTTTTAATTCAGAAATTAGTTTCATACTAGCATGTCCTAGTTTCTTATGCCATAATCATCTCTCATCCTCTTTAGACATTAGACAGTTTACACTTTGATCTGAGAGATCAGATAGTTCAATCTTATAAAGATTTTGTTTCCTTTTAGCTGAAAAGAGGGTTTTGCCAGAACAGTCTTTAACTATGCATACATCCTTGGTAAAGGAAACATCAAAACCACTATCACATAATTGACTTATGCTAAGCAAATTGTGTCTTAATCCTTTAACCATAAGAACATTAAATATAGAGGGAAGAGGGGTTTACCACCAATAGTACCAATTCCTATAACTTTCCCTTTCTGATTCCCTCCGAAGGCAACGTGTCCTCCTTTCTTAACTTGGAGGTCTAGGAACATAGACCTTTCTCCTGTCATATGACGCGAGCAGCCACTGTCCAGGTACCAGCAGTGGTGTTTTCTTTGTCCTGTTGAGGACATCTGCAACAAAAATTATTTGATCTTTAGGTACCCATATTTTTCTGGGTCATTTTCTGTTAGTTCTAGGAGTCTGAAGACTTCCTTCTCTTCTTATGGATACACTTAGACATAACATGTCCAGTTTTTCCACAGAAGTTACAAACAGGTGTAGCTTTGGTTACAGTTGACTTAACAGATACTATAGAAGCTTTAGTTGATACTTTATGATGTGTCTGATGGACATATCTAATAACGTCTTTGTTAAGAGAGTGCATTTGACTACCAACTAGCTTAGTCAGATTGTCTCTACTATTAACAAATTTGGCAAGATCAGAAGTGAGCTCTTCCACTTTCTGTTGAAGTTTTTCAACTTCTTCAGATGGTGATGTTTCACTTGAGATCTTAGCTTCATTAGACTTTTCAGTCTTCAGCTCACTGTTCTCTTTTACCAGCTTCTCTCACTCTTGAGATTTCTGTTTATGCTCACTAGTGAGCTTTACATACTCTTTCTTGAGGGATTTGAAGGCTTTAGATAAGCAGTTGGATTCCTCCATCAACTCCTCATAGGCATCAAGTAATTCCTCATAGTCAGGATGTACCTCATCGTCAGAGTTTGAGTCAGTGTTAGCCATCAAACAGAGATTGGCTTCTTCCTCTGTTTCTTCATCGGAAGATGTTGACTCCAGATCCTCCCAAGTAGCCATCATTCCTTTCTTCTTCTTCTTGAATAATTTCTTAAAAGGGGCCTTCTTGAGTTGAGGACATTCAGCCTTGAAGTGATCAGGCTTCTTGCACTCATAGCAAACAATTGGAATTTTGTCTTTTGAGGTGGATTCTTTGAAGTTCTTGTCCTTGTTGAACCTTCTGAATGACCTATCCCTCTTGAACTTCTTTTTCTGTAGGAGAAGCTTTATCTTCCTGGTCAGGAGAGACAATTCTTCATCACTCTCAGAATCCTCGAGTTCTGATAGGTCAGCATCACTGGATGACTCATCTGCCTTCAGAGCCTTGGAAATTTTTGCTGACTTTTGATCAGCTTTCAGAGTAATTGACTTGCCCTTCTTTGGCGTAACTTCATCTCCAAGTTCTTGCTCATGAATAGTGAGTGTTCCAAGAAGTTCATCCATAGTCAAGGTAGTGACATCCTTGGCTTGAGAGATTGCAGTGACCAAAGGTCTCAGCTGTTTAGGTAGACTTCTCAGAATCTTTCCAACCTTCTCAGCATTGGTATAGACTTTTCCAAGAGATTTTAAACTGTTGACTATAGTTTGAAATCTTTCTATCATTTGAGCAACAGATTCTCCTTCCTCCATGACAAACAGTTCATACTTTCTGACAAGTATGGCAATCTTTGACTCTTTTACTTTGGCTGTTCCTTCATGTGTGACAGCTAAAGTGTCCCATATTTCTTTGGCAGAGTCACAAGCACATACCTTCTCAAACTCCTCCGGACTGAGAGCACAAATGATGTTATATCTAGCTTTGTGGTTCAGCTCCCATTTTGTCTTTTCTGCAGTAGTCCACTGAGCTTTTGGTTTGTCAGTGTTATCATCATTCTTGGGAATAAATGGACCATCTGTAATGACATCCCAAAGATCAGAGTTTGTAGATAGAATGAACCATTGAAATATATATTTCCAATAGTTGTAGTTTTCTCCATTGAAGTAAGGAGGTCTGGTTAGGGAAGCTCCTTCAGTCTGGTGACTTCCACGTGAACTAGCTCCAGCAGTCATGTCTATTCTTCAGGACCTTTTACCTTTACACTGTTAGATGCTCAACCCAGAGGCTGAGCTCTGATACCAACTAAAATAGACAACTATAAACACGAGAAGGGGGGTTGAATTGTGTTTATCAGAATTTAAGTAAAGTTGAAATCTTTTGGCAAACAGAAGCTAGATTTGGACGAGTGGAAGGATACAGGATGGACGGGTGACTTTTGCAAACACACCACTTGATAGACGTAAGAAAACTAAAACAATTAAAGAGGTTATAAGGAAAGAGAGATTGACACAGTTATTTATCCTGGTTCACTCTTCAAAGAAAAGAGCTACGTCCAGTTCTTGGCAGCACCAAGATTTATCCACTAGAACTGATCAGGTTACAAACTCAAGTATTGTTTTCACACCTAGCCTCTTCAGGCTCAAAGACAAGTATTCTTTGCACACCTAGCCTCTTCAGGTTCAAGACAAGTATTCTTTGCACACTTAGCCTCTTCGGGCTCACTCAGGTTTGTTTGAGAGATTTGGTTTGTAATGAATAAAACTTAGACACACAGAACTTTCACTAACACTCAGAGAGTAGTTTAAATGTAAAGCTTAGGAAAGTCTGCGTAATAACTTCAAATGATTGAAGAATACAGAATGAAAGAATAAAGAAATTAATGCGCAGAGTAATGGATTTTTAATGCAATGTGTATTATCTTCTTCTTCATCTTCAATGACTTCTGTATTTATGGTCTTCAAGCATTTAGGATCCGTTAGAGACATTCCCTCAGATGTTGGCTTCAAGGAGAACTTCATTAAATGTAATAGAGTCGTTCTGGGCAGCCATTAATGCAATAGAGTCGTTCTGGGCAACCATTAATGCAATAGAGTCGTTCTGGACAGCCATTAATGCAATAGGAATGTTGGTTGTACTCTAACATGAAGGATCATGGCTTTATGCATCGTGATACAGCCATATTAGAGTTGTGCAGAGAGCTTTTTGTACTTTGTTGAGTACACTTCCCTTTTCGTGTAAGGACCAGAGGTACTAGGGAATAAAGCATATTGGAAGCATTCTTTAACTGGTCTTTGGTTCTGATTATCCAAGGTTGCTTGAGAGAGTAACTTCTGACTTTTCTTGATAATCGTGAAACTGAGTAGGAGAAAAGGCTTCAAGTCTCTTTCTGGTTCTTGAAATAAGATTCTGATAATCCTTATAGAATTCGCGTCCATAAGATAAGTGCTTCCATCTTGAAAATAACCGTATCTATCTAGCCATTTAAGATTTTTCATTCGGGCTAGTAGACGAGCTCCATATTAAGGACTCAGCAAGTCCAAAGACTAGTGTGGACAAGTGCTTCTGTCACCTTTAGTGGACGAGCACTTTCGTTACTTTAGTGGACGAGAGCCTCTGTTACTTTAGTGGACGAGAGCCTCTGTTATTTTAGTAGACGAGCTCCATATGCCACGTCATTGGACGGGTACTCCTTTAACTGGTTGAACGTAACTTAGTAGACGAGCTCCACATGCCACGTCTTTGGACGAGCCATTATGATACCTTAATGGACGAGCTCCATATGCCACGTCATTGGACGAGCGCTTCTGATACCTTTAGTAGACGAGCGCCTCTGTCACTTTAGTAGACGCTGGCTTTCATCACTTTAGTGGACGCAAGTTTCTATCTCTTGCATTTTGGACGTGCGCTTCAATCACTACAGTGCTGGACGTTTGTTTCAATCACTTTTGTGTTGGACGTGAGCTTCTATCACTACACTGTTGGACGTGAGATTCTATCACTACAGTGTTAGACGTGCGTTTTAATCACTTGATTTGGACGGATGATTCTCTTATTTAATCTGCACACTCGATAGACAAGTTAGCAACCAATATGAAGGTTAATTAAATCATTAACCAATGTTTAGTTTGCATCAAAACTTTGGAAAATACACATCAGACATTTTAGAGACTTAACAAATATGAATCTTTTACTTTAAGGAAATATATTAAGTATTAATTGATGTTTGATTGGAATGTTCAAGTTGGATATGTGTTTATTGAATTATGAATATGATATTAGATAATATGATATTCTATGTTGTTTAGATATTGGTTATGTTAACTTGATAATGAGGTAAGTTAGGATGAAATGTTTTTTTTTTGAGTTTGTTTGTGTATGTTTATTGATCCGATGATGATTGATACATGTGATTGAAACTTAAGAGAAGTACTTAGTCGAATTGAGTGCCAAGTATTAGATACGAATATTTGGGTAATGAGACACCCCGTTGTGCCCCATTGTATTATTACATTAAAACCTTATTATTCATTTACTTAATCGCGCGCTTATCTTTGAAAATACGTAAAAATTTAAAACTTATTTAATAATCATATAACTTCTACAAATATAAAACACACCAAAACTATATTACATAATACACACATGTTTATTTATTACATTACCAAAACATTGTTGAGGGTACCCTCTCAGTAGGATCCCTCACAGGCATAAACTTCACTACAGACATACTCAGCGGAAATATAAATACTCTTTAAACACACTGGCCATACTGTCTATACTCTAATCGCCTTGAATCACAGCTCGACCTCCAGCATCTGGTTCGTAAGGAGTTCCATCTAACCCCTCAGCAATTGGTTCCTCCATCGGGTCTTCACGTACGATCACATCAGAAATAAAACACAACACACAGAAAGATATAGGGAATAAGAAACAGTTCTATCATCAAAAAGCGGAAAAGAGTAATAGTAAATTATACAGTAATTGTCACAGACACGCATCAATCAAAATCAGCAATCATCCTCAATTCACTATATCATCCTCTACCCTCAGCCCATGCAACTAAAACTTAATACTGATGTGGCCATCTTCACTCCTGTCACATTAGTCAGTAGTCCACAACGGTCCGGTACCAATAACTTTCGAACGCATCAGAGACCAAACACTTATTAGTCTAAAATGGTCCAGTGCCAAGATCATACGAACTCGTCAAGGAATATCATTCCATAACGGTCCAGTGCCAAGAACATACGAACTCGTCAAGGAACATCCTTCCATAACGGTCCAGTGCCAAGAACATACGAACTCGTCAAGGAATATCAATCCAAAACGGTCCAGTGCCAAGAACATACGAACTCGTCAAGGAATATCATTCCATAACGGTCCAGTGCTAAGAACATGCGAACTCGTCAAGAACTAAAGAGTATTACGGTAGTCTACCTCGGCATCCACATCCGTAGGGCACTCACCCGTAATATCCGATATCCCCAAAATAGGATATCCTGACCTCGTGTGTTCCACTCACACGGCTGTGACTAACAATACCTCGATAAATGAATCTCCCTAATTTAAATCAATAACAACCTAGTGCCTCAACCTTCCATCAAAGTCTCAACACCTTTTTCCTCTTAGATAAAACCACTTAATTAGACTAGGCACCTCTAAATCACCTTTATTCTCTCATCCAAAAAATTATCTCCCGAACAACACATATCCTTACTTAAAAATCAGCTAAGCACAATATTAAAAACCAGGCAGATCATCTCTAACCATATATCAGAATATTGTTGAACCAAGCAATTCAATTATCATCAAGCTATAATACATTCTCACATAAACATATTAATCATCATAAAATAGCATTCAACAGAATAAAAATCACCAAATTTAAGAACTACGAATAGTATACCGGATAACTTCCCAGGAAAAAGAGGTGGTGATAAACACGCTTAAATACCAAGTTTTTCCTTAGCCAGAAATTACTCAGACATATACCATTCCAACCTCAAAACAGCATATTAACATCCATATCATAAAGTATCAATTCGATATAAATAATAAAAGCAAATCATCCATCAACGGTTAATAAATATCAACATAATATCAATAAAATAATCAAACACCATAAAATATCACTTAAAACAAATTATCACAGCCAGCATATCACAATCAAATCAAATAATAAATAAATCCAAACATCCTCAACATCATAAAATCAACCTTAATGTCGATAAACCTACAATCCCCGAATCACCATTGGTTTTACAGAAAAGGTTTCCAATGAGATTTTGGTCTTGTCGATTACTCAACTACTAGTAGGGTTTAGGTCGCCCTACACAATTATCATATAATCTACTACTTATCGATTCCGACGATAGGTTGATTCTTTTCCCCACCTGAGTTTTCACCGGAAACACGTACACGACGATCCTCGTTATCCAGCCACGAGTTAACACAACCACCTTCATTCAAACAACATAACTATAATCAACTAACAACCATCTATGACACTTTAGGGCTAGGTTCGGCCAAGACTTAAAAAATAGGTTTAGGATTATCTTCTTAATGCCATCTTTTGGATCCTAGTTACTAGAGTCTTAACTAACACAGATTACTTATTACAAGACTAAAATTTGAAACAAAATCCTCTAACCTTTAGGGTTAGGGTTTCGGACCATATTAGGAAAATAGGCTAGGAAATTTAGTTGGATTCAAGCTCTTGGATAATGAAAGTGGAAGACATCACAAGATCATAGAAATTGGTTTCACATTAAAAGGATTTTTCTACAATTTTCTAGAATTATTTGAAGTTCTAGATCTAGGAATGGAAAAATATGATTCATGGCATAAACATGATAAATACATGAATATGAAAGCTTATATGATCAATTAGATGAGCTTTTACCTCTTGAAGATTGAAGAAATGAAGAAAATGATCAACCTTCACTATGTTGAAAACTGGACAGCTTGAGGGTGTGATGGTATTGTGAGTGTATCTCACAATATACTCATCCAAAAATCATGAACTCTGGCTTGATAGAAAGATAAGAATAAAAGAAACAACTTTGGTGTTTAAGGTTTTATTTGGTTCGGATCATAACAGGGGTGAAATGGGACTTCTTTCTGCTGTTTCGTGGGTTGCTGGGAATTCTGGGCAGTTTCTGTATTTTGAGCCTTTCTCCCAATCCACTTATCCGTTTTTGATGATCTTTAGCTTGTTGGAAAGAAGAGAGAAATAGGAACAACTTTTATGTTGAGTGTTTTCCGAGTTTCAGAAAGGAAGAGGGTCATATGTTTGGTGGAAATTCGGTGTTCTTAGGGTTTTGTAACTTAGTTGGTGAGGAAGATAAAGAGAATGAAGAAGATGAGTGAAATGGTGAGGGAGGCCACGGTTTTGGGGTATTTATAGGAGTAATCTTATGCCTTGTTTGTTTAAAAGGAATTGGTTTAATGAGTTTTGTGAATATTAAATTAATATAAGCTTAACCAAGGTTATAATTAACTTAACTAAGGTTATAATTAACTTAACTAAGGTTATTTTGGCTAACCATGGTTAATAATATGTGGCTCACATTTGATGGAGGTGTGGCTGATTTTGGGCCACACAAAATGACTCACCAATGAGTCATCGATCTTATCCATTAGCGGTTCCCGGAAATTCCGTCTGTGACTCGTCGTTTACCCGATTTCGGTTTTTGAGAGTAAAATAATGAAACGAAAGCAAAATGAAACAGGTAAGATTTATTGGAGGTGGAGGCACGAAATTGGAGAGATGTGGGAGGTTTTCAACCACGTAAAATGAGTGGATAAGAGTGCGTAGATGCGTCTTGTTAATACCCGCGAAAGCTTGGGGGTATTTTGGTCTTTTTACCTAAATGTCATGATTACTTGCATTTAATGCTCATAAATGCTTAGTGACTCATCCTCCATGAGTCATCATGTATGACTCGTTGTCCCGATCTCTTGACGGGTCTGCGACTTCCCTTCTCGACTCCGTCGGTTTCCCGATTAGGGTTTTACGCCCGTAAAAAGCGTAATATTTTATTTTCGGTTGAAAATTTTCAAAACAACCAAACTCGTTAGAAATATGATTTAAATATAAACCATTTCGTTCACGAGTCAAAATTTGGTTTTTCGCCCAAGAAAATTATATCATCAATGAAAACGCAGACCGGGTTCCGTCTGAATTTTCAACCCAAATTTTTACCGTAAGCTTCTACCCTAAGATAGAGTATGAATATAATTTTTATTTCATAAAAATCAATCTCCATGAACTCGGATAAAAATATAAATAAATACATTTATACCGGCTAATATAGCGAAAATATTTTTACTGAAAAAAATAAAATTCGGAAAATAAAAAGTAGGGTGTTACAGGTAAGCCGACCGGGGATGTTGACGTTGGCTGGAGGGTGCGGTATCTCCGGGGTATGAAACTAAAACCGTCGGGGCTGGAGGTCCTCGGAGAACCCACCTCCTAAGATACCCAAAGACTCGATGTTAGTATGATGTGTAATATATACACTTGAGAAATATATGGACCCTTTGTGAGGGACTTGAGATATGAGAATTAAATGAAGCGCAAGACATTGCACAAGTACTCTAAGAATCGACGAGATGTCCTTTTGAGTTGTGTTTACTATATGAAAATTGCTATGTATTATTGTTGTGGTATTGAGATGGATTATGCATGGATATGAGTGTGTGCTTGTGTAAGAGCGTGCTATTGTTTTATTCTTAGCTTGCATGTCTGCATGTGTTTGGGGGAACTCCCTCACTGAGTCAGTGGACTCATCCCACGTTTAACATTTCAGTTGCAGGTCTTTGCGAAGCAGTCGGAAGCCTTGGATGCCATGTGGATAGCTTAAGGGGTTGTACCTATAGTCTTTTTGGTTATTTATTTAAGAATGACTTTATAATTCTTTGTGTGTTAGTCACTCTGATGTATTATATTCCTTATGTAAGTAATGAATATAATCTTTTACTTTGGATGAGACGAATTTGTGTATGCTTATGGGCTGCGAAGGGGAAAGGTGAACTTTCCCTTTTGGTCGGTCATGGCTACGAAATTCGGGTCATGGCAAGATCAACCCTACCAACCCAATGATCCGAATCGAACCAATTAAATTGATTAAGATATTTTAAGTGTTCGGGTCAGATCCGAACCGAACAAATGAGGAATCAATTATGTTTGGTTCAATCTTCGGATTTAGAGATTTTTAATCCGATCTCGAACCGAACTAATAGATATAATATTTTTTATTTATTTTATATTTGCTAAATCCTAAAGTAATGACTTAAACTTAGTAACTCTAGACTGTACCCCAACACCACACTCACGAACTCGACTCAGACAAAAAGAGAATATATCTAGGGTTAGTTCCTTACTTCATCTTCTTCATCAGTCGTTGTGCCACTGGCCGCTGTTCCGCCTTCCACAACACAACGTCAGCGAGTCTTCCAGAGCAGCACTCCACCCCTCGTTCGCCGTCGAAACACAACCCATCTCTAGTAACAGTAAGCAACTAATTACATTGAATGAAATAGCCATCTGATGGGGCTGATGATAGAGAAAGCCTCCAACTTTACATTTCTTCGTGATGTAAACAATAACAATAAACACTGAATCTATTCATTCAACATTGAAGAAAAATATAAATTTATACAATTAACATTGATATCTGTTGTGTGGACAGAAAGATTAATTTATTATTATTTTTTAATAAAGACGGTTTAATTCAGCAATTAAGAATTGAGCACATTTTTAAAAACCACCATATACTGAGTTCATGCCTAAGGCATATAAAGCAAATATACTTTAAATTTTAGACATTAAAATAAAATCTTGTCATCGAGCATATAAATGTAAACGCGCTAAAATACCTAGCTCAAACAAGATAATGCGTGACATCCTAGATGTATTCTGTGAATGCTCGGGGCAACGGATAAATTTCATGAAGTCTAAAGTCTTCTACTCAAGGAATGTGTCTCAACACTTGGCTTATGATCTAAGTCAGACCTTAGGTATTGAGGCCACGGATGATCTTGGTAACTACCTTGGAGCCCCAATCATTGCTAGCCGAAAAACTATGTAGGATCTTCATCTGGGGCTCAACTTCTAAAGCTAGAAAATGCCACCTTGTGTCTTGGGAAAACGTTTGTAAACCTAAGGTAGATGGGGGTCCAGGCATTAGAAGTCTGTGAGTAGTCAATAAATGCTACATGCTCAAGCTTGGATGGGATATGGTTGTAAATAAGGATGCACTATGGGTTAAAGTCCTACGTGCTAAATGCAACTGCGATAACCTCATGATCCCTAAAATGCATTGTAGTTCTAGACCTTCCCACACCTGGCGTGGTATTTGTTGGGAAATACCAGCATAATTTCCCTCCTCTGTGAACTCAAAAATAGGCACTAAGCGGAAGCGTAAAAATAAGTGTAATAACACCAGACAATTTTTAGCATGGAAAAACCTCCTCGATGTGAGAAAGGAAAAAACCACGGGACCCGTAGGCCGCTTAAACTTCCACTATAACAATAATGGGAATACAAAAATACAAGAATATTGTATCCTCAATTTGTGGATAACACTCTCACAAATTGGCTCACTATTTTTCTCTCTGAGAAAACTCTCTCTAAGGATCTCTCTATTTTTCTCTCACTCTCTTGTGAGGATTGATGTGATTAGTTAGCACCCCTTAAGCTTCTTTATATAGGCTTAAGGGGGCTCTCCAAGTTAGCTCCCATACAATGTGGGACTTGCTTTGACTGAAATTTCCAACAAATCTCCCCCTTCAGCCAAAGGGAAAATATCCTTGAATCAGTTTGGGGTTGATGCTAAGCCTGCAACTTCTTTACAGACTTCTATCTTCTCTTTCAGTAGAGATTTTGTCATCATATCCGCCCCATTATCTTTTGTGTGTATTTTCTCAATCTGTAGCAGTTTACTTCCCAACACATCAGAGATCCAGTAATACCTTATGTCAATGTGTTTCGACCTTGAATGAAATGTCGAGTTCTTACTGAGATGGATTGCGCTCTGACCGTCGCAATAGAGAATATAACTTTCCTAATCCTGTCCTAACTCTTGTAGGAACTTCTTCATCTACAAGATCTCTTTGCAACCTTCGGTGATTGCGATGAATTCTGCTTTTGTGGTGCTTAAAGCAATGCACTTTTGTAGTCTTGACTGCCATGAGATAGCTCCCCCTGTAAAAGTAATTAGATATCCTGATGTAGACTTTTTTGAATCCACATCTCCTGCCATATCTGCATCTGAATACCCAAGAAGCTTTAAATTTCCATTGCCAAAACACAAGCAGCTTTTGGAAGTTCCTCTCAGATATCGTAGTATCCATTTCACTGCATTCCAGTGTTCCTTTCCTGGATTTGATAGGAATCTACTCACAACTCCGACAGCATAAGCAATGTCTGGTCTTGTATAGACCATTGCATACATAAGACTACCCACTGCAGAAGAATAGGGCACCTTGTTCATTTCTTCTTTTTCTTCTTCATTCCTTGGACATTGCGTCTTACTCAGTTTGAGATGACCAGGTAATGGAACATGCACAGGTTTGGCATTATGCATGTTGAACCTTTCAAGAACTTTCTGGATATAGTCTTCTTATGACATCCACAGCATACTTCTAGAACGATCTCTAGTTATCTTCTTTCCAAGAATCTTCTTCACTGCACCCAGATCTTTCATGGCAAAAGACTTGCTCAATGCCTTCTTGAGAGCAGCTATTTTCGCCTTATCTTTCCCAATAATTAGCATATCATCAACATACAATAGAAGTATGATGGATTCACCATTCTCATAGTTCTTCACAAACACACAATGGTCTGCGGAGGTATTCTTGAAATTGTGTTGGGTCATGAAGGGATCAAACTTCTTGTACCATTGCCTTGGAGCTTGCTTCAGACCATAGAGGCTTTTCTTCAGACGACACACTAGGTGTTCCTTGCCTGGTTCTGCAAAACCTTATGGTTGCTCCATATAGATTTCCTCCTCTAGGTCTCTATGTAGGAATGTTTACATCAAGTTGTTCAATCTCCAAGTCTAGTTTTGCAGCTAGACCGAGAATTGCTCTTATAAATGTCATCTTCACCACTGGTGAGAATATTTCTTCGAAATCTATGCCTTTCTTCTGGTTGCACCCCTTTACAACAATTCTTGCTTTGTACCTGGGGTTTGGGTTGTTCTCTTCCGTCTTGAGCTTGAACACCCATTTGTTTTTCAACGCCTTTCGTCCATCTGGTAATCTCACCAGGTCATACGTCTGATTCTCTTTCAGGGACTGCATTTCTTCTTCCATGGCTTGCAACCATTTCTCCTTATCATTCGTCTCAATTGCTTCTATGAAGCTTTGAGGTTCTCCTTCATCAGTGAGATTGACATATTCATCTTAATAATATCTTCTTGATGGTTGTCTTACTCTTCTGGATCGTCTTACTTGAGATTCTTCTTCTGTCTCATCAGTCTCCATCATCTGATCCTGACTTTGTTCTATCTGGTTAGGTTGTTCTGTCTGATCAGATTGTTCCTCCTGATCATGTTCATCATTCCTTTGAGGATTCTCTCCCCCTGAATTGTTTATCACAACAGGACTTGAATCAGAAATCACTTTGTGCTTTGGTTTCTCATATTGCTTAATGTCTTGGATCGTTTGATCTTCAAAGAACACCACATCCCTGCTTCGAACAATCTTCTTGTGTGCAAGATCCCATAATCTGAAACCAAGTTCATCTCTTGGTGAATCAAGGTATATGCATTCCTTCGTCTTTGCATCTAGCTTTGCTCTTTCATCTTTAGGAATGTGGACAAATGCCCTACACCCAAAGACTCTCAAGTGACCATAAGAGGCTTTCTTTCCTGTCCATACTTCATCTGGAATCTCTCCATTTAAAGGTCTTGAAGGAGACAGATTTATCAGATCAACTGCAGTTTTCACTGCTTCGTCCCAAAATGATTTGGGAAGTTTTACTTGAGAAAGCATGCTTCTGACTTTCTCCGCGATCGTTCTGTTCATCCTTTCAGCTACTCCATTCATCTGAGGTGTCTTGGGAGGAACTTTCTCATGTCTTATCCCATGAGTTTTGCAATATGTCTCAAACAAACCTATGTATTCTCCGCCATTGTCACTTCTCAAGCATTTCAGTTTTCTTTCAGATACTCGTTCTACAGAAGCATGGAACTCCTTGAAAGCTTGAAGAACTTGATCTTTCGTCTTCAATGGATACACCCACACCTTCCTAGAGTGATCATCAATGAAGGTAACAAAGTATTGAGCACCACCAACAGACCTTTCAGAAGTTAAGCAAACATCTGAATGAACAAGATCCAGAATCTGCTTTCTTCTTCTTGCCTCATCTGATCTTTTAAAAGATACTGTGTTGTTTTCCTGCTAGAAAGTCTTCACAGGATTCAAGTGGATACCCTTTTATGTTTGGGAGATGATCTTTTGCAAGGATCTCTAGACCCTTCTCGCTCATGTGGCCCAGTCGTCTATGCCACAATTCTTTGGTTGTGTCTTGAGCAACATTCGGCTCCCCCTTGCATATCTTTTCCTGCATAATGTACAGAGAGCCTTCCTTTCTGCCGCGAGCAATAATCATGCTTCCTCGGTCGAGTTTCCATATGCCGCTACCAAATTGGTTTATCATCCCGGCTTCATCTAGCTTTCCCACTGAGATAAGGTTCAGACGCATCTCGAGTACATGTCTGACCTCCTTCAGCACAAGCTTATTTCCATTCTCAGTCATCAAAGTTACTTCGCCAATACCGACGATTTTACTTGTGACATGGTTTCCCATCTTCACCGTACCAAATTCTCCTTTTTGGTATGATGAGAAGAATTCTTCATGAGGCGTGATGTGGAAGGATGCTCCTGAGTCAATTATCCATATGCAATCATCTGATGCAACATTTAGATAATTTTCTTCTCCGACAAGAAATACATTCTCATCATTCGAGGCCACTATAGTAGTTGTTTCATCTTGTTTCTTCTTCTTCGGGTCAATCTGGTCAGGGTGGATTGTTCCAGCTTGTTGGTCTCTTTTCAAGAATCTACACTCAGGCTTTACGTGTCCTGGTTTGCCACAGTAATAACAATTTAGTCTGGTTCGAGATTTGGACCTACCTTGTGATTTTCCACGACATCCTTTTCCACGATTCTTACTCTTTCCTCTATTTTCAACAACATTGGCTTCAAACTGATTGTTCAAACCTCTTTCCCTCCGTCTTGACTCTTCATTTAGCAAACGATGCAATGAGAATCCATGCTAAGCTTTCCGTCTGGAGCAGAGTTGCTGAGAGTGACAACTAGAGTGTCCCAACTCTCAGGTAGAGAACTGAGGAGTAGAAGAGTTTGCAACTCATCGATCATCAACACTCATGCCTGCCTTTGTTAATTGATTAACAATGCCTTTGAAAGTGTTCAGATGTTCGATCATATTTTGACCGTTCATGTACTCAAACTTTACCAATCGTCTGACAAGGTGGGCTTTGTTCCTGGGCGTCTTCTTTTGAATCAAGGATTCAAGTTTTGTCCACAACTCATACGCATTGGTATAAGTTGATACATTCTCGAACAAGCTTCGATCAATATATTTCCGGATCATAGCCACTGCTTTCCGATTCTGAAGCTCCCAATCTTTGTCAGTCTTCACATCCGGCATATCCTTCGGCATATCCTTCTGGGTAATTGGCATATACAAATCTTTGCAGGATAGATGATCTTCCATCATCGGCTTCCAATAGGAGTAGTTATCTGCAGTTAGCTTGAACATGGCTCCATCATGAGTGATAGCTCCCTCCATCTTGAGTTACACAGGCCAATAGCTCTTCCAACCAGGTGGGTTTTGATAAAAATAACACTATACGTAAATAGTGTCGTATAGGTGACTTGTACCAAATGCTGAAAATTACTGTAGTTTGTGAACAGTACGTACCGAGGAAGTTCCCAGGAAAGAGAGGTGGGTCAATAGACACACTTAAATACCAAGTCTTTCCTAGCCATAACTTTTCTAGGCATGCACTTTCACACCACCACACTTTATTTCCAGCAACAAGAATAATTCTTTTATGATGTGGAAGATCAGACAATGCTGCAGCCACAGAGCATACTAAGAATTTTCTTATAAATCCGACACCTAGTATTCCAGAGCTCTGAGAGCTCTGATATCACTGTTGGGAAATACCAGCATAATTTCCCTCCTCTGTGAACTCAAAAATAGACACTAAGCGGAAGCGTAAAAATAAGTGTAATAATACCGGACAATTTTTAGCGTGGAAAAACCTCATCAATGTGAGTAAGGAAAAAACCACGGGATCCGTGGGCCGCTTAAACTTCCACTATAACAATAATGAGAATACAAAAATACAAGAATATTGTATCCTTAATTTGTTGATAACACTCACAAATTGGCTCACTATTTTTCTCTCTGAGAAAACTCTCTATAAAGATCTCTCTATTTTTCTCTCACTCTCTCTTATGAGGATCGGTGTGATTAGTTAGCACCCCTTAAGCTTCTTTATATAAACTTAAAGGAACACTCCAAATTAGCTCTTATACAATGAAACTTATTTTGACTGAAATTTCCAAGAGTATGGTCAGCTCCTCCTGCGAAGTTATCGAGCGAAACATTTCGTGGGTGGTGAGGAATGGCCAAAGCTTTAGATTCTAGCAAGATTTATGGATACCTGGTATTGGTCCGCTGAGTAAGCATGTGGCTGAGGTTCCTGAATCAGAATTGAACTTTATGGTCTCCTCCTCAAAATGGGACACACTTTATTTTTTGGGTTTATTTTCTAGAAGCGTGTATATAGAGAAGATAAAAAATAGGTAAAAGATAGAAATAAATATATACGATGTCATATACGGTGTCCAAAATTTATGTTTAAATATCGTAACTCTATTATTTTATTTTCTCAAGGATTGGTGGAATGAGATGGAATGGAGGGAAACGTAAGAGAATGAAATGAGGTTCTCTTATTTAAATAACATAAAAGAGGATAAAATATAATAAAAAAGGATGAAACCCATTCCATCACATTTCATCATTTTGTTTCATTTTTTCTTCCACCCAAATTGGATTGGATGGGATGACATGGAATCGGGAGTTGATATCTTTTAAAAGAAATTATAAAATAATCCATTCATCATTATCCTATTTTAACTTTCAGTTCTCTCATTTGTTTTACCCAGCAACGGCACTATTGCAACAACAACGTTGCTGTCTCACAAAAGTAATGAGAGTTTGAGTACTAAGCTGGGCTACCTTTTTGCATCATTATTACATGTTTTCTTGTTGAATGAGATTTACTTATAAAGTTCTAGATTTTCCTGGCGAATAAGCTTTATCGTTATTTTAGAAAAATAAAGTAAAAGGGTTAGTTTTTAATCAGATTATTCAAGCAAATATATCTTCATTGCTTCTAACTATGAATTAAAAGGTAGTTGACCTTTTTCATGCGGACACCTTGGAGACTCATTTCCAATTGATTCTTTAGTCCTTTCCCACTTTTGTTATGTTTTATGTAGTGGTGTCAAAATTAGCCTAGTTCGATGGGCTAATCCGAATAACCCAATATTTAGCATGGGCTGTATTGATAAAATGAATGTTCGAAATTATCTTGGCCCAATCCAGTATGGTCCTAAAATTCATTGGTCCAACGTAGGCTGGCCTGTGATGGACTGGGCTGACCCGCTGACCCAAACTTTAAAAATATAAAGATATGAATTGAATTGAAGCATTACATTTTTATACTATACATTCTCACTATTTTGAAACACAATACATTATTGTTTATAGGATAGTAATTTCATCTACAAGTGTTTTGAATAATATATTTTTACTAGTTAAACTTGCCAAAAAACTTAAGCAGTCAACGTTTAAAAAAAAATGTTGTCTTACCCACTAAAAGAATACAAGATGTTGTATCGTCCAACATACATTTCTCGGGGAGTTTTATCTTGATACTAAACAAATAATAAAATCTCTCTCTCAGGCCTCTTGGATGAAAACATGTAACTTAACACCCAATATACATTTTTCTATCTGTGCTGCTTGCTCCATTGTATTGGATAAGTTTAGCTTATTTTGAATTTGAAATTATTAGTTTGTTGTAACATATCTTAGTCTGTTGTATCATATCTTTAGCATATCTTTAGATTAGGATTTAGTTTAAATTCATTTGAATTCTTCAACAACTGTTTCGGTTGAGTCCCTGATTTTGTGTAACAATATGAGCTATATAGTTTCAGCTCATCCTTCAATCAATAATATCAAATCACATCAGAATCAATACTGTTATATGGTATCAAGAGCTTCTGCTTAATAGCTACTTCGATCCATTTTTTTCCACCATGTCTTCCACTTCTCAATCCACTACCAACATCCCTATTGACAACACTCAATCTATTGTTGTTCTTCACAACCATTCCTCTATCAAGCTTGATGGAACAAACTACCCTGCCTGGAAAGTTCAACTGAATGCCTTTCTGATTAGCTATGATCTTATTGGTTTTGTTGATGGCACTAACACATACCCAGTTGCTAATCATGCTGACTTCAAGTTCTGGAAACGCCAGGACCAAATGATTCTTCATGCCATCATCTCATCTGTTGATCAAAGTGTCATCACCATGCTTGGAAATGTTAGCACCTCCAAACAAGCATGGGACATTCTTGGTAAATTGTATGCCAGCAAGACTAGACCACGAATCATGCACCTGAAGGATAGACTCTCTCGATTTGAAAAAGGTACACGTTCTATGGCTGAATACCTTCATGGTATCAAATCTATGGTTGATGAATTAGTCATTATCAACTCTCCTCTGGATGAAGTTGATGTTGTCGTTCATACTCTCAATGGACTTGGTGCTGAGTACCATGGAGTGACTGCTGCTCTTCGCACTCGTGAAAATCCCATTGCCTTTGAAGAACTCCATGATATTTTGTCTGACTATGAAAGCTATCTCAAGAGGAATGAACCCAACTCTGATATTATGGTTCCAACTGCTAATGCTGCTCACAAATGTAACCATACTTTTCATAACAAGTCCTATTCATCCAATCAATGGAATGCATCATCCTCTGCTAGGCCACGCTCTCCAACAAAGAAAGTCATCCGTCAATACTGTAGAAAAACTGGTCATACTGCCAGGGAATGTGACAAAATTCATGGGTATCCCAAGCGCAATAATGGACCTGCAGCTCATCATGCATAAGCAATGCCTCAAAATGCAGCAACAAACTGGATCATGGACTTTGGTGCAACTCATCATATCACTAGTGATCTTGAGCACTTGCATCTCACCAATCCCTATCATGGAGATGATCAACTCATTGTGGGAGATGGCACCTCTCTTCCAATAACTCATACTAGTAAATCATTTCTTTATACTACCATTCAACCACTCAAATTACCCAAAGAATTACATGTTCCTAAAATTTCACAAAATTTACTATCCGTTTCATCACTATGTAATACTGATCCAGTTTCTGTTGAATTCTTTTCTGACCATTTCTTGGTGAAGGATCTAAAGACAAGGGTGCCTTGATTAGCGTAGACTCCGGCAAGTGTACCAGATTCGTCGCTAAGTAATAAAAAGATCGATCCCACAGAGACCGTGATCTCGAATAACAACTAATTATTAAACCAATTAAACTAGACTATAAAAAAATGGGATTTTGAAAAGATTTGATTTTTGTAATAAGAAATAACTTAGAAAGTCAGATATTTAAGAACGCGATCAATTAAAATAGGAGATAAATCAATTAGGGGTTTTTCAAATCAAAAGATATTCCTAGGAACTGGGTTAACAACAAGATTGTTCGTGTTACCAAATTGACTACCCCTTGTTAATTATCAAAATTGCTTTGAAGGCGAATTTATCCTAAATAATTTAATGCTCCCTCTCGGGTTACAAAAACCGTGCCCAATTAAACCAACCCCTACTCTCCTAGTGATTGAATCTAAATTGAACCCTTTAAGTTTTGTGACAATTTGTGAACCCTCGAAGGACCGCTTCTAACTCTCGTGATTTAAGTCCTAAGTTTGATTCCTATAGATCCAATACATAAGTTCACCGCTAGGTTCCTCCTTAGAGTATCTATGACATGCAAATAAGTGCGCACCAGATTCACAAGTAATTCATGCAATAGAAATCAAATCGAAAGCGAAATCGAAATTAACAAAGGGAAAATATCAATTCATAACATAAAACAGATCTTGGGCATAGCCCCAATCCCTAGAAATAAGACTACTACTCAAGCATTGCGATGTTAAGAGCAAGCTTGATTAACAAAAACATGAAAAAAAACCTAAGAGAGGAGAAGAAGAAGAAGAAGAAGAAGAAGAAGAAGAAGAAGAAGAAGAAGAAGAAGAAGAAGAAGAAGAAGAAGAAGAGAAATCCTAATTTTACCTAAGGTAGAAGCCCAAAAAAGTGTTAAGTCTATAAAATGTTTGATATGCATTTCCCTAAGTTTTGATGAAAACTAAACATTGGTTAATGATTTAATTAACCTTCATATTGGTTACTAGCCTATTTATTGAGTGTGCAGAATAGCGCGTCCATTAAAGTATCAGAACAGCATGTCCATTAAGGTTAAATTGTATCCGTCCAATGACGTGGCAAGAGACTCTCGTCCACTAGAGTAACTAAGACTCTCGTCCACCAGAGTAACTGAGAATCTCGTCCACTAGAGTAACTGAGACTCTCGTCCACTAGAGTAACTGAGACTCTATTCCACCAGACTAACTGAGGCTCTCGTCCAGTAAAGTAACACAGGCTCTCGTCCACTAAAGGTGACAGAAGCTATCGTCCACTAGAGTAACGGAAGTGCTCGTCCACTAAAGGTGACAGAAGCGCTCGTCCACTAGTCTTTGGACTTGCTGAGTCCTTAATATGGAGCTCGTCTACTAGCCCGAATGAAAACTCAAATGACTATATAGACGTGATTATTTTCAAGATGGAAGCTCTTATCTTATGAACGCAAATTCTCTAAGGATTATCAGAATCTTAGTTCAAGAATCAGAAAGAGACTTGAAGCCTTCTCTCCTACTCAGTTTCACGATTATCAAGAAAAGTCAGAAGCTACTCTCTCAAGCAACCTTGGATAATCAGAACCAAAGACCAGTTAAAGAATGCTTCCAACGTGCTTTATTCCCTAGTACCTCTGGTCCTTACACAAAAAGGGAAGTGTACTCAGTAAAGTACAAAAAGCTCTCTGCACAACTTTGATATGGCTGTAACACGATGAATAAAGCCATGATCCTTCATGTTAGAGTACAACCAACGACTCTATTGCATTAATGGCTTCCCAGAACGACTCTATTGCATTAATGACTACTCAGAACGACTCTATTGCAATTAATGAAGTTCTTCTTGAAGCCAACATCTGAGGGGATGTCTCTAACGGATGCTAAATGCTTGAAGACCATAAATACAGAAGCCATTGAAGATGAAGAAAAAAGAGAGAATACACATTGCATTAAAACGTCATTACTCTAAGCATTTATTTCTTCATTCTTTTATTCTTTATTCTTCAATCATTTTGAAGTTATTACGCAGACTTTCCTGAGCCTTACATTTAAACCACTCTGAGTGTTAGTGAAAGATCTGCTTGTGAGAAATTGTATTTATTACAAACCCAATCTCTCAAACAAACCATAGTGAGCCTGAAGAGGCTAGGTGTGCAAATAATACTTGTCTTGAGCCTGAAGAGGCAAGGTGTGCAAATAATACTTGTCTTGAGCCTGAAGAGGCTAGGTGTGCAAATAATACTTGAGTCTGTAACCTTATCAGTTATAGTGGATTAATCTTGGTGCTGCCAAGGACTAGACGTAGCTCTTTGATTTGAAGAGTGAACCAGGATAAATCACCGTGTCAATCTCTCTTCCCTTAAACTCTTTAATTGCTTTAGTTTTTCTTGCATCTATCAAGTGGTGTGTGTGCAATAGTCACCCGTCCATCCTGTATTCTTCCACTCGTCCAAAGCTAGCTTTCTGTTTGCGAAAATATTTCAGCTTTGCTTAAATTCTGATAAACACAATTCAACCCCCCTTCTCGTGTTTATAGTTGTCTATTTCAGTTGGTATCAGAGCTCAGCCTCTAGGTTGAGCATCTAACAGTGTAGAGGTAAAAGGTCCTGAAGAATAGACATGACGGTTGGAGCTAGTTCAAGTGGAAGTCATCAGACTGAAGGAGCTTCCCTAACTAGACCTCCTTACTTCAATGGAGAAAACTACAACTACTGGAAGGATAGATTTCAATGGTTCATTCTATCGACAAACTCTGATCTTTGGGATGTCATCATAGATGGTCCATTCATTCCCAAGAATGATGATAACACTGACAAACCAAAAGCTCAGTGGACTGCTGCAGAAAAATCAAAATGGGAGCTGAACCACAAAGCCAGATACAACATCATTTGCGCTCTCAGTCCGGAGGAGTTTGAGAAGGTATGTGCCTGTGACTCTAAAAAAGAAATATGGGACCCCTTAGCTGTCACACATGAAGGAACAACAAAAGTCAAAGAGTAAAAGATTGCCATACTTGTTAGAAAGTATGAACTGTTCATCATGGAGGAAGGAGAATCTGTTGCTCAGATGATAGGAAGATTTCAAACTATCATCAACAGTTTAAAATATCTTGGCAAAGTCTATACCAATGCTGAGAAGGTTGATAAGATTCTGAGAAGTCTACCTAAACAGTGGAGACCTTTGGTCACTACTATCTCCCAAGCCAAGGATCTCACTACCTTGGCTATGGATGAACTTTTTGGAACACTCACTGTTCATGAGCAAGAACTTGGAGATGAAGCTGCACCAAAGAAGGGCAAGTCAATTGCTCTGAAAGCTGATCAAAAGTCAGCAAAAGGTTACAAGGCTCTGAAGGTAGATGAGTCATCCAGTGATACTGACCTATCAGAACTCGAGGATTCTGAGAGTGATGAAGAGTTGTCTCTCCTGACTAGGAAGATAAAGCTTCTCCTACAGAAAAAGAAGTTCAGGAAGGATAGGCCATTCAGAAGGTCCAACAAGGACAAGAACTTCAAAGAATACACCTCAACAGACAAAAGTCCAATTGTTTGCTATGAGTGCAAAAAGCCCGGTCACCTCAAGGCTGAATGTCCTCAACTCAAGAAGGCCCCTTTTAAGAAATTCTTCAAGAAGAAGAAGAAAGGAATGATGGCTACTTGGGAGAATCTGGAATTAACATCTTCTGATGAAGAAACTGAGGAAGAAGCCAATCTCTGTTTGATGGCCAACACTGAATCAGACTCTGATGATGAGGTACATCCTGACTATGAGGAATTACTTGATGCTTATGAGGAGTTGTTGGAGGAATCCAACTGCTTATCTAAAGCCTTCAAATCTCTCAAGAGAGAGTATGTAAAGCTCACCAGTGCGCATAAACAGAAATCTCAAGAGTGCCAGAAGCTGGCTAAAGAGAACAGTGAGCTGAAGACTGAAAAGTCTAATGAAGCTAAGATCTCAAGTGAAACATCACCATCTGAAGAAGTTGAAAAACTTCAACAGAAAGTGGAAAAGCTCACTTCTGATCTTGCCAAATTTGTTAATGGTAGAGACAATCTGACAAAGCTACATGGCATTCAGAATCACTCTCTTAACAATGAAGGTATTGGATATGTCCATCAAACACATCATAAAGTATCAACTAAAGTTCCTACAGTATCTGTTAAGTCAACTGTAACTAAATCAACACCTATTTGTAACTTCTGCGGAAAAACTAGGCATGTTATGTCTAAGTGTATCCATAAGAAGAGAAGGAAGTCTTTACAGACTCCTAGAACTAACAGAAAAGGACCCAGAAAAATATGGGTACCTAAAGATCAAATAATTTTTGTTGCAGATGTCTTCAACAGGACAAAGAAAACACCACTGCTGATACCTGGACAGTGGCTGCTCGTGTCATATGACAGGAGAAAGGTCTATGTTCCTAGACCTCCAACTTAAGAAAGGAGGACACGTTGCCTTTGGAGGAAATCAGAAAGGGAAAGTTATAGGTATTGGTACTATTGGTGGTAAACCCCCTCTTCCCTCTATATCTAATGTTCTTATGGTTAAAGGATTAAGACACAATTTGCTTAGCATAAGTCAATTATGTGATAGTGGCTTTGATGTTTCCCTTACCAAGGATGTTGATAAGCCTCTGGCTTATCTAGTTTTATAACTAGTAAGACCATGGTTTTTGTGCTAATTATTCGAGTTTAATCTCGTTTTCGCCCAAATTTGGATTTAATTATCCTCAAGCAACACTCTGAATCTCTTAAGTAGTTTTTAGGATATTTTAGTTGATTTTGAGTCAGATAAAGCATTTAATGCTATTTTATATTTTCAGGTCAAAAGTGAAGGAAGATCAAAAAGGGAAGGACAAATAAAGAAGAAGTCATCACGCCCTAGCCGTGATAGTGGTCACGACCGTGATCAGCTTAATGGGAAGATCAGAAAGGATCACGGCCCAGTCGTGATGTCAATCACGGGCGTGATGAGAAGGACCCTGAAGATCGGAGAGCATCACGGCCTAGCCGTGATGGAGGTCACGGTCGTGACAGGCCAAAAATTTGAAAGCGCCCCCATGACAGAAGCTGTCACGGCCTGGCCGTGATGGCCATCACGGTCGTGACGCGCGCGTAATCTATAAAAAGGGCATCTGGGCAGAACAAGAGGGGACGAATTTTACCCTAGGGAGACTTTTACCCTAGGAGGCGGCTGGAGGCGATTCTAACCCTAAAAAGGGATGTTTTCTCTGCTTTTGGACTGGAAGAAGATTGGAGGATTCTTCATGGAGTTTTCTTCATCTCTTCTCTCTTTCTCTTTTGTAGTTTCCTTTATCATGAGTAGCTAAACCCCTTCTTGTTGGGGTTAGATGTTTGCTTTTCAGAACTTGGTTGTCTCTTGACTTGGTTTTAATGCAAGTTCCTACTTCTTTATGAGTATTTGATTCTATGCTTAATGCTTTTCTTGGCTTGATCACCCTTGGAATGATTTGTTGCTTTGATAGACAATTGGAAAATTGATGTTAAGGCATGCTCATGAATCAAATGCCAAGTAGTTCATGAATCTAGGAATAAGTCATGGGGTGCTTGCAATCTTATAAATCTTGGCTCTTTATGCAAAATCTCATGTTAATCCACCTGAGGAATTAGGGTTTAATTTGGGGTTTTAGGCTCATTCCACCTAAGGAATTAGGGTTTGAGTATTTTAGAAGGTCTGATTGTCATAAATGAATTAGGACTTGTGTTAGTAACCATTTCATTGCAATCAAGGGAAGATTAGTGTAGTCTAACCCTGACAATTTTATCCATTTGTTAACCACATCTCTTTTTGCTTGTTAAGTGTTTGAAAAAATTCCCAAAAGACCAAAAATATTTTATTGCTTTTGTTGCTTTATTTTATGTTTTGATTTCTATTCATGCCATAGTTCAATCTAGATAGTTGTTTGACTTGTGAATTGGTACTTGGCAACTGATCCCTGTGGACGGTATCCGGTCTCACCACCGTATTACTTGTACGACTAGGTATACTTGCCTAGAATCGTCAACAAGTTTTTGAGGATGTATGCATAGTTAAAGACTGCAGTGATAAAACCTTCTTTTCAGCTAAAAGGCAACAAAATCTTTATAAGATTGAACTGTCTGATCTCTCAGATCAAAGTGTAACCTGTCTGATGTCTAAAGAGGATGAGAGATGGTTATGGCATAAGAAACTAGGACATGCTAGTATGAAACTAATTTCTGAATTAAAAAGGAATAATCTCATGAGAGGATTGCCTGATATTAGCTTTAAGAAAGATGTCTTGTGTGATGCATGTCAGAGAGGTAAACAGATAAAATCAAGTTTCAAATCTAAAAACCAAGTATCAACCTCTAGACCTCTTCAGTTGTTACACATGGATCTGTTTGGACAAGTTAGTGTTGCCAGCCTGGCTGGAAGAAAATATGGATTTGTCATAGTTGATGACTATTCTAGATACACATGGGTACTCTTCCTAACACACAAGGATGAGTCTTTTAAGGCTTTATCAGTATTCTGCAAAAGAGTACAAAATAAGCAGGGTTTCTGTATTTCTACCCTTAGAAGTGATCATGGGGGAGAATTTGAAAATAAGCAGTTTAGATAGTTCTGTGAGGAGAATGGAATCTCTCACAATTTCTCTGCATCTAGAACTCCACAGAAAATGGAGTGGTTGAGAGAAAGAACAGATCTCTGCAAGAGATGGCTAGATCTATGCTCAATGAAAATAATCTCCCTAAGTACTTATGGGAAGAAGCTGTAAACACTGCTTGTTATGTACAAAATAGAATACTTATTAGGCCTTTTCTCAAAAGGACTCCTTATGAATTGTGGAAAGGAAAAAGCCCCAACATATATTATTTTCATGCTTTTGGATGTGAATGTTTTATTCTGAATACCAAAGATAATCTTGGAAAGTTTGATTCTAAGGTAGATAAATGTATTTTCATAGGTTATTCTGAAAAGTCCAAGGCTTTTAGAGTTTATAATTCAAGAACTTGTATTATTGAAGAATCTGTTCATGTTAAATTCAATGATGGTTTAAATACTGATAAAGAACTATCAGATCTAGAAGATGATCTTGCAGGTCTTGATATAAACAAGCTAGAAAGTCAACAACCAGATCTAACCAAAACAGAACCTGTGCCTGAGGCTGAAAGACAAGTGGAACAGACCAGTCAGCAGACAAGTCAAGATCTTCATGATGATCTCAAAAGGGATTGAAAGTTCAACACTCATCATCCTAATGATCTTATTATTGGAAATCCTTCTGAAGGAGTAAGAACCAGATCCACATTAAGAGAATCAAGCAATGTGGCCTTTATTTCAAATTTGGAGCCTAAACGCATTGAAGAAGCTCTTGAGGATGAAAGCTGGATTCTTGCTATGCAAGAAAAACTTAACCAGTTCACCAGAAATGATGTCTGGACTCTTGTCTCTAAGCCTAAAAACAAGTCAGTTATTGGAACAAGATGGGTCTTCAGAAACAAATTGGATGAAGATGGTAAAGTTGTCAGAAATAAGGCAAAGTTAGTAGCTCAAGGCTATAACCAACAAGAAGTTATTGATTATACTGAAACCTTTGCACCTATAGCTAGAATAGAAGCCATACGCATTTTAATGTCATATTCTGCACAACACCAAATTACCCTATTTCAAATGGATGTAAAAAGTGCTTTTCTAAATGGTATAATTGAAGAAGAAGTGTATGTTAAACAACCCCCTAGTTTTGAGGATACTGATAAACCAGATCACGTTTTCAAACTTAAAAAGGCATTATATGGTTTGAAACAAGCACCTAGAGCATGGTATGATAGACTCAGTTCTTTTCTCATGCATAATGGTTTTACTAGAGGACAAGTAGACACTACTCTGTTCAAAAAATGCTCTAAAGAGAACTTTATTATTGTTCAAATATATGTTGATGATGAAGGTAAAAAGGTAGATCAAACTGTCTACAGAGGTATGATTGGCTCTCTACTGTACTTAACTTCAAGCAGACCTGACATTCAATTTAGTGTCTGTATGTGTGCTAGATTCCAATCTGATCCTAGAGATCTCATCTTAAGGCTGTAAAAAGAATATTTAGATATTTGCTTGGAACTACTAATCTTGGTTTGCTGTATTTAAGATAAAAAAAATACAGATTAGTGGGATATTGTGATGCTGACTTTGCTGGAGACAGAATAGAAATAAAAAGCACCAGTGGAGGTTGTCACTTCATTGGAGCAAGTTTAGTCTCATGGTGAAGCAAGAGGCAGATAACCATTGCCCTATCTACTGCTGAAGTAGAATACATCTCTGCTGCTAGTTGCTGCTCTCAACTCTTATGGGTAAAACATCAACTTGAGGATTACTCTATTTATGAACATAACATATCTGTATGGTGTGATAATTCAAGTGCTATATGCTTAACAAAAATCCAATTCAGCATTCTAAGGCTAAGCATATTGAAATCAAACAACATTTCATTAGGGATTATGTTTAGAAAGGCATCTTTGATATTAAGTTTGTTAAAACTGAAAATCAATGGGATGATATTTTCACTAAACCCCTCGCAGAAGAAAGGTTTTTATTTATTAGAGATAATCTAAGCATGTATTGCATTGTTGAATGACATGTCTGGATGTTAAGCTGTCTGTGCTAAATATGTCATTACTCCTATATACATGTTCTTTCAACTAAGCATTAGTTCAGGGGGAGTAATGATACAATAGTTTAAGTGGAGTATGTCTAATATGCTTGCTGCATTACTCTGATTTTCTTAACATGTTATCTTGCCCTTAACATATCACATAAATAAAACTTGATAACCCTTTTTGATGTTGACAAAAGGGGGAGAAAGGGAGAAATGAATAGGGAGAATGGTGGGAGAAATAGAATGGGAGAATGAATATGATATGACCTGTTCACTTAAGAAAATTTCAACCTGTCTATATATGTCATTTTCTTTGTTGATATTTTGAGGTTCATTAAATCATCTCAATGTTTGTCATCATCAAAAAGGGGGAGATAGTTAAGTCTCTAAAATGTTTGATATGCATTTCCCTAAGTTTTGATGAAAACTAAACATTGGTTAATGATTTAATTAACCTTCATATTGGTTGGTAACCTATCTATTGAGTGTGCAGATAAAGAAATAGAATCATCCGTCCAACACTGTTTGAAGATTGAAGCTCTCGTCCATCGCAAATGTTTGAAGCGCACGTCCAAAACACAAGAGAAAGAAACCCGTGTCCAATAAAAATATCAGAAGGCCACGTCCACTAAAAATATTAGAAGGTCGCGTCCACTAAAAGTATCAGAAGGCCGCGTCTACTAAAAACAACAGAAGACCGCGTCTACTTAAAGTATCAGAATAGTGCGTCCATCAAAGTATCAGAAAAGCCCGTCCAGTGTGGTATCAAAATTATCCGTCCAATGATATGGTACTTGGAGCTCGTCCATCAAAGTATCAGAAAAGCCCGCCCAGTGAGGTATCAGAATTATCCGTCCAATGACGTGGCACTTGGAGCTCGTCCATTAAAGTATCAGAATAGCGCGTCCATTAAAGTATCAGAACAACGCGTCCATTGAGGTCAAATTGTATCAGTCCAATGACGTGGCATGAGACTCTCGTCCACTAGAGTAACTAAGACTCTCATCCACCAGAGTAACTGAGACTCTCGTCCACTAGAGTAACTGAGACTCTCGTCCACCAGACTAACTGAGGCTCTCGTCCAGTAAAGTAACAGAGGCTCTCGTCCACTAAAGGTGACAGAAGCTCTTGTCCACTAGAGTAACAGAAGTGCTTGTCCACTAAAGGTGGCAGAAGCGCTCGTCCACTAGTCTTTGGACTTGCCGAGTCCTTAATATGGAGCTCGTTTACTAGCCCGAATGAAAACTCAAATGACTAGATAGACGTGATTATTTTCAAGATGGAAGCACTTACCTTATGAACGCAAATTCTCTAAGGATTATCAGAATCTTAGTTCAAGAATTAGAAAGAGACTTGAAGCCTTCTCTCCTACTCAGTTTCACGATTATCAAGAAAAGTCAAAAGCTACTCTCTCAAGCAACCTTGGATAATCAGAACCAAAGACCAGTTACAGAATGCATCCAACGTGCTTTATTCCCTAGTACCTCTGGTCCTTACACAAAAGGGAAGTGTACTCAATAAAGTACAAAAAGCTCTCTGCACAACTTTGATATGGCTGTAGCACGATGAATAAAGCCATGATCCTTCATGTTAGAGTACAACCAACGACTCTATTGCATTAATGGCTGCCCAGAACGACTCTATTGCATTAATGACTACTCAGAACGACTCTATAGCAATTAATGAAGTTCTTCTTGAAGCCAACATTTGAGGGGATGTCTCTAACGGATCCTAAATGCTTGAAGACCATAAATACAGAAGCCATTGAAGATGAAGAAAAAAGAGAGAATACACATTGCATTAAAACGCCATTACTCTTAGAATTTATTTCTTCATTCTTTTATTCTTTATTCTTCAATCATTTTGAAGTTATTACGCAGACTTTCCTGAGCCTTACATTTAAACCACTCTCCGAGTGTTAGTGAAAGATCTTCATGTGAGAAATTGTATTTATTACAAACCCAATCTCTCAAACAAACCATAGTGAACCCGAAGAGGCTAGGTGTGCAAATAATACTTGTCTTAAGCCTGAAGAGGCTAGGTGTGCAAATAATACTTGAGTCTGTAACCTTATCAGTTATAGTGGATAAATCTTGGTGCTGCCAAGGACTGGACGTAGCTCTTTGATTTGAAGAGTGAACCAGGATAAATCATCGTGTCAATCTCTCTTCCCTTAAACTCTTTAATTGCTTTAGTTTTTCTTGCATCTGTCAAGTGGTGTGTGTGCAATAGTCACCCGTCCATCCTGTATTCTTCCACTCGTCCAAAGCTAGCTTTTTGTTTGCGAAAAGATTTCAGCTTTGCTTAAATTCTGATAAACACAATTCAACCCCCCTTCTCGTGTTTATAGTTGTCTATTTCAAAAAGGTCCTCTATTTTCGATCCTAAGTGCTCTATTTATAGATTAGGGCAACTTGAAAGCCAATCAATCACAAATTCAGATCAAACCAGTTTCTAAAGATCCATATATTGCGCGTCACGACCGTGATTCCTGTCACGGCTAGGCCATGACGGATTCTGACTTAGAAGTTGCTTTGCTGGTTGGTCTGTCACGGCCGTGACCACCATCACGGCCTAGCCGTGATCAGTTCTGCATGTGAGGGTCTGGTTCAGCTGACATGTCACGGTCGTGATGGACAACACGGCCTGGCCGTGACCAGCTCTGACTTTTCCATTCTTTCTTTTCAGCTCTACTCGGTCATGGCCGTGATGGCCATCACGGCTAGGCCGTGATCAGTTCTGTTTGTCTCATTCTCTTGCTTTTCAAGCCCCATCTTCATGCGAGCTCCATCATGGTTAATCCTGAGCATTTAATCCTTAATTCCTGCACAACAACACCACAAAACTGCCTTACCCGTTCCAAGGTAAAAATTAACCAAAATAAAATTAGAAATGCCTAGACTATATTAAAATGCATGCAAAATGTCAATGAAATACAAGGTGAAATCACACTCATCATGCCTCTCATCAAAGGATTGCATAGGAATGGCCTTTACCACTTACATTCCTTTGGCAGCCTATGTTTTCCTTGGCTGCGCCCCCATACCACAAATAAACTACAACCAAGGTCCAAACCATGTATTTTTGTGGGCCATTCTCCATCACAATATGCTTACAAGTGTCTTGACCCTCTCACTAATAGGCTCTACATTTCCCGTCATGTTACCTTCCATGACAATCATTTTCCTTATCTACAACTCATACAAAATAATCCCACACTAGATAAACCTCAACCTATTACCTCCACACCCTTTCACCAAATAATTCCAATTTCAACATCAACACCAGAACAACAAACTCACCAGCCACCACTATCCAATCCTTTATGTCTAGAGGCATCACTGGATTCGTCTCCCATATCAGGTAATACCTCTCCTCTCACCTCTCCATTACATGTTACTCCGTCTGTTACTAATGATTTGCCTGAGACTTCCACTTCCAATGAGCAACCAGTTTCACAACAGGGTCATCAATTGATAACAAGGTCTAGAAACAACATTTTTAAACCCAAAAGAGCATTGGCAGTGTCAAACCATCCTTTGCCATAAAATTTGGAGCCTTCCTCGGTTCGTGAAGCCATACAACATGCACATCGGAGAAAAGCTATCTCTGATGAGTTTGATGCTCTCCTTCGTAATGGTACATGGTCTCCAGTACCACCTCCAAAAAATAAGAATATAGTGGGTTGCAAATGGCTCTTCAGGATTAAAAGACATCTAGATGGTTCCATAGATCGTTACAAGGCTCGCCTTGTGGCCAAGGGATTTACTCAATGTCCCGGAGTTGATTTCAAGGAAACATTTGCACCAGTTGTGAGACCTCAAACTATTAAAGTCATTCTTACAATTGCTCTTAAAAATCGTTGGCAAATGCATCAATTGGATGTCAATAATGCCTTTCTATAGGGCACTCTTTCTGAAAAAGTATTTATGGCTCAACCTCCAGGTCTCAAAGATAGCCAGCATCCTGACTATGTGTGCAAATTACACAAGGCTATTTATGGACTTCGTCAAGCTCCAAGGGCATGGCATGATGCATTAAAGACCTTCATCACGTCTTATGGCTTCATTACCAGCAAGAGTGATCCTTCTTTATTCATTTATGCTCATGGCACAGTCAATGCTTACTTCCTAGTGTATGTGGATGACCTCTTACTTACAGGTAACAATGCTGATTTCCTTCAAGCATTTATTGAAGCCTTATCTCACAGGTTTGCTCTAAAAAATATGGGAACTCCTCACTACTTTCTTGGAGTTGAATTGATCCCCACTTCTTCTGGTCTATTCATGTCACAACACAAGTTTATTCGTGACATTCTTGAGCGATTTGACATGGAGGGGGCGAAACCTGCATCAACACCACTCTCAACCACAGTTATTCTCAAGTTACATGATGGTTCTACATCAACATATTCCACCACTTATCGCAAAATAATTGGTGCACTTCAATATCTCACTCTCACACGGCCTGACCTCTCATTTTCTATCAACAAGTTATCTCAATTCATGCACAAGCCAACTACTCTTCATCTTCAGCATCTCAAGTGCCTGCTTCATTATTTAAAGCATACGATTAATTTTGGTATAATGCTTCATCACCCTTCTGCTCTCAACTTGTTGGCATTCACTGATGCAGACTGGGGTGGCAACTCTGATGATAGCACCTCCACATCTGCCTATATCATCTTCTTTGGTGGCAATCCCATTTCATGGCTTTCCAAGAAACAGAGGACAGTGGCGCGATCCTCTACTGAGGTAGAATACAGGTTCCTCTCTCTCATTCACCAAGAATTCTTTGTGATAATGTTGGTGCTACATACCTGTGTGTAAATCATGTTCTACATTCTCGTATGAAGCACATTTCACTTGATTATCATTTTGTTCGAGAACAAGTTCAAGCCAACAAGTTGCAAGTATCTCATGTTTCAACTAAGGACCAACTAGCAGATATTCTGACAAAAGCCCTGGCAAATGCAAGGTTTCAGGACTTAAGAGACAAGATAAAAGTTACAGATGGTAACTTTATCTTGAGGGGGCGTATTGGATAAGTTTAGCTTATTTTGAATTTGAAATTATTAGTTTGTTGTAACATATCTTAGTCTGTTGTATCATATCTTTAGCATATCTTTAGATTAGGATTTAGTTTAAATTCATTTGAATTCTTCAACCACTGTTTTGGTTGAGTCCCTGATTTTGTGTAACAATATGAGCTATATAGTTTCAGCTCATCCTTCAATCAATAGTATCAAATCATATCAGAATCAATATTGTTATACATTGTTCGTCATTAATTACGTAACTTAGCCCATTAATATTTGTAGTAGTATATAATATATGTGCTTTAAGTTTATCTCTCATTATTAAAGAATAGAAAATAATTTTTTAACAAAATTAATTTTAAATTTAAAACTTACCGAATTTTATAATGTTATTAATTTTAAAAATATATAATTTTTTCTTTATTGAAACGTGTTGGCTCAAGGACTAGTCCATTTGACCCGTAGCCCGCATAGGGTTGGACTGAGCTAGTTAATTAGCAGTCCATACTTAAATTGGTCCAGTCTGATCCGACCCAAAAATATAGTGACCTGCTATGGGCTAGGCTAGTTCGAATTGACAGCTCTAGTTCTATGATAGAATATTTCGACATCACGTGAGATGGGGTTGCTGGGCAGCATGAATATTTAAAAGTAATAAATAAAATATTATTATTTTAATGTAAGGATAATATTGGGAAAAAAGGTTAGAATTCATTCCGCTTTGTCCACTTCCCCAAAGACCCAAACGTTGTTCCATTCCATCATAAACTATCCAAAAAATGAAATGCAATTTTTATATCATTCATTTCCATTCTGCTTCATTCTATTATATTTCGTTCAGGGACGAATCCATAAATTTTAGCTAGTGGGGACAAAAAATGTTTGCAGATATTTTATAAAACAAAATATTATAAATATATATAAACAATAAAAAAGTGATATAAATACAAAAAATATAATGTTGTTTGGTTTCAATGTGAAACGTAGCTAAAAAATAAGAAACAATTTGTTGAGTAAAAGTGCGAAAATTACAAAACTAATTTTTACTTTCACAAATCTCCTATGATAACCAATGTCTCTCACATAAAATATATAGGGTCCGTTTGATTTGCTCTTGAAGAAGGCACAGCACAGGACAAAACAAGTAGTTCTGTGTTTGGTTTTCTAAGATGTTACGGGACAGCACAAACAATGAAAGAAGGACAGGACAAAAGCATTAAAAGTTGTTACCCACTGTTTCACGGGACAACCTTTTGTTCTTGGCACAGTATATTAGAAATGTCTAAATTGTCCTTATCATTCTCCTTCTCTCCCTACCCACGTACAACACTCCTCCCACCTCTAGAACTTCCGTCTGCACACTGATCCAAGCTCACGATGCTACTCTTCCCTACAAATGTGGAAATTTCTCTTTCTTTTCTCCTTTATTTGTTCCTCTTCTTTTTATATCATTTACCAAAGAAAATTAAGAGCATCATTTAAGTAATGTGGCTTGAGTTCCATCTTCACCATCTTGCAGCTACCACTGCCCAATGATTCAGTCCAGAACCGCCGTGACAGTCCAGTTCAGAGCCACCGCGTCTGAGCCGGCGTTCATCATCGACACACATTTATGCACCGCCGCTGCTCCGTCATCCTCCACGCATAGATCCGCCGTCCTCCAACACAGATCTGCTCCACCGCTCCGCCGTTCTCCACCCGTAACAGATTCACCGCATTGCCGCATCACTACTGTAGTTTCAGTCGCCCTCTTCCTCATTGCCTGAAATGAAAACGAAATGGTGGTTAGGTGGGTGAGAACATAAAGAGAGGATATTCTGGGGTGTTGCAGCGGAGGAGATGAAGATGTTAGGTACTTGTTTGTTGAAAGAAAAAGGAAGAATAGGTGGTTAGGGGGGTGACGAAGAAGGTCAAAAAGAACTGGGGAAAATACAAATAAAAAAACATTATTTTAGTAAAAAACTTGGTATCAAACACTATACAATGAAAGGCTATTTTAGTAAATTCATATTATTTTGGTACAAAATTATTTGTGCTGTGCATCGATTAACAAACATCATACCGTACAACTTTTTGTGATGTGACTCAACTAGTTGTTCTGTGCTGTTCTCCTTGTTCTGTCCTGTACTATGCTGCAAGACAATCAAACAGACGCTATCATCTGAGGGTAACATCTAAATATTTTTTTAATTGGGGCAAAAACAATTTACTGGATATATTTTGGATTTATGAGTTTGTGTTTGGGCATAGTGAAGGTGGTGAAAGGATGATTGCGGTTCTGTTTGTGAGAGCTTGGTGACCGCTCATGCTCATGCTCATGCTCATGCTCATGCTCATGCTCATGTGGCAACGGGTGTACATCGGAGGATTTTTGTTGGCCACATACAAACGTTGAGTGTGTGTGACGACTGCGTGTGTTAGAGGAAGAGTGCACGGTGCTATGTAGTGTCTACGAGTAATGATAGGTAGGTGGACATCTAAATGGGATACCAATTTGGGACATTGGTTAATTGTGTAAAATATTTGGTTAATTCAGTTCATTATATGGTTTATTAAGTGTAAATATTTGGTTAATTTTTGATGACCCATTAATCATATAAAGAACTGAATTAATCAGATATTTGCATGTGATTAACAAAATATTTATATGGGTATGATAAATAAGTTCATTAATCATATAATAAACTAAATTAACCAAATATTTATATATGATTAACCAACCCAAATGAATGTCCCTCACCTATTATTACTCGTGCTATTTTGGTGTGGCGAGTGTGAAGCAATGGCGCGGTGGCAGGGAGCGTGTAGTGTTTAGGTAAAAGTTGGGCTATAATTTGGGCTCAGAAAAAACAATGATAATGGGTCAACTTGGTGGATTACTTTTTTTTTTTTTTGACTAACTTGGTAGATTTCTATTCTACTAATGCAATTCTATTTGCATTTTATCCTTTTTGTGTTTTTTCAAATAAAATATTAAAAAGACCAGGATAAAACTTCACACATACACACTCTCCAATACAAAAATGCAACATCTGGAGTGTGACACATTCATTTCAAGAATTTTTGGCTCGTATGTAAAAGGTGAGTTAGTTAACACTCACATCGTGTGCACTAGTTTTATAAGGAAAATTATCCTTTTATAAATGTAATAATTCCGTGGACATTTTACTGGCACATAACTTGTTATGCATAAATAATGTATCAATGATACGTTTGATTTGCAAAAATATAGGGGATCGGTCAATACAAAATTTTTTTGTCCCCTGTTTGATTTGAAAAGTGGTCAGGAGACATAACAAAAAATGGGATGAAGGATAGGACAAAAACATAAAATTTTGTCACTCACCAAATTGTCTCATGGACAGATTACCAAATAAAACAAAGTTATCCTTACATATCTCTTCTCTCTCTTCGTTCTCTCTATCTATCTCTCTCCCATCTCCCTCTCTCTGCTATATATAGTATTATTATGGTAATAATAATATATTATCATATGTATTATATATTATAAAATACTATTATTTTACTTGTGTTGTCCATTATATATCAAACGATGTACATGACAAAAAGTTGTGTCATGTGACTCAAGGAATTGTACTGTATTATCCTACGTTGTCCTGTGCATTAATGCATATGAAACACACCCTGAAAATAAGAGATGATTCAAATTGATCGATTTATTTACATCCAGAAATGGGGTGTGCAAAGTGCACTTTTGAAATCATAATTCTGCATGCAAATTAAATCACTTTTAAGTCGCGCATCCTAGTTTGAGTGCCAAATATTTTGTTTTTTAAGTAGAGTTTCGGATTTAAGTTTTATAAATGAAAAAAGATGGGAGGAGACGCTCACCCCCCTTAATTAAGTCTTTTTAGACCTAATTAGAGTTCAAATTGATTTCTAAAGACCGAGTCTCAAGTCAATATCACTCACTTTAAAAAGAAATCCTCGACATGACTTTATCCATTAAATTCGACAAAAAATATTTTGCAAAGATGATCTATGTACATGCCTATGAGGACTTCACATCGATAAACATTTCCAAAGCTATACTGTTGGTTTTTTAGGTTTGGACATTTGTTATTTATATTTTGATTTTAAAAATAAATGAAATGGATGATTAGATGTTTTTTTTTTGTTAAAAAATTTTTTAGATGAATTGGGTTCCGGAGGCTCACTAGGGTTAGGGCAGGTCTCGCGACTCAAAGAACGCTTATAGATGTATCTACAGATCACTCACCAATGAATCCTCACGTCGATAATGTGATTTGAACTCATGACCTTGTGGGTATGTGCTTTTAATTTGACCCATCATAATATCATATTAATTATATTTTTTTGGGTACATTAATTATGTTATTTTTAATTACTATCCAAGTCTTTAAAAAAAAAAAAAAAAAGAGTGGTCTGTTGCGGTTTGTAAGCAAAGCGGTTTCTGGACTAAGCCTACAAAGCCCGGTAAGCAGGTCTGCGACGAGTCACCCGTCAGAAATTAGGTCTACTGGGTACGTAAGTATAGTATTGATACAGAAATAGGATGTCATGATCATGAATGTATGATCCTCACTCTATTCTCATACTTTGATGCCATATTATCTCATCTGCGTTTGTTAGTAGAAGACAAAAAAGTTCCAGCCAGAGGAGGATTCTATTTCAAACGTCTTAAGGAGGTACGCATTTTAAATTGATGTGGTATAATTTAAAATCCTAGGATATTGATTGCATAGGTGAACTCAAAAACTCTGCCATAGACACCATGGTTTCTTTTTTGTTTTTCCATAAAACGGTAACACAGAAACAAACACATTTAAATTATTCAAAAGTAATTGGTCGCAATGAAAGAAATTTGTACCCCAAACAAATTGTACCTTAGACGAATTTGGCAGGACTTTATCTAATCATCATCTCGATTGAAAGATTAATCTCACAGTTTTATTGTGGATACTCAATCAAAAGAAAACAAAAAAGATTAATCTGTCGTAGATACTCAATCAAAGGAAAACAAAAACATGTATTTAGTCTTAGAAATTTTTTGATACTATTACAAGTTACAAAATCTTCTTCTACAGGATGAACTCATGGATATTGCCATTTTTATTTGTTATTTTTTTGGGTAGAAAATCATGGATATTGCGCAAGTATACTACTGTAGGGGAAATTGGGGAATGTGGGTGTAGTAGCTTACAGGGTAAGCTGTTTCGATTATGTGGGTATTGACTCCTTTCGCGGAAGCCACAGTGAGTCAAGTCAATTCTTTTTCCTTCTTTATCTCTTTTTTTTTTTTCTCTTGGTGCATTCCTTCTTTATCTCTTTATCTCTTTCTTTTCTACAAATTATTAGTATTATTATTTTATGAGAATATAACAATTATTAATTAACAGGTCAAGTCTAAAAGGTGAATTCACATTTTCAATTTTCCGTACACTTGGAAATGAAACGAGTCTTTTAACCGCTTCACGATTACAAAGGAGCTTACTTGCTTGATAGCGTCACCATCCAATAGAAAGCGGCACCTTCTCAGCTAAGCTTTCTCTCTCATCGCAACAAAATAAGAATAAGAATCCTCCATTATAAACTTCACCATTTGCCCAAAGAAAGAGTCACACACCAATTACCAATGACACAACAACAAGACTCACACTTTGATCTTCACATCGTGGATGACTTTTACTTCTCTGCTCTGTTTGATGATGATCAAGGTGACATTGTTCCCATCTCTGATGACAAATATGCTCAAGAGTTGCAGTTTCAAGAGACCCTCATGGCCTCTGCCATCACTTCCCAAAACAACACCACAATTGAAGGCTCATCACCACCACCCCTCCTCTGCTTACCATCATTAGCTTCTTCATCAAATGCTGTTGAAGTCAGCCTTGACCCCAAGAGTGAGCAGATAGAGTTCATTGATGAAGAAGCAAGAGAATCCTCACAAATCATCTGTGAGATTTGTGCAGAGACCAAAGAGAGTGACCAGATGTTCAGGAACCAGATATGTGACCATTCCTTCTGCTCTGATTGTGTGATCAAACAAGTGGCCACAAAGATTCAAGAGAGCTTAACAGTTGTTTCATGCCCTGGTTTGGACTGTAAGGGTGTGTTGGAGCTTGATGCTTGTAGGCCAATGCTTCCAAAAGAGCTGCTTGATAGGTGGGATGATGCACTGTGTGAGGCCCTTTTCCTTGCAGCACCAAAATTTTATTGCCCATTTAAGGATTGTTCTGCTATGCTGTTGGTTGACGATGAAGGGGAAGACGTTACAGAGTCTGAGTGTCCCTTTTGTCACAGACTCTTCTGTGCAACGTGTTATGTTCCTTGGCATCCTGGGGTTGGATGTGATGAGTTCCAGGCAATGAATGAGGATGAGAGAGGAAGAGAAGATCTACTTGTTAAAGAGCTTGCTAATGAAAAGAATTGGGGTAGGTGTCCCCAATGCAAGTTCTATGTGGAAAAGACTCAAGGGTGTTTGCATATCACCTGCAGGTCAGTTTTCTTGTACTACCAACTATTAATTTAGCAAATACAATTATCTGCTTCTCTGCTGTAGATATGGATGTGCAGTTGTTGACTTTCTCATCAGGAGGGTAATTTGATTTTAGACTTGACTTATTAGTGAACAAGGGTTGTGTTTGCAGGTGCCAATTTCAGTTTTGCTATAGTTGTGGAGAGAAATGGACATCTACTCATGGTGGCTGCCAACCAAGTTAGACGATTTGAGAAAGCAATGATAATTGATATGGGGTTCGCTGTTACTTCAATTGTAATGAAGATTGTCCATTTGCTTGTGTGTTTACAGCTAAGAAAGACGTAGAATTGGCATTATCATGTCTAGTACATTTTGTTAATAAGATAAATATGCTGCAAAACCTTTTGAAAGTACATTTTGTGTTCTCTTGCTTGTTATGAAATATCAGTATATGAATGTCAAACATATTGAGTGATAGAATTTCCCTCTCTGGCCAAAAACTTGAGTCTCATACAAAATGAATCATTGATCTTAGTTGCTCATCTTATTTATACATTATCACTTATTAATATCCACTTTCACCTTTCTATACCCCAAATGGTAAATGTAACAATGACCTGATCTAACCTTGACTAATAACTACCCAATCGGACACCACCCTGGGGAATCCCCATCATTAGTTTAGTGTACTGTTGTAGTATTTTATTGACTCGTCATGGTTTTTTAGGAATAGAAAATCTTAAACGCAACCTAGAAGTATAGATTATTTTGAGAATAACAAGTCTAAAAAGGTTAATTATTAACCTTGAAAGTTGAAACCACTAACAAATGAATCAAAGGTTTGTTACCATCATCATCGTCATCATAACTATCTATCTTCATCAAAAGCTGTTGAAGTTGGCCTTTTCCCCAAGACTGAGCAGATAGGTTTCATGAATGAAGCAGGAGAATCCTCTCAAATCATCTGCGACATTTGTGCAGAAACCGAAGGAAGTGACCAGATGATCAGGAATCATAGATGTGACCATTCCTTCTGATCTGACTTTGTGATCAAACAAGTGTCAGCAAAAGATTCAAGAGAGCGTAACAGTTATTTCGTGCCCTGGTTTGGACTGCAAGAGTCTTCGATCTACATGCTTGCATGCCAATGCTTCCAAAAGAACTGCTCGACAGATGGGATAAGGCACCGCGTCGAAAATGGATTTGGTGTTTTTAGTATCTTTCTCTCTCTCTCTTATTTTCTCTATCATATTCTTTTTCTTGGAGCTCCAAAATAGTATTTGTCCGTTTAGGGATTGTTCTGCCATGCTTTTGGATGACAGTGAAGGGGAAGCATTAAAGAGTGTCCCTTTTGTCATAGACTCTTCATTGCAAGGTGTCATGTTCCTTGGCATGCTGGTATTGACCAAGGAGTTCCAAACACCGAAAGAGGATGAGAGAGGGAGCATGATCTCGTTCCAAACAATCTGAATTGTTTTTTAAGAGAGCTTGTTAAAGAAAATAAATGGGGTAGGTGTTCCGAATGCAAGCTCTATGTTTAAAAGACTGAAGGGTGTTTGAAAATCTCAAAAGCCCAAAGAGATATTACACCGAAATAGCCTATAGGGAGCAAGAACTCTCATTTTATCAAGCAGTACTAGCTGCACACCAACAAAGGAGTACAAAGAAAAGTGACAAGCTGATCTTAATATTCACAACCAATATTTGCTAGTGCATCAGCACATTTCCCACTGTAGCTACCATTTGATCAACCTACAATGCTATATGTAACCATGAGCAACTTTATCATCCCAAACCCTTCTCATCATGCTACGGATTTCCCGTACAAGTCATTTCCCACTGTAGCTATCAGTTGATCCACCTAAAATGCTTTTCACAACCATAGCCGAGTCTAAATGAAGCTGAAATCAACAAAGACTCGATCCCCAAGCCAAATTAAGAACTTCAAAAGCACCTCATCACTCCACCTTTTTTTTATTATTATAGTCAAATATTAGTTGTTAGTTTATTATGTTAGCAGGAGGTGAGATTTGAACCTTACACTTTATATCTCCCAACATTTTTGTCTCATACCCCACACCACCTTATGACTACTCCCCATAACTCCTCAGTAACGCAGTGATGATCCCTAAGGTCTTGTTTGTGAGTTTGAGAAGGAAAGGAAGAGAAAGACTTTGAGGAGAAAGAAAGGAGAAAGGGATGGAGGGAGGGAGGATACTCCCCCACCTTGCAATGAAGGACAACCACCCATGGCTTTATGGGACAGGAAGCTATCACAAAAAAATGGATGAATTTCTCCACTTCCAAGCATAGAAAAGGTGTGTGCCCACACTCCAGACCACATGAAACCAACTATATATTCCAAACTCAGCCTTCAAATTAGCCAAGACAAACTGCTTCAAATCATAGCCAAAAATCTCCAGTTTTATAAAATGGAGTCAAAATTCACTACGCAAGGGGCAATCTCGAAGCACGTGAATGATGTTTTGGACAACCCTAACATAAATTTTGATTCATCAGACTCGAATGCACTTAGTTTGAGCCTTTGAGGGACAGTCAAGAACTCATTGATGAATACAAAACTACAAAACTCCATTCCTGTAGGCATCACACCTTAACTAACATCAGGTTGACTATTTAAGACAAAATCTTGGTAGGACTTGTACCCTTACATTAGAATCAGAAGATACACAACAGAATAAAATTTCAAACCTAAGAACGGAATATATTTTCAAAATGGGTATCCATCACTTTGACTTTTAATTCTTTATCGAGTCGTCAAAATTGAGTTCCTGAATATCCAGTGGAACTAGCCACTGAAATACTACTTGCTCTTTCCCCCGTCAGTGCTATGCTCCCATGCCTTATGGTATAATGGGCATTGAATAGGTTGAGTGCAGGAGGTAAAAATCAAGGAATGAAAATCACATGGCACAGCTTGCTATAACAAAAATATGAGGTGGAAAATAAATCTAATTTACTCTGGGATATTACACTGAATGAGAATAATTCCAACCTGTTTTTTTATTTTATTTTTCACCTACTCATTTTCTATCTACACAACCAGAAAGACTTTAAGTGTGAAAAGGAGAAATTAGAAGACATACAGTAGCCAAGTATTGAGTATCAAACATTAGAGTTAAAAAACCAGTATAGCAGAGGAATGATGATTAAATTCCATCCAGCACCAAACAAAACCAGGTTTTCAGGAAATATCACAACATAAGGCCATGCAATCGGGAATGCAGAGTAAATGAAGTTTTCAGATTAAAAGAAAGGTAAAAATTTGCTTCCTGTTCAACACAATGTATCATCAGTTAATCACAACGGACGCAAACATGACCATGAAAAAACCGATGCAATCCATGATAAAGCATAGGGGCTTTGATGTGATAAGCACTGAAAGGCCTTATCAAATAATTATGTATTATAACGCATGATGGTACTGAGTACTGACAGACAAATGCTGTCAGCGAAGGTACAACCGTAATTTTAATTAAAATTCTGGCTCCGTCTAATCTAATATTAGAGAGAACAGAAATAGGATAGTGCAAGTTCTAAATTCTTCAGTGAAGTGCTAAGTGGATCAATTTTTTACAAAGCCAGGCAATTTGATGGGAGTATATGGATTTATGAAAACCAACGTGCTTGATTTTCTCATCCATGGATACACACAGCACCTCAGGCTGATAAAACTACAATAAATGGTATTAATTTGTGTCCATCACAATCGCATAACTTCCTGGACAATTCTGTGATCACGATCATCTCATTCATTGAATTGAACCACAATGTTTTACTTTCTGTTTTTTCCTAATCTATCAAGTGGTTAGGATATTGTGCTAGCTATATATGTTCTATTAACACATACTATCTTGCAATTTGTTGCAAAATTGATTTCATCGATAACAGAAGTATTTCATTATTGCTATAAAAGTCATATATCATACATTCACTAATAATTATCAGCTTTAGAAGAAAGCCAGTTGCACACGCCACCGCAATTCCAAGAATCATGCATCCATGGTTTCTAATTTGTTGTGAGGCAATGGGATAATTTCCAGAATTCGCGACAAACCACATATGCACTTCGGGATGCAACGGGCTTTAAAATCTACATATCTATTGTCCCTCTATTATTTCCATTTTCACTTCGCCAATATTCAAGATGTATCTCAATCCATTTATATGCTTTAGGAAACCTTACATCTGTTCATACAACTCCCTTAACCTTTTTGATCCTGTAGGAGAGCCAAAATCAAAGGAACAACAATTACGATAATGTGTATCACTGCATCCAAAACAGATGCCGCTTGCAACAAATTTTTCGTTGCATGCAGCCTGTCTTCATCCCTAGGAAAGCCATATATCTTGATCGTCTTGAGGTGTGACCTATAACACATAGGCAATTAGGCATTGGATCCAAAATATAGTTGTTTGCACAATCTTTATGCAGAGAGACACCTCCCTGCATTGATTTTCCCATACAAGGAGTACGCCCTACACTTCAGACAACCAAATCCTATAGACTAACGACATATCCATCACATACTTGCACAACAGTACAAGTCTATATATTCAGTTTTAATAATGTCATTAAAAAGTACCAGTACAACTTAAAACTGATTATAACAATGAATTCAGCGGCACAATTTTATGAAGATGGAATGCAAAAGTATCCAATTGCTACTTAATCACAACAAGTCCAACCAAAATGGACCCCCTGAATATAATCGAAAGGCAGGAATTCATTCAATTATATAAAATAGAACTGTGTAATCCTTAAAATGATAAGTTGTTACATAAGGCATCCTTCCTAAGGTTTAGAATGGAATGCAGAGCTAGCTTTATGACCGAAAACTATGAACTCAAACTGGAATATGGAAGAAAGCATGGCAAACCTCAATTCCAACTAGAAGGCCAAAATCCATGAATCCCATAACCAGTCTTCCAATTATCCAAGAACACAACCTGTTTGACAGCCAAGAAAGAAACCAACAGTGCAAAAATCATAACCACCCTCTGCACCATCACATTGCTCAACTTCACGAGACCCTGAGTCATAAACGCCAACAACAAACCCACCACAGTGTACAAGAACCCCACAGTGAAACCCTCTGCACCAAGCTGCATTCCAGAACCCTGATAGAAAAACACGAGCTTCGAAGGATCATTGCGATCCACCAGAAACATTGGCATCTTCCTTATGATGTTGTGCATGGAACCAGAGACACTGAAGAAGTATACGAAGACAGAACCCGCCAACCAGACTTTGGGGTCGTGGAGCAGGGTCTGACCCGCGAGAAGCTTCTTCACGAAAAAGGGTATCCAGATCAGGATGACGAGCGCGATGAGGATCATCTGGTTCCTGGAGATAACAGGGGGTCGATGGATGGGTCCCACAGAGATCCTGGTTTTGGATTCGATGAACTCGGCCATGGACTCGGCGAGCCTGGAGAAATCGCCTTGGTCCATGGGCTCGGAATCCTTGAAACCCTGGGTGGGGCCCACGAGGCGAATGTGGGGGAGGGCGTTGACGCCGAATTGGGAGAAGGTGAATTGGGATTCTTTGAATTCGATGTGGCAGAAGAAGAGTTTACCGTTGTCAGGGTTGTTGGTGACGAAGGAGGTGGAGACGAGGGAGAATTCGTTGCGGAGGTCGAGGAGGCGGAGCTCGGACTTGTCGTGGAGCTGGACGGCGTCGAAGAAGAGGATGAGGGAGTAGGGGCGTGGGGTGTTGACGGAGGTGAGGAAGCGAGAGAGGGATTGGTCGTTGAGGTGGATCACGCCGGATTTTGATGTGGATTGTAAGGAGAGGAGTTCGGTGACCAGATCGTCGTTGGATTCGGAGGTGGCCGTGAGGGAAGAAGAGACGGCGATCAAGAGGAGGAGAAATGGGAGCTTCGAAAAGAGAGGCATGGCCATGGCTTCGATTCAATTGTTGTTTGATTCTCTGAGGAAGGAAGGAAGAAGGTGAGAGTTGGACGAGACTTTGACAAATGAATCCACACACTCTACTCCCTACCCTAGCTAGCCAGAGACACTGTCGCTGTGTGGTGTATTCACCAATCCCCGTTTCCCATTTTTCCAACTCATACACACGGGTCACGGATAATTTTCGAGATTTAATTTCCAAAGTCAATGTAATTTTTTTACACCGTTCGAAAAAGTTGGGAAAAAAAAAAAAAAGATTAGATTGGTAATCTGTTTTTAAATAAGTGATTATTGTGATAATCGGTTATAATTAGAATCTGTTTTTGTTTGGATATATTTGTTAGAAAATGGATTTTAAGATAATTTATTTCATTTGGGTGTTACAAAAATAACCACTTTTACATAGTAAATTATGAAAAAGTATATCAAAAATTTTGTTTATAAAATTTGTTATTGTTTTAACATTATATTTTTTTTATATCTTGTTTTAAAAAAAACAAAAATGAATAAAATAACATAAGAATCCAACTACCAACTCACATTAGTTTGCACAAATAAACAAAAATGAATAAAATAATAATAAAACAAAAATAAATTAAAAAAAAATACTAAACTCTATCGTCGAAGAAGCAACAAGGTCAACAGGGGAGGGGGTCGAAGAAATAATGAAGGACTTTGGTCCTTTACCTGCACAACGTGACGGAGAGGTGGAGCAGTGGTGGTCGGAATGTGCACGGGAGGAGTTCACGACTGAGGCAGCGGCGGATTGTGATCCGTGTTCGATTTGGATCGGAAGCATGCAGGCGGATTGTGGTGGAGGTCCGATGGTGGCCAAACGACGACCACGGCGGAGAGGGGTGACCGAACGATGACCACGGCGGAGCGGGGTGGCTGAACGATGACGAAGTTTGGCAGCAATCACAAACAAGGGCAAGCAGCGTGCCTTCGATGTGTTTGGTGAGGAAGGATCGTTGGGGGGCAGATGAGGTTATTAAGGGGAAAACGGTCAATAAGCGTAAACAATTTAATCAAACCGTTGGAGGTAGGAGCTTATTCCAAAACAGCTTAAATTGATGAAAAACAGCTTTTTTGTGATATAATCTTTTTACCCAAACAAAATGATTATTTGACAAGATAACTTAATGGTGTAAAAACAGTTGATTGGGACAGAAATAATATTTCTCAAACATGCTCCTAATCACATAAATTATTTTTGACATATTTATTATAAGAGTTAAAGATTTTTTTTTTGGTAAACTAATAATAAAATTTAATTATAAGATATTGTTATTATAAACTTTTTTACATTGCTAATTAGCCATATATTGTCATATCTTTATTATTAAAATGAAGGAGGTGATTGGGGCTTATTTGTAAAATCACTTGGAATTTCTTTTGTCTTTTTTCATATAAAGGGTATTGTTGTAAAATCACTTGGAGTTTCTTTTGTACATCAGGTGTAACACCCCGATTTTTCTGCTTTCTAAGATCGGTATAAATATAAATAAACGTTTATATTTTTATCTGGAAGTTAGAAAATGATTTTGGGAAAACCAAAGTCATATTCATATTATACTTATTTTTATAAGTATATGTTGAAATTTCGGGTTCAAAACACAGACGGAAATCGGTCTGCGTTTTTACTGACAGTATAATTCTATACCGGCAGAAAATCCTAATTTGACTCGAAACTGAAATTTGTAGTTTTTTGTATTTTTTACGTGAGGAATTCTACTTTCCAAATTTCTGATCAGAAATGAAATATTATGTTTAGCGGACAAATTTTTGGCAAAAGTTCAAACATGAAACACTTGGTGTTTTCAGTGACAGTAAGATTTTAATGATTAGAAAACCTAGTTTTGACTCATGAACGAAATGGTTTATGTTTAAAACATATTTCCAACGAGTTTGGTTATTTTGAAAATTTTCAATCGAAAAACAGACAAACCCTAATCGGGTAATCAACGGAGCGAGAGCGGACGTGCGAAGACAAAATCCGACATTCAATGGATGACGACAAGTGATGACTCACAAGGGTGAGTCATACAGGTGACTCACAAGTGTAATGATGGCTTTTAAGGGGAATTTACCATAATGTCCTTAAGGTTGTTTTTTATCACCAAAATGCTATTTTGTAAGATTACAATTTTGTCCCTAAAAATTTATGCTTGGTGTTAAGTCTCTAAAATGTCTGATGTGCATTTTCCTAAGTTTTGATAAGAACTAAACATTGGTTAATGATTTAATTAACCTTCGTATTGGTTGCTAACCTGTCAATCTAGTGTGCAGATTAAAACTGCAAGAATCATCTATCAACACAAGTGATAGAAGCTCACGTCCAATACAAGTAATTAAAGCGTACGTCCAACAAAAGTGATAGAAGCTCACGTCCAACACAAGTGATAAAAGCGCATGTCCAACACTGAAGTCATTAAAACGCACGTCCAACTTAAGTGATAAAAGTGGGAGTCCAATAAAGTGACAGAAGCGGGCGTCCAATAAAGTGATACAAGCACTTGTCCAATAAAGTAAGAGAAACACTCGTCCAATAAAGTAACAGAAGCGCTCGTCCAATAAAGTAACAGAAGCGCTCGTCCACTAAAGTAACAGAAGTGCTCGTCCACTGAAGTGATAGAAGTGCTCGTCCACTAAGGTAACAAAAGCCGTCGTCCACACAAGTCTTTGAACTTGCTAAGCCCTTAATGAGTAGCACCGTCCAATGTCATGGCATATGGAGCTCGTCTACTAGGCCGCCCGAATGTAAAATCTTAAATGGCTAGATGGACGTGGTTATTTTCAAGATGGACATGCTTATCTTATGAACGCAAATTCTATAAGAATTATCAGTATCTTATTTCAAGAACTAGAATCAAGAAAAGTCAGAAGTTACTCTCTCAAGCAACCTTGGTTATCAGAACCAAAGACCAGTTAAAGAATGCTTCCAACATGCTTTATTCCCTAGTACCTCTGGTCCTTACACGAAAAGGGAATTGTACTCAGCAAAGTACACAAGGCTTTCTGCACAACTCTGATATGGCTATATCACGATGCCTAAAGCCATGATCATTCATGTTATACAACCAACGTTCCTATTGCATTAACGACTGCCCAGAACGACTCTATTATATTTAATGAAGTTCTGCTCGAAGTCAACATCTGAGGGAATGTCTCTAACGGATTCTAAATGCTTGAAGACTATAAAATACAGAAGTCATTGAAGATGAAGAAAACACAGTATATACATAGAGAATACACACAGCATTAAAGAGCCATTACCCTGCACATTAGTATCTTCATTCTTTCATTCTGTATTCTTCAATCATTTGAAGTTATTTCGCAAACTTTCCTAAGCTTTATATTTAAACCACTCTGAGTGTTAGCGAAAGTTCTGTTTATTTGAAGTTGCATTTATTACAAACCAAATCTCTCAAACAAACCTGAGTGAGCCTGAAGAGGCTAGGTGTGCGAAGAATACGTGTCTTGAGCCTGAAGAGGCTAGGTGTGCAAACAATACTTGAGTCTGTAACCTGATCAATTATAGTGGATAAATCTTGGTGCTGCCAAGGACTGGACGTAGCTATTTGCTTTGAAGAGCGAGCCATGATAAATAACTGTGTCAATCTCTCTTTCCTTAAACTCTTTAGTTGCTTTAGTTTTCTTATACGTTTATCAAGTGGTGTGTTTGCCAAAGTCTCTGTTAAAATTTCATTAGACGAGCCACCCGTCTGTCCTGCATCTTTCCACTCGTCTGAACTAAGCTTCTGTTTGCAAAAAGATTTCAACTTTGTTTAAATTCTGATAAACACAATTCAACCCCCCTTCTCGTGTTTATAGTTGTCTATTTCAGTTGGTATCAGAGCTCAGCCTCTGGGTTGAGCATCTAACAGTATAGAGGTAAAAAGTCCTGAAGAATAGACATGACTGCTAGAGCTAGGTCAAGTGGAAGTCACCAGACTGAAGGAGCTTTCCTAACCAGACCTCCCTACTTCAATGGAGAAAACTACAACTATTGGAATGATAGATTTCAATGGTTCATTCTATCTACAACTCTGATCTTTGGGATGTCATTACAGATGGTTCATTCATTCCCAAGAATGATGATAACACTGACAAACCAAAAGCTCGGTGGCCTACTGCATAAAAGACAAAATGGGAGTTGAACCACAAAGCTAGATATAACATCATCTGTGCTCTCAGTCCTGAGAAGTTTGAGAAGGTATGTGCTTGCGACTCTACCAAAGAAATATGTGACACTTTAGCTGTCACACATGAAGGAACAACCAAAGTCAAAGAGTCAAAGATTGTCATACTTGTCAGAAAGTATGAACTGTTTGTCATGGAGGAAGGAGAATCTGTTGCTCAAATGATAGGAAGATTTCAAATTATAGTCAACAGTTTAAAATCTCTTAGTAAAATCTATACCAATGCTGAGAAGGTTGGAAAGATTCTGAGAAGTCTACCTAAACAGTAGAGACCTTTGGTCACTGCTATCTCTCAAGCCAAGGATCTCACTACCTTGACTATGGATGAACTTCTTGGAGCACTCAATGTTCATGAGCAAGAACTTAGTGATGAAGTTGCACCAAAGAAGGGCAAGTCAATTGCTCTGAAACCTGACCAAAAGTCAGCAAAAGTTTCCAAGGCTCTAAAGGCAGACGAGTCATCCAATGATGCTGACCTATCTGAACACGAGGATTCTGAGAGTGATGAAGAATTGTCTCTCCTGACCAGGAAGATAAAGCTTCTTGATAAGCCTCTGGCTCATCTAGTTTTATGACTAGTATGACCGTGGTTTTGTGCCAATTATATCTCGTTTTCACCCAAATTAGGCTCGATTGTTCTCAAGCAAGGTTTTGAGTCCCTTAAGTAGTTTTAGGGTTATTTAGCCAGTTTTTGAGTCAAATAAAGTACTTATGGCTATTTCATGTTTTCAGGTTGACTTAGAGTCCAAGGAATGAAGGAAACAATGGAAATTGCAATCTGGAAACACTCGCCACGCGAGCAGATACTCGCCCCGCGAGAGTGAGGACCAGCCTGTGCCAGAAAAGTCATGTTCTCTGCCTCGCCCCGCGAGCTATATCTCGCCTCGCGAGCCTGGAAGTCAGCAAGCATCACGGTCATCCCGTGATACCCATCACGGGCGTGAAGAGAAACCCCTGGAAGACAGAGACCATCACGGCCTAGCCGTGATGAAGATCACGGCCATGACAGATAAGCACCCAAAGTCAGAAGTAATCACGGCCTGGCCGTGATAGGCATCACGGCTGTGACAACCCAGATTTTGAAGACTCGCCTCACGAGAATTCCACTCGCCTCGCGAGAACACAAATTCAAACTGGCGCCATTTTAATATTCGCCTCGCGAGAGGCCACTCGCCTCGCGAGAATGCGCAATTTCTGAAAGTTATAAATAGCTGTTTAGGGCAGAACAGAAGGATCTTTTGCTAATCCTTGTTTTCGAATTTCTCTGGTTGTTTTACGTTTTTGATGGAGAACTAATCTCCCTAGGTTGATCTGTTGTAGTCGGCTTCCACCAACACTTGAGGTCTTGTAATCCCCGATTTAATTTTCTTCTCTCTTTCAATGCTATTCGTTATTCTCTGTTTGCTTAATTCAGTTTGTACCGAATTAGTGTTGATTTATTTTCGATGATTTTATGTTCCTAAACTCAATCGCGTTTGCTTAATTCGCGTGCGTTCAATTCGTGTTTGCTTAATTCACGAAGGGCTTCATCCGTTTGCTTAATTCGGAATTAGGAATATATGTCCCGTAGCGTCGGTTTCGCTTGTTAATCGATGCTACAATCGAAAAGGGATTAGAATCCGCTTAGGGCATGGAATTACATGAACCGATGATAATGGGAAACGAAACAGCAGATTGATCGTCTTAGTCTTATTTGATAATCACGTAATTTGCTCTGTTTTTATGCTCTGTTTTCATTCTGTTTTCCAATCAATTTCAAACCAAACACGCCCCCAAGAAAACTGATTTTCTGCGATAATAGCACTACAAGAGTCCTTGTGATACGATACCCGAGTTGTCGCATTCTAAACTACATTTTTACTAACCGCTCATCTTTTGACGCGTGCGCGACAGCGCGTCAAATTGGCGCCGTTGCCGGGGACTCTTGTTGTTATTAACAGTTATAAAAATAAAAAAAAAACTTTGCTGAATTAGTTTTGTCTGCTTTGTCTGGTTATGAATCTTAGTACTGCCATGGAAAATTACATGCAAGGTTATATGCCTTATGTTGATTATGAGCCACCACCATGCATATATTATCCTAACTTTGCTGAAGGCTATGAGTCTAGTAGTGGTTTTGGCATGATTGGAGTAAATGAAGTCCAACCCAGCCTGGATGAGTTAGCTTCTCTGATGCAACAACATATGACAGAATTCCAAGCAAATCTTCAACGAATGACAGAACAAAGTCTTGAAAGCCATCGGAGAGGAGAAACTGAATCTCAGAAGTTGTCCATTCTAATTGATCAAATTGTCGCCAACTCTGCTGCATTGCTAACTCCACATCCCCTTGAAGAACATACAGATTCACAAGTTATTCTTGACAATACCTCTGAGGATGATTTTGATAATACTTCTGTTGATGAACTGTGTGTTGAATCCCCTGATTCTAATGCATGTGCTGATTGTACTGACACTGCTTTGTGTATAGAATGTTATGCAGGTTTATTCTTTTCAGGAAACATAGAAAATGAGGATCAGGAGGACATCTGCTTCACCGTGCTTGAGGATGATGAAGAACCTTAAAAAGTAGATGATTCAATTAAAACAAATGCATGTGTTGAGAGTGATGGGGTGGATGAATTGAGTGCTGAATTTCCAGACATTCTAGCCTTTACTGATTCAGTTTATTGTGATATATGTATTGACTCTACTAACACTAACCTTTGTGTGGTGTGTGCTGAAATTTCTGCATGTATAGCAGGTGATAAATTTGTTAGTGCAGTGAATGAAGAAAATGCAGAAGCTGAAGCAGCACCGGAGACACCAGTGTCCTATTTGCCACCTCCCCCAGAGGAGCCACCAGTGATGGAGTTTAAGCCTTTGGATTTTGCACCATGGCCAGTCCAAGAGGTTGAGCGCCACTTTTATTGGGGAGACTTTGTAGATAAAGAGGTCAACTGTGACCCGAGAGGTAGTGAGAAGTCCGCCGCACTCGGCGAGGTCATCATGATTGTCAAGCGCTCACCTCCGTATCAAGGCTGCGAGTTAGGGAAGCATGGAACAAACTTCAGACCTTTGGCTACCACGTGGGCCTTATGCTACAGACAGTGGGATCCTGGTGGAACCGCCTCAATGAGTTTTCTTAACCCTTTCTCCTTTTAAATTTTCTTTTCCTTGCTTTATTTCTGTTTTGTTTTCAATAAAGCTCCTGAATAATTTGAGAAGCTCAGGAGTTGTGTGTGAGTCTTGTGTCGGCAAGCTTGGTAGGTTTTGTTGATTTAGCACAGATTGATGGCATGATTTATGTTGATGATTCCCCCTAGGTTTTGAAATTGAAAATTAATCCCCATGTGAAAATTTTTTTTGAAAAAAACTGAACATTGAGATATTTTGTTGTGATGGCATGATTTATGATAAGTTTGGGGTGATAGGGTGCACACACTAGGGATAGAATCTCGGTCAAACAATTTGCATGAATGTCCAGGTGAGGATTTGAGCCCCCATCATGTTTTTGATTGTGTGAATCACTTTCAAGTTGCACTTTCCCGAATTTGCTTGAATCTCTTCATGGTTTGCATGTCTATGTGTTTGCATCAAATGATTTAGGCAATTTTCTTTGAATTAACTACTTGGCCTAAATTGAACCAGTCCCTAATGCATGTTCCCTAGTTAGCCCCTTTGAGCCTAATTAGCCTATTGTTTCATGATGACCTTATGTTATGAGCCTGAATATGGAAAAACCATGTTAACCCGATCTTAGGATTAGGAGAGTATGGAAGCTTAGCAAGAGAATGGTTGCAAGAAACTAAGTTTGGGGTGGCTACAGGGATATGAAGTGTTGTTGGGGATTGAGAAAAAGAAAAAAATAAAGGTTGGAGCCAAAGGGCAAAAATAAATCTTTCAAAAAAAAAAATGCAAAATGTCAAGAAGGGTATTAGAAGAAAAGGGCTGTAGCCACCCAAGGCAAAAAGAAGAATAAGAATAGGAACTTGAGTAGGAAATTCAATGTGTAAACAGCTTCATGCTCTCTTAGTTCCTAGGGATTTCAGCCCAGTACCTTTGTATATCCTTCCCTTAGCCAGGCCCCATTACAACCTTGAAAGACCTTTTGATGTTGCATGCATGTTTTCCGTGGGAACCATTTTGAGATGAAAATCAAATTCATGGGAAGTGCTCTTAAAAGTGAAACTGAGTGAAATGTTGTTAGCCTAGACAAACTGAGAGATTGAGTGAACACTAAACCCCTTTGTGAGGAAGGCGATTGTTTGAATTTGGTGATCTCCCTCTTGTGTGTAACTTAGATCCCTGTTTAGATTAATGATTGTTTGAATGATGAAATTCTCAGATGTTCAGAATAAATGATTGTGGGGATTACATTGTTGAAAAGGGGGGAACATTGAAGGAAAATTGTTTTGATGAATTGCTTGAAATTTGTGCGGAATTGGTTGAAATCCTTCTAGCTTGCCAAGTCTTGAGTCGTTTTGAGTTTTAGTTTGCTTGGGGACAAGCAAAGTTCAAGTTTGGGGTATTTTGATAAGTCTCTGGCTCATCTAGTTTTATGACTAGTATGACCGTGGTTTTGTGCCAATTATATCTCGTTTTCACCCAAATTAGGCTCGATTGTCCTCAAGCAAGGTTTTGAGTCCCTTAAGTAGTTTTAGGGTTATTTAGCCAGTTTTTGAGTCAAATAAAGCACTTATGGCTATTTCATGTTTTCAAGGTTGACTTAGAGTCCAAGGAATGAAGGAAACAATGGAAATTGCAATCTGGAAACACTCGCCACGCGAGCGGATACTCGCCCGCGAGAGTGAGGACCAGCACTGTGCCGGAAAAGTCATGTTCTCTCTGCCTCGCCCGCGAGCTATATCTCGCCTCGCGAGCCACGGAAGTCAGCAAGCATCACGGTCATCCCGTGATACCCATCACGGGCGTGAAGAGAAACCCCTGGAAGACAGAGACCATCACGGCCTAGCCGTGATGAAGATCACGACCATGACAGGATAAGCACCCAAAGTCGAAGTAATCACGGCCTGGCCGTGATAGGCATCACTGGTGTGACAACCCAGATTTTGAAGACTCGCCTCGCGAGAATTCCACTCGCCTCGCGAGAACACAAATTCAAACTGGCGCCATTTTAATATTCGCCTCGCGAGAGGCCACTCGCCTCGCGAGAATGCGTAGATTTCGAAAGTTATAAATAGCATGTTTAGGGGCGAACGAAGGATCTTTTGCTAATCCTTGTTTTGAATTTCTCTCTGGTTGTTTTGCGTTTTTGATGGAGAACTAATCTCCCTAGGTTGATCTGCTGTAATCGGCTTCCACCAACACTTGAGGTCTTGTAATCCCCGATTTAATTTTCTTCTCTCTTTCAATGCTATTCGTTATTCTCTGTTTGCTGAATTCAGTTTGTACCGAATTAGTGTTGATTTATTTTCGATGATTTTATGTTCCTAAACTCAATCGCGTTTGCTTAATTCGCGTGCGTTCAATTCGTGTTTGCTTAATTCACGAAGGGCTTCATCCGTTTGCTTAATTCGGAATTAGGAATATATGTCCCGTAGTGTCGGTTTCGCTTGTTAATCGATGCTACAATCGAAAAGGGATTAGAATCCGCTCAGGGCATGGAATTACATGAACCGATGATAGTGGGAAACGAAACAACAGATTAATTGTCTTAGTCTTATTTGATAATCACGTAATTTGCTCTGTTTTTATGCTGTTTTCATTCTGTTTTCCAATCAATTTCAAACCAAACACGCCCCCAAGAAAACTGATTTTCTGCGATAATAGCACTACAAGAGTCCTTGTGATACGATACCCGAGTTGTCGCATTCTAAACTACATTTTTACTAACTGCTCATCTTTTGACGCGTGCGCGACAGCGCGTCACTTCTCCTACAGAAAAAGAAGTTCAAGAGGGATAAGCCATTCAGAAGGTTCAACAAGGACAAGAACTTCAAAGAATCCACTTCAACGGACAAAAGTCCAATTGTCTGCTATGAGTGCAAGAAGCCTGGTCACATCAAGGCTGAATGTTCTCAACTCAAGAAGGCCCTTTAAGAAATTCTTCAAGAAGAATAAGAAAGGAATGATGGCTACTTGGGAGGATCTGGAGTCAACATCTTCTGATGAAGAAACAGAGGAAGAAGCCAATCTCTGTTTGATGACCAACACTAACTCAGACTCAGATGATGAGGTACATCCTGACTATGAGGAATTACTTGATGCCTATAAGGAGTTGCTGGAGGAATCCAACTGCTTGTCTAAGGCCTACAAATCCCTCAAGAGAGAGTATGTAAAGTTCACCAGTGAGCATAAACAGAAATCTCAAGAGTGTGAGAAGCTGGCCAAAGAGAACAGTGAGCTGAAGACTGAAAAGTCTAATGAAGCTAAGATCTCGAGTGAAACATCACCATCTGAAGAAGTTGAAAAACTTCCACAGAAAGTGGAAGAGCTCACTTCTAATCTTTCCAAATTTGTTAATGGTAGAGATAATCTGACTAAGCTACTTGGTTGTCAGAGGCACTCTCTTAACAAAGAAGGTATTGGATATATCCATCAAACACATCATAAAGTATCAATTAAAGCTTCTACTGTGTCTGTTAAGTAAACTGTAACCAAGTCTACACCTGTCTGTAACTTCTGTGGAAAAACTGGACATGTTATGTCTAAGTGTATCCAAAAGAAGAGAAGGAAGTCTTCACAGACTCCTAGAACTAACAGAAAAGGACCCAGAAAAATATGGGTACCTAAAGATCAAATAATTTTTGTTGCAGATGTCCTCAATAGAACAAAGAAAACACCACTGCTGGTACCTGGACAGTGGCTGCTCGCGTCATACGACAGAAGAAAGGTCGATGTTCTTAGACCTCCAACTTAAGAAAGGAGGACACGTTGCCTTCGGAGGGAATCAGAAAAGGGAAAGTTATAGGAATTGTTACTATTGTTGGTAAACCCCCTCTTCCCTCTATATCTAATGTTCTTATGGTTAAAGGATTAAGACACAATTTGCTTAGCATAAGGTTTTGATGTTTTCTTTACGAAGGATGTATGCATAGTTAAAGACTGTTGTGGCAAAACCCTCTTTTCAACTAAAAGGCAACAAAATCTTTATAAGATTGAACTATCTGATCTCTCAGATCACAGTGTAACCTGTCTGATGTCTAAAGAGGATGAGAGATGGTTATGGCATAAGAAACTAGGACATGCTAGTATGAAACTAATTTCTGAATTAAAAAGGAATAATCTTATGAGAGGATTGTCTGATATTAGTTTTAAGAAAGATGTGCTGAGTGATGCATGTCAGAGAGGTAAACAGATAAAATCAAGTTTCAAATCTAAAAACCAAGTATCAACCTCTAGACCTCTTCAGTTGTTACACATGGATCTATTTGGACCAGTTAGTGTTGCCAGCCTGGCTGGAAGAAAATATGGATTTGTCATAGTTGATGACTATTCTAGATACACATGGGTACTTTTCCTAACACACAAGGATGAGTCTTTTAAGGTTTTCTCTGTATTATGCAAAAGAGTACAAAATGAGCAGGGTTTCTGTATTTCTACCCTTAGAAGTGATCATGGGGGAGAATTTGAAAATAAGCAGTTTAGACAGTTCTGTGAGGAGAATGGAATCTCTCACAATTTCTCTACACCTAGAACTCCACAGCAAAATGGAGTGGTTGAGAGAAAGAACAGATCTCTGCAAGAGATGGCTAGATCTATGCTCAATAAAAATAATCTCCCTAAGTACTTCTAGGCAAAAGCTGTAAACACTGCTTGTTATGTACAAAACAGAATACTTATTAGGCCTTTTTTAAAAGGACTCCTTATGAATTGTGGAAAAGAAAAAGCCCCGACATATCTTATTTTCATGCTTTTGGATGTGAATGTTTTATTCTGAACATTAGAGATAATCTTGGAAAGTTTGATTCTAAGGTAGATAAAGGTATTTTCATAGGTTATTCTGAAATGTCTAAGGCTTTTAGAGTTTACAATTCAAGAACTTGTATTATTGAAGAATCTGTTCATGTTAAATTCAATGATGGATTGAAGACTGATAAAGAACTATCGGATCTAGAAGATGATCTTGCAGGTCTTGATATAAACAAGCCAGAAAGTCAACAACCCGATCTGACCAAAACAAAACCCGTGCTTGAGGCTAACAGACAAGTGGAACAAACAAGTCAGCACACAAGTCAAGATCTTCATGATGATCTCAAAAGGAATTGAAAGTTCAACACTCATCAACCTAAGGATCTTATTATTGGAAATCCTTCTGAATGAGTAAGAACCAGATCCACATTTAGAGAATCAAGCAGTGTGGCCTTTATGTCAGATTTGGAGCCTAAACGCATTGAAGAAGCTCCTGAGGATGAAAGCTGGATTCTTGCTATGCAAGAAGAACTTAACCAGTTCATCAGAAATGATGTCTGGACTCTTGTCTCTAAGCCTAAAAACAAGTCTATTATTGGATGAAGATGGTAAAGTTGTTAGAAATAAGGCAAGGTTAGTATTTCAAGGCTATAACCAACAAGAAGGTATTGATTATGCTGAAACCTTTGCACCTGTAGCTAGAATAGAAGCCATACGCATTTTAATGTCATACGATGCACAGCACTAAATTACCCTGTTTCAAATGGATGTAAAAAGTGCTTTTCTAAATGGTATAATTGAAGAAGAAGTGTATGTTAAACAACCCCCTGGTTTTGAGGATACTGATAAACCAGATCACATTTTCAAACTTAAAAAGGCATTATATGGTTTGAAACAAGTACCTAGAGCATAGTATGATAGACTCGGTTCTTTTCTCTTGCATAATGGTTTAATGGTGATATTTATGTTTCAGAGTTGACCGTTGTGCCTTAATGGTCAATGTACCATTTAGAGTTGATCATTGTGCCTTAATGGACGATGTGCCATTTTGATTTGTTGACCATCGTGCCAGGATGTTTGGGCGATGTGCCATTTGTCTTGTTGACCATTGTGCCGGGAGTTCGGGTAATGTGCCATTACGTGGTTGACCATTGTACCAAGAGTTTGGACGATGTGTCATTCCAAAGCCTGACCAGCTCATTTATTTGTTGAGTGAATCTCTGGGATATTAGGTATAAAGATTATATGATTATCTGTGAAATGTCATTAATCTTTTGTGAATGATATTGACTGTTCCAATGTGGAACCCATTGGTAAATTACTTGTGATTTCTGAGAAATTTATGTTGTTATGACTATATATGTCTATATGTTGTTTTGGTGTGTCACATATGTAATTATCGTGCTTAGATCCATATATTGGGGTCTCACCCTTACAATATATCAGGTTTTACTCGTTTTTGCCGTTGTACCTTGGTACTGGCAGTAGATGGTGCGGAGGAAGTCTTAACTTCAATCGGGGATACAAATCTTGATCCTTGAAGAGGTCGGTGATAGTGGTGAGAACTACAGATCAAAGTCTCTAAGCAATGTTTTTTGGTCATGACCGAATTGGATATTTTGGAGGATTGGAATATTTTATTTCAATTCTTGTAACCTAAGTGTTGATTTAGGGTTTTAAGTGATTAGGAATCACTAATCCAAAAGCTTAGGAATTTTAGAGATTTTTAGCCCTAAAATCACACCAAGGCTGAAACCAACATGTAGGTAATTAGGTGTTCTTAAGTTGTTTAAATTGTTGATTTGTTGTTGTAATTGTTGAAGGATAACATTTGTTTTGAGTACCCGAGTTCGTGGAGGAAACTGGATTTGAAACCAAGATTTTGTTGGATAGGAACTTGAATCTTCAAGAGGTAAGAGAAGCTTGTCTGAGGGATTTTCCCCGATAATTATATGTGTGATTGGTGAATTATTTGTAATATTTGGTTGAGATTCACGGTGGTTGTTTAACTTTGTGTTAAGCTGTGATTTTATCTGTGGTTAGTTATTTGCAGTTATGTATTATAGTGCTTTGATGCATAATCTGTCTGGGTTAATTACTATAATATCGTGATGAATTGTTGACATGAATTTATTGTTGATGTGGATTGTGGATTGGAAAGCCTGACAGTCGTCAGAGCTTAATTAAATAATAGGTTAAAAGCATTTAAAAGCATTTTATAAATTAATAAGTTTAATTCAGTGGAAATAGTAATATATTATTACTTAATTTATTATTTGGTAAAAAAATGGGAAAAAGTAAAAAAATATTATTATTTTAATGATTTAACGGTGAAATAGCGTTTTAAGAGTCACAGTGAGGACGTAACCGTGAAAATATCTCAGCACTGCTAATTTTCACATAAGGAATTTCTAAATATTAGAAAATATTTTTTTAAGAGAAAAAGTTTCAAAAATAATTTTATTACAGTGTTGGAAAAATTGTTTTACGACAAAAGTCATCTTTTAACCTAAAAACGTTTTAAAACGGCAAACGACGGACAATTCCGCCAATATTTGCGAAAGTATTCTTAAAAAGGGTAATAGTGAGAATTTGTCTCAAACGAGGTTCCCAAGTTCAAATTATTGATTTTTGAACGAAAACGAGTTTCTTAGCAAGTTGATGAAGGAAGTTATAGTAGTAATGATTTTATGAAGATTAGACATTATTTCGGGAAAAAGGGTTTCCAAAAGAAAATGAATTTCAATATGGTTTGACATTTTGTAAACGAGTTACAACATAAATGGTTTTTGTAAACGAGTTTTACTCAACGGTATATTTGTTAGTCATGATATCTCAATGATATTCATGTTATAATTGATTTGTTAGTCATGATATCCTGATGATATTCATGTTTCAGTGTATGTGTTGATTATGGTATCTTTATGTCATTCAGGTCTGGATGTATTTGTTAGTCATGATATCTTGAAGATATTCATGTAACAATGTATTTTAGTATCTCTATTTTATTCATGTTTCGTAATTGTTAGTAATGGTATCAAGGTGATATTCATGTTTCAGAGTTGACCATTGTGCCTTAATGGTCAATGTGCCATTTAGAGTTGATCATTGTGCCTTAATGGACGATGTGCCATTTGATTTGTCGACCATCGTGCCAGGATGTTTGGGCGATGTGCCATTTGTCTTGTTGACCATTGTACCGGGAGTTCGGATAATGTGCCATTATGTGGTTGACCATTGTACCAAGAGTTTGGACAATGTGCCATTCCAGAGCCTGATCAGCTCATTTATTTGTTGAGTGAATCTCCAGGAGATTAGGTATAAAGATTAGATGATTATCTGTGAAATGTCATTAATCTTTTGTGAATGATATTGATTGTTCCAATGTGAAACCCATTGGTAAATTACTTGTGATTTCTGAGAAATTTATATTGTTATGACTATATATGTCTATATGTTGTTTTAGTGTGTCACGCATGTAGTTATCATGCTTATACCCATATATTGGGGTCTCACCCTTACAATATATCAGGTTTTACTCGTTTTTGCCGTTGTACCTTGGTACCGGCGGTAGATGGTGCGGAGGAAGTCTTAACTTCAATCGGGGATACTAATCTTGATCCTTGAAGAGGTCGGTAATAGTGGTGAGAACTACAGAGTTCTTCCATCTGGTGTCTCATAGAGTGACCACCTTAGGAGTATTGGTTGGGTTGTATATTTAAAATGGTAGTTAAATGTGGTGTTGTGAGTTAACTTTTGGTATAATTTTCTCTTTTTGAAAATGGAAACTCTTTGAGAAAACTGTATAGGTCGTGAAGGTTCTTGTTGTGAATGTGAGTATTTCCTCATGTGAGGAGATGTACAATATGATTTTACTGTCTCATGTATGTATCATGGTTTTACAGAGCGTTCTCGTAGAACAAAATTTTTTACACCCGAGTTTTCTGACCTAAAGTAAGTTAATTTTCCCGAAGCAACCAGCAAATAACTTTTTAATTTATTTCCGCACGGGTTACAAAGTAATACCCAAGGGGGGTGTTACATCAGAAAGGTAGTGACTGGGGTATTTTTGTAACAACACTTAGGGTTAAATCACTTGGTTCGATATCTTTTTTTTCATTTTTGTTTTTATTCCCAAATTTTAACCGAGCCATTCATTACCTTTTGTTTCTTGGTGCTACAAATTAGAAACCTTCTGAACCCCACCCCCCTATTGCGCCGTTTTGGACAGAAAGAAAGAGAGTGGAAGAGAAAGACAAAGGGAGGAGAGAGAGGGTTGTCCGAGAGCATGGCTGTCGTCGTTTCCGGTCGGTGGGCGAAGTCTATGGCGTTTTCGGTCGGGGATCACTGCAACGACGCAAGGCTGGTGGTGTCCCCGTTGCGGGATACAGGCTTGCGGCGACGGACGATCTCGCATCGCGGAGGTTTTGTTGTGCTTCGGAGCAACGCTGGCGGCGTCTACGCTAAGTCATAGACGCTTGCGGTGGCGGACAGTTTCAACACGCAAGGGTGCGGCTCTGTTGTGGTGCATAACAACGTCGGCCGCGTCTCCGGTGCGGCTCTGTTTTCCATTCTGAAGAGGATGATAAAATGTCAGTTATTTCCCTCTTTGAATGTTACAAATTGAATGCTCTAATCTTCAACAACTATCAAGCTATTAATCCACCACCGATTGACCCAATGTATTGATGCACAATTGATTTTTGGGTGATAAACTAGTAACTAAAATATTGCACCAAGGAGTCTACAAATATGCCTTGCTATTGTCACCTAGGTATAAGAAAGACTTCTAGGAAGCCTCATTTTGTAAAACTGCTACATATTAATTGTGTTTAAACATTAAAATACAACTAATGTTGTGTTAACAAATATAAATAGCTTTAATTTTGTAAATGGATAAATAACTATAAAAGTATGATAACTATATATGTATTGTTTGTCACTCTCTTTTCTAATCTTGAACCCATTCCTATTCTTCTTTTCACCATAATAGACCTCTTCTCCTTTTCTGGAAGAGACAAGGTAATAATGTCCATGAACTCACCGTATCTTATCTAACTCAGCACTCACTTGCAAAAGAAAGATGTTTAGGAATCCTATCTACCCACCCTTATTTTCCCATATTTTGTTTCTTTTTACCGTGTCTCTATTGACATGATAATAAGTCCCCCTCCCATGTTATTATTATCACTCTTATGTATTATTTTTCTTCATTCTCTACTTTCTATTTTTCCAATCTTTAAAGGAGCTTGATATGGTTATCGGTCCATGGAGCCAGTTGTACATGATTTTACTAAGTTCTACTCCCATATGTCGTTGTACTAATCGTTAACTGAAGTTGTAGAATATTAAACTTCATTTAGCTTAAAGTCATGTTTATCGTTGTAGCTAGACATCATAAGTTGACCCTTTTGTACTTTGTTCTACTAACTTTAACTGCTCTCAGCTCTTTAATTTGTTTTCCCTATATTTTATTATGTTTGTATAGTTACAAAATGAAATTGAGTGGTTTTAGATGTGTCTCGACGAATACTTTTTTGTCCATGCATATCAGTCTGCGGTGTTTGCATCGTTCTCAGGTATGAAATCTTCTGAAAATTTTTTGCACGCTTACATAATACTTCAAGGCCAAGTTTTTGCAAAACAATGTCCAACATGCATTTATAGATGCATCTGAAAAAGTTTCCATGTCAAACACAAATGACAATATTACAGTTTTTTAAAATTCCCTCATTTTAAAAACAAACATCACTCTATTCAAACGGTGCAATGCTAAAATGTTAGAGTACTTTTAAAATGACTATTTGCTTGTATAAGCAACCATGCCTAGAGTTTGATATCATGTCATTAGAGCTCCAACAATATTATGAATCGGTTCTTATTTCTTAAGGAATTCTCATTGGAGATGTCCTAAGAAAACAGTTAAAAAGTATTGAAAAAATGGGGTAATATGAATAATAAATCAAACAAATCAAAATTGAGAAAAGTGGGTCGTGAGGACATAGTGCTATATTCTTTTTAAATTTATATTTTCTACATGAATTAATTATGTATATATCATTTATATTTTAAATATTTTAAAATGTCTTTTTTTAAATAAAAAAATAACCAAGCAATGCACGAAGAACTTGATAGTATATAATAAAAAGTATAATATTTAACATTACAACAAACTTAAGAATATACATTTTTCATTTAATATTTTTTATGGATTTAATTGGTATGTACTGACAGTGTAAAGATTTTTTACACCGTTAATCAATTAGAATCAGAAATTGACAGAGATCATTAAAAATGTTTGATTTTTATCTTAACTACCTTAAGTTATCTTATCCACACCATGATCTCTGCAGTGTAAAAAACTTTACAATATCACAACATACAAATTAAACTCACTTTATTTTTTATTTTGGAAAGTGTTCTTAACTCCCAAAACATTTGTTAACATCAATCCACTTAAACAACTGTGACCTTTTTTATACTGTTCACAGAACAGTAATATGACATGTCAACCCATGAAATTTTTGGTATTATTTTAATTTCAATATCAATCAATACTAATATATATATATATATATATATATATATATATATATATATATAAATATTTATTATATTTTAATATTTATATATAATTTAATAGTTTAATATTTTAATATTATATATATATATATTTAATATATTTTAATATTCATATGTAATTTAATAATTCAATATTTTAATATATATATATATATATATATTATATATATATTATATATATATACATATTAATATTTTCGGTTCCAAATCGAACCGAACCAATTTTGATTGGTTCAGATTTTTATATTATTTTATTATTGACTTTTCAAAGTTTACAATTTTTAAAAAATGTTTTAGCTAGGAAACGTAGCAAACTACAGTGTTATTCGGAAAGTTTAGTGGCGTAACCCTGAACCAATAATTTGATGAACCGAAACAATTAAAATGGTTCGTATTTTTTTTTGTGTTTGAGTCTGCAGTCTGAACAGAGACAAGTCAAACCCAATGGTCACTGGTTCGGTTACAAGGTTCAAGAATTTGGAACCGAACAAATTACTATAATTTAGTATTTATATATATATATATATATATATATATATAATATTTATTATATTTAAACATTTTTATATTTTAATATATATTTTACTTTTATATATAATTTTTAATATTTTCAAATCCAAACCAAACCGAACCCAACCAATTTTGAATATTTTGGATTTTTATATTATTTAATTATTGACTTTTTAAAGTTTATATATTTTTTTGTTTTTATCTGTTTTCAGGCAGAAAAGGTAGCAAAGCTATCGTGTTCTTCGAAAAAGTTTAGGAGGCGTAAACTCGAACAAATTTTGATTGGTTCGGATTTTATATTATTTTATTATTGACTTTGTAAAGTTTATAAATCTTTTTAATATGTTTTTAGCCAGAAAAGGTAGCAAAGCTACCGTGTTCTTCGAGAAAGTTTAAGGGCGTAAATTCGAACCAATAATTCGTTGAACCCGAAAATTCGAACCGAACCAATTAATTTGGTTCGCATTTTTTTTTTGTGTTCAGGTCCGATTCGATTCGAATCGAACCAAACCCGACAATCATTGGTCCGGTTATCTGGTTCAAGGATTTTGGAACCACTAGTGTCTCACTCTTGCAAGACGACTGATATCACTGATAAAGGTGTTTCATGTAAGAATGCCAAGATTGATTTTTGAGTATTATTGGGTATTTACTAAACCAAAATTACGTTGATCCTTTTAAATATTACTTTTAAAGATCCAAATAGGTTACCTTTTAACAAAATGACGCTGATCCTTTTACTGGGCTTTCATTAAACTAAAAACATGCTAGGCAAAGATATGGATTGTGGCCACAACATATTGTAGAAAGCCTTATATATTTTTTGTTTATTTATATAAATATAAATAAATTTTATATTGTATCTGTACTACATTACTACCTATCAATACAATGTAACAATATAAATACAAGACTTTGTTGTAAATGTAGCAATATATATATATATAAAAGAATATTTAATTTTGGATGCTTCATTTCATCTAATTTTTCAGTTCATATGGTGTACAATTTTCTTTCAAATCCATTAAAATTATTAAACATTTATTCAATTTGTTTGAAGAAAAAATTGACTCGTATGTACGCACAGGTGAAAAATACTAATTTAGCTTCATGTTGCAATTGTTAACTCAATATAGGGGTGGCAAAGCGGGGCAACCCGACCCGGCTCTCCCCGCCGCCAACTCGCCTAAAACGGGGCGGGGCGGGACGGGTTGAATTATGAAAATGAGTTGAAAATCACCCCCCGTCCTGTCCTGTGGTGGTTGGTGGGTTGGCCCGCCAAAAAAAAATTTAAATAGTTAATTACTTAAATTATCTTTAAAATAATCATATTTCCACTTGAAAATGATTTAAATTAATGAAAAATTACCAATACAAAGATCTAGACTTACTTGTTTAATTATGAGAACCTAAATTATATATGACACCATTTTTCTAACAATCACCGTGTACTCATGTAGTGACTATTAAAACCATAACTAGCATAATAACATTAAAACTTAAAAGGCTAAAAATAAAACATGTATTAGTCTAATAAGTCCAATAATCCATTAGTCCAATAATCAAAAGTATATAACCACCCTAAACTAAAAACGAGAACTTAAAAAAAGTTAAAATAGCCTTTTAAAAAAAAAAAAAAAAACTCGACGGGCCAACCTGCCCTGCCCCACTCCCACCCTATTTTCGTGGTGGGTTAGGCGGGGCTGATCATGACGGGTTGGTGGGTTGAAATCTCTACCCCACCCTGCAAAAAAAAAAACGGGTTAGACGGATTGGTCAGTCGGGCTCAACCTATTTTGTCATCCGTAACTCAATTGTTATATGTAGAACAGTGAAAAATTGCTCATGCAAGGAAAAAAAAAAAAACAAAAGAATAGTGAAAAACATTGTATTGTTCTTTAAATATATTTGAATCTATATATATTTTGGATAAAAGTTTTATCAAAGTGCCCCGATCCCCGAAGTAATGTATTTTAAACCGAATATAGGAAATCAAAAAATGACAGCTGTGGGATTTGAACCCACGCCCTTTCGGACCAGAGCCTAAATCTGGCGCCTTAGACCACTCGGCCAAACTGTCTTGCTGGGAGAAGTGTCGCCTCTTAAACTCTTTAAATGATTTCACTTAATGCTGCTCTCATTCTTTGCCTTAAATTTTTTTTTTGACGTATCCTTTGCCTTTGAATGTGACTGGCATTGACTCTACTAATTTTCTGCTAAGTTAAGAAATAAATTAATTGCAAAATTTTTCACCAAAAGAAATTTAATTCCAAATTCTGCTATTCGATCCTTTTAATGATTCTTCTATTTATTAAATAAAAAATATTTGATATTATTATATTTTCAGTATATTTCGTTTCATTTAATACTTTTTTTATTTGGTAATTCTTTTTGTTATATTAAAAGTACTAGCAAGATAATTTTGTAAAAAGATATAATAAAACTCTAAAAAAAATCAAAAAATCTGAAAATTATAAATATGAAACATGTTCCTACCAAAATTGGATAGACCAATTCCTTGAAGACTAAACCACTGGACCTACTAAGAAATCTATTTAAGAAGGATCATACCTCCTTACAAGGGGACGACTCTCCCTTACATATATTAGCCTAGGGTTTTTCCTTATACATAGGTAATATGTAATAAGTCTTTCATGAAATTTCTTGTACAAAATGATTCATTAATACCATGACCCCTTCTATAGGGAGAATTATTGTTCTGCACGGAACAAAACCAATGCCGAACTCAATTATTTATCTTTATATATAAAAATTATTTAAATAAATGTGTGATCTGAATTAAATTTCCAAAATTTGGAACCAAACTAAACTGGAAGGTGAGTGTGTAAGCATTTTTTATTTGAGTTGAAGCTTAATATAACACCCAACCCGATAAAATTTCACTATATTTTCACCAAAATCATCCCAAATCAAAATACTTTGTTAGATGGATTAATTACGTACAGACAGCATACAGAGAGAACAAATGCAAGAGTTTTCCAAGTTTCCATTATTGTAAGACCAAAACAGAATGGTCGGCAAATTCTAACATCCTCTCGAAAAATAGTGGAGGATCTAACCTTATGCTATCTCAGTCATTCACATAATATTAAAATAAATGATGGTTCGGATTGAAAAAGGGCAAAAATGATAACTCAAAAAGGACAACTTCAACTTCATCCTCTCCTCTCCCTCCCTCTCTCTCTCTCGAGCCCCTTCTCTCCTCTGGTTTTGAATATCATTTTTGAAACAGTCATTCAGATGAAATCACAACTATATCAAGAATGCACATAAAAATCGAATGAATATTGTCAAGTTTTTATCAGTTTGAAATTGAAATCCCTCCCGTTCAAAATTCAAAACTATATAAAAAATGCTCATTGTTGACAATTTCAGATGGTTCTGAATATATCACTCGAAACTATTTTGAATATCTGTTGACAATTTCATCTGAATGAAATCAAAATCACAATTATATCAAGAATGCACATAAAAAATTCAGATGAAATCATTCAATTTCAGTAAAATTGAAAACTTCCCTATCCCACACGATGGTAAAAATTAAAATCCCTAGCAACGAATACTTGATTGTGCAGCAAATTGGAATGAAATGCGGGAATGGAATCCGTGGTGGCAGATGAAGTATCTAGGACGGCGGATCTGGCACGTGGTGGTCTACCGCCGTCTTCGTGGTGCCTCTGCCTTTCCCATAAGTTGCGGCCTACCCAGATCCGCGTCTTCCTCTTAACATCTCTCTCCGTAAAACCAAGGGACCCAAAGTCTTTCACCTGCCATCACAAATGGAGAAGAAGAGGAGAGGTGGCCAGACGGCGACGAAGCCGAATTGCAAACTTGAGGAGCACTCGTGGCTGGGAGGAGGAGACAGATCTGAATCTGCGTTCGTGCGGCGGTGGAGGGGACTGGACGTGCGACGTCGGGGGGTAATGGTCGGGATGTCCGGTCAATGAAAACGGTGGATCTGGTGCGTGGTGGAAGAGGTCGATAGTAGTTGGTGGAAGAAGATTGAATGATGGCTTAGTTTTTTATTTTTTTCTAATATCAAAAGGTAAAATGGTTAAAATAACCCTGAATGAGTGGTCCTCCAACTTTAAGCCGGAGGACATTAGAATTCGCCTTCTTACATGTAACGCCCGGACCCCACCTCCATTCATCGCCAACAGCAGGCTGGCTAAGGTCCCACTCCCACATTTGTTTTCCACATTACCATTGTTTCACTGTATTTTGATTTTGCATTATTGTGTTTCTTCATTCACCAATATGCCCTTGTCGTCTCTGCATTTCCTTCCGTTATTTTTTAGCCATCGTCAGTTCTTTTCATTTTAATTTTTTTATTAAATTATATATATATATATATAACTGTTTAATGATTAATACTATTGTATCTGTTTCCTTTATAAAAAAATATACCATTATTTGTTAAGTAAAGATTTTGATGATAAACCATTTTTTTTTTCAATATAAATTTGTATTTTGACCATTTTGCTAATGTGAAAAATTCTCCTCAAAGAAACAGACATGTTAAAGAAATTTTATGCAGTAGCCTACCTGCAAGGTAAACAGGAGTGAGTTTTGAACATCATAGTTAATATTATGTATATCTATTTTTATCTATCACTTATTCTTTTTTTAATCTTTTTTATATATACACATTTCAAAACTACAGGAGAAACAAAGAGACATTATATACTATCCTAATTTGATGTTCAAGAAAGGTAATTCAGATAAATAATACGCCTGTAGGGGTCTTGTGTAAATTTGTCCATTAGGCACATGCAAAATAATTAATTAAATACGTAAATGTTAGCATCAGTCCAGACAAGGTAGGAAAACGCATATGATGTTACAACTGGATGTGCTAAAACGTTGTCAAACTTCTGTTCATTTAATGAACATCCCCATCTAGATTTCAGAGAACCAGCTGAGAAAAAACTCTTCATTCTCGAGTCCAAACTCAACTCCCTCCCAGAATGGATGCAAGTGCTTATTCTTCAGTGCCCATGATTCTTGTCCTTGCAGCCATCGTGGCTACCTGTTGTCATTCTTTAGAAGCAGCTGTATCCAAGGGATCTTTTGAGGACAATTTCAGCATAATGTGGTCGGAGGACCATTTCACTACCTCAGAAGATGGACAGATCTGGTTTCTCTCCCTAGACAAAGAAACAGGTATCAATTGCATCATTTGTATAAAATGGATCAGCATTTTGTTAGACATGCATCATGTATTATGAGTTTAATTTCTATACACCTTTAGTGTATACTGACATTCGACAATATATCAATGAATCAATATTATTTTTATTTCTCTTTCTTAATTATTAAAATATTATTAAAATAAAAACGTACCTGTAAAAATGCCAGTGCATATTATTTTAATCCATGTATTATTATGAGATGATTTGAAAATTCTGAATTGTTAGTATCAAAGTTGAGACTTGAGAGACCATTTTTGAAGATTTGACTGTTTGATAGGATGTGGGTTTCAAACAAAACAACGCTACAGATTTGGGTGGTTCAGTATGAAGCTGAAGTTGGTAGGAGGTGACTCTGCTGGTGTTGTGACAGCTTATTATGTAAGTGTACAAAGCATTGAAACATAGTAAATGTGCGTCTTCTTGATGAGTTTCTCTCTTATGTTTCTATGATTGTTACAATTGGTGGAAGAGATTGAGAAGAGTGATCGATTGTTGCAGATGTGCACGGAGAATGGTGCAGGGCCAGAAAGAGATGAGCTTGATTTTGAGTTCTTGGGAAACAGGACAGGGGAGCCTTATTTGATTCAGACAAACGTGTACAAGAATGGGACTGGTGGACGTGAGATGAGGCATGTGCTATGGTTTGACCCCACTGAGGATTACCACACCTATTCCATCCTTTGGAACAACCACCAGATAGTGTAAGTTACTAAGTTTAAACGTCATTAACCAAGTGTCCTCATATATTAGGTTTCATATGTTCAAATAACATTTTTTATCACAGTATACTTTATTTAACATTTATTTAAAATAAAAACATTTTTTTCATAAAAATCTGGAGATTCAAATTTTGTTGACTGAATGATGCAAATTGTAAACAGGTTTTTTGTGGATAGAGTTCCCATAAGGGTGTTCAAGAACAATGGGAAACCAAACAATTTCTTCCCCAATGAAAAACCAATGTACTTGTTCTCCAGCATATGGAATGCAGATGAGTGGGCCACAAGAGGTGGACTTGAGAAGACAAACTGGAAATTATCACCATTTGTGTCATCCTATAAGGACTTTAGTGTGGATGGTTGCCAATGGGAAGATCCATATCCTGCATGTGTCTCAACTACAACCAAGAATTGGTGGGATCAATATGATGCTTGGCACCTCTCAGATGATCAGAAAATGGATTATGCTTGGGTTCAGAGGAACCTTGTGATCTATGACTACTGCAAGGATTCTGAACGTTATCCAACATTGCCAGAGGAGTGTTCGTTGAGTCCATGGGATTAAAATATCAAGGAAATTCCTTATTTTGCCATATGATTTTTTAGTTACCAAGAGTATAATGTTTAGTTTGTCAGCTCTAAGTCTGTGAATTATTATTTTTACTTAAAATCTGTAGAATTTATTCCATTCATTACACATTGCAAATAAAATTTATGTATTATGTTTTGCTCTTCCCTACTCTTAAACACTCTATGTGCAATTTAACTATTAGACCATGCTTAGAAAAATGCATAAACTAACATTAACCTCACAAAATCCCTAAAAATGCATAAACTAACATTAACCTCACAAAATCCCTATCCGTGAACATATCAGGTGACAAAATTTATCCCAATTGAGCTTTATGATTAAATGCCTTTTAAAATGGTAAAATTATAATAATTTTTTTGAGATTTTAATGAGTATTTCTTTTATTTTAAGAATTTTATTAAACTTTATGTTACTTTGACACTTACCCTATAAGAATAATGATTCATATTACTCTAACATTTCCTGACTATTTAGAGAAGGTGAGTATAACTTATGAAATAAAAGAATATCGAATGTAATTAAATTAAAAATTTAAATAAACATCAATGTGAGGCCTATAGGTAGAGGTGACAAAATGGGCTACCCGACCCGTCGCGGGCTAGCCTGATGCAGGCTCGGACTTTATAGGGCAGGGTTAAAAAAGCCTGAAATCAATATGATTTGTAAAATAGATATCAAAGCCCAGTCCTATGCTGACTGCGGGCTTGTTCAGACAGTTCCGACATAATTTTCCCCAAAAAAATTTATGTATTTTTCTCCAAAAAAGAAATTTCATGGTTTAGCGTTTCATAACAAAAGGGAATGTTTGTATGCGATAAATCTGTCACGGACCCCAAACACGATGTTTGCATGAAGGCGTTATTGTTCAGTCCAATAATAATTAATTAAACAAATTACCCAAGATCTTTCTGTTGCTATCCAGAATATAAAGACGTTGATCATGTCCAAAAGATAAAGACTCACACTGAGTGACAGAAAAAGAAGAGGACTCGTGTGTGAGTTGCGCATCTTATCAGAACAAAATGCGTTTTGGGCCTATTGGTCCCTTTTTTTTTTTGTTTAATTTTCATATTTTTGATTTTTGGTTAAATATAAATGAATAAAAATTAAAATATATAAAACTAATCGGGCTACCCGAGCCCGATACGGATTCAGACTTCATAGGGTCGGGCCAAAAATGTCCGAAATTAAAATGAGATCGAATTTGACTACCAAAATCCTACAATTAATTGGGCTAATTCGGGCTGGCCCATTTTGCCACCTCTACCTATAGGCTAAATGCCCTGATCGTTTTATCTCCTGTGAGGACCAAAGGCCCATTCGTTCTCCTTACTGGGGGTGGGGGTGGGGTTCCCTCCTTCTCAAAAGGGGGCTCTATTCATTCTTTCCTGTAAGGTGACACACTGATTCCCTCTCCTAATCTTTTCTCTAAGTTCCCACTCTTCATCTCCTCTACGAAATTCTCTCATTTTATCTAAACAAAACTGTATGAGGGCCATCTTTAATACTGGATTTGACCTACATCATAGGCGTTCATCATTCTCCCTTGAAGAGAACTAGGTTTAGCTCTGATTTTCCCTATTGGGAAAACGTAGGATCGGAGTCCCCCCTCCATCGAGCCCAATATCGAGGGATCCCCATTGTGTATCTTCGTACATCACGAGCTCTCCAACTAGAAGCCCAAACCAACGACATGAAGTGTCAAGACGAAGTCCAAATACCACCAGAGCCTATCCGCACATACCACACTTTTCTACGTTTTTGATCTGGATTTTTTTGGGCCGAACCGGAACAATATTAATAACAATATAAAATCATTTTACTGTAACAAGAGGAGAAAAAACAACTTTCAATAACTTTGTAACTATTTATATATGATTCAGTAATTTTTTATTTAATGATTTGTATAATTATATAATATCACATGATTACATTTTTATTTGAATAGATGACTAATAAAAAATTCATGACACACAGCTGCACACAAATGTTTTTTTTCTTTAGTTTCCTAGAGTATTCTCTCACCCGATAGGTGACAGACTAATTTATCGGGATACAGTCAAACGCTTAATCAGGGACCCCTCCAAGTTCCAATAGTATTTTTTCCACACACATAAATCTAGGGATCAAACATGAGACCTCATATTTAAGGGACTCAAACACCTTCCACTCGGCCCAACACACATCGATGTTTGCACACAAATGTTATGTATTCAAAAGAATATTTTAAAATTTTGATAAGTGGTAATGTGATTTGATTACAAGATCTCACTTGTTAGATAACTCTTAAGTGTTCAATTATTTGGAAATTTTTCACTCGGAATGAGTGATTTTAATTGATTGAGAATTGATATTTTAGTTTTTCAATAAAAATTTACCTTTTATCAATATTTGGGTTAAATATGTTTTTAATCCTTATAAAATAACTAAAATTTATTTTTAGTCTCTCATTTTTAAAGCGTACGTTTTTTGTCCCTCGATTTTCAAAATAGCCCACTAAAGTCACTAACGTCATCTAGATCTGATATGTCAAACGAAGTTTCATGTCCATATTCTTATGTGAAAGCACATCCAGTATCTGTGAAGTGAGGGACGTGGAAAAGGGACGTAGAACTGCATTTGACATATCAGAACCATATGAAACGGAGTTAATATTAGAGACCAAAGGTCAGCTATTTTAAAAATTGAGGGATAAAAAATGTACGTTTTAAAAATGAGAGACTAAAAACGAATTTTCGCTATTTTACATGGACAAAAAATATATTTAACCCTTAATAATTTTAGTAGGACCCTTGAACACTTTGTATTTAATTACTAATAAAAGTTATTTTTTATTTTTGTACAAATTTTAAAAATATAAAAAAAATGACATTTTTTAATTATTATTATTTTTTGGTAGAAAAAGGTAAACATTTTTTAATTATTTTTAAAAACACAAAACTAGAATCAAAATAAAGAAATCCAAAATTGTTTAAACTCTTTTATAATAATGATAATCATTTAATAAAATAGTCGGTATACACAGCAAGGGTTATTTTGTCAATTGCTGGGTTCGGAATCTGTCGTTTCGCTGGCCTACAAACAAAGGTTGATAAACGACACGGTTAAGCAGAAAGGGGCATAGGGTTCTGTTCTTATCAGGAATCTGAATTTGATTTATCTTCAGAAAACTCATAATCAAATAGGAGTCAGGCTGCAATGGTCTGCGAAAAGTGTGAGTTTCTCGTCCTTCTCTACCATCCATACTTCTCACTGTATCTCCCCATCAAAAAGTTAATTTTTTTTTAAATATGGTAATTTGAAATTGGGTTGCAGGTGAGAAGAAATTATCGAAGGTGATAGTACCAGACAAGTGGAAAGAAGGGGCAAGTAATATTACCGAGGGTGGTGGCCGCAAGATCAACGAGAACAAGCTCCTCTCCAAGAAGAACAGGTCCCTTTAACCCTACTATATATATTTTAATTTTATATATATATATATATATATTGCATATTTCTTTTATTATTTTAAGATTGGGTCTAGGATGCATAATCGACTCTATCATTCGTATATCTTATTAGCTGATAATATGGTACTGGTGCTACTATATTTCTTTTATATTGAAATTTTACTTCCTAGCTAGAGGGGGAACCAACTTGTAAGGTGTAGCGGAGTTGAAGTTGTTAAGATGAATGGTTGTATGTATCACTTTAAAAGGTGTTATGCATATCTGCTCTTTATTTTGGATATATTGATCCCATCCTTTGACACAGCACTTTGGATTTCAGGGAGCTAATCTCCGAGTATTCTGAGTCCAATGTATAGGGAAGTTAATTTGAGAATAAATGAACACAGGAAAAGTTTAGAGAGTAGAGAGTGTTTAGAGAGAGAAGTTTGTTTGTAATGATTCTGTATATTCCATTATGGCCATGGGCTGGAGCTTATAGCATCTTATGGTTACAAAAATACATCCAAGGGTAAGTCGTAACAAACTTTCATCCCCTGTTGCCAGATCAACAAGCATAACAAAGTAAAGGTAAAATAACCAATTTTCCCTAAAAAACATAAGAGTCTTAACAAATAGAAAAAAGTAAAACTAAACCAATAAACCAAGTGTTGCAGCATTATTAGCATTATGTATTGCTGTAACATCCTTACACTTGCGTCGCCTTATACTTGGATTGATACTTTGATGGTTTGATTGTGTAAGCTTATTTCTTCATTTTCTTTAGTGGCTGTATAATGTTTTCAGGTGGTAGTTACTGGTTAACGAACTAGTTACCTCTTTCGAAGTTGTAAAACTTGACCATCACTAGGACCTTAATTCTATGACTATAATTGTTGTATGCTGATAAAGCTTTGAATTTTGAACACAATTATATCTGTATGTAATACATTTTTTAGGCATTTTTTTCGTGGTATGGGTATTGGTATCTCTCCCAAAACTTCCCCCCCGGTCACCCTCCCACTTCCCAGTTCCCCCCTACATGTTTTGTTTCAAACTTACTGTTTGTAATCATTGCTATTTATACATTTAAAACTGGACACCGGATTTGTGAATATCAATTGTTTTGATGGATGCGGCTCTTGAAAAATATTTTTAGAATAATGGTTCAAACTTCAAAACTGCGAGGATATATAGACTGATATTTTTAGCTCCCTATATTCTGTATTTTTTTATATAAAATGAAGTAATTATTAATTTACTAGATATATCAGTTAATGATAACTATAGGCACAGTTCTTGTTGTTGCATGGCTTAATTAGTTGTCCAAAAGCTATCAAGGTTTTGGGGTTTATAATGAGTGACATTCTTGACGAGAGCCAGTTCCATCCAACAGTAGCAAGTACACTTGAATGAGGGCAAATTCATTGCTTTTTTTTTACACGTGTATGCATTTAGTATTGCTCTTATAAAATGATTCTAAATGCCATCAACAAGTTTCTATCAAATAATCTGTTGCACCTGCACTTTGTGTTGTAGCAGTGCCCTTTTCTCCTTCTGTAATTTTGTTATTTGTTCCAGCTTGAATGTTTTGGCCATGACCATTCTGTGAACTTATTGATTGCTTGCAGATGGACCCCATATGGAAACACTAAGTGCATAATTTGCAAACAGCAAGTGCACCAGGATGCCAAGTACTGCCACACCTGTGCTTACACAAAAGGTACTAGCCTATTCTTCCGAAATGTTTTACAATTGCAACCATGAATTTTTCATTTTAGTGGTACACTAGTTGTAATGTGTTTTATCATAAAAGTAAATTAAATTCTGATGTTTGTTGTGTTGCAGGAGTTTGTGCAATGTGTGGCAAGCAGGTTCTGGACACCAAGTTTTACAGACAAAGCAATGTGTAACGAATACTGGGTGCTGCATGCTGCATCTTCTTTTAGGTGCATAACAGCATTATCTGTCTATCTAATTGTCCTGTTGATTGTGTGGCTAACATTCTAACTGAAGCTGTAAAGAACAAAAACAGTGAAGGATTTTTCTATTATTTGCCTTTTGTAATTTACTTATTTAATAATGTTCATTCCTGATGTAGAACATATATCTTTGCCGTTCAAATCCTGTTCTATTGAGCTTTTATGATAGTTCGATTGTTCGGCTGAAATCCTGATTTTTGCCTGGACTATTCCTGACACATCTCTTCATATGACAGAAATAGCAAACCTATTCATGATTAGGGGCCTAATTTGATTTGTTCTACCGAGTGCCTCCTCGAAGAGGTGGTTCATGGAGTTTATATCAAGAATTAAACTTTACTTTTGTCTCATTTGTAAGGAAGGACGGCTCTTTCGACAAATCAACTGTTCAAGTCAATCCTCACATTTTCAAACGTTTTTAAAATAGTCGATGCTGTCAACTTTCATTAAGGCATCTTTATAACCCTCAATAGGCTCAGGATTTGTATCATTTCTTTTTTCCCCCTCTCATCTTTCCTCCCTTATGAGAGAAACAGACAAAACTAAGTTTGCTTTTGTTTGTGTCCATACTTGCCAGGCGTTCTTCTGTCTAGTAAGTGCTCTTTTAGATGCCTTTTTTCCCCTTCCTACATCTCAATAAATGTTACTGTAGGTGCTCCTTCTTTTCATGCAAAATGTGTGTTAGATGTTAAAATACTAATGTTATAATGGAAATTGACAGTAGGGATTATCAAGAGAACATTTCCAAGTATAATTTTACCCGATAACTACACCTTTAGATGTCCCCTTTTGTTTTTTTTGGGTAAAACATTCTGTAAGTAAAAGATATGGTAGTGACTAACTTTTAATGATGTGATAACGGATGAAGGTATGGACTATCTGAAACTTTTGTTTTGGGGGCAAGTATGAGAACTTAATTAAAAAGATAAAAACTATAGGGATTAAGTCGAAAATGGACGGAAAGTACATTTACTAAAGTTCTGATTTAACCCAAGTTCTCTTTATATAGAAACTGTAGTAACCCTCGAGGGTAAAATTGTAAAAAATATATTTAATCTCCTTAAAGAAAAAATAACAATTAATGGTGTTTTTAATGAGAGGAAATCTATTTGATTTGAGAAAATAATCTTTATGTATAAAAGTAGTAAAAAAATTGTAGTAATCCCCCAAAAAAAAATATATTTAATCTTTATATCTAAAAGTAGTAGAGAAGCTGTAGTAATTTTTCACCCAAAATCGACGGTAAAATTGTAAAAAATATATTTAATATCCTTTAAGAAAAATAACAATTAATGATGCATTTAATGAGAAAATAACAACTATAACAATTACTATTTTTTTTTTAATTTTAATTTTAGAAAATAAATTGTTGATTAGTTCTTTTAATGACGACAAATATGTGATTTTCCTATTTTTTATTTATATATAAAAGTAGTGGAGAAACTGTAGAACCCCCCACCAAACACACAAAAAAAAAAAAATTGATGGTAAAATTGTAAAAAATATATTTAATCTCATTAAAGAAAAATAATAATTAATGGTGCTTTTAATGAGAAAGGAAATCTATTTGATTTGAGAAAATAATCTTTATATATAAAAGTAGTAGAGAAACTGTAGTAATTTTCCCCCCAAAATCGAGGGTAAAAGTGTAAAAAATATATTTAATCCTTATATATAAAAGTAGTAGAAAATCGAGGGCATCTTTATATATAAAAGTAGTAGAGAAACTGTAGTAATTTTCCCCCCTAAAATGAAGGTAAAATTGTGAAAAATATATTTAATCTCTTTAAAGAAAAATAACAATTAATGGTGCTTTTAATGAGAAAGGAAATCTATTTGATTTGGGAAAATAATGGTAGTAATCTATTTTAAAAATAATGGTTCTTTAAAAAAAAAACTATAACAATTAATTGAAGTAATCTTTTTTTTTTTGAATTTTAATTTTAGAAAATAAATTAATGATTATTGCTTTTAATGGCAACAAATATGTGATTTTCCAATTTTATTATAAAAATATAAAAAAAAATAGGTGTTTTGATTTTTTACGTTGCAAAGATAAAAGAAGTGATAAGTGGATATTATGAAATAATTTTAAAAAAATGAAACACTCAATGAAACGCACGTCCAACACTGTAGTGGTTAAAGCTTACGTCCATCACAAATGTTTGAAAATTAAAGCTCACGTCCATCGCAAATGTTTGAAGCGCACGTCCAAAACGCAAGTGAAAGACAGCGTCCACTAAAGTGATGAAAGCCAACGTCTACTAACGTGGCATTTGGAGCGCATCCATTAAAGTATCAGAATAGCACGTCCATCAAAGTATCAGAATAGCCCGTCCAGTAAGGTATCAGAATGGTCCGTCCAATGACGTGGCAATTGGAGCTCGTCCATTAAGGTCAGAATGACTCGTCCAATGACGTGGCATATGGAGCTCATCCATTAAGGTCAGAATGTATCCGTCCAATCACGTGGCAAAAGACTCTCGTCCACCAGAGTAACTGAGACTCTCGTCCACCAGAGTAACTGAGACTCTCGTCCACCAGAATAACCGAGACTCTCATCCAGTAAAGTAACAGAGGCTCTCGACCACCAGAGTAACAGAAGCTCTCGTCCACTAGAGTAGCAGAAGTGCTCGTCCACTAAAGGTGACAGAAGCGTTCGTCCACTAGTCTTTGGACTTGCTGAGTCCTTAATATGGAGCTCGTCTACTAGCCCGAATGAAAACTCAAATGACTAGATAGACGTGATTATTTTCAAGATTGAAGCACTTATCTTATGAACGCAAATTCTATATGGATTATCAGAATCTTAGTTCAAGAACCAGAAAGAGACTTGAAGCCTTCTCTCCTATTCAGTTTCACGATTATCAAGAAAAGTCAGAAGTTACTCTCTCAAGCAACCTTGGATAATCAGAACCAAAGACCAGTTAAAGAATGCTTCCAACGTGCTTTATTCCCTAGTACATCTGGTCCTTACACGAAAAGAGAAGTGTACTCAGTAAAGTACAAAAAGCTCTCTACACAACTCTGATATGGCTGTAGCACGATGAATAAAGCCATGATCCTTCATGTTAGAGTACAACCAACGACTCTTGCATTAATGACTACCCAGAACGACTCTATTGCATTAATGGCTGCCCAGAACGACTCTATTGTATTTAATGAAGTTCTGCTTGAAGCCAACATCTGAGGGGATGTCTCTAACGGATCTTAAATGCTTGAAGACCATAAATACAAAAGTCATTGAAGATGAAGAACAAGAGAATACACATTGCATTAAAACGCCATTACTCTGCATTAATTTCTTCATTCTTTTATTCTGTATTCTTCAATCATTTTGAAGTTATTACGCAGACTTTCCTAAACCTTACATTTAAACCACTCTCTGAGTGTTAGTGAAAGATTTGCCTGTGAGAAATTGTATTTATTACAAACCCAATCTCTCAAACAAACCAGAGTGAGCCTGAAGAGGCTAGGTGTGAAAATAATACTTGTCTTGAGCCTGAAGAGGCTAGGTGTGCAAATAATACTTGAGTCTGTAACCTTATCAGTTATAGTGAAAAAATCTTGGTGCTGCCAAGGACTGGACGTAGCTCTTTGTTTTGAAGAGTGAACCAGGATAAATAACCGTGTCATTCTCTCTTCCCTTAAACTCTTTAATTGTCTTAGTTTTCTTACGTCTATCAAGTGGTGTGCTTGCAAAAGTCACCCGTCCATCCTGTATTCTTCCACTCATCCAAATCTAGCTTTTTTGTTTGCGAAAAGATTTCAACTTTGCTTAAATTCTGATAAACACAATTCAACCCCCCTTCTTGTGTTTATAGTTGTCTATTTCAGTTGGTATCAGAGCTCAGCCTCTGGGTTGAGCATCTAACCGTGTAGAGGTAAAAGGTCCTGAAGAATAGACATGACGGATGGAGCTAGTACAAGTGGAAGTCATCAGACTGAAGGAGCCTCTCTAACCAGACCTCCTTACTTCAATGGAGAAAATTACAACTACTGGAAAGATAGATTTCAATGGTTTATTCTATCCACAAACTCTGATATTTAGGATGTCATCACAGATGGTCCATTCATTCCCCAAAATGATGATAACACTGACAAACCAAAAGCTCAGTGGACTGGTGCTGAAAAGACAAAATGGGAGCTTAACCACAAAGCCAGATATAACATCATCTGTGCTCTCAGTTCGGAGGAGTTTGAGAAGGTTTGTGCTTGTGACTCTGCGAAGGAAATATGGGACACTCTGGCTGTCACTTATGAAGGAACATCTAAAATCAAAGAATCAAATATTGCCATACGTGTCAGAAAGTATGAACTGTTCATCATGGAGGAAGGTGAGTCTGTTGCTCAGATGATAGGAAGATTCCAAACTATAATCAACAGTTTGAAATCTCTTGACAAAGTCTATACCAATGCTGAGAAGGTTGGAAATATTCTGAGAAGTCTACCTAAACAGTGGAGACCTTTGGTCACCGCTATCTCCCAAGCCAAGGATCTCACTACCTTGACTATGGATGAACTTCTTGGAACACTCACAGTTCATGAGCAAGAACTTGAAGATGAAGTTGCACCACAGAAGGACAAGTCAATTGCTCTGAAAGCTTATCAAAAGTCGGCAAAAGTTTCCAAGGCTCTGAAGGCAGATGAGTCATCCAGTGATGCTTACCTATCAGAACTCGAGGATTCTGAGAGTGATGAAGAGTTGTCTCTCCTGACCAGGAAGATAAAGCTTCTCCTACAAAAAAAGAAGTTCAAGAGGGATAGGTCATTCAGAAGGTTCAACAAGGACAAGAACTTCAAAGAATCCACCTCAACAGACAAAAGTCCAATTGTTTGCTATGAGTGCAAGAAGCCCGGTCACTTCAAGGCTGAATGTCCTCAACTTAAGAAGGCCCCTTCTAAGAAATTCTTCAAGAAGAAGAAGAAAGGAATGATGGTTACTTGGGAGGATCTGGAGTCAACATCTTCTGATGAAGAAACTGAGGAAGAAGCCAATCTCTGTTTGATGGCCAACACTGAATCAGACTCTGATGATGAGGTACATCCTGATTAAGAGGAATTACTTGATGCCCATGAGGAGTTGTTGGAGGAATCCAACTGCTTATCTAAAGCCTTCAATTCCCTCAAGAGAAAGTATGTAAAGCTCACCAGTGAGCATAAACAGAAATCTCAAGAGTGCGAGAAGCAGTCTAAAGAGAACAGTGAGCTGAAAACTGAAAAGTCTAATGAAGTTAAGATCTCAAGTGAAACATCACCATCTGAAAAAGTTGAAAAACTTCAACAGAAAGTGGAAGAGCTCACTTCTGATCTTGCCAAATTTGTTAATGGTAGAGACAATCTGACTAAGCTTCTTGGCATTCAGAAGCACTCTCTTAACAAAGAAGGTATTGGATATGTCCATCAAACACATCATAAATATCAACTAAAATTCCTACAGTATCTGTTAAGTCAACTGTAACCAAATCAACACCTATTCGTAACTTCTGTGGAAAAACTGGGCATGTTATGTCTAAGTGTATCCATAAGAAGAGAAGGAAGTCTTTACAGACTCCTAGAACTAACAGAAAAGGACCCAGAAAAATATGGGTACCTAAAGATCAAATAATTTTTGTTGCGGATGTCCTCAACAGGACAAAGAAAACACCACTACTGGTACCTGGACAGTGGTTGCTCGCGTCATATGACAGGAGAAAGGTCTATGTTCCTAAACCTCCAACTTAAGAAAGGAGGACATGTTGCCTTCGGAGGAAATCAGAAAGGGAAAGTTATAGGAATTGGTACTATTGGTGGTAAACCCCCTCTTCTCTCTATATCTAATGTTCTTATGGTTAAAGGATTAAGACACAATTTACTTAGCATAAGTCAATTATGTGATAGTGGTTTTGATGTTTCCTTTATAAGATTGAACTGTCTGATATCTCAGATCAAAGTGTAACCTGTCTGATGTCTAAAGAGGATGAGAGATGGTTATGGCATAAGAAACTAGGACATGCTAGTATGAAACTAATTTCTGAGTTAAAAAGGAATAATCTCGTGAGAGGATTGCCTGATATTAGCTTTAAGAAAGATGTCTTGTGTGATGCATGTCAGAGAGGTAAACAGATAAAATCAAGTTTCAAATCTAAAAACCAAGTATCAACCTCTAGACCTCTTCAGTTGTTACACATGGATCTGTTTGGACCAGTTAGTGTTGCACTGGTTTGGAAGAAAATATGGATTTGTCATAGATGATGACTATTCTAGATACACATGGGTACTCTTCCTAACACACAAGGATGGGTCTTTTAAGGCTTTCTCAGTATTCTGCAAAAGAGTACAAAATGAGCAAGGTTTCTGTAGTTCTACTCTTAGAAGTGATCATGGGGGAGAATTTGAAAATGAGCAGTTTAGACAGTTCTGTGAGGAGAATGGAATCTTTCACAATTTCTCTGCACCTAGAACTCCACAGCAAAATGGAGTGGTTGAGAGAAAGAACATATCTCTGCAAGTGATGGCTAGATCTATGCTCAATGAAAATAATCTCCCTAAGTACTTTTTGGCAGAAGCTGTAAACACTGTTTGTTATGTACAAAACAGAATACTTATTAGACCTTTTCTAAAAAGGACTCCTTATGAATTGTGGAAAGGAAAAAGCCCTAACATATCTTATTTTCATGCTTTTGGATGTGAATGTTTTATTCTGAATACCAAAGATAATCTTGGAAAGTTTGATTCTAAGGTAGATAAAGGTATTTTCGTAGGTTATTCTGAAAAGTCTAAGGCTTTTAGAGTATACAATTCAAGAACTTGTATTATTGAAGAATCTGTTCATGTTAAATTCAATGATGGATTAAAGACTGATAAAGAACTATCAGATCTGGAAGATGATCTTGCAGGTCTTGATATAAACAAGTCAGAAAGTCAACAACCCGATCTAACCAGAACAGAACCTGTGCCTGAGGCTGAAAGACAAGTGGAATAGACCAGTCAGCAGACAAGTCAAGATTTTCATAATGATCTCAAAAGGGATTGGAAGTTCAACACTCATCATCCTAAGGATCTTATTATTGGAAATCCTTCTGAAGGAGTAAGCACCAGATCCACATTAAGAGAATCAAGCAATGTGGCCTTTATTTCAGATTTGGAGCCTAAACGCATTGAAGAAGTTCTTGAGGATGAAAGCTGGATTCTTGCTATGCAAGAAGAACTTAACCAGTTCACCATAAATGATGTCTGGACTCTTGTTTCTAAGCCTAAAAACAAGTCGGTTATTGGAACAAGATGGGTCTTTAGAAACAAATTGGATGAAGATGGTAAAGTTGTCAGAAATAAGGCAAGATTATTAGCTCAAGGCTATAACAAAAAAGAAGGTATTGATTATACTGAAACCTTTGCACTTGTAGCTAGAATAGAAACCATACGCATTTTAATGTCATATGCTGCACAACACCAAATTACCTTATTTCAAATGGATGTAAAAAGTGCTTTTTCTAAATGGTATAATTGAAGAAGAAGTGTATGTTAAACAACCCCTGGTTTTGAGGATACTGATAAACGAGATCACGTTTTCAATCTTAAAAAGATATTATATGGTTTGAAACAAGCACCTAGAGCATGGTATGATAGACTCAGTTCTTTTCTCATGCATAATGGTTTTACTAGAGGACAAGTAGACACTACTCTGTTCAAAAAATGCTCTAAAGAGAACTTTATTATAGTTCAAATATATGTTGATGATATTATTTTTGGAGCAACTAATGAAAAGCTGCGCAAGGAATTTTCAAATCTAATGCAAGCTGAATTTGAGATGAGCATGATGGGAGAATTGAAGTTCTTCCTTGGATTACAAATCAAGCAGACAAGTGATGGAATTTACATTCATCAACAAAAATATACCAAGGAGATACTCTAAGAAATACAAAATAAAAAATGCAAAGCTCATGGAAACCCCTATGCAACCCAATGCAAAACTAAGCAAAGATGATGAAGGTAAAAAGGTAGATCAAATTGTCTACAGAGGTATGATTGACTCTCTACTGTACTTAACTTCAAGCAGACCTGACATTCAATTTAGTGTCTGTATGTGTGCTAGATTCCAATATGATCCTAGAGAATCTCATCTTAAGGCTGTAAAAAGAATATTTAGATATTTGCTTGGAACTACTAATCTTGGTTTGCTGTATTTAAGATCAAAAGAATACAGATTAATGGGATATTGTGATGTTGATTTTACTGGAGACAGAATAGAAAGAAAAAGTACCAGTGGAGGATGTCACTTCATTGGAGCAAGTTTAGTCTCATGGTCAAGCAAGAGGCAGACAACCATTGCTTTGTCTACTGCTGAAGCAGAATACATCTCTGCTGCTATTTGCTGCTCTCAACTCTTATGGGTAAAACATCAACTTGAGGATTACTCTATTTATGAACATAACATATCTGTATGGTGAGATAATTCCAATGCTATATGCTTAACTAAAAATCCAATTCAGCATTCTAAGGCTAAGCATATTGAAATCAAACATCATTTCATTAGGGATTATGTTCAGAAAGGCATCTTTGATATTAAGTTTGTTAAAACTGAAAATCAATAGGCTGATATTTTCACTAAACCCCTCACAGAAGAAAGATTTTTATTTATTAGAGATAATCTAAACATGCATTGCATTGCTGAATGACATGTATGAATGACCTGTCTATGCTAAATCTGTCATTACTCCTATATACATGTTCTTTTAACTAAGCATTAGTTCAGGGGGAGTAATGATACAATAGTTTAAGTGGAGTATGTCTAATATGCTTGCTGCATTACTATGATTTTCTTAACATGTTATCTTGCCCTTAACATATCACATAAATAAAACTTGATAACTCCTTTTGATGTTGACAAAAGGGGGAGAATAGGAGAAATTGAGATTTGTGATAGAAATATGTTATAGGAGAATGGGAGATAAGAAAATTTACAACCTGTCTGATATATGCTATTTTCTTTGTTGATATTTTTTGAGGTTCATTAAATCATCTCAATGTTTGTCATCATCAAAAAGGGGAGATTGTTAAGTCTCTAAAATGTCTGATGTGCATTTCCCTAGGTTTTGATGAAAACTAAACATTGGTTAATGATTTAATTAACCTTCATATTGGTCGCTAACCTATCTATCGAGTGTGCAGATTAAGTAATAGAATCATCCGTCCAACGCAAGTGATTGAAACGCACGTCCAACACTGTAGTGGTTAAAACTTACGTCCATCACAAATGTTTGAAAATTGAAACTTACGTCCATCGCAAATGTTTGAAGCGCACGTCCAAAACGCAAGTGAAAGCCAGCATCCACTAAAGTGATGAAAGCCAGAGTCTACTAACGTGGTGTTTGGAATGCGTCCATTAAAATATCAGAATAGCGCGTCCATTAAAGTATCAGAACAGCGCGTCCATTAAAGTATCAGAATAGCGCGTCCATCAAAGTATCAGAATAGCCCGTCCGGTAAGGTATCAGAATGGTCCGTCCAATGACGTAGCAATTGGATCTCGTCCATTAAGGTCAGAATGGCTCGTCCAATGACGTGGCATATGGAGCTCGTCCATTAAGGTCATAATGTATCCGTCCAATGACGTGGCAAAAGACTCTATCCACCAGAGTAACTGAGACTCTCGTCCACCAGAGTAACCGAGACTCTCGTCCACCAGAGTAACTGAGACTCGTCCACCAGACTAACTGAGACTCTCATCCAGTAAAGTAACAGAGGCTCTCGACCACCAGAGTAACAGAAGCTCTCATCCACTAGAGTAACAGAAGTGCTCGTCCACTAAAGGTGACAGAAGCGCTCGTCCAGTAGTCTTTGGACTTGCTGAGTCCTTAATATGGAGCTCGTCTACTAGCCCAAATGAAAACTTAAATGACTAGATAGACGTGATTATTTTCAAGATGGAAGCACTTATCTTATGAACGCGAATTCTATAAGGATTATCAGAATCTTAGTTCAATAACCAGAAAGAGACTTGAAGCCTTCTCTCCTACTCAGTTTCATGATTATCAAGAAAAGTCAGAAGTTACTCTCTCAAGCAACCTTGGATAATCAGAACCAAAGACCAGTTAAAGAATGCTTCCAATGTGCTTTATTCCCTAGTACCTCTGGTCCTTACACGAAAAGAGAAGTGTACTCAGTAAAGTACAAAAAGCTCTCTACACAACTCTGATATGGCTGTAGCACGATGAATAAAGCCATGATCCTTCATGTTAGAGTACAACCAACGACTCTATTGCATTAATGACTACTTGGAACGACTCTATTGCATTAATGGCTGCCCAGAACGACTCTATTGTATTTAATGAAGTTCTGCTTGAAGCCAACATCTGAGGGGATGTCTCTAACGGATCCTAAATGCTTGAAGATCATAAATACAGAAGTCATTGAAGATGAAGAACAAGAGAATACACATTGCATTAAAACACCATTACTCTGCATTAATTTCTTCATTCTTTTATTCTGTATTCTTCAATCATTTTGAAGTTATTACGCAGACTTTCATAAGCCTTACATTTAAACCACTCTCTGAGTGTTAGTGAAAGATCTGCCTGTGAGAAATTGTATTTATTACAAACCCAATCTCTAAAACAAACCAGAGTGAGCCTGAAGAGGCTAGGTGTGAAAATAATACTTGTCTTGAGCCTGAAGAGAATAATACTTGTCTTGAGCCTGAAGAGGCTAGGTGTGCAAATAATACTTGAGTCTGTAACCTTATCAGTTATAGTGGAAAAATCTTGGTGCTGTCAAGGACTGGACGTAGCTCTTTGTTTTGAAGAGTGAACCAGGATAAATAACCGTGTCAATCTCTCTTCCCTTAAACTCTTTAATTGCCTTAGTTTTCTTACGTCTATCAAGTGGTGTGCTTGCAAAACTCACCCGTCCATCCTGTATTCTTCCACTCGTCCAAATCTAGCTTTTTTGTTTGCGAAAAGATTTCAACTTTGCTTAAATTCTGATAAACACAATTCAATCCCGCTTCTTGTGTTTATAGTTGTCTATTTCAGCCTCTACCTATCTTTATAAAATGAAGGTAAAATTGTAAAAAATATATTTAATATCTTTAAAGAAAAATAACAATTAATGATGCTTTTAATGAGAAAGGAAATCCGTTTGATTTGAGAAAATAGTGGTAGTAATATTTATATATAGAAGTAGTAGAGAAACTGTAGTAATCCCCCCCCCCCCCCCAATCGAGGGTAAAATTGTAAAAAATATATTTAATCTTTATATATAAAAGTAGTACAGAAACTGTAGTAATTTTCTCCCCAAAATCGATGGTAATATTATAAAAAAAACATTTAATCTTTTTAAAGAAAAATAACAATTAATGATGTTTTTAATAAGAAAGGAAATCTATTTGATTTGAGAAAATAATGACAGTAATCTATTTTAAAAATAATGATGCTTTTAACGAGAAAATAACAACTATAACAATTACTATTTTTTTTAATTTTAATTTTAGAAAATAAATTGTCAACAAATATGTGGTATTGCTTATGGGAAGCCAAGATTTCCACTTCAACCATAGAATCATCCCAACAGATCCATATACCTCCCGACAAATTTGAAAATAACTTCCATCACTGCCTTCTTGGTTTAGTAGTCGAAAACGTAAATTATTTTAGGAATCCGTGTGTATGTAGTTACTAGTTAGTCTAATGTTTTCAATTGATGTTGAGTGTTTATCTAATCATCCCCTTAACATCCAAAACACGTTATGCTTGAAATATCCAATGAGTAAAGGATGGTTGTTTGTTCGAGTGTTTAGAAATTATTTCAGTTCTTCAAAGCAGGGCCTTGTGAACCTTTAAATCTTGATGCTACTACCATGGATTAGAATCACAATTATAAATAAGTAAAGTTTAAAACACAAAAAATTAAAATTCACTCACTTATGAAGCATCTCTCTTTGGGAGGACAGTCAACTTTGTTTGTGGCTTTGACCATGGCAACATCCAAATCCTAATAAAATGAACCCTACCATACAATAGATAGTTCACCAGAGCATATTGCAGCTGCAAAAAAAAAAAAAAATTGGTCTCAATATATCTGAATAAGTTATCAAGGTCATGGTCACAGCTTGAGCTGCTGAAGCCATTGGCACCAATGAGAATATAAAGGTAGAGAAAACCAACCTTAGCATTTCGCTACACTAAAATTGATACTAATTATTAGTATTATCACAGGCTTCTGGCTTCCAACCTATCAAAAAGATTGCATTATTCTTTGCGTAAACATGGGATGCTACTTGCTAGACTGCTATATGTGTTATAAAATTTATTCCTAATTTCTGGATTGTTACGTCAGTAATTGCTTTCGGTTTAAGGAGATCCAATGAATAATCCTCAAAGCAGGGCCTTGCGAACCATTAAATCTTGATGCTACCATGGATCAGAATCACAATTATAAATAAGTAAAGTTTAAAACACAACAATAAAAAAGCAGATCAATTTGGATCTAAAAATTACAAATCACTCACTTATGAGGCATTTCTCTCTGGGAGGACAGCCGACTTTGTTTGTGGCTTTGATTATGGCAACATCCAAATGTTAATAAAATGAACTCATCCAAACAATAGATAGTCAGTTCACCAGAGCATATTGCAGATGCAAAAAAATATTGTTCTCAACATATCTCAACAAGTTATCAAATTCATGTCTGAGCTGCTGAAGCTATTGGCACCTATGATAATATAAAGGCAGAAAAAACCAACCTTGGCAGTTCGCTATACTAATATTGATATTAATTAGTATATCCAGGCTTCCAACCTATCAAAAATAAAAGGATAGCAACTTCTAGATAATTAGGATAGCAACATTAGGAGACTGTCAAATGGATCCTTTTGTAAAGGCTAACAACTGACACATCATTGTCACTTTGTTTTAAAAGGGTACTCAATGGTTTATTGATGCACACTTACGTTAAGCACTCTTCGCTATGTAAGTTAAGCATGAAAGTTCTCAATTATAGCTCTTCCATACATAAAAGGCAGAGAACGTAGCTATCAGTAAAGCATCATTGTCACTTCGTTTTAAGAAGTGTACTCTTTAAGGTTTTAGAGATGTAAACTTATGTGCTGATATTGATAACAGAAGAAGCACTCGTCATTATTATGTAATACCTTGGGTGAGAATGGTATCAGTTGAGCATCCAACCACGCATTTTTTGGCTCTTTCAATCATAAAAAGCAGAGAATGTAACTACCAGTAAAGCATCATTATGGGTACTCTGGAAGGTTTTATTAAAGGATAAAACTCCTCTAAAGTGAACTTGAATGTAAAGTAAAAAAAGTAAAGATGTATCCACCCATGATTAACTAAAGTGCATTGAAGGATGGATACATATTTTTACTTTCTCACTCTAGAGGAGCCTAATTTTTATTGATGGTTTACTTGTACGTAAATATTGAAAACAGAAGAAGCACTCTTTGCTACCTTGGGTGAAAGTGTTGAAAGAAAGTGGAGCATCTCAAGTCCCCCATTACAAAAATCGTGGCTCTGTCAACCACAAAAAGCAGAGAATGTTGCTATCCGTGAACCAAGTAGATAGATGAGCTAGCTGAAAATTTTCCCTTCAGGAAATGGGTAAAAAGCAGTTAAGTGGTGTTATTTTCGTGCAACAGGCAAATGGCAATTTATCTGGCAACGTAATTTATATCCTGCTAGGTATAACTCATCATATAGTGAAAATCCAGCAAGGCTGATACAGCTAACACAACAGGAGAATTGCATTGAACCACATCAATTTGCCACGCACTCTCTTTCTTCTAGTTTTCAAAAAAAAAATATCATTAATTCTATGATGGGTACAAAGGTTTACCAAATTAAACATAAAAGGTTTTTTCTTTTGAGGGTTGCAGGAGCCAGGAAAGCAAGGCTGTATATAGTTTGTTTTATCATTTGAAATCCAGCCAGCGAGAAAATCAAATGCTTTTTAATGCCATAGGCAGAGCCATTCTTGCTCATTCTTGTTATCAAAATTCAAAGAGATCAAAATTAAATCAAAATGTACAATCACTCATGAGCTCTCAATAGGCAAATTGTCATGATCGCTTGTTAGCTTTAGAAAACCATACTCTCAACAGATTTACTGCATAAGTCTTCTATAAGTAAAGACAACATACTTTAGTTTAGTATTTGCTAATAGAAAACTATATCAGAACGCTATGAAGTATTCAATTTTTTAATGTGTTCTTGTTTTTTACGATTATAGGACAAGATAATGCACCTGAGCAACAAAAAGCACATGATATTAGAGGTCAAGGCATCCTTCCATAATCTACCGTTTGACATTTCAATGTACTTCCCAAGTTTAGTCTCTGGGGAGCAATTGTGAAGCAAATCCTGAAGTTTGAGCCGAAATAAGAATGAAAAGAAAGAGGAGCTCATAAATAAGCACTGCACAGATTAGGACAAGGTGGAAGTAAATGAAAATAAAGTACCTCCTTGGCCTAAGGTAGATGTGCAGGCGTCCCTTCAAACATTCGCAGCACTGCAAGGGCAAGCTTCCCTTTCCGAAAGTGCTTGTCTAGTTACAAAATCTCATGCACAGATTTCGGCAACATAAAATATTTAACTCGAATTACATGTAATGTATGTGATATAAGGCAATAATCCAAAATTAGTAATTAGTAATTACTGATATTCACTAGCACAACATGCTTTACATGAATGGAACCAATAGTCATCAAGACATTATCTATAAGGAAATAAAACAAAACATTGCTAGTACCCAGTGGGGTTCGTGGTCAATCCAAATCCAAATCCAAATAGAAATAGAGAATCATAATGTTCATCAGCTACATTCATAGGGAGCTGGTCAACTGAGTACTAGCATAGGGAGCTAGCTTATCAATAAATGCAACCACCGAAGAGAAGAACAATAACAACTTGGCCTTCTATGTCCGTAGAAGCCATGCACCATAAACAAATGCATCTAATATGGTTTGAATCACAACTGGACGGCCAAGTGATGAGGTTTAAAACTCATCCACATACAATGGTGATTGTCAGATTTAAACTATCACCAAATGTTTCTGCATACGTGCTCACCTACAATGACCATGGTATATGAAAACTTAAATGCCAGGTATCAACGTGTGGATAAGGAGGGCCGGGAGTTCTTCGAAGCCACTCCTCGCTCTACAGTTGCATTCCCTAATGTCAATTCATCAAATCGAGAGCAATATTTAACCCTGAAAACCTTGAATATAAAACACCCATCACCAGCACAATATATCTGTAAAATATAAATCGAGGCTACATATTCCAAAATATCCAAGATGCTGAAACATCATATGAGGTAGATTATAAAATAGAAGTACTGAATTATTCACAGGATCGTAAAATCGAAACTTTATTGAAAAGGGTCACCACGGACCCAATGACCCAATACACATTCCTAGTTGTTCAAAAGAACCATTACACATCAACAAGTTCAGAAATTTTAAAACATCCAACAACAGAGACAGACCCAACACACTTAACATCCACCACGAAGACGCAGCACGAGGTGAAGAGTGGACTCCTTCTGAATATTGTAGTCAGCAAGGGTCCTTCCATCCTCCAATTGCTTCCCTGCAAAGATCAATCTCTGCTGATCAGGTGGGATACCTTCCTTGTCCTGGATCTTTGCTTTAACATTGTCAATGGTATCCGAGCTCTCCACCTCCAAAGTAATCGTCTTCCCAGTCAAGGTCTTCACAAAAATCTGCATTCCTCCCCTCAGACGCAGCACAAGATGAAGGGTCGACTCCTTCTGAATATTATAGTCCGCAAGGGTCCTTCCATCTTCCAACTGTTTCCCTGCAAAGATCAACCTCTGCTGATCCGGCGGGATACCTTCCTTATCCTGAATTTTGGCCTTCACGTTATCGATGGTATCCGAGCTCTCCACCTCCAAGGTAATGGTCTTCCCGGTCAACGTCTTCACGAAAATCTGCATACCTCCCCTGAGACGAAGGACAAGATGAAGGGTGGACTCCTTCTGGATGTTGTAGTCAGCAAGGGTCCTTCCATCCTCAAGCTGCTTACCAGCAAAAATCAACCTCTGCTGATCCGGGGGAATCCCTTCCTTATCCTGGATCTTCGCCTTAACGTTATCAATAGTATCAGAGCTCTCAACCTCAAGGGTGATGGTCTTGCCAGTCAGGGTCTTAACGAAGATCTGCATACCGCCACGGAGACGCAAGACAAGGTGAAGGGTGGACTCCTTCTGAATGTTGTAATCAGCCAAGGTGCGTCCATCCTCGAGCTGCTTGCCAGCGAAGATGAGCCTCTGCTGATCAGGTGGGATTCCCTCCTTGTCCTGGATCTTCGCCTTCACGTTGTCGATGGTGTCGGAGCTCTCGACCTCGAGGGTGATGGTCTTGCCGGTTAGGGTTTTGACAAAGATCTGCATGCCACCACGGAGACGGAGGACGAGGTGAAGGGTTGATTCCTTCTGGATGTTGTAGTCGGCGAGGGTGCGACCGTCCTCGAGCTGCTTCCCGGCGAATATCAGACGCTGCTGATCAGGGGGAATCCCTTCCTTATCTTGGATCTTGGCTTTGACGTTGTCGATGGTGTCGGAACTCTCCACCTCGAGGGTGATGGTCTTTCCGGTAAGAGTCTTAACGAAGATTTGCATCTGCATAATCATCACAAGCAGATCAGATAAATTTCGTTGTTGTTAACAAACAATAACTTCTATATAACCTAGATCGAGATAAAAACTCATCCATGAATTTAGATCAACAACAAATGCTATTATATAACCTAGATCGAATAACCACGGAAAATAAATCAAAATATAAGAAATTAAACAGCAAAGAAATAATTTAAAATAAATTTCGATTGACAAAAAAACTCTGAAGAACAGATCTTATGAATTTCGTAAGAATACTTTCTTTGATTCAGAGTTTTTACACAGAAAACATAGAGTCATGGATCTAGATCAACTACGATTTAAACGAAACAATTAATTATAAACAGATCTGACGATAATTTTAGATCCGTACCAAAGAATTCAAGAATTTTCAAGATCTGAACGAGAATCATACGTTTGATAAAAAGAATAATCATGAGAACAAATCTAGAATAGAAGGAGGAGGATAGAAATCGAAGATACCTTGAAGGAGTCAGATAGGGCACACAACAAAGAAATGGATTATTTTGATTGTAACAAAATCGAATCGAATTGCGAAGATATGGGTTGGGGTTAGGGCTATTTTATAGCAAATGCAGAGGACCTATTAGCCAATCATATTGTGACGCGTATCCAAATGATGTGTCATTTAAATCTTTTGACACGCCGACGTTTGGTATCAGATACTTCTTGGAAAGAGCTCTGGAATTGCAATTTGGGATGGTAGTTGGGGGTTGGCCGTTTCTTGACGGAGTCGAACGCACCTAGACGGGTTTCAGTGGCACCCGTTGGACTATCGTTACTGGGACGTTACTTTTGTTTCATAATAATATGCGGCCCCCGCCCCACATTTCAATTTGAGCCCGCACCGGTGCAACTGGAATTTTCTATGGGCTCCATCCACTATCCATAATCTAACGGCCTGCTTCAGTGTAAGAATACGATATTTTTTTTTGGTGGATGAGTGTAAGAATACGATATTAATTAAATTAAATTGTACTCCCTCCTCCTGACCTAATTATAACTAAAACAAGAAAACCTACTTTCACACTTATTAAGAAAATTAGTCAATTTAATTTAATTATCTTGGTTTATGTAAAAAAATATATATATAATTATTAAATTATCCTTTAATTGTCTTGGAAGTGTGTAATGATACTGGAAAAGTAAAAGATGAATTATTTGGATTTGTTTATTGCCTTGACTTTTGTAACACTGACATTAAATAGAGTTGAATATGTTGTTTTTTGCTTATATTTGAGTCCATAAAATATAGTTACTTTTTTGCTTATATTTGAGTCCGGAGGAAGTATCATACAAAAGATAAATAATCCTATATTAAAGAATAGAATCTTGATAACGAATTATCTAAGAACATTATTTTAGGAATCCAAATAAGGCAATTATTTGATAAAAAAATTAATTATATATTTCTAGTGTATTAATTATATACTTTTTTCATGAAAACTTAGGTCTGATTGGTTTAAGTCTAATTTCATGTTTTCATTTTCTGGTTTCAAGTATAATTACAACAAAATAATTATAAATTTGTTATCTTGTTTTTATTTGGTTTTATGTTTCTAAAGATTTATACAGGAAACAACGAAAACAAACAAAAAGTTGTTTTCGATGTTTTTTATACAATTTTTTTAAAAAACAAAAAATACAATGAAAGCAATGTGATAGATTTATAATTATTTGTGTTATAATTATTTACAAAAATAAAAAATGAAAACATGAAACTAAAATCAAACTAAACATGCCTACATTTTAAATTTCTTAAATAATGCCCTTAGCGCACTCATTAACATTCCCCTAACTTCCATTCAAAGGTTAGCTTACTTTAGATTTTTTAGGTGGAACATTTTTCTCGGGGACTTACTTTAGATTAAACATAAAGTTGAAATTCAAATTCTTTTTAATATGATTTTTTTTCGAAGAATACTAATTAGTGTCTTTAAAACATTGATTAAGAAATCCAAAAAAATAAGTCTTTATGAAAAAATGATATATTTAATATTTAAGAAATGTTATGTTTAGATTTTTTTACAAATAATTACTTTTTTTAGATTTCTTAACTAGTGCTTAAAGGTAGGGATTAGCATTTAGCAAGACCCAATTTTTTACTTTATCAATTAAGTATGCGTCATTCTATATATTTAAATTTTAAGGTGGTTATTTTAAATATTTTATTTAATAATTTAAAATTAATTGATTTTATAAATTTTTTTACATCAATAATGTATAATAAGTAGATTATTCAAATTTTCTTATTAAATTAAAACTAAAGTTCATCAGACAAACGCTTTAGGGAAATAGGAAAAAATTATATATTTAATTTTTCAATAAAAAGTTATTTTTTTCATCTTTCAACCATTATTGAAGTTAATGGCTAACAATATCCAATTTAATATCTTTGTCAAATTTCAAAGAGTTTAATATGGTATGAATGAGTTTCAAGGTGATTTAGATAAGAATCAATGATGGCCTAAAACCAATTGGCATTAAGTGGAGTTGTCCAACCGGTATTTAAACCGCACCCCGGGATTTGAGGCATGCGATATGGGACTTTCAACAACAATAACGATGCATATCAATTAAACTCAATTTCAAAACTCTTTAACGATAATTTCAAACAAAATATCAATTATTTCACAATTTGTTCACATTTTTATTTAATTTTTTAAATGAAATCACAGGTGTAAAGATATTTTCGGTGGATGTTTTTTTTATTTTTTATTTTATCAGCGCATCATTTTCCTTTTTATTTTAATGAAATTACAATTCTTTTTTTAGTTCTTCATGTGAAAAGTTAAGCAATACAGTCTAATTTTTTTAACAGATTAAAGTCTAATTTTTAATATCAAGTTATACCTAAAATAAGTCCTTAATTCTATAAAAAAAAAAATCAGGTAACCCACAAATAATTGGAAAGACTAACCCTTCGATACGGATATGATTTCAAGAATAATAAAACTCTCTTTCAAAAGATTTAATAATATTATATTTCTAGAATTTGGATTCAAACTCGACAACACTAATTAAGACTCGTGTCATCATTCCAAGCACTCACCGGTCGATAAAAAATACATCCATTGAGATGTATGCTTTTTAAATTATGCAGTTGAAGGCAATGTATCGGCCTCACCAACACCAATCGGGTGGGCTACAATTAGAGCTGTCAAAACGGACCCGGCCCGACGGGCCAGCCCGTTTAGCCCGATAAAAATGGTGGGCTGGGTTACTAAAATTAGAGCCCAGTTAATTTTTGGCCCGGCCCGGCCCGGCCCGAAAATTTATTGGCCCATCAATGTGTTGAGTGGCATGGATTTAGAACGTTATGTCAATATATTTCTTTTGGTGAGGCTACTAATATTTCTAGAACTTCTATTACTGGGGATGTGATGAAGATTTACATGCATGAAAAAGAAAGATTGAAAAATCAATTGGCTAGACATAATGGGAGAGTTTGTTTGACCTCTGACTGTTGGACTTCTTGCACTACTCGTGGCTATATCACTCTAACTGCTCACTTTATTGATGAGAATTGGAAGTTAAACAGTAAGTTGTTAAACTTTTGTCATTTGGAACCCCCACATACCGGTCATGAGATATCAAGGAAGGTGCTTGAGTTTTTGAAAGAATGGGGAATTGAGAAAAAAGTTTTTTCAATTACTTTAGACAATGCTTCCTCTAATGGTCTCATGCAAAAGTTCTTGAAAAGTCAACTTTGTTTGTCAAATAATTTGTTGTGCAATGGAGACTTTTTTCATATTAGATGTTGTGCACATATCCTAAATATCATTGTTCAAGAAGGATTGAAGGTAGCAAGTGCCGCATTGCACAATATTAGAGAAAGTATAAAGTATGTGAGGGGTTCGGAATCAAGAATGAAACTATTTAATCAATGTGTTGAAGGGATTGGTGGCATTGATACTAATGTTGGCTTGCGCTTAGATGTGTCCACTAGATGGAACTCTACTTATTTAATGCTTGGGAGTGCAATTAAGTATAGTCGTGCTTTTGAAAGCTTGGGTAATCAAGATGAGCATTATAAGCATTGTCCAACAAATGAAGATTGGGAAAGAGGAAAGAAGATTTATGAATTTTTAGAGCCTTTTTATGAAATCACCAAAATGTTTTCCGGTTCTAAATATCCTACATCCAATTTGTATTTCATGCAAATATGGAAGATTGAGGTTCTATTGAAAAATAGTAGATCAAGTCAAGATTATGTGATTAGTGATATGGCTTTAAGAATGATGGAAAAGTTTGATAAGTATTGGAATGAGTGTAGCACAATTCTTGCTTTAGGATGTGTTATTGATCCTAGGTTGAAGTTGCAAATGCTTAAATATGCTTACTCTAAACTTTATTCCAACAAGCTCTTGGTTGATGAGAAGTTAAGTGTTGTGAAGAATGCTTTGTATGAACTTTTTAATCATTATGCCAATAATTTGAAAGTTCATAATTCTATGATGGATGCAAGTACTTCCACTCAAACTTGTCAAGAAGGGACAAGTATTTCAACATTGCCAGCAGACTATGATGTAAGTTATTGTACTTCAACAAACTTATTCATCTTTCATCTATTGTACTTGTTTTAATCTTTTAGTAATTATTTGATAGGAATTTGAAGCAGAAGAGAGTAAAGAAACTTTGTTGAATGGAAAATATGAACTTGACCTCTACTTGGAAGAATCAAAACTTGTGGGTCACAAGGATTTAGATGTTTTGGATTATTGGAGGGATAATAGCCGTAGATTTCCTGATTTAGGAAGGATGGCTAGTGATATATTGAGTATTCCAATTACCACGGTGGCATCTGAGTCCACTTTTAGCATTGGAGGTCGTATTTTGAGTAAGTATAGAAGCTCTTTACTTTCAAAAAATCTGGAAGCTCTCATTTGTGCTCGCAATTGGTTACTTGGGTTCTCACAAGATGGTAAGAATATTTTTTGAAGCTCTTGTATAGCTTTGTTTTGTACTTTAAGTTACTACTATTATATGTTATTGTTATGGCCCGAATGGGTTGGGCCGGCCCGTTTTGACAGCTCTAGCCTACAATAGAATATCAAATATAAAATAAAAGAGTAAAGATCCAAAAAAAGTCCATCAAACTTTTCAAGTGGTGGTTCTTGAAAAAATAAAAAACCAATTTAGTCCCCCAAATTTCATAATGAGGGACAATTTGGTCCTTACGGAGGGATCAAAACATCTTCCGTTATGAAATTTGGGGGACCAAATTGTCCTTTAATTTTTTTCAGGATCAAACTGTCCCACTTGAAAAATTTAAGAAATCACTTTAGGTCTTTACTCAAAATAAAATAAAATTACATACAAGGTCTCAAAAATATAATATATACGTCGATGCCAGAGAATGTATTGTATACGGTGTGTGTCAACTACACCAAGTGACAATGAAATAATAATAACATAATATGTTTATTTTACATTTTATAAATATATACAGCATATAAAACAGCACAACTTTCAAAAAAATTGTTCTTCTTTACGTTGTATAATGTTGATTCTACTGTCAACTTCGTCGTCTATAGGCCAGCCAATTTTCACAGACCAACTTGCTGATTCCAATTTTTCTTAACAAACCCATTACTTTCCTTAATAAATAAATTTTACATTTTTGATATATGATTCTCAAGTATTGTCGCAATTAAAATAGTAAGGATATGGCCTGTTTGATTGTGTTATAATTTTTTCTTAGTTTTTGAAAACTATTTGTAAAATAATTTGTAAGAATTCAAGAGAAACAAGTTAGTTGGATAACACTGTTTTAAAATAAGTTAGAGAATCAAAAAAACTGTTTGTAAATTTGTGATGAGAATATGTTTTAAAATAAAAATATATATAGAAAATTCATCTGATTTGTATTTTTTTTCTTTCTTTCTAGCCTCATTTTATGTTTTCTATGATAATGTAGAAAATTTTAAACATATTTTTAGGAGATAATATGAATATCAAAGTAAATCATATTAAAGGTCACTTTTAAAAAGTTTTTTTTTATATAATAGATATATACAAAGTAATATGATTATAAATTTATGCAAGAGTAAAAGCTACAGCTCAATAAGTCTAGTTTTTTTTTTTTTTTTTTTGAAATAAGTCTAGTTAAGTAAGCTAAACTTTAAAAATATGTTGTGCCACATCCAACGTGCAATTTGATCACATATATATTGCCATTTCTGGCGTTGTCTTCAATCCTCCCTCTTAAATTTGGAGGATTGATCCTCCACTATCCTAAACCGTAGATATAATAATAATATAATTAACGGTCGAGATTAATGAAAACAGAACCGGAAAATACAAGTTCATTTGTAACTGAAACCGGATGAAAGGGTGAGATGAGAGAGGGTGTAGGTTCCTATGCGATGAGAGAGGGTAAGGGTTTAGGCTTATACGGTATTTGCTGAGGCCGTCGACCGAGACAAATGTCGTTGCTGTCAAAGAAAACAAACGTGATTTACCCCCATTTTAATGAAAGTTGGCGTACTCGGTGGGTTTTCTTTCTGAAACCATCATTGCAGAAACTGTGATTTCCAACCCACCGCCAAGAGGTAAGTTGTTATCGACCACCTCGACGTCACAGTTCTGTCCTGGTTCCGCCGCACGTGGCAATAAAGGTGGTATATAGATGCTATGGAGAGGACCATTTGGAATGGGGTGCGTGAGTGTTGAAATTGGGGGAAGTGATTTTTGTTTGAGCTGAAGGCAAAGATGTTCTCTAGCTGCAGCATGTGGAACCATTACAGAAGGAAAGATATATCTTTCAAGGGATTTAAGCATAGCCTAAGAAGAGTGTGGGGAGCATATAATTCTAAAAGCTTAGCAAATTATCCTCCGCAACATTTTTTGTTGAATAAAATTAATACATTATTTGATTTCCTTCTGATATGCATATTTAATGTTAGTGTTTTTTTTATTTCTTAAAGACGGATGATTTGGTTTTATTCCTTAACCTCTCTGTTCTTGACATTCCTGTTCATATGTCCTGAAGCAACAAGCAACGAAGCACTACTTGAAAGTTGAAACTCTCAGTGCCACTGAGCTACACTACATTCGTTGTGTAAAACCCAATAATCTTCTTAAGCCAGCAGGTTTTTAAAATAAAAATGTTTTACATCAACTGTGTTGTTTACTGTCGTTATTGTTGCTTTTCTGGAAACAAGTGCAGTTCTTCATGAAACTTGGAGGCCTATTTTGTTTAGTGTTGACACTATTTGAGGTCTATTGCTTCAAGTCTTTCATGTTTGTATGCTGGTGCAGAACTGAAGTTAATTGCAGGACTTGACCAGGAAGTCGAGGTCAATGTCATTCATCTCCCTTTTTTTTTTTTGACAGATGATTCATCTCCTTTGGCAACGAAGAAAGAAGAATTATGCACTTTTTTCTTTTGATAAATGGAATTATTCACATTAAGAATATATTTTCTATAAAAAAAATCAGACAAAGCAACATTAGCAGAAATATTGGAATATATATTCACCTATATATATATATATATGTATTATTTATATATAATGTTTTTGTTTCAAAATAAAATGATGTTTTAATAGTAGTGTTACGTTTATTTTAATTACAATATTTAATTATTATTTTTTTGGTACAATCTTTAATTATTTTTTAAAGATAGTAAAAAATACAAATAAATATTATAAAAACAGCAAATAAATTTTATACAATAAAAGTGACAATGTTTACAATATTACTGCAAATATAATAATAAAAGTAACAAGTAAAACAATGATATTTACAAAAATTACAAATGATAAAATTAATGATGATAAAATATTTGTATTTCCAATATTATTAATATAAAATGGCTCTAATGTATTTTTAATCCCTTATGCATTTTACTTTTGCGAAAACCATCCCTCTACTTTTTTTGGAGCGAATTTAGTCCTTGAAATTTTCAAACGTACACTTTTTGTCCGTCCGTCAAATTGGTATAAAAAACCTAACAAAAAACGCATATGTGGCAGCTCAACTAGAACCAAAAAATAATAAAATAATATAAATAATGCTAAAATGCACATTTTAGTCCCTCAACTTTTTCAATTTGGCAAAAGTATTCCGTCAATCATTTTTTGCGAACAATTTCAATTCTTTTAATTTTCAAACGTTGCAATTTTCGTCCCTCCAACAACTTGCTATAAAAAAAAACTAACATAAAATACATACATGGTAAACGGTTTCGCCATGTGGCTCCATGTGGCATGCACAGCTTGAAGCAAAATAAATAATAAGATTAAAAAAAATTAAAATGTGATAATAATAAATTATTATAAATATGTCAAATTCGAAATAATTGACAATAAATTATCCTAGAAATATGCCAATTTGCTTTGAATAAAAATATCAAAAAATGAAAATAAATGTAGTAAACTATACAAAAAATTTAAATAAAAACGTTAAAATCAAATAATCAAAATAAACCTAGTAAATTATTAATAATAAAAGTACTATTATAGTCCAAATATTACTGTCAGTGGACGAGCTCTCCTTAGTGGACGCGCTCTTCTTTTGAATCAATGGACGTGTGCTTATGTTATATCAGTGGACGCGATCTTCTTTTACATCAGTGGACGCGTGCTGGATGCGTGCTTCTGTTATATCAGTGGACGCGCTCTTCTTTTACATCAGTGGAAGCGTGCTTCTTTTTACATCAGTGGACACGCGCTCCTTTTTACATCAGTAGACGCGCGCTTCTTTTACATCAGTGGACGCGAGCTCCTTTTTACATCAGTGGACGCACGCTTCTTTTACATCAGTGGATGCACGCTTCTTTTACATCAGTGGACGCGAGCTCCTTTTTACATCAGTGGACGCGCGCTCCCTTTTACATCAGTGGACGCGCTTCTTTTAGAAAGAATGCAATCTTTTATAATGCGTTTGATAAAGATAAATGATATTATAATTGATTGTCCATATTGATGAGGAGATCTCGTACAAATTTAAAAATTGTGTGTGTTTTTTTGACTGAATTAAAAATTGTATGTTAGTGCAATAGTATACCTTAAAATGTATTTAATATTTCCTTATATCATACATGAAATTTTCTTAAATTTAAAAGTGCATTAAAAGTGAATTATGATTATCCTCAGTGCATCAAATTTCTTGTGATTCAAAATTGTATATTTAGTAATTTCATTTTATAATCATATCTGCTGTTTTAATGCTGGATTTTTTTTAAAAAAAAATTAGGAGGAAAATTAAAGAAGGGCCCCAATCCCTTTGCTTCATGCTAATGAGCGACACATAAGAAAATGATGAAGTGGCATAGTGTGAGAGTGTCACATGTGAGAATTCCTATTGTATTGACCCGTGCCATATAACTATTTACAACTAACACAACATACAACTATTTACAACACATAAAAACATATACGAAAAATGAGGTGTTACGCTATCCATAGCAGAAAACTTCATAATACTAATGGGTTTTGTACTGGCCGAGGTTATTAACCCGGCCACCGAGCTCAAGTACCCGGCCCAGTCCGGAAATTAAGGATAATAAATCAAAGATCATTTAATTAAAGAAATAAGATATTGATATTAAATCCTGATATTATCTAAAATAACCTTATCTGGTTAAAAGAGATAATATCCCTTAAATTAAGGAATCATATCTCAAAAGAGATATCAAGAGACAAATCATATCTCAAAAGAGATATTAAGAGATAAATCAAATCTCTGAAAGATATTAAGAGATAAATCAGATCTCTAAGAGATAGGGGAATCCCATTATAAAAGAAGGAGTACCCCTCATAAGAAACTCACTTTTTCACTGAATCCCGGTAACTCTCCCTTAAGCGTGTTAGAGGAACTAGCGTCGACCAAGAGGCTCTCAGACAGTCCTTGCTCCCTAGTACTCGTCCGATACAAAATTAAGGGATCGAGATCACCGCCCCGCCAAGGGATGAACTTAGAACTACGTCTGGCTTTGATTCCCACTGGGATACGTAGGACCGGAATCACTGAATTCTGTCAAGCCAAAATCTAAAACAATCCCCTTGGTTTCACGTTCTATGACGAGATTCTGACAAAACGGATCTTGGCAGGAACATTTGGCGCCCACCATGGGGCCGGAGTAAACTTTCCCCGGCCACACATTTTTCATCATCCACGCCGTGATGAAATTCAGGCAAAAATGGCAAAATTCCCTGACTCGGGAGATGCTAGAGATCATTAGCATGACAATTTGGCTTCAAATATTGTCTCTCCGGAATATACGACCAAATCATTGAATTCAACACCTTAAAATAGGGACTCGGGAGATGCTCTGCCCCACCCAACCGAGATCTTCAACATCTCTGGAACATTCCGAGAAAATTTCTCTCTCAAACGCCGCCATTTCATTACTTCCGCGAGTTTCAATCTGTAACGTTCGTGCCACCACACTCCGAGTCTGAGGCTGAGGTTGACACCACTCAGTTTTCGTTACTATTCATTTCGGTGAAGGTTTCTCCTACGTTTCAGTAACTCAATTCGAAACGGCGAGTCGTTACAGAAAAACATAAACATTGTGATTTGAAATCGAAGCCGTTATTTGGTGAGATCGATTGATGGAGCAAAGCGAAACGGCTTTCGATTTGGCTTCGCGGAGATTGGTTAGGCAATTGGATTTCACCGCTGTCCGTGGAGGCTCGGCACACCTCAAACTGCAGCAGTCGCCGTCTCAGTCGTCGTCGCTGCCGCATCCGTCGTGATTATATCCGCAGGGGCAGCAGCAGAGAGCTTCGCAGTCTCAGGTAATGCCGCAATTGCAAGCAGCTGCGCCGCCGCAGCTGGTTTCGCCGGTGCGTTCAATTCCACACCCGGTGCAGAAACTTCCGATGAAGATGTTGCAAGTTTCGAACCAAGAGTCTCCTAAATCACGGCCTCGGTATAATGTGGAGTTAAAAGACAGCACTCCAAAGAAACAAAAACAATGTAATTGAAAAAATTCTCGATGCCTCAAATTGTACTGTGAGTGCTTTGCAGCTGGGATCTATTGTGATGGCTGCAATTGTGTAAATTGTCATAATAATGTCGACAATGAAGCTACCAGACAAGAGGCGGTTGGAATAACATTAGAACGCAATCCAAATGCATTCAAACCAAAAATTGCTAGCAGTCCACAAGGAAGAAATCAGGTTGCACAATAAAGGATGCCACTGCAAGAAGTCAGGTTGCCTTAAGAAGTATTGTGAGTGCTTCTAGGCCGATATCCTCTGCTCTGAAAATTGTAGAGGCATGGACTGCAAGAATTTTGAAACTAGTGATCAAAGAAAAGTACCTTTGTACGAAGAGTCTAGTTCACATCAAACAGGCAGCTAATGCTGCCATCAGTGGAGCTGTTGGATCCTCCGGCTGTGGAACCCACATAACACCCAAGAAGAGGAAAATTCAGGAAATATTTTACAGGGGAAGATGGAGCAATTCAGGTTCTTAGGAGATAGGAGAGCACATCGAGTGCTTGACAAAAGATCAGGGTCAATGGACCATAGGAGGGCCATCCAATGTCATTATTCTTCTCGAAGAGCTGAAGAAGATATCTCGTAGAGCTGAAAAAAATATCTTACAGAGCTCAACCGGCACAGCTCGGTTTAGGAGAGCTCGACCATAGCAACTTCAGGGAATGCCTAGATCAGAGGCCGCAAAATGCCCAGGTGATATTATTCCTTAAATCTAGCTTAAAACTAATATGTTTTGGTATGTTTTGCTCCACGCCTTTAATGTTGTGTTATGCAGCATCATATCAAGTTATTTATTTGAGCAAAGTGATGCTCGGCTGATACCACTCCCAGAGTCACAAGATTTGCGGCTACAAAGTGATTGAGCTCCGGCTCCCGAAAGATCAAGCTCTCCCTTGGAAAATAAAATTCCATCGGCTTCAGCACTCAGACACCATAATTGAATCCTAAGCAGGAGATAAAGCCAAAACAGGCACTTGACTCCTAAGTAAGAGAAAAAACTACTTGACTCCTAAGCAGGAGATAAAGCCTAAGCAGGCACTTGACTCCTAAGTAAGAGAAAAGACTACTTCACTCCTAAGCAGGAGATAAAGCCTAAGCAGGCACTTGACTCCTAAGTAAGAGAAAAAACTACTTGACTCCTAGGCAGGAGATAAAGCCTAAGCAGGCACTTGACTCCTAAGTAAGAGAAAAAACTACTTGACTCATAAGCAGGAGATAAAGCCTAAACAGGCACTTGACTCCTAAGTAAGAGAAAAAACCACTTGACTCCTAAGCAGGAGATAAAGCCTAAACAGGCACTTGACTCCTAAGTAAGAGAAAAAACCACTTGACTCCTAAGCAGGAGATAAAGCCTAAACAGGCACTTGACTCCTAAGTAAGAGAAAAAACTACTTGACTCCTAAGCAGGAGATAAAGCCTAAGCAGGCACTTGACTCCTAAGTAAGAGAAAAAACTACTTGACTCCTAAGCAGGAGATAAAGCCTAAACAGGCACTTGACTCCTAAGTAAGAGAAAAAACTACTTGACTCCTAAGCAGGAGATAAAGCCTAAGCAGGCACTTGACTCCTAAGTAAGATAAAAAACTACTTGACTCCTAAGCAGGAGATAAAACCTAAGCAGACACTTGACTCCTAAGTAAGAGAAAAAACTACTTGACTCCTAAGCAGGAGATAAAGCCTAAGCAGATACTTGACTCCTAAGCAGGAGATAACACCTAAGCAGGTGCTAAACCCTGAAGAGGCCAACCGAAGCCTCTGCAGGTACTTGACTCCTAAGCAAGAGAAAAAACTACTTGACTCCTAAGCAAGAGCCACATTCGACCGATTAAGATCAAAATGCCGAGCCTGTAAAGATGTATCAGGTAACATTAATCAATCCGGGTTAACATACCGAATCCATAAAAACGTTAGAAAATTTACAAAAAAAAACAAAAAGATTCACAACTAAAATAAGAAATTTCATTAAGATAAAAGGGGCAAGTCCCCAAATACATAAAAGATTGCGCAAAAAACAATATCACCTAAACTACTATCACAACTTCGGGACTCGAGGTCCACCTCGGCATTAGGAGCAGTGATGTCAATCTGTCCAGGTGGGCCCACTCCACCTTCACCTTCGGGTCCCTCCTCGGCCGCTTTCTCGTCGCCCTCTTCCCCTTGAGATACGACCTCCTCATCCTCCAGCTCGGACAGCGGAACTAGGATTTCATCTCGGGTAAAATCCTTGTCCACGTCAGTACAGGAGAAGTCAGCATTCCGATAGAAATACCGAAGCTTCTTCACGGCTCGGGAAAAGCCATTAACATGCTCCCTCATGATAGAAGCCTCGGCTTCAGCCAGATCAGAACGGAGCCTCAGATTCTCCCCATTCTCGGATTCCAGCAACTTCCGCAACTCGAGACTGGCTTCCCTCTCGGTGTGAAGCCCTTCCACGACCTTCTGAGGGTTGAGCCGGTCGGTTCTTTCCATCTCCAGCTCGGCCATAAGGGTAGTATCGCCTTCTTTCAACTCTACCTTTTGGGCTTTCAATTGCCCAATTAGCCGAGCTTGCTCTTCACACTTTGCCATGGCTTTTTCAAGCTCGTCCCCAGTGCGCAAAGTTCGGGCGGCTTCCGCCTTCATACTTTTCATTATTAGAAAGCTCGCGACTCGAAAAACAGGTAATGGAGGAGAGTCAGAAGAGTGTAAGCGACTGCAACTTTCCAGCTCGCATCATGGACCAATTCTAGTAAAAGCCGAGCATATGCTGGCTCAACAACTAGAGAACCCACTATAGGGCCAGAGTTAAAATTGTCTAGCTAAGAACAAAGGGCAGAAGTCCAGAAAGCCGAGGTCGAGCATTGCCCCCTCACACCAAAAAGCCGAGGTCGAGCTATGCTCCCTCGCACTACGCACCGGAAAAACTCAAAGTCGAGCAATGTTTCCCTCCTCGCAATAAAAATCCTAGATCAAGCACAGCATCTTCGCACCAAGATAAAGTCCACAGTAGATCATGCATGTTAGAGACCCAGGATTCGAGAGAAATCCTGGTAGTGTTCAACCAAATAAGCCGGAATCCCAAGTATGACTGGGCTCCGCACAAAAGTCCGAGCAGTACTTAGCCAAGCAAGACGATAACCCAAGAAAGGCTTGGTTCTACAAAAAACAGATTTCCGAGCAATGCTTCCGCGAATCATAGTCCAAAGTCCTCGGCACCAAAAGGCGTGTTAAGCTCTTTCGCTTATTTCAAGCTCGGAGCTTGGGGGGCTAACGGGGATAAAGGAAGGATATCCCTTAGCCTACAACTCGAAGAACCTGTATGAAAACTATTTTCTCATACAAAAGATATTAGGAAATTTTATTCTGAGACACACCTTCAAGATCGGGAAAAATAATTCAAGGTTAGTGGGTATTTCAAATTCCACCAAATGAAAGGGTTATGAGCTACTCGAAGAAAATGTTAAGAGCTCTCAAGAACTTCAAAGACCAAGCTACATTCGGCAAAAGGCAGGTCAAATTCAAACTCTCAAGATAAGCATCTTGAAAGCATCAAAAGTTAAAGGATGAAATACAAGCACCGAGGTAAATTCCTAATGACCGAGTTTGAACTTGACTCTTCAAAAGATCGGTTCAAACCTGAACCACTGCTAAGTCGAATCTCAGCTATCAGCTTCTAAACTTGTCTTAAACAAAGGTAAGATTGAAGTATCTTATGTTCAAAGCATGTTACTGGCCGAGATGTGAACCTCAACCACTAAACTCGAGTACTGCTGTTGTGACTCCGGCAAGTGTACCGGGTCGTCGCAAGTAATAAAAATAACATGGTAAGTAAATACCGAGGTCGAACTCAAGGATTGGGGTACCAATTCGACTTATCCGCGGGAAGTCAGATACGTTCGGTCAAGTTACAGAAAAGTGGTTGAGGAAGAGAGATTAATATCTAAATTCAATTAATTAGTCTAAATAAATAATTAACTAAAATTCAGAAAACTAAAATGTCCAAGGTCACAAATCCACCTACCCAATATGTACACCCAAGTGATGATGAATCCCTCCCTAAATTCAATTACAATGTCAACCGGGACCCCTAAATTCTCCTAAATCCACTTCCGTGCTCATTAGGACGTATTCGATGATTTGAGTTAATTACTTGCTAGGTCTCTTAACCCTAATCTCGAATTCTGTTAATTCGTGTTCCCTATATGGTTGCACCGATCTCCTATTCACTCTCGTGCAATATTCGATCGATGATTCTAATTCAAGTTCTAAACGCGAATCGCTGACTAAGCCTCATCACGTTAACAAGTCAATCACGCTAGCATATAATTGACACAATCAAATCAGAATTAGAAAACAAGAATTGAATTAAGGAGAAAGACATACATCATATCGGATTTACATCGCCATGGGTGGCTTCATCGTTCCCTCGGACGAGGGGATTAGTTCCTCATGCTCATAGACAAGCGATCGGACATAATCTCCATAAGAAAAAGGGAGACGCAGCTCCAAAGAGAAAAGAAACTACCCTAAACGCTACTCTAAACAGTGGAAAACTGGATGCTAACGATTGGATCCCCAACGATTCTCTATCTCTGATATGCAACAGCCCTTAAATAGTAATCCTGATCTGCGCTCTCTCGCGAGGCGAGCAGACTTTCGCGAGGCGAGAATTAAAATTAGCGCGCTTTCAATTTAAACTCTCGCGAGGCGAAGGTATGTTCGCGAGGCGAGTCTTCAATTCTAGGCTGTGACCTTCATCACGGCTGGGCCGTGATGGTCTCTGACTTCCAGGGTCTTCAAACTCTCGCGGGGCGAGAGGTTTCTCGCGGGGCGAGTCTTCAACCTTAAACTGCCACGGGCGTGGTATTTATCACGGCCAAGCCGTGATGCTCTCTGTCTTGCAGGTCTTCATGATTCGCGGGGCGAGACTCATCTCGCGTGGCGAGACTGAAGTGATGACTTTTGTTGCTTTGCTGACCTTCAGGCTCGCGGGGCGAGCATACACTCGCGAGGCGAGTGTCTCCAGACTTGCACTTTCCACTGCTTTTCGACTTTCCTTCACTCCCGGAGCTTCACTTATTCAACCTGAAACAACAAAAGCACCCACAAGCGTAATTCTATTCAAAATAACCTAAAAACTACACAAAAGACGCAAAACGAGTCAAAGTCCAACTTAGGAACAAAACAAGGTAAATTTGGGCGAAAACGAGATTGAACTCGAATAAATTTGCACATAAACCCTAGTTCATCTAGTCATAAAACTAGATAAGCCAGAGGCTTATCAACTGCCCGAGAGGTATTAACCGAAGTAAGAAGATCTATGCAAATCCAGTACCTTATCAACACCAAGGACAAGCTCGACTTCATTCACAAAACTCTTTCGCTTATTCCGAGCTCAAAGCCTGGAGAGCTTATATACTGATCGAAATGTTAAAATCGGCCACTGAGCCCACCAAACTAAAATATTGGATGAGAAATAAAGCTAGATCTCCAAACCCAAACAATCAAAGGGAAATGATTACTAGACTCACCCACCGAGTCCGTTGAACTTAAGAATTGTCCGAAATGTGAAGCTCGGCAACTTGAAACGAGAAGCTCAGCTCTCGACCACTCGGTTGAGCTCCGGCTCCCGACTGCTCGATTGAGCTCCGGCTCTCGACTTATCATTCGAGCACGCAACTGCAGCGCAAGCCTCAGAAATGATGCCGTGAAGGCCACGCGTCGCACACAGTAACGTCTCTTTTCCATCTCGGGAACCGAGAAAGTATGGCCTCAACAGGAGACGAGTAACCATCCCCACCTCGGCTCGGTACCTCGAAAGCGTCAAGCTCGGTCACCCGAGATACTCACCGAGTTGGAGGATGTGAACACATATATAAGGTATGAAGCTCGGCCACTCACCTCGCCGAGACGAAAGATCAAAAGGTGAAACCAAGTTCCTAGCCTCGGCTCCTTCGAAAAAGCTTCCACATGATCAGCTCGAAGCTTGGGGGGCTTGTGTATGGGCCGAGATACAGAGCTCGGCTAAAACATCATGAAAGCTTCTACGCCTAATCAGCTCAAAGCTTGGGGGGCTTGTGTACTGGCCGAGGTTATTAACCCGGCCACCGAGCTCAAGTACTCGGCCCAGTCCGGAAATTAAGGATAATAAATCAAAGATCATTTAATTAAAGAAATAAGATATTGATATTAAATCCTGATATTATCTAAAATAACCTTATCTGGTTAAAAGAGATAATATCCCTTAAATTAAGGAATCATATCTCAAAAGAGATATCAAGAGACAAATCATATCTCAAAAGAGATATTAAGAGATAAATCAAATCTCTGAAAGATATTAAGAGATAAATCAGATCTCTAAGAGATAGGGGAATCCCATTATAAAAGAAGGAGTACCCCTCATAAGAAACTCACTTTTTCACTGAATCCCGGTAACTCTCCCTTAAGCGTGTTAGAGGAACTAGCGTCGACCAAGAGACTCTCAGACAGTCCTTGCTCCCTAGTACTCGTCCGATACAAAATTAAGGGATCGAGATCACCGCCCCGCCAAGGGATGAACTTAGAACTACGTCTGGCTTTGATTCCCACTGGGATACGTAGGATCGGAATCACTGAATTCTGTCAAGCCAAAATCTAAAACAATCCCCTTGGTTTCACGTTCTATGGCGAGATTCCGACAAAACGGATCTTGGCAGGAACAGGTTTAGAAAAACAAATACAAGCTTTAGAATCATAGGGTTAGGAATTTAGGAAGAAGTTTGTATAATCCCATAGCAAGAACACATGCAGAAATTTCTAGCAACCCAAAAAAAATTGATTTCCATGCATCATGCATGCATCCATTTTTTTTGTAACATTTCACATCCAACAAGCATAAAATTAAAACCACCATTCCTAGAGCATGTTAACATCTATAGGAACACATATATCAGTAGCATGCTCAATAAGTTTATATACACACATAAGAACTAACATGCATGCAATCAACTCACACAAATCCAAGCTCAACGTACAAAAATGTTCACATAGTAGTATTTACAAAAGGTCATCGAAAACGTTGAACTGTCTTTCATCTTCTAGGTGGTCCTAGCAATGCCCCCTTTCTTCACCGGCTCTTTTTACCGGGTCCGTACTTGGGCTATGTTACTCAACCACAACGTTGCCTAATAATCTATGCGCATATATGTGTTATTATATTTCCTATCACCTCGAACAACTTATTGGATTGATCGGTCCCAAACGTTGCCTAATAAGGCTCAACCATATCTATTATACTAAAACCAAAAATTGTTGGAACCAAAGTGGTTATGGTTTATTTAATCTCTAAAGTGGTTATGGACGAGTAGGTCTTCCATTGTATGTTTAACTTTCTGTTGGATGAGTTTGTCTTCCATTGCATGTTTAACTTTCTATTGGACGAGTAGGTCTTCCATTGCATTTTAACTTTCTGTTGGACGAGTAGGTCTTCCATTCCATGTTTAACTTTCTGTTGGACGAGTAGGTCTTCCATGGCATGTGTTAGTTTATGTTGGACGATTTGTTCTAGCGTATATACCCTCCTATTAGTATAAATTAATAAACTTATACTATAAATAATTTCATAAAATTTAAATATTTAGTGGGGCTGAAAGCCCACATAATATACTATGAAGAACTCTATCCCTATTTATGTCGCTTCGAATATTTTTGTTAGTGACTACCCAAAAAATCTACCTTAATTGCAGGGCCAACCCAACATAATTCGAGGCCTAACACGAATTTTGAGTGAGATTTTTTAAAACTAGCAAAAATATTTTAATAAAAATAATATTATATAAATATTTTATTTTTATTGTAATTTTTTTATATTTTTAAAGTAAAATTATTATGATTGGTGTAAATATTTGTTGTGTGTACATACAACCACACTTGTAGATAAAAAAAATAAAATATATATTAAGGACTCAGCAAGTCCAAAGACTAGTGGGCGAGCGCTTCTGTCACCTTTAGTGGACGAGCACTTTTGTTACTCTAGTGGACGAGCACCTCTGTTACTTTAGTGGACGAGGGCCTCTGTTACTTTAGTGGACGAGAGTCTCAGTTACGCTGGTGGACGAGAGTCTCAGTTACTCTGGTGGACGAGAGTCTTTTGCCACGTCATTGGACGGATACATTCTGACCTTAATGGACGAGCTCCATATGCCACGTCATTGGACGAGCCAATCTGACCTTAATGGACGAGTTCCAATTGCCAAGTCATTGGACGAGCCATATCTTTTTAATGTTATTGGCCCGATTTTTTTTTATTACAAGTTTTTTGAGCCCAAAGTCCAAATACAAATAAGAAAAGGGAATGTTTAAAATAAAAAAATTTGTTCTCCAGCTTGTTGTGCTCCCACACCCACGCCTCTACCACCTTGGTTTGTCATCTTCATTTTCAAAGGACAGTGGTACAGTGCACCCTCTCCTCCTGCATCACTCAAAAAAATGTAGTGGAGACAAAGGCTGATATGTTCCCCATTATTTTCACCTACACACAGCTGGCCTAACAAACTTGTTTGTCATCTTCTTCACAACCTTTTGCTATAAATTGGGACACATCAGAAGAATAAAGGGAGGAGACCATTCACAGATACACCAACAGAGGGGAGAGGGGGAGGGGAGTGAACAAAAAAGACCATGAGGGGGACACTTTTTCTCCACCATTTTCTGATTCATCTCAGCTACTCTCCATCTTCTCCTTCATAGAAACATTTTTTTTCAACCCACCATAATAACAACACCTACAGACACCACAATCATCTCCATCTTTCTCCCAACAACATCACCCTCAACAACAACAGCCAAGAAAATAAATAAAAAATTAGAACCACTTTCCACCCATAACCATCTTCATCTTCTACCTCCAGCATCTGCTATCATCTTCTCCACCAATCCAAGCCACCACTAATACAGAAAAACTCCAACATTTCTTTCTCAAAACAAAAACAAAACAAGCAAAAATCAAAAATCCAAACACAAAAAAAAAACAGTTAAGAACCTTGTTACAGCCACCGTTCGCCGCTGCGACGTATGCCCCTCCGCGTTCACCCCTTGTCTTCCATCTCTCCTGCACGTTGGTAAAGTTGAACCAGAAGCTTTTGTGTTACTTCTTTCTTTGTTTTTTTTTTCTCTTTTGTGTTTTTATTAGTGGTCTGGCATTTTTAATAGGTGATTGGGCCTTCTATTTCTTGTGGGCTTATGTTGGGTGCTAGTTTTTAACTTACAGATATGTTTTTTTTTTGTTGGTCTGTGTTAGTGAGTCTTTTATTTACTTCTTGGGTCAAAGCTAAAACAAAGCCAAAAAAAACACACACAAAAAAAAAAGTTATAAGAATAAAAAAAAGAGAATCTTTTGAGTTCACGCAACGATCTACAATGTTGATGTATGATTTTTCATCCTCAAGTGTTGTACGAATTGTAGGGGTTTATCGTATAGCTTCGCTATCTTTAATCCTGTGCAAGAGTGAATTCCTTCTTTCTGTAAAAATTAAAGTGTTTTCAATTTACTCTTTTTTAAACAAAATTTTATCCAACTTTACAAAAAAATTAAATTTCATTGAATTCATGCAACAATCTACAATGTTGATGTATGATTTTTCATCCTCAAGTGTTGTAAGAATTATAAGGGTTTATCGTGTAACACTGTTATTTTGAACCCCCTGTGCAAAAATGAATTCCCTTTTATTAAGAATAATAAAATATTTTCAATTTGCTCTTTTAACAAATTTTATTCAACTTTTTTGTAAAAAATAAAAAAAAAAGCTCTTTTTAATTCACGCAACAATCTACGACGTTAGTGTATGATTTTTCATCCTCAAGTGGCGTACGAATTGTAAGGGTTTATCGTATAGCATTGCTATATTGGACCATGCGCAAGAGTGAATTTTTTTCAAAATAAAATCTTTTTTTCAAAATAAAATCTTTTTTCAAAATAAAATCTTTTTTTCAAAATAAAATCTTTTATGAAATCATTTATTTAAGACATATTGTTTAATCTACTTCAATATGTAATTATGTTTTTGAAATGTAATATGAATATACTAACTTTGTCTTCGAATACTTTGCTTATATATATTTTTTTGACTTTATATTTTTAAGAAAAAAATTAAAGATTTAGATTTTTTAAGTCGGGTGGAATCCCAACGATATTGTCTACCAACTCAAGTGATTTATGAGGATATATTATGTGGAAGAAAGAATATTAATTTCAAAATTAATCCAGGTAATAGAAATTGTTATTTTGTTTATATTATTGTATTACTTTTTCCCACTTGCATTCCAGTTTTTTATTTAATTGGTTCATTGTTATTGATATTATAGAAATGGCTTTTCAAGTTCATGATGAACAGAATTATTTATTTGTTGAAGCTGAATGGGAAGGTATTTATTTAGTAATCTATGTTTATTTGAATCCATTTATTTAATTTATTGTTGCCATTTTTTTTTCTACAAGTTGACTGATTTGTTAAACTTTTTTCTAGATTGTCTAGGGTTTGGAGGAATGAATTGGTTAGAACTTCAATTTGTATAATAAGACTTTTAGAGTCTTTATTATACTCAATTCTCTTCATGAATTAGTATGGAGAAAACCACAGAGTTGTGAGACTGGATGTAATCTTACAAGAGGAGGTAATATGATTGACAACAGTCTTTTGAGGCATCCATCTCAATAATAATTAAATCATCAAGAGGAGGTAATATGATTGGCAACAGTCTTTTGAGGCATCCATCTCAATAATAATTAAATCTTCATCCGATGGATGATATAGCTCAGGAAGATCCCGGCATAAGTCTTTCATTTTAATAATAAGTCAATCATCCTCATCAGTTCATGTCCAGAGGGCATCTTTCTTTAGTTTTTGTTGAAGCGTCCTTCTTTCTGATGCAAGATTCCTGATGAAACCTTCATTTGAAATATATGTTAATAGTACATGGCGAATTTTGGTACAAATTAAGCTAATTATCTCACCACGGTTCAGCTGGCGGGACTTTGATAGGTTTGAGTAAGTACATTCAGAAAAATGAGTAATTGGGATTTTGATAATTTCACGTTTTTGTTTTTGACGATAAAGATATGGTGTCTTTAGGGTAATATATTCCAGATATTGACAAAACGGTGCGTATAGCCGTAAGAAATTATTTCCAATAATTATATCTATTCTTGTTTCTTGTTTATATATCGTAGGTATGATAAATATTTTTTCTTGTATTATCAAAGTAATTCTTTTTGCTATCCAATATAGAGGATGTATGGAACCATCTGCAATCTGTATTTTTAGTGGTTTTTCTAATTTTTCCCATTTATCAAGAAGTGCTTCTGTCGCAAGATAAAGACTTGCTCCCGTATCTATATATGCTTCAGTCTCCCTATTACTTATCTGTATTTGTATATAAGTATTATTCAGATTCTGTTTCTTCTGAAGATAGTTTATTTTCTGTTTATTCATATATACTCACTCCCGAATCACTTAGTTCTTCTTCTAAAGGTTCAAGTTCATATATTTGGAAAACCTGTTTTATTAATTTTGTTTTTCTTTAAAATCTTTCTCTTTTCTTTGAGGGCATTCATTGGCATAATGTCCTTCAATATTACATATCCAACAGGCACATTTCTTTTTTTCCCTTTTGGCAGTATTATCTTGGTGTCAATTTCTTTCTTCTCAAATATTTCTTCTTATTATTTTTATAATAAGTTTTCTTTTTTAGCATAAGTTATTCGTAAGTTTGGGTTTTTATAGTATTTTCTCTTTCTTTTTATTATTTTATCGCAACCATATTTTCCTGATTTTTCTATTTCTGGAATATCACATCAAATGACAATACTTCCTTTATTCAGTTGCTTTATTGTTTCTCGATTAAGACATCGTTCCCTTTACTCGTATATGCTTTGTTTTATTATTAAAACTCTAATCATTGTTTTATTTAGTGCCTTGGATAAATCTAGTGGTTCAGAATTAATGAAAGTTAGGTGACTTTCAAATTTTTAAAGTCAGGGGATTCTATTCCATAAATCGCGTATGCCAAATTTGGGCGGATTTGTTCCAGTTAGCAGTGAAAATAGATAAATGGCAGTGCATAATGATAGCATATGTCAGTCGACGCGACGTAGTACCAATTCCAAAAAGGGAGAAGATTTTTACACAGTATATTCGTTTACTTTTCCAATAAAATATTGTACTTGACTCGTGCTTGTTTTTCACGTGAGAATTTGTTAACACTGTATGAAGATGATTTTCAGTAATTTTTCCCCCAATTTTGACATACCCTTGTATACCAATCTTTTACCCAAGAAAGTCAATAAATTTATATATATATATATATATATATATATATATTTACATATATACTTATTGTTTACAAAATATATTTAAATACTTATAACCTATAGTAACACCTTATGTCTAGCAACAATTTTATTATTTACACAAACTGGTTCGACAATGCCACACGACTAAAATAATACTATATATACCCCTGCAACACTTATCACTTATAGAGGTCTACATATAAGCTATAGTGGTGGACTAGACAAGACAAGACGTGTTGGTAATTTCTACACGCCAAAAGATAAATTGTACATAATTTACATTCCCGAAAAATCATAAAGTCACAATGTCCTTGTGTCAGACCATTCCCCATACACTGTTATCAGGTTTTATTAACTTTATTTTGGTCAAATCTGTACGTATTTCATCTTGTTATCGGTTATTGAACCCTTTTTAATATTCTAGTGATGTTAAATATATGTTACGTTTGTAGTACCCTCCATATACTCCAAATCTTTCAACTAACCCCAAGTGCAAACCCATTTCTATTCTCCACGCACAGCGACCAATGGACCGCTTCAATGGACATTATCAAAGTCAGGTACCCCAATTTGTTCTGGTGTTTGGTAGGAAGAAGAAGAAGACTTATGTGGTCTATGCTGGAAGGACACCAGGGATTTACCATACATGGCATGAATGCCATATGCAGGTGAATGGTTTTAGTAGGTCATCGTATGAATCTTTTGAGACTCTTGAAGAGGTCGAGGCACATTGGTGGTACTTTTGTCAGTAAGGTGTTCGTCGCCCAGGCATAACCTTTGTTGGTGTCGCTGTCTCAGGTTCTAATCCTGCAGGTCCATCCCAACCAAATGTATCAACACAGGAAAGCTATGCATTCTATAGTGAACCTGGACCGAGTTCCTCTCAGTTTTTCAACGACCCTTCAATGGGTACCAACAACGACGGCCAAGACTTCCTCCAGGGGTTTGTTCGTGGAATGTTGGTGGCCATGTTGCTAAGTCACAACTAGTGTTGTTCCAGTGATACCACCCATTCAGTTGATAAAAGATGGACTTGTTAATAGTTGTATGTTGTATGTTCATGGTGTTTAACGGATGGTGTGTGTCTAAATCATGTTTTAGCTCTGTTTTGAAGTCTGTGTGTTTCCACCAACCATCACTGCTTCATAGGTTAGGGTGGGTTTAGCTTACTTGGTGTTTTGATGTTGTCGGACTCAGTAGCGTGATATCGTATTAATGTGTTTAATTATGGTGTGAATGTTATGATTATGTGAATGTTAAATATTCCGTTGTGTGTTATACACAATGCATATGTAGATTATATGGACATTAATCAGCGAGTTATAAATCGACCTCACTTAATAACTCGCAATGTGGCTATGTAGATATACATTTTAATGCTTAACATTTGACCAAAATAACTCAAACAAAAAAAATAATAAAACAAAGGTTTTGCTTTGTTCCAACATGCATTATATTTACTAATGTATATGTTTTATTCATGTTTAATTGTAATCACCTATCTATACCTGTGGTAATTTAAATGTAACCACTTTAACGTTAAATTATTTATATTTTAATACAACGAACGGTACTATATCCAAATTTTAGATTATATCATAAAGGATAGGGCTCGCACGGGGCGGACTTCATATGCTAGGTCAATCTAAATTCGATTTATAATCAACCCAACGTGATCAACTAGAAAATCAACAATTCAAAAAAAAAAAATCTATAAGTTTACGTGGCAATCAACAATTCAAAATGGGTGATAAAACCCGGGTTGTTTTGGCAACCCTCGTATTTTTTTTTTGGACTCATTTAGCATCCCTCAACATTTCAATAAACTTTACTCTATTAAATTATATTATATATTATATGTTTATTCAATGCAATGATTACGGAAATGCAGCATGCCTTGCTACACACGGATTTCAATTATGGCGCCAGTGTCTAATGCAACTCATATGGAGCTTCATTTTGGCGGTAGAAGCAGCCCTGTAAGTAGAATTAAATGCATCCCCGGGCTAACCAGACAAGTCAAGTCATAGACCTTATAGTGTTAAACCGAAGAGCAATTGTACCGTAAACCAAAAAAAAAAAGGACTCCGGGATTATATATATACAGCAGTGGTTTTACAAGCCATTAATACTGCGTGCGAACAATCATCCTTCAAAAGCTCTTGTAGCGACTCAAATGAAATCAATGGAGTCGGTCCAAATAATAAATGAGTCCGATCTACCTTATGCAGATGTTGCGCAGTGTCAACCACAGACAAGAAATAAAGAAAAAACTCAGGTTTGGTCCCCCAGTGTACAAAGTTGTGATAAATGTCGTTACATCTAACATTTTGCCTGTAAAAATTATCAACGGAATTTAATTTTTCTGTTCAAATGTTCATTTGCAGCCAATGAATATAGATGATGATGATGATGATGCAAACTCGGTGCAGGGCGACTCACCCTCATATGAAAAGATAATGTTCCGGATGGAGGTTTATTCATTGCTATATTTAGCTCGTCCATTTGTTAAATGTTCAGATGAATGAACATCTTTGTTTATGATGTGACATAACCAGAATAAATCTTGTATTCCTATTTTCGTGGACCTCATGTACCTGTTAACACATTAAAAATAAAAATTAGCATTTCTATATCATAGTTTGAATTCGAAAATCATATTAATGGTTCTTAATAACACCATTTCCGTTAATGGTGCCCAACTATTAAATTAGAGCGTCTACATGTCTTTTTTACATTGTTATAGAAATAGGTTTCTGTTGAATGCGTCAAACACAGAATGGATTGTATATATTGTTATGACATGCATACACACTTGGTTTAAAGTATAGGCACCATATTATTAACTTGCTAATGTTGAACCAAGATACAAAAAATATTTTTAGACAGCACGTTGTATACATTGGTTCCAGAGATCTAGCAGGTTTTTTATTTCTTTCCACAAATGGTTGCAGGGGATTGAAAACAAATTAGGTTCCATTTTAGATGACATTGAAGGCATTAGGGTTACAGTGACATCGATGCAAACATTCATTTGCAAGGTATCAAATGTTGAACAACCAAATGCAAACCCTAATGATGAAATACTTGACCATGCGGGTTGTGAAAAGTCCAAACCCGTTGTTGATAAGGTAAAGGAGTTTGTTTCGGGGTCGACACCTTCAAAACACCAACAGAGAATCGTAGAATAGGTGTTGTGGACGATATATACAATGATTTGTTGGCAAACACAGACGTTATGGATCTTTCGGATGATGACGAGGGAATTTACCATCTCAGATCTATGAGCAACATCGACATATTTGGACTAGGAAAGAAAGCCAACATGATGGGTTCAAACTCGGTAAAGGGTTGGGATAGGCTTAAAGTGCCAAACATTACTCCCAATAACCTTGACACATTCAAAGTAAATTACCATCCTATAGTTGTCATCACGTAAGTATGTTTTATTATAACTAATACCATCATTAATGGAACAATGTCTAATGTAACAGAAAGAGGTCGTTACACAAAGGAATGACCAAGGCGGCAAGCGGAAAATATTATTCCCAACAACTACAACAACAAAGAAGTCACCAAGGATGGGTATGAATCAAGGGGCAAAGAGCCTTAGCGAGCGGCTTGCCAAAGCTGGATCAAATACACAGAATGAGAATACACAACAAAAACCTAAGACTTCAGCAACAATGAATAAGTTGGAAATAAATGTTGGTTACGTGCTACCACCGGTTAGCATTCTAACATCTTTATTTCAATTTGTAACATGTGATCTCCCTAGAAGGCATGTTGGGGATGCATGGTGTTAATTAAATGTTAACCCAATACTGTCTGGGGTTCAAACCTTACATTCGTGCCATGCAGAACATCAACTCCATGTTCATGCCAACACCAGACATGGAGCTCACCAAAAAGGAGATGCAGGTGTCTGCATTTATTTTTTGCCAAGACTTCAACCATAGGTACACATAATCTCTCGCGTATTACTTACCATTCAATGCCTTATCATGTACTATGATGCAAATCTGATTCCTCATAATTTGTTACCATTGCCAAGTGACATACTGTTTCAACATAAGGCACATAGTTTAAAGAGAAGCGAGTTTCAAAGTCTTTGTCCCTCCAATGAAATATCCATGAAGGTATCAAAGATCCTTAATTTTTCCACAACATTTTGCATATCAATAAGTGAATACTGAAAATGTGAGCTAAATTTTGAAATTCCATTTCAGATTATTGAGATGGTTGCACTTAAGCAATCATGGGTGTAACACCCCGATTTTCGCTGCTTTATAATGTCGGTAATAAATATATAAATATATATTTTTATCCGAGACTTAGAAAATGATTTTGGATAAACCAAAGTCATTTCCTTGTTATACTTATTTTCATTAGGTTACGGGGAAGTTTTTGGTTGAAAATTCAGACGGAAACCGGTCTGTCGTTTTCTGTGTTTTCACTGACAGTAAAAGTTTACTGCTCATAAGACCTAATTTTAACTCATGAACGAGATGAAAAATGTTTTTATCGTATTTACTACGATATTGGAAGTTTTGAAAATTTTGGTAAAAAAAATTAAAATATTATATTTGTTGCGGGCGTATACGTCGAGATATCTCTAGGAAAAGCTTGCGCCAGATGATCCAAGGAGTCGGCAATGGAGCTGAGGTGATGGATTTGACCGACTTGATGAGCATTTATGACGAGCTTATCCGAGTCATAATGGCCACAATGGCGCATTTATGGCGGAAGGTATCTTTTGCCTGGAAATGACCATTTTACCCTTGGCTCTTCATGAAAATTACAAGCCATGCCATTGAGAATTTTGACCAAATCCACCCAAAACCCATGGCTTCCTAATCCATTCCAAACACTTGGACATCACTTTTCCTAAGCCATAAATGAGCATTTATGTTAAGAGGATAAGTTATAAGGCAAAGTCATTCTCTCATCAATCACCCGAAACTGCCACGAAATTCTGACCAATTTCTACTCTGAATCTCGAAAAACTTTCAACATAAAAGTTGTTCATCTTTCTCTCTTATTTCCAACTACATAAAGATCATCCAAAACGGATAAGTATGTTGAGAGATATGACCAAATTTCTAAAACTATTCTAAATCCTCATCATGTTCATCTTTCTCTCTAAGTTTCTCAAGAACACCATGAGAAATTTGTGAAAAACATCATCCAAATCATCATTTTCTTTGATAATCAAGAGGTAGTATCTCTTAATCTTGCTATTCTAAGCTTTTCTCTTCACAAGATTCTTGAGTTTATGCCTTTGATCATCATGTTCTTCATAAGATTCAAAGTTCATGAAGCTAACTTCAAAAATTCATAACTAATTCTAGAAAAATCCTTTTGACATGAAACCAATTGCTATGATCTTATAATCATCTCTATTTTCATTATATAGAAGCATAAAATCATGAGAAATTTCTTTACTTGATTTCTGGACTGGGCCGAACCTAGGTCAATGTTGTGTTCATAGGATTTGTTTCATTTTCATGTCTTGATTCATGATTCAATCTTTTAGTACCTTGATAGTTCTTGTATGTAAGTACATAGAAGATCAAAAAATCAAACCCTAACCTATTTGTTTCATAAAGGCCGAAACCCTAGCTATGAATATTTGATGGATTTTTGTTTCAAATGTTGTCTAGTAACACTTTAATCCAACTCTAGGTTTTGTATGTTGATTAAATCCAAGAGTTTAGAAATTTTAGAGATTTCTAACCCCAAACTCAGCCCTTGGACGAAACCCTAGTTCTTGGAACTAGATGAGTTTTAGTTCATGTTCTTGGTTCATGATCTTAGATTAAGTGCTTAATCATGTTTAAGTTACTTATGGATCATAAATCCCTAAGTTAACAAAATTTTAACATTTCTAACCTAGAAAAGTTGTTGAGGCCGAACCTTAACCTCCATGAGTCAAGTATGTTTTTGTTTGATTTGATTTATTTTGGTTGCAATTCGTTATGAAGGAATCAATCGGATTGGTTTGACCTAAAGCCAACGGAGGAAACCAGATCAAATCGGGAGATTATTTGAAACCGTTAGTTCAAGTCTCCAAGAGGTAAGGGGATCTTACCTGAGGGATTTTTCTCAATAACTATTTGTTTTTAGTGTGGTTTATATGATTTATCTGTGGTTGTGGTTATTTGTTTTGTTGTTTACGTTGTGTTGTTTATCTGTGTATCGGTGTTTGATCTGTTTTTAATTTATTTAATTATCTGCAGTCGTATATGATATTGTTATGATGCATGATCTGTCTAGGGATATAATTATGATAATTGTTGTTGAATGTTATTTGTGAGTGTTGTTTGAGAAGCCTGACAATGGTCAGTGCACAACCGATTAATCAGATAAAAACTTTAATAAGCTGTGTAAATTATATTCAATGTTTTATGGGAAATGTTGGAAGATGAGAGTGGTGGAAAATATTATTTTGGAAAAATAATGAGTTTTGAGAATTATTATTATTTTAATGATTTGTTAGTGTAAAAGTAATTTATGAGTCACAATGAGAGCGAAATCGTGAAAATATTTTTGCACTGCTAAGTTTTACGTAAGAAATTCCGGAATATTATAAAATAGTATTTTATGAAATTAATGGGTGAAAATAAGTTAATTATGATTTTATAAAATTAATTAAGTGGAAAAATCTAAATTTTGGCTTAAAAAGATTTTAAAATGAAAAGTGACGGCAAATTTGGAAAAGTGTAGACGACAAGAATTTTGAAACGGCAGTGCATATTTTGAGGAAGTTAAAACCTCAAGTGACTCATTAGTTTGTGAAAAACTAAGTTTTATTATTTAAGGATTTTATTAATGAATTTCCAATTTGAAAAGAATTTCTGAAAATCAAGAATTAATTCAACCGTTTTGAAAGTGCAGTTGAACTTAGTAACCGAGACGTCGGGGTACTAAGGTTCTGTGTTGTTATGAACTTGGGGTCATTTGGGCTTTGAGGTTCTGTACTGTATACGTGGTGTATACCGTATTTAAACATTTAAGATGTTTTCTATTACCACGAACCTAAGACTGGTGCATCGGTCGAGAGGTGTCGTGATTGAGCACTCGGACTGTGAGGTCCTGTGTTTTAATGAAAGTTTTAAGGATGTTAAAACTGTGTGAGTCGTAAGCCATTTTGAGCTTCAGCAAAGAAAGATTGAACACAAAGAAAATTGTCAAGAACAAAGTATTTTTGCATGCATTTGGCAGACGTGCCGTTATGTTGTGACTGCGTGTGTGTGACTGTGCGTCTGTGACTGCGCGTCTGTGATTGCATGTCTGTGATTGTGCGTCTGTGACTGTGCGTCTGTGACTACTTGTCTATGGCTGTGGGCCTGTAACTATCGAGTCTGATCAACTCATCACAATGTTGGAGATATCTCATGAGATTAAGTGTGAATGTTTAGATGATGAATTGAAGTGTTCATGCATAGTTTTCCAACGTTGATGTTTGGGGTGTGGAACCCATTGATAAACTGTATGTTATAATAAGGATTGCTTATGTTGTTATAAATATGTATATGTGTATGTGTCTTCTTTTGTGCAAGCATTTAGTTATCGTGTTAAATCCATATATTGGCGTCTCACCCTTACAAACATATCAGAGTCGCACAAGGGGTATGACCTCTACAAGAAGGAGAAGGTTGTCTAGTTCGGGGCATGCTGTTGCTGCTTCTATGGGTGGTAGTGTCAGTTAGTTACGACCAGCTTAGGTCCTATTGTGTTATATTAAGTTTTAAGAATAAATTAAACTGGTAAGGATCTAGGTGTGAAAACATATGAGGCAGTATAGTTGTATAACTTATATACAATATGTATTTAAGTGTGGTTTGATTTAGTTGTTGTTGTCTTGAGGACTAAAAGAAAAAAAAATTATCACCATATTTTGAAAAGATGAACGTTGAGAAAATAATATTTTCCGAAAGTAACCAGCAAATTTAAGTTTTATTTCTGCAAACGGGTAAACATGTGATGACCCGAGTTAGGGTGTCACAATGGGCGCAACAATATAATGCATCAATCGCGACATGGTTTTTGCCTCCTACATTCTCGGTAAGGAAAAACTCTCTCTCTCTCTCTCTCTCTCTCTCTCTCACACACACACACACACACACACACACACACACATATACACTATAGCACTTTGGTGACAGCAACCAACAATGTTATAATACCATCTAACGAAATTTGTTTCATACTGGAACCCTCTTCAGGATATGGTTATGAAAGGAGAGGCACATCCAATACGTGATATATCATGTGACTTCATATTACAATGGATTCCACCAACTAAAACTCTGTCTTATGTATGTCTGACTTGGGTTATCTTATTTGAAATCCTTATTTGCCATTTACTTTTGTTAAAGGGTTAATTAATGAAGTTTCACAATGCAGATATATGTTCCCTTTCGCGAAGAAAATGGTCACTGGTTCCTTATGGTTATTTCTATTAAGCAGAGAAAAATTTATAAACTTGACTTCAATCCAGAGCCAGCGGGGACTATAGAAAGGGAACGAAGCATGCATGAAGTAGTATGTCATGTTTGTCAATTTAATTTAGGTATACTTCCTCTCCCATTATGAGTATGATGACTCTTACTTTGATTTTGTCTTTAGTGTCTTGCCCTTACTAGTATTATGGATGTTGGATATTACCCAAACAAGTCGGTCCCCAAGAGCAATCAGTTTGTTACATGGCCAATGTTAGATGCTACTGGTATACCCAAATGTCACAGGTAATAGTATCGAGCTTAACGTTAATAGTGCAAGAATCGAAATGTGTAACCTATTATCGTGTGTATCCAACCAGTCAAATTAAAACTTTGTTATTCCTAAACAGTCTCAACTCAGCTGCATGGGTTCTTGAGTGGATTGAAATTGGACAAGGATTCCAGCCAAACATGATAGGAGTGGTAACATACCCATACGCCTTCATTAATTTTTCCCTTTCAAATGTGTTTTTTTGCATACTGATCTTCTTACTTGTCTCTTAAACAACTTAGCTTCAAGAGAACAAGGTTAGGATGAAGACAGCAATTGGTTTGGTACTTCACGAAATGAACGACTTCCAGAGAGTCATAGCTACCAATGTTGAAGCTATGTGGAGCACTCAAGGGAAGTAAATGAATGAACATACATTAGCACCAGGGCTGTGAATCAGTGTCTCCTTTTTGAGTCTTAGACACTTTTTGGGAGAGCTTTGCTTGAATAGAAGAACCCAATCATTGTGGCAAATATTGAAATCACTTATATCCATATTGCCCTTTTGTTCTGTAATAGGTTGTAAATTGTAGTGCAACATGGTCACTAATGTGTATGACCATGAACCTTCATATCAATCGTCAATATTTGACATATTTTGCTACCGAACATCACAAGACTTACTGTTGTGGCATGTCAGTAGATTAGCAGTTCTTGTTTTTCCAATATCACAAATATTCATCATTATGACATTCTGGATTTATTTGTGTATGTGTTTCATATGGATAAATGACAATGCATACGCATAAATGAATTCGTATATTGAAATGAGGAGTGTATTCGTGAAAAAATACACAACTTTCGACTTGGCCCACAATCATTATTTGGGTTGGTCCAATCATCAGTACCTTTGTCAAAATTTATAAAAAACTAGATTTACCATTTTATCTTTCTGATCAGAAATGGACATAATTATCTTGGCCCAAATCACTTTATTTATTTGGGTTGGGGCCTACAGACAATAAATGTGTACAAGTCAATTAAAAAGCCCAAAATCGCCACAGTATATTGGTAAAACCAGAAACATGGTACATATGTAAACTAGGCCCATATCTGCTATTTATCCATATCTAGCAGAAGGCCCATAAAGCTTGGTCTTAAACATCATTCATAACACTATTAAAGTCTATAGCGCAAGTGTGACCATATATTTAACTTTAAAATGTACATGATGAAGCCCACACATGCCCCATGAGGCTGCCACGAACTTATAAAACATTCATTCCATAAACATCTGCCCAACTCTTATACATAAATCAAAAAAACATCTTCAATTACCACGTAATTTATATCATACTTAACAACAACATGTTCAACCAGACATTCTGTAAGACTAAGCCCTCATTTATGTTTTGATGTATGACAAAAAAAGTGTATTTTGCATAAGATTTTTAATTTTCACTACGTACTCATTTCGTGTTAAGTTGCATGCAAGATCACTCGTTCAACAAATCAAAACTAGCGCACGTCCAACACAGGGAAAATATAAGTGCTCGTCCAATGAAGTGAACCAAGAATGACGTCCAACAAAGTAAAGAGCTGAAGTCCAATGAACAATTAAAACTGCTGTCGTCCACTGAAAGAGCACATGAAGCGCGTCCACTGAAAGAAAAAGAAGATTTCGTCTGCTGACGTGGCACAGAAGCGCGTTCACTGAAAGAAACAGAAGATTTCGTCTGCTGACGTGGCACAGGAGCGCGTCGAATGGAAGTAAAGAAAACACGCGTCCACTAATGTAAAAAGGAGCTCGCGTCCACTGATATAACAGAAGCACGCGTCCACTGATGTAAAAGAAGAGCGCATCCACTGATATAACAGAAGCACGCATCCATTGATGCAAAAGAAGAGCGCATCCACAAAGGATACCTCGTCCACTTACAGTAACACTTGGAGCTCGTCAACTAAATGATACACGCTAGAAGCTCCGTCCACTTACATGGTATATAAAGCTCGTCTACAAATTACAGCCCGTCCAATTACCTTGAGCTAATACTCCCGTCTGCTGACGTGGCAAATGGACGCGGATATTTTTCTCTTCAATTAAACACGGATTAATTACTCTTCAAAAAGACTTGGCTATCCTTTCAGATGGAAACATTTATATTTCAAGAAGGAAGCAATCTCTACAAAGATCAAACAGAATCACATTTTGAGATCAAGAATCAATAAAGCAGATTTTGTTAAATCAGATCCAAATCTGTCTTAAATGATCCCAACGGCTATTGTAACGTCCTTCGTTACATTAGTAACCCAAATTAATTTCAATAAAAATCATTCAAAACATTTAATTAAAAAAACACAAGTCATAAAATTTTTCTCAAATAACTAAGTAGGAAGATACCTCATATTAAATAAAATAGTAATAAAATATTCATGTAATGAATATAAATATAAATGAAAACCACAAACCTCAATACCGGGCGTCTACTAACAAACCCAGCGATAAATAAATAAATGTGTCTTGCCACATACGGCTCCTTATTTAAGAAAATACTAACCAAATTAGAAAGAATAACTAATATAATCCACTAAGTCTTCATGCCTCTTCAGTTTCAATGACGTCCTCCTCGTGCTCTGAAAACAATACTTATAATAAGATATAAAATCCCAGTGATCAACAATACAGTTTTATAAAATATTTTCGAAAATAGCATTATCCTCAGCCAGCGCGGTAACCGGAAAAACTGTCCATGGCACCCGCTAATTTTCCAAATAATATATAAAAAAGAAAATACTTTTAATATCAATAATAATCTCATCTCAATACATCGCATTCCATATACCAGATAAATTCTAGTTTAATCCAAGCGGTCCGAAGACCTCCTAATTAAATTGGCCTCTTGCCGGCATGCCATATATTCACACGTCACACGACAATGGCGTCCCATTGCCCACCCCTACTCACGATGAGTGTTTCGATGTCACCCTCCTGTCGGGGACATTTCCATTCCGATACCTCTCATGTGCACATGATGGTATTTCTCCTTTTTCGACACCCCAACCTGTGACGGTGTTACTTTCGATACTCCTTTTTAGGTAGTATTACTCATTTTCGACATCCCAACCACATGGCGATATTACTTTCGGTACCCCCTAAAGGCGGTATTTCTCTTCGATACCCCTATCATAGGTGGTATTGCGGCAAACATCATGCAATTCATCATAAGGCACAATTTCATGTCTCATACGTGTAACAACTCATTTACCAAAAATTAAATATTTGATATTATCATGCATGTCAAATAAACTCATATGACATGGCATACACCAATAAGCACGTCATTCAACTAATACAAATACCAACCATATATTTCATGCCATCAGTAACACGAATAAATATCCAATTTAATAATTTTTATATTTTAATTCAAAACCCCTAAAAAAATTAGTTTATTAATAACATGCATCATTCAATTAAAATCTCTCAAAATCATAGGTAAATCGCTCAACACAACAAACACATGTACCATGGAAAGAGTTATTAAAAGATACTGTTACTCACCTCTTGAAGACGTCCAAAGTGCTCAAAAAGTTATTTATGATATGTACTGGCCGAAGAGTGAAACCCGGCCACCGAGCTCGAATACCCGGCCCAGTCCGGAAGTTAAAAATAATAAGTTAAAGATCACTTAATTAAGGGATGGGATATTGATATTAAATCCTGATATTATCTGAAATAACCTTATCTGATTAAAAGAGATAATATCCCTTAAATTAAGGAATCACATCTCAAAAGAGATTTAAGAGATAAATCGGATTTCTAAAAGATATTTAAGAGATAAATCAGATCTCTAAAAGATATTTAAGAGATAAATCAGATCTCTAAAAGATATTTAAGAGATAAATCAGGTCTCTAAGATATATGGGAATCCTATTATAAAAGGAGGAGTACCCATGATAGAAACTCACTTTTCACTGAATCCTGGTAACTCTCCCTTAAGCGTATTAGAGGAACTAGCTCGACCAAGAGACTATCAGACAGTCCTTGCTCGCTGGTATCCATCAGATACAAGATTAGGGGATTGAGATCACCGCACCACCAAGGGTTGAACCTAGAACTACGTCTGGCTTTGATTCCCATTGGGATACGTAGGACCGGAATATTACATTCTGTCAAGACAAAGTCTGAAACAACCCCCATTGTTCACTCTTGGTTTCACGTTCTACGGCGAGATTCCGCCAAGTCGGATCTCGGCAGGAACATTTGGCGCCCACTGTGGGGCCAGGTAAAACTTTGCCCCGACCACTCAGTCAAAGACCATCAGCCACCGAGCTACCATGGACACCGTCCACGCCACCCAGTCTTCTCCTTGTCTGCACTTCCATCACCCAATCTTCAACAGAAAAACCACCCTCCCATCCATGGAGGACAAACCTCGCTTCCGCCACGCCCTTAAAGCTCTTCGGCTTCAGTGTCCACGAAGACGTTCCGGCAACGCAGCGTCACAGTAGAGCCCCTTGTCCCATCGAGGCCGGTACCGAATGCCCAGATCCTCAGTTCTCTCCGTCGTTGCCCACGATCTGCAACCCAGATCCACGTTCCTATGCGACATTCAAATAGAAGGAAAGAGATGAAGAAGGTAGGAAGAAGGATGCACAGATACTCACTAATCTCTGTTCTGCTCTCTTCGCTAACGACCCCGCTTCCTTTCTCCTCATGTTTGCTCTGGTCCCCTTCGCCATGTGCATCTCCAGTATCTTCTTCCTCCGTGAGGTTCCTCCGGTGAAGTCAACCACCGCCACAACAGTGTTTTCCGACGAGGGGGATGGCGGCTCTAGAGAAGCCGCATATGAGAATGGAAGCAATGGTGCACCAGAAGCATGACCACCCTCACGGACAAGATTCTGGCAATGGCATCGGCGCTACCAAGTGATAAGACCATGCCCATGGACATTCGTAAGCTGATCATGCCCACGATCAACCAGACGTCCGACACGATTGTCGTTTCCCAGACAATTGGTTAACATGAATGAGAGCCATGTTTTACCTTTATTCCATTTAATTAAATTCGGTACTTGGGGGTCTTGGGCATGCTATTATATTATATGGCAAAATTCCCTGCAACAGGGAAGCACGGGAGATGAGGATGTTGTCCCACCGCGTCAGCCAAGAAAGGCTTGATCTTGATTCTTGATTCTTCGGATACATCAGATTACTACTTTATCTTGATATGATATTGCCAAGAATTTCAACTTCAAGTGTTAAATAGGCTTTGAGCTTTCAAAGCTTAAGTTTGCTGTAACAATTTGTTAGAAGTTTTTGTGATAGAGAGCTCGGCCATCACAGCTCGACTTCGGAGCTCGGCCAGCACAGCTCGGCCTCGAAGAGCTGAAGAAGACGTCTCAGAAAGCTCGGCCAGCCCAGCTCGGTCTAGGAGAGCTCGACCATATGGGCTTGAGGGAATGCCTAAATCAGAGGCCGCGAAAAGTTCAGGTGATATTGCTCTTTAAATCTAGTTTAAACCTGATATGATTTGATATGTTTTGCTCCACGCCTTTAATGTTGTGTTATGTAGCATCATATCATTTTTTATATATTTGAGCAAACTGATGCTCGGCTGATACCACTCCCAGAGTCACAAAATTTGCGATTACAAAGTGGTTGAGCTCCGGATCCCTTGAAAACTGTTGTGACTCCGGCAAGTGTACCGGGTCGTCGCAAGTAATAAAAATAACACGGTAAGTAAATACCGAGGTCGAACTCAAGGATTGGGATACCAATTCGACTTATCCGCGGGAAGTCAGATACGTTCGGTCAAGTTACAGAAAAGTGGTTGAGGGAGAGAGATTAATATCTAAATTCAATTAACTAGTCTAAATAAATAATTAACTAAAAATCAGAAAAATTAAAATGTCCAAGGTCACAAATCCACCTACCCAATATGTACACCCAAGTGATGATGAATTCCTCCCTAAGTTCAATTATAATGTCAACCGGGACCCCTAAATTCTCCTAAATCCACTCTCGTGCTCATTAGGACGTATTCGACGATTGGATTAATTACTTACTAGGTCTCATAATCCTAATCTCGAATTCTGTTAATTCTTGTTCCCTATAAGGTTGCACCGATCTCCTACTCACTCTCGTGCAATATTCGATCGATGATCCTAATTCAAGTTCTAAACGCGAATCGCTGACTAAGCCTCATCACGTTAACAAGTCAATCACGCAACACATATGATTAACACAATCAAATCAGAATTAGAAAACGTGAATTGAATTAGAGGAGAAAGACATACATCATATAGAATCTACACTGCCATGGGTGGCTTCATCGCTCCCTCGGACGACGGGGATTAGTTCCTCATGCTCATAGACAAGCAATCGGAACTCATCCTAAGACTAAGAATTAAGAGAAGAGAAGAGGGAGACGCAGCTCCAGAATAAGGATTACAAAAGGCCTCTCAAAATTCTGATCCAAAAAGTCCCCCTTTCTCGTTTCGACCGCGCTCTATTTATAAGGAGGCCACGTGTCACGGCCGTGATGGTCATCCACGGCCTGCCCGTGACGGCTTCTGTTTTGGCGCGCACTGGAATTTAAACCTCGCGACGCGAAGGATGTCTCGCGACGCGAGTCTTCTTGTCACGGCCGTGATGTGAATCACGGCAGCCGTGATGCTCTCTGCCTTGTGTGGATTTTGGGTCACGGCCGTGATGCACATCACGGCTAGGCCGTGATGGTCTCTCGACTTCCAAGTCTTCATTATTCGCGAGGCGAGCCTTCATTCGCGGGGCGAGACCTCCAAAACTGCTTTTTCCCATTGCTTCTTGACTTCCTTGATTCTCAGAGCTTCATTTATTTAACCTGAAACAACGAAAGCAACCACAAGCGTAATTCTATTCAAAATAACCTAAAAACTACACAAAAGACGCAAAACGAGTCAAAGTCCAACTTAGGAACAAAACAAGGCAAATTTGGGCGAAAACGAGATTGAACTCGAATAAATTGGCACATAAACCCTAGTTCATCTAGTCATAAAACTAGATAAGCCAGAGGCTTATCAAATACCCCAAACTTAAACCTTGCTTGTCCCCAAGCAAGCTTAAAACTCAAAAACGACTCAAGACTTGGCAAGCCTAAAGGATCTAATCAATTTCGCACAAATTTCATGCAACTTTACAAAACAGTTTTCTTCTTTGATTCCCCCCTTTTATCATCAATGTAATCCCCACCTTCACCTACTTTAAACCATTGAGAACTTCATTATTCATGCAATCATTACTCTAAGTTGAGGATCAAGGATACACACAAAGGAAGATCACCAATTTCAAACAATTGCCTTCCTCACAAGGGTATGTAAAATTTCACTCATTCGCTCAAGTTTGTCTAGGCTATCAACTTTTCCCTCAATTTCACGTATCAAGAGCACTTCCCATGAATTTGATTTTCATCTCAAAAGTAGTTCCCACGAAAACATGTATGCAACATCAGAAGGTCTTTTAAAGGTTGTAATGGGGCCTGGCTCAGGGTAGGATAATGAAGGATATTTAGGCTTAAGTCCCTAGGAACTAAGAGAGCATGAGCATTTTGACACTTTTTCCACTCAAGTTCCTTTTTCCATTTTTCATTTGGGCTCGGGTGACTACAACCTTTTCCTTGATATTATTTTTGTTTTGCCCCTTTTCTTTTGGCAATTTTTGTTTTCTTCTTTTCTTTTCTTTTCTTTTTGCCTTGGGTCAACCCTTATTTTCTTTTTCTCATCCCCATATGACACATACCTTGTAGCCACCCCAAACTTAGTTTCTCACAACCTTTCTCTTGCTCATTTCCATGCTCTCCTAATCCTAAGATTGGGTTAACATGGTTTTTCAGATTTTGGCTCGTAATGTAGGGTCATCAAGAAACAATAGGTCAATTGGGCTCAATTTGGCTAACTAGGGACATGCATTAGGGATGGTTCATTTCAGGCCAAGTAGTTATTCAAATAACATTGCCTAAATCATTTGATGCAACACATAAACATGCAAACCATATAGAGATTCAAGCAAATTCGGGAAAGTGCAACTTAATGTGATTCACACATTCAAAAACAGAGTTGGAGGCTCAAATCCTCACCTGGACATTTTGCAAATTGTTTGACCGAGATACGATTCCTAGTGTGTGCACCCCCTCACCCCAAACTTATCATAAATCAAGTAATCACAATAAAATTCTCAAAGTTTAGTTTTCAATTTTTAAGTGGGGTTAAACTTTTCTATTTTCAGAGCCTAGGGGGAATCATCAATGGTCAAATAATTAATGCAATCAATCTATGCTAAATTCAATTAACATCCAACAAGCTTGCCGACACGACATTCATACAACAACTCTTGATCTTCTCAAACTATTCAAGAGTGACAAACAAAAACAAAAACACAAACAAAACAAAACAAAAGTTAGGAAAAGAGAGGGATACCTAGCTTGGGTTGCCTCCCAAGAAGCGCTTGTTTAACGTCCCGAGCTTGACTTATTAAGAAGCATCCACCTGGATCCCATAGTCCGTGGGTACGGAGGCCAAGGGACGCTCATCATATCAAATCCTCCACCGGATCAAATGGTAATTGGAGTGGAGATCGTAGCAGCAATATGACCTTATTATCTACTCCACCCAGCCAGTGCGTGAAAACTCCATTGACCTCTTCAATTATGAACTCACTTCCTCTCGGGTCAAATGGTGTTTTCACGAGGAAGTGTGCTAGACAAGTGGGAGGGTCTAATTTACCGGTGTCCACACATGCATGCAAGCCAACATATTTATTTAACGCATCAAAATCAGGTTGCTTGGCAAGCATGGTGGAATCCTCCGCCACTTTATCTTCATCTTGATCTCTACCCCCTTGCTCCAGTGCCTTGTCCTTTGCCAACTCTTCTTCCTTAGGTTGCTCTTCCTCAACATGTGGTTGTTCCGGGGCCATGACACTTGCCAATTCCTTTTCCTCCGGTTGTTCTTCCTCAACATGTGGTAGTTCTTCCTCAACTCCCTAAGAACTAGTTACACCCCAGTCATATCCCAACACCCCATCGCTTCTAGTTGTTATGGCTTCGCATTGGCTCTTAGGGTGGTTCTCGGCATCACCTGGGAAAGTCTCTGTGAGACGCTCATTTTGTTGTTCTACGAGCTGACCCAACTCCTCTACCGCCGCATTTGCCTTCTCAAATGATGTCTCCATAGAACTCGCTAACTTATCCATTGCCGCATTGGCCCTCTCAAGAGCCAACTCCCAAGGTTGTGGCTGCCAATTCTGTTGAGGTTGTTGTTGCCAATTTTGTTGAGGTTGTGGCTGCCAGGCTAGACCACCGCCATCATTACTCCAAGCAAAATCCGGATGGTCTCTACTCATATCACCCCAATCTGATTCGCTCGACTCGATAATTGTTCCAGGGCACGCTTGTCATTATGCCATGGTTCCACATAAACTTGAGGGAAGTAGAACGGACAACTCCAAGTGTCATGGTTCCCATCACAATACTCGCAACCCGGAAGCATTCCTTCGTGTACCTCGCATACAAAACAAGGCAAGACCAAGTGGAATCAAAGAAGTAGAGAGATAGTAGAAAATAAAAAGAAAATAATAAAAATAAAAATAAAAATAAGAACAAAAATAACTTAACCAAATAATCAAACTCCCCTAGAATCAGAAAAATTGGTTGTGCCAATCCCCAAGAACGGCGCCAAAAACTTGTTGTGACTCCGGCAAGTGTACAGGGTCGTCGCAAGTAATAAAAATAACACGGTAAGTAAATACCGAGGTCGAACTCAAGGATTGGGATACCAATTCGACTTATCCGCGGGAAGTCAGATACGTTCGGTCAAGTTACAGAAAAGTGGTTGAGGGAGAGAGATTAATATCTAAATTCAATTAACTAGTCTAAATAAATAATTAACTAAAAATCAGAAAAATTAAAATGTCCAAGGTCACAAATCCACCTACCCAATATGTACACCCAAGTGATGATGAATTCCTCTCTAAGTTCAATTATAATGTCAACCGGGACCCCTAAATTCTCCTAAATCCACTATCGTGCTCATTAGGACGTATTCGACGATTGGATTAATTACTTACTAGGTCTCATAATCCTAATCTCGAATTCTGTTAATTCTTGTTCCCTATAAGGTTGCACCGATCTCCTACTCACTCTCGTGCAATATTCGATCGATGATCCTAATTCAAGTTCTAAACGCGAATCGCTGACTAAGCCTCATCACGTTAACAAGTCAATCACGCAACACATATGATTAACACAATCAAATCAGAATTAGAAAACGTGAATTGAATTAGAGGAGAAAGACATACATCATATAGAATCTACACTGCCATGGGTGGCTTCATCGTTCCCTCGGACGACGGGGATTAGTTCCTCATGCTCATAGACAAGCAATCGGAACTCATCCTAAGACTAAGAATTAAGAGAAGAGAAGAGGGAGACGCAGCCCCAGAATAAGGATTACAAAAGGCCTCTCAAAATTCTGATCCAAAAAGTCCCCCTTTTCTGTTCTGATCTGCTCTATTTATAAGGAGGCCACGTGTCACGGCCGTGATGGTCATCACGGCCTGATAAGCCTCTGGCTCATCTAGTTTTACAGCTAGTATGACCAGGGTTTTGTGCAAATTATATCGTATTTTCACCCAAATTAGATTAGATTGTCCTCAAACAAGGTTTTGAGTCTCTAGAGTAGTTTTAAGTTAATTTAGCAAGTTTTAAGTCAAAATAATACACTCATGCTTATTTCCTTGTTTTCAGGTTAAGTAGAAGTTGAGAAAATAAAGAACAGGGGATTCGCCCATGAAAGCCATGCTCGCCACGCGACCAAGGCTTGTTGTTCCAAGAAATTGCTAAGTCTCCGGGTCGCCTCGCAAAAGGTCTCGCCCGCGAGTCTTGCAAACATGAAAAAGTCGAGAGACGATCACGGCTTGCCCGTGTTGAAGGTCATGGCCGTGGCAGTTTTGAAGCTGAAGAGTCTCGCCACGCGAGTATCACTTCGCCTCGCGAGAATGCCAAGGGTTTTGCCGAGTTCATGAAATTCGCCTCGCGAATGGTTGTTCGCCTCGCGAGCCCTCCGAATTCTGAAATTGTATAAAAGGTTGTTACGAATATTTTGTAGAGACTTTTGCTCCTCTAACTTTCTGATATACATTTTTCCTTTGTGATTTCGTTATTGCCATGGAGCACTAAGTCCTAGGATTAACCTACTGTTTGAGGATCCTATATACTTGAGGTTATGTAATCCCTATTTTAATTGCTTTTCCCTTTTCAATACCGTACTTTGTATTTCTGTTTGCTTAATTCAGGAGTATACTGTATTGTATTGATTTATCTCTGGTGATATCATGTTCCTATAATTAATCGCATCTGCTTAATTTGCGTGTGTACATTTCGTGTTCGCTTAGTTCACGAAGGGCTTAATCCCGTTTGCTTAATTCGGGAATAGGGACATGTATCTGTGGTAGTAGTTTCGCTTGTAAATTACTATTACAACCGGAAGGGGATAAGAACCTGCTTAGGGCTTGGGATCACATTAACCAGGGATAGTTGGGAATTCTTGACAGTAGATTAATCGTTGTTTGATAATTGATAATCCCTTTTCAACTGCCTTGTTTTTGATTGCTCTGTTTTGTTTGTTTCTTAATTGCATTCCAATCCAAACCACCCCCCAAAACTGATTTTTGTGAAAAGTAATATTCTCAGAGTCCTTAGAGACGACATCCGAGTTGTCGCACTATACTACACTTTTGAACCCGCTCGTCCTTTTTGGCGCGTGCGCGACAGCACGACCAAAAATTGGCGCCATTGCCGGGGACTCTGAGTTGTTATTTTTCGCAACTTGTTTTATTTTATTTTTCTTTCTTTCTTTTATTTTGTTTTGTTTTGAATTGGTCTGGCTACTAGGTCTCATTGCCCTGAACTGTGTGATTTTGACCCGGAAATTGAAAGAACATTGCACACACTCCGTAGGGAATTTCGAGCTAGCACTAGTAGTGATACCAATTTTAAAACTGCTTTTGAAAACATGGGAGACCAAAGGACTTTGAGGCAGCTTGCTGCCCCTGATGTGAATTACAATGGTTTGTGCATTGCTTATCCTGGTGCTGACACCCCTTTTGAGTTAAAATCTGGGCTAATCCATTTGTTGCCTAGATTTAATGGTCTTGCGGTGAAGATCCACACAAGCACTTGAAGGAGTTCCAAGTTGTCCGCTCCACAACTTTGAGGCAGAAGGAGTATGGCGAGGATCATATCAAGTTGAAGGCTTTTCCATTCTCACTCCAGGGAGCTGCAAAAGATTGGCTTTTATACCTTGCGCCAAATTCCATTACCACATGGAATGACTTGAAGAAGCTCTTCCTGGAGAAATATTTTCCCGCCTCCGAGCCGCTGCAATTAGGAAAGAAATCCGTGGAATAAGGCAAGGAAATGAGTCGCTAGTTGAGTATTGGGAGAGGTTCAAGCAGTTGACATCTAGTTGCCCCCAAGACCAAATTTACGAACAGCTCCTCATCCAATATTTTTATGAAGCATTGCAGCCTATGGATAGGAATATTTTGGATCTGTTGCTAGTGGGGGAGCATTGGTTGACAAGACTCCATCTGCTGCTAAGCAACTTATTGAGAACATGTCATTAAATTCCCAGCAATTCACTACAAGAAGAAATTGCTGTTGAGACTAGAGGTGTACATGAGATCCGCACTTCTTCTTCCAGCCATGACCAGTGATGATAGAATTGACAGGCTCACTTCCTTGGTAGAGAAATTGGCAATGGATAGGGTGCAGCCTGCGGTATTGTGTGGCATGTGCGGTTCTCCCTGAGCACCCATATGAAGCTTGTCCTATTTTGCAAGGAGGATCAAATCTTTGAATCACCTCAAGCCTTTGCAGTCCATCAGTATAATCGGGGCAATAACCAGAGCTGATCTGACATTAGGATCTTTCAACAAATAGGTACCATCCGCTGGAGTAATCATCCTAATCTGCGGTATGGGAACTCATCCCAACAACCGATGGCACCTCGAGAATCCTCCGGTGACCACTTCGCACCGTCCAGGACCGTCGAGTTGATGATATGTGCAAGCAAATAACTTCACAATTGAATGCACAAATGACTACACTTTTCAGCAGCAAATGGGGCAGTTCCAGCACGCGAGTTCCGAGCCTCACGAGCACAATTTCAGCGAGAAAACGGATGCGAGTATTCGGGCATTGCATACACAGATTGGACAGGATGGCTACAGACATAAATAATATAAAGCAAGGTCAAAGAACAACCCAGCTGCCATCACAGCCCGGTGATCAATCCTAATGCCTCCAACCCCAATGTGAGTTCTATATCTCTCGAGGTCCGGAAAGGTTGTTGAGGCCACTACCGGAAAGAATGAAGAAACTATGAAGGCTACTCCCCGAGCCCTCTTTGTTGAAGTTACTCCGAGCCTGTGGTTGAAGTTGAAACCGAGAGAGTGTATAGACCACCCATTCCATTCCCACACAGAATCCAGAAAAATTTGAAGAGTGGTGGTGAAGATAAAGAGAAGGCAATTCTTGATGTGTTAAGAAAGGTGGGTGATAATATCCCTCTGTTGGATGTGATCAAGCAAGTGCCCAGATATGCCAAATTTCTCAAGGACCTATGCACCAACAAGAGGACGATGAAGACTAATGAGAGGGTTGACTTGGGAAGAAATGTCTCAGCGCTTATCCATCCCGAGCGAGGAAAGAGTTGTTGCTTTCACCCAGGCACTGCCACCGAAGTGCAAGGATCCAGGCACCTTCACTATCCCATGCACTATTGGGGAAAAGAAGTTTGAAAACTGCATGTTGGACTTGGGAGCATCTATCAATGTCATGCCTACCTCCATCCTTAACAAACTGGATCTTGGTCCTTTGAAGTACACAGGTATCACCATTCAGTTGGCCAACAGGACCTGTGCCCGCCCCATGGGAATGGTGGAAGATGTACTAGTGCAAGTTGATGATCTGATCTTCCCAGCTGATTTCTACATCTTGGACATGGCAGGTGAGACACATTCCAGTAAATCACCAATCATCCTGGGCCGGCCATTCATGAAGACAGCCAAGACTAACATTGATGTGGGTGATGGGACCATGTCTATGAAGTTTGGGGATATAGTTGCAAAGTTCAACATATTTGATGCCATGAAACATCCAGCGGAAGAGCACTCTGTATTCCACATTGAGCTGGTATCTGAGACTATTGAGGATAACCATGAGAACTTGTTTTCTAATTTTCCACTTAATTCTGGCTGTGATGATATTCTTTCTTTTCTTGATTGTACTAACGCTAACCATTTTGTGGTTTGTGCTGAGATTGCTGCATGTTTAGCGGTGATAAGATTGTCGGTGCGGTGGATGAGAACCATGAAGAGGATGAAGCGACTTTGGAGGCCCTATCTACCTCTTTGGACTTAGGCGCAAGGAATGGGATCAGGTGTGACTCCCGCTTACACTGCACTTGATCGGGGAGTACTCTTTTCCTTTCCCTCACTATGATCTTATAATTCACATTTGTTCATTGGGGACAATGCATGTTTTAAGTGTGGGGGAGGGAATTAGTTGTAGTTTTTCTCTTCTTCTTTGAATAAAGTTTTCTTTTCTTTGAATAAAGCTCCTGAATAATTTGAGAAGCTCAGGAGCATTTGTGTGTTGAGTCTTTTGATTGGCAAGTTTGTTAGATTTTGATTGATGTTGCATGATTGCTTGCATGATTGATATGTGATGACCCCCCCTAGGCTGAAAAATTTGAAAAATTTTGTGATTCCCATGTGAAATTGAAAACTGAACTTTGGGATTTTGTTATGATAGCATGATGAATGATAAGTTTAGGGTGATAGGGAGCACACACTAGGGATAGTATCTCTGTTCAAATAATTTGCAAATAATGTCCAGGTGAGGTTTTGAGCCTCCAACATGTTTTTAAACTGTGTGAAAATCACTTTCAAGTTGCACTTCCCTGGATTTGATTGAATCTCTTTTTGGTTTGCATGATTATATGTGTGTAGCAAATGATTAAGGCATTTTCTTTGTAAATAGCTACTTGGCCTGAATAAACCAATTCCTAATGCATGTTCCCTAGTTAGCCCTTTTGAGCCTTTTAGCCTATTAGTTCTTGATAACCTAATGTTATAAGCCCAAAAATCTGGAAAACCATGTTAACCCGATCTTAGGATTAGGAGAGCATGTAATCTTAGAATGGGTGCAAGAAACTAAGTTTGGGGTGGCTGCAGGGTGTAATATGTTGTTGGGATTGAGAGAGTTGGAGCCAAAAAGCTTGTGAAAGGAAAAAAAAAAAAAGGTGTACAAATATTGAAAAAATATATATATACAAAAATACAAAAATGCCAAAAAGAAATAAAAAGAGCTGTAGCCACCCAGAAATGTAAAGAAAAAAAAAATAAAGAAAGGAGCTTGAGTGAATTTCTATGTGTAAATATAGTTCATGCTCTCTTAGTTCCTAGGGTCTTCAGCTTAGTTCCTTTGTATATCCTACCCTTAGCCAGGCCCCATTACAACCCAATAAAGACCTTCTGATGTTGCTTGCATGTTTTCTGTGGGAACCATTTTGAGATGAAAAGCAAATTTTTGGGAAGTGTACTTGAAAAGTGAAACTGAGTGCAAGTTGTTAGCCTGACATAAACTGAGTGACTGAGTGAACAAATAATGCCCTTGTGAGGAAGGCAGTTGTTTGGATTTGGTGATCTCCCTCTTGTGTGTGACTTAGATTCCCTGCTTAGATTTCTGATTGTTTTCATGATGAAACTCTCAATTGTTTGGAATAAATGAATGTGGGAATTGCTCTGTTTGAAATAGGGGAAACAATGAAGAAAAATTGTTTTTGAAGTTGCTTGAATGTGTGCAATGTTGATTGAATCTTTTGAGCTTGCCAGGTCTTGAGTCTTTTTGATTTTTGAGTCTTAGTTTGCTTGGGGACAAGCAAAGTTTAAGTTTGGGGTATTTTGATAAGCCTCTGGCTCATCTAGTTTTATAGCTAGTATGACCAGGGTTTTGTGCAAATTATATCGTATTTTCACCCAAATTAGATTAGATTGTCCTCAAACAAGGTTTTGAGTCTCTAGAGTAGTTTTAAGTTAATTTAGCAAGTTTTAAGTCAAAATAATACACTCATGCTTATTTCCTTGTTTTCAGGTTAAGTAGAAGTTGAGAAAATAAAGAACAGGGGATTCGCCCCGCGAAAGCCATGCTCGCCACGCGACCCCGAAGCCTGACTGTTCCAAGAAATTGCTAAGTCTCTGGGTCGCCTCGCGAAAAAGGTCTCGCCCCGCGAGTCTTGCAAACATGAAAAAGTCAGAGACGATCACGGCTTGCCCGTGTTGAAGGTCATGGCCGTGGCAGTTTTGAAGCTGAAGAGTCTCGCCACGCGAGTATCACTTCGCCTCGCGAGAATGCCAAGGGTTGCTGACAGTTCATGAAATTCGCCTCGCGAATGGTTGTTCGCCTCGCGAGTCCTCTGAATTCTGAAATTGTATAAAAGGCTGTTCTGAATATTTTGTAGAGACTTTTGCTCCTCTAACTTTCTGATATACATTTTTCCTTTGTGATTTCGTTATTGCCATGGAGCACTAAGTCCTAGGATTAACCTACTGTTTGAGGATCCTATATACTTGAGGTTATGTAATCCCTATTTTAATTGCTTTTCCCTTTTCAATACCGTACTTTGTATTTCTGTTTGCTTAATTCAGGAGTATACTGTATTGTATTGATTTATCTCTGGTGATATCATGTTCCTATAATTAATCGCATCTGCTTAATTTGCGTGTGTACATTTCGTGTTCGCTTAGTTCACGAAGGGCTTAATCCCGTTTGCTTAATTCGGGAATAGGGACATGTATCTGTGGTAGTAGTCTCGCTTGTAAATTACTATTACAGCCGGAAGGGGATAAGAACCTGCTTAGGGCTTGGGATCACATTAACCAGGGATAGTTGGGAATTCTTGACAGTAGATTAATCGTTGTTTGATAATTGATAATCCCTTTTCAACTGCCTTGTTTTTGATTGCTCTGTTTTGTTTGTTTCTTAATTGCATTCCAATCCAAACCCCCCCCAAAACTGATTTTTGTGAAAAGTAATATTCTCAGAGTCCTTAGAGACGACATCCGAGTTGTCGCACTATACTACACTTTTGAACCCGCTCGTCCTTTTTGGTGCGTGCGCGACAGCGCGACCACGGCCTGCCCGTGACGGCTTCTGTTTCTGGCGCACTTCTGGAATTTAAACCCTCGCGACGCGAAGGATGTCTCGCGACGCGAGTCTTCTTGTCACGGCCCGTGATGTGAATCACGGCCAAGCCGTGATGCTCTCTGCCTTGTGTGGATTTTGGGTCACGGCCGTGATGCACATCACGGCTAGGCCGTGATGGTCTCTGACTTCCAAGTCTTCATTATTCGCGAGGCGAGCCCCTGCATTCGCGGGCGAGACCTCCAAAACTGCTTTTTCCCATTGCTTCTTGACTTCCTTGATTCTCAGAGCTTCATTTATTTAACCTGAAACAACGAAAGCAACCACAAGCGTAATTCTATTCAAAATAACCTAAAAACTACACAAAAGACGCAAAACGAGTCAAAGTCCAACTTAGGAACAAAACAAGGCAAATTTGGGCGAAAACGAGATTGAACTCGAATAAATGGGCACATAAACCCTAGTTCATCTAGTCATAAAACTAGATAAGCCAGAGGCTTATCAAAAACTCACATTCAGCCCCGGCTCCCGAAAGGTCGAGCCAAAACTCCCTCTCAAAATTCCACCAAAGAGGAAGACGAGTCAAAGCTCCTGAAATTAAAACCATGGAGGCCGAGTTAAACTCCCTCTATAAAAATCATAGAGATCGAGCTCTCCCTTGGAAAATAAAATTCCACCAGCTCTAGCACCCAAACACCATACTAACTCACCTAAAAAGGCTAAAAACCTAAAGAGGCTGCCCGAGCTACGACCAATCAGGGTCGGAGTGTCGAGCCTATAAAGGTGCATAAATCCTAAAGAGGCTGACCGAGCTACGACCAATCAGGGTCGGAGTGCCGAGCCTATAAAGGTGCAAAAAACCTAAAGAGGTGATCGAACTAAAATCGACCGAGCTGCCGTTGAGACGCCGGACCTAAAGAGGCAAGTGCCTAAAAAGGTGACCGAGCTAAAATCGACCAAGCTGCCATCAAGACGCCGGACCTAAAGTGGCAAGTACCTTAAGAGGTGACTGAGCTAAAATTGACCGAGCTGTCGTCGAGACGCCGGACCTAAAGAGGCAAGTTCCTAAAGAGGCTGACCGAGCTAAAGTCGACCGAGTTGAGGTCGAAATGCCGAGCCTATAAAGGTAAAAAAAACAACTTACTACCTAAAGAGACTGGTCAAGTTGAAGTCGACCGAGTTAAGGTCGAAATGTCAAGTCTACAACGGTAATAACACCTTAACGCCTGAAAAGGTATTTCAAGGCCTAAGAAGGTGGGTAAGAACCTACAGGTATTTCAAATTCTAACTATTTCGACTAAATCGCGTAACACGCTGAAACTAAACAAGTACTAAGAAAAATAGTCTCAAAAAGTAAAGTGCATGTCGGTCCATCAATAACCATGGGCCAAGCCCATAATACATAAGATTTCAAAATAAAAAAGGGCATCGCCCAAAAACAACGTGTTTCCTAACCTACTAATACAAATTCATGAGTCAAGGTCATCCTCGGCATTTGGAGGGAGGGTAGCAGACTGGCCAGGTAGGCCCACTTCACCTTCATCTTTGGGTCCCTCCTCGGCCGCTTTCCCCTCGCCCTCTTCCCCTTGAGATACGGCCTCCTCATCCTCCAGCTCGTACAATGGAACTAGGATTCCATCTTGGATAAAATCCTTGTCCACGCCAGCACAGGAGAAGTCAGCAGTCGGATTGAAATACCGAAGCCGCTTCACGGCTCGGGAAAAACCATTAACATGCTCCCTCGTGATAGAAGCCTCGGCTTCAGCCAGATCAGAACGGAGCCTCAGATTCTCCTCCTTCTCGGGTTCCAGTAACTTCCGCAACTCAAGACTGGCTTCCTTCTCGGCTTGGATCCCATTCCACGACCTTCTGAAGGTTGAGCTGGTCGGTTCTTTCCATTGCCAGCCCCAGTACGCAAAGTTCGGGCAGCTTCCGCCTTCATACTTTTCATTATTAGAAAGTTCGTGGCTCGAAAAACAGGTAATGGAGGAGACTCAGAAGAGCATGAGCGACCGCAGCTTTCCTACTCGCATCATGGCCCAATTCTAGTAAAAGCCGGGCATATGCTGGCTTAATAACTTGGGAACTCACTAAAGAGCCAGAGTTAAAATTGTCTAGTTAAGAACAAAGGGCAGAAGCCCAGAAAGCCGAGGTCGAGCATTGCTCCCTCGCACCAAAAAGTCGAGGTCGAGCTATGCTTCCTCGCACTACGCACCGAAAAAAGTCGAGGCCAAGTTAAAATCCACAGCAGGTCACGCATATTAGAGACCCAGGATTCGAAGGAAATCCTGGTAGTGTTCAACCAAATAAGCCGGAATCCCAAGTAAGACTAGGCTCCGCACAAAAATCCGAGCAGTGCTCGGCCAAGCAAGACGATAACCCAAGAAAGGCTTTGTTCTACAAAAAACAGATTTTCCAGCAATGCTCCCGCGAATCATAGTCCAAAGCCCTCGACACCAAAAAACGTGTTAAAACATGCGGGTTGACATTTAAGCTCTTTCGCTTATTTCAAGCTCGGAGCTTGGGGGGCTAATGGGGATAAAGGAAGGATATTCTCGGAAATTACATCCCTTAGCCTACAGCTTGAAGAACTTGTATGAAAACTATTTTCTCATACAAACTGGAGAAGATATTAGGAAAGTTTATTCTGAGACACACCTTCAAGATCGAAAAAAATAATTCAAGGTCAAGTTTCAAAGTTAGTGGGTATTTCAAAATCTACCAAATGAAAGGGTTATGAGCTACTCGGAGAAAATGTTAAGAGCTCTCAAGAACTTCAAAAGATCGAGCTACATTCGGAAAAAGGTGAGTCAAGATAAGCATCTTGAAAGCATCAAAAATTAAAGAATGAAATACAAGCACCAAGGTAAATTCCTAATGACCGGGTTTGAACTTGACTCTCCAAAAGGTTGGTTCGAGCCTGAATCACTGATAAGTCGAATCTCAGCTACCAGCTTCTAAACTTGTCTTAAACAAAGGTAAGATTGAAATACATTATGTTCAGAACATGTTACTGACCGAGATGTGAACCTCAACCACTAAAACTCGAGTACTGCCCAAGAGGTATTAGCTGAAGTAAGAGGATCTACGCAAATCCAGTACTTTATCAACACTAAGGACAAGCTCAGCTTCTTTCATAAAGCTCTTTCGCTTATTCTGATCTCAAAGCTTGGGGAGCTTATATACTGATCGAGATGTTAAACTCGGCCACTGAGCCTACCAACCTAAAATATTGGACGAGAAGTAAAGCAAGAGCTCCAAACCCAAACAATCAAAGGGAAATGATTACTAGACTCGCCCACCGAGTCCACTGAACTTAAGAATTGGCCGAAATGTGAAGCTCGACAACTTGAAACGAGAAGCTCGGGCTCCCTACTCGGTTGAGCTCCAGCTCCCGACTACTGGTTCGAGCTCAGGCTCCCTACTGGGTTGAGCTCCGGCTTCCAATTGCTCGGTTGAGCTCCGGCTCCCGACCACTCGGTTGAGCTTCGGCTCCCGACCACTCGGTTGAGCTCCAGCTCTCGACTTATCGTTTGAGCACGCAACTACAGCGCAAGCCTCGGAAATGAGGCCGTAAAGGCCACGCGCCGCACAGGGTAACGTTTCCTTTCCATCTCAAGAATCGAGAAAGTATGGCCTTAACAGGAAACGATTAATCATCCCCACCTCGGCTAACCTCGGCTCCTTCGAGAAAAAGCTTTTACGCTTTATTAGCTCAAAGCTTGGGGGGCTTGTGTATGAGCTGAGATACAGAGTTCGACACCCAGAAAGCATCAAGCTCGGTCACCCGAGCTGCTCACCGAGTTGGAGGATGTATATATATGCATAGAGTATGAAGCTCGGCCAATCACCTCACCTGGCCTAAAGACAGAAAGAAGAAACCGAGTTCCTGAGCTCGGCTAACATCATGAAAGCTTTTACGCCTAATCAGTTCAAAGCTTGGGGGGCTTGTGTACTGGCCAAAGAGTGAAACCCGGCCACCGAGCTCGAATACCCGGCCCAGTCCGGAAGTTAAAGATAATAAGTTAAAGATCACTTAATTAAGGGATATGATATTGATATTAAATCCTGATATTATCTGAAATAACCTTATTTGGTTAAAAGAGATAATATCCCTTAAATTAAGGAATCACATCTCAAAAGAGATTTAAGAGATAAATCAGATCTCTAAAAGATATTGAAGAGATAAATCAGATCTCTAAAAGATATTTAAGAGATAAATCAGATCTCTAAAAGATATTTAAGAGATAAATCAGGTCTCTAAGAGATATGAGAATCCTATTATAAAAGGAGGAGTACCCATGATAGAAACTCACTTTTCACTGAATCCCGGTAACTCTCCCTTAAGCGTATTAGAGGAACTAGCTCGACCAAGAGACTATCAGACAGTCCTTGCTCGCTGGTATCCATCAGATACAAGATTAGGGGATCGAGATCACCGCACCACTAAAGGTTGAACCTAGAACTACGTCTGACTTTAATTCCCATTGGGATACGTAGGACCGGAATATTACATTATGTCAAGCCAAAGTCTAAAACAACCCCCATTGTTCACTCTTGGTTTCACGTTCTACGACGAGATTCCGCCAAGTCGGATCTCGGCAGGAACATGATAAGAATTTGTGCTTCCCTAAAAATTATTCTCCCGTTTGGTGGCGTTCTTGGATTTGTGTTGTTACGGTTGCACTGGCAAGGAAGAACGGAACTGACGAAAATGCTAAACCCCCTGCGGCGCTCCTGATCCACGTTCCTTTTCTTTTTTTTTTAGTTACCAACCTTTATATAGTATATACAGTGTCAGCGCATAATAGGTTTGTCCTTTTTCTTTTTTTTTCTTTTTTTTCTTTCTTTTTACATATAGGTTAAGCCTAGTACACTATATATGCATATTTATTTATTTTTAATTCTCTTTTTTTTTCTTTTTTTATATTTATTTTAATTTAATATTCCTTTTGTAATTATTTACCAATTCTAATAAGTTTTATACTAACATATCCCGTACACTAAACCTCTTAATCATATTGTATTTTTATTATATCATCATCATCATCATTATTATTTTTATTATTATTTTCAAATTAATTATATTATAATTTTAGGATGTTACAGCTATAATCTGTCTTCTATTGATGTGTTTGGAATCAAGGTCAGACGCTTTAGAAGTGCTTCTTGGACGTGGAAGTTACTCACAGTAGCTTCCAGCCAAAAGCACTTCAACCCAAATCAATCAAGTTTCCAAACATGCTATATATAAAGAGGGATCAAAGGAACACACAACAACAACAACAACAACAACAACGCAACTCATACTGATTGTGAAACAAAGTGCTTTATCTCTGAGAAAAGTGTGATAGTTAGAACTTCAATTTGTTTTATCATGCTTTTAGAGTCTTGCTTCTACTCAATTCTTTTTGTGAATTAGAGTGACTAAGAGAGGATATCTCTTAGGGTTCAACAAGGATGGAAGGGATCCTTGGGTAAAGAAAGCTAGTGTGCTTTCTGGAGATTTTTTAAGCAAGCAAGGTATCCTTGTGTTGCTATAATTCGAATTGTGTAATTGCTGATTATAGTGAAGAAATCCACAGAGATGTGGGACTGGATGTAGGCTTACAAGAGGAGGTAGCCGAACCAGGATAAATCCGTTTGCGTGTTCTTCTCATCCCTAAACTGCATATACTTGTTAAACTTGAATCTTTAAATCTGCAATCTGTGTTAAAATCTGTTGTTACTACTTATAATTCTTCTTGTCATCATTACTTGTTCCATAACCTAATTCTTGGAATTAAAATTGAGTGAAAACCAATTTTCTGTAAAAGAAACACTGTTTTACTTTAAATTGTTGAATAAGTTTTCACTGTCTTAATCCCCCCCCCCCCCCCCCCCGCTCTCTTGAGACCGTAGCCACTACCAACACATTCATGGCATCAACTGCTAAACTACACCACGCCAACTCTGGGATTTTCAAAACTATCAACCCGACTCTGCAATATCATGTATGTACCATGTAACTGATGTCATGCGAGTGCACGTGCGATCCGGCAAGTATACCAGATTGTCGCGAAGTAATAAAAAGATATCGATCCCACAGAGACCGTGATCTCAAATCGCAACTAATTATCAAATTGATTAAAACTCGACTAAATAAAAAGATTTTTGAAAAGTTTTGATATATGAAATAAGAGATAACTCAAAATCAGAATCAAATAAACAGAAAGTAAATCTATTTATGGTTTTTCAGATTTAAATGGATTCCTAGGAATTTGGGTTACCAACAAGATCGTTTATGTTACTAAGTTGATTAACCCTTGTTAATTATCGAAAATGCCTTGAAGGCGAATTTATCCTCAAATAGTTTAAGCTCCCTCTCGGGTTACAAAAACCGTGCCCAATTAAACCAACCCCTACTCTCGTGGTAGTCGAATTTAGATTGAACCCTTTACGTTTTGTGACAATTCGTTAATCCTCGAAAGACGGCTTCTAACTCTCGTGATTTCAGTCCTAAGTCTGACTTTATAGATCTGTCACCTAAGTTCACCGCTAGGTTCCTCCTTAGAATGTCTACGACATGCGAATAAGTACGCACCGGATTTACAAGTAATTAAAACACTAGAAATCAGACCTAAATCAAAATCGCAATTAACAAAGATAAAACATCAATTCATTGCCATAAACAAACCTTGGGCATAGCCCCAATCCCTAGAAATTTAACTACTACTCAAGCCTTGTCATGGTGATGACAAGCTTGGTTAACAACAACATGAAATAAAAATAAGAGAAAAGAGGAGGAGAAGAAGAGAGATCCTAAATTATAGCCTAAGAGTAGCAGCCCAAAAAAAGTCTTCCTTTGCCTCTGTCCAGATGCCTTATTTATAGATTTGCGAAGTTTGAATCCCAATCTAACTCAAATTAGATCCAAATCAGTTGCTTCTGATCCAAGTAATGCGCGTCACGGCCGTGATGGATTCTGCCTTGGGCGCTTCTTCAATTTTTGGTCTGTCACGACCGTGATGCTCATCACGGCTAGGCCGTGATCAGTTCTTCCTGTTGAGGGTCTGGTTCAGCTGACAGGTCACGGCCGTGATGGGCATCACGGCTAGGCCGTGACCAGTTCTGACTTTTGTCTTCTTTCTTTTCAGTTTTGCTCGATCATGGCCGTGATGGCTATCACGGCTAGGCCGTGATGGGCTCTGCTTGGCTCATTTTCTTCACTTTTCAAGCCCTATCTTCATCCAAGCTCCATCATGGTTGATCCTGAGCATTGAATCCTTAATTTCTGCAAAACAACACCTCAAAACCGCCTTACCCGTTCCAAGGTAAAAACTAACAAAAATTAAATTAAAAATGCCTAAACTATATGAAAATGCATGCAAAATGATAAGCAAATATGAGGTGTAATCACACTCATCAGTAACATATTGCATAACCGATTCTTTTACAACTATGCCTTCATACAAAACATTAATACAATGTCAGGAACCAAAGGGCCAATACATGCAACAATAAGAAATTAATCATAAGCACATTCATGCAACAACTAACCAATCACATATGATCCTACTATCCATAATTATACGGGTGCACTCCTGCCCCGGTGAATATAGATTTGCTGCATCCGACGTCTGCATCTGATGAATTCTTGCAGCATGTGTACACGTTTTTCTTGTGTGACCAACAGCCTTGCAACAACCGCACTTTGTATTCTTCTTACCCCTCTGTCCACCCATCGAAGGAGCACCCATACACGACTGACTTGTGAATGCTACTGGATCCCTAAGGTAACTTGTGCCACCGTCATCCCCCTCCCTACCCTGTTGTGAACAAGCTTGACGATGCTTTGTTTGAAGTTGTTCTGTCTCATACAATACCTTTTCCCTTATATCAGTAAAGTCCTCATAGTTTCTAGCTGCATATGTACACAGTCGCCTGCAACTATCTATCAACGAAGTATACCGCCCATTGAAAAGTGCATTATTACCATCCATGTTACCAAGAAAATGTCTGCCTTCGGCCTCTTGTTTAGCTGATTTTGTCCATCTGGGTAAAACAAGACAGCTAGGAATGTGGTCAAAGTCCAACAACACCAACACTCTTATTATATGCACACATGGAATCCCATAAGATTTCATACCTTGGCAAGAACATCGAGCTTGCATTTCAGTAGGATACAAGGACACATGCCATCTCAAATTGGGCCTACAGTATTTACCCACAGTAAAAATCTTTGCAGATGTTGTCTCGATACAATCTAAGACATTAATACCCAACGACTTAAACAACCTTTTCCGAAATATATAAAATATTTCTCTTGTATACACTTCTGCACCGTGTTGCTCTAAGGATATAAGTTCAGTTTGCATGACCGGTACTCCATATATAAGCTGATTTGAAATCTGCTTCAATCTCCTTACTGCGAATGTACTCAAGGCACCTTTGAAAGTGAAATAGAAAGTCTTTCAGATTGAACCTGGATTGTATATACTTACCCATGTGGGCATGCAGGGCCTCACACCGAGATGTCGTCCTCATACCCGCAAAGAACTTGCCTTTTATATGAGCTGTTGACCACATTAGTTTTTTTTTCATACAACTGCTGCACCCAACCATTCTCAACCAAACCACATTCCTCGACGGCTGCTGCCCACATCTCTTCAAACTCACTTATGTCACAATTTGAGAGCATGCAAATCTTAAACATTTAGGTAAATCGAATATCCCCAACATTAGCCGTGACATTCCTTATCAAGTGCCATCCACATAGCCTGTGACGTACCTCCGGAAAAACTTTAGCAATTGCATTTCTCATAGTTAGGTCCCCGTCAGTAATGACACAACTGGGGGCCTTCCCCTTCATTGCTTCTAGAAATTGTGATAGCACCCATACATATGTCTCCTCTTTCTCATATGATACAATAGCACATCCAAAAACACATGTTTGCTTGTGATGATTAACACCGGAGAACACAACAACAGGACATTTGTACTTATTTCTACCATATGTGGCATCAAATGCCAATATTTGGCCAAACACATCATAATCAAGTTGGGAGGTCCCATCACACCAAAACAAATGCTTCACCCGCCCATCAACACCCGCTTTGTGACTCCAAAAAAGTGTTGGATCTTTACTTCGCATTTCCCTAAGGAACTTTGCAGCCTCCTTTAAATCACTTTCCTGCCTTTTTCTCTCCTTTTGGACACAGTTATACATCTCTTTTTTTCCAAAGCCAATCTTATGATACCCACCTGATTAGCTAGCAAATGAACCATAAATCTTCGGAATGCTAATGTCACTTTTCCGCATGCTATCCAACTGTGCAACATCAGCAGCAGACATCTTGCGGTGTGACCGTAGTAGTCCAAAGTATTTATCACCCAGTAGTTGATGGTTATGTACATCGCCAAACCGCGACACAGACCACCGTCCACTGCTAGTATCAAAACTAATGCGCGTTTCAGCTTCACATCCAAACCGTGTTACAACTCTATGCTCACGTTGACGGTTAGGCAGGTTCATATACTTGGAATCCCGAAAACCCTCACTTGAACAACCAAACTGTTGCCAAGTTATTTCATTGTTCTTATTTTTCCCACGCTTGTTTTTCCGTACGCTAAAGCCTTTCACTTTACCATATTCATTATAAAACGCATATGCAGAATCCACATCTGCAAACTCCATTCCCTTTACCTCGTCAGCGGTGACCGTAAAAAAAATAAACATTTGATAAATTAGTTCTCACATCCTCATCAGTATCATCACCCTGTACATTCTCATTTGCATCTTCCTCATCATTGTTAGATTCAGCTTCCTCAAAATTATCATTATCATCTTCCACAACATTGTCATTCTCATCTTGTTCAACATTCTGGGTACCATCTTCCATAACATTGTCATTCTCATCTGCATTAACACTGTCATCTTCTGCTTCATCAACATTTTCATTTTCAGCTTCCTCAACATTTAAAGAATCCAGGGAAAGATCTTCTATACCCTGGACAACCACACATTGAAAATTAGCCCCACATTAACAAACCATGTTAACTGCCCTTTCTAGATTTTCATCCAAGCTAGAACAACCGCATTTGCATATATAACAACAATATTTACAACCAATCCTTAACTAATCCTACATCTATTGAAACAATATATGATACACATCAATCGAACCCCCGCTTAAATAAACCCTACACATACACCAACTCATCATTCATCAATTCATCATCCCAATACGCACAACCTTCTTATTAGCTACCCACAAAAAAAAATTAAGTAAATCATTCAAACATAAGGAGTCGGCCGATTGACATACTCCAGTGGCAGCAAAATCATGTTGATCAAATCTACTAACCTGTGAGTTTATGCAATCACCCATCTCGTAGAATACACTGCGTGCTTGTAAACCAATCAGCTTTTCAGTGGATTACCTTCTGGGTTCCACAACATCGCCGTCACGACCGGATGATGATGGGGATTTAGTCGAAATTGCTTCGACCATGGAAGCGACAATGAATACCTTTCCTATTTCGCTTTCGACCTAACAGCAATTCATTACTTTTTTATTTCTGTAATTTATTTTCATTGCTTTAATCAATAACCGGTAACAAAGGCGTATAAAAGTATAATTACCGCCTGAAAATAATTGGAAAGTAAAAGTGGGTAACCTGATACCGGAACCGCATGTAAAAAAATCAGTGAGTTTCGAAACTCAACTTTGAGGTTGGAGTATTGTAGCCTTGGCTGTCATTTCTAGTTTTCTACGGCACCTTGATCACATCATCTTCATAAGTTGTAATCATTTGAGGTTTTCTTTTCATGGGGTGGTAAAATGAAGTATTTCACCCCAAATTTGTTAATAATTATCTGATTGAAAATGATGGTGATGGTGATTATTTGAAAAACTATTGGATAAAGTCACATCAATAAACACCGCGGTCTACTGGTGTGTTTGATGGGATGTCCCATCAAAATGATGTTGTGATGTATCATCCAAGTGATAAAATATGATCAATTTTATCGTTTGAGTATTTGACTTTTCAACCCAATCCATGGTGGTATAAGGTCAATGACATAACTTAGTGTTCCTGCCGAGATCCGACTTGGCGGAATCTCGTCGTAGAACGTGAAACCAAGAGTGAACAATGGGGGTTGTTTTAGACTTTGGCTTGACAGAATGTAATATTCCGGTCCTACGTATCCCAATGGGAATCAAAGCCAGACGTAGTTCTAGGTTCAACCCTTGGTGGTGCGGTGATCTCAATCCCTTAATCTTGTATCTGATGGATACCGGCGAGCAAGGACTGTCTGATAGTCTCTTGGTCGAGCTAGTTCCTCTAATACGCTTAAGGGAGAGTTACCGGGATTCAATAAAAAGTGAGTTTCTATCATGGGTACTCCTCATTTTATAATAGGATTCCCATATCTCTTAGAGACCTGATTTATCTCTTAAATATCTTTTAGAGATCTGATTTATCTCTTAAATATCTTTTAGAGATCTGATTTATCTCTTAAATATCTTTTAGAGATCTGATTTATCTCTTAAATCTCTTTTGAGATGTGATTCCTTAATTTAAGGGATATTATCTCTTTTAACCAGATAAGGTTATTTCAGATAATATCAAGATTTAATATCAATATCCTATCCCTTAATTAAATGATCTTTAACTTATTATCTTTAACTTCCGGACTGTGCCGGGTATTCGAGCTCAGTGGCCGGGTTTCACTCTTCGGTCAGTACACAAGCCCCCCAAGGTTTGAGCTGATTAGGCGTAAAAGCTTTCATGATGTTAGCCGAGCTCAGGAACTCGGTTTCATCTTTCTGTCTTTAGGCCAGGCGAGGTGATTGGCCGAGCTTCATACTCTATGCATATATATACATCCTCCAACTCGGTGAGCAGCTCGGGTGACCGAGCTTGATGCTTTCTGGGTGCCGGACTCTGTATCTCGGCTCATACACAAGCCCCCCAAGCTTTGAGCTAATAAAGCGTAAAAGCTTTTTCTCGAAGGAGCCGAGGTTAGCCGAGGTGGGGATGATTACTTGTTTCCTGTTAAGGCCGTACTTTCTCGGTTCCCGAGATGGAAAGGAAACGTTACCCTGTGCGGCGCGTGGCCTTTACGGCCTCATTTCCGAGGCTTGCGCTGTAGTTGCGTGCTTAAACGATAAGTCGAGAGCCGGAGCTCAACCGAGTGGTCGGGAGCCGAAGCTCAACCGAGCAGTTGGAAGCCGGAGCTCAACCCAGTAGGGAGCCTGAGCTCGAACCAGTAGTCGGGAGCTGGAGCTCAACCGAGTAGGGAGCCCGAGCTTCTCGTTTCAAGTTGCCGAGCTTCACATTTTGGCAAATTCTTAAGTTCAGTGGACTCGGTGGGCGAGTCTAGTAATCATTTCCCTTTGATTGTTTGGGTTTGGAGCTCTAGCTTTACTTCTAGTCCAATATTTTAGTTTGGTAGGCTCAGTGGCCGAGTTTAACATCTCGATCAGTATATAAGCTCCCCAAGCTTTGAGCTCAGAATAAGTGAAAGAGCTTTATGAAAGAAGTTGAGCTTGTCCTTAGTGTTGATAAAGTACTGGATTTGCGTAGATCCTCTTACTTCGGCTAATACCTCTTGGGGAGTACTCGAGTTTTAGTGGTTGAGAATCACATCTCGGTCAGTAACATGTTCTGAACATAAGATACTTCAATCTTACCTTTGTTTAAGACAAGTTTAGAAGCTGGTAGCTGAGATTCGACTTATCACTGATTCAGGCTCGAACCAACCTTTTGAAGAGTCAAGTTCAAACCCGGTCATTAGGAATTTACCTCAGTGCTTGTATTTCATTCTTTAATTTTTGATGCTTTCAAGATGCTTATCTTGACTCACCTTTTTCCGAATGTAGCTCGGTCTTTTGAAGTTCTTGAGAGCTCTTAACATTTTCTCCGAGTAGCTCATAACCCTTTCATTTGGTAGATTTTGAAATACCCACTAACTTTGAAACTTGACCTCGAATTATTTTTTCCGATCTTGAAGGTGTGTCTCAGAATAAACTTTCCTAATATCTTCTCCAGTTTGTATGAGAAAATAGTTTTCATACAAGTTCTTCGAGCTGTAGGCTAAGGGATGTAATTTCCGAGAATATCCTTCCTTTATCCCCATTAGCCCCCCAAGCTCCGCGCTTGAAATAAGCGAAAGAGCTTAAATGTCAACCCGCATGTTTTAACACGCTTTTTGGTGACGAGGGCTTTGGACTATGATTCGCGGGAGCATTGCTCGAAAATCTATTTTTTGTAGAACAAAGCCTTTCTTGGGTTATCGTCTTGCTTGGCCGAGCACTGCTCGGATTTTTGTGTGGAGCCCAGTCTTACTTGGGATTCCGGCTTATTTGGTTGAACACTACCAGGATTTCCTTCGAATCCTGGGTCTCTAACATGCGTGACCTGCTGTGGATTTTAACTTGGCCTCGACTTTTTTCGGTGCGTAGTGCGAGGAAGCATAGCTCGACCTCGGCTTTTTGGTGCGAGGGAGCAATGCCCGACCTCGGCTTTCTGGGCTTCTGCCCTTTGTTCTTAACTAGACAATTTTAACTCTGGCTCTTTAGTGAGTTCCCAAGTTATTAAGCCAGCATATGCCCGGCTTTTACTAGAATTGGGCCATGATGCGAGTAGGAAAGTTGCGGTCGCTCATGCTCTTCTGAGTCTCCTCCATTACCTGTTTTTCGAGCCACGAGCTTTCTAATAATGAAAAGTATGCAGACGGAAGCTGCCCGAACTTTGCGCACTGGGGCTGGCAATGGAAACAACCGACCAGCTCAACCTTCAGAAGGTCGTGGAAAGGGCTCCAAGCCGAGAAGGAAGCCAGTCTTGAGTTGCGGAAGTTGCTGGAACCCGAGAAGGAGGAGAATCCGAGGCTCCGTTATGATCTGGCTGAAACCGAGGCTTCTATCACGAGGGAGCATGTTAATGGTTTTTCCTGAGCCGTGAAGCGGCTTCAGTATTTCAATCCGACTGCTGACTTCTCCTGTGATGACGTGGACAAGGATTTTATCCGAGATGGAATCCTAGTTCCATTGTCCGAGCTGGAGGATGAGGAGGCCGTATCTCAAGGGGAAGAGGGCGAGGGGAAAGCGACCGAGGAGGGACCCGAAGATGAAGGTGAAATGGGCCTATCTGGCCAGTCTGCTACCCTCCCTCCAAATACCGAGGATGACCTTGACTCATGAATTTGTATTAATAGGTTAGGAAACACGTTGTTTTTGGGGATGCCCTTTTTGATTTTGAAATCTTATGTATTCTGGGCTTGGCCCATGGTTATTGATGGACCGACATGCACCTTACTTTTTGCGACTATTTTTCTAAGTTAGTACTTGTTTAGTTTCAGCGTGTTACGCGATTTAGTCGAAATAGTCAGAATTTGAAATACTTGTAGGTTCTTACCCACCTTCTTAGGCCTTGAAATACCTTTTCAGGCGTTAAGGTGTTATTACCGTTGTAGACTTGGCATTTCGACCTCAACTCGGTCAACTTCAACTTGACCAGTCTCTTTAGGTAGTAAGTTGTTTCTTACCTTTATAGGCTCGGCATTTCGACCTCAACTCGGTCGACTTTATCTCGGTCAGCCTCTTTAGGCACTTGCCTCTTTAGGTCCAACGTCTCGACGGCAGCTCGGTCGATTTTAGCTCGGTCACCTCTTAAGGCACTTGCCTCTTTAGGTCCGGCGTCTCGACGGCAGCTCGGTCAATTTTAGCTCGGTCACCTCTTTTGGCACTTGCCTCTTTAGGTCCGGCGTCTTGACGACAGCTCGGTCGATTTTAGCTTGGTCACCTCTTTAGGTTTTTTTCACCTTTATAGGCTCGGCACTCCGACCCCGATTGGTCGTAGCTCGGTCAACCTCTTTAGGAATTATGCACCTTTATAGGCTCGGCACTCAGACCCTGATTGGTCGTAGCTCGTAGCTCGGTCAGCCTCTTTAGGATTTATGCACCTTTATAGGCTCGGCACTCCGACCCTGATTGGTCGTAGCTCGGTCAGCTTCTTTAGGATTTATGCACCTCTATAGTCTCGGCACTCCGACCCTGATTGGTCGTAGCTCGGTCAGTCTCTTTAGGATTTGCTCACCTTTATAGGCTCGGCACTCCAACCCTGATTAGTCGTAGCTCGGTCAGCCTCTTTAGGATTTACGCACCTCTATAGGCTCGGCACTCCGACCCTGATTGGTCGTAGCTCGGTCACCTCTTTAGGTTTTTTGCACCTTTATAGGCTTGGCACTCCGACCTTGATTGGTTGTAGCTCGGTCAGCCTCTTTAGGATTTATGCACCTTTATAGGCTCGGCACTCCAACCCTGATTGGTCGTAGCTCGGTCAGCCTCTTTAGGATTTATGCACCTCTATAGGCTCGGCACTCCGACCCTGATTGGTCGTAGCTCGGTCAGACTCTTTAGGATTTACGCACCTTTATAGGCTCGGCACTCCGACCCTGATTGGTCGTAGCTCGGTCAACCTCTTTAGGATTTATGCACCTCTATAGGCTCGGCACTCCGACCCTGATTGGTCGTAGCTCGGTCAGCCTCTTTAGGATTTACGCACCTTTATAGGCTCGGCACTCCGACCCTGATTGGTCGTAGCTTGGTCAGCCTCTTTAGGATTTATGCACCTTTATAGGCTCGGCACTCCGACCCTGATTGGTCGTAGCTCGATCAGCCTCTTTGGGATTTATGCACCTTTATAGGCTCGACACTCTGATCCCGATTGGTCGTAGCTCGGGCAGCCTCTTTAGGTTTTTAGCCTTTTTAGGTGAGTTAGTATGGTGTTTGGGTGCTAGAGCTGGTGGAATTTTATTTTCCAAGGGAGAGCTCGATCTCTATGATTTTTATAGAGGGAGTTTAACTCGGCCTCCATGGTTTTAATTTGAGGAGCTTTGACTCGTCTTCCTCTTTGGTGGAATTTTGAGAGGGAGTTTTGGCTCGACCTTTCAGGAGTCGGGGCTGAATGTGAGTTTTCAAGGGAGCCGGAGCTCAACCACTTTGTAATCGCAAATTTTGTGACTCTGGGAGTGGTATCAGCCGAGCATCAGTTTGCTCAAATATATAAAAAATGATATGATGCTACATAACACAACATTAAAGGCGTGGAGCAAAACATATCAAATCATATTAGGTTTAAACTAGATTTAAAGAGCAATATCACCTGAACTTTTCGCTGCCTCTGATTTAGGCATTCCCTCAAGCCCATATGGTCGAGCTCTCCTAGACCGAGCTGGGCTGGCCGAGCTTTCTAAGACGTCTTCTTCAGCTCTTCGAGGCCGAGCTGTGGTGGCCGAGCTCCGAAGTCGAGCTGTGGTGGCCGAGCTCTCTATCACAAAAACTTCTAACAAATTGTTACAGCAAACTTAAGCTTTGAAAGCTCAAAGCCTATTTAACACTTGAAGTTGAAATTCTTGGCAATATCATATCAAGATAAAGTAGTAATCTGATGTATCCGAAGAATCAAGAATCAAGATCAAGCCTTTCTTGGCTGACGCGGTGGGACAACATCCTCATCTCCCGTGCTTCCCTGTTGCAGGGAATTTTGCCATATAATATAATAGCATGCCCAAGACCCCCGAGTACCGAATTTAATTAGATGGAATAAAGGTCAAACATGGCTCTCATTCATGTTAACCAATTGTCTGGGAAACGACAATCGTGTCGGACGTCTGGTTGATCGTGGGCATGATCAGCTTACGAATGTCCATGGGCATGGTCCTATCACTTGGCAGCGCCGATGCCATTGCCAGAATCTTGTCCGTGAGGGTGGTCATGCTTCTGGTGCACCATTGCTTCCATTCTCATATGCGGCTTCTCTAGAGCCGCCATCCCCCTCGTCGGAAAACACTGTTGTGGCGGTGGTTGACTTCACCGGAGGAACCTCACGGAGGAAGAAGATACTGGAGATGCACATGGCGAAGGGGACCAGAGCAAGCATGAGGAGAAACGAAGCGGGGTCGTTAGCGAAGAGAGTAGAACAGAGATTAGTGAGTATCTGTGCATCCTTCTTCCTACCTTCTTCATCTCTTTCCTTCTATTTGAATGTCGCATAGGAACGTGGATCTGGGTTGCAGATCGTGGGCAACGGCGGAGAGAACTGAGGATCTGGGCATTCGGTACCGGCCTCGATGGGACAAGGGGCTCTACTGTGATGCGGCGTTGCCGGAACGTCTTCGTGGACGCTGAAGCCGAAGAGCTTTAAGGGCGTGGCGGAAGCGGGGTTTGTCCTCCATGGATGGGAGGGTGGTTTTTCTGTTGAAGATTGGGTGATGGAAGTGCAGACAAGGAGAAGACTGGGTGGCGTGGACGGTGTCCATGGTAGCTCGGTGGCTGATGGTCTTTGACTGAGTGGTCGGGGCAAAGTTTTACCTGGCCCCACAGTGGGCGCCAAATGTTCCTACCGAGATCCGACTTGGCGGAATCTCGCCGTAGAACGTGAAACCAAGAGTGAACAATGGGGGTTGTTTCAGACTTTGTCTTGACAGAATGTAATATTCCGGTCCTACGTATCCCAATGGGAATCAAAGCCAGACGTAGTTCTAGGTTCAACCCTTGGTGGTGCGGTGATCTCGATCCCCTGATCTTGTATCTGATGGATACCAGCGAGCAAGGACTGTCTGATAGTCTCTTGGTCGAGCTAGTTCCTCTAATACGCTTAAGGGAGAGTTAACAGGATTCAGTGAAAAGTGAGTTTCTATCATGGGTACTCCTTCTTTTATAATAGGATTCCCATATCTCTTAGAGACCTGATTTATCTCTTAAATATCTTTTAGAGATCTGATTTATCTCTTAAATATCTTTTAGATCTCTTAAATATCTTTTAGAAATCCGATTTATCTCTTAAATCTCTTTTGAGATGTGATTCCTTAATTTAAGGGATATTCTCTCTTTTAACCAGATAAGGTTTTTTCAGATAATATTAGGATTTAATATCAATATCATATCCCTTAATTAAGTGATCTTTAACTTATTATCTTTAACTTCCGGACTGGGCCGGATATTCGAGCTCGGTGGCCGGGTTTCACTCTCCGGCCAGTACACTTAATATTTTGCATTTGCAAAATAAGACATTATGTTTCTGTATTTGCATAATTTTCTAGTATTATATTATTAAATAGAAATTATGTGGAGCCTCATTTCTGATTACCATTCCCAATTTATGCTGGTTGCTTATGGTGGTATTTCTGAATGTGTCTCTAAACAAGAAAAAATAAAAGGAAAAAAAAAATGAAGAAAAAAAAAATTTCAAAGAAACCCAGATGGCCAGATCTTCTTCTCGCCAGATCTGAACATTCATAATGTCCTCTCTCTCTCTCTGGGAAGATAGACAACGGCAAAAAGCACCGGTGACACACGGGGAGGAGCGGTGGGCAGAAGAGGATCGCGGCGGCGGAACAGCGCAAGGAGGTGGCGCGCACCGGTGGCTGAGTCTGGGTTCCCAACAGTGACGGCGTTCAGCGGTGGGGGAGAACGGTGACGTCGCGAAGGGGAGCAACAGCGGCGGAGATGGAGGTCGATGGACGGCGACGGTCTGAGGCGCGCTGTGGAGCGGCGGAGATGGAGGAAGACGGCGGCGTCGATGGTGGCTGGCAGTGTTGCGAAACTGAAGCACCATGGAGGGAATCAGGAGGTTGTTGAACGGAGAAATTGTCGAAGCCGCCGACGGCGGAAGTCATCGACGCCGGCGATGATTTTGATGGGCGAGTCGAAGCGACGATGGAGAACGTTTCTGTTTTTTTTTTAAGTGCATAATTTTTTTAAATTTTTTTCATATAAATTAATAAAATAAAGGATATACTAATACAAATACAAAAATACAATATCCTTTTTTTGCAAATACAAGACTTTCATCTGAGTTGAAAAGCCAATTTATTCTAATGACAATCTGAACCAATCAGATTGTGCTACTTGGATGATGTACTACTGCATCATTTTAATGAGTGATGTACCTTAACCTCCATCGTGTTTGATAACTATAATGGTAAGTCAACGACTCAACTGTATTTGCATTTGTTAACCCCTTTTATTGGTGCTTATTTCTCTCTTTCATTGTGATTAGTTAGAGAGAGTCTCCTAGTATGATGGGCTAGTTTGGTATCATGACAGGATAAGGACGGATATGATAAGAGAACATGATAGGAGTAGGATAGGATATGAGTAGGATAAAATGTTATCATATCCGATATTTGGTGTTCACCAGATAACCAACTGGACAGCATTATAATTTAAGTATGAATTTTAAAATTTTTTATTTTTATTCTAAATGTTTTCATCTTTTATTAGATTTACTTTTTTTTTATAATTTTCATTATTTAAATTTATATAAAAAAACAAAATTATCCTTGTGATAAAATTATATATAATGTTTTAAATTTTTTAAATATTGTCTAACTAAAATTATTTTTTTATATTTTTAAATATTCATTGTTTATCTTTACTTTACATATAGTTAAATTATTAGAATAATTTTTTTTATATTTTACAGTTTTTAAAAATAATATAAAATAACAAACTTAGCATTGTGATAAAATAAAAATAAATTTTAGAATTGATTATTAATATTTTTATAATTTTAAATATTTTATATTTTATTATATCTTTTTTTGGTAATCATGTTAAATTTTATTATACTTTAAATTATTGTTTTATTATACTTTAATTATTTTATATATTATAGATTTTATTATACTTTAAATCACATTATCCTATCCTGTTGAGTTCTAACCCAGCCCTCCCCTCATGATAGAATTTTAACTAGTTTGACAGGATAGGATAAGTGACAAGATTGACTTATCCTATCCTGCTGGCTCGTCAAACAACAATTTCAGACAGGATATGATAGCTTATCCTATCATATCTCTCTTATCCTGACCACCAAACGGACCCTTAGTGTGAAAATGTAAAGCAGTTATCTGAAAGGAAAAAAAAAAAAGCTGCTTAGAGCCTTCCACAAATGAATCATGTAAACCAAGAATTCCACCAATCTTGCCCCACCCTTGTTTATAGACAGATTCCTTGCTAAATCCGTCTTCCCAAGACCAGGGGATATTTGCAGAGGGACACGGTGATTAGAAGGCAGGTAACATCACTAGTTCGGGAAGATCTGCCTAGATTAATGATGGTAGAAAGAAATCCCTAGGCCTAAATGTGTTAGTTTCATCACATGATTGAAGGATAAAATGCAATTCATTGCAAATACACCATGTATATGATCAGAGAAACAAGAAACAACTCCCGATGATTGAGAATTAAACTAAAAAAAGAAAAAAGAAAATAAAGGAATGTCATCTCATGCCCGAAATGGGAGTTATAAAATGGATGAGTTGGTTTGAGGGAGGGACATATGGTTTGGAGTGATAAATAGGTCATGGGTTCAACTCCCCTACTGACATAACACTTTAATTTACTAACATTTCACTATATAAAAAAAATCTAACGCCCGAAATCTCTGTCTTATCCATTTTTATGATAACTTTAAACTCCATTTTGAAGAATTTTAAACATCCAAACAGAGAAAAGAGAACTTATTACTTAAGATTAGGGGTGTTCGCGGATTGGATTGGATCGGATCGATTTTGAGCTAAAAAGTCATCTGATCTAATGATGAAAACATCGTGCGGTTTGGATTGGATCGGTTTGCTTCCTTAAAAAAATCCGATCCAATCTAATCCAATCAAATGCGGTTTGGATTGGATTGGATAATTCGATTTTTGTCATACTTTATTTTTTTCTAATGTCAAGTGCCCCTTCTACTTATTTAATAATGGATAAAAGATAATCTTTGTTATAATTTGGGAGTTTGAGAAGAAAAAAATTATTGGTATTTTTTAGCACGTTCTTTTATATTAATTCTCTATATCTACTCCCACTTATCCTATTTTTTTCCTTGAATCGGCTACAAATAAATTGTAGCTAATTATTTTTCAAATTTACTTAATTGTTTTTCTATTTTTCATGATTACTCAATCAATTATATATATGCTATGCATCAAAACTTTTAGTAAAATATAACTTCAAGAGATTAATATTTATTATAAATAGTCTTCTACATGTCATTACAACAAATATACTAAAGAGAACGAGGGACATAAAAGTATGAAGAATAATGTTTAAATATGAGTAATACTATAATTTTAAAAATAGTAGTATATGTATATAATATATCGGTTTGGATTGGATTTCACTGTAGGATCCAAAATCCGATCCAATCCAATAAAAAAATTGCGGTTTTTTCAATTTGTTCGGTTTTCGATTTTTCGGTTCGGTTTTTACGGTTTGAATCGGTTGATGAACACCCCTACTTAAGATAGGGTTGGGCTAAGATGCACCACCCATATTTTGCACCACCCACTACACCATCCATATGTGACAAATTTTGGACCAATCAAATTGCCACATAAGTTTGGTCAAAATTTCAAACTTTCTAATTGTATTTCTACTGTAGTCAAATATATGAATACAATATAGTGTAGTATAGTATATGTACTCTTTGTATTCACAAATTTAACCCATATTAAAATAATGTTTTTTGATAAAAAAAACTGATTATATTAAAAAATAATATTTTAATATGAATTAAAATAATGTTCTTTGTCAATAATATTTTGCAATATAATCAGTTTTTTTAATCAAAAAATAATATTTTAATATGGGTTAAATTTACGAATATAAAGAGTACATATATTATACTACAATATACTGTATTCATATAGTTTGACTACAGTATAATACAACTAGAAAGTTTGAAATTTTGACCAACCTATGTGACAAATTGATTGGCCCAAAATTTGCCACATGGGTGGTATAGTGGGTGGTATAAAATGTGGGTGATGCATCATAACCACACCTTATTTAGATATCTATTCTCTTCCCTTCGCTTTTGCAGAAGTCATAACTCACAATTCATGCCGTTTTCATAAAATCTCCTTGAAGTTACCGAACTATCAAAAGATGCAGCATGTCTAAGTACCAAATACAATGAAAGAATAATGCAACAGCTAACCAGTATTCGGGGTAAACTTCATATATTTTTTTTATTATAAATCCACGATTTTGTGGTTGACATGAATAACTCTCTACTCTATCCAGTATGACAGAATCCCCCGGCCCCAAACAGCCACAGACAACAAATCAACTCGCAGCATTCCAATTTTAACAATCACGATGCACTTTAGTTCTAAATCAGAAGTAAAATAAATACTAGTACTTTAAAAGCACCTATCTTCTACGTTTTGACTCTTTCCGCATCTCTGCCACATAGCTCTCCATATTTGATTTCTCCCATAAGCGTCTTAGCACAAGATCTTCCTTTGTTGCTTCATCTATTAATAAAAGGTCCAGGACCATTGAGATATATGCTGGCATGTAGGCTACGCAATGCATGTATAATCCAGAATAATAAAGCAAAACATAAAAGCAGGATGATTGTAACACATAAAATTCCTCTACTTCAGTAGTGCCTAAAAGAAGAAATTCATCACAGAGAAATTGTAGTTACCTATATTTATCCATCTATCGTGAGGAATACCAAGGGACCTTTGAGTCAGATAAGAAGCATCTTCCCAGGAATAAGGGTGCTTTTTCATGTTGTATCTCCAAAACCAACAGCCAGACCACAACAGCAACTGGATGGAGGACAGAACTAATTAGTATTTGCAGATAAAACAATATTAATTTTCAAGATTTAGCACTACTTGTGGGAAAGAATTTCATATATGTACACATCAAATCAAAAAAGAGTAACGAGAGCTTCAGGGTAAGTAACTGTAGTTTCCAAATCAAAGATTTGAGCTCTAACCTTGCCTAAAGTATAAGGTAAAAGAACAAAGCGGACACCAACAAGTTTCCATACGGACGCCTTTTCAGCTCCTGTTATCTGCAGGTCAAGATCTTTGCTGAGGTCTTCCTCCACTTTCCTGCATATACAGATCATCATGATGTGTCATTGTGTGTCAAAAGTAAAAGAAATTAAAGCCAATAAAAGCTTATTCTTATAAATCGTAGATGAACTGGTTGAACAGAGGATGGAATAAGAGTTTGCGAGGAGGAAAACCAAATTGAATATGATATCATACTTGTCCATATTCTTCTGAGTCTTCTTCTTGTTTGTAACCCCTCCACTGCGTTCAAGTTCCAATGCCCTTAGTCTATTTTTATATGCAGGTGTCTTCTTGACCATGGCTACGGCCTAGACATAGAAAAGGCAGTGGAGTGAATCCAGATGTTTTAATCTTTAGAAATCATTTTTACCAATAACAGATAAAGCAATTTGCACAAAAATAACTGTTGTACATATCTTCTAAAGGCAACGCATTCGCACAGCCCTGATCTATTTCAAATCTTCACAGTGCATCTACAATTATAGATTACATTAAAACACTTTAGCAGGCAAAGACACCTGGAGTCATCGGACATGTATGATACAGACAATTTTCACTACAAAACTTGGGTTTTGGCAGCCCTCAACTTCAAGACCTAGCTTCGTTGCCAACAGATGGTCCACAAACAGACAATTTGGTTCTAAGCCCATAACCCATATGAAATGGTTCATAGCAAATCCAAAACCCTTACAACATTGTTCAGTTGTGCTGGGGACAAGTAGGATGAACACAATATTTAACAGTTAACACCATATGTACAGCATTTAGCTTAGCTAGCATTTTAGGGCACAGTTATTGGATAATAAATAAATTCAATTGAAATTATGATAGGTTAGTTAATTAGTTGATTCAGTTAGCTGGTAAGTTGACAAGTTAGTTACCTGACAGTTATAAGCTACTCATTTTACTTTGTGTATATAAACACTTGTACTTTGTAAATCAAGAATGAATACAGTTCATTTGCTCAAACACTTTTAACAGTCACAGAGTAGGATAAACGCATAATTCAAACAAATACAAAGTGTGAACCTTATTGGCAATATAGTTGTATCAAGAGTTATGATATCCATAGCACAGTTTCATATCAGGAAGATGTTATAACAAATCAAAGGATAGTTAATATATCACAGTACCTGATTATACCTTGTCGATTGGTTTAGATATTGGAAACCTGAAATTATAATAAGAAGACCAACCAACACAGCACGAGGATCCTGGCATGTAAAATATACCAATATTATAAAATCAGAATCAATGGTAAAAAATAATCAATGAATTAGAAATCTGAATCAAATTCAACAAAAAATTATTACTGGTTGCCACTGAAAATGAAAGAATTAGAAATCTCACCGTCTTGTGACCATAGTATGCACGATAATAACGAGCAGTGTTATAAAACACCTGTAATCAAAAGATGAAGATCCAGTTCTACATCAACGAATGTTAAAAGGATACGAGACTATAAGAAATCCTTAAATATAATTAGTTACCTCCTCTGGATGCGCAATTGCATAATCGTATTGTTCTCGCGTGGCCTCATCCTTCAAAATCTGCATACAAGTTAGCATAATCGTTATGTTGCTGTTATTCGCGTGCAAATGCAATTTGAGATGTAAAACTTGGAGTAGCATTCTATAAGAATAACCTCGTAAGCGTTGGCAATTTTAATAAAGAGCTTTCGTGATTCTGGATCAGGGTTTTTATCTGGATGACTGAATCCAACAGAAAGATAAATCAGAAAAAGGAAGGTAAAGAAAAAAAGAAAGAAAAGAAGTTAAGAAGAACTTGAAGAACTTACTGTTTGAGAGAGAGCTTGTAGTAAGCTTTCTTGATCTCCGAAGCATTAGCATTCTGAGAAACCCTACAAGTATAAAGAACAAAGAACAAATCAAGAAGATTAAGGGAAAAGAAATAAAGAAATGGGGAAGGAAAAGGAAGGTTAGCTAGCTGACCCAAGCAGATCGTAGCAATCGTCTTCGTCGCAGTAGATTGCGAGCGAAGGAGATATGGTGGTCAGAACAAGAAGCACCACGAGGAATGGGAATGCGGTTGCGCGCCACCGCGTCGGGGCCGGTGGCGGATTCATTTCGCTCCGGCGGAAGTAGGTGGCTTTCTACTTTGACCCAAACGAAAAACGAGAAAACGGCCTCGCTTTCAGTTTCACTGATGCTTCGAGAGCCCGAGTTAAATTGGAACTCCAACGACGACGTTTCCTTCTCTTCGCCAAAATTGGATGAGGGTATTTACTATTTATATTAGGGGTGTTCATCAACCGATCCAAACCGATTCAAACCGCAAAAACCAAACCGAAAACCGAAAAAATCGAAATTTTTTATTGGATTGGATCGGATTTTGGATCCTATAGTGAAATCCAATCCAAAAAGATCTATTATATACATATACTATTATTTTTGAAATTATAATATAACTCATACTTAAACATTATTCTTCATACTTTTATGTCCCTCGTTCTCTTTAATATTTTTGTTGGAATGACATATATAAGGCTATTTAGAATAAATATTAATGTCTTGAAGTTATATTTTACTAAAAGTTTTGATGCATAGCATATATATAATTGATTGAGTAATCATGAAAAATAGGAAAACAATTAAGTGAATTTGAAAAATAATTAGCTACAATTTATTTGTAGCCGATTCAAGGAAAAAAATATGATAAGTGGGAGTAGATATAGAGAATTAATATAAAAGAACGTGTTAAAAAATATCAATAATTTTGTTCTTCTCAAAATCTCAAATTAAAACGAAGATTATCTTTTATCCACTATTAAATAAGTAGAAAGGACACTTGACATTAGAAAAAAAATAAAGTATGACAAAAACTGAATTATCCAATCCAATCCAAACCGCATTTGATTGGATTGGATCGGATCGGATTTTTTTAAGGAAGCAAACCGATCCAATCTAAACCGCACGATGTTTTCATCATTGGATCGGATGACTTTTTAGCTCAAAACCGATCCAATCCAATCCGCGAACACCCCTAATTTATATGAATTTGAGCCTTGTTAATGACATTGTTTATGAAACCCAAAAAAAAAAGGTAATTATTTATTATATATATATATATATATATATATATATATATATATATATATTTCTAACATATTGAATACATTTGAGGTGTTCGCGGGTTCGATTGGATCGGTTTTGAGCTAAAATGTTATATGATCCAATGATGAAAACACCATACAGTTTTGTTTGGATTGGATTGGATGACTTCCTTAAAAAAACCTGATCAAATCAAATCCAATCAAATGCGGTTTGGATTGGATTGGATAATTTCATTTTTTTGGACAAATTTTTACATGATTATCTTATGTCTTGTTAAGTGGTATATAAAAAAATTCATGTGTAACAACTAGAAAAATATTAATATGGTAAACACCAATAGGTGCGAAATAAGGAATGCAGCAACTTAATAGGCACAAAACAATAAAAATATGGCTTCCAGTCTTCCACGCAGCTTAATACTTAATATTATAGGCGCAAAACTAGAAAACCCTGTCAATGAAGATGCATTGTGTAAGATGCTTTCTCAGAGATCTAATACTTAATACTTTCTCAGAAAACTCTGTCAACGCAAAACCACAAAAATATAGCTTCCCCATAGCTTAATACCTAATATGCTAAACTTGCAAGTCAAGATCGGCATTATTGTAACATCCTAAAATTCTAACATAATTAATTTGAAAAAAAAAATTAATAATAATAATAGTACTATTAAGTTATTAAAAAGTGTAGCGCAAATAAAATATAAACAAGAGATTTAGAGTGTGTTTGGGAACATAGTTTTTAGTTAAAAAACAGCTGTTTTAGGAGTAAAAAGCTGTTTTGTATTAATCAACTCACGTTTGGGTAAAAAAATTAAATTTTAAAAACGCTGAAAAATGATGAAAAACGCTGCTTTCAAATAAGCTGGGAGTCTGGACTGTTTTGAAAAACGCTGTTTTCATTCTTCCTACGCCCGTGTCCTATGCGCATGTGTCCTCCTAAAGTTTTGTCTTTTTCTTTTTTTCCTTTCATCTTTTTTTCCTTCTTTATTTTTTCTTCCCTGCGCATGTCTCCTTGTGCAATGTTGTCTTTTTTTTTTCTTTTTCTTTTTTTTTTCCTTATTTTTTCCTTCTTTTTCTATGTGTGCGAAGATATTGATTATATCAAATTGTGAGAAACACACCTTTATTTTGATGACAAAATATAAAAAAAAATCTAATATTAAAATAAAAAATTATAAACAAATATTTTCAAACCCTTTTTCGCAATTTACTATATAAAAGTGATTATTTCTACACCACCCAAACGAAATAGATTATCTTAAAATAGCTTTTCAGTAAACATACCCAAACGAAAATAGATTATGATTATAATCGATTATCATAATAATCGATTATTTGAAAACAGATTATCAGCATAATCTTTTTTTTCCAGTTTTCCCAAACACACTCTTAGTGTAAAGAAGTGATAGTTTAAAGATTTATTGAAATTTATTAACTATTATAAAGAATACAAAATTATATATATATATATATATATATATATATATATATAAGAATTATGAAACAAGGGCGTTAAGCCCAAGCAATTCTTAATTTTAACAAAAAAAAAAAAAGAATTATAAAACCTAAATCTTATGCGTTAGTTGACTTGCCTGGCATATATATAAATTCTTCATCGTGCATACGGGCCAAGAGCGCCGCAACACACGAGTTTATGTGTTTCCGCCTTGGGCAAGACAAGCACACTAGCAAAGCAGTCAATTAACGTCGCAGTGATAAGAAATATTTTTAACGAAGTCGTAGGTTTTATCATATATATTTTTGGGAGCTTTTAGAGGCATTCGAAAGGTGAGTAACAAGTATCTTTTGCTAACACTTTCCATGGTATTTTTATGTGTTTACGATGGATTTAAAATTGATGAACTCATATTTCAATTCATTGTTTTGCTTACAAAATTTAGGACTGCATTCCTCATTTGTATGTGTGTGGAAGGGTCTACCTTATAGTTTTTTTTTTGGAATTTGAATTGAATACATGATTGATATTTGTACTAGTTGAATGATATGCTCGATGCCATATGTTATGTCTTGATGCTCGTGATTGTCATGTCATAGTGTAATTATAAATTTACTTGGAGACATGACATAAGTCTATTTAGTATGCATGATAGGATTAAATATTTAATTTATGGTAAATGAATTGTTACATGTATGAGACATGAAATTCATGCCTTATGATGAGTTGTATGATGTTTGTCGTAATACCACCTATGATAGGGGTATCGAAAAGTAATATCACCATAACGGGGTATCGAAAGTAACATCCCCATATAATTGGGATGTCGAAAATAAGTAATACTACCTAAAAAGGAGTATCGAAAGTAACACCGCCACAGGTTGGGGTGTCGATAAAGGAGAAATACCACCATGTGCACATGGGAGGTATCGAAATGGAAATGTCCCCGACAGGAGGGTGACATCAAAACACTCCTCATGAGTAGGGGTGGGCAATGAGACGTCATTGTCGTGTGATGTGTGAATTTATGGCATGTCGGCAAGAGGCCAATTTAATTAAGAGGTCTTCGGACCGCTTGGATTAATCTAGAATTTATATGGTATATGGAATGTGATGTATTGAGATGAGATTATTATTGATATTAAAATTATTTTCTTTTATATATTTTATTTTGGAAAATTAGCGGGTGCCATGGACAGTTTTTCCGGTTACTGCGCAGGCTGAGAACAATGTTGTTTTCGAAAATATTTTTTAAAACTGTATTGTTGATCACTGAGATTTTATATCTCATTATAAGTATGTTTTCAGAGCACGACGAGGACGTCATTGAAACTGAAGAGGCAGGAAGACTTGGTGGATTATATTAGTTATGCTTTCTAGTTTGGTTAGTATTTTCTTAAATAAGGAGCCATATTTGGCTAGACACATTTATTTATTTATCGTTGGGTTTGTTAGTAGACGCCCGATTTTGAGGCTTTTGGTTTTATTAGGATGTATGGATTTATTATTATATTATTACCTTGGATACTTTATTACTATTTTAATTAATGAGGTATACTCGTACTCAAATAATTTGTGAAATTTTTATGACATGTATGTTTTAATTTAAATGATTAAAAATGATTTTTTTTATTGAATTTATTTTGGGTTACCAATATAACGAAAGTCGTTAAAATTATCACTAAATGAGGAAAATAAAAACAAAGATGTTTCTTAACAAAATGTCAACACCAAATCAATACATAAGAAATAAGAATGACATACTTAGCAAAACAATAACATCAAACACAATTTGAAAACATCTTCCTTGGAATCATTTGTAGGAATTCTCTAAGCATTTCATATTCACCTGAAATATGTTCAAAGAAGAAAAAAAAAAACCAGATTCAGAAGAATGCAATTCAATACAAAACATTTTGTAATATTTAAAGAATGACAATTCAATACCTTTAGGCAAAATTAATCGACTCACTCTTAATCGTCTTCAGCTATTTGTGTAGGAGGCATTAGATCTAAAGATTTAAAATACAAACTTGATAATAATTGTAAAATTAGAATTAATATAAACAACTATAGCAGTAATAAGAATAAAGTAAATTGCCTAGCTCCATTTTTTCAAATTCTTCCAAAGTTCTTCAATATCAGTTGTTAAAAAGTTGATGATCTCAAAGTAAAATTCTACCAAATAAGCTCAAACTTACCTCGGACATTTTGGTAAGGTGGATGGCAACCTTGATCGATTGAGCTTGATGTTTTTGTAAAGTCTGCATCATTGAAACAAATTCAAACAGGTTATGCAAAATACAAAAACAACAATGACAAAAACGAACCACTCACCACCCATTCCGATAACAAACATCTTAGAGACATTACATTGGAGATAAAGGATGAACAAAAGAGTGTGTACTGTGTAGAAGCTCTGTCTGCTCTGAGGAAGAGAGTTGCAAAAAGGGGAAGATCTAGTTTCACAAATGAAAAATGCTTAACATAAGAACAAAAGAGAGAAGAAGAAGAATAGAGAGAAATAAGAGAATCACAGAAGATGAAAAGAGGGTTATAACTTACAGAGGACGACTACACGCAGTTACATGGAGACGACGACCTTCAGTCCTTCACGGTGGGGAGGCCGCGATGGTGCTTAGTGTTATTCACTATGGTGACACCGCGACGGTTCTTGGCGGTCGTCATGGTGGTCGGCTGCTGGGAGATTCTGACTCAAATCGAAGAAGGGTTGGGAGAAGGGCTTGGAGGCGCAGCTCTGATCAGAAGATAGAAACTATCGAGCTCTGAACTAGGAAAAGGAATTAGGGTTAAAAATGCCTCTAAGGATAAATAAGGAAGTATCTTTCAATAGTAGAGCACTAACGTAAATATAAGTGGAATAATATATATATATATATATATATATATATATATAGAGAGAGAGAGAGAGATAGAGAGAGAGAGAGAAGTTTGGATCGCTTTTTACAATCAGGAACCGAAAATCGATCCAATCCAATTAAAAATTCGATTTTTTTGCGGTTTTCGATTTTTTCGTTTCGGTTACTGCGGTTGACATTGGATTGAATCGGTTGATGAACACCCCTAGAAAACACTACTTCTCATATAAACTTACATGTTAAGATTTTTTTTTTTTAATTAGTACCTTTAGGGCATTAGTTAATATTTACCTATGATTTTATTTTTTTTGGAGCCCAATTAGTTCAGCCTTGAGGCTCTCCGATGGTCCATGAAGTAACCCCATAGGTTAAGATCCTTTGGATACTTAGATCTTTTGAACACACTATAAGATTAATTTTTGACTCGGGTGCTGAGTTACAATTAAGGTCCTTTGTCGCTCTCGAAAATATATTTTGCAGGATTGGAACTTCATCCTCCCCACAATCTTAACTCACACAACCAAGTGACCCACATTCCGCCCATAAATTTACATGAATGGACAATTTCAGCTAAATCGAAATATTCAGTTTTAATTTAATATTTTCATTCAATCATTTAGTTAGATTAAAAATTAATTCGCCAATGGCTCGATATACTTACATAATATTATACATAGCTATATTATAGAGTTAAAATAGCGGTGAATTAAAATTATAATATATTTTATAATATATTTTTAAATAAATAACATTATTATAAATATATTTTACCTTCCATAAAATATATTTTAAGTAAAAAATATTTTTATTTATACTTAGTTGTAAAAATGTTTAAGTTTTGAAAAAATATTTTTGTGACAAAAAAAAAATCGAATTCCATTAAAAAATACATAAATTTTAATTTATAATTATTTTTACTAGCGGCAAGACAGGCACTCATGTTCCTGTCTGGCGGCATTTCTATTGCTTTTACTCGTCTTTATTGTATGGATTTATCCTACTTTACAATGTGACGTAATAATGTAAACACACATTATATACATCACTGCGTTAATAACATCATGGTACAAATAATATAAAAATAACTAAGATACATATTCTAATAAAAAACAAATCCAAGGTACCAAATATAATTTAGTAAGCGATTATTATTTGACTTCGACATCTCAACATTTAGATTTATAAGGAGATTATGTATGGATCGATTTTCAGTAACTTTTTGCATTTCCCTGCATTACAAACAAAATAAATTTATAATGTTTTTTTTTGTTAGATAAAAAGTAACAAAGCATATAATTTAAAAAAAAAAAACATAATTTACTTCTAATAGTCGCTTCCCTTGTCACAATTCTCAAAAAATCTTCATACTTTTTATCATCTTTAATGTTTTTTTTAATAAACTACAAATGAAATAAAAAATGTAAGACTAAAATTTGGAACATTCATTATCATATCATTCATAACAAATATAATGTATTATTAAAAGAACATAATACATCCTCAAGTAAGATTATTTTTTGTTTCAAATGTATTGAGCTATCACGACTTCTTTTGCTTGGTAATGTAGATTCAAGTTTCCTAATAATTTAAAAAACAAAAGATAGTATTTTTAATAAATTGTGGAAATAATAAAACTTAATATATAGTAAATATGTATATTATCATATCGAATACAATACATAATACATTACATTTCTAAACTTTGAGTCCACAATTCTCTTTTTACCATGTTCCATAGCTGAGTCTTATCTGCTATTACTGTGGAGCCCCACCCAAAAGAGTATATCTTTAGATGATGTACCTGATTATCAAAAGATTAGAATATCGGTTTTTTATACAACGACATAATATGAAGTATTCTAATATAATTTTATAATTCACCTTTTTGTCAACTGGGCATAAAGATGCGATTGATCGCTAAGCGTTCAATATTTTCCATAGTTTTTGAAAGTCGTGATCCTATCATTTTTTTAGTCGAAGTGTTAATAGATTGATATGGAAAAAGTTTAAATAAAAGTTGTTCACGTGAACCTACCTGCTTGTCACAGCACATGCCCGAAATATTTGTCATCATCTCTTGTAATAAACGGTAGCTCTACTTGAACTCTAGTTCAACTGTACATTTTAAATTTATAAGATGATTTTTGGTTGTTCTGGGTAATATTAGTGTAATGCATTATATGTATAAACGATTTAATAAATTTAAAAATACAATACCAGAGTCAGAGATAACAAAATATCCTTGAAGACAACATTTCTGGTGAAGTGCATAGCTTCCCCTTCATTTTTTCCTTCTTTTATCAGGATTTTTGTGTCATTTTGAGATACGCCTCTTGATAATGTGATGAGTGTGATTTCACCTCATTTTCCATGTACATTTCTGCATGCATTTGCATATAGTTAGGCCAATTTAGTGTTGATTTTGTATAGTTTTTCCTTTGGAACAGATAAGGTGGTTTCTGTGTGTTGTTTTGTAGGATTTAATGGAAAAATGCCCAGAAATTAGCCTTGATGGAGCTTGGATGAAAAAGAGCCTGAAAAGAGAAGAAATTGAGCCAAGCGAGTCTCGGTGATTCGCCCACGAGCCCTGGATTCGCCCGCGACCGAAAGTCGACTGTTGGAGAAAATGCAAGCCTTTCTGGTTCGCCTCGCGAACCCATGTCTCGCCTCGCGAGCCCGCAAACGAAGCCATCACGCCTGTGCCCTGATGCTCCTCACGGGCGTATTGAAGAAAAACCTTTCGGTCTCGCGTCGCGAAGAAACTCTCGCCTCGCGAGAGATCAATTCTCTGAAGCAGATTTTTAATATTCGCCTCGCGAGACATGTCTCGCCTCGCGAATGAGCGCAGCATTGACTGGTATAAGTTGCTGTTCTAGGGCAGAAAAGAGGGAGCTTTTGGTGGGAGCTTTTGGTGGAGAGAGCACTTGGGGACTTAGAGGCTGCGGCTGGACTAGGGTTCCAGCCCTAGAAGGGGAGATTTCCTTGCTCTGGGAATGGAGGAAGCTTGTCTATGAGTGTTCTCCATCCCTTTTCTCATTCTCTTTTGTATTTCCTTTTATCATGAGTAGTTAAATCCCCATTGTTGGGGTTAGATGTAGCTTTTCTGAACTTGTTGTATTTGATTTGGTGTTTTAATGCAAGTCTCTATTTCCTTATGAATATGTGATTCTGTGCTTAATGCTTTCCTTGGATTAGCTACCCATAGGAATGATATGTTGCTTTGATAGATGACTGGAAGGTTGGTGTTAAGGCATGCTCATGAATCATATGCCAAGTAGTTCAAGAATCTAGGAATAGGTGTTGAATGCTTGCAATCTTATAAGTCTTGACTTAATGCAAAATCTCAGGTTAATCCACCTAAGGAATTAGGGTTTAATTTGGGGTTTTAGGCTCAATGCACCTAAGGAATTAGGCTTGAGTATTTTAGAAAAGGCTTGATTGTCATAATTGAACTATGACTTGTGTTGATTACCATTTCATTGCAATTAAGGGAGGATTAGTGTAGTCTAACCCTAACAATCTTAGCCACATCTCTGTTTGCCTTCCCAGTGTTCGATAAAATTCCCAAAAGACCAAAAATATTGTTTTGCTTTCTTTATTTTCTGTTTTAATCTCTCATACTTTATTTTAGTCTAAATAGTTGTTAAGTTTGTGAATTGGTAATTGACAACCAATCCATGTGGATACGATAACCGGTCTTACCACCGTATTACTTGATTGCGACGAGGTGCACTTGCCTTTATTTTAAAAATCACGCATCATAATGCCACATATAATTGACCATGGCTGAACATATGTCGTGGAAGATAAATCCCAACATTGGGAATAGTTTGTCCATGTGCCTTATTTATAGTTATTGCAAAACTCGGTTTAACAGGAAACTGCTTCCGAATAAGCACAAAGGGAAGTCCCGCGCTCTCAGTTGTCTTTAGTTTAATCCTGGGCAAGAAAGCTCTCCTTCCAGCATGGTTGCCTGTTATGATTTCTACATCCAACAGATTTATAAACACACCCCGACATAGTAATCGTGAACCATTACAGAGGCCAGATTTAGGGTCAGTGTTTCGTAACAACATCCGGTGCTCTTTTTTTCCTTCAGAATATGCGGTGGCAAACCACCGGGAGCAATGGAATTTAAGTATTCCTGTTGATATAAGTTTCTTGTGTCCCCTTCGACCTCTTCAAAAGACAACAAACTTTGCTCTTCACCCGGGAAATGTTCGATAATAATGTCATTTAGTTTCTAAACATCCTCATTTTTTGGTGTTAGAATCGCTCTTTCCACCATATAAGATGCATCCCAACCATGATCTTCTAATTTGGGGAATGTTTGTTTAATAAGTATACATATCGAACTTTCTCCTTCCCATGGAATTGCAATTTATTGGGGTATCCTCACCATATCATTATCCTTTGTAGGTTTAACACCATCTCCTATCCACATAAGATAGTCGGCAAAATCTCGATCTTGTAATGCACGCATGTTTTGGCGTAGATGCAATACCTTTGTATTAGCCCATAGATGAGATTTAATGATACATGCAGAAATCGTCTGTGCCTTAGTCCCTTTTGGAACAACATGAAGTACTTGGCGGAAATCGCCTCCCATAATCATCACTTTCCCCCCGAATGGAGCATCACAGTCAAGAATATCCTTCAAGGTGCGGTCTAATGCTTCTATAGCATATCTACTTGTCATGGGTGCCTCATCCCAAATGATTGCTGTTGTTTCTCTCATTAGCTTCGCGAGATCAGATTGTTTACTTATTGAGCAAAAGGACCCTTCTTCTGTATTGATAGGTATCTTAAATCGAGAATGTGCCGTCCTACCACTGGGTAATAATGTAGCTGCTATACCATATGAGGCTGTCGCTAAGACAATGTGACCCAAATGTCTTAATTTTCCAATTAATGTGCGATAAATGAATGTCTTACCCGTTCCTCCTGGCCCATCCACAAAGAAAACCCGACTCTGCTTACGTTGGATAACATCCATAATGGTATTGTAAGCAAACAACTGGTCATCATTTAACTTCTCAACGAAACTCAAATCTTCAATAGGAACTTGGATCGATAGCTCTTCCTGTATAACTCTTGGAACAGGATTACCTTCAGCGGTCTTCAATGATAATTCAGGCAAAGCATAATCTGTGATTTGTTTTCCATGTTGAAGTAATAGGTCATTCAAATCCCTTAATAGCATGTTAGTCAATGATGGCCCATTCACAGTGGATGTTGAAGGATAGTCCTCTACCATATGGGTGTAAAACTCATCCCACGGGCTTCTTACATCAGTTGGTTCATAAAAGACTAATATAGTAGCAAACAATCTCCGTAAAGCATATGGCATTCGTAGACCCGATGCTTCAAGTAAGCATTCGCGAATACTGTTGTCTTGTTCTAAAAAGCCCCATTGCTCGGCTGCTTTTTGGAATGTGGTGTAGCATGTGTTGTTTACTGTGAGCAAGTAATCCCAACTGGTTGGTCCTCTTACATGAGATAATAATACACGCAAATAGAATTTCTCCCTGTCTGAAGGTGACACTGTATAGATTCGTCCAATAACTTCCTTTGTATTCTTCGTCTGACCCATTCTTTATTTCCTTTTTTCCATAAAGAGTGTTCTGGAATCTCCCTATACAGATAACACCTTGCTTGTGGATCTCTTCGGTTCAAGGCAAAGAATTGTGTGAGCATTGTTATGGAGTTACGCGCATCATTTAGTACATCGTCGATTCTTTGATTTGTACGGTATCGCACTTGATGGTGATTTGGTAGGTGGATTTGTAATCTTTCAACACTTGGATACATTCGGTACATGGTGAATGAAAATATTCTCCATAACGCCTCTGGAGCACAAATCCATCTGACGTCAATATACTGCTTGACCTCATCCATATGAACCTCCATGGCAACTCGATCAGGACCTTTATAGACATATTTATATAGGTACTTGATACTCTTGATACTACTGCACACTTCAACATTTATATGACAGTCATACTTTAACAGCAACCATGGGTTATAAGGGACCACCCATCTATTATCTATAGATATATGTCTATTCAAAGTTACTGGACCATCATTCCGTCTTCTATACCGTGGATATGAGTCAATACCTTGTCGCGTCTCTTGGATGAACTCTTTTGGGAACCCCTTCTTACATTGGCCATCCTTCATACATGGTGATCTTGGATTCAGTCTACCGCACGGTCCATGAATCATGTGTTTTAGCACTGCGGCATGTAATTGTGGTTCTTCTTCAAATTTTGGTATTTCGACTCTAACAACGCTATCATATTCTTCTGGGTTACGTAATCTATCATTAGGTTCCATGATCAGTAGCATATGCACGTGAGGCAATCCTCGTTTTTGGAATTCAGTTACATACATATAACTTTTGACCTTTCCTAAGACGCCTTTTTTAATTATGTCATGCTTCAATTGCTCGAACTTTGAACGGAAGATTCTTGTCAGCAAGTCTGGACGATCTTGTGGAGTTTGAAATGGGCCAAGTTCGGATAATATTTCAATCCATGATGGATTGCATGTCATGGTAAGAAAAATATTAGGTTTGTCGTCGTGAAGCACAATAGCCATACCATCCTCATACCGTTGTGTCATGTCTCGACGACTACCAATAAATGATGAAGGCAATATGGTTCTCCGTCTGATATTTTCTACAAAGAGTAATAGTAAGTGTTGATGGTGTTTGATGTATTCGACATATATATATTTCTATAAATAATTTTGATATATGCTATGAAGAGTACCTGTAGCAGTTTCTCCCGCATGCAAAGCATCTTGCAAGCCTTGATACAATTCAGAGCGAATTTTACTTTGGTGACTTTGGATCCACCTTAACCTTGCTGCTTCGATCTTGACATAGTTGTCTACAACATATTGTTGTAGTAGTCGTTCGATTTTAGCAATATGGAATAATCATTGGAATGAATCTACAATCCATGAAACAATTAATGACCAATGAAAATTTATTTTGTGTCAAGTATTATATTTTATAAATGAAAATATTGTAGAAACTACATTATGTACCTGAAGCATGTAACTGTAATATTCTAGACATGTTATAGGTTGTCCTTCATCATTTGTGGTTTCGCGGTCCCATCCAAACGTTCCGTAAGGGAATAATAGAGGATATTGTAATGGATCATAATATCCCATAGTTTCTTTAACATTTATGATATTCCCAACATGACTCATCACGATGATATCCCGTTCAGTTGAGATTGATGCCGCGTCTCCACCAACGACAATTGCTTGCGACTTGGGATGCGGTTGGCATATGATACTGTGGTTGATTAGCAGAGCTCTCCTTGATGAGTAGACTACAATCATGTACATCTGGACGTTGTGCAAGTTGCCTTAATGCGTGCACATATGGATTGAAACCATGGAGCATTTGTTGCAACTTTTGAACAATATTTTGTTGAAGTTGAGGGTTTTCAAGCATCCTGTTTTGTAACTCATGCTCTGTATCGTAGATGTACATTTGCAAGAATCGTGGTCTTGAACCCTCAGTTGGATAGAATCCTCCTATCTTATGATAAATTGCACCTTTAGCAGGAAAACTATATATGCCACGTCCAGTTGCAGCAACATTCTCATCAATATGTACACCCATTGAAGTGAATGAGAGCACATGATTGTAACTCCTAATGTGTTGTCTAAAATGTCTTCCTTCGGCTGAACTGTCTGAAAATATTTCTAGCAACTCTGGGGGTGCATCTACTTGTTCTAACGACATCTTCCCACCAGAGCAGCACATGTCACGTGATTCATGATAAAATAATCGTGCATTGCAACGTGTACATGTGATTGGGGGTGGCAAACGGGAAGCAGCCATTGTTGAAGTATTAAGAAAATCTCTAGCACTATTATGTTTTGGTCGGAAATAAAACTGCAAATATGCGTTTAAAAAAAATACATAACAGTTTTTTAAATGTGCATATTATTTTATTTTTTAGTCATATAAGGACAATGATGTAGATCCATTTTCATCAAATTTAGAAATTAAGATCACTAATCGTACAAAGTACCAAAAATTTATAAATTAATATTTCTGAATGTCCATCACTAACCGTGTACATCACTTGTTTCAGCTTCATGATCATGTGTTCCTTGAAACCATAATAAAGACAATATTAGGTAACAAATTTTTTATGTATAAAGACATTCAAAAGCATTAGAAATGCGTACAGACAGACACGACAGTGGTAAATAACTAATATATAAAATTTAAATATTAAATATCAAAAGGTACAAACCGCCAAAAATTTAAGTATTAAAATTTCTAAAAGACCACAACTAACCATGTCCACCACTTGTTCCAGCTTCATTGTCATGTGTTCCTTGAAATGGTGTTGAGGCAATAATAGGTTCTACATTATTTATTGTTAACAAAAAATAATAATTATTTAACATAAGGTAATCAAACCGTAATGTATAGAGACATTCAAAATGAGAATCAGAGATATCACATTTATTTATTACAAATATAGAAACTTTGTTGATAATGATAAGTTTTAAGCTTCCAAATTTTATAGATAATTCATTTTTACTTATTTATAATTTAATAAAAGTTATCTATACTAATATATATTATGTTGGCAAATTACGATATGTAAGTGTTAATATATAATTTGAAAAGGAATAATATTCAAGTTTTAAAATTTTAATATAAAATACTAAATTCAAAGATGACATAAAATGTAAAGTTTATAATTTCTAAATGTCCATCACTAACCATGTCCGTTACTTGTTCCGGCTTCATGGTCATGTGTTCCTCGAAACCTCGTTGAAGCAATATTAGGAACTGTATGATTTAGTTTTGAAAAAAGAAAGGTAAGCAAATGATTATATATACGGACATTAAAAAACGAGAATGAGAAATATCATATTATTTGACGTGCAAAAATAGAAACTTTGGTAATAAGAATAAGTTCTAGGCCAGAACTTTATAGATAAACCATTAATATAAAGTAATATAGCTGCTAATTACCTTGATGATTAAATTTTAACGAATAAATTATTTTACACCTTTTCTCAAATATATACATATATATATTTATATTTTATACATGTACTATTTTGTTGATCACTGGTTGATCGTGCAAGACATCGTATAGTTGTCAATCTAATTGTTCTTGACTCCATAGCAACTATATTCCTTCCACGCCTATAATATTCTCGTCGTCTAGCTGATTGTTCTTGTCGTTGCTCTGCTGTCATTCTCTGTCTTCTACTTCTTGTAAATTGCCTCCACATCTCTCGTTGATGCTCTTGAGATCGTTGATTGTTAATATTTTCCATGTCGAAATGGAACCTAATTATTTATAAAAAGGCATTAATTAAATATTTTAAAATAATTATGTTTTATATTTTTTTATTAATTTTTTTATTAATTTAATGTGAGTTAGTGTTTTTAGGTAAATTGTGTATATCTATTTGTTCAACATAGTAAAACAAAAACATATATTATTCGGAGCTACCAGGTATAGAATGATTTAGTAAATATTCAGGATTATGTAATATTGATCACCCCTTTTTAACATGAAGAAAGCATCAAGCTTACACTAAAAAATATCAAATCCAATCCAATACTAATCAACACGCACACAAAACAATAATAAAGGAAGATGAATCGATTAACGCTAACAATAATCATGCACCGACAATATCTAAAATTATCGGGCCATTAACACAATAAAACCCAATTTTAACTCACATAACTATAAATGTTCCCACTCTGAAATCTGAAAACCTATAATGGTGGAAGTGATCTCTTACTGAATGGAGGGTTGATTGGCCTGGAAATTTTTTTTAACAGATGGAGAAAGGATTCATCTGAGAAAGTGCAGAGAGGTTTCTGAAATATAATGAAAGCTACAATGCAGTGGTTAAATATTGGGATGCTTGGATTAAGCGGTTACGAATTATCCTTTTTTTTTAAACTACTTAATCTGGATCAACACAAAAAACTACTAATTTGAATTTCAAAAAGCATATTGGTTGAGTTTTTGGATGAATGATGAGAAGTGCATTGAATTTTGAATAAGTCAGTTAACGATTAACGGTTTCATTGTGGAGGGTGGGAGTCGGTTTTTTTTTTCTCCACCTATGTTGCATATCAGATAAGCAAAGGATTAGCAATTGTTTAGCAGATTTTATCGGAAAAAAAAGCATTTGTTTATATTTTGAAATGGTTTTGATTTTTGTATGTTACTTGTTATTTTTGAATCAATAAACTGCCAAAAAATATAAAGTTAACATGGGTAATTTTGTAATTTAAAAAAATAGACACCAAAAAGTTTTTTTTTTTAAATTTCCCATTTTCTATTAGTATTAGTATTTGACTCACTATACCACTGAATTTTATCATTTTGTTCCATTTTCATCTATCAACGTACTCAACTATTAAAATAGGAAATTTGAAATAGGTTTGCATCAATCGTGTTGAAACCATTTTAACTTTTTCAACTTTTTTTAATAAACAAATTTTAATATTGATTGGGTTTTCTTTTTTGTTTTAAAGAAATTAAGTGGGTTATTGTTGAAATTCAACAATACCGCTGCACGCTGTGTAAGTGCCATGGAAGCTAAAGCTGTTCAAAGTTTGCAATTTTCAACTATGATGTTGTTTGCCAAGCTTGGGAGAGCATGCAAAAGGGTTATGCGAGTGTGTTGTCGTTTTATGGAGCCGAAGAAGCTTTGGGTTTTTGGTTCATTTGCAAGACCTTCAACATGGAGGAGTCACAGTCAAAAAACCAAAAATGGATAAGTCGCATGTAGCCCTTATATTTGGACAAACTTATCTAAAGTACCAAGAAAGAATGTAAAATTCTACAAAGTTATACGCTAACATTTCTTTAATTTAAATAAATCTGACAAGCAACCAATAAACCATATTTGACAACATGGATTTTATTCCATCACTATATCTTTAACATGCAGTCCTTCACAAACATTACAGATCACGTGGCTGAGTGGGCTCTATCAACTTCCTTTCTGAAATACAATGTACAAAACAAAAATTTAGAAGAAAATGAAAAACGGAATACTGTAAAATTTGATTGAAAAATCTAGACTCAAAACATTAAATATAAAACACAATGATGCACCTATTGCCTTTTGCTATCATGGGATTTGTTCCCTTTGGGATTTCATGTGTTGCTGTCTTTGATCCAAAAAATGCTTCATTCTTTTTCCATGCAGGACCTAACCTGGATACAGAAAGAAAGGAACAAAACAATGTAAGGCGGCTTAACAACAAAAAAAATTGCAATGTAAGACCAATGCAAAATAACGACACTAAGACCAACAAAAGGGAGAAACATACACTTTTAACTTTAATTTGAAACACTAATTTCTATTCAGGGAAAGGAATCAATATTTAAGCTGCCAATGAAGCTTCATGCCATAAGAATGCAAATTGCAATGAGTTACAACATTCTCAACTCTCAAGCTATTATCCAAATCCAAAATTTAAAACATATAATAATTTGAAGTGTATGTGGTTCAAGAAGAATGCCTATATTTTCAAGGTGTCCGTTTGCCTTCAAATGTGTTGTCAGATAATTGTGTTCAAGTCATCTCTCTTTTTTTTTTTTTTTTTTTTATAACATTCAAGTCATGTCTTTTGTACCCTGTTCATTGTATATTTGGACCACTTCATAACATGGAAGAATCCACCGGATCCCTGAAATTGTAACATCAAGAAATTAAGTATTTCCTTACTTTCCCAATTAGCAAACCATGCATTGTTTCATGCTTATTTTAATAGTGATATCTAATTACCCCGTATAATTTGGCAGTTAAAACAGGAATAGTTCTATATGTTCTGAAATTTAACTCAATCCATGTGCAAATAATTAATTGATAGGAAAAAAATGTAACACAGAAATAGTGAAATACTCATATTGTATACCTACCTACTTATGTAGTTAATGAGACCCATCAGACATTCACTACTCATACAACAATTTAGAGCAAATGACAAATATGTCCTTAATGTAATTGGTATCCCTGAAGTTCGGTCACAAATTATGACTAAAACAACTCTTCCAAACGATGCATCCTGCCAAATAAAAAAAAAACACTACTTATGAAACGAACGTGCCGCACATGGAAAGATATGCCAAAAGCACAATCATATAAAATCATATCTTGAAGAGAACATGAAAGGAGCAAGGCTTTGGATTGGCATAGTTTTCATCATTAGGCTGCATATGGAGGAAACTTGCACGAATTGTCAAGATTTTCATAACTAACATAAACCTTTAAAATGCAAATTAGAGCGGAAACCCAAAGGAATTTATACAGAGGATAATGACAGATTAAAACATGATATAAGAATTAAGAAAAGTAGCGTCAAACAATATCACGTTAAAACAAATATTATCCTTTTTTTTAGAAGGAGAAGGAGAAGGGAGAGAGGAATGGTGAAGAGAGGAGGGGGAGAGTACAGCGAGAGAGACTATGTACACATTTCCTAAGCGATAAGCCACCATGAAAGATGTTTGTGCCCCGCCGTCCCTCCATCTACGCCACTCCTCCACCGTTCTCATCCGCAAGTGGTAGATCCTCTACACGACGTCCCCCCTCCCTTATCTTCCTCTCTCTTTACTCCTTTCAGATTCCCTCATCAATTTACACTGTTGATCACAGGCTCCCTGTAACAGCCTGATTTTCATTATATTGTTTAATCAATTAAAATATAAGTTATTATATTTTAATATGAAATTATAAAATATTTTGTTTTAATAAAATAAAATCATATTCCTAATCCACCTTATCATATGAAGTCGCAGTAAAATTTTCGGTTGAAAATTCAGACGAAAGTCGGTCTGTGTTTTCACTGCCAGTATAAGTTTACTGAGCAGAAAACCCAATTTTGACTCGTGAACGAGACGGTTAGTGTTTTTATCATGTTTCCTTCAACTTTGGTTATTTTAAAAATTTTCGTTCAAAAATAAAATAAAATAAAATATTTTATTCGGGTGAACACGTCGGGAATATACAATCGGAACTGTAACCGGGTAGGAAATGGAGCATACCAGGGGACACAAAAGAGATGAGGTGACTTGTTAGGGAAAGGAGGCATGGTTGTAGAAGCTTTAGTCACATCCATAAAAGTACCATCATTATTTTTTTTCAAAATTTACTATTTTATAATCAATTAAGCCATTCCTTTCAACTTTTGTCAACCAAATATGACATAACTCAAAACTTGGCCTCCAAGCACTCATTTCTCTCCCTCAAAACCGTGGCCTTCTCTCTCCCTATATATCACACTTTCATTTTCTTCAACTCACTTTTTCTTCTCCAAAAACACTATTTCTTCATCTTCTTCCTTTCTCTTCAAACTTTATACTCATAAAGCTTGCATTTTTATTCACATTTTCAACTCAAGTTCTTCACAAAAGTTGATTCTTGTATCAATGGTAATACTCTTATGTCAATATTTTTACAAGTTTCTTCTTTTACCTTATGGTTTACTCTACTTTTTCTTTAAGTGTTTTTAATGGGTTTTCAACGTCTAAAATCTCTAGAAAATTATAGAAAAATCCTTTTGAGTTGAAACCACTTTCTATAGTCTTGTATTAACTTATATTTTCACATACTAAGAGTTTGTATAAAACAAAAATTTCTACCTCTTATTTCCAAGGATGATCGAAACCTATACATGGTGGCCTAGGAAGTTTTGTTTCAACTTTTTGAAAGATGATCATGTATTTGAGCTTCTAGATCCCTCTTGATCTTAAACCTAAAGTCTTGAAAGGTTTGAAAATCTCTAGCTTATTTATCCAAGGATGGCCAAACCTATATGGTTTTGGACCTAGGATGCTTGAGTTCAACTTTCTAACTATGATCATGGATTTAGACCTCTTAATACTTTGTGATGCCAAACCTAAGAGTTTTCATCAAACAAAAGGCTTTTCCTCATTCTCCTAGGCTAGGCCGAAACTCAATGTTCATGGACCTAGGATGTTTGTTTTTCTTTTCCAAGATGATTATAGATTAAAGCTCCTTAATGATAAAGGATGCTATGTCTAAAAGATTGGATTATTTAAAGATTTCTAGCCTAGAAATCCTATGATGGCCGAACCTAAGGTTTATGGACCTAGGATATTTTGTTCTCTTTTATTTTCAATATGATCATGGATTTGAGCTCCTTAATACATTGGGATGAAAAATCTAAGAGATTAGAATGTTTAAAGTTTTCTAACCTATTTTACTATACAAGGTCGAAACCTAACCTAAGAGTTTGGATGATTTTATTCAATATTTTCAAGTTATAACAAATTATCTAAGTCACCTAGAACCTAAGAGTTAAGTATCTAAAATCTTAGAGTGTGAAATGAAACCTAACTCTCATTAGATTTAAATGGCCGAACCTACCTAAGGAGAACATAGATAAGTTTATTTGATTTAGTTGTTTTTTATGTTGTTTGGTTGAAGGTGGTGTTAACACCTCGTGGTCGGATAACGAGGAGCTGGGAATTCAAGCTTTCGGTGATAACTCAGGTGGGGGAAAGAATCAACCTATCGTCGGAATCGATAAGTAGTAGATTATGTTGTAATTATGTAGGGCGACCTAAACCTTACTAGAAGTCGAATAATCGACAAGACCAGAATCTCTTTAAATTACTTTTATAAAACATCCATGGTGATTCGAGGATTGTAGGTTGATCGATATTAGGTTTATGTTTATACTGTTGATGGTTGATTTGAGTTTTATTACCTTTATTGAACTGATTTAGTGCCATGTTGATGTTTTGAAATATCTTTGATTGACTTAATGTTACGCATGATCTGTGTGGTATTTACTTTATGCTTAGTGGATTAAGTGAAGATATATATGTGGTCTAAGAGATGAGTTGTTTTGGGCGTGAGGATTATGATGATTTTTAGAGGTGCCTAACCTACATGAAATATGTTAAAGAGGTGTTGTGACATAGAGCATGTGTTGAGGTCTTGATGAGAGGTTAAGGCACTAGGTTATGATCATAGGAGTCTGCGAGGTTCATAAGTTGTGTTGTTTCTATAACCGTATGTGGGATACATATAAGACCCGAAGTCCTTATGGGACCGTCCAAAGGGTAAACTTAACTTGTGCAGCTACGAGTGTCATTGCTTTGCATGAGCACCTCTGGGAGTGGACGAGGTGTGCACGGGATCATCGCGGCAATCAGAGTGTCACGCTTTGCGTGAGCGTTCTTACCATGGTGAAGGTGTGCACCGGGATAATCGTGCAGCTATAGTGTCATTGCTTTGCATGAGCACCCACGGTCTGGGGTGTGCACCGGGTTTAATGTGCAGCTATAGTGTCATTGCTTTGCATGAACATTCTCACCATGACCAAGGATGTGCATCGGGAATGGGACGTGTCGCTTGGACGACTGACCGATAACCATAACTATGATAGGGAAACCATAGCCATTTTCAGCATCAAGTTTTAGTTGCAGGAGTGAGGGTATGATGGATATAAGAATTTTATGGAAGATGGATGACTTGACTGATGTTGTGTCTGTGATAATTACTGTATAGTTTATTATGACTCTTTTCCGCTTTTGATGATAGAACTGTTTCTTATCCCCTGTATATTTCTGTATGATGTATTTTGTCTCATTGTGGAACCATACGAGAAGACCCTGTGGATGAACGTAACCAGGAGGAGTTAGATGGAACTCCCTACGAACTAGATGCCGGAGGACGAGCTGTGACCCATGGCGATTAGGGTCTAGTTAGTTATGGCCAGTGCGTCTGTGTCGTGAAGCTTTATCTTTCCGCTTATGTTTTGTATAACTATGCACCAGTTCGGGATCCTATTGATGGGATGCCCTGAAACAGTATTTTGATAACTCTGATGCTCTAAGTATGTTTAATATATTTATGTTTTCATATTCTGTTCTATATGAATCTATTTGCTTAAGAAATTAAGTTTCAATTTTTACGTAATTTTCACGTTAAGCGTGCGATTAAGTAATTAAATAATGAGGTTTTAAACTAAATGACATAAAGGGACACAACGGGGTGTCTCACTCCCCTTGCTCTGTTTCACGTTATGCACATCTGAATCTGGGCTCCAATTGCTGCCTCTTTTTATTTTATTCTGTTCATAAATTCATAAAAAACAATGATGCACTTACAGTTAGAATGCACACGTATATGTAACCAGTAGGGAAGTTTTCTCATGTAATTGTGCGTGTTTGAGGTTAAAACTGCCGTGTGGGTTTGAATTTGAATATGTGTTATGACTTTGGGGTGCAGTTGCTCTCAGGAAAAACTATTCTCTCGGGTGGTTACTGGTTAATACCTTGTTATCTGATGATTAATGGAAGTTATAAGGGGTAATGTTGGTATTTTCAAATGTCCCATTATATATTAGTATAGATAGATATATAGTTTTAGGGGTATATTTGTAATATTCAAAATTTGACACCAAATAATCATTTTTTTATAACTCTGGCATTATATTATTGTATAGATGCATAGGCAAGTTACCAAGACAGATAGATCTTAAACCCCCTCAATTTTCATTCCATTTGTTTTTTATTTTTCTAATTTTGTTCACTTTCCCTGTATTGTTTATGCTAGTACTAATGATGAATGATTACCATTGAAAGGCTACAGTTAAATTTTTTTTTTAGAGGAGTCCTATACACTGGATTAGTACTCTAAAATCTCAACTCACGTGCAAACTATAAACTAGCGTAGCAGGCCAAACCAACTCAACACCTCTCATGGACAGGGCAATACATTATCACCGTTGGGGCTGTCTTTTCAAACTTTGAGTGCCGCGGACCGAAGATGCATTGAGAATTAATTATGGACTTATTTTACCATATGGTTTGGGCCGAAACAAGCCCAAAACCATAATGTCTTATTTTGGAAATTAGGCAATAGGGTTATTATTTTTTATTCATTTTTTTTATCGGTATACTATTATTTTTTATTCAAATAGGCAGTGAGTTATTCTAGGCCACTTACATTACAATAATATCTTCTAGTCCCTCACCAGCAGCAGCAAAGCATGTGAAGTTCCACAAGTATTCTTGTCATTCCAGTCCTAACGAGTCATCACATAATAACAAGGCGACTCAATCAGGACAATGTTCCCAAGATCCAATTTAGAGGTTTAATGTTAAAAAAAGATCAAGTTCATAAAAATATTGCTATAGCTTTTTCACTATTAATTAAAATATAAAAAACACGTGAAACTGTGAACAAATGAATAAATCTCTCTTATAAATTATTTAAAATATAAAAAGAAGACAGAGAAACTGTGAAGCAGTAGGCAGTTAGCTATGCCAACTTCGCAGTTATGTCCAACCGTCCATTACGTCTTTCCAATCAGAGGGTGCAACCAAATCAAATCGGAAGCAGTTTCTGAACCACCGAGTCGGAGGCCCAAGGTCAGCCCTCAGCTGAACCGGTGGTCAAGGGCTCGGGCCGTTCGTTCCGGTCGCAAACTGGACCGGCCGACTCCCCGAACCCAGACGCTTGAACCCAACCATCTGCAGCCTCCGTCTCCACTCTCTCCCCATCTCGACCCAGAAGACGCCGTCAGTGTCGATGACGGCGCCGATGTCAGGGTGGTCAAGTCCATCTACATAGTCTCCGACGGAACCGGCTGGACCGCCGAGCACTGCGTCAACGCCGCTTTGGGTCAATTTGATTACTGCTTGGTCGACCATGGCTGCCCCGTCAATACCCATTTGTTCTCTGGGGTACCATTCCTTTTCTCTTTTATACCCTTTTGCATATATCTAAAAAATAATATATATCGAGTAAATCCTCAATTTGATCATAAAAAATTGTAATATCCTATCAACCACGTTCTGACGTTAACGAAATTACAATAACGTCTCTGTTAAATGTTAATCACTGATAGTCTCCAATCCCAATCAATATAGTCCTTGACATTATTGACGGAGAAACTTGATTGATTAACTTTCGACAACTCCAAAAAATTTTTGGAATTTCGTTAATATCAATGACAAACTTGATACGATGTTACAATTTTAGGGGCCAAAACGAGAATTCACTCCTTTTTTTTAGATTTTTTAATAATTTTGATCATCGAAGTATAAAAGTCACATTTTTTTTATTTTGTAGTTATTTATTTATTTAATTGGTTTTTTAAATATCTAATTGTTTCTGTTATAATTTAGTTCAGTTATGATTCATTGTTGATTCAGATTGATGATGGAGAGAAGTTGTTAGATATAATAAAGCAATGTGCAAAGGAAGGTGCTTTGCTTGTGTACACTTTAGCTGACCCTTCAATGGCTTCATCTGCTAACCAGGCATGCAAGTTATGGGGTGTACCCTCGACTGATGTATTAGGACCCATTACAGAGGCCATTGCTACTCATTTGGGTGTCTCACCCTCTGGTCTTCCTCGCGGCGCTTCTGGCTTTCCCCTCTCTGATGATTACTTTCGTAGGATTGAAGCTGTTGAATTTACCATTAAGCAAGATGATGGGGCATGTCCTCACAATTTGGCCAAGGCTGATATTGTTCTCACCGGTGTTTCACGCACCGGGAAGACGCCTTTGTCAATTTATCTTGCTCAGAAAGGGTACAAGGTAGCCAATGTGCCTATTGTGATGGGTGTGGAGATGCCAATGACTCTCTTTCAAGTGGATCCCAAGAAGGTTTTTGGGTTGACTATAAATCATGCTGTCTTACAGAGCATTAGAAGAGCAAGGGCTAAGACTTTGGGATTTAGTTCAGAATCAAGGTGTAATTACTCTGAGATGGATTATGTTAGAGAGGAACTTGAATTTGCTGCAAGGCTCTTTGCTCAGAATCCTGTCTGGCCAATCATTGGTAACAAGTTTAATTCTACTCAAGTTCACCTTTCTGTCAATTTTGTTTTGACATTATTATCTACCTCAAAATGCAAACTATGATTTAAATCATTTCATGAAAGGGAGTCGGAAAGTATTAGCTTCAAAGTTCAAACTAATTCTAATGAACTATTAATTTATCATGTAATTTCAGATGTGACTGCAAAAGCAATAGAAGAAACTGCAGCAATTGTATTGAGGCTGTACCATGACCGGAAACATCAGTGCACAATGCCAAGGATTTCAAAACGATATTAGAGATGACAGCTTTTTGTCATGTTGAACTACAAATTGTAAAGCACCAAAACTGTATACTATTACAATTACAATACAGACTCTGCTGACTACTCATAATCATAAGCAGACGGTTTTCTTTATTGTAGCACTACTTGTGGGGTAGATTTTAGCAACCAGGTATGCTTTTTAGATGTCACATCCATCTCCTTACATTTGTAATGTTACTATCAATTTCGAAACTTATAAGACATAGGTACTTCCATTCTAAGGAAGAATGTTTATTAACCTACCACGACAAAAGTTGAACAGTAGTTTACTAGGTCCAGCTGCCAAAAAAGGTGTTTTGCTCTGGTGAACCTACTTGTCAATTGCAAAATTGCAATCAATAAATTTGGTGAATGGTGGTGACTTTGCTTTAGTGAAAATTCACATGGTGTGCAATGAATAAGTAGAAATCGTTTTTGTTTTCTTCAAGGGAAAGGAAGTATTTCCTCCATAGTATGGTATCCAAACTAATGAAACACAGCAAACTTTCAGGTGTAGAAAATTTGTCCTGGAACCCTTTCTTTATTGCTCTCTTAATTGGCTTTAATTATATATTTGGATCCCTGTTATGCTTATTATGCCGGCATTGTTCATTCATTTTATCGGTATGTACGTAATATCTGTGTTAGAAACCAAGAAAATTAGGATAGAAAATAAGAAGGAAACACTGTATTATTACTGTTCTCAAGTCTGTATCAAGAAGATAATAGCACTTGGATATGGAAGAAGCAAATACAGGGCAAAAGAAAATGATACTCTAGGCAGTTAGAGAGTGCCTAGTCTCTCCCAAGTCCCAATCCCAATTCTCGCCCGCCCCTTTCCTCCCTTCCCTCATGCTTATATTCTCTCTCATACACCAAAGACTCATACTTCACACACTCACAGCTACTGCCAGCATGGCAGTTAGTTACATCATATTCTCGCTCTTATATCTAATCAGGTGCATTGCACCTTTAGAAGGCCTTGGAAGTCTTATGTCCGCATCAATTCTTCCCCCTTTGAAACTCACCTTGTCCTCAAGGTGAACAAGTGAGTGGCTTCTTGAGCACACCTTTCCGGGGTCCCACTGTTTGAAGCCCGACTGTGGAGCTACTGTAGTTGTGTGTCGTGGTCCACCCGGATCCCACTGCTGGAAATACAAGGACCAACTTATGCAGGAAGCATAATAATTTCCACCCAGATCCCATTGCTTGGAGTGTCTTGGCTGGAAGCTCCGTTCTTCGACCCCAACCTTGATCTCAGAGTTGCATATCAACCAATCCTGCAGTGACCAAGCCTTTGTTCCTCTCCTCACTCTGTTTCTTCCAGAATTTGCAATACTCAGCTTTTGGAAAATAATAACAGCAACTTCATGATTAAGATATAAAGCTGCATATTGCCTTGTGGTGTCGTTCCCCTTCATGCTTGACTGTCTTGTACCATCAAGAACTCTACCCGGGTCCCATTCCTTGAAGCACGATGACCAAGCCATGGATAAAGTATAAGAACTTCCACCAAAGTCCCATTGGCTTATGCCCGATCACGGACCAGCATAGAGGACAATGATAACATGTGACATTTATAAGTAGTAGCTCGGGTTAATAGCTTTAGCAATGGCTTGAAGGCCAACCTTCTCACTCCCTTCTAGTACCTGCAACACTACATCACTTGGGTAGCACATCTGGTCACACACAAGGGCAATGGCAGCATGTTCCACTTGGCCAAAAACATCATGAACCACCATATCCACTATGAAAACAGATACTAGAACTCTAGTGGGGGCTCCAAGAACACTTGTAATCTTAGTATCTCCTAAGGCCCCAATAGAAGCCTTGACTTTCCAAATTCACAAGTTGGCAAGTACTATTTTTCCTTCCGAAGAAACTTGATAACCGAGAGTTTTGTAGATGCCCACCCCCAAAAATAAACATATCCTTCCCAATTGTTGAATCTAGTCGCTTCTTCAAAAGCCCAATTCGCCCATCCTCAAAAGCCCTCTTTTCTTCATTGAGTTGGGCCCTGTCCATTTCCTCAATTTCCCTATAACTCTTTCCCCTGTCATACACAAAATTAAGCAAACCATGAAAGATGGAGGCCCTGAGCAATTCCCCATTTTTCGTATCAGTGATTGTTAGCTTGTTTGCTTCCTCTAAGGCCCACTCTTCTTTTTCACTAAGTTGGCCCACTATCATATTTGGAAGCACTTGCTGAGACCCACTATTATGTCTCAGATGATACCTTGGTCTTCCTTCAGCCAAAATTCTACGAAAAGAACAACTTTGGGCTTGGCCCATTAAACCAAATTTTTGACCCGCTTTCTGCACTGCCCTGGTCCCCTCCTTTCTCTTACATGCACTGGTTAACATAGCAACGGAGAGTGATGGCAGCTTGACAAGGATAGGTGGTGACCCACCCTCCACTGTGACGAGTGACCCACTCGCCTCTACGCACACACCCAGATCCGGCGTCTCCGGCGGCGGTAACCGGAATTTCGGCGGCGACCCACCCTTCTCCACGAGCACATCCCTATCTGGCGGTTCCAGTGGTTCCGGTGGCGGTGCACGCCCACCACTGACTAACGTCTCCACCCAACTACCTCGGTCTCCAACCTCACCACTTCCGTCGCTGCCATTACCTGAGCCACCACGATGGGTCATCTCCTGTTCCTTCTCCTTCCACGCACTGTTGTGACGTAATGGTTCAGCAACCATCTCCCTCAAATGATTGGTTTTATCAGCCTCACTCAAACCTTCCCCTCCCCTTTTTTCTTCATCTTTCTCCCCCGCATCATTCTTCTCTTCTGTAAACTCAGATTCCACCAATCCGGGTTCTTCTTCTTCGTCCCCATCCGAACACGGTAGAACGTCCCTGTACTCCGGCTTAAAATGCCAGAGTAGTGCCACCATGAACGTCAGCCAGTTTGCTCGTGGATGGCTTCGATCCCACCAATGCCACCATTTGAGAGCACCGCCACTTAGTGCCGTCATCGCCTTCGTCAACTTGTCCTTCTCTGGTGTTCCCCTTTCTTGGAAGTGCTTCTCAAGGCTAATCATCCACCCATAGGCGTCTTCTTCTCCGTTGAATACTGGAATTTCGAGCTTCCTTCCTCCTAATTCGTAAGACGGAGGGCGACTCCCTTCCTGAGTTCGTCGACGTCGAGGTTGTTCTCGTTGCCTTCGATCTCGTTCTCTCAATGGCTGCCTGATCTCATGCCTCTGCAATTGGTTTTCAATTTTCCTTCCCTGAGAACCACACTCACAATTCTCATATCTGGACCCCATTGCTTTTCGTGTAATGCCCATCCAAGCTCCCGGGATCGAGAGCTTTGATACCAATGTTAGAAACCAAGAAAATTAGGATAGAAAATAAGAAGGAAACACTGTATTATTACTGTTCTCAAGTCTGTATCAAGAAGATAACAGCACTTGGATATGGAAGAAGCAAATACAGGGCAAAAGAAAATGATACTCTAGGCAGTTAGAGAGTGCCTATTCTCTCCCAAGTCTCAATCCCAATTCTCGCCTGCCCCTTTCCTCCCTTCCCTCATGCTTATATTCTCTCTCATACACCAGCACTCACACTTCACACACCTCACAGCTACTGCTAGCATGGCAGTTAGTTACATCATATTCTCGCTCTTATATCTAATCAGGTGCATTGCACCTTTAGAGGGCCTTGGAAGTCTTATGTCCGCATCAATCTGAAATTCAACATTCATGCTAGTGTAGTGTTTTTATATATATAGGTAAATGTTAATATGTTAATTGTTATGGCTACCCCACTCCCCATGCTAGTGTAGTGTGGTTGCAAATTCTAATATAGTCATTTAACATTCCTACATAAAAATGCCGGTATACCAAAACATACATATAGGCACAGAAGTCACGATGAGGAGGTTGGTGAGGGTATTCTCTATTCAATTTCCCAGCGAGTAGTTCAATCAGAGTCACAAATTTTGAAGGTTGAGTTGATATTTTGTTCACCCAACTGGGGGAATTATGGTTTAAAAGTTTTGCTGCAACCTTACAATAATTGTTTGCTCATCACCTCAGATTGAATTTGATTTCATATTATGGTGAAGGACAAAATTAAATGCTTACATTAATTAGAGGTTGTCCTTAAATCCACAATCAGAAACTCACATGGCTGTTAACGTCTGCAAGTGGCAAACATCAACCGTAATGTTAAGGTTGGTTGATGGTTGTTTAAGGAAAAGGATCTAACATTCACATGATTTTTTTTTACCAAAAGTACACCTGCATACGAAATTTGCCAAATTAACCTAAATCTTTTTACTTAGTTTATACCGAATGGCTTCCAAAGACATAAAACATTCTTTGCCCCTCGTGGATTGCACGGTTTCTTTCAGAAAGGAAAAAGTTTTTGAGCACGCATGCCTTCTGTGCCTACTGCTCACGCAAATACTTTTATAGCTTGTAGGTAGCTCTCATGGTATTCATTTTCTTTGCCCTTCCCTACCCTTTTCCCTCAAAAGTCACACACACTAAAAAAGGTTCACTTGCTATTGGGATTGCATGTAAGAGCAAAACATAACATAAAGATACAGGGGAGGAATAAGGAGTAGAAAGAGCAAAAAGTGACTTTATGATCCTCCAACTCCACTATGCCCTGAAAAAAACACACCAAACAAACTAAAAAGCACTCTCTTCCATGTGATCTATATCTTTGTTGTATGCTATTCTATGATAAAAGGAATATTCCTTCCCTCTCTTGTAGTTCCCAAAGAGGCAACTGATTCTGACGTCAAGGTGGTGGAAATTTAGGTAGCTTTTAACGGCTGCAATTTTGTCTTCTTCAAACCTCTTGTTTCTGAGTTTTGCTCCAATTCTGTGATCCTAACTTAGACTTTACTCCACAAGTTCCCATCTCATTATCTCATTTTTCCCCTTATAATAAGTAGGTTGCATCAGTCAATCACCCCCATATTCATCTGCATTTTGCTTGCTGATAGTAAGAGTGAAATATATCAGCAACATTGTTCCCATGCTTGACCTGTTTCATATCCAAGAAATTAAGGCACATATTCTGTGAAGGGGTGTTAGAAGGCAATTTAAAAGCAGAAGCCAAGTAATAATGGAGCTATAGGAGAGCTGAATCTTACAAGGTGGCAAAGAAAAGGAGAATCCTTTTAGGGTCAAGGAGCCATGAAGATGGTCGTCTGAAACTATATCTCCGAGCTATGCTTTTGCTTTCGGTGGTGGTGGTGCAGATGTTACTGGCCGTGATAGTAATCTGATGATGGAGCTGTGTGTTGGTGGAATGATGTGTGGAGCCTACCGCCACCACCGCAGACTTTTCAGGCGTGGTAGATGCTACCAGTGCACCTGCAGTTCAATGAAACCATATCCAATGTGAAAATATAAAAATCTAAAAGTTCACAAGCTTGTCCAAATTTCTGATAATGACACAGTACCCCTGGCCCCAAGTATGGGATACCAACAAGCTATATATTAATGTATCATTGTGATATCATAATCTGTACTTGTTGGAATCATTACATATTCACGTAACCCTTCAACCATCAGGGACCACGCTAAACAAATTTCACCGCCCTAATAATATTACTGTCATTACAATAGTGTTTGAATGTCATTCCAAAACCTATTAATACATTGCACCTCAGATGATGACAATGATAATTATATAATAATAACATACATCATTATACAGCAATCTGAGGCTTAACAATAAGGGGACACCTGCCTTGGCCTGACATAAGTACAGGGGTTGGTGATGAAATATTTTATAACAATATTTTTGCGTGTTCTGTATGATCATGTAAAGCAAAAGAGTTTATAATATATTATCTTAGAACGAGTTTGTATATTATTTTTATAAGAGCAATGGTACCTTTTGGTGAGCATGTAGCAGGTACGGTATTCCTATCATGATGAAGTGTGTCATTCCCATTCACCTTCCTGTCGCCTCCACGCTGAGATCCTTTCCTGGAAAGGCTCCTCTGCAACTACTCATAAGAAAAAGATAAATTAAAAAGAAGAAAATTTTAAACATAAAGAAAATTATTAAATATAATAGCAAAAAGAGCAACTGAATTAACATGGAAAATGGGGGAAACTAAAAGATACTAAACAGATTTTCTCATGTGAAAAAAAAAGATAAATATATAAACATAAATATAGAGTGTCACAAATTTTGAGAGGGTCTATAATTTAAAATGATTGTTCATACAATCTTGTCACAAGAGGACAAAAATGTTTACGGTCAAATTAAATAGCTTCCTCTAATTTCAACGTTTCGTTAATCTGAAATTTTAGTGAAGGGTAAAAGTATGGGAGGTGGGGGAACAATAAAGTTTGAGAAGGACATTCGATTCTAATAGCCGCAAAGGTTTAATGGAAGTTGATAATCTGTATGCTTTCCCTTTCGATTTTTTTGATTAATAATTATGGCACCATGAGTGGTGATGGTCTAATATTTGAATTTAGGCTTATTTTTTGGGTAGACACGTTTACATTTAGGTGAAGTTGTGTTCATCATTAAAAAATAATTTGGAATCCAAATTTCAAAATATTCTTTTATGCATATTAGTTATAATAAATTGCAAGGAGAATTGTATCCAAAACATTTTTTGCAAGGAGAACATAACAGAACATAACAGAACACTGATCCTGTTTTGCTCGTAAGATGTGGCAGCCAAACAAAACCAAAATAAATTTTTGAACAAGGCCAAACTGATCCATGATAACAAAAACATTGGTGCCATTTTGGTCCTGGGGAATAAAAAATACTAACTTGATTCTAAAGAATGTAAAATATGGGTCAAAATATCACTGCTTCATTTTTGTGTGGAGGACTAGTTTGTGCTTTCATTCTAATTTTTTTTTATGGAAATTGGAAAATTAAATATCATAATTAAAATTAGAAGGAAAAAGAAATATCTTACTGTAATTCTGGAATTGGCATTGGTGGTATCTTTGTTGATGCCGGAAGAGAAGGAATCCATATCAATAACAAAGCTATCACTATCAGCTTTCTCAGCTGTGTACTGATATGTGTTTATGTGTTCTGAAACAGAGATTCTCTGAGTACCCATCTTCTTCTGCTCTGATTCCAAAGTCTCGAAAGAAAAAGAACTCAAATCCAGCTGCCAAAAGCCAAACCCAAACAACACGCAACACAGAACCAACCAACGATATCTATCAGCTTTATATGAAGGAACCTGAAAGTGCCTGTATGATTGAAATTGAAGCCACCGAATAAAGACCCAGAATTCAATGGAACAGTTAACAAGAGAGAAAAACCGAAAACGAATTCTTACCAACGTTGGAATTTCTGCCATATCCATCACTTTCTAGGAGGTGTATATGTTCAGGTTTCAGCGTCAAAAGTTGCGTGTAGAATGGGGCACATCACAGACTATAGCTATACAGCACCTGATTGAACACGAACATGAACCCCATAAGTCAAAAGAGTGAAAGACTCAAACTTTTATATGAATTAACATGAATTAAAAAATGGAACATAGCCCCGTGAACCATGACCCAGAAGCTTCTTCTCTCACTCTCTCTCTCTCTTCCCTCTTCTGTTGCTGGCTTAGTTAGAAAAGCCAAAAAGAAAAAACCCACTTACAGATTTTGAAGTACTTTTCTTCTCCGTCTTCAAAAAACGGGTCTTTTGTGTTCCAGGATTCTGGTCCCAATGAAAATCAGCAAAGGGTTGCAAAGTAGAACGAGGAAAAACAGTTACGGAAGTTGTTAGTTTGTGGTGAAAAACTGAAAACAATAATGATAGAAATGGAAGAGATGAACTGACTTATAACTACTCAGGTTTTTTGTCGTATCTGATTAGAAGGAAGAAAAGATCAAAAGAGAAAATGATGATGAGGGAATGGATGGGAAGAGTGCAAGAAGAAGAGACAGAGAGCTATTAGTAATGGGACTTGATTGCACAATGGGGATTTCCGAATTCCTTTCTCTCTTGTATTTTATGGGATATAAGTTATTTACAAGTCATTTCTTTTACACTTATTTAAACCAACATTAATTCGAAATTCCCTTGATACGCATTAAGACACGGATAATACAGGACGAGTAGGACAGCACAATACAATGCTTTGAATTACGAGACAATTTTTTATCATATATATCATTTGATATATAATAAACAACATAAATAAAATAATATTAATTTTATTATGATACTATCTGTAATATATATTACTATATATATGATAATGTATTATCACTATTGAATGTTCATGAAACAAAAAGTTGTCTTATGATTTGCTGGGGAATAAAATTTTGGATTTTTATCCTACCCTCATCATTTTTTATCTTGTCTCCTGATTACTTTTCAAATCAAATAGGAGACAAAATCTATATAAAAAATTCACAAATAATCCATGAATTTCTAAGTGTGATTATTTAATAACACCGTAAAGAAATATACTCAAAAACGTACAGTTCATAAACAATTTTATAATTTTACGGTCTATTGTTCGTTCCTGCATAGATTGTAAGCTTGCAGGTAGCAGCAAAAATATTTGTGGTTTAATTTGAAGTGGGGCTACATTTCAATGGTAGCATAAACTTAAATTCATGTAAGGGGTGTTGTTAATCAATACCTCAAAGGATATGATTTTTTGTATTGCAAACTAAAAATTTTAAAAGTTCAATGATTTGAATACATCACTTTTCTAAGTAAATTTTCTATATTTGGTTCCTTAATCAATATTTTTAGAGCTCGTTTGATAGGCAGGATAAGCGAGATATGATAAGATAAACTATCAAATTATATCTGAAATTATTGTTTGGTGAATCAGCATGATAGGATAAGTCAACCCTGTCACCTATCATATCGTATCCATCTAGTTAAAATTCTATTATGAGGGGGAGCTGGGTTAGAACTCAACAGAATAGATAATATGATTTATAGTATAATAAAGTATAAAAATATTTTATATATAAAATAATTAAAGTATAATAAAATATAATATGGTTATAAAAAATATATAATAAAACATAAAATAATAAAAATATTAATAATTAATTTTAAAATTTATTTTTATTTTCTTACAAGACTAATTTTGTTACTTTATATATTTTAAAAAACTGAAAAATAAATAAAAAAATATTCTAATAATTTAACTATATGTAAAGTGAAAACTAAAAATGAATATTTAAAATCATAAAAAAATTAATTTAAGTTAAACAACAATTTAAAGTTTAAAATATCATATGTAATTTTATCACAAGAACAATTTTATCTTTTTATATAATCTTAAAAAATAAAAATTATAAAAAACTAAAATATGATAAAATATGAAAACATTCAGAACAAAAACGAAAATTTTAAAATTCATACTAAAATTACAATGCTATCCAGTTGGTTATCTGGTGGATACCAAACGTCAGATAGGATAACAGCATGTCATGCTCATATTTAATGCTACTCCTATCCTGCTCTCTTATCCTATCTGCCCCCATCATTTCCAGACTACCAAATGAGCCCTTAGGACACCGGTTATCATTTTCATTTATGTAATTATTATGTGATGGAAACTGTTGTTCCAATGTATGAAAGAACCCAAAGAAGATCACTGAAACAATACACAAAAGACTACATAGTACCAAGAAATAGAGTTTCGTAACCTAAACCCAATACACCTAATGCAGAAGAAATATTATAGCAAACAACCATCAAGAACCAAGCGCAAAAAAATAGCACAATAAAAGCACGGCAATATGTGGTAATTGAATTACCACAACAGGTAATTCAATTACAGCAACATAAAAGACAAAGGGAAGAAGAGATAGAGAGCACACACACAGTTTAGCGTGGTTCAGTCAATGTGGCCTACATCCATGGGAGAAAGCCTCCTCCACTATGAACTTTCATCAATATTACAATAGAGATCCCTTGGATCTTCACTCCACCATACTCAAGATGAACAAACAAGAGAACCCAAGCCTTTCGTCTCTCTATTTTCACACAACCCTCTAATCCTCTCTTGATTCTTCTCTCAATTCACAGTAGAAAAAGCAATACAAGATGATAGTATTCTCTAGGTTTTTCTCTCTTTTTCACTCTGAAAAACGCATCCAAGAAACCCCAGATCTTATTTCGTTCGCTGCTGTAACGAACTTAAATATCAGAAACTGACGCGTCGTAATCAATTACCGTAATCGATTATGGAATTCCGGTATTCGATTACCAGCTATCTGTCCATAGTTCTGAAACTTCAGAATTTTAGGCTGAAGGTCCGTAATCGATTACGGTCTCCCGCAATCGATTATCAACTGTCTGAATACCAAATTCTGCAGTTTTAAACTTAATTTTGAGGTACTTTCAACAATACTCCACCTTGACTCCAAATCAGAGGATTGAGTTAACCTTGTAGTGGTGGCTCTCCCACTTATGGAATTATGCTTCAATGAAGTTTATCAAGTCCAAACAAAGCTTGAACTTTGCTCTTAGTAGTGACTTTGTGAATGCATCCGCTGGACTGTCTTCCGAAGCTATCTTCTCAATCCGAATTTCCTTTGATTCAACCACATCTCTAATGAAATGAAGCTTTACATCAATATGCTTCGTTCTCTCACGATAAACTTGATGATTAGCTAAGTGAATAGCACTTTGGCTATCACAATGAACAGTTACACTCTTTTGCATAATTCCGAATTCACCAATCACCCCTTTTAACCATAGAGCTTCCTTTAATCCATCCGCAAGAGCTATATACTCTGCTTGTGTAGTTGACAATGCAACCACGGGTTGTAAAGTAGACTTCCAACTAATCGCAGTACCAAACAAAGTGAACATATACTCTAAAAGAGACTTCTTTGTATCAACATTCCCGGCATAATCCGCATCAACATAACCCACAATAGCATCCTCTCCTTGAGATGCTTTCTTGTACATAAGTCCAGAATTTAGAGAACCATTCAAATACCTTAGAACCCACTTCAAAGCCTCCCAATGAGCTTCCACCGGATCCGCCATAAACCTGCTAACAATGCTAACGGCGTGTGCCAAATTCTGCCTGCAACATACCATCCCATACATGATGCTACCCACTCCACTTGCATAAGGAATAGAATCCATTCTTCTTCTTTCCGTGTAGTTGCTAGGAACTTGAGTAATAGAGAGCTTTGTGTGATTACCCAAAGGTGTAGAAACCGGTTTAGACTAATGCATCCTATACATTTCTACAACTTTCCTCAAGTAACCTTGCTGAGATAGTAATAGTTTCCCTTTCTTTCTGTTTGACTATGTCCATGCCAAGTATCCTCTTTGCATTACCAAGATCTTTCATCTCAAATTCAGAATTCAATTGGTCCTTAAGCTTGCTTATCTCTTCCTTGATAGAGCTGGATATAAGAATGTCATCCACATATAGGAGCAGGAAAAGAACACACTCCTCCTCTCTCCTTAGTATGTACACATAGCTATCATAACAACTCTTCAGAAATCCCACTCTCAAGAGAAAATCATCAATTTTTTTGTACCATTGTCTAGGGCTTTGTTTTAACCCATAGAATGATTTTCTCAAGAGACATACCTTGGTCTTATCTTCTGCATACCCTTCCAGTTGTTGCATGTAGATAGTTTCCTCTAGATCTCCATATAGAAATGTTGTCTTGACATCCAACTATTCTAACTCCAAGTCATACTGATTCACAATGGACATCGATATCCTTATAGAATAATGTTTTACCACAGGTGAAAAGATCTCATTGTAGTCAATCCCTTCAACCTGGGTAAAACCCTTTGCTACTAGTCTTGCCTTGAACCCTGCCTCCTCAATGCCTGGAATGCCATCCTTTTTATTTAAGATCCACTTGCATCCAACTACCCTTTGATTCTTGGGTAAGCCCACAAGTGTCCAGGTTTGATTGTTATCCAAGGATTCCATTTCTGCTTGCACCGCTTGTAACCAATTCTGACTATCCTTGCTTTCCATAGCCTCCCTGAAACTTCTTGGTTCTGGATCTTGTATCTCTTCAGCCGCATTAAGAGCATAGCAAACGAGGTCAGCATACCCAAATCTCTTAGGAGGTACAATATTCCTCCTAGCTCGATCTCTAGTCAACTGATAATCTGATACTACTGGTGGTTGTTGATCTGTCTGTTCTGCTGGTGGTGGACTTTCCTCTCTGATGCTAGAGGTGGGAAACTACACCTCAAACGGAGCTTTCTGGTATGTTTCATTTGAATTGCTTTGCTCCAAGCCATCGCACATCATACCCATCATGGTCTCATCAAATGTGACATCCCTGCTTACAAAGCACCTTGATCCTCCTGATTCTAACTTCCATAACTTGTAGCCCTTCACACCATCTGGATACCCAATGAAGATGTATTTTAACGCCCATGCATCAAGCTTGTCCTCCCTGATGTGAGCAAATGCCAAAGAACCAAATACCCTAAGATTATACTAATCCATCGGTTTACCGCTCCATACTTTCATAGGTGTCTTGAAGTCTAAAGCTGAAGACGGACATCTGTTTATCAAGTACACTGCAGTATTTGCAGCTTCACCCTAGTAACTCTTAGGTAGTCCAGCACCCAAAAGCATACACCTAACATGCTCCAAAATAGTCATGTTCATCCTTTCTTCTAAACCATTTTGTTGAGGAGTTCGTGCCACTGACCTATGCCATTTAATTCCCTGTTTCCTACAAAACTCATTAATATGCTCTGAAACAAACACCAGGCCATTGTCAGTCCTTAAAACTTTCAATTTCGAGCCTAGTTGATTTTTTATAAGAGTGTGTCATTCCTTGAATTTTTGAAAGGTTTCAGATTTATTTTTCAAAACGTAAATCCACACTCTTATAGGAAAGTCATCAATCATGGTAAGAAAATAGGATCCCCCTCCATGAGTCATCACCCTTGATGGAACCCAAAGATCCGAGTGCACCTACTCAAAAGGTCTACTAGAAACATGCATAACGGTTCCAAAGGAAACTCTATGTTGCTTAGTTAATATGCAATAATCACAAAAATCTAGTTTCTCCAATTTGTCACCATTTAACAAGTTTTGTTTGGACAGTTCTCACTTACATGACCTAGCCTTAAGTGCCATAACTTGGTTTTATCATGTGGTGTTTGTCTAGCTACCGAAGAATATACAATCCATTTCTATTTGTTCCCTTAGCTATTATTAAAGCACCACTAGAAATCTTTATCATACCATGTTCAATTTTAGTGGAATAACCTAAATCATCAAACATGCTAATGGATAGAAGATTTCTCTTAAGTTCAGGAACATACCTCACATCCTTTAAAAGGATTTCACGATTTTCAGAGGTTTTGAGTCGAATAGTTCCCATACCTTGTACCTTGCATGCTTTGTTGTTTCCTAGAAGCACCACTCCACCTTCTTTGAATTCTAGTGTCTCGAAGTAGTCCTTCCTTGGGCACATACGGTACGAACATCCGGAATCCATAACCCAACTCCTTTGTGTTTCCGAACTTGATGCCACCAACACCCCGACACTCTCATAGCCATCCGAAGCAATTGCAACCTCAGCGGAGTTCCTTGATTCCTTGCCCCTTTTTTCAGGACAATCTTTCTTGAAGTGACCCATTTTACCGCAATTGAAACACTTGAGCTTTGACTTTGAATGACTTTTTGATTTTGATCTAGACCCCTTGATCTTTGACCCTTTCTTCTCGTTCCTCCCCTTTGAGACATTCAAGCTCTCACCATTATTCTCTGCTTTCAACTCTTGTTGCCTTTGGAGCTCCTTTGTCCGGATTGAAGTTTGAACATCATCCAAGGAAATGGTTTGATCATTGCCATACAAAATAGCATCCTTGAAGCGCTCAAAGGATTTAGGTAAAGAATTAAGTAGGAGCAATGCCTTGTCCTCATCATCGAGCTTCACCTCAATGTTCTCTAGGTCATCAAGAATTTTATTGAATTTCGCAAGTTGCTCCACAATGGACTTCGACTCCATCATCTTGAAGGAATATAGAAGTTGCTTCAAGCATAGCCTATTCGCTAGAGACTTTGTCATGTACAATGTTTCTAACCTTGCCCACATAGACGCCGCTGTCTTTTTTCTTGCAACCTCTCTCAATGCCTTATCACCAAGACATAGAATGGTTGCACTTCTTGCCTTCTCTATCATGTCGGTCTTCTCCCTTTGTGATAGAGTGTCCGCCATCCTTGCCTCTCCCTTGAGAGCTTCTACACATCCAAGTTCTATCAAGATTGCCTCCATCTTAACCCTCCATAACCCGACGTCATTACTTCCGGAGAATTTCTCTATGTCATACTTTGTGTTTCCCATTGTTCAGCCTTTTGATCTCTCTTCTTCTTTCAATCACCACGGACGGCGCCACTTGTTGTTCCAATGTATGAAAGAACCCAAAGAAGATCCCTGAAACAATATACAAAAGACTACACAGTACCAAGAAATAGAGTTTCACAACCTAAACCCAATACACCTAATGTAGAAGAAATACTATAGAAAACAACAAGCAAGAACTAAGCACAAAAAAATAGCACAATAAAAGCCAGCAATATGTGGTAATTGAATTACCAAAACATGTAATTCAATTACATCAACAGAAAAGAGAAAGGGAAGCAGAGATAGAGAGCACGCACACGGTTTAGCATGGTTCAGCCAATGTGGCCTACATCCACGGGAGAGAGCCTCCTCCACTATGAACTTTGATCAAGATTACAATAGAGATCCCTTGGATCTTCACTCTACCATGCTCAAGATGAACAAATAAGAGAACCCAAGCCTTTCATCTCTCTATTTTCACACAACCCTTGATCTCTCTCCAATCATTTCTTGATTCTTCTCTCAATTCACAATAGAAAAAGCAATACAAGATGATAATATTCTCTAGGTTTTTCTCTCTTTTTCACTCTGAAAAATGCACCCAAGAAACCCCAGATCTTATTTCGTTTGCTGCTATAATGAACTTAAATATCAGAAACCGACGCGTCGTAATCGATTACGAGCTATTGGTAATCGATTACCGTACTCGATTACGAAATTCTGGTAATTGATTATCAGCTGTCTGTCCACAGTTCTGAAACTTCAGAATTTTAGGCTGAAGGTTCGTAATCGATTACGGCCTTCCCGTAATCGATTACCAGCTGTCTGAACACCAAATTCTGCAATTTTAAACTTGATTTTGAGGTACTTTCAATAGAAACATTGAGGATGCGTGTTAAACCTAATAATTCCCAAAGCAGATATTTGTGCAAAAAGGGGAAAAAATTATGATTTGATTATTGGAACTATATTCTTTTCTTACTGTTTATATGTTGATGTTGGTTAAGTTCTGCAAAATCAGCACAACGAATCCAAAGAAAATAGAAACACGAAAACAATGTTACGCATGGGAGGAGTTGTGCGCCTTTTTAAATGGACCAAACTTGAAATGATGCATCAATCCACATTGACTTTGATCGATCGTGGATTGGATGCGATTCTTCTCACCGTATTTGGTCGTTCTATATTTTTAATGTTATAAATTTGATTATTTCATCTGATGTTCAATCAATTTTTCAATGAGCTAAAGAAAAGAATCATTGTTCTAATGGGACTTTTCTCTCCTCTATATCTCAATTTCAACATAATTCAATGTTTATTTATGATATTTGTGGATTTCTTCACTCCTTTCTATGCTATTTTTGTTTTGTTTCACCGCATACTCATTTACCATAAAAATTCAACTAAAGATTCTATATGTTTAAAGTATTAGTTCCTCTGTGTTGATCATTAAAAAAATTGACGTATATTGAACGAAACAAGGATCAAATATACTAAAAAAATCAAAATAACCAATATTGCACATAACCAATATGGGACTAAAAGTACGGTTAAACTTTAAAATAATAAATATAAAGCTCAAAACTAGTGTGATTTTCAATTATCGTATATCCAACCACCTTTACCCCTTATCCCTTACACATTACACGCCACTGGATTGGGATGAGGATTCGTTGTCCAATTTTGATGTATCACACTCTATCCCTACCAATTATATCATCATGAACACTTACCCCACTATCAATCCATTGCCATCCTAACCCCACAACACGATTCCTCCTCTCCCAACAAACACGGCTGAGAATCCATTCAACTCGCACCCCCAAATCCACCTAAATGCAGAAGATTTGCGGTAATGGGCAATCCATATAGTAGCAAGCATGGTTTCTTCTACTGGCGGTGGTGGCGGTGCTGATGGGGAATGAGTGGGGTGAGGGTGATGAGTGTGACTTTTACTTTTCATTCACCTGCATATCGGCTAACTAGTTTAATTTGATCTCAACCATTACTTCAAAGTCTAACAAGTGCAAATCTAATGGTGTGGGTGGTGACAATGACACTAGTGGGGATGGTGAACTCAACTGATGGCGAATGAGTGAGGTGGGGCCGAGGGTGATTTTAAAATTATACTTTCACACTTTTCATTCACATTCACCTGTTGTACATCATGGAACTAGTTTTAATCTCAATTATTGCTTCAAACTCTGTCCAAATCAACAATTATTGTTCTAGGAACTAGGGTACGTTGCACCATTTTAAGTTTGGTACAATGAAGAATTCACCTGAGAGATGTTGTAGTACAGTGGAGGGGAGGCCACCCAGTTTCAACAACCACCATAAAATAAGCTTACATCAGTTAGGTTGGGTTTCTATTCTCAGTGAGACTTTCATGTCAAGCAACATTTTCGGTTTTGTTATAGAATCCATTAAACACTTATATTAGTTAGTTAACTTAGGTTGTTTGGTGTAAGTTTAAGATAACTTAATAATTTGTTCAAATGGACTACCTTTCAACTTAAGTCGTGATAAAATAATTATCATTGCTAATGGCTTAGAATCTTCTGGTTTTTTTTTTTATATATAAGAAAAACACATATAGAATCGTTTTTTTGAGAAAGTAAGTGATATTGTACTTTACTCAGATTTAAGAATTGTCTTTTTATACGTTTGCTTACACGCACAATATATCAAGTGCCCGAGAGACATACTTTTTGTTAGTATATATGGCACATTTGAGTGCTGATAGATAAACAGCAGAATCTGTGTGAACTAATGGCTCGTGCTTTTCAGAAACGTCTACAGGGTCCACCAGCTTATGGAAATCGAGTCATTGATTGTAAATTGTAATAATCAAAAGCAATACTAAGTAGATACTCTTTATCACACTCCTCTTAATATACTCTTTATTATTAGACAGATTTCATATGTAATCATGTATTTTAATAGGTTTCACATGAAATCCACCTAACAAAATGTGTATTAAGAGGAATGTGATGCTAGCATTACTCATAAATCAATATTTACAGAAGGGATAGGGATTAATGATTTTTTTTAGAATGTTAATTACCCATATCCAAAGAACTTAGAGTATTAATTAAGAAATTAAAAAAAGTTAATTTTTATGAAAAAATATCATATTTATTATTTTAAAAAATAATATATTTAGAGCACCCAAAAAATATATATTTAATTTTTTCATAAAATTTATTTTTAAAGGATACTGGTTACCAAGAATTAGAGATAACAAAATAAAACCACATGTTCAGAGGGGCAGGTGCGGCGCATGTAATGCATGCCTAGTGCAGGCAATACCTCCTAAGCTTGAACTCCTACCCATCTTCCAGTGTTGGCTCCATAAGCCTTTCCTTGTCTCTGTGTTAGTCACAACTAAATTTTTAATTCCTTTATATATATATATATATATATATATATATATATATATATATGAATGAATGAAAAGTACCCACTGATGACGGTAAACACCACTTTTAGAACAGATGTTTGGCTTTAATTTAATTAAGTATATTATTATTTGGCTGTTCTCAACAGGAGCATGACCCCGTTTTTGGTTTTCTCGTGATTCAGCAGTACAAATGCCATATATGTGTACGTTCATTTTATTAAGAAATTAAGCAGTAGAAGTGAATTTAATTGGTAAAATTAATGTAAATAAATTTTACATATACTAATATTTAATCGAGTTTGGTCAAAAAAAAAATTTAATAGAGTTTAATTTTGATTAAAGTTTTTGTATTTTTTTCTCGATGGATTATGATCTCTAAAATAGAACATTTATCATATTGCTCTGATTTCTTTGTTTGAAAAAAAAAGATCAAAATGAAAAAAATAAAATAAAGGGTTTTTACTTTTTAGTAGAAATAAAGTATCAATAATTGAATACTTTGAAAAAATAAAATAAAAAATTGTTTGAATGAACTTATAAATGATTTGTATAATCATATATAAATGGTTTGGAGCTTGGATTTTAAAGCTAGCTATTTTTTAGGTCTGGTATGGAACCCAGGATATCCCCACAGTCGGTAGCCTTATGACTAATCCCATGAGGATGTATAAAACCAATTAAGGGACAACTCCTCTATCCACACAGATGCAGCTCTATTCCTATCACCATGATTCGAACCCTGGAATTATAATTAAAAGATCCAAGCTACTAGCCACTTGGACCACACCTCATAGGTAAATGCTAGCTATTTTGGTTTGTTGTTATCTACACTTACACATTTTTATTATTATGTGAAAAAAAATCATTCAATCAATCTAAACTATTGGTTTGGATTGGTTTAATTTTTATATTGAAATCAATCCAATTCAATTTGAACCGTGGTTTATTTCAAGATTTAGGTCAAATGATTTTTCACCTTAAAATCGATCCAAATGAATCTACAAACGTCCCTATCATTTAACATAATGTATGTCATATTTGCTATAACATTAAAAATATAATTAGAAGGATAATGATACCCTCCAAAGTTGATGTGATACAAATTTAATTGTAAGGACTCTTGATTGTCTAATAATGGTGTTTATGCAAAAAATAATGATGTTGATTACGACTAAGATCATTTTCACGAGTATATTTTCTTTTGTTTTATATACTTACTCGGGTTCTGGATAATATTGTTTATGATCCGGTACTGTGAATTACTTTTGTAAGATGATATAACGTTCCAAAGAAAATGATAAAAAGTGAAATTACAAAATTAAAACTTCAAAGCTTTTAAACATTGGAGATAAATTTTGATACAGTACATATTTTTAAGAAGCAAAACGTCGTAGTGTGGTGTGGAAGGTACTCAAAGCCTCTAGGTAGATTGGTCCCGCCAGGGCTAGGCTAACGTTATATGAAACCATGGTACATGGAACCTTCATAATTTGCCCAAAATTGATATTTGTACATCTATTTGGGACAACTTTCTTGGACACCATATAATATAATGATAATTATATAAATATAAATGTATAAGTTCACTATACTATCACCTCATACACACTTAAACTATATGGTGTCATGGTATAGATGTGGATCATGGGTGTTCATATAACATTGCCGAATTTGTCCCTTAAGACGAATTTGCTTGATTTATATGGCAAGTTGCAATGATCGATTCATTGAGAAAGACACAGCACAACTTCGAACACTGACTCACTGACGACACCCCACACGTGATGGAAAATCATAGGATGGTTTCATTTTTCAACAACGCAAGCCACTTACATTTATACGCGTGTCTATATATAATTCTTCCATCTTTAAAGCTTTTTGGAAGGAAGGTAGCAGAGCAACCAGTCGTTATTCTTTTTTTCTTTTTTTGGCTACCCTCCTCCACTTCAACCGCAGGTCTAGGAAGTGTTTTATTTGTATAAGTTTGAGTTGGATCGTCAATGAATAGTGAGGTTATGAGTTTTGATAGAATAATTGAATCTAACTCCATTTTAAAACTAGCTCAGAGAAAGAGTTGTATTATTATAAATGGTTCTTTGTTCTTTATGTCTTAATTTCCAACACAATAAGAAGGATTAATTAATACACTAATCAGTATACCCAAAGAGAATATCACCAATGCTTTTTCATTTATCTGGTAACTAGATTGGACTAGCATCTTTTGGGGCCTTTGCGCAAGGTGGCTGGGTTCCTTTTTCAGCTACATCTCTTCACATACGACTCTTGTTATTATTTTCTTGGATATGTGTTTAGTCTCTATTGGAAAAAATCAAAGTCCCATATTGACTAGAGATAGTCTCTAATAAGAACTTATAAATAAAGGATAATCCTCATCTTATAAGCTAGTTTTTTGAGATTGAGGTGGTGTTTGGAAGAGTTTATTTAAGTTTCTTTTGACTTATCTGATGACATAAACTCTTATGCAATGTGTTTGGCAGAGTTTATAAAAATAACTTATGCCATCCCATAATGAGTTTTTACCTTATTTTCATAAGTCACTGGGAGAAGCTTATGGAATTATCATAAGAGTTTATGCACTAAACACCCTCTCCGTGTTTTTCACTATTCGAATCCTCTCATGCCCTTTTCTTTCTTTTTCTTTCTTTAAGCGCTTATGGCATAAGCTCTCATGCGATAAGGTCTTATGTGATAAGCTCTTAATTATGTTGTTTACCCAAACGCACCCTGAATTAGACCCAAAATCTAATAAGATCTTATAGGCATCCTTTCTTTTGCCTTGGGTATAGGGCATTGTAATACATATCCTGACTCTCTTTTTTAGTGGCACTATCTTAGTTACAGTTTTGTTCTGCTCCTTGGATGTTCTCTTATATACATGAGTTTGAGTATCTCGTACTTTAATCAATATACTTTTTCTTATAAAAAACAAAAAGTATACCCAAAGGGAATCACTTGGGTAGTTGTGTTATGTTTTGAGCACAACTATTGTATAAGCAGGATTGTTCCTTTCGGAAATTGTCCCTAAAATACAGTTTTGTTTTAACTACATACAGAATTATGAATTTTTGCAGTATTCAACACTAATAATCCACAGTTTTCCCAGTTCAAAGATTTAATCAAATTTTAAATTAAGTAAATTAGAAAATTTATATTTTGGATGCGGTGTTAAGGCAGAAGTAGAATTGTATAATTTTCACCATTATAACATTAGTATTTAAAATTAAATTAATTCAAAATGTTAACTTTTTAGTTGAAGGCCTGAGAGAATGACACTAATATTTCCCTTAGTTATTTCTAGCCTGACTTGACCCTTCACTGAAAGCTTGGGCAAATTACATGACTATCCTATTTTGTGCTATAACTTCGTTATAAAAAAATATATGTATGAATAGTAAATAAAAAACTAGGTGAAACAAAATTTTGTGATCAAGTTCTATTATTGATTTACTGTATTAAAAATTCACTACACTTACTGAATTACTGGACCTTTATTTTTCTAATCTGATACTTTAATTTGCTACCTTGTCTAAGTTATATATATATATATATATACACACACACACACGAAAAGAACAGTAATATTAAAATTGAAAATAAAACAAGTTCTTATCACTGCCTTATCAATTAAATATCTGTACGATCCAATAGAAAAATACCTAGGTAATCAATAGGTTCGTTTAACCACAAAAATCCTTTATGGAGTTTTCTATATACCATCACCTAAGGGTCGCAAATGGATGGATCGGATAAATTTTTATTCGAGTCTTAATGGATGGATTAAAAACAACCCATTAATCCATTATAATCTATTAAAAATTCATTAAAAAAAATACAATCCATTCATGATCCATTAAATAAAATCCATCCGATCCATCCATTAATAACTTTTCATGGATGGATATCCAATCCATCCACTAAAATTTATTTTAAGAAATTAAATAATTTTATATCTCTTTTATCCATCCACAAAATATTTTTAAAAATAAAATAATTCGTAAAAAAAATTATCTCTATCTCACCCTCTCTCTCCTCTTTCTTCCTCTCTCTCCCCTTTTTTTTCTACTCTCTCTATCTTTACTCTCTCTCCACTCTATCTCACGACCATTTTGTATCACGACCATTTTTCTATTATTATATGGGAGTTATTGATTATGTGCATCTATAGAGGTTGTTTTGCCACAACGTTCCATGACATTGTTTTACGAAACTTGTTACGACTTTCTGTGCTTTCAATTAGTTAATACTTTTTTTTTAAAAGTTTCTCAGCAAAAAAAAGCAACGAAAAAGGAAAACGTACGTGATAACGTGGACTACTACTGATGCTTGAGAATAATTAATTAGTTAATACTTAATATAACAAAAAGAAAGAAAAAAAAAAGCAGATAAATAAAATAAAAAATAGTGAAGAAAAAAATAATAGGGAACAGAAGAGAAAATTAGATGAAGTTTTTTTTTTTTGTTACAAATGGAGGTTTTTTTTATTTGGTGAAAAATAATATGAAAAAAATAAATTGGTTTTGGAATGGATAAAAGTTGATCCATTACATTTTTGATTGTTGGTCCAATGGATCTTAAAAAATATTGGATAGATCATAAACCATCCACTACAAAAATAATCTAATCCATCCAATCCATTTATATTATTTTTTTATAAATGGATGGATTGGATGGATTTTCTCATGGATGAACTAGATGGATGATGAACAAATGGATCATTTTGCCACCCTTATCATCACCACCTTTTGTCTGTGGACTGCAACTTCTCCCCCTTTTGCTGATTCTAATTCCAATTAAATAAATAACGCAAACTTCTTTTCTCTTTTGGGATTGGCCAAACGTATATTACTATAATGCAAAAGTGGTATTAAGGATAACCTAGCACATGAAAATGGTTTGCACATTAATAATCCGCTTGCCTTGGTGCATGTTTTCGACTTCATATCCAGTATCCGCAAAGCTTTAATTTCATGTGAGCTCCACATACAACAATTCCACTTTCCCATTTGTTATTTGATCTTGAACAGATTGGCCGGCTATAAAATCACAAATTATATTGCTCCTCAATTTGGTGGTTCAAGTCCCCCCTATAAAATTAAGACTTTAATTGTTATAACAATGTAAAATTTACACAGACATCCAAACAAAACTTGTCACATCATAAATGTTTTTTTTTAATTCTTCTACTAACTACCTTAAAAGTAATTCATAACATAATTGATTATTGATTTACCGTGTAAAGTGTATAGCAATTAAAATAAAAAAATTAATGAGGTCACATTTTTATCATTAATTATTTTTTGCCTTGCCACAACATATTCTCCTTGGGTTCTATTAGTTTTCCTATACCTTGGTCGTGGTCAAGAAAGGTAAAACCGTAAAACATCATGTACATGGCTTGTGTCTTTACGATTATATATACACAGAAGGAAAGAAAAACAGAACAAGAAGTTGGGCAATGGGTGCAGGTAATGATATCATCATCCCATTATGCCATCATATTTGAACTCATCAATATAATGACATATTCATCACCTCACCAACAATATAATTGTCTGCATAGTAGATTAGATGGGAAGGGACTATACCGAGACATTCTTGTTGAAAGGAAAAGAAAAGGACTAACTGTTGGGTAACTTGCATAATCAAGGTTTGTCGACGTATATAGTATCAGCAAATAGAGTGTAGTCTCAAACTTCCCAACCGAAAAATAACCCATTTCTTGTGTCGGTATATAATATTTTGAGGTTTGTGTCGGTATATATAATTAAGGTTTGCTGGTCATTTGAGACGTCCATTTCTCACAAGCAATATTTAATGGTCTAAATTGAACCAGAATAATGAACGTGGGGGACTCAGATTTGACACGATTTGGATGTCACGGACCATATATACAGTTATTTGTTTGGAACTTTGTCATGGAAAAAATAGCTGCTGTTGCATTGTAAATAGATGTTTCACACTGGTTGTTGTCACATCATTTTGTTCGTTCATGGTTGATGCTTAATAATATATTGTGGTTTTTTCAACCCCTGATGCTGCTGAATCACAAGTTAGTACTGCTGATGCACTGCAAAATTACTTGATTGAGGTTGATATATATATATAGCGGGGAACCGTGGAAGAAGGTTGAAAGCAAAAGGACTGGAATGATTACACTTTGGACTTCGATCTGTTTTTTAAATAATAGGTCACACTTTTTTTGTCTTGTTCGTGTTTTTGTGTGATCTTTTATGTGTGCACCAGATCTTAAAAACTGAAAACTTGACATGACATTTGCTTATAGGGGAAACGATTGAGATTACTGGAGTGGAGACTTCATGCTTCATGCATATGCCATGCATGAAGGCAAGTGCGGAGCCAGAAAATTCATATGAGGGGGAGTTGGACCAAGATCAAATATTCGTATAATGAAATAACAATGAAAAAAAGATCAACTAATATATAGAAACAAACTTTATGAAATAAATTTGTTATATGATTAACAACTTAATATTATATAAATTATTCAAACAAATATAGGTTAATTGGTATGATATTCACAAATTTGTGCATGTTTTCCAGAATTACATAATAAAGTATCAACATTAATTTTTCCTTATTCGATCCTTATGATTTTAGAAGGATGTAGCGTAAGGTTACTCAACAACATTTTTAATATTTTTTTTATTCGAAATCAACATTACTATTTAAAATTAAAATTGGTGGGCTAGAATATGTTTCATCATTTATTCTCTCTTTTCACTTCAAAAATGAGTCATTATTCTTCTTAAATATTACTCAACCACTGAACCTCAAAAATTATTTTTGTAAAGACATTGTTGTATTAAAAACAAGATTAAATAATTCAAAACAAAATCATCTTTCAAAAATTATATATATATATATATATCTTAGAAAAAGTGTATATATATATATATATATAAATGAAGAAGTAAAATCTTGAGGGAGGCCATGGCAACCAAAGTCCCCCAGATGAAAGCCGATCTGCGTTTTCACTGCCGGTACAAGTTTACTAAGCAGAAAACCTAATTTCGAACCGTGAACGAAACGGTTAGTGTTTTTGTGATGTTTTGTATGATATTGGAAATTTTCGAAAATTCGAGTTCAGAAAAAAAATATAATATTTATTCGGGCGAAATCGTAAGAAGAATTACGATCGGAAAATACAACCAGGTACGAAATGGAGCATATTAGGGAGCACAAAAGAAGTGAAGTGACTTGATAGGACTTGATGGAAATGGGTCATGACACACTCTAAAAGTGTAATCATCACATTTTTCAAATTATATCATATTATATTCTAAAAACCTATTTTTCTCTCTCTTCTCAAACAAAACAAGGCACAAGGTCAAAATTTGCTCTCCAAGCTCATTCCTCTCTCCTCAATTTCGTGCCACTCTCTTCCTTCTCTATATATACACCTCTCATTTTCACTTCATCATTTTCCTTCTCCAAAACTCCATTAAAACTTCATCCACTTCCTTTTCTTTTAAATGTTCAAGCTCTTAAAGCTTTAGTTTTTATTCATCTTTTCTACTTGAGTTCTTCATTAAAGTGCTTCCTTATACTAAGGGTAATGCTCTCATATGAATCTTTTGCAAGTTTCATATTTTATTTCTTAGTTTGCTTTATGTGTTCTTTATATGCTTTAAACTTCTAAAATATCTCTAAAATGGTAGAAAACTCATTTTGAGTTAAAACCACTTTCTATAATCTTGTATTAACTTATATTTTCACATATTAAGAGGTTGTGTAAAACAAAAATCTCTACCTATCTCTTCCTGTGAAGGCCGAATGCTAAGCATATGTGGCCTATGAGGTTTTTGTTTTAACTTTTGGAATATGATCATGTGTTTGAGTTTCTAACTATTCCTTGATCTTAATTCTATTAAGCATAGGATACTATGTTTCAATTTTTCAAGTATGATCATGGATTTAGAACTCTTAATATCTTGTGATTCTAAACCTAAGAGTTGTTATCAAACAAATAATATTTTTCCTCATTATCCTATGTAGGCCGAAACTTAAATGTTTTAGAATAAGGATGTTTGAGTTTCATTTTCCAAAATGATCATGGACTAAGGCTTGTCATTATAGGCGATGTGCAGGAAGATGGACTCTGGCTTTGATACCATGTTAGATTCCAACCTAAAATCAATTGGTGTTAAGTGAAGTTGTCCAACAAGTATTTAAACCGCACCCCGAGATTTGAGACAGGCGATGTGGGACTTCAAACAAAATATCCCTCATGTTCTTACTTTACAGATTTGCTTACTTAATCATATTTTTTTTAAGAATCTTATGTTATCTTGAAAAGTATAATACTTAGAATGGCAACTTTTTTTTTTATATAAGTCAAAAATATTATTAATCAGAAATGTTTTAATGTTTTGACTTTATATTCTGGCAACAATTGGTCGATACCGTATTTATCAAAGCAAGCACTTACTGGACCCAATTAAAAAGAAACATTAAACTGTATTAATATACGATGTCGAACAACATTGATGTGTTTAAACAAGACATGCATCTGTTATTAATACGATACAAGAGATAAAAAAAAGGGAAATGATTTTTTGACACAGAATTTGGGACAACATCAGACATCAGATGAATGATGTCCGCATCATGACATGACATGCAGATCAGCACTTTTTTTTTTTTTTTTTTAAATTTAAATTTTTTTTGTAAATAATTTTTTTGATTAAGTATTTGTCAATATCTGGTGAACGGGGTACAAATATCTGGTGAATGCATTCAAATATGTGGTGAATGCCCATACTAAAACCAAGTTTTTGATGCCTTAGATTATCTGGTGAACGTAGTTCAATTATCTGGTGAATGCCTTCAAATATGTGGTGAATGATCATACTAAAACCAAGTTTTGGATGCCTTAGAGTATCTGGTGAACGTAGTTCAATTATCTGGTGAATGCCTTCGAATATCTGGTGAATGCCCATACTAAAACCGAGTTTTGGATGCCTTAGATTATCTGGTGAACGTAGTTCACTTATCTGGTGAATGCCTTCGAATATGTGGTGAATGCCTATACTAAATTAGCTTGTGGATGCCTTAGATTATCTGGTGAACGTAGTTCAATTATCTGGTGAATGCCTTCAAATATGTGGTGAATGCCCATACTTAATCAAAAAATTTATTTACAAAAAAAATTTAAATTTAAAAAAAAAACAAAAAAAACTGTCTTCTGATAACAAGACAATGATCATTCTCTGATGTCGCATCATGCAAGATCGTTTCATCTGATACAGACGTATGTTGTCTGGCAAAATGTGTCAAATTAGCAAACCTGTAAAAAAAAACATTAAAAAAAAAAAACAACAACAACGGAGGCTAAGGCAAGAAAGGCACCCAGCCATGAGAGGCTAAGGTAAGGGGTACTCAGAATGACAACTTGACATTTGCTTATAGCTAGGGTGAAGGATCAAGATTACTGCAGTGGAGACTTCATTTGTATGTCATGCATGCGGGCAATTAATTATTAATTAATTAAGATCAGTTTGGGCCTATGGTCTTTAATAGCTAGCTAATCTCTCCTTATCTAGCTCCCACTTTGGTTATGTTGATCATAATTTTCTTACAATTTTTTTGTTATCTTGATATATATAAGTATAGTACTCATAATGAGTTGTCAGTTATTTATTAAATATAATGACTTGACAATAAATAATTTAAATTTATAAAAATTATCAAGAGCCAATAAAAAAAGATTACTGGGTACCATATTCTAAATAAAAAAAAACATACTTATAATTGCCCTGATTTTCTCCCTTCTGGGATTATCTGTAATAAAAACCGTGCAAGAGAACTAAGTAAGTAACTAACCAAAAAGAATAGAATCTAACACCATTCTTCATACATAGAGATAGAGGATTGAGCCAATTACCGCTCGTTGCTTATCCCCACCAAAATACTCTTGGAGGGCCTTCAGATTCTAACCCATACTGGTTTGAGTGCAAACAAAATATAGGACAGGAAGTCTCTATTTGTGACAAACTTTCATTGTACATTCTGAAAAAGAAAACATTAGCACGTGGTCGCTTTGCATGCTTGATGACAAGCTCATAAAGCTGGATTGAAAGGAATGTTATTGTATTTAGTAATATACTGCACATACCAACAATGGCAGTGAAGAAACTAAAGGTTTGCATTTATCTATGCAATGATAAGCTCTGTGCTCAATGGGGCCGTAAACCAGAAACATATATAGGATCTTTATTTTTCTTCTTTTTTTGTTTTGCTCTACTAACGGCTTAGATTACTTTCATTTAACCTAGCTGATGATGATGCACTGAGGATCATTCTGGTCTCTAGTTGTAATTACCGACACACACTATCTATATCACAGATCAATCCCTATAATCACCGTGAGATATTCCACTATTAATATTTTGTAATCAACAATGTTAGGCACAATTGATAGATAATTAAACTCGACATTCATGTTGTCAATGATTCGATTCTTGTCATAAATATGAGTATTGAAAAAATATCAAATCACTTCGGATCATTCTATATCTCGAAAAATATTATTCCTTGCTATTGGCTTTTGGATATTCTTAGATCACAAAAAATAAATGTCAATTTCATGTAGCATTCGTACCTATACAAATGAATATCCCATGCATTGCACTCATGATTTTAAATTTAGAAAAAAATATACAAATATTTAAAGTCATAAATGATATAAATATAATGAATTCAAGTAGAATTTAAAAAATATAGTAAAAAATATTTATTTTATTAGAGCTAGTAAATAAATATAAAAAACATTTGAAATAATTTAAAACAAACTTGACAATTAATTAACCTCCCCTAGCTACCCATTAGTATATTTTAAATTAGTAGACAAATTAATAGTAGAAAATATGGAAAATAGTATTAGACAATTAATACACATTCCTAATTTTATTAGTATTAATAATAAAAAAATATTTGCCCTCTAATTAAATGAATTAAATGGAAAAATAAGTAAGTAAATTTAGAAATGTATTTAAAAAATGACATGTGACGCACTGAGAATGAATGAGATTATGAAGAATGATTCATGTTTAAGAGTTTTAATTTATATAGGAGTTGCAACTACTTAGCTCTAGCTCAAAGCTATTTGTGACGGATTGTGATTATAGAAATTAGATCCAAATTGATGTGTTTTTGAGTCGGGTCTAGGTAATGCCAATGATTCGATTCTTGTGATGAGTATGAGAAATTGAGAACGGAAAAGACATTAAATTATTTCGAATCATTCTATATCTCGAATAATTTTAATTACCGCCATTTGATGGAGTTTGAATCGACAAACAGTTCTATCAGGCAGACATCGTAGGAATCAGTTTTGGCCATTTTGTGTCTGTATCTGAACTTGATATTAATGATTGTAGTTGTGTCTGTTGAATAATGGATGATTACAATTTACAACTGTTAAACTTGAACCTTGTATGTTTATAATTCTACCTTGATGCTTTTCCTTCTTTTCTATGATACATTGTTAACATGTTGTTTATTGTTGCTGGGGGATGGTCATATATATTTTGCTTTGCTGTGGGGTGCCTAGTCGCGGTTCTGTTATATTTCTTGGTGGGGCTTTCCTTTGAGTCTCTCTAGGCGAATTGTTAGGGGGAGCTACTGTTATGTCATGTTATTTGTTTTTTGGTCATATTGCAGCTGTGTATTTCTTACTGCTGTTTTGTTGTACATAGTACTTTGTGGACTTGGGTGATGTACCTGGATTGGAGCACTCTAGTACCGAGAGATAGAGAAGGGGGGACAAAAGAAACCAAAAAGAAAAAGAAAACTAGAAAAACATTAAATGAGGTGTAGGTAAATTATATGTTATCTTCCTTCTCTGATCTTTTGATTATGCAAATGAGTTTCGGTATCTCTTATATTTTATATTAATACACTTTGACTTATTAAAAAAAACTAAACGGGAAGTACCCTTTTTAATACAATTTTGATTCATCCAAAAAAAAAAAACTGGTGCACCATGCTTGATAGTTTACGTACCAAATTAACCTGATGAGATTTCTTTTAATGAGAAGTAGTTGAACTGCATATATCAGATATATATTTTTTAATAACATATATCAGATGATTTCTTGCCGAGTCGTATCATTTTTTCTTTTTTCTTTTCATTTCACCGAGTATTGGAAGTTATTCTAGAGAATTGCAATTCACATTTCACAGTGTAAGTATATACTATAGATTTGTAAATTACCCAATTCTTAGGTCGTGCCTCAGTGACTTTGGGAGTTGGGCAATGATATATTAAATTGAAGAAACAATATGAATATGGGAACCATAAAATAACGTACATATATAAATAGGGAGAAAAGCTAAACCAACACAAATATTAGACACTTACATTGTATATCACTATTATAAAATACTAATCAAATGACAAACAGAATTTTAACAATAAAACAAAGCATTTACGAGCTAAAAAAATATTTAAAAATATTATAAATATTAGAGCATGACAACTATGAATTAGAACAAAATAATTATCTTATTTACCAACAAGAATTAGTTAGAAAAAGAATAAAAAGATTAAAACAAGAATTAGAAAATTACATAGGATAATGGGACTATCCGAAGAAATAGAATATGGATTCAAAGAATTAGAAAGAATTATGAAAGAAATAAATAAAAATATTATTCAATTAATAGAAAATACAGAAAAAATTGCAAATTATACTTGCAATAGAATACAAAAAGGACAAAATGAAATAAACAACATTAAAGAAACATTATATAATATAAGCAGAGGAAAAGAAATAGATGAAAATGAAGATATTATTAGAATAAAAATTATTCTAGAACAACTAGAAAACCTTTTAAAATACGAAGAAAATAATAGATGTATAACAAAAGAGGAATTAGATGAAATTTTGGAAACAAGGAATTTAGATAAAATAATAATTAAACAAGAATTGATTCAAGAACCATCAAAAATACCTACACCTGTATCCGTATGGAGAGGATAAAGGATGAATATAGTGGAAAAAGTCCTAAGTGAAAATGGGAAGAATATAAATATACACCCGATGGAGCTTGGGATAGATACGAAGAAGAAACTATGTATAATAAAAGATACGCAAGAAAAAATAATAACAAATGGACAAAAGTTCAGGAAGAATTTAAGGCTCGATATAATAATACAAGAAATATTTTAGACCTTGATTGTATAAGAAACAAAGAAGATGTATTATTAAAATGGACTAATGAAATGATATTAATAATCTTGACTGATGAAAGATTTAATAAACTAAACTTTGTTGAAACCAAGAATTTTGTAACTTTTAAAACATCAGGAAATGTACAAAAATTCTTAACAGAAATTAAAGACCAAGACTGGATTAATTATGAAAGAATGATAGATAATAATATGGATTATGTTAAATTAATAATGATACTAATTCATCAAGAATTCTTAGGATATAATATGATGGAACATAAATATAAAGCAAATAAAACTCTACTTGAAAATGCGAAATCGTATTTAAATAGAATGCAAATATGTGATATGTGCCAGATTGAGAGTTTCATCTGCGAATATCAAAAATACTATTATCAATTGGATGAAGAAACTAAAGAAATATATAAATATATTTTTATAGATAAACTATCATATCCGTTGAATTCAAAAATTAATAAACTTTGGGAATCAAGACCTGAAGAAACAACAAATACTTTAGGAGGAGTTATTAAACTCTTATACCAAGAATTAAGAGAACAATGTTTGAATAGAGAGATCATTAGACAATTGAATAGAGGAAATACTGTCATTTGTTGTGACATCCCAGAAATAGAAAAACCAGGAAAATATGGTTGTTACAAAATAATAAGAAGAAAAAGAAAATACTATAAAAAACCAAACTTAAGAAAAACTTACCCAAGAAAGAAAACTTATTATAAAAATAATAAGAGAAAATATTTTAGAAGAAAGAAATTAACACCAAGAAAATATTGCCCAAAAGGAAAAAAGAAATGTGTTTGTTGGATATGTAATGTTGAAGGATATTATGCTAACGAATTATCTTCATAAGAAAGAGAATCTGAATAATACTTATATAAAAATATTTGTGGAAGTAATAAGGAAACAAAAGCATATATAGATACTGGAGCAAGTCTTTGCCTTGCAATAGAAGCCCTTTTTGATAAATGGGAAAGATTGGAAAAGCCACTAAAAATACAAATTGCAGATGGATCGATACATCCTCTGTATTGGATAGCCAAAAGAATTACTTTAGTCATACAAGGAAAAATATTTATAATACCTACGATATATAAACAAGAAACTGGAATAGATATAATTATTGGAAATAATTAATATCTTAAGATTATATGCACCATTTTGTCAATATCTGAAATATATTACTCTTAAAACACCATATATTTATCAAAAACAAAAACGTGAAATCATAAAAATTCCAATTATTCATTTTTCTGCATGTACTTATTCATCAAAGTTTCAACAGCTAAAACGTGGTGAAATTATTAGTTTAATTTGTACAAAAATTCGTCATGCACTAATAAATTTAGAACCAAATAGAATAATTCCAGCCCATATAGAAGAACTTTTGGACAAGGTTTGTAGTGAAAACCCTTTAGATCCAAAAATTAACAAAAATACTGAATTAGTTGAATTCAAATTAAAAGACCCAACGAAAGAAGTAAAATGTAAACCAATTATTTATACAAAAATGGATAGAGATGAATTTGCAAAAAACATTGAAGAAATGTGTTAAAAATGACTAATACTACAAAAAAACCTATTTAGCGACCGAAGATTTCGGTCGCTAAACATGATAATTCGGTTGCTATATAGTTTGGTGACCGAATTAGCGACCGAATTAAGGGGGTAGCAGAAACCCTGGTGGCTAAATGTTTAGCGACCGAACTTGTATTTCGGTCGCAAATTGGTGACCGATATTTTGGTCTCAAAATTATATATTTCGGTCGCCGTATAGTTGGTCGCATGCTTAGCTCACCTAATTTGGTGACCGATATTCGGTCGCTATTTCGGTCGCAAATTTTGATTTTTTTTAAAATTTTCCTGTAACTTAATCCTGCCGACCAAATATTGTTTTTCAACTATTACCCCATTGATTTTTAATTTCTGATATAAACAAAATACACCAATATTTTTTTGAATAAATAGAAAACGTAAATATGATGTACTAACGATCCAAAACACCACAGTCAATATGATCAAGAAAACATATACATTAATTAACGCAAGTTTAATAATTGTTTATAAAAAAACACACTACAATCAATAAGTACTAATCAAAATATCAAAACTCATCAATCTTCCAAAGGGATGAACATGTAGAAGCGAGAACCCCCAAGATACTTAAACTTTGCCAATGCACCAGTGGACAACAAATACAACTCCCTATTACCATTTGTATCTGTTGCAAAATATGAGCGATCCTCATGGATTACTATATTCCCATTGAACAAATTTCTGCTTTTGTCTCCAATAGTCACAACACGCGGTATTTCTTGTCCCCAACGACGGTAGAATGATCGCGGGATTGAAATCAAATCCTGCAAATACACAAGAACAATTTATTAATGATTAGTTTATGTCTTAACTATCATTACGTGAATCCGATCGTTATTCTTAAGTTGATGAGATACTGTACCTGGTCTATATGGATGGCTGTCTCAAAACATTTAGTCGAATCCATTTTCTGATAAAACAATAAGGAAAACAAGTCATATGTCTAAACTTCATCAAGTGATAATAATAAAAGATGGAAAGATCCATGTAGCATACTAGCATGTTAAAATAGAACAAAGAAATGCAACTTCACATGCAACTTTACAGATTAGCAAACATAGTAGTTTTCAGGAAGCAGATGCTTTTACGTCGTTTTGAAGGATGGTCATAGAGAGGATTAGCATGGTTACTACCTTTGGATGCCAAATGGTGTTTCACAATCATTTCATCATAAGATTGAATAACTTAACTCATAAATCAATCTATCTCTTAACAACTAATGACATAAAACAAAACACATAAACCATTGACATGAACATTCTATAATCTCTCAATTAGAATATAGTACTACTATTAACAAGTAATTCCCAATTAAAATCACAGTATTACAAACAACATGTAAGTTACACCCTAAGGTCCCAAAATGAAGTCAGATTTAGACAAACGACCCCTCTATGGAAAGCTAAACAAGTCTAGTTTATAAATTTAAATTTAGTTTTGGGAAAAAAAACATTCCAAAAAGTACAGTTTTAACCAACAAGCTACCGCATTCGAAAAACAGGACAATAATTGTCCTCTAAATTTTAACAGAATTTTCTTCATCAATACTCAGTTAAAAACATCAAATTCAGTGCCTAAACTGTAGCAAATCGAGTCTAGTTTCTAACAAAATAAGAATCATAAACAAAATAGTTCTACAAAAACAGCTATAAGGAAAACACTGAACCTATGTCCATACGGGTTTTTAGGACATCAACTATAACATCTCCTTGTAAGAAATATAACAAACACCTGTCAAGCAAGATCCTTTAACATATCTATTCTCACATATTGGCATATCAACACCATCACAAAATCAAAACCAAATTACAATACACATACAAATAGAAAATCAACTAATTAGAGCATGTATCAACAACTCCTAAGCTTTGATTGTAGCATACTTCAACAAATATATATTGAAGCATATTTCAATACAAACTTAAATAAAATATAGTAGCAAACATCCTATTGAGCTCCGCTCTCCACTAACAAGACAACACATAATTGTCAAACACATGCATAACTTCTAAATTAGCAACACACAACAAGCATCCCGCCTTTTTGACAGCATCACATCCTATTGAGCTCTGCTCTCCACTAACAAACAACACATAATTGCAAATGCATGCATAAATATTAAATTATCAACACACAATCAGCATCTTGCCTTTCAGGCAGGATACCTTCCTATTGAGCTCAGCTCTCCACTAACAAACAACAAGATATATAGTAGTGATAATAAGAAAAGATGGAAAGATTCATGTCGCATACTCGCCATTTTTCTTTTATGCATTTGAGTAATATGACTAATATAATAGAAATCACTTTCTTAAATACAAACAAAAATTAAAGCAAAAACTGTTATTAGCAAAATGAAAATATAGGCAGAAAAGCAAGGGTCAAATGCATATATTAGCATTCACCCAAAAAAAAAAATGCATATATTAGCAATCTGATAACTGGTCTCAATTTAAACTCTGAAAATAGTTTATGAACATAAAAATCACATCAAGATAAACTATATGAATGAGATAAAACTTAAGAAATGTCCTATAAAAAAATAAAAAATAAAAATTAAGAAATGTAGTGTGAAAGCCTGAAAGGCTTCTTAATCCACTTAGGAAGAAAAGTTCAGTTATCTAACTATTCCCTAGAGAAAAACTTGGCATTACCCCCAGAGAAAATTCTCAAACAACTCACGTGCATTTTTCATAATCAACTTAATTCACATAAACAACTTAACATCAAATAGAATTTTAGAACAAAGAACAAACAATAGACAACATAGACAATAGAGAACTTGTGGTCAGGATTTAACCACCATTATAATTTTGCTGAATAACAGAACCACTAAATGTAGCAGAATGTGACCAAAAACATACCATAGAATGCACAAACCAGAGGAATAGAGATAGAGGCGAGGAGAGACGAAAACATACCAGAGAAGGAGGAGGACGGCGGCGCTGCTCTGGTGGTGTCGGCAACGGTGGCAGCCGTGCGGAGAAGGAGGGAACTGAGAGAGAAAAAGTTAGAAACAGATAGAGAGAGAGAGATGGAGAGAGAGAGAGAGAGGAGAGCTTACCGTGATGGTGGTGGCCGGAGGAGGGGCGGAAGTCGCGAACCGTGGTGGCCGGAGGAGAGAAAGAGAGATCGAGTGAGAGAGAGGAAGAGAGATCGCGAAATGGAAGAAGAAAGGGGTTTCTGCGTTTTTAGGGATTTTAATTTTTAGCGACCGAATATTTCGGTCGCTAATTCGGTCGCAAGGTTGCCATTTCAAAATTTAAATTCATAAATTTAGCGATGGATTTGTAAATCGGTCGCTAAGACGCGCTCTTTTAATTTTTTTTACGCGCCGTTTAGCAACCGAATTAATATCGGTCGCAAATGTAAATAAAATTTAACCGTTGCATTTAATTCGGTCTCCATTTCGGTCGCTGAAAGGGCATAAAATTTCTGACTTTTAAGTTCCTTTATTTAGCGACTGAAATAGTGACCGATAACCCTGCTACGCTCCATTTCGATCGCTATTTCGGTCGCCGTATAACTCTAATCAGTCTTCCATGTAGATCCTATAATCGGTCGCCATTTCGGTCGCCAAAAACAACCAAAAAATTCGGTCACTATTTTCGGTCGCTAAACAACATTTTTTTTTGTAGTGTAATTAGACCATCAAATAGTAAACATTCTGCACCAGCCTTTTATGTAGAAAACCATAATGAAATAAAAAGAGGAAAAAGAAGAATGGTAATTAATTATAAACAAATTAATGATGCCGTGGAAGGAGATGTCTATTTTCTCCTAAGAAAAGACTTAATTATTGAAAGAATTAGAAATATGGATTGGTTTAGCACTTTTGATTGCAAATCGGGATTTTATCAAATTAGATTGACTGAAGAATCAAAAACTTTAACAGCATTTAGTTGTCCTCAAGGACAATATGAATGGAATGTGTACTTCCAATGGGATTAAAACAATCACCAGGAATCTTCCAACGAAGGATAGATTCAATTCTCAAAGAATTCAAAGACTTTTGTCTTATTTATATAGATGATATACTAATCTTTTCTAATAAAGGTTGTTTTAGCTCAAAATAGAATTAATTATTTAGGATTAGAAATCGAAAAAGGAAAAATAATAATACAGCGACATGTATTAGAAAAACTTCAAAACTTTCCAACGAAATTAAAGGATAAAAAGGATTTACAAAGATTTCTTGGACTATTAACATATATTTCAAATGAAGGTTTCATCAGGAATCTTGCAGCGGAGAGAAGAATCCTCCAACAAAAGCTGAAGAAGGATGTCCCTTGGACATGCACTGATGAAGACGATAGACTTATTATAAAAATGAAAGACTTATGCCAGGATCTTCCTGAGCTTTATCATCCATCAGATGATGATATAATAATTATTGAGACTGATGCCTCAAATGACTGCTGGGGAGGTGTTATGAAAGGAAAACCCCCTGGATACAAAAATGAATTATTGTGTCGATACATGTCTGGAACCTTTTCAGACAATGAAATTAATTATCCTACTCATGAAAAGGAAACACTAGATTTCATTTGAATGTTGGAAAAACGTCGAATTTATATACTGGATAAGGACTTTATTGTCCGAACCGATTCTACTTATGTTGCAGGTTTTAAGAACTTAAACCATAAAGGCACTTACAGACAAGGTCGATTGATTAGATGGCAAATGAAACTTGCCGAAAACAATTACTCAATCTCCCACATTAAAGGAGATAAAAATGTTCTTGCAGATATATTATCAAGAGAATGGAGCAGCAAACAATTGAAGATATAAAGAAGCAGATTCAATTACAAAGGATGCTGGAGAAACAAAAAATAATGGAGCTAGACTTGATCAAGGCAAACATTGAAGTACTGGAATTCCAATTACAAGCAAAAGGAGAATCTATCAAAGAAGATCCTATGAAGAATATAAAACAACAAATACAGGAAAATACTTGATAGTGTGATTTTACATCATGTTTTTTGTACACTTTTGCATGCATTTTTCATATAGATTAGGCATTCTTAGTTTGATTTTAGTTAGTTTTTCCCTTGGAACGGGTGAAGCGGTTTCTTGGTGTTGTTTTGCAGGCATTAATGTAAAAATGATCAAAATCAGCCTTGATGGAGCTTGGATGAAATAAAGCTTGAAAAGTGAAGAATATGAGCCAAACAGAGCCCATCACGGCCTGGCCGTGATGACCATCACGTCCATGATCAAGCAGAGAAGAAGGCAAAAGTCAGAAACTATCACGGCCGTGACAGGCTAAATTTTAAGGGCTCGCATCGCGAATGTTTCTCTCGCCTCGCGAGAGTCAAAAATGGAAAAACACGCCTTGGACAGAATGCGTCACGGCCAGGCCATGATGGACATCACAGCCGTGACGTGTGGCCTCCCTATAAATAAGAACGCAGCAGACAGAAAAAGGGGTCCAGAGGGAGGCATTTGGAGGCACTTGGAGGCTGTGGCTGGGCTAGGGTTTCAACCCTAATAGGGATTTGCTGAGAGGGGTTGCTGTGAAGAAGAAGGAAAGCTCCCATGGAGCCTCTTCTCTCCTCTTCTCCTATTTCCCTGGTTTGGTTTTCTGTAAATATGAGCAACTAAACCCTATTTGTTGGGATTAGATGTAGCTTTTCTGAACTTGTTTGTATTTTGATTTGGTTGTTTTATTGCAAGTCTCTATTTCTTTATGAGTATGTGATTCTGTGCTTAATGCTTTCCTTGACTTAGCTACTCATATGAATGATATGTTGCTTTGATAGACAATTGAAAGATTGATGTTAAGGCTTGCTCATGAATCATATGCCAAGTAGTTCAAGAATCTAGACATAGGTGTTGGCTGCTTGCAATCTTATAAGTCTTGACTTAATGCAAAATCTCAGGTTAATCCACCTAAGACATTAGGGTTTAATTTGTGATTTTAGGCTCATTCCACCTAAGACGTTAGGGCTTGAGTATTTTAGAAAAGGCTTGATTGTCATTATTGAATTAGGACTTATGTTGATAACCATTTCATTGCAATTAAGGGAGGATTGGTGTAGTCTAACCCTGACAATTTTAGCCACATCTTTGTTTGCATACCAAGTGTTCGATAAAATTCCCAAAAGACCAAAAATGTTTTATTTCTTTATTTTATGATCCTTTCATACCATAGTTTAGTCTAGATAGTTGTTGAGATTGCGAATTGGTAATTGGCAACCGATCCCTGTGAATACGATAACCGGTCTTACCACCGTATTACTTGTTTGCGACAAGGTGCACTTGCCTTTATTCTAAGAAATACGCAACAAGTTTTTGGCGCCGTTGCCGGGGATCGGCTTTGCCAATATCATTAGTAACAAATGAGACAACTAATTTAGACATTTTCTTAATTTTTATTTCCTGTGTATATTTGATTTTTTTCTGTATATATTTGATTTTTTTCTGTATATATTTGATTTTTTTTCTCTTGAGTTTTATCTGTTCAAGGTGGATTGTAACACATGGAGATTTACTATTTTCCTGCCTTGGATGGAGTCACAAAATATTCCTTTGGGCCCAATGTAGTCTTGGGAGACTATGAGCTCTGGGGATATCATTGCCCTCATGCACAAGCTTACAGTGTAATCATGAAGCATGAGGAGGAATGGGAATGGAATGAACAAACACCTCTGAAAATTGCTCTAGAACAACATTCCCAAGGACTATCCATCTCTGAGGCCAAGGCAAGAGCCAATTATGATTGTATCGATGCTCTGATGCAAAGCTTCAAAATGCAAGTGGGGGAGATTTGCAAACAGCTAGTACAATACCCACATGAAGCATTGTTTGAGCAGAATATGGTTGGGGAGATGGATCAAAATGAAGACGAAGTGGTAGTGCATTCCGCCATGCTTGCTAAGGAATTTGAACTTTCTACATTGGACAAATATGTTGGCTTGCATGCATGTGTGGACGCTGCAAAACTAAACCCTGCCACTTGTCTGGCAAACTTCCTCTTGAAAATTCCACTTGACCCGAGAGGAAGTAAATTCATAATTGCAAAGATCAAGGGAGTTTTCACACCATGACTGGGTGGAATCGAGGATAAAGTCATATTGCTGCTACAATCACCACTCCAGTTACCATTTGATCCGGGAGGAGGATCCAGGTGGATGTTTTTTAAATAAGTCAAGCTAGTGACGTTAAAGAAGCGCTTATTGGGAGGCAACCCAATTTTTCTTTTCTTTTTTTTCTTTTTCCTTCTCTTTAGTTAGTTTTTGTTTTTGATTTTAACTCTTGAAGAATTTGAGAAGATCAAGAGTTTTCTTTTACTAATAAAATTGCCAAGTGATTCCAGGGTAAGAAGGAAGGAGGGAAGAGCAAGAAGACAAGAAAAAGAAAAGTCAGCACCCCTCACAGCCGTGATGCATTTCCCAGCAAGTTTCTGACTGGAATGAAAGTCAACACCCGCTACCGCCTCGGTAAGCCGTTCCATTTTTTTATTTTCTTTCATTTTTTTCTCCTCTCTCCTTCTTGATTGTTTACATTGGGGACAATGTAAATTTTTAAGCTTGGGGTAGGGGTATTTTATTTTGCATTTGCATTTTTCATGTTGCATTCATATAGGTTTGCATGATCACACGATTATATTGCCCTTGTTTAGATTTTGCATCCAATTGTGAGAACTAAGTGCCAAATAAATTGTGATAGTGAATTTTTGAACCCAATTTTTTTTTCATTCTTGTGATATGGCTGCAAATGTAAATGCTTGAGATGATCTTGGATAGTTGATAATTAGCATATGGTTCTGTGGATTTGTGTTTTTCATTGATTCTTGAACTAAAAGGTGAGATTTTGAGCCACAAAGGGGTATTCACAAAATTTTACCCCATTCTTTGTGTTAGAGTGGTTATTCCTCTTGGTTTGCTTTCTCTAGAACTTGACTTGAAACCATCTTGAAGCTTGAAAATTTTTGAAAACATTTTTGAAAATGATTGAGGCAATAGGTATTTTTCGGGCCTTCTGAGCTTTGAATGACTAAATGCTACCCCTTAGTTGCCCAATTTTGAGCTTGAAAGAATGAAACACTTTTCTTGGTACCCTGAAAATTTTTGATAAATATGCTTGGTGGGATACCTTCTAAAGTATTACAAAAGGGTGAAAAGGTAGTTGAAAAAGTTTGGGATGAAAAGAATCAATAATTCTCTTGAGTCGAAAAATCTCCCCTTCTCCAAACAAAAGAAAAACAAAAGAAAAAGAAAAATATATAGAGAAGGGGATGACAAAAGAAAAATGAGAAATAAAAGAAAAAGAAAGAAAATAAAGGTGGAAAAAGGAATCGAAACCCAAAAGGTATCTTAGAAGGTCATGATTTGCAATGTTTGATTTTGTGTAGCCTTTTGAAATATCCTTTTATTGAATTCCCCACCTAATGATTAATCTCATGGCCACGTTACAACCAAGTAAAAGACCTCTTGATTCTAAATTGTTTTCATTAATGAAGTGGAGATTTGGTTGATAGTCAAGCCTATGGTAGGATTCATTCCTTGAGGAAAATGGAGCGAATTGTCTTATATCCTTAACACTTGAGTGAGGTGAGAAAAAGAGCCCAGCAAATGAATAAGCTTGGGGTGAGCTTCAGGTGAGAAAGAGTGCCCAAATCAGTGAGAATATGAGTCTAGGGAACCTAAGCGTCTAATTGGACTTGAACTGATTGTCTCTTGCTGAATTGTTTGAAATGCCTATTACTTGGGTTAGTATTTACTTGGGTTCTTGATTCACTATACATGCTTTGTTTAATTATCTTCTGGCCTTAGTGATTGCTTGAGGACAAGCAATTGAATAAGCTTGGGGTGATTTGATAGTGTGATTTTACATCATGTTTTCTGTACACTTTTGCATGCATTTTTCATATAGATTAGGCATTCTTAGTTTGATTTTAGTTAGTTTTTCCTTTGGAACGGGTGAAGCGGTTTCTTGGTGTTGTTTTACAAGCATTAATGTAAAAATGATCAAAATCAGCCTTGATGGAGCTTGGATGAAATAAAGCTTGAAAAGTGAAGAATATGAGCCAAACAAAGCCCATCACGGCCTGGCCGTGATGACCATCACGGCCATGATCAAGCAGAGAAGAAGGCAAAAGTCAGAAACTGTCACGGCCTAGCCGTGATTCCAATCACGGCCGTGACAGGCTAAATTTTAAGGGCTCGCGTCGCGAATGTTTCTCTCGCCTCGCGAGAGTCAAAAATGGAAAAACACGCCTTGGACAGAACGCGTCACGGTCAGGCCGTGATGGACATCACGACCGTGACGCGTGGCCTCCCTATAAATAAGAACGCAGCAGACAGAAAAAGGGGTCCAGAGGGAGGCATTTGGAGGCACTTGGAGGCTGTGGCTGGGCTAGGGTTTCAACCCTAATAGGGAGTTGCTGAGAGGGGTTGCTGTGAAGAAGAAGGAAAGCTCCCATGGAGCCTCTTCTCTCCTCTTCTCCTATTTCCCTGGTTTGGTTTTCTGTAAATATGAGCAACTAAACCCTATTTGTTGGGATTAGATGTAGCTTTTCTGAACTTGTTTGTATTTCGATTTGGTTGTTTTATTGCAAGTCTCTATTTCTTTATGAGTATGTGATTCTGTGCTTAATGCTTTCCTTGGCTTAGCTACCCATAGGAATGATATGTTGCTTTGATAGACAATTGAAAGATTGATGTTAAGGCATGCTCATGAATCATATGCCAAGTAGTTCAAGAATCTAGACATAGGTGTTGGCTGCTTGCAATCTTATAAGTATTGACTTAATGCAAAATCTCAGGTTAATCCACCTAAGACATTAGGGTTTAATTTGTGATTTTAGGCTCATTCCACCTAAGACGTTAGGGCTTGAGTATTTTAGAAAAGGCTTGATTGTCATTATTGAATTAGGACTTGTGTTGATAACCATTTCATTGCAATTAAGGGAGGATTGGTGTAGTCTAACCCTGACAATTTTAGCCACATCTCTGTTTGCATACCAAGTGTTCGATAAAATTCCCAAAAGACCAAAAATGTTTTATTTCTTTATTTTATGATCATTTCATACCATAGTTTAGTCTAGATAGTTGTTGAGTTTGCGAATTGGTAATTGGCAACCGATCCCTGTGGATACGATAACCGGTCTTACCACCGTATTACTTGTTTGAGACAAGGTGCACTTGCCTTTATTCTAAGAAATACGCAACAATACTAAAGACAAGTGGTACGCCATTTTTAACGGACCACATCCAGGTATTTACGATGAATGGTACAAAGCAGCCCCTCATTGCATTGGACTCTCAGGAGTTCATCACAGGATTTCACACCATGGATTTCATTACGAGAAGGCTTTGATAGACTATCAAAAAGAACATGATAAGGGCAAAGAAGTATATCTTGGCCCAAGAACTTTCTCCGAAACAATAAGAATTCCACCAGAACCAAAGACTTCATTGAAAGTACTAGGAAGAATTCCTTCTTCCATTGATGACTACCCAATTACTGCCATAAAAGACCACGAACTACAGATTCGATTTTCCAAAGAAAAATTTCATGCAAATTTGAAAAGATTAACCAACTGGTCTGAAAAAGAAAAGATTAATTGTTTTTACATGGTAAACCGAAACATTTTCGGTGTTAAAGCCATAATTACTCCAGGAGTATCATCGATTCTTACATTCAATATGTTCCAATTTGGACTTATTGAATGTCTCTACTTAAGCAAAGACTTAGACGAAATCAGTCTGTTTCCATATAATCTCAAAGAAGCCGTTCAGAACTATAGAAGAAATGTTGCGAAGGATAGAACTATCTTTTTGAAGTTCTATTCAACATATCCAGACTTCACTACTAAACAACCATCCAAGAACTTAATCTTCATTGGAGTGAGCAATAACAGCTTTTCCATGAGAGATGAACCAACTGGCGAGGACTATAATGAACAAAAGATTGTCACAATACTAGCTAATCAACTGGCGAGTATTTTTACTCAATGTCAAATTATTGGGAAAGATTCCTTTATCAAAGCATTATACAAAGGACCACATACTTTGCTTCTAAGCAAGACTAGTGGAAAGCCGATCAGAGAAAAGGACATGGCAATACTGACAAACTTTGAATTACCCTAGCTTTTACAAGCTTCAAGGACTTTCTATGAACTATCAGCTAGATGTACTCGACTTATTGTGCTTAATGATTAAAGAGAATGGGAATCATGCGTGCGAACGGTGCGTGACGAAAAAAGACTGTCAGCAAGAAGATAAGGACTCAGACGAGGCAATTATTGAAGAATGACGTAAGCGCTGACGATAGCAAGTGAATTATTGGAAGTCTGATTGATAGACTCAATAATGTAAGGACTTTCTTGTAAATTACCTTAGCACTCTCATGACTATAAATAAACCCTCTTATGCTGAGGCAAATCATAATTTCGAAGAATTTCAATTCTCACCCCTCTTCTCTTTGAGAAGTTTTCTAGCTTTGCTAGTTCGAATCCCTGAGAGTGGATTTAAAATAGTTCTATGTACTTTCACTACTGATCATAAATAAACACTACTTTCATATATCTCTCTACTTCATTACTTTCATTACTTTCAACTACTCGTTGTAATCAAATCCCAAATTGACTAAACGGAAGCAGCGGTGGACCAAAGAACCCAGAAATAATTTCAAAGAACACCAAATCAGGTATGACTCATCACCTATATATTCAATTTTATTCAGTTCTTACTAGAAATTAATCATGTCTAAAATAGAAAGAGAAAAGATTGATAATACCGAGGTAGAACATATAAAAATTACTGAAGAAGACGGAAACTATGAAGGAAGTATTTTAATAGATCCAAAACTATTTCAAAAAATATAGAAAGAAGACTTAAATTTAGCCAAAGATGCAAACATGAAGAAACTAGGAGGAATATGAAACGATTTAATCAAAAAGAAAATATAATATACTATGGAAAGATAATTAATGAAACCCCAATAGATATATCAGAAACACAAGGTAACACTTGTATCCAACTATTAAACAAAAAGAAATTAATAGATCTAAAAAGAAATTTAAAGGAAGAAGCACATAGAAAGAAGATTGGTTATATTCATATAGGAGCTATACAAGTTTTAATTAAAGCAACTTTTCAAGAAGGAATAGATTCACCTATAGAATTAGTTTTAAAAGATGACAGAATAACAGATGCTAAAGATAAAATACTAGGAGTAATCGAAGGTAATTTAGCTTATGTTAAGCTAAAAATTGAAATACATCCAAACATTGGAATACCATTAGATACTCAAAGATTAGATCAATAATTAACTATGGAACATAGATTCTTAAGAAATAATTTAATGAGACCAGGGGACAAAATCTTCTCAATTACTTACTGTGTCAATTATGCACTAACAAATTCTCATCATAGTATTACCTTCAGAAATAATGATAGAATATATATACCAATACTGTTTGAAGAAATAGGAAAAATCTACTATCCTAAAAGAAATGAATTAACTGAACTAGGAATTTCTATAAGAAATCCAAAATCACTAAATTTTAGACAGATCCCTAAACCAATTACTTTTCCTGAAACAGAAAATAATAAGGAAGACGAAAATATAAATAAATTGTCAAACCAAGTAAGAGATTTAGCACAATATTTAAGGAATAGGATATGAATAAAGAAAAGGAATTAAGAAATATTTATGAAAAATCTTATAATAAAATAAATCAAGATAAAAGGAATATGAAAGAATTCATTAACATCTATGATAGTCATCTTAAAAAATATAAAGAAGATAAAAATCGAAAACAAATAGAAAGATATATTATAGAAAAAGAAAAGGAACTTATTAATATAAGAAATAAAAGAGAAGAACATAAAAAACAAATAATAGAAAAAATAGAAAAAATAGAAAAAATGATATCAACGAGAACTTATCAATCATCTAGTTATTTTAAAACAACAGCACCATCTTTTGAAGATATCGAATAAAACAATGGAAATATATTATGAATTTGATGATCAAACCGAAAAAGAAATAATAAGTGTTTTAGTAATGAATTTGCCTATTGATTGTAAGTAACTAATAATTGAAAAAATAAAGGCTCAGTATAGACAAGAATATTACTACTCAGCACATATTTCATTAGATCTAGAATTGAATTACATAGAAGAAATAGGTTTGGCCTTTGAATATGATAGATTATCCAATTCTGATATATATGAAGATTATGATTTATTAGATGATTAGGATGAAAAACTACTTCCTAATTGAAAAGATGATGAAAAATTACTTATAATAAAGACTGTAAAGGTGGTACCATTTTGGTATCAGAGTTAAGTACTAATGAATCCTCAAAATATAGAAAAATTTGTTCACAAATTAAGTATGCTTAATTTAACAAATCAAGATGAATTAAAAAGACTAATACAAGAATTAAAAGATGAAGCCATCGATACATGTAATAAATACATAGAATATCATTGTGAATATTGTGATTGCAAAGAATACGAGAGAAAAATATATTTAATAAAAATCATAATTAATAAATTAAATTTATGAATAGATCAATATGAATCATAGATCCAATAACTCATATCATGTACGCCACTGAGATGTTGTATTATTGTAAAAAAAAACCGTGTCCAAATAGAGCAAAGCTCATGAATAGGTATATGGGTCCCAAAAGACATGCGTTGGTCTCCTTAACTATAATTGGTATATACTTTACGCAACATTATACGAAACCTTTATACCTTATTTCCGTCTTCATTTAAGATATTCGTTTCTATCCCATGTTCTTCCTCCCCCTTCTTTTCTTCATCCAAACTATCTTCTTGCTTCCACCCGCTAACCAAAATAAAGACCCAAATCCAACCTTTAGGATATGTTTGGGAAGATATTGTGAATGATTAGTAATGGAGTGGAGTTCGATTATGTTTGAAAGTTTTTAAGGGGATTGAAAGAGTGGAGTGATTAATAATGGAGTGGAGTGGAAATATAAGAACATTTCACTCTATTATTTGTTTGGAAGTTTAACGAGGGAATGAAAGAAAATTTCAAATCCCTCGATTTGGAGGGTATGAAGATGAGAGGTTTTGAACGCAGTGAAGTGATTTGTATTACCATCCTCAATCATCTCACTTCGTTTATGAAGAAACTCTCAAATAATGAGTCAATAAATTTACATGACTCCACTCAGTTAATAATCATCTCACTGCATCCTTCCCAACATAAACATAAGTGACGAAGCTGGGCATCTATTAATGGGTCATCTAATTTGTTTATTTTGTTTTCTTTCACTGTTTTGATTTCTTTTAAATAGAAAAAGTTTGCTGCCATATTATTAATGGGCCAAATGCCTCACAGATTGGGCCAAATTTGAGCAGAATAACAATGCGCTAATAGGAGATGAGAAAAGAGATTTCGTGGGTCTTAATTCGAGATTAATAGGAATATTTCTAGGTCAAAAATAAAATAAAAATAAAAAATTAATTAGCATAAATTGTCAGTGAAAAAATGTTTATATAATTGAAAAAATGTTTATATAATAAATAACTATGATTTGTCAAATCATTAAAAATATTTGACTCTTATAATAATTACCTTAAAAGTCAAATATAAGATTGTAATTGGTTGACAGTATAAAAAAATTTATATTGACAATATATCAAAATTAAATTCAAAGAATAAAAATACTAAAAATATAAAACAAAAGCAAATTATTATTTTTTGGTTAGTTGGAGAGTAGATTTAATATTAGATGAACTTTTTAATAGTAACTAAGCATGAATAAAAATCATGAAAATATCATAAAAAATAAAAACGACAAAACACTAGAATTAGGAAATGATAAAAATATGAAAACTTTATTGTTTGAGTAATTTATTTTCTCAAGTGATGTATGATTGTAAGGGTTACAGTTTAATCATCTTTAACCTTGTGCAAAAACAAATTTATTTTGAAATATATATATATTTTTTAAAAATGTCCTTCAAATAAAGTTATTTATTATTTATATTTTTTAAAAAAATTCACAAAATTATATGATATTGATGTATGATTTTTTTCACAAAATGTTTTTTTTTAAATAAAAAAACTTGACTTTGAATTCCCCATGATACTGATGATACGTAAGAGCAGAATCTCAATTTTGTAAACCCAAAAATAAGTTTTTCTTATTTTTATTTTTTCTATCTTTTAATTCGGGCAAAATAAATATTTTTAAAAATTGTCAATTAATCTTTGTAACTAGTGAAATAGACAACTATAAACACGAGAAGGGGGGTTGAATTGTGTTTATCAAAATTTAAGCAAAGCTGAAATCTTTTCGCAAACAGAAAGCTAGCTTTGGACGAGTGGAAAAATACAGGATGGACGGGTGACAATTGCACACACACCACTTGACAGATGCAAGAAAAACTAAAGCAATTAAAGAGTTTAAGGGAAGAGAGATTGACACAGTGATTTATCCTGGTTCACTCTTCAAATCAAAGAGCTACGTCCAGTCCTTGGCAGCACCAAGATTTATCCACTATAACTGATAAGGTTCTGAGACTCAAGTATTATTTGCACCACCCTAGCCTCTTTTTTCACACCTAGGCTCCAAGACAAGTATTGTTTTCACACCTAGCCTCTTCAGGCTCACTTAGGTTTGTTTGAGAGATTTGGTTTGTAATAAATACAATTTCTCACAGGTAGATCTTTCACTAACACTCAGAGAGTGGTTTAAATGTAAGGCTCAGGAAAGTCTGCGTAATAACTTCAAAATGATTGAAGAATAAAGAATAAAAGAATGAAGAAATAAATGCTCAGAGTAATGGCATTTTTAATGCAATGTGTATTTTTTCTTCATCTTCAATGGCATCTGTATTTATGGTCTTCAAGCATTTAGGATCCGTTAGAGACATCCTCTCAGATGTTGGCTTCAAGAACTTCATTAATTGCAATAGAGTCGTTCTGAGTAGTCATTAATGCAATAGAGTCGTTCTGGGCAGCCATTAATGCAATAGAGTCGTTGGTTGTATTCTAACATGAAGGATCATGGCTTTATTCATCGTGCTACAGCCATATCAAAGTTGAGCAGAGAGCTTTTTGTACTTTGCTGAGTACACTTCCCTTTTTGTGTAAGGACCAGAGGTACTAGGGAATAAAGCACGTTGGAAGCATTCTTTAACTGATCTTTGGTTCTGATTATCCAAGGTTGCTTGAGAGAGTAGCTTCTGACTTTTCTTGATAATCGTGAAACTGAGTAGGAGAGAAGGCTTCGAGTCTCTTTCTGGTTCTTGAACCAAGATTCTGATAATCCTTAAAGAATTCGCGATCATAAGATAAGTGCTTCCATCTTGAGAATAATCACGTCTATCTAGTCATTTGAGTTTTCATTCGGGCTAGTAGACGAGCTCCATATTAAGGACTTAGCAAGTTCAAAGACTAGTGGACGAGCGCTCCTGTCACCTTTAGTGGACGAGAGCTTCTGTCACCTTTAGTGGACGAGAGCCTTTGTTAGTCTGGTGGACGAGAGTCTCAGTTATTTTACTGGACGAGAGTCTCAGTTACTCTGGTGGACGAGAGTTTCAGTTAGTCTGCTGGACGAGAGTCTCAGTCACTCTACTGGACGAGAGTCACTTGTTCTTCAGTGGACAAATACATTCTGACCTTAATGGATGAGCTCCATCTGCTTCCTTAATGGACGAGCTACATATGCCACGTTATTGGATGGACCATTTTGATACCTCACTGGACGGTCTTTTCTGATATTTTGATGGACGCGCTCCAAGTGCCACGTCAGTGGACGGATAATTTTGATACCTCACTGGACGGGTTTTTTCTGATACTTTGAGTAGACGCGGCCTTCTGTTGTTTTTAGTAGACGCGGCCTTCTGATACTTTTTGGTGGACGCGGCCTTCTGATATTTTTATTAGATGCGGCCTTCTGATACTTTTTAGTAGACGCGGTCTTCTAATATTTTTATTGGACGCGGGTTTCTTTCTCTTGTGTTTTGGACGTGCGCTACAAACACTACAGTGTTGGACGTCTGCTTGTTACACTTTGTTGGACGTCTGCTTGTTTCACTTTGTTGGACGTCTGATTCTATTTCTTAATCTGCACACTCAATAGATAGGTTAGCAACCAATATGAAGGTTAATTAAATCATTAACCAATGTTTAGTTTTCATCAAAACTTAGGGAAATGCATATCAAACATTTTAGAGACTTAACAATCTCCCCCTTTTTGATGATGACAAACATTGAGATGATTTAATGAACCTCAGAAAATATCAACAAAGAAAATAGCATATATAGACAGGTTGAAATTTTCTTAAGTGAACAGGTCATATCATATTCATTCTCCCATTCTATTTCTCCCACCATTCTCCCTATTCATTTCTCCCTTTCTCCCTATTCATTTCTCCCTTTCTCCCCCTTTTGTCAACATCAAAAAGGGTTATCAAGTTTTATTTATGTGTTTTATCAAAAAGGGTTAGACATACTCCACTTAAACTATTGTATCATTACTCCCCCTGAACTAATGCTTAGTTGAAAGAACATGTATATAGGAGTAATGACAGATTTATCACAGACAGCTTAACATTCAGACATGTCATTCAACAATGCAATGCATGTTTAGATTATCTCTAATAAATAAAAACCTTTCTTCTGCGAGGGGTTTAGTGAAAATATCAGCCCGTTGATTTTCAGTTTTAACAAACTTAATATCAAAGATGCCTTTTTGAACATAATCCCTAATGAAATGATGTTTGATTTCAATATGCTTAGCCTTAGAATACTGAATTGGATTTTTAGTTAAGCATATAGAACTGGAATTATCACACCATACAGATATGTTATGTTCATAAATAGAGTAATCCTCAAGTTGATGTTTTACCCATAAGAGTTGAGAGCAGCAACTAGCAGCAGAGATGTATTCTGCTTCAGCAGTAGACAAGGCAATGGTTGTCTGCCTCTTGCTTGACCATGAGACTAAACTTGCTCCAATGAAGTGACAACCTCCATTGGTGCTTTTTCTTTATATTCTGTCTCCAGCAAAATCAACATCACAATATCCCACTAATCTGTATTCTTTTGATCTTAAATACAGCAAACCAAGATTAGTAGTTCCAAGCAAATATCTAATTATTCTTTTTACAGCCTTAAGATGAGATTCTCTAGGATCAGATTGGAATCTAGCACACATACAGACACTAAATTGAATGTCAGGTCTACTTGAAGTTAAGTACAGTAGAGAGCCAATCATACCTCTGTAGACAGTTTGATATACCTTTTTACCTTCATCATCTTTGCTTAGTTTTGCATTGGGTTGCATAGGGGTTTTCATGAGCTTTGCATTTTCCATTTTGTATTTCTTGAGTATCTCCTTGGTATATTTTTGTTGATGAATGTAAATTCCATCAATTGTCTGCTTGATTTTAATCCAAGGAAGAACTTCAATTCTCCCATCATGCTCATCTCAAATTCAGCTTGCATTAGATTTGAAAATTCCTTGCATAGCTTTTCATTAGTTGCTCCAAAAATAATATCATCAACATATATTTGAACTATAATAAAGTTCTCTTTAGAGCATTTTTTAAACAGAGTAGTGTCTATTTGTCCTCTAGTAAAACTATTATGCATGAGAAAAGAACTGAGTCTATCATACCATGCTCTAGGTGCTTGTTTCAAACCATATAATGCCTTTTTAAGTTTGAAAACGTGATCTGGTTTATCAGTATCCTCAAAACCAGGGGGTTGTTTAACATACACTTCTTCTTCAATTATACCATTTAGAAAAACACTTTTTACATCCATTTGAAATAGGGTAATTTGGTGTTGTGCAGCATATGACATTAAAATGCGTATGGCTTCTATTCTAGCCACAGGTGCAAAGGTTTCAGTATAATCAATACCTTCTTGTTGGTTATAGCCTTGAGCTACTAACCTTGCTTTATTTCGGACAACTTTACCATCTTTATCTAATTTGTTTCTGAAGACCCATCTTGTTCCAATAACTGACTTGTTTTTAGGATTAGAGACAAGAGTCCAGACATCATTTCTGGTGAACTGGTTAAGTTCTTCTTGCATAGCAAGAATCCAGCTTTCATCCTTAAGAGCTTCTTCGATGCGTTTAGGCTCCAAATCTGAAATAAAGGCCACATTGCTTGATTCTCTTAAAGTGGATCTGGTTCTTACTCCTTCAGAAGGATTTCCAATAATAAGATCCTTAGGATGATGAGTGTTGAACTTCCAATCCCTTTTGAGATCATCATGAAGATCTTGACTTGTCTCATTGACCGGTCCTGTTCCACTTGTCTTTCAACCTCGTGCACAGGTTCTGTTTTGGTTAGATCTGGTTGTTGACTTTCTGGCTTGTTTATATCAAGACCTGCAAGATCATCTTCTAGATCTGATAGTTCTTTATCAGTCTTTAAACCATCATTGAATTTAACATGAACAGATTCTTCAATAATACAAGTTCTTGAATTGTAAACTCTAAAAGCCTTGGAATTTTCAGAATAACCTACGAAAATACCTTTATCTACCTTAGAATCAAATTTTCCAAGATTATCTTTGGTATTCAGAATAAAACATTCACATCCAAAAGCATGAAAATAAGATATGTTGGGGCTTTTTCCTTTCCACAATTCATAAGGAGTCCTTTTTAGAAAAGGCCTAATAAGTATTCTGTTTTGTACATAGCAAGCAGTGTTTACAGCTTCTACCCAGAAGTACTTAGGGAGATTATTTTTATTGAGCATAGATCTATCCATCTCTTGCAGAGATATGTTCTTTCTCTCAACCACTCCATTTTGCTGTGGAGTTCTAGGTGCAGAGAAATTGTGAGAGATTCCATTCTCCTCACAGAACTGTCTAAACTGTTCATTTTCAAATTCTCCCCCATGATCACTTCTAAAGGTAGAAATACAGAAACCCTGCTCATTTTGTACTCTTTTGCAGAATACTGAGAAAACCTTAAAAGACTCATCCTTGTGTGTTAGGAAGAGTACCCATGTGTATCTAGAATAGTCATCAACTATGACAAATCCATATTTTCTTCCAGCTAGACTGGCAACACTAACTGGTCCAAACAGATCCATGTGTAAATAAATCAAGAGGTCTAGAGGTTGATACTTGGTTTTTAGATTTGAAACTTGATTTTATCTGTTTACCTCTCTGACATGCATCACACAAGACATCTTTCTTAAAGCTAATATCAGGCAATCCTCTCATGAGATTATTCCTTTTTAATTCAGAAATTAGTTTCATACTAGCATGTCCTAGTTTCTTATGCCATAACCATCTTTCATCCTCTTTAGACATCAGACAGGTTACACTTTGACCTGAGAGATCAGACAGTTCAATCTTATAAAGATTTTGTTGCCTTTTAGCTGAAAAGAAGGTTTTACCACTACAGTCTTTAACTATGCATACATCCTTGGTAAAGGAAACATCAAAACCACTATCACATAATTGACTTATGCTAAGCAAATTGTGTCTTAATCCTTTAACCATAAGAACATTAGATATAGATGGAAGAGGGGGTTTACCACCAATAGTACCAATACCTATAACTTTCCCTTTCTGATTTCCTCCGAAGGCAACGTGTCCTCCTTTCTTAAGTTGGAGGTCTAGGAACATAGACCTTTCTCCTGTCATATGTCACGAGCAGCCACTGTCCAGGTACCAGCAGTGGTGTTTTCTTTGTCCTGTTGAGGACATCTGCAACAAAAATTATTTGATCTTTAGGTACCGATATTTTTCTGGGTCCTTTTCTGTTAGTTTTAGGAGTCTGTAAAGACTTCCTTTTCTTCTTATGGATACACTTAGACATAACATGCCCAGTTTTTTTACAGAAGTTACAAATAGGTGTTGATTTGGTTACAGTTGACTTAACAGATACTTTAGAAGCTTTAGTTGATACTTTATGATGTGTCTGATGGACATATCCAATACCTTCTTTGTTAAGAGAGTGCTTCTGAATGCCAAGTAGCTTAGTCAGATTGTCTCTACCATTAACAAATTTGGCAAGATCAGAAGTGAGCTCTTCCACTTTCTGTTGAAGTTTTTCAACTTCTTCAGATGGTGATGTTTCACTTGAGATCTTAGCTTCATTAGACTTTTCAGTCTTCAGCTCATTGTTCTCTTTAGCCAGCTTCTCGCACTCTTGAGATTTCTGTTTATGCTCACTGGTGAGCTTTACATACTTTCTCTTGAGGGATTTGAAGGCTTTAGATAAGCAGTTGGATTCCTCCAACAACTCCTCATAAGCATCAAGTAATTCCTCATAGTCAGGATATACCTCATCATCAGAGTCTGTGAACGCGCTATCGCCACGCGCCAAAAAGAACGAGCGTTTACAAAATAATGTAGATAGGGAAGCGACAACTCGGGTATCGTCTCACAAGGACTCTTTGGTGTTGTTATTATTAACAGAAAATCAAAAGTTAGTTTTGGGGGGGTTTTAGATTGAAATAAAATAAAGAAAACAAACGAAAGCAATAAAAACAGAGCAGTTAAGAGATTAACAAATATGCTAAAGAAACGATCAACCTACTGTTCTCAGTTCCCCACTATCATTGGTTCATGCAAATTCCAAGCCCTAAGCAGATTCTAATCCCCTCCCGGTTGTAGCAACAATTAACAAACGAAATCGCTACTACGGATATATGTTCCTATTCCCGAATTAAACAAACGGGGTTAAGCTCTCATGAACTAAACGAACATGAATGAACACACGCGAATTAAACAAACGCGATTAATTATAGGAACATAACATCACCGAAATAAATCAATACAACACTATACACTCCTGAATTAAACAAACAGAAATATATAGCATAGTATTGAAAAGAGAAAAGCAAGTGAAAACAGGAATTACAGAACCTCAAATGTAAATGGAAACCAATCCCAGTAGATTAACCAAGGAGACTAGTCCTCCATTACAGAAATAAACACAAAAGAAAATAAGTAAACTACTGAACTACAACTACTGACTAACTAAAACTAGATAGCCACCAGCCACCTTCAGTTCTGTCTAAAACTGACTTATATACAACTTCTGGACTACGCGGACTCGCGAGGCGAGCACACATTCGCGAGGCGAATAATGCGAACAGTCTGCAACTTTTGATCTTCTCGCGAGGCGAGCATATCATTCGCGAGGCGAGACTCTTCAGATTCCAAACTGTAACGCCCGTGACCTTCAACATGCGCAAGCTGTGATGGCTTCTGGTCTTCCAAGGTTGGATTACTCGCGAGGCGAGTCAAGTGTTCGCGGGGCGAGACAGAATGGTTGGCAATTTATGGAACAGTCACCTTCTGGTTCGCGAGGCGAATGAACTTTCGCGTGGCGAGACATTCCAGAATTATTCATTTTTATGACCTGAAAACAAGAAATAACATGAAGTACTTTATTCGACTCTAAATTAGCTAAATTAACCTAAAAACACTTTACAGACTCAAAATGTTGCTTAAAGACAATCAAGTTTAATTTGGGCGAAAATGATATAAAATTAGCACAAAGCCAAGGTTTTTATTAGTTATAAAACCAGTCAACCAGAGGCTCATCAAAATACCCCAAACTTAAACTTTGCTTGTCCCCAAGCAAACTACAACTCAAAAACTTAAAAAGACTAAGGACATGGCAAGCTTAAGGATCAATCAACTTTGCACAAATTTCAAGCAATTTATCAAAACAATTTTTCATTCAATGTTCCCCCCTTTCAAACAAAGCAATCCCCACAATCATTCATTCTAAACAATTGAGAATTTCATCATTCAAACAATCATTAATCTAAGCAGGGGATCCAAGTCACACACAAGAGGGAGATCACCAAATTCAAACAACTGCCTTCCTCACAAGGGAAATTTAGCGTTTCACTCAATCGCTCAGTTTGTGTCAGGCTATTAACATTGCACTCAATTTCACTTTCAAGAACACTTCCCATAAATTTGATTTTCATCTCAAAATGATTCCCACAGAAAACATGCATGCAACATCAAAAGGTCTTTTATGGGTTGTAATTGGGCCTGGCTAAGGTAGGATATACAAAGGTACTAGGCTGAAGATCATAGGAACTAAGAGAGCATGAAACACTTCAACACATTGACATTCCACTCAAGTTTCTTTTCTCATTTTTTTTTCTTTTTGCCTTGGGTGACTACAGCCTCTTTTAATTTTCTAAAACTTTTATTTATTATTTTTTTTCTTTTATTTTTTTTTCTCTTTTTTTTTTCATTTCATTTTTTTTCTCTACAAGCCTTTGGCTCCAACCTTTTTATTGTATTTATTTTATTTTTTTTTTCTCAATCCCAACAACACATCACCTTGTAGCCACCCCAAACTTAGTTTCTTGCACCCGTTCTCTTTCTAAAATTCCATGCTCTCCTAATCCTAAGATCGGGTTAACATGGTTTTCCAGATTTTGAGCTTATAACATTAGGTTATCAAGAATTAACAGCTAATCAGGCTCAATGGGGCTAACTAAGGAACATGCATTAGGAATTGGTTATTTTAGGCTAAGTAGCTATTTACAAAGAAAATGCCTAAATCATTTGCTACACACATATAATCATGCAAACCAAAAAGAGATTCAAGCAAATTCAGGAAAGTGCAACTTAAAAAGTGATTTTCACACAGTCAAAAACATGTTGGAGGCTCAAAACCTCACCTGGACATTATTTGCAAATTGTTTGACAGAGATTCTATCCCTAGTGTGTGCTTCCCTATCACCCCAAACTTATCATAAATCATGCCATCATAACAAAATCTCAAAGTTCAGTTTCCAATCACATGGGGATCACTTTTCAAAAATTTCAAATCCTAGGGGGAAGACAGTCAATACTATCATGCAATCAATCTATGCAAAAATTAATAAAATCCAATAAACTTGCCAATACCAGACTCACATAACTCCCGAGTTTCTCAAATTATTCAGGAGCTTTATTGAAAACAAAGTAGAAATAAAGCAAGGAAAAGAAAATTAAAAAGAACAAGGTTAAGAAAAACTCATTGGGGCCGGTTCCACCAGGATCCCACTGCTTGTAACATAAGGCCCACGTGGTAGCCAAAGGGTGGTAGTTCATTCCATGCTTCCATAACTTGCAGCCTTGATATGGGGGTGAGCACTTGACAATTATGATGACTTCTTTCTCAACTTTGTCCATAAAGTCCTCCCAATAGAAGTGGGGTTCAACCTCTTGGACTGGCCATGGTGCAAGATCCAAAGGCTTAAACTCCATCACCGGTGGCTCCTCATGGGGAGGTGGCAAACAGTTAGCTGGGGTTACTGGTGCTGCTTCAACTTCTGCATTTTCTTCATTCACTGCACTAACAAAGTTATCACCTGCTATACATGCAGAAATTTCAGCACACACCACACAAAGGTTAGTGTTAGTAGAGTCAGTACATATATCACAATAAACTGAATCAGTAAAGTTCTGAATGTCTGGAAATTCAACAATTAGTTCATCCACCCCATCACTCTCAACACATGCAATTGATTTAATTGAATCATCTACTTCCAAAGGTTCTTCATCATCCTCAAGCACGGTGAAGCAGATGTCCTCCTGATCCTCATTTTCTGTATGAACATGGCCCTCAACCTGATCTGTCTCCTGCTCTATATGGATGCTTTGCTCAACATACCTTTCAACAAAACAGTCTATACACAAAGCAGTGTCAGTACAATAACAATCAGCACATACATTAGAATCAGGGGATTCAACACACAGTTCATCAATAGAAACATTATCACAATCATCAGCAAAAGTATCTTCAAGGATAACCATCTGTGAATCTTTATGTTCTTCAAGGGGCTGTGGAGTTAGCAGTGCAGCCGAGTTGGCGACTATTTGATCAATTAGAATGGACAACTTCTGAGATTCAGCTTTACTCCTCTGATATTCAAGATTACTTGCCTCCATCCTCTGTTGGAATTCAAGATTTTGTTGTGTCATCCGTTGATTGTCCTCTTCCATTTGTTGTATCATTCCTTCCATTTGTGCATTTATCTGTGCAGTTATCTATTTGAACAGGTCCTCTAGTGAAGGTTCGGAAGGTGCAGAGATGGTCAATTGGCTAGGATTTTGGGGTGGTGCCAGTGGTAACATCAGTTGTGAATCCCCATACCAAGGGTTTGGATGGTTTCCCCATCTCGGGTGATACTTATCAGTGCAAGGGTCAGGAATGTTGTGCCTAATTGATGCAGCTCTGAAAACAGGAGAGTATCTCCACAGGAAGGCTTCCTTCAAATCAAACCAGCTGACGATGGAATTCGCCTCAAGATTATACAACCAATCCCTTGCAGCGCCTTCAAGTGAGAGACGGAAAGCTCCCATCTTGATGTGATCTTCTTTTAGTTCTTCAGGTCTCAACATTATAGAACAAACAGCCTGGAATTTCTTCAGATGCTCCTGGGGATTTTCACCTGCAAGACCACTAAATCTTGGCAACCAGTGCCTTAAAACAGCAAAATCAGGATAAGATATGCATGGTGGAGGTTCATAGTAAACATTAGGCATGTACCCACACATGTAATTCTCCATGGGAGTACCAAAATTCATAACCAGACAATACAGACAAAACTAATTCAGCAAAGAGAATTTTTTTTTTTTAAATTTATTTTCTGCTAATAACAACAAACAAGAGTCCCCGGCAACAGCGCCAATTTTTTGAACGCGCTGTCGCCACGCGCCAAAAAGAACGAGCGTTTACAAAATAATGTAGATAGGGAAGCGACAACTCGGGTATCGTCTCACAAGGACTCTTTGGTGTTGTTATTATTAACAGAAAATCAAAGTTAGTTTTGGGGGGGTTTTAGATTGAAATAAAATAAAGAAAACAAACGAAAGCAATAAAAACAGAGCAGTTAAGAGATTAACAAATATGCTAAAGAAACGATCAACCTACTGTTCTCGGTTCCCCACTATCATTGGTTCATGCAAATTCCAAGCCCTAAGCAGATTCTAATCCCCTCCCGGTTGTAGCAACAATTAACAAACGAAATCGCTACTACGATATATGTTCCTATTCCCGAATTAAACAAACGGGGTTAAGCTCTCATGAACTAAACAAACATGAATGAACACACGCGAATTAAACAAACACGATTAATTATAGGAACATAACATCACCGAAATAAATCAATACAACACTATACACTCCTGAATTAAACAAACAGAAATATATAGCATAGTATTGAAAAGAGAAAAGCAAGTGAAAACAGGAATTACAGAACCTCAAATGTAAATGGAAACCAATCCCAATAGATTAACCAAGGAGACTAGTCCTCCATTACAGAAATAAACACAAAAGAAAAGAAGTAAACTACTGAACTACAACTACTGACTAACTAAAACTAGCTAGCCACCAGCCACCTTCAGTTCTGTCTAAAACTGACTTATATACAACTTCTGGACTACGCGGACTCGCGAGGCGAGCACACATTCGCGAGGCGAATAATGCTAACAGTCTGCAACTTTTGATCTTCTCGCGAGGCGAGCATATCATTCGCGAGGCGAGACTCTTCAGATTCCAAACTGTAACGCCCGTGACCTTCAACATGCGCAAGCCGTGATGGCTTCTGGTCTTCCAAGGTTGGATTACTCGCGAGGCGAGTCAAGTGTTCGCGGGGCGAGACAGAATGGTTGGCAATTTCTGGAACAATCACCTTCTGGTTCGCGAGGCGAATGAACTTTCGCGTGGCGAGACATTCCAGAATTATTCCTTTTTATGACCTGAAAACAAGAAATAACAGGAAGTACTTTATTCGACTCTAAATTAGCTAAATTAACCTAAAAACACTTTACAGACTCAAAATGCTGCTTAAAGACAATCAAGTTTAATTTGGGCGAAAATGATATAAATTTAGCACAAAGCCAAGGTTTTTATTAGTTATAAAACCAGTCAACCAGAGGCTCATCAGTCTGATTCAGTGTTGGCCATCAAACAGAGATTGGCTTCTTCCTCAGTTTCTTCATTAGAAGATGTTGACTCCAGATCCTCCCAAGTAGCCATCATTCCTTTCTTCTTCTTCTTGAAGAATTTCTTAAAAGGTGCCTTCTTGAGTTGAGGACATTTAGCCTTGAAGTGACCGGGCTTTTTGCACTCATAACAAACAATTGGACTTTTTTCTGTTGAGGTGGATTCTTTGAAGTTCTTGTCCTTGTTGGACCTTCTGAATGGCCTATCCCTCCTGAACTTCTTTTTCTGTAGGAGAAGCTTTATCTTCCTGGTCAGGAGAGACAACTCTTCATCACTCTCAGAATCCTCGAGTTCTGATAGGTCAGCATCACTGGATGACTCATCTGCCTTCAGAGCCTTGGAACCTTTTGCTGACTTTTGATCAGCTTTCAGAGCAATTGACTTGCCCTTCTTTGGTGCAGCTTCATCTCCAAGTTCTTGCTCATGCACAGTGAGTGTTCCAAGAAGTTCATCCATAGTCAAGGTAGTGAGATCCTTGACTTGGGAGATAGCAGTGACCAAAGGTCTCCACTGTTTAGGTAGACTTCTCAGAATCTTACCAACCTTCTCAGCTTTGGTATAGACTTTGCCAAGAGATTTTAAACTGTTGATGATAGTTTGAAATCTTCCTATCATCTGAGCAACAGATTCTCCTTCCTCCATGATGAATAGTTCATACTTTCTAACAAGTATGGCAATCTTTGACTCTTTGACCTTTGTTGTTCCTTCATGTGTGACAACTAAGGTGTCCCATATTTCTTTTGCAGAGTCACAGGCACATACCTTCTCAAACTCCTCCGGACTGAGAGCACAAATGATATTGTATCTGGCTTTGTGGTTCAGCTCCCATTTTGATTTTTCTGCAGCAGTCCACTGAGCTTTTGGTTTGTCAATGTTATCATCATTCTTGGGAATGAATGGACCATATGTGATGACATCCCAAAGATCAGAGTTTGTGGATAGAATAAACCACTGAAATCTATCTTTCCAGTAGTTGTAATTTTCTCCATTGAAGTAAGGAGGTCTGGTTAGGGAGGCTCCTTCAGTCTGATGACTTCCACTTGTACTAGCTCCAGACGTCATGTCTATTCTTCCGGACCTTTTACCTCTACACTGTTAGATGCTCAACCCAGAGGTTGAGATCTGATACCAACTAAAATAGACAACTATAAATACGAGAAGGGGGGGTTGAATTGTGTTTATCAGAATTTAAGCAAAGCTGAAATCTTTTCGCAAACAGAAAGCTAGCTTTGGACGAGTGGAAGAATACAGGATGGACGGGTGACTATTGCACACACACCACTTGACAGATGCAATAAAAACTAAATCAATTAAAGAGTTTAAGGGAAGAGAGATTGACACGGTGATTTATCCTGGTTCACTCTTCAAATCAAAGAGCTACGTCCAGTCCTTGGCAGCACCAAGATTTATCCACTATAACTGATAAGGTTACAGACTCAAGTATTATTTGCACACCTAGCGAGACAAGTATTATTTGCACACCTAGCCTCTTCAGGCTCAAGACAAGTATTATTTGCACACCTAGCCTCTTCAGGCTCAAGACAAGTATTGTTTTCACACCTAGCCTCTTCAGGCTCACTTAGGTTTGTTTGAGAGATTTGGTTTGTAATAAATACAATTTCTCACAGGCAGATCTTTCACTAACACTCAGAAAGTGGTTTAAATGTAAGGCTCAGGAAAGTCTGCGTAATAACTTCAAAATGATTGAAGAATAAAGAATAAAAGAATGAAGAAATAAATGCTCAGAGTAATGGCCTTTTTAATGCAATGTGTATTTTTTTCTTCATCTTCAATGGCTTCTGTATTTATGGTCTTCAAGCATTTAGGATCCGTTAGAGACATCCTCTCAGATGTTGGCTTCAAGAAGACCTTCATTAATTGCAATAGAGTCGTTCTGAGTAGTCATTAATGCAATAGAGTCATTCTGGGCAACCATTAATGCAATAGAGTCGTTGGTTGTATTCTAACATGAAGGATCATGGCTTTATTCATCGTGCTACAGCCATATCAAAGTTGAGCAGAGAGCTTTTTGTACTTTGCTGAGTACACTTCCCTTTTTGTGTAAGGACCACAGGTACTAGGGAATAAAGCACGTTGGAATCATTCTTTAACTGGTCTTTGGTTCTGATTATCCAAGGTTGCTTGAGAGAGTAGCTTCTGACTTTTCTTGATAATCGTAAAACTGAGTAGGAGAGAAGGCTTCAAGTCTCTTTCTGGTTCTTGAACCAAGATTCTGATAATCCTTAAAGAATTCGCGATCATAAGATAAGTTCTTCCATCTTGAGAATAATCACGTCTATCTAGTCATTTGAGTTTTCATTCGGGCTAGTAGACGAGCTCCGTATTAAGGACTCAGCAAGTCCAAAGACTAGTGGACGAGCGCTTCTGTCACCTTTAGTGGACGAGAGCTTCTGTCACCTTTAGTGGACGAGAGCTTCTGTCACCTTTAGTGGACGAGAGCCTCTGTTAGTCTGGTGGACGAGAGTCTCAGTTATTTTACTGGACGAGAGTCTCAGTTACTCTGGTGGACGAGAGTCTCAGTTAGTCTGCTGGACGAGAGTATCAGTCATTCTACTGGACGAGAGTCTCTTGTTCTTCAGTGGACGGATACATTCTGACCTTAATGGACGAGCTCCATCTGCTTCCTTAATGGACGAGCTACATATGCCACGTTATTGGACGGACCATTTTGATACCTCACTGGACGGTCTTTTCTGATATTTTGATGGACGCGCTCCAAGTGCCACGTCATTGGACGGATAATTTTGATACCTCACTGGACGAGTTTTTTCTGATACTTTGAGTAGACGCGGCCTTCTGTTGATTTTAGTAGATGCGGCCTTCTGATACTTTTTGGTGGACGCGGCCTTCTGATATTTTTATTAGATGTGACCTTCTGATACTTTTTAGTAGACGCGGCCTTCTGATATTTTTATTGGACGCGAGTTTCTTTCTCTTGTGTTTTGGACGTGCGCTACAAACACTACAGTGTTGGACGTCTGCTTGTTACACTTTGTTGGACGTCTGCTTGTTTCACTTTGTTGGACGTCTGATTCTATTTCTTAATCTGCACACTCAATAGATAGGTTAGCAACCAATATGAATGTTAATTAAATCATTAACCAATGTTTAGTTTTCATCAAAACTTAGGGAAATGCATATCAAACATTTTAGAGACTTAACAACTAGTTTAAGATAGGCATATCTTCACCATTCCTTGAGCAAAATCAATTCCCAAATTTAAATATAACCTTAATGACCCTTTTTATTTTAAAGATTTTTTTTCAAAATTTCCTTTTTTTGAAAAAAATAAAATTGGTAGCAACTGTGCAGCAAGATGAAAACCCAAAACTCATATTTTTTTTATAACCATGTTATAGGTACGAGGTATCCACCACCATTAGCAGCGATTAATCTCTGTCGGTAGGTAGGTTCAGGTTTTCTCCATATACAAGAGTCAGGATTCGAACCCTTGATCACTTGCTCGTAAAGTATCCGGGTTTCTTACCACTCGGACCAACCACATAGTAGTAACCCAAAACCCATATTATTTGTTCGTTAATTGTTCATTGTACATCACATTACAGATAAAGCTGCTGCTAGTTGTTCACTTGTTATAAAGTTGTTAAAACTACACTAAAAAAACTGTTTTTTTTATGTGTCCATACTTACTGTTATCACAAATACATATACGGAAGGATCAATTTTTTCTCTCACACTCAACTCACGCAACACACATAGAGGAAGAATTGAGAATCAAATATTGTATTCTCTCTAAATTCTTAATTCTTGATTCATTACAAAATGGTATAGGAGGCTTGTCTTTTATAGGCTACACTTAACAATAAAATAACATATATTTTTTTTAATGTCTAAGCAAAACAGTTTGAATCCAATTCAAATACTACAAGATTACTTATACAATTCAAACTCTACTTCCCTGGTGAGTCAAAGTTCAAGCCAAACTTTACAACTCAAGTGGCCTTCAAATTGGTTTTGTATTGTACTTGATTTAATTATCTAACATTGCCTCCCTTAAATCAAGCTTGTATCATTCCAAGCATTTTCTTCAACTTGTAAAATAACTCAACCTTCAATGACTTTGTAAAAATATCCGCAACTTGTTCTTCAATGGGACAATACTTGATCACCACTCCTTTCTCTTCTATCAACTCTCGTATTTTCCCAACCAACCTCGCTTTAAAGCGATCAATCTCTCCATTGGGCTTGTACTTTGTCTTGTATACCCACTTCACTCCTATTCACTCCTATTGCCATTTTGTTTGTAGGTAAATCTGTCATCTCCCACGTTTCATTCTTCTCAATGGCATGAATTTCATCATCCATTGCTTTTCTCCAATTCTGGCTATTTGAGGCTTCTTCCAAAGTAACTGGCTCACAATAAGCAAATAAGGCAAAATTGATAACTTCTTCATCATATGGGTCATTGTCGTTACCCACAACATAATCTTCCAATCTGGCCGGTAAACTACGGTGCCTCTACGGTCTGTTAGATGATTCTGACTGAGGTAATGGATCTTCTTCATCATAATTTCCAGAAATCACCACTGGCTCCTTTTGGGTTTTTTAAGACCAATCCAATACTCCTTTTTCGTCAAATGTCACGTCTCGACTAATAATCACTTTCTTCGTCTCCGGATTGTAAAGTTTGTACGCCTTGCATTGGAGTTTGTGTTGTAACCAATGAAAATACACTTTTCATCTTTGTCATCCAGATTCTTCTTGGGATGATCTGGTACATGGGCGTATGCTATACACCCAAAAACTCTGAGGTGTCGGACCGATGGTCTCCTTCTACTCCAAGCTTCTTCGGGTGTCTTGTCATGAGCACTCTTTGTTGGACACCTGTTTAGAATATACACAGCCGTAGCAACTGCTTCTGCTCAAAACTCCTTAGTTATTTGTTTAGATCTTAGCATGCATCTCACCATGTCCATGATAGTTTTGTTCTTCCTTTCAGTAACTCCATTCTGTTGAGGCGTGTATCTAGTCGTTAATTGATGCTAGATTCCATGCTGCTCAAAGAAATCTGCACAGCCAAGATACTCTTGGCCTATGTCTGCTCTCAGTGCTTTGATTCTGCAGCTACTTTACTTTTCTACATACACCGTGAATGTCTTAAAGGCATCACAAGCTTCCGATTTCTGCTTCGAGAAATACACCCAAGTCTTTCTGCTAAAATCAGCAATAAAAGTAATAAAATACCCGCAGCCACCATGTGTTGGCACATCAACCATACATAAATCTGAGTGAACAATCTCCAGCAGCTTTCTCGCCCTCCAAGATCTTCCAGTTGGAAATGATTCTATGTGTTTCTTGCCCATTTGACAAGTCTCTCATACTCCATTAGGAATATTTAGAACAGGCAAACCAGAAACATATTCTTTTCGTGATAGAAAATTCAACCCAAAAAAGTGAAAATGTCCAAAACGCATATGCCACAACCAATCATCATTTGGTATCACATAACTAAAGCAAGAAAATTTTTCATGTTCAATTTTCAAAGGGAATAGGCGGTTGGGAGTCATTTTTACCTTTGCAATAAATCTTCCACTTCTGTCCATCAACGTGCAGTAGCCATGATGAATCTGCATGTTGTAACCTTTCTCTAATAGTTGTCCCATACTCAATAGATTGTGATGAAGACCAGAGCATAGAAAACATCAAAGATAAAGTTTTGAGAACCATCATTCAATCTGATAGCAAGTCGGCCTTTCCCCATAATTGTCATATTTGTGTCATTCCCAAATTTTACTGCTGAGCGGACATTTTATTCTAATGAAGAAAAAACTCCTTTTTTCCACACATGTGATTACTACAACCAGTTTCCAAATACCAAATATTTTCATCTTCAGCAGAAATATTGCTCGCCAGAAATAAACTTTGTGGACTATCATAATTCTCATCAATATTTTGATACTGATTTTCTGGAACGTTTGACTGATAGTTGTTCTGAGTTCTGAATCTGCAATCCGAGGCTTTATGTCCAAACTTCCCACAGCAAAAGCAATTAAAATTGCTTCTTTCCTGGTAGTAATTACCTCGTCCTCTTCCACGATTGGTATGCTCAAAATTATTTCCACCTCTTCCTTGATTTGGTGGCCTAAAATTGTTGTCTGTTCCTTGGTTGAATGTAACGCCCTTTGTTACATTAGTAGCCCAAAATAATTTTCTATAAAAAAACCTTTATAATATTTAAATTAAATAATCGAGTCATAAGATTTTTCACAATAAAAAAAATATAATGTAAAAGATTCTCGTATATTCAAAATAATGAAATAAAGTAATGGTGCTAAATAAACCATTATATCCAAATAAAATAAAGTCTCATAAATATTAATTAATGAAAACCACATAACTATTTACAATTGTTTTTGCCTCAAAGCACGGACGTCTAATAAACCCAAAAGAAATAAATAAGTAGAAATAAACTTGATCTAAGATCTTCAAGACTTTCTCAAGACGATGCATCATCTATCTCAACACCTGTAAACTCTGAAAGACAACACCACTAATGAGATTTATAATCCCAGTAAGTAAACACAGTTCTAAAAGGTTTTCGAAAAGATGTTGCTTTCAGTCGGCGCGGTAACCGGAAAAACTACCATGGTATCCGCTAATTTTCCAAAATAACGTTAATTAAAAAAAATACATTTAATTGCAACAATCATATAATGACAACATAATCAAATATCATATATTAATTAAACAAAGAAATCACACATCACACAATAACACAATCCTCAAGTGGCTCGGAAACCCCACTCTGTGTTGGTTTCTTGCCCAATTCGATGACTCGAGAACCTCATTAAATTGGTTCCTTGCCCTTTGTTTACGGTGACTCGGGAACCTCGTTCTAGAATTGATTCCTTGCCCCCATGGTGACTCGGGAATCCCATTTTAGAATTGTGACTCGGGAATCCCATTTTAGAATTGAATCCTTGCCCCTATGGTGACCCGAGAACCTTGTAATTAAATTGGTTCATTGCCTCCCATTAATGATGACCCGAGATCCTCGTTCATAAAATGGATTCCTTGCCCCATACCTTATTTTTCGACATCCCATTAAATGGTGATGTTACAAGCCAATGCCCCATTCTTAGGCGGCATATCAACAAATTCCACACATCATGCATATACTCATTCATCCATATTCCGAAGCATAAAATCATCAATCACAATTGACAAACTTTTCAAAGCATATAACCACTACAATTCCATATCATCATATAATCATCTCATAAATATCAATTGAACAAATATCATGTTATCACATAAATTTACGAGTATAATATAGCAATCATAAACACAAGGAATAATATACATCAACAAGCATATCAATCAAATAATACAAATACCAAGAACGTGTTTCATATCAAATAGTAAATTTAATCAATTTTATTTTGAAGACAAAACCCTAAATAATTACTCTTAATTTCATAATCAAACCCTTTAAAATTCTATACCATGAAAATTTAAGAAAAGAGGTGTTTACTTACTTCTTGTAGATCCCCTAAAAGCTCTAAAAATTTATCTACGATAAAAGCACCGTATCACCGAAAACAATCTTTCTTGCATTGCTCTTATTTTAATTTTTGCTTCCTTCACTCTGTGCTAGTGTGCGGCGGCCATAGCAACAGAGGACACTAACATTCACTTTTTTATGTTGTCAAAGTAGTAACCCTGGTTAGTGATCGTGATTGTTTTCTCATTCTATTATATATATGTATTTTTTTTCTTTTAATTATATCACTTTTTAAAACCATCCAATTGGGCTTGCTTTTCTTTTCTAACTATCGTAACATGAATTTTTTTGTTTTATACGTTAGCTATCAAGGCCCCCCCTTAATTGACATTCAATTTGGATGAAAGCATATATATTAATTTTGAGATCAATTACCTGATCCTTATCAAACCTCTAATTTTATTTATTTTTAATTCAAACTTTATAATAATTTTTTTTTATAATTACTAACCAATTTCAATAAATTTTATACTAACAACTTCTACATTAAACATCATAACCACTTAATCTTTTTTTTTTGACAAGCACTTAATCTTTTATTAAAAATAATATATTAATATTTTAGGATGTTACATTGAAGCTATTGCCACAACTTCTTCCTCTGAAGTTACCTCTGCCTCTGCCTCTGCCTCTGCCTCTATAGTTTACTCTTCCTCTATTGTTGAAATCACGACCTCTACCTTCAGCGCTTTGGCTGGATTCTGAAAAATTGTTGAAATTCACTTAGCTTTTCAAAGCTTATTCGTTCACTTTTTCTGTCTTCTCCAATATTCTACTCACATGGCTTTCAATGCTTCCTTGCAACTCTGCAATCGTCATGGTGTCTGTATCGTGGGACTCTTTTATTGTAGTCACCACATGATCAAACTTTATTGGCATGGTGCGAAGAATCTTTTCAACCACCTTGCTATCTGGGATGTCTTCTCCATACACTCTCATCTTGTTGACAAGATCAGTAACTCGAGAAAAGTATTGTTCAACACTTTCTGAGTTGGACATCTCATACCTTTCATATTCTCTACGTAGGGATTGTAACTTGGATTTTTGAGCTTTTTCTACTCCTATGTATGACAACTTCAAGATGTTCTATGCTTCTTTGGCAGTTTTGGAATTTGCTATTTTGCGAAAAACTGAATAATCAACTCCTTGGTGAATTTGCGACAATGCCAATTGGTCCCTCCTTTGAGCGGTTGCATCAGCTCCTTCTTGTAATCCCGGTTCAATAAAGCTTCAAATATTGTGAGCATTTAGGTGAGTTGACTTCAAAATCTCCCAGTAACTAAAATCAAGTTTCCCATCTAATTTGGGACCGGACCAAACAATATTGTAATTGGTGGCCATATCTCTCTCAGAGTATATGAACTATAAAATTTGACACGGCGAGAACTCTCTTGTCCCCCACACACTCAAAATACCTTGACACTCACACTACCAGACTCTCCAGCTCCGATACCAATTTGTTATCACAAATACATATGCCCAGGATCAATTTTTTCTCTCACACTCAACTCAAGCAGCACACATAGAGGAAGAATAGAGAATCAAATCTTGTATTCTCTCTAAATTCTTAACTCTTGATTCATTACAAAATGGTATAGGAGGCTTGCCTTTTATAGGCTACACTTAACAATAAAATAACATATGTTTTTCTTAATCCCTAAGCAAAATACTTTGAATCAATTCAAACACTACAAGTAGGGGTGGACATCGGTCGGTTACGGTCGGATTCGGGTGAAAAAATCCCAATGAAACTGACTCGTTAAATATGTCATCCATTCCCGTCTGTTGCAGCCTTTGGATAGGACGGGTCGGTGTGATGACGAGTTGGCGGGTCAGCGGGCGGGTTGAAGCGGTTGAGGAGAAGAGGAAATGCAAAAAAAAATAAAGAAGACCAGAAACCAGAAAGTAAACACAGAAACATCAAATTTCAACTACAACAATAACATAAACCCATAAAGTTTGAAACTTTCATCAAAACAACTACTTTTTAACAAAAAAGATCAGAGCTTTGAAAAATAAAAGCACCTAATCTTCTCCCTTGTATTCGCAGATCTGGATTACCACTGCTGCGGAGGACCATCGACGCGTCTCACGGCAGAGTGGAGGACGAAGACACATGCATGGCAGAGCAGCCCAGCGGTGCCGGTCGAAACAGAACAAGGCGCGGTGCTGGCCAGAGACGGACCGGAGGCGGTTCTTCCAAAACGAGTGAATGAGAAAGTTGCTGGGCGAAAACGAAGAGGCAGAGAGATGAGCGTTGCTGGGTAGTTGACGACGAGGAGGCTGATGCTGCTTGCCGGAGATTTAGAAGGGAAAAAGAAGAATGGTTTTTTCTTTCTTGAAAAATATGAGTCTGATTAACAAATTATGTGATATGTGTACCTTGTGTAGTGTATAACTAGCTGTACTCTCTTGTGCAGTGTGCAAACCTTGGGCCGCCTAACAAAGAAATTAATGAGTGTGACCACCCTTCAGCTCCTTGGGCACAACAAAATATATTTAAAAAAGTAGGCTAAATTACAATTTTGGTCCCCCTGTTTTTTCAATTTGGCGAAAATGGTCCCCCAACATTTTTTTTGGCGAATTTGGTCCTCTTAAAATTCAAATATTGCGAAAATGGTCCCTCCGTCAGGATTCCGTCCAAACAGTAATGGAGGTTGGTGACATGTACTGCCAACTAATATTTTAAATAATATTGAATATTATTTTTAAAAAATCATAAATAAAAAAATAAAAAATGTAACTTTGGTCTTTGGATAAAGAACCACAGAAGTCTAATAGCGTTCTCATGTGGGTTTCCTTCTTTCATCGTCTTCAAGCTTCTTCCTTGCAGGGCCACAATCGCGTCTTCTTCTTCGTGCTTCTTCCTCCATTATCATCGTCTTCGAGCTTCGACCACCATGGATGGAAAACCCATACCGGTGGAGACAGAGAAACCCATGCCTGTCGAGAAGCAGAAACCCATGTCGACGAAGACGCATAAATCCAAGCCGGCGCGACGGGGACGCAGAAACCCAGCTTCCACCACCATCGTGGTTCCTTGATTTATGATACAGATTGACGGAGCAGAGAAGAATGAGGGAGCATTTTGACAAAAAACAAACGCACATACACACAGAGGGGCATAGAAGAATGGGGGTCGATGCTTAGAGATATCAACGAGCTTGATTTTTATCTGTATGGTGAGGGGTCTCATTGATTTCTAATTTTCTCAGAAATACAAGGGTTCTGTAGTTCAAAAATTAGAGAAGGTGTAGGTGCTGTTTGGGATTCTGTTGTTAGGGGTTCTGGTTTTCAACAAATTGAGAATGTGTAGGTGGTGTCCTCTCCTAAGTGTATCAGACAGAGAATCGAAGACAAAGTGAAGAACCCTAACCCCACACACAGTCACGATCGAAGAAGAAGAACCCTAAGTTTTGCTCCAAGTTTAAAAATAGTTTTTCTCCAAAAACCCCACATAAAATAGCCCTGACCCCGACGTCACCGACCTCCATTACTGTTTGGACGGAATCCTAACGGAGGGATCATTTTGGCAACATTTGAATTTTAAGAGGACCAAATTTACCAAAAAAAAAAGTTGGGGGACCATTTTAGCCAAATTGAAAAAATAGGGGGACCAAAATTGCAATTTAGCCAAAAAAGTATATACGTGTGTTATACCATATATACCTTCGGTCGGTTCGAGTATTGACACGGGGAAAATTTTCTAGACCCGCACTTGACCGTTACCATTCACATGAAACCGATTTTGACCACCCATTGACTCGACCCAACCCACCCATTCACTTAATTTTTTTTTCGGTTTTATTAGGTTCGAGTCGGGTCTCGGTTTTTTGTCCAGCCCTAACTACAAGCTTACTTATACAATTCAAACTCTACTTTCTTGATGAGTCAAAGTTCAAGTCAAACTTTACAACTCAAGTGGTCTTCAAATTGATTTTATATTGTACTTGATTTAATTATCTAACACTTACATTAAAAGATCTTAATTATCTGACTATTGATATTCCTACACATTTTTTACACCCTTGCATGGGGAAGAAAGAAAGAAAAGATGTTAAAATATTATCATGATACAACATTTTTTCTCACGTACAGTGGGTGTAAGAAAATGATGCGAGTGAAATAGGTGTGAGATCAATGTTTTTCTCTGATTATCTCAAGCAACTACATGGGACCAAAAAAACAACTTTAATTTTATTTGTTCCGGTACTCTACCATCTAATTACTTTTGGACAAATGATTAAAGTATATTTTGACGATAATATATTTGTCCTCTAGTCCTCTGTCATCACTAATTTAAAATTTCTCAATTTTAGTTTCTCACCTAAGAAATAAAACTACGAGTTAAGATGAATATTCTTAGCTACCTTACTGCTAGCTATAACTAGTTGACAGTAATGTTAAAGGTAAACCTAAAATTAACGTGATAAGCAGCCACCCAGAGGAAATTAAGATTCAGTTCTATCAATCCTCAAAGGTGATCATGCAAAAGGTAAAAGCAAGCAAGAAAGAAAAAACAAGAATGTTTTCTTTTCTTAACGAGAGGACATAACAATATGCAAGGCAAACACAAAAAGCGTATTCTTTTCTTCTTCCATGCAACATACTCAATCAAAAGTTCTTTCCCTTCAATCCAAGTTCTCTCTGCAATTTCACTTCACTACAAAAACAAAAACCCTTCATCTCTCTAACATATTAATCATTCACCACACAAACCAAAATAATGTACAACAACAGCAATGCAAACATACCCATTCAGCACGTACCGGGTCCGAACCCGAAACCCATTAAGCGGCACCACACCGCCCGGTACTACGTGCAGCGGGTCCACGACAGCCTCACCACACGGGTCTCCAAGGTCATCTGCGCCATTTTCTTGAGCCTCCTCTTCATCGTGGGCCTCATCGCCTTCATCCTCTGGCTCAGCCTCCGTCCCCACCGACCCAGATTCTATATCCACGAGTTTTCAATCCCGGGTTTGGCCCAAGAATCCGGGTTCCAAAATGCCCAGATCACATTCAACGTAACGGCCCGAAACTCCAACCAGAACATTGGGGTTTATTATGAGTCCTTGGACGGGTCGGTTTTTTACCGGGACCAGAAAATCGGGTCGAGGCCGTTACTTTTTCCGTTTTATCAGGGACCGAAGAATACGACGGAGGTGGACGGCGTTCTCAGTGGGGCCACTTTGACCGTTAGTAGCCAGCATTGGGGTGAGTTCCAGAGCGAAAGGGCGCATGGTAGTGTGGTGTTCCGCTTAGAGTTGACGTCTGTGATTAGATTCAAGATATCACCGTGGGAGAGCAAGCGCCATACGATGCACGCCAACTGTGATGTGGGCGTGGGACCCGATGGCTACATCTTGCTCGCGTACACGGACAGGAGGTGCCCCGTTTACTTCTCTTGAGAATGATGTCGCTTTGCACCTGACACGGGGCTGAATGTAATTTCATTAACTAATTTGTTTTGTAATTGAAAATCTATTAACTTCTTTTTTTCATTCACTCTTTTCTCATCTCAATATTTCCTCCGAATATGTATTGCTGTTTTAGATTTTTTGTTTAATATGCCAAAGTCAGTTTATGTTGGTCCCTTAGGCCATTCTTAAATGGGTTTCATTTTGACACGTTACTTATTTTTACTTTTTATAACTTAAACATTCTATCTCTTCAACTCACCAACTTCAAAAAAATTCTTAAATGAAACCTAGCAGTGAAACCACCTCCTTACATTTCATCCTTACATATACTTTTTGGTATTTAAAAATTGAAGCTTGGCCTATTAAATAGTATAAAGACCGATCCTTATACAAGGACCGCGTCTTGTTTAGCACCCCTTGTGAAATCCTCTCCAACAAGTAGTGCTTGTTAAGCCAACACCAACAAAAAAAGCCACCATAGGAGATGGCCTTTGAACACCTTTAATGGATGCTTGTACAATTGAATGTGATGCATGGGTGCTTAATAAGCACCCCAAAAGTGGTGAATGCTTGTATAAGCACTCGTAGCTTATGAATTTTCAGGTAGACATTTCAATTTTTTTATTTAAAACAAATTGAATTGTGCAATATCCACCTTGTGGGAATATGGCCATTGGGGTGTAGCCGTTTTTCAATGGCTGAAAATAAGACCGTTTGATTTTTTTTTTAACATACTAATTCTTATATATAAATATGTGATCAACTTCCTATATACAAATTATGTAATTCCATCATTTTAATGTTTTGATTTTATAATTTCATCGTTTGTAATTTTATCATTTTAAATTCTATCATATGTTTGAATTTTTATTACAAAATTTGTAAACAAAAATTTCATTTTTTTAATAAAAATATAATATAGTTTTCCTAATTTTATTATTTGATATACCGAATAATTATGATGTGACAAATAAATTATTGATGAAATATAAGGATGTGTGGAACCTGGTGAGGTCCATTTAATAACTTTTTAGAAGTTGCTCTGTTGCTGGGTTTGGGAGATGATGTTCTTAAGATATAAAAAGTAAAAATAAGTGATATGTAATGATGGGACCTATTTAAGAACTCCAATAGAGTGTTTTGGGAGATAATGCTCCTCCACCCCAACCCAAACACCTTATACTCCATTTTAATTAATTTATAACTCCTTTTTTTATACATAATTTCACACTTCCGTATTGGGATGTATTACAGGTAGAAATGAAAAAAATGATTTTAAACCCATACATGATGCCACCATGATGAATAAAATTTATCATCCATTCTAATATAATTTTTCATCATAATACCAAAAAAAATTAAAATGGTTTGAATATAGGACCAATATGTTCCTCACCTTAAATCACCAAACTATCCTTATAGCTCCCTATTGCTGTTTAGATTTGTAAGTTGTTATAACTCCGTTTTGTTGTATGACATAATTTTCACACTTCCGTATTGGGATGTATTTACATGGTGAGAAATGAAAAAAAAAATTTGATTTTAAGAGTTCCCTAATACATGATGCCACCTCGAGTGTTTGATGAATGAAAATTTATCATCTCATTCTAATGTATCATATTTTGTTTTCATCAATAATATCTTGTTACATAAATTAAAATTTTATATAATATTAAAATGGTTTGAATATAGGATAGAATATTATTGGTGGGGACTGAGTGTGGTGCGATACATTTAAATAGGACAACATATATCCTCATCCATCTAATGGGTGAGTTAAGTGGTTTTCCATCATCTGAGACTTAATTTACTTTGAAACCAATGGTTTTGAGTCTTTTGACATATATTTTTTAAAAATTATTCTAATAAAATAATTGTTAAAATATAAATTTAATTTTTTTTACAAATTTGTTACACATAATATATTTTAATTAAATATTACATTTTTTTACTGGAATAAAATATTACATATGTATATCAAATAGATTAAAAATGTTACATGATTGCCTGGGTTTTTTGAAATAGAGGATTTCCACCAATTTCATGGTTATCCACTTCTTTATAAGAAATTTATACCTTTTATAAATTGAGAATTGAAATTTAATATCATAATTGCGATTTTATGCTACACATTACGTGTGTTTTTGGATGAACATTTGATAAATACGATTTTGAGTGTAATTGAGTTTGAAGTTAAATAATTTATATTTGAATGTTGTTTTGATGTAAAACTTTGATAAAATTTAATTAACTCAAACCAAGCTTTTATAGCTTTTTAGTAAGGTTATCACCTCAGAGACAAATGAATTTTATCAACAAGAAAAATAAACAACTTATTTTTACTAGAATAACACTTGACTGAGGACATAATCAATTATGAAGAACACACAAGTAAAAGGCAATATTGATGGAGCATGATATTTCGATGAATGTTTCAAATGACTAATTAGCCAGCAAATTCGGCTCATTTAGTAACAAAATTTGAGAGTCAAACTCAAAAAACATAATATAATCATCACATTACATAAGGATCAAGTCCATTACCAAAAGAATAAACATTACCCCAAAAAAAAATCACTATTTCTATTTTTGTTTTTTTGGTGTAAGACACTAATTTTTTTTACTGCGAGATCTTTGGGTGTAGATAAAAGAGCAACGACCTCTCTCTATCTGGACGGACTTGAGAATTTTTATTAGAAGATTTGAGAGTGGAAAATAATATAATCTCCTTTAGATTATTTTTGGTGTAAATTTTTTTTTACTGTCTTTGGTTATTAAAGGACTTTTTTTGTTTGTGATTTTTATTTTTTAATTTTTGTTCTCAATTGTATTGATTGATTGAGTTTTATCCCTGAGTTTAGCTAATTGTGTTTTTAACAGTGTTTTACATATTTTAGTTAAATTTTATGTTTTTAGCATTAAACTAATAATATTTTTTTCTTGTTTAAATTTGTAAGAAATAATAGCAATTGAATTGCTGCACCAAATAGAAAAAGATGAAAAAAAGGAATAAGCAATTTGAATTCCAACTCAAATTGGAATTGGACTCCACTAATAGAAAAAGCCCAAATAAAAATATTGTTGCTTTTGTGGTCTGGACCTTGAAACCAATTCAAATTTTGGTGTTCGAAGAAGACACACAAAGGAGGCCCACGTGAAGTGAAGTTAGGGAGGCTATGGACAAATGAAAAAAAAATTCTAATTGGTAATGAAAAAAGAGAGAGTACCGCACCAATTACTGAGCCACGAGTTCTTGCAAATTGGAAAAGGGAAATTGTGTTGGCCTTGCAAGAAGCACTCGGAAGGGTTTGGAATAAATAGCAATTGAAGGCAGCAGCGTGAGGGAGAGCGTGAACAACAGGAGACAGGAGCCGCACAGCAAAAACGGAACGAGAGAGGATTATACAATTTTGAGGGATAGAAAATGGAGCAATCAAAAGAGTTAAAGCTGACGAGTAGAGATTCATCATGACTAGAACTGCCTAGATAACTTGTATTGATTCTGGATAATTACTTGTTCTGGTTTGTTTAATTTCAAGTTTTTATTAACTGTTTGCATGTTTATCTACTGTATGAATTTTACAATTAGGAAATTCGGATTCATAGTATAGTTGTTGTCTGTGAATGAACGATTTGCGCGTGTTACTTGGGAATAAGAACACAATCAGATTAATTTTTTTTTGAGGGAAAATCTTTCTTAATGTTTCTGCTATTTGTCTAATGCTCAATGAATTGAATTAGTAACTTAGACAGAAATGTTTATTCACCTAAGGAATTACGAGATAAATTACAAAACTCGGTTTCTTGAAATTGGATAAACGGTTCAAGTTAATTTTCACGATCGAACAAGGAGGAAAGACACGAAAATCTATCCTCTAACAATTTCTTCTTGATTGTTAAAACCTAATCATTCTGTTGCTTATTTTTCTCATCTGAAAAAAATACCAAAAATATTTTCTTTTCTTTGTTAAATTTCTATTCTTACTTATTGGCGAAAGCCAATTTCAAACTATTCGGTCGCTCAAAGGAAATTGAGTTGACACATTAATAGCTAACAGTTCAATCCCTAAGAATAATATTTTTATTACCACAAAAAGATTTGATTTCCTTGTCATAAACTTACCAATTTTGCTTAACATGTAGATAAAAGATCAACAACCCCTGTATCCTGCTTTAAATTTACTATCTCTGCATCACTTGAGTGTAAGTTGGCTAACAGCTTGACACAATCAATGCTTGCATAAGAAGAACGAGAAACAACTTTTAATTTAATCAGTATATCATTTAAACCCCTTAAAATCCAAATCACCCTTCTAACACACATTACTTAAGAAGTATCAGATATTGAGTTAACGCATTAAAATAGATTATCTATTTTGTGCAATAGCCAGTCTGGTGCTTTAGATATTCACTCCAGAAGGGACACCTATCGAGTGTACAATGGGCAGCATAGATGGCTGCTGCAGCCATGGGCATTACAAACTAATGGTTTGATAGTGCACAAGACCAAATTCTCCATCTACACTATATCTGAAGTGAAGAAATGAAAGCTATCACATACTATGCACTAATCAATGATTTACAGTGTTATTTAACAGTATAAATTAAAAATATATCACCTCCTACTTAAATTAAAAAAAAAAAGCTAAAATGTATTTGTAGTCCCTCTTCTTTTTCACTTTGGTAATAATAGTCCCTCAAGTTATTTTTTGATAAATATAGTCCTCCAAATTTTTCGGAGTTGCAGGATACATCCTTTTGTTGCACTTCTGTCTATTCATTAATGGAAGTTGCATACTTAAAGACCATGGCTGCCACCTGTCAAGTCATCAGTGGTGCCACATTTGAAATTATTTATTTAAAAAATAAAAAATATTTAAATAATTAAAATTGAAAGTGAAATTAGTTTTTAATAAATAAATAATTAAAAATAAAAAAATGAGATTTGTTTTTTTACAAAGAAAAACCCACAGTAGGATAGCATCATCTTCCTCCGTCTAATTCCTTCTCGATAGTCGATACATAGGTCGACCAAAGCCTCCATCTTGCTGCTTACATCTTCCTTTGTGAGATTTGTTAATCATCAGGGAGATTGGCAAGCACCTCAACCATGGGGATCGTTGAAGCTCCCCTCGCCGCTTCTTGGGGACACCGATGTTTTATTATGAGGTGAGTATAAACCAATGACAAGTGAGAGGTACTTTGTGCTCTGTTTGTGTGTTGTTATTTCTGACTCTGACAATAGGTTTCTGCTATGGAAAGAAAAAGAGGTATGGCTACTTTCAATGGCATGATGTTGGTCATTAGTCGTGTCTCTGGGCATGAATTTAGTGTTCTTAGGTTCTTTTGTTGGTAAATTGGAGGATTAGAAGTGGCTTTCAAACATTCGATAATGTTAGGTGCTCTATTATGTATGTATTGGTGTTTTGTTACCCCAGCCCCAATTTCGTTATCGAACCCTAGCCCAAATTCTCTCACGAACCTTTTCAAATGATGAACCCTAGTGTGTTTTAGTGTTTTTAACCCCCAGTTAAGAAAACATTAGGTACAAAACTAATTTAAATTTTATATTTAATTATTTTTAAATAATTTTCATATTATTTAAATGTTTTTTCGTATTATTTAAATAATTTTTATTTTTTTAAATAAATATTTTTCAATGTGGCAACACTAGTGACTTGACATATGGCAGGCAGGGTCTTAGGTATGCAACTTCCGTTAGTGAATAGACGGAAGTGCAATGGAATGATTCTGCAAACTGGGAAAACTTAGAGGACTATATTTGCCAAAAAAAAAAACTCGAGGGACTATTATCACCAAAGTAAAAAAAGAAGAGGGATTAAAAGTGTATTTTAGCCTAAAAAAAATATCGTACTTTTAAGGAACACAAGAAATTCAAGAATGGGGGAACTTGGCGCTCTGATTTCACTTGTCGTAAATTATGGGATTACTCGATTACTTTATAATTATGTGTTTCAGTCAATTACCGATCATGTCATATGTCTAAATCTAAGAGTGTTTGGATGAGATGATATGGAACTCTTTCAGCTTCACTAGTGGTCTCGAATTCGAATATTGACCATGGGAATGCAACAACATTAAAACTCTAGTTTTGCCGTCCTTGTGGTCCTACCCGACTCGAGGGATTAGTCTTCACAGATACACATAGAGGATACCCTGGAAAATCTAAATCTTTTAACAATGAATCATCATGCATTACTAAACATATTTTTCCTAATCAAGTACCCAATTTGATCATTCAAAAAGTAAAAAAGAACCAATATGTTTATTAATTCAGTTATCAATTGGAAGTAAAAAATTATAGTTTAACCACTCAACAATTCTAAACCCAACTTATCTTATAGTTTCAATAATTGGTTGTGGTATGAGGCTAATTAGTCAAATAACATCATGTGATGGGCGCAACAGAATAAACTAAATTGAAAAACGAAAAACATCAATAATAAAAATGCAAAATCATGTTGCCCTTGCGAGAGAAATAGCTAGTCATACTATCATATATTGGTACGTTTGGGTAAACAACTTAATTAAGAGTTTATCATATAAGACCTTATCGCATGAGAGCTTATGTCATAAGCACTTAAAGAAAGAAAAGAAAGAAAGGGGCGTGAGAGGATTCGAATAATGAAAAACACGGAGAGGGTGTTTAGTGAATAAGCTCTTATGATAATTCCATAAGCTTCTCCCAGTGACTTATGAAAATAAGTCAAAATCTCCTTATGGGATTGCATAAGTTATTTTTATAAGCTCTGTCAAACACACTGCATAAGCTTATATCATCAGATAAGTCAAAAGGAGCTTAAATAAGCTCTTCCAAACGCCACCGTATGAGAGAGAACAATAGATAAATCATGTTGGGTTGCTCTCCATTTCTCGTCAGAAAATGAAGTCCACCATTACAAAAAGTTTTGGGATAATAAATATATAAAAGGACTAAGCATGTATGATTAATACACATTTATTTTTCCAAAACTTTAAAAATGAAAAGAAATTGACAAACGAGAAATGGAGAGAATTATTGAAAGTCTCACATCAACTAGAGATATGATCTAAATAGTTTTTATAAGGTTTGGGCAATTCTTATTTTAAAGTCAATTTCACCCGTATTTATCTATGCTACAAATGTGATCCTAGGTGTGAGGGTGTGTCACACATCCCATATTTGAACCTATCATCTGTTATTACTATTTCACTTATTATCTATTATTTGATGAAGGTTGACAGGATACTTCGTTTGCTGCAATATTTGGTTCAATTTTGACTAATTTTGGAACTAATTTTTAGCCTCTTTGCCCTGTTATGCATCCACACACCCACACAAGTGTCACCTAACATATTTGGGATTATGAAAGCATGAAACACTGCTTTCATCTGCCCAACAATATATTATGCATATTAATTTGTATTTCTACTCGAAATTAATATTCTTGTATACTGTTTTTTACGTTGAATTTGACGTGAACTAAAAAAGTTTTTCTACATTGACGTTGACCATGATTCTTTGCACGTGGTTCGTGTCTGCGGAAAAAGCATGGAAATGGACAAATATATAGTGGTTGGTACTTTTTTTTTTTATATGTATACAAAATGACATCAAACTTTATGTTAGTACTAATTTTATTCTCGTGCATGAAAGTATATTTGAAGTGTTTAATTTTGATGAATTATTATCATAAAAAATTTAATAGCATGAGTCAATCATTTATCGCCATATATATAACTTTCAGGTAGAGACGGCAAGGTGGGTCGACAAAATGCTATAGTTGTTTTTAGGAACTTAAAAATAAAATAATTGAAAATAATTTTTTTTAGTAAAAAATATCGGGTCAGCTCACGTAAGGCTGAGTTTGGATACCTATTTTATAATTCATATTGATCCCGGCCTTTTTGGCCCGACCCTATAAAGCCCTAACCCGTATAGGGCTAGCCCGCGATGGGCCGGGTACCCCATTTTGCCATCCCTACTTTCAGGATAATTATTATAGGAGTCAAATAAAATATTTTAAATAGCATGATAGTATAAAACAGAATGACAATTTTTAAAATATTATATTGATAATTAAAGTTAAGAATTTAATTGTTATGCTCAGACAGTGTCAACGGTTTTATACCATCAATAATTAATTATCACATCATTAACATATTTGTCTTTTGTAATAACTACCTTAAAAGTCATATATAAGATGATTTATGACTTATTGATAGTGTAAAAAACTTTACAATAATAATGTATCAAAATCAAACTCTAAAATTAAATCCATATTTAATCATATTGTCAATGTAAAAGTATGATATTTTAGCAAAAAAAAAAAGTAAAAGTTTGATATATTATAAGTTAGGATTTAATTAAGAATTTAATTGTTACGCGTTGTCATTGTAAAGATTTTACACTGTCAACCAATCATATCATTAAAAATATTTCACTATTATGATAACTATATTAAAAGTCACACATAAGATAATTTGTAATCGATTGATAGTGTAAAAATAATTACATTAACACTACAAATCAAAATCGAACTCCATAAATTGTGAGTATGTTTTTTTTTTAACCATGTTATAGGTACGAAGTATCCACCACCATTAGTAGTGATTAATCTCCATTGGGGAACCTGTTGGGCACACACAAGGTGGGTTCTCCCCTCCCAACCAGGTTTTCTCCATACACAAGAGTCAGGATTCGAACATATGATCACTTGTTTAAGGTGTTCAAGTCCCTTACCACTTGGATCAATCACATGTTGGTGTAAGTGAGTCTGGTTTTGATATATTATAAGTGTGATTTCCTTTATCATATTATTTAATCTTACGAGGGTTAACATTAGCGTAATTATAAGGTTGTTACTTTGTGATCCAAAGGTCGCAACTTCAAATCCCGATAAGACCTAAATTAAACATAGATAAACTCTTTTTTTTTAATCAGTCAATGTTAGTATTATGTTAGTTGTTATGTTAGGGGGATGTGGGTGGTGGGGTTTGAATTCCTTACCCCCAAGTGAACTTAGAATCTTCTTATGTCCCTTAACATCACCAGAATGAGCTATCTAGATGGGACAAAGATAGATAAACTCTTATTTATTTATTTATTTTTGTCAAAATGACATGCAAAAAGCACACCATAATTTATTGAAAAAAAAGGAAAAGGAAACTATTATTTTTAACTTCAGAAGAAAACCCATTTTAAAAAAGTGTTACTAGTACATTTTGGTTTCATTATTCATTAAAAAGTATTACTTTTTTTTTTAGCAAATTAAAAAAGTATTGCTAAACTAGTCTGTTAAATCAATAGTTTTAATAATCAATACTTTATCATTGCTGTAATGATACCTCTGCGTTAAGCTAGGACGTTTTGGGATATGATATGAACAGGTTGGCGTGAATATTTGACTCGTTTGATAATATGAAAGGGTAGTGGAGTTCAAGCTTTAATATATTAAATATACAATTTGTTTTTGGATAGTTTTTTTTTTTTTTGAAACAAGAAAACTTATAGCATTTCGTTAGAAATTATTCCAGTAATGGTGGATAGATAGAGTCCGGAAAATGGTAGAAACTAATGTATAAGCTGCTAGACATAATTAAATTAAATTGTGTCACTAATTGTATTATTATTCATTGAATAAAACTTGAACGGTCATCATCATTATTAAAATTCAGTCGTATTTCTTAACAATATAAAATATTTAGTCTCGCCATTACATGGGAAGGATACCCAAAAAAACCCGACAAAAGATATTTTAGTCAGAAAAGGTGGCCATAGAACTGGATTAACATGACAGATGAAGATGGTTTATGATGAAAGTTTTCATTGTTATCCAACTTTATTCTTATTGAATGAATTAGCAATAATTGGGTTGATCTACCTTGAAATTTAATTCTGTGTCTCAATTCGTAGACTCCCATATCCCCATTGCAAACCATGCATTCCTGCATCTTCTCCCTACTGCCATTACCAATTACCTTTTCCCTCATATTTCTCAACCATACAACAGTTGCTACACATATATCTTACCCTTCACCACCTTACCCTAACTGTTCAAGCAACAACACTTATGCACCCAATAGCACCTATGATACCAACCTTAAAACTCTTCTGTCATGGCTTTCCTCAAATGCCACAGACACAATCCAAATCTACAGCACCACGGTTACAGAAGGCAACAACACTCCTTCCAACACGGTCTATGGCCTCTTCATGTGCAGAATTGGAGATGGGGGTCCTAACTGTAAAGACTGTGTGATAAACGCAACCAAGGTGATAACAAAACTGTGTCCTATGGCTAAAGAAGCCTTACTTTGGGATAATGATTGCTTCATGCGTTACTCCAATCGTTATTTCTTTACCACAGTGGAAGAGAGTCCTAAACTCAGCTTCATGAATGAGGAGGACTATGTAGGACAAGCTGGTACCTTCAACAAAATACTTTGGGATACCTTGAATGATGTGAGAAATCGTACGGCAAGTGTTCCTCTTGGCTCTATGAAGTATGGCTACAACTCAGTGAACATCACAACTAACCAAACTCTATATGCAATGGGATATTGCATCCCATACCTTTCCTTAGATAACTGCAGTTGGTGTCTCGGGGATGCCATAGCAGAAATTCCAACCATGTGTTGTAGAGGAAAAATTGGAGGAAGAGTTATTTACCCCAGTTGTGGTGTTAGATACGAATTGTATCCATTTTACCATCCACTATCTCCTACCACAGTGGTTCCACTTCCAGGTTTGGCATAACCATTAACCAAGCTTTTTGCTGTTTTTCTCTTCAGTCATTTTAAGTAAGCATCAATGTAATGTTCCTAGAGGAAACCATTTTAACAAGTTATTGATCATGTTCTTGCAGGAAAAAGAAAACATTCAAGAACAGTAGTCATTGCAGTTGTTCCAATTGTTTTATTGGTGGTGCTTTTATGTTTGGGTTGCAGCTATTTTCTAAACAGAAGACAGAGGAAGAATCATGGGATTATTCTCAAAGAAAGCTGTAATGTGTTAAATTAATAAAAAGAGGGTGTTAAGAGATTAAAAAAAAAAAAACACTATTTGATTTGCCAAGTTGCTTATAAGTCCAAATCTGTTTGATGCAGTTGGGAATGAAGTTACAGCTTTGGAATCCTTGTGGTTTGATTTAAGCGAAATAGAGTCTGCAACAAACAAGTTCGCCAAAGAGAATATGATCGGAAAAGGTGGATTTGGAGAAGTTTATAAGGTTGTATCAGTGCCATTATCATATTTAAGATAGATTAGGCTCCACTAAAGTAAGCAAAAGTGGAAAGTCATAAATCAAGGGTGTATCCACCATTGATTAGCTAGAGCGGATTGAGATCTCGATGCACTTGAGCTAATCAATAATAGATATATCATTACTTTCTTACTTTATACCTTTACTTACTTTAAAGAAGTCATTGTTTATCATAGATTTGATCGTAGTTAACAACTGGTTTAACTTGATTTTCAGGGTGTTCTTTCCAATGGTCAAGAGATAGCCGTGAAGAGGCTTTTGGGAAGCTCGGAGCAAGGAGCAACAGAATTTAAGAATGAGGTTCTTGTTATAGCTCAACTTCAACACAGAAATCTCGTGAAATTACAAGGATTTTGTCTGAATGGGCAAGAAAAGATACTAGTATTCGAATATGTACCCAACAAGAGTCTTGATTACTTTTTATTCGGTTTGTACTTTTAGTTTAGATTATTATATTCAATTTAAAATTAGATTGATATATGTTCCTGCAAGAACATGAATGCTTTTTTGACAAGGCAATCAAAACTCAGAAATTAACCTTTTTTTTTTCTCCTTCTGCAGATCCCCAAAAGAGAAGCCAATTAAATTGGTTTGAACGATACAAGATTATTGAAGGAATTGCTCGAGGAATTCTTTATCTCCACGAGGATTCTCGCCTTAAAATTATACACCGGGATCTTAAACCTAGTAATGTTTTGTTAGACAGTAACATGAATCCAAAAATTTCTGATTTTGGAATAGCAAGAATTGTTGCCGCTGATAACATTGAAGAAAATACGCATAGAATTGTTGGGACATAGTAAGTTGTATACTTTTATCTTCCTACTACTATTCACAATTCCAATTTCTCATTTGCCCTTTGAATAGAGCATGAACCTACCTAATCATTGATCAATTTGTATCTTAACTACATCATACCTTTTCTTCTTCTTTGTTTAAGTTCCAACATTGATAAAAGTTCTACATGCAGCGGTTACATCTCTCCAGAGTATGCAATGCACGGCCAATTTTCTGTGAAGTCTGATGTGTTTAGTTTTGGTGTCATGCTGCTAGAGATTATCGGTGGAAAAAGGAAAGGTTTTTCTTCCGAACCTGATTCTGTATATGACATACGGAGATATGTGAGTATTTAATTCATTTGTCAAGGCTCTTATCTTATACATAGATTAATAAAAGCGGAAATGATATATAGAGACATTAATTTGATTAGTCGATACTTGCTAATTAATATTTAATTGCAGGCTCAGACAAAATGGAGAAACCAAACACCATTGGAACTGTTGGATCCCAAGTTGGAAAGATCTTATTCTGAAAGTGAAGTCATTAGATGCATCCATATTGGTTTATTATGTGTAGAGGAAGACCCCAATGATAGACCCACAATGGCAAAAGTTGTTTCATACCTCAACAATCCTTCAGTTGATTTGCCATTACCTACTGAACGGTTATTTTTCAAGTCTAGAAAGGAATTGGACTATGTTACCGATTCAAAGTATGAATCTATCAATGAAATGACCATTGAATTTTACCCTAGATAGTACTTTAAGGTGTGACCTTAGCAGAATAGGAACATATATGCTTCAATAGCTTGATGAGGTCTGGATTTATCTTTCCAGATGTGAACAAATTTTCATTATTTTTCCCTTTTCCTTTCCCTATCTGTAAGTATAAATGAAAATTTCTCACTTATCACAATATCATTAGAAATTAAATTGTAGCATGCTAGCCTATACTGCTATACATGCTGGGCGTAGCTTCCATATATTTGCACACTAACTAGCAACAATTTGTGATGACATCATCCAAAACAATCGTTTATTTGCAGTTGGCACCATGTTTTTGCAGGATTTTTACAGGAAAGAACTGATAGTTGATCTTTATTTTATTAAAACATATTGCGATCATAGAAAAAACACATTAAGGTTGTGTGTAAAGCAAGCAACGATATATTTATACTTGATTTGATTTGAGGGTGTGTTTATGAGTTTGAAAGAGAAGGAAAGGGAGGAGATCAAAGGGGAGGGGAGGGAAATGAAGGATAATTCCTAACTCTTGTTTTTAAGTTATTTATTTACCTTTCTTTTTATTTTATTTTATAAACGCTAATATAAAATATATTTTATATTTTAAAAAAAAATATTGAAAAAATCCCCTCTTCATTTTTAACGCTCTAAAGTTATTAAATTGATTAAGAACAAAAACAAAATAAAGTTTCCGTAAAATGAAATAAAGTAATAAACTAATATAATAAGTAACAATAATAAAACGAATTTGTCATGTTGCTCCAGGGAGAGAACCAGAAACGTCTGGAACCAAATGAAATGATGGAGCCATAAAATTAATTTAATAAGAAAATCCTATCAGAGAAACACGAAAAAATTGCAGAGCTGGGAACAAAATGAAATGATTGAAAATCAAAGAATCTAATCCATGGATTTAGATCTGGGAGCAGCTTGGCATAAACAATTTCGTCTCACTCACATGGATTTGGACCGGCAAATCAATTTGTTGATGGACGACGACGACCGCTGCGAATAAACTTGGGGGTAAATCCACTAAAACACCCCAATTTGGGGTAACAGAGAAATTGGCTCAAAGAGGGTTTCGGAGGATTTATAAAATTCCACAAAATCCTTTCTCTCCATCTTTTTAAACTCACAAACAAAAAAAATTTCTTATAAATCTTCAATTTCGTTCGCTTCTCTTCCAAAACAAAACTTACCGACACATCCTAAATATATTAAAATCTTAACTTACTAATGATCTAAGGGTTAGTTGCTCAGTTTAAAAAAAAGCTTTATCCTACCATCATAGATGTTTATAATAAAAAAATATCAGAGTGAGAGGGCCAAATGGGGCAAATTCAAAAGAAGGTGCATCAATGAATTATCCGAGTGAGAGTGTGTGTGAGGTGGGTCATAGAGAGTGCAGGAGTTGTCGGAAAAGTTGTCGTGGATAGTGGTGGTGGATAACGGCGGTGATGGTGATAGTGGTAGTGATGGTGGGGTTGTCCTGTGTTTAAGGATTTTAATGTGAAGGTACTGATTCAGAATGACACATGGGTATAGATAGGGGTAGTAGGGTGGGGGAATGTGGATTGGTGGTGGTGGTACTTGGTATTGTACTAGTACTACTATAGCATATAGTGATTATAGTCAGTAAGATTGTTATCACAAATACATATATACCCAAGAAAAATTCTCTCACACTCAACTTACCAAGGATTTTCTCTCATTAAGTCACTGCACATTCACAAGGAGGAAGGGAACTTCTATTAACACATTCACTTTAATTTTTCTATTCATTGATTCATAAGCCTACAAGGCTTTTTTATAGGAGCATCCACAGTACAACAAAATTAGATAGAAGCAAACTTAAATGATAGAAAACTGTATAGGCGGTGGCTTTTTCATATCACATACAGCTAGCTTCTATAACATTCTTGAAGAAAATTTTTTAGGCGGTGCTTAGTCATATACTGCAACAAATATTGACTTGAAGAAGTTAAATATAGCTGGTTCTAAAGGTCAAAACACGTAATATTGTCGAAGATATTCCCTCGAGTTCTGCTAGGGTTAGTTTCCAGGTTTTTCCTGGCTCTTCCCCGTCTTGTGTGTGGGTCTTCCCCTAAGTTTTCCTAGGTTTTTCTTTCCCCCATCTGTTGGGTTTTTCTCCAAGCTCCATTCTCTTCACTCCACACCTCCATTGTCTCATTCTTTTGAGCCACCACCACCAGCCACCATGGACTCCCTTCGCTCCACCAACAACCACCACGAGTTCCTAGCCCAAAATCAAGCCTCCTACCATGGCCTCGGACCTTTACCAGACTCTAACAACCCGCCGCTCGTTTCTCTGCGGCCATGAGAAACGACCTCCACCGAAGCCGCCGCCGTCGTCAGACAAAGGGAAACCTCCGAAGGTACTCACTGCTTCTCCCCCACCTTCAAATCTGGTCCCTATCCACCCTCCACCAAAGCCACCAGATGTAGCTAAAACTTTTCATTTTGTTAGTGTTGTTGCAGCTTGTGTTGATGTGGGTTCTCTTTTGTATGGGATGTTTTTATGGGTAGTTTGTCTTAAGAATGCATACCAGGTGTTTGATGAAATGCCCCATAAGAGCCTAATATTTTGGAATAATATAATGCGTGAAGATACAAATGTGGTTAGCACCAATCTCAGCTTCCTCTCCACCTATCATTTGGTCTCAGCACTAGTGGTTTATTTGGACAAATTCGAGATCACCTATAGTCGGATCGAGCTTGCAGAAGTCAAAGAAATGATCCATAACTGGATAGAGTTAAAGACTGTGGCTTCTCTATTTTCCTTTGTCATGGACCGTGTGTGGAACAAATTGATAGGTTATTTGTTAGGATCTGATTTCCGGCTTGTAAATGCCCCATTGGCTTCTGATCAATCTATGTATGATGTAATTTGGTTTATCTAATGAAATCTATGTTTTATCGTTAAAAAAAAAGTTAAATATAGTCGTAAAGTTGCATACACTAGTGGAAAATATACATTAGACGGTAAAGGTTTACGTCAGTTAACCAAAAGCTAGACGTTAAAAAGGAGGCGGTGGCAGTTTTGTAAATATCAGACTTCATTAATTCAATTTTTAACGTCAGTTGTTTTAATGACTGACGTTAAAAGTGAAGTGACTCACTTTTAACGTCAGTTCAATAAAGAACTGACGTTAAAAGTGAACATTTTAACGTTAGTTCGATAAAGAACTGACGTTAAAAGTAAGTCACTTCACTTTTAACGTCAGTCATTAAAACAACAGACGTTAAATGTTATTTTAATAATTTTTTTATCTAGTATACGATCCCTTCCGCATTGCCTTCCTCAAAGTTTCAGTTTCACATGAATTGCTTTGATGTTTTGTGTTTCTGTTTTGAAAACTAAAATATATGTGCGAAGTATAAGTTGAATCAATAACCCAAACCGGATCTCATTCATGAAGTGTAATACAGACTGATACAGAAGATTGAAAGGGTTTAAAATCCTATAAAAAGTTACATTGAAAGGGTTTAAAATCCTATTAAAAGTTACATTGAAAGGGTTTAAAATCCTAAACATTAAAGCTACGTACATCCCATCAGAGAGTTTTATGAAATAAACAAGTTTCTGCTTCAACATCATTTTCTTCTCAGTCCTGTGCTCAGAATCTCCAACATTGAATGCATCCCCTCCCTCATTTGAAGTCGATGCTCCATCTGAATCCACAGTCACTTTGGAGCCGTGGCAGAGTGAATGGTGCACTCGATCTGTTTCAGCAATATTCTTGGAACAGCCACTTGGTTCCAAAGCCGAAGTTTTGGAACTGTAGCTGCTGATTCTCCAGAAGAATGATGGTGTGTGCAAATCACATTACATGATTCACCCAACCTTACCATCCATGTTACGTGATTCACACAACCTCAGAAGTTGTTTTGACCATTAAGACAGAGACCTTTAAGTCTAGGTATAGGAAGAAAGAGTGATGAAGTTAATCTCCATGGCAGGGCCATATTGTGAAGCAGAAAAATTAAAGGAAGGAAGGAAGCTATTTATAGGAGTAGGGGATGAAGTTACTAGGCGTCGTAAGTTGATAAAAAATTAAATTGATCATTAAGAGCATTAGGTTCCAAGGCGCGTTGGGAGTTGGCCTGGCAGTCATATATTATAAACGTGCAGAAAAGAAAACGCCAGAAGGATAAGAAGATACACTTTTAACGTCAGTTGTTGAATAAAACTGACGTAAAAAACGTTTTTAAAATAAAAAATATTTATTTTTAACGTCTGTTGTTTATACAACCGACGTTAAAAGTGTGATTTTTACTTCAGTTAAATAAATAGCTGACGTAAATAATCCTTTATCCCCTATCTGAAATGCCCTGTTGTCACACAGGTCTGTTAACGTCAGCTGTTGAATAAAACTGAAGTTAAAAGTGTTTTTAAAATAAAAAATATTTATTTTTAACATCTGTTGTTTATACAATTGACGTTAAAAGTGTGATTTTTTACTTCAGTTAAATAAATAGCTGACGTAAATAATCCTATATCCCTAGCTATCTGAAATGCCCTGTTGTCACTCAATTAACACAGGTCTCAGAGCCATTTTGTGAAGGAATAGAAATAAAGAGGAAAAGAAGAGGCAGTATTACAGACTGTTACAGAAGAATGTTACTTTATACAGACAACACTTTTAACGTCAGTTGTTGAATACAACTGACGTTAAAAGTGTTTTTTAAAAAAATATTAATATTTAACGTCAGTTGTTTAATACAACTGACGTTAAATGTTGTTTTATGTTAACACCCGCGCTTCTCGCACTCGCCCGCTCCGTGACGTCGTCTCTTTTCTCTTTTCATCACGCTCAACCTTAAATCACTCTCAACCCTCACTCTCACTCTCACCCAGCACAGAACCCTAATCGCGAGCTCATCTCCACCGCAACCACCGCGAGGGCTTCTTCGTCACCACCGTGAGGTACACTATTAACCCTAACTCTGTCTTTCCATTCATTCTTTGCAATAATTTGACGTACATCTCTCTTTCCCCTTCCCGCGCACTAACTCTCCTTGTCCCTCTGCTCTCAGTGACCACATCGAACGTTGGCCACCACTCGAGCTCCCCTCCCCACCACCACGCGAGCACCTATTTCTGGTGAGTATTTAGGGCACATTTTTGTATTTTTGGTTTTGAATGTATGTTGAAACTGTAGTCTCGGTAGTTGAAACCTGAAACCGTGAGTTTGATTTGTTTGGAATGTACGTCTCTGTTTTTGGTTTTGAGTGCATGTTGCTCTGCTGGTTGATGATCATCACGGCTAGTGATGCTAATCACGGCTAGGCCGTGATCAGTTTTGCCTGTGATGGCATGGTTCATTGGGATTGCACGTTACGGCCGTGATGGACATCCATTGCCAGCCGTGACCAGTTCATGGCAATTAATCTTTAAAAACTATAGTTTTCAATCTCTCGTATTGTCCTTATATTGGATATATATATGTTTTGTATATCTACAGGACCTATCTAGTTATGGATCGTAGTTGGATGGTTTGTAAGCGTACTAGTGCTGAGTATTTGAAGGGGGTGGGAGAATTTATAAAATTTGCTCAAAGGAATGTTCCTAATAGTAATGGAATGTTCTGTTGTCCTTGTGTCAAGTGTTTGAATATGAGGAAATGTACGGTGAAGGATATACGTACTCATTTGATTTGTGAAGGGATTTGCTTGAGTTATACAAGATGGATATGGCATGGTGATATGTTGTTGAGTAGTAATACGGCGAGTGTCTCCCAAAGTGAGGACGTTGACGTAGCTATGGAGGATGATCGAGTAGAGGACATGATCCGTGATATTGGACAAGAATCTTTTCATCGAGCGCATGTGTATGATAGGTTGTGCGGTGATGCGGATAAGCCTTTATATCCAGGGTGTACTACTCATACACGGTTGTCGACGGTGCTAAAATTGGTTTGTGTGAAGGCGAGAAATGGTTGGAGTGATAAAAGCTTCACAGAATTGCTTGAAGTGTTGAAAGACTTGCTTCCGGAGGACAACACATTGCCTGACCGTAACTATGAGGCCAAGAAGATATTGTGTCCTATGGGTATGGAGTATAAGAAGATACATGCATGCCCCAATGATTGCATATTGTACACCGGTGTTCATGAAGACAAACACGATTGCCCCAAATGTGGGTTATCACGATACAAAGTGAAGGGTGGTGATGATGATGATGATGTTGATGATGTGAGAAAAAAGGGTCCTCCTGCGAAGGTGTTGTGGTATCTTCCAATAATTCCAAGGTTCAAGCGATTGTTTGCCAATGGGAAAGATGCGAAGAATCTTAGATGGCATAATGATGATAGGAAACGTGATGGAAAGGTTCGTCATCCTGCTGATTCTATTCAATGGAAGAATATCAATACTATGTTTCCGGATTTCGCCGATGAGCCAAGAAACCTAAGGCTTGGACTTGCTACGGATGGAATGAATCCTTATGGTAACATGAGTAGTATTCATAGTTCATGGCCTGTTCTGTTGGTGATTTACAACATGCCCCCTTGGTTGTGCATGAAACGCAAATACATGACTTAGATGTTTATCTAGGTCCCTTGATTGAAGACTTGAAAACGTTGTGGGTGGAAGGTGTTGATGTAGTTGATGGGTATTCTCATGAGACTTTCAAGCTTCGTGCCATGTTATTTTGCACCATCAACGACTTTCCAAAGATACGGTAACTTGTCCGGCATGCAGTGTCAAGGGGCATAAAGCATGCCCTATATGTGAAGAAGGCACATGCTACACTCAGTTGCATCATGGAAAGAAGACGGTTTACCTTGGGCATCGGAGATTTCTTAGACGTGATCACCCATATCGTAAGATGAAAAAAGCTTTTAATGGATGCCAAGAGACAGAAGAAGCGTCAGCGGCCTTAATTGGAGAGCAGGTTTATCAGAGGGTAAAGGACATAGATGTTATATTCGGCAAGTCCAAAAAGAAAGGTAAAGCTGTTGAGAAAAACATATGGAAGAAGATGTCGATATTCTTTGATCTTCCATACTGACGCAAGCTTGATGTCAGACACTGCATTGATGTGATGCATGTGGAGAAAAATGTGTGTGATAGTGTGATCGGGACGCTTCTCAACATTCAGGGCAAGACAAAGGATGGTGTGAATGCTCGTCTCAACCTCGTTGCTATGGGTATACGAGAGCAGTTAGCTCCAGTTGTTGAGGATGGTAAGCGGACTTATTTGCCGCCAGCATGTCATACTTTGTCAAAAAAAGAGAGACAAAGTTTCTGCGGGTGTCTTCAGGGCATCAAAGTTCCACATGGTTACTCTTCAAATATGAAGATGCTTGTCTCTAGTGGTCTTAAATTGGTTGGCTTGAAGTCTCATGATTGTCACATCTTGATGCAACAACTTCTGCCCGTTGCTATTCGTGGTATTGCTACAAAAAATGTGAGACATGCCATTACTCGGTTGTGCTCATTCTTCAATTCTGTATGTAGCAAAGTCGTTGACCCCCGTATGTTGGATGACTTGGAAGTTGAGGCTGCTACAATCTTGTGCCAATTGGAGATGTATTTTCCTCCTTCCTTTTTCGACATAATGGTTCACTTAATTGTTCATTTGGTGAGGGAGATTAGATTATGTGGACCGGTTTTTCTGAGATGGATGTACCCAGTTGAGCGCTACATGAAGATCTTGAAAGGGTACGTGAAGAATCATCATCATCCGGAAGCATCTATTGTTCAAATGTATGTTGCAGAAGAAGCTATTGAGTTTTGTTCGGACTACCTTCATAACACGGATCCTATAGGGGTTCCTAAGCCTCGGCATGATGAGATCAGATGTCAAGGTAAGGGTACACATGGCTTAAGAATTAATAGGAAGGATCGGGAGGAAGTGTTTCAAGCACATTTGTATGTATTGAACAACATCAAATGTGTTCAGCCTTTCTTATTTGAACATAAAAGAAAAGTCAATCAAGAAAACCCTCGAATGAGCGAAAGGTGGTTGTTGAACAAGCATAACAAGACTTTCTTATCATGGTTCAAGGAAGAAATGCTTAAGGATGGTAGTACTGCTTCTGATGACGTAAAATGGCTAGCACGTGGGCCTAACTTCAACGTCATATGTTGGAGCGGATACGACATAAATAACTTTTCCTTTTATACAAAGGAACAAGATAACAAGAGTACCATGCAAAATAGTGGGGTTATGATCGTGACCGAAGCAATGCACTTCTCTAGTGCAAAGGACACAAACCCGTTCATGAAGACCGACACACCTTACTTTGGATATATTGAAGATATTTGGGTGCTCGATTACACTAAGCTTACGGTAGGTATTTAAATGTAAGTGGGTTGATAGTAACGGTGGTGTACAAACCGACGAATTGGGGTTCACATTGGTAGACCTCAACAAGTTAGGTCATATAAATGAGCCTTTCATAATGGCTTCACAAGCAAAACAAATGTTTTACATCACTGATCCTTCTAACAAAAGGTTGTCCGTGGTTCTCCAAGGAAAAAGCATGTATAATGGTAGTGATGAAAATGAAGATTCAAATCTTGATATTCCCGAGACTCCTTCTTTTTCAACAAACATGCCTACTGTAATCGAGGAGACACAGGTGGACGATGTACATGCCACTCGTGATGATCATCACGAAGGGATATTGATATAGGTAGTTTAAACTTAGTATACATTTATAACCTATGTTAATAAATTAATATATATTGTTTTGAACAAGCATACATTATATGGATCATTGTTCCATTTTTCCTTTGCAATTCTGTAATGTGTGTGATATTCCCGTATTCCTTGGGATATTTACTGAATGCAGGGATGGCTTAGGGGAGTGATACTTTAAAACTGAATTTAAAAAAAAAAATACTATTAACGTCAGTTGTATCATACAACTGACGTTAAAAGTATTTTAAAAAAATATACAGTACACTATTAACGTCAGTTGTTTACTACAACTGACGTTAAAATTAAGACCTTTAACGTCAGTTCTTTATAACAAATGACGTTAGTTTTAACAAAATTTACGTCGGTTATGTTAAAGAACTGACGTTAATTTTGACAAAATGAATGTCAGTTGTGTTAAAGAACCGACGTTAATAGTGTTATATTTAACGTCAGTTCTCAACTGACGTTAAAAGTTAAACTTTTAACGTCAGCTGTATTTACGTCAGTTAGTATTCTGACGTAAAAAATCAATTTTAACTGACGTAAAAAGCACTTATTGCACTAGTGATAATGTAGGTGCTGAAATTTTTTGACAATGGGTGCCAACTTGATTTAATATGTTTACATTGCCTCCGTTAAATCAAGCTTGTATCATTTCAAGCATCTTCTTCAATTTGTAAAATAAATCAACCTTTAATGACTTCGTAAAAATATCTGCAACTTGCTCTTCAGTGGGACAATACTTGATTACTACTTCTTTTTCTTCAACCAACTCTCGTATTTTATGAAATCGGATATCTATATGCTTGAACCGCTCATGAAAACTGGATTCTTACACAGAAATTGTAGACTTGTTATCACAAGATATTTCTGTAGGAGTATTCTGCTTCCGGTGCATCACTTCTAATATTCTTCTTAACCACACCGCCTCTGTAGCACAACTTGTTACTGCTATATATTCTGCTTTTGTTGTGGAGAGTGCAACAACTGGTTGTTTCTTTGAAGACCATGATACTGGGCTTGTGCCAATATGAAATGCATATCCTGACGTGCTTTTTCTCATCTCTATATCTCCAGCCCAATCACTATCCGTGTATCCAACAAGCTTCACATCATTATTATTGGCATAAAAAATTCAATCAGTCAGAGTACCTTTGATATAACGAAGAATTCTCTTGACTCCTTGCAAATGACAAACACATGGTTCTTCCATAAATCTGCCAAGTAATCCCACTCCAAATACAATGTCTGGTCTGGTTGCAGTTAAATATCTAAGGCTTCCAATCAAACTTTTGTAGTAAGTTGAATCTACTATCCTGCCATCATTTTCTTTCTTCAGCTTCAACTTTTCTTCAACTGGAGTGGAAATCGGCTTTGAGTTCTCCATTTTGAATTTCTTCAAAATATCACCTGCATATTTCTTATGAGAAATGAAGATTCCATCATTCTGCTGAACGACCTCAATGCCAAGAAAATAGGACATTAGGCCTAAATTTGTCATCTCAAAGCATCTTATCATAGCCTCCCTGAATTCTGCAATCACCATTGGATTATTGCCAGTAAAGATAATATCATCAACATAAAGGCACACAATGATAATATCTCCAGGATCAACAATTTTAATATATAAAGTGTGCTCAAATGGGCATCTTTCAAAATCATGCTGCATAAAATAGGAATCAATCTTCTTGTACCATGCTCTCGGTGCCTGCTTCAACCCATACAACGCTTTCTTCAATCTATAAACTGTCTCCTTTTCCACTGACTACATATCTTGCAGGTTGCTCAACATATACTTCTTCTTCCAAAGTTCCATTCAGAAAAGCAGATTTAACATCCATTTGATATATTTTCCGATTATTTTATTTTGGGCAGAGAGAGAAATAATCATACAAATTGTATCTAACCTTGCAACTGGAGCAAATACTTCAAAATAATCAATACCTGGCTTTTGTTTATATCCTTTCGCCACTAACCTTGTGTTAGAACCAAAGTAGTTTTGGATTAAATAATCTCTTAAGTTTTGATGTTAACAAAAACGTTAAATTTGTATGGTAAAGTATTGTCAAAGATCTAACTTGTTTGTTATAGATTGCAGGAACTGTTTGAATGATACTAGTCAGGGAAACTTAAAATTAAGTATGGAATCATATCAGATTCTATAATTGATTCTCTAGACGAGTCTTCTATCTGTGGTAAAATTCTGAGTCTGTTAAGATTTTGTTAGACGAGGTCTTAAATTGGCTAAGGTAGACAAGTATCTAAGTCTAAGAAAAGTCAAGTAGACGAGCCAATAAAATAATCTTCAGAAAAACAACAAGTCCAATGACTTTATAATAGACGAGTAGTCTCACTAGATGCCACATCAGCAGACGAGCTATTGAGTTTAGTGAGTCCAAAGACTTGGAGCTAGACAAATGCTTATAGACGCAGTATCAGTAGAGGAGCCCGTCTTGCCAATAAGTTAATCTTACACGTCCAAAGACCTGCGCGTCCACTAGCTTTTAAAAAGTAAACCCGTCTAAGCTTAAACGTATTTATTTCAAATGATTGTCTATTTAATTCAAGAGAATACATGTCTCTTTATCCTTGTTGCTTTTATTGTTAACTCCTTGTTTCTTGAGAATAGAAACATAGTACCATCGAGAACATAAACCTCGGTACCCTGTCATCTACATTGATGTAAAGTTCAAATCAAGTACAAAGAAGGAAAGTCAAAAAGCTACCTTTGGTACAACAGGGAAGTGACAGCTCTACTTTGAGCATTCCTCTGATAAACAAGAGCACTTCTCCATGAAGCATATCGAGTTATTAGTCTCAACGGATCATAGATTTAATGATATGTCTAAATGGATACAATTTCAAGACCGTTGAAGAAGTTCAAGACAGACAAGCTCTCTTTCTATAAATACTAGAAGAATCTCAGCAGAAAAAAGATATACAAGCTCCGATATCAAAAAGTGCAAAAACTCTGTTGAAATTGTAAAACAAGTTTACTTGTAAACCTTGCTGATCTTAAACTTTCATATTCTCACACATAGTGAGTTCTTAGATCAAATCTGTTAATCTCTTTATTAGAGTTAGAGTCTAAAGATGCTTGGTAGAGAAAGAATACTTGTAGTGTGAAGAGGTGTTGAATACTTGTGACACCCTATAATAATTATAGGGTACCCTAGAATACTTTTAGCTGAAGCTTTAGGGTACACCTAAGAGCTTATTGACAATCATGCATAAAAGAAGAGGAAATATTATCAAAAGAATCCTTGGTTCAGAATTGAAAACAAACAGCTCATAAGCAAACATTCAAACACATTGGGTTCACTTCAAAGAAAAACCTAGAATGTCTAAACCTTCATGGAAAAAGAAACAAGTAATCTATTGTTAGTACTCAAACTGAAAAAAAGAAAGAAAGAAAAAAGAAACCACATACAACTGGTCCATCAGCAGTGAGAAGCCAAACTAAACTAGAAAAGGTTCTTAAGGCTCAAAATAACCTCAACCCAAGACTCACGTATGTAATCCCAACGCACATCACTTAGAACTAAGAAAATAATAAGCTTTCCATATCCGGAATGAGCTACACTTCCCTTATGCAAGGTCAAACACCTCACCACGATTAAACAGTCTATATTATGAACAAAATTATCAACAAGGGTCACATAAAGAGAGATGAAGTCAATATCAACAGTGACAAAAATTATAATGTTCAAGGAACTAAACATGTATCAAGAGCATGTAAATAGTGATGTTGGCACAGGCAAACACAAGAAGGGGGTTGAATTGTGTTTGTTAATTAATTTCGCAAAAACCCTTTTGAACAACTTTTTCACAAGTAGGAGATAAAAGATTAAGCACACAAGAAATCTTTTTTAAAAGATCAACAAAAGCAATATCAAAACCCCACAGTTAGTATAAGCAAATAAACTGAAGAGTTTAGGGATAGAAAATTCACGCAAGAGATTTTATCCTGGTTCACTCTCTTCCAACCAAGAGCTACGTCCAGTCCCTTCGACTTGAAGGATTCTTCGACTATTTCTCCAAATAGATTACACAACAAGTATTCAACACCTCTTCAGGCTACAAGTATTCCTTGCCCTATCACTATGGGTGAGAATATGACAGTTTAAGATCAATTGAATATCACAACAATATTCAAACTAAAAGATTACAGACTTTTGCTTTTGAAAGAATGAAAGAATAAGAGCTTGTCTTTTCAAGAATTGTATTGACAGAAGTTGGGCTAGCAAAAATTCTTTCAGGCAAGAGTTATATCTTCAGTATCTGAGGTCTTCTACTTATGTAGTGACCTTCTTCTACTCTTGTAGTTCTTCAACGGTTACTTTGAATAATCCCGTTTAGAGATAGCATTTAATGCATGATATCCGCTATGACTGATAGCTTGATTTTGGTGAGTTGAAAAGTATCCGTGGTTGTCAGAAAATCACAAAATGGAGGCTCATTGTTCTGAGCAATTGTACCTTAAAAGCTTTTTTTCCTCCTTTATGTATAAACCAGCTTTTGTTCAGCAATAAAGGTGTCATCGTACAGATTGTTTTGCAATTCCAATTATACTATTTAATTTTTGTATTTCCTTGATAGTACTATGAATTTTCTCAAAACAAACAAGACATTAATTCATATAAAACAAATGAGAAGAACAAATATTCATTTGAAATAAATATCAATCATTTGAAATAAATTCGTTGTGGACCAGATTGCATTAAATCACATTCAAGGTAGTAAACATATAGAATCGTCTACTTAGTTTTAAGAACGTATCTACACAAGATTTTAGTTCTGCTCGTCCATTGTTGTGGCAGAAGCGCTCGTCCACTAATGTGGTAGAAGAGCTCTTCTACAAAAGTCTTTGGACTTGCTAAGTCCTTAATGAGAAGCTCCGTCCAATGATGTGGCATATGGAGCTCGTCTACTAGATTACTTTGTGTTTTAGTTCTTTTTCTTAGCTAATTACTTCCGTCTGCTGACGTGGCAAGATGGACGCGCTTATTTTCAAGTCTTTGGACTTGCTGTACCTAACAAGTTATTTAGGTATTCTTTTATAGCATCGTCCTCTAAGGAAAACCAGTCTACTTATCAATCAAAATATAAACAGTTTAAATGACCTTTGAACCGGTAATTCTTTGCATGAGTCCAAGCATTGTATACCTTATATTATTTTGAATATTCCTGCTTAAACTGAACTCTTGAACTCACTTGTTAGATCTCAACTAACACTTTGCCAAGCAAATTTAATCCTTTTGTTATCATCAAAACTTAGAGAATATTAAATCCAAAACCACTTTGGTTCCAACAAATAGATGCATCATTATGGTCATGGACTTGACATTTTGTCAAACAGATTATACGCATCTAGAACATTAAATTGAAACAAATTAATACCACAAACCAACATCATTAACATCTAGTAGTTTACTCAACCAAAACAGAGCTTTAGCCCTTAAAAATTAAATTTAATTACCAACATGCAAGAACTAACTCACCAATTAATTCTTACTGAAATGGTAATTCAAGTCTTAAGCAAATAACAAATGGAAAAATTCAAAAATCTTTTTTCATGAGACTGGTTACAACTGCCATAAACTTAACCATAGGATGCATTGTCTATTTAATACTTACCCCTGTAGGTCATTATCATTCCTCATTCTTTGAGCAAACCATTGGGATGGTCAGTCTCAAGAATTTGTCCTCAAAGAACTCGGAAGTGTAACAACACTGCAGAAAGACATTGACTGCTGACATCCTAAGCCGGATCATACTAAACACACTATTCTTATTATCATAAACTCGCAGTCGGGTAGGACCAAACTTCTCTGATACCATAATGTGACACCCTATAATAACTATAACATAATATACAAAACTTAGTAAAAAATTATCCACTTTATCTAAAATAAATATTTAAGAGAGTAGTAGAAAACTGTGGTTTCCAAAAAAAAAATGAGTTTGTAGCATAGTATAAAATCGTCACGATCATTAATGTTTTTCAATACTTAATTATCGTATCTGAAAATTCCAAAAATCACTAAAACATTAACAGAGTTAATTATTTACAAAAATTCTTAAGAGGACTAAGTGGACTATTTTAACAGACTCCGATCCGGCTCGACCTGACTACAAGACTTTCCCTATTGGGATCTATCAACCATCCCGGAAATGCTATCAAGAGCCCAATGCCACATTTAAAACCTGGAAATGTCAGAAATCCCAAAAATGAGTAAAACTCAGTGACAATAGTAAATATATTCAAAACAATATGAACTATGACATTTCCAGCCATACCTGGCGTGGAAGGTATAGAAAATCCTCTCTTCACAACCCAACACAACACATAATCAAGATAAAATAAACACCAGAAAATAGAATTTTCATATATAAAAAAAGAACAACATATTTTGTAATAATTACAATTCCTAAATGCATTTCAACCGGTTCCTTTCTCGCCTGAAGGCCACAATCTTGCTCGAAGGCCATAACCTCACGTCACACACTGCTGACGTGGTCACCTACAATCTTGTCACCATCCCCCATTCCCGGTAGGGATATTAGTCAGTTGTCCAAGCAGTTCGTCCATAAACCCGGTGCACATCCACATTCCCGTTAGGATGCTCATGCAAAGCAATGACACTATTCCCCCGTTAGGGAATATATGCACAAATTAAAAGTATCCCCATTCCCGTTAGGATACGGGACGATTTGGCAATGACTACAAGAGTATCACGGTAGTTACCCCCATTACCGCTAGGGAACTGACCCGTGACATCTAGTACCCGCAATCGGATACACTGACCTCGTGTGTTCCACCCACACGATTGTGAACAACACCATGCATTCTAATATGAGTCTCACCAACTCTTATCGGGTCATAACCTAGTGCCTTAATCTCTCATCACTATCTCAACACTTAAATCAAGTTATCTTACGTCATTGATCTCATCGTAATCTCTAGCTAGATACTTACTCATCCTACCAGTCAACAGTATAAGTCACATATCAAAAGCATTGCCAAACAAAATGATTCAGTTATCATCATGCTATAACACATTCTCACATATAGACATGTCAATCCAAACAAAACAACCAAGCCAAGACCTATGAACAAACAAATCAAACATAGTATGTAATCACATCAATTCATATAATTAATCGCACCAATTCAAATAATTGCCCATGCCAAATAGAGAGGTTTTGAGGGATTCTATTGCCACCTTAAATTCTCTTGAAAAAAAGAGATGATATTGAAATCTAGCTCTTTTCTCGATGATCACCTTTCCCTCATCTTTCCCACTAAAAAAAACGCATTTGCTCCCTCCTCCTTCAAATTTCTATGCACCTTCTTCTTTCTCATAAATTTCAAATTTCAAAATAAGTTCCCATCTCTCAATCCGTATGTTTCTCTTCTCCCTCATCCTCACACCTTTTTTTCCTTCTCATCGCCTCCTTTTCTTCTTCCGCAGCTGCAGATCCACCTCTCTTCTCCCTCACTTTTTTTCTCTCTCCTGAAAACAGAACAGTTATGTCACGGTTTTGTCTGCCTAATTTTTTTTCCTCTCATCTCTCTTCTTTGTTGTTGATTCGTGCCCCTCATTTATTCTCTTTGTTGTCTAACTTTTTTTTGTTGCATCTATTGCATTTAGGCATACATACAAAAGAAGTCTTATTTTCATTGATGAGAGGTTACAAGAAGCAGGGTCAAATCCACCCACTAGCGACATCACGTGGTTCCGCCACCACCACAGTGGACTCTGTCTTCGAAGGTTATGCGCCGCCGCCGCCGCCGTCACCCATGTCTTCCCCCTCATCCATCTCTACCTCGCTTGCAGATCGCACACCTACCCACCATAGTGGATAAAACAGTATGTGAACTAAAGCCTATATATAAGCAAAGTTGGTGTTTTTTTAGTCAAATTTCTCCTTTATTTTTATTATTTGTTATGATCTGAAAAATGGGGTTTGATTCATGCACCTAACATCGCTTACATGTTGAATCCAAAAAGGCAAAAACAAACACTATTGATGTAAAAATTAAATGTGTATAAGGCATTTATGCATTGTTCAAAACTTCAAGTGCACATGTCATTAATCTGAAGCAATAATAAGTCTTGTGATGAATGATTTATGGCATTGTTCACTCATACATGCATTCACTAGTGGAAATAATGGAATATACGAGAAAGTTTTACGTCAGTTGACCATATGTTTGACGTTAAAAATGAGGCGGTGACAGTTTTGTAAATATTAAATCACTATTTGCGTCAGTTGTGTAATGAACTGACGTTAAAAGTGATTTGCAATAATTATTAACACTTTTAACGTCAGTTGTTTATACAACTGGCGTTAAAAGTGTGATTTTTTACTTTAGTTAAATAAATAACTGACGTAAATAATCCTACTCATTCCTATCTTTCTTTCATTGTCATCTCGCTGTTGTCACTCTTAACGCAGATCACTCCATATAGTGTAGTTTATTTCTAAACTTTTTTTTAAACAAGTTTATTTTTAATCTTAATTAATTAGTTTGAATTAGCAAACAAATTCTTGCGCAAATTAAAGTAAATAAACACTTAACATAAAACAAGTTATATGTATAATCAAATCGTATCTCATTGAAGTGATTCATAAGTTACAATTACATGATTAAAAGATAAAAAATTTCTGCAACATAGCCCTAAAATATAAAAAAGTTTCTGCTTCAACATTATTTTCTTCTCAGTCCTGTCCTCAGAAACTCCAATGGATGCATCTACTCCCTCACTTGAATTCCTGCTACATGTGAATCCACAGTCACTTGCAGCCAAAGCGGAGCGAAAGGGATGAGGGGATGAAATAAAGTGATGGAATCACATTACGTGATTCACCCAACCTTACCATCCATGTTACGTGATTTACTCAACCTCAGAAGTTTTTTGACCATTAAGACAGAGACCTTTAAGTCTAGGTATAGGAAGAAATAACAAAAATCTCAAATATGATAGAGCCATATTGTGAAGGAATAGAAAACGCACGAAATATAGAGGAAAAGAAGAAGGGGGTGTATTACAAAATGATACAGAAGAATGGTACTTTATATAGAGAAGAGAGACTACCTGATTTTCTTGAAAAGTGATCTATAAACTTAATTCTCATTAAGAGGATTAAGTTACGAGGTGCATGGGTAAGTAGCACAGTAGTCATAGGAATGAATGTTTTTGCATAAACTTATACACTTTTAACATCAGTTGTCTTCAACAACTGACGTTAAAAGTGTTTTTAAATAAAAAATATTTATTTTTAACGTTAGTTGTTTGTAACAACTGACGTTAAAAATCATTTAGTTAACGTCATTTGTCTTAAATAAATGACGTTAAATAGATGACTTTTAATGTCAGTTGTTACAAACAACTGACGTAAAATGCTTTTTTAAAGATGGTTTTTGATTATAACGTTTACACCCGCTCGCCTTCTTCACTTCGCTCCGTACATCTTTGTTCTTCTCTTTTCATCACGCTCACGCTCACTCTCACTCTCACTCTGCCCTAATCGTGTGCTCCTCTCCACTGCAACCACCGTGAGGGCTTCTTCGCCACCACCGTGAGGTACACTCTTAACCCTAACTCTGTCTTTCCCGCTCATTCTTTGCAATAACTTGACATCTCTCTCTCCCTTTCCCGCGCACTAACTCTCCTTGTCCCTCTACTCTCAGTAACCACATCAAACGTTGGCCACCACTCGAGCTCCCCTCCCCACCACCACGTGAGCACCTATTTCCGGTGAGTCTTTAGGGCACATTTCTTTATTTTTGGTTTTGAGTGTATGTTGAAACTGTAGTCTCTGTAGTTGAAACTTGAAACTGTGAGTTTGAGTTGTTTGGGATGTCTCTATTTCTGGTAGTGGGTTTTGTGTTTTCTCTTGTTTTTCTTCTGCTATCATGACCTATTTCAAAATGGGAAGAAATTTAGAGTTGCTTGTAGCATGTGACATCAACAATATATTGCTCATTGCTCAACCTGAAAATGGTGTAAATTTGAAATAATTTTTAAACGCCTTGCTTGTATATATCATGCTCTCTTGATCGATTCATATGACTGAGTGGTAATAGTACTAGATATAGCAATAGTCCTAATATGTGTTGTTGCCTGCTTGATGAGAAGAATGATGTGAGATTACCGTGGAAATTTTGTTTTAGGCAGTTAGTCAAATAAGATATACATGGTTGACGGGATTTCAAAAACTAGTTTTCAATTAGGATTTCAAAAACTAGTTCTCAATCTCTCGTATTGTCCTTATATTGGATATATGTTTTGTATATCTACAGAACCTATCAAGTTATGGATCGTAGTTGGATGGTTTGTAAGTGCACTAGTGCTGAGTATTTGAAGGGGGTGGGAGAATTTATAGAATTTGCTCAAAGGAATGTTCATAATAGTAATGGAATATTCTGTTGTCCTTGTGTCAAGTGTTTGAATACGAGAAAATGTACGGTGAAGGATATACATACTCATTTGATTTGTGAAGGGATTTGCTTGAGTTATACAAGATGTATATGGCATGGTGATGTGTTGTTGAGTAGTACGGCAAGTGTCTCCCAAAGTGAGGACGTTGACGTAGATATGGAGGATGATCGAGTAGAGGACATGATTCGTGATATTGGACAAGAATCTTCTCATCGAGCTCATGTGTATGATAGGTTGTGCGGTGATGCGGATAAGCCTTTATATCCAGGGTGTACTACTCATACACAGTTGTCGGCGGTGCTAAAATTGGTTTGTGTGAAGGCGAGAAATGGTTGGACCGATAAAAGCTTCACGGAATTGCTTGAAGTGTTGAAAGACTTGCTTCCGGAGGAAAACACATTGCCTGAACGTAACTATGAGGCCAAGAAGGTATTGTGTCTGATGGGTATGGAGTATAAGAAAATACACGCATGCCCCAATGATTGCATATTGTACACCGGTGTTCATGAAGACAATCACGATTGCCCCAAATGTGGGTTATCACGATACAAAGTGAAGGGTGGTGATGATGATGATGATCTTGATGATGTGAGAAAAAAGGGTCCTCCTGCGAAGGTGTTGTGGTATCTTCCAATAATTCCAAGGTTCAAGCGATTGTTTGCCAATACGAAAGATGCGAAGAATCTTAGATGGCATAATGATGAGAGGAAACGTGATGGAAAGGTTCGTCATCCTGCTGATTCTATGCAATGGAAGAATATTGATACTATGTTTCCGGATTTCACCGATGAGCCAAGAAACCTAAGGCTTGGAATTGCTACGGATGGAATGAATCCTTATGGTAACATGAGTAGTATTCATAGTTCATGGCCTGTTCTGTTGATAATTTACAACCTCCCCCCTTGGTTGTGCATGAAGCACAAATACATGATGTTGTCTATGATCGGGCCCAAAGCAACCGGGAAATGACTTAGGTGTTTATCTAAGTCCCTTGATTGAAGACTTGAAAACGTTGTGGGTGGAAGGTGTTGATGTAGTTGATGGGTATTCTCATGAGACTTTCAAGCTTCGTGCTATGTTATTTGGCACCATCAACGACTTTCTAGCATACGGTAACGTGTCCGGGTACAGTGTCAAGGGGCATAAAGCATGCCCTATATGTGAAGAAGGCACATGCTACACTCAGTTGCATCATGGAAAGAAGACGGTTTACCTTGGGCATCGGAGATTTCTTAGACGTGATCACCCATATCGTAAGATGAAAAAAGCTTTTAATGGATGCCAAGAGACAAAAGAAGCTCCGGTGGCCTTAATTGGAGAGCAGGTTTATCAGAGGGTAAAGGGCATCGATGTTATATTCGGCAAGTCCAAAAAGAAAGGTAAAGTTGCTGAGAAAAACATATGGAAGAAGATGTCAATATTCTTTGATCTTCCATGCTGGCGCAAGCTTGATGTCAGACACTACATTGATGTGATGAATGTGGAGAAAAATGTGTGTGATAGTGTGATCGGGACGCTTCTCAACATTCAGTACAAGACAAAGGATGGTGTGAATGCTCGTCTCGACCTCGTTGCTATGGGTATACGAGAGCAGTTAGCTCCAGTTGTTGAGGATGGTAAGCGGACTTATTTGCCGCCGACATGTCATACTTTGTCAAAAAAAGAGAGATAAAGTTTCTGCGGGTGTCTTCAGGGCATCAAAGTTCCACATGGTTACTCTTCAAATATGAAGAGGCTTGTCTCTAGTGATCTTAAATTGGTTGAAGATATTTGGGTGCTCGATTACACTAAGCTTACGGTGCCGGTTTTTAAATGTAAGTGGGTTGATAGTAACGATGGTGTACAAACCTAAGAATTGGGGTTCACATTGGTAGACCTCAACAAGTTAGGTCATACAAATGAGCCTTTCATGATGGCTTCCAAAGCAAAATAAGTGTTCTACATCACTGATCCTTCTAACAAAAGGTTGTCCGTGGTTCTCCAAGGAAAAAGCATGTATAATGGTAGTGATGAAAATCAAGATTCAAATCTTGATATTCCTAAGACTCCTTCTTTTTCAACAAACATGCCTACTATAATCGAGGAGACACAGGTGGACGATGTACATGCCACTCGTGATGATCATCACGAAGGGATATTGATATAGGTAGTTTAAACTTAGTATACATTTATTTTTATTTATACATCTGTATTTATTTTTAGTTATAACCTATTTTAATAAATATATATTGTTTCTGAACAGGCATACATATGGATAAGTCGGATGACCCACATGCACGGGAGGACACCGTGGGGCCTACGTAGGACCCGATCGCGTCTATGCCTGATTCTAAAGTAAGTTTACATGTTATATACTATCTTTAGTCATTCTTTTTAATGTAAGTTTATAATGTTATATACTATCTTTACTCCTTCTTTTTAATGTATGTTTTTCCTATACATGGGTTTTGGTTTTAAGTCCCCCCATTGTTCCTTTGTATATTTCTTTTCTTTTTGTTAATATTGAAATTTAAGGGTAGTGTTTGCAATTCTGTAATGTGTGTGATATTCTGTGTTAGTGGAATATTTAATGAATACAGGGATAGCTGAGGGGAGTGATATTTTAAAACTGAATTTAAAAAAAAAATCTATTAACGTCAGTTGTATCAAACAACTGATGTTAATAGTATTTTATAAAATATACAGTACACTATTAACGTCAGTTGTATTAGGAAACTGACGTTAAAAATAAACCTTTAACGTCAGTTCTTTAACACAACTGACGTTAGTTTGAACAACATTAACTTCAGTTGTGTTAAAGAACTGACGTTAATAGTTTTATTTTTAACGCCGATTGTTTAAACAACTGACGTTAAAATATTAACTATTAACGTCAGCTGTATTTACGTCAGACAATATTCTGACGTATAAAATCAATTTTAACTGACGTAAAAAGCACTTATTGCACTAGTGATTTAACAAAAAAATTGGTTAATTAGTTATTTTGCATCTAAGTGAAAGTGTTCATTGTTCAAATCACCCATGCTAATGTTATTTTATTATTTTGTGTGCAAACCAGGTGGTAGCAAGTTATTAAAGAAGCCCAGAAGCACTTAAAAGTGAGGATTTTCATTTTCTTGGGTGTTTATTTGAATTTTCATGGTAGCAAGTTATTAATTTAATGGTTGCTTCTAATGTTTTGTTATGTCTTCCTCTGTCCCTTTAATTGTTCTGTCCCAATGATTATTATTGAAACTTCAATTATTTTATAGAGGCCAATGACATTGGTTATCAATGTAGCCAACTCCACCCATTGGTTATCAAATATTTCTCTTTTTTGTCTTTATGGAATGCGACGGGAATAAAATGGTGACACAAATATGATGGAGTATATCAAGTAGCCTGATAAGCATTAAGTTAGGTTAAATCTTGAAATAAGCCATTAGGATTGGGTTAGTGGTGAGAGGTTGGGCTAGCTCGCAAGAGGTCATAGGTTCAAACCACCTGCCTTTAGCTTGGATTAAAATTTCTTTGGACCGTTTGTTAATTGTGGCCTTTGTCATTGACTTTGTTTACAATTTGTAAGTTACCCAGACCAAGATTGTTTAAAATATGTAGTTATGAAGGGAGATGTGGTTAGCCAACAACTTTTGATGATACTTATTGCTATTGTGGTTATGATGCTCGACCTTTGCTATATAGTGGGAAGTTGTAAATTGAATTTTCCTGCACTATTGCTATTATGAATATAATACATTCTTTTTCATATTGTTTGGTAGAGGTTTTGGTGGCATGAATTTCAAGTTGTAAATCTATTATGAATTTCATACATTCTTTCTCCTCCACCACTCAACCCTCAATTCCTCTTCTCCTCTCTGCCAGAAACCCATCTCCTCATCTATATTATTTGTTTTGGGTACAATTTTCACATACTAGAGTAATGGGTGGCTATATTAAAATGGACAAGCTCTATAAAGATGGACTTTATAGATTTTAATATTGGACTTGAAACAAATTCTTACAAGAGGTGGTGTGTATGTGTGGTGATAAGGAAGGCTTAAACATATTTGATACGTTTTTTTTGGATGAACATACTGTACCTAATGCTTTATGGCAAGTTTTGCTTTTGACTTTTGTTACCTGTAATTAGGCTTATGTTTTGTGGTTCTAGCTTCCTGTCAGTTTCTTCATCTTGGTGCGGGCTCTGTAGATGTTCTGCTCTGCTGTTTTGCCTATTATGCTCTTTGTTGGTTGGAGTTTTATTTTGTTCAGGTGGTTATGAAGATCTTTTCAATTGTTTATTGTTGCTGCTATCAGGGTGCAAATTGGGAGCATGGTGCGTTGTGGAATCTTAGTTGTGACCATTATGATCATGGCAGGATCTGTATGAGGTTTTGTAGCATGGTGATGCAAATAGGAAATATCACAATTCAGGATTTTTATGTGTGTGATGTGGTTTTCTTATTTTTAAAAACATAAAATTGTTCGTGAAAGATTTCATTGGATGTCTTAGGTTGTTTAGAGTTTCAAATAAGTAATGTGAATGTAGAGCTCATGTAAGAATTTAGAATTTACACAAACTGGATGGTGTCTCTCTTAGATGATGACATATATTGCTTTCAAATGGATGTTTCTGTTCTTTGTTTTAATAGTTTTCTATATATCAAGTCAAATGATCTTTTTCCCATACCTTCTTTGATTTAGATTTCCATTGAAAACTGTTTTAAGTTATGAATACGGTGGCTCTAAGGACTGAATTGAGTATCACAAGTAATGATACTTCTGCAAATCAATTGGAAAGTTATTCTTTGTGCTTCAACAGGTTGGGAGTTTCATTCAAAAAGGTGGCTGCCTAAGCTGTTGATAGAAAAACGGGTTCTGAGGCCGAGGTGTGAGAGATATACACGTTAGTGAGGAGTGATTTACAGATGAGATTGAGTTCATGGTGGGGGAAAGACACTTGATCAAACACTGGGGAGAGAAGATTTATAATATGGGGCATTGCATGTTTTATTCTAACATCTGTGGTTGATTTGATATGTTTGCAGGGATGTATATGCTGGTTTTGATAATTGGGGGCCCAACCTCTTTCTCTTCTACCGGTATAAAAAATTTCTATCAATTCTTGGAAAAGTTTGTCTTGTATGCTTCGATGAGGACCGCTATGGAGTGTTTTATTTGCGTATGTGATTCTATTGTATTTAAAAAAGATTGCTTCTGCTGTGAAGTTCATGTGGTGGTGACTTGCAAGTCTTCACATTTTACTAACATGTTACTCATGTTTGAATCATTGTTTCCTTCCCTTGGTGTTGGTTTTATCAGGTTGGGCAGACTGTCAAGTGCTTTTATCTTTGGCACATGGTGCGAGTTGTATATGGTATTTCAGTGCAATTTCAGTATGTGTAACAGATTGTCTTTTTGGGTTTTGTTAGTGAGTTGGTTGGGTAGTTTTGTTGGTACTGGTTTATCATTGGGGAATCTATGTAAAATTGATAATGTTTTCTTCTCTAGGATCACTATCAAAGTTACAAAGGTTTTGATCCTTGGTTTTTTTTAATGTGGGTTTGAGTACCCGAAATACTCATAATCAATACACTTATGCTTATATAAAAAAAAAGGGCCAGGTGGTGTAATCATTAACATGATTGTCTCTTTCACTTATTGTTTTGGACTCAATGTCTAGAATTAAATATAAGTATTTGGAATGAATAAAAGTATGGTATTGCTATTCTACTTTACCATTGTGAAGGCATCATTTTAACCGAGTTGTGTTTGAAGATATTATGCTTTAAGGATATTATTATTTGTTACACATGGCCATGTGTTTTTAAGTTTGCACATGAAACATGTTTTGACTTGGATATATATATATCCAAGAAGCATTATCATGAAGATATAGACACTCGAGAAGTTTGGATTGAGTTTGTCGATATAATTTTATTGTATTTGAGTACATATCAACTTTATGTTTTAATGAACGTATAAAACACATGTAATCTCTTACAAACTAAAAAGTTTCTATGTTGTTGATGTAGTCTTTATTTTCTTCATAAAAGCTGTTAGAATACATGGGTTTAGTATAAACAAACTTATCAGTATATAATATATTGTTTACAAACAGGTCGTTTCGAACATGCGTAAAAACGAAAGTGACCCGTATAAATGCACGGGTACCTTACTAGTTTTTTCCTATTTGCACAAACTCATTTGCCATGTGTCATGTTAGACTTACAATGTGAGAGAGAAGAGACAAGTGTTTGAGTACTCATTTGCTTACTTTAAAAAAGCTTTATCCTACAATCATAGATGTTTATAGTAAAAAAATATTTCAACCAATTACTTTCAAAATTTCAAGTTAAGGATGGTGGTCAGGATAAACTCTCCTTAAAGTATTTATACTAATTTGATGAGCCTAATTCTCATTTTATTTGTTCCTCCATAACCGAAAGACAAAAAGCATGATGACTAAAACTATATTTTAGCCGATATTCATTCTAAATTTTCTCATGCATCCCACATTATCATGCTTAGTTTGAAAATAAATCTCTGCACTATATTTCTGTGCACTTCTGTTCATGCTACTCCCCATTATCTCTTGCCTAGTTGCCTCGCTATTCATATATTCCATCCAAAATGCTGCCCAAAGCCTCCACAACTTATTATAAAAAGTAAATTCGTTGTGCATACTCTCAGAAACATTTTGTCAAACAATGGTAGGGTCGACAAAATGATACAATTATGACTTGGTAGGGACCCTCGTAGATATAAAATTGATGAGAAAAATTACCTAAATGAAGTATTGGGCCGTGTTTACTCCAAGTGTTGCATTTATGTTACATGAAACTATGCATTGCTTGGTTTGTGAAGAATGAGATGACGAACCAACTGTTGTCTTCAACCCAACTGCGAAACTCCGCACTGTAGAAGTGGCCCTCGACACTTCGAGGGAAAAAAAAAAGAGAGTAATGATATTTGGACATAAAAATTGTGTCAAACAATGTATAAATATACTCTTCAATATTTATTTATTCTTTTTTTATTAAGTATTTCATCACTCCCAAAACATCTCATCAACTATACAATATCTATACATGATATTAAAATTTGTGTCCATATGTCATTATGAAAAAAAAAAATCAACCTCCGGTGATTTATCTCCTTTAACCCTTTTGTACTTTATATTATATATTATATTATAATAATATGCTTCTAGTGTATATACATCGCAGTCAAAACTGAGTTCCGGGTTCTTTCTAATCCCGCTATTGAATTATTTTACCATATTTGGTATTTTAAAAAAAAAAGTAAAGATCCAAGTTAGTCCCCAAAAAATGTAGAGATCCATTTTTGATCCTTGAAAAATATAAATTAGCAACTCAATCCTTCAAATTTATAAATGAGAGACAAATTAGTCCCTCCTTCTACTTCCAACATCCGTTTACTTGTCTATATGCCCCGTTAACCATCCCGCCTGATTTGTTAGTGGTCTTGTGTGGCCTATAACAAATTTCCATCATGAATAAAAGAACTAAAGTGAAAAAAGTGCAAAATTTTAAAACCCTAATATCTGAAAATTGTGACTATTTTTCACTTTTTATTTGTTTTTCATTTTGAAAATTTGTCATAGGCTATACAAGATCACTAACAAATTAGGTAGGATGGTTATAAAAACATTAGAAGTGAAAGCATGGACTAATGTGTCCCATGTTTGTAAATTTGAGGGACTAAATTGATAATTTATTTTTGTCAGGAATCAAAAGTGGGTCCTCTAAATTATTCGAGACCAATTTGGGCCTTTATTCTTTAAAAAAATTCCTTGATTATAACCAATTTTAGCTCTAAACAGTAGGTGAAGTGAAAAGCTAGTACTTTTCCAGTTGCTAACAAAATTTAGTTTAATTTTTTTAGTTACTACTCTTATTATATTATCCTAAAAAATTAATCACTTCTTAGTTTTTTTTATAGGCAAATGTTAGTAATTAGTATGTTATGTTAGTGGAAAGAGTTAAACCCATTCTTATCACTTTAATCCCTATGTCCCTCACTCAAATCACGTTGACCACCTTATAACTCCCGTAATAACTTCTTAGTTATTACTCGTCTAAAAGTTAAGGGACAATTTAATAACTTTACATTTAAAAGTTAGTTTAAATGACACTATACAAACAACACTTATTCTATCAAAAATACCTTTTAATAATAAAATATCCAAATATGAATAAGTTTCTACAACATCAGATTTAAATTTTAATCAAATCCCAAATATCCCAAATTGTTTTAAATTTTTTTAAACACAAACGGTATAACACGCGTTACGAGGCACCATAACCTGTTTTTTTCCAAAGCAGAAATGGCGAGCGTTCCAGTTCGTAACATGGGGCTTTTTTTATCGATCTGGATTTCTTTTAGAAATTATTTATCAGTTTAGGATTATTCTGAAACTATTTATTAATGGAGAGTCCTTTTGAACACGTGACATATTTTATTTTGTTCACTCTGACGGATCAGACTGGCGTCTAACGATGACATTAATGATAAAGTATCTATTTAAAACAATAAGAGGCAATAAAAAAAACCCCGTAATAACGAGTAGCAAATAATATCACAGGTGACATAAAAACAATAATAGCAATAACAATTTACACCAATAAATATTCATCAATTATTACAATAGTAAAAAAAATTACCTTATAAGAATTAAAAGAAAGTCACCTGTAATTTTAAAGGAACAACACGATAAAAAAAATTATACTATAAATATAGGAAGTACCGATGACATTAATGATAAAGTATCTATTTAAAATAACAAGAGTCAATAAAAAAAAATCCTATAATAAAAAGTAGCAAATAATGTGTCATTTTAAAACCAAAATAATTCATTCAGATATTATAATTGTACTTTTTTTTAATTTAAGAATACAATTCATGATTAAATTATATAATAACTTACTAGAAACTAAATAGTTTATACCCAGGTGAAAGAGGTGTGTTTGACTTTGTGTAGGTGCCACTGTGCCTGACGTTGGTCTTTTTTTTTAAGTGGTAGGTGCCCGTCTGATTGACGTCTTTGAAAGTGTCAATTTGATTGATGTTTTTGATCCGTCAGAGTGAAAAAAATAAAATATGTCACATGTTCAAAAAGACCCCATTAATAAATAGTTTTAAAATAATCCTAAACCGATAAATAATTTCTAAAAAGAATTCAATTTGATGAAACACGGTTTGGCAAGCTGCCAACTATGAAACAAACAGGCTGTTTTCCATCAAACGTGATTTTGTCGGGTTCCTGATAAATGTCAGCAAGTACTACAGTTCTATGAGAGAATCTCAAACAAAAGCAGCCAAGATTGTGTCCATATTTCAGTGTGAGAGGAAAGTGGGGGTGGTTACTTGTTTTATAATTGCTATATTTTTGTTCAAAAATGATAAACGGAGACACTTTTACGGATATAATATGATTACACCGTATGAATAGTATTGTACTGTACGACACTATAGTTGTATTTTGTGGCATTGTAACGAATTTTTTTTTAATTTAAATTTTTTTTATAAATAATTTTTTTGATTAAGTATGTGTTAATATCTGGTGAATCAGATACAAATATCTGGTGAATTCAATTCATTATCTGGTGAATGGGTTTTTTTGAGAAATAATTTTTTTGATTAAGTATGTGCAAATATATGGTGAATCCGGTATAAATATCTGGTGAATTCAGTTCAGTATCTGGTGAATAGGTTTTTTTGAGAAAAAAATTGTGGTTTAAGTATGTGTAAATATATGGTGAATCAGGTATAAATATCCGGTGAATTCAGTTCATTATCTGGTGAATTGTGTTTTTTTTATAAATAAATTTTGTTGGTTAAGTATGCGTAAATATCTGGTGAATCAAGTACAAATATCTGGTGAGTTCAATTCATTATCTGGTGAATGAGTTTTTTTGAGAAATAATTTTTTTGGTTAAATATGTGCAAATATCTGGTGAATCAGGTATAAATATCTGGTGAATTCAGTTCATTATCTAGTGAATGAGTTTTTTTGAGAAATAAATTTTGGTTAAGTATGTACAAATATATGGTGAATCAGATATAAATATCTGGTGAATTCAGTTCATTATTTGGTGAATGTGTTTTTTTTTATAAATAAATTGTTTGGTTAAGTATGTGTAAATATCTGGTGAATGGGTTTTTTTGATAAATAAATTTTTTGGTTAAGTATGTGCAAATATCTGGTGAATCATGTACAAATATCTGGTGAATTCAGTTTATTATCTGGTGAATGAGTTTTTTTAGAAATAAATTTTTTTTTTAAAAAAAGTCAAAATTAAAAAAAAAAGAAGTGATACTATATTAACACCACAATAGCAAGTGTCTAATTTGTGTCCAAAAAAACGTGTCCCTCTAGCACAGCTCATTTTTGTTCATGTGGGTATTTGAAGGCAGTGGTGAATATAAAATGATTGACTGGACATGGCAACATGTATGAAAAGGAAAAAGCTGAGGTTAGGAGGAATGAATGGAGGGCAGTGAAATAAGCATTGGCCAATGTGAATGACCATATCATCATAACTATATTTCAAAAAACAAATAGCACGATAAATAAACCACATTTTAATCACTATTCAGCTCAAACATTAAATATTATAAAGAAAGCAGATTTATTTATCTGCCACCCCCACATCGTCATGCTCTGTATGCAGATTATTTGAGTTGAGCTTCTTGTTCCCATTGCAAAGTATGGGTTCCTCTCATTTGTTCCTTCTACTTCTAACTTTGTTTTCCCTCTCTATTCATTGCTCTCCCTCTCCCATCCTCCAAGCTGCTATCCATCACGATCCCAAAGCTTTTTATAACTGCACAACCAACACAACTTTTGCTGCCAATAGCGCTTACCATTCCAACATCAGAACACTCCTTGATTGGCTCACCTCCAATGGCACTATCAATGCCGGATATTACAACACTACAGTTGCTAGCAAAAACACTGCAGACACTGTCTATGGCTTCTTCTATTGTATGAGAGATGCCACCCAAACAGTTTGCCAACTTTGTGTGACAGAAGCAGCCAAACTCATATCATCGCTGTGCACCACGGCAAAAGAAGCAATACTTTGGCACCAAGTATGCTTTGTGCGCTACTCCAACCGTTATTTCTTCTCCACAGTGGAAGAAAGTCCTCAAATTTCCTTTGCAAACGATAAGGATTATGTAGGTCAGGTTTCCCGCTTCAATAATATACTTTGGGATATGATGAATGATGTGAGAACTAGGGCATCAAGTGCTTCTGATAGATTTGCTTACAAGGAAGTGAACATCACAGACAACCAAAAGCTGCATGGCTCTGCTTGGTGCCCCGCATACCTATCCATGGAGTACTGCAGCTGGTGTCTTAGCGATGCCATTGCAGAAATTACAAGCGTTTGCTGCAAAGGAAAATCAGGAGGAACAGTACTATACCCCAGTTGTGGTGTTAAATTCGAATTATATCCATACCACATGCCAGATTCTGGGGTGCCACCGCCACCATTGCCCAGTAGCACTCACCCTTCTGCTCCGCCAGGTTTTGTAGCTATGATTATCCCTCATTAACATTTCTACCATTTCTTGCACGACATGAGACAAGAAGCACAATTAGTTTTGGAAGATGAATAAGTATCAGATGAGATGATTTTGATCATGTTATTCCCATATGTTACTATCAACACACGACTCCTATCTGGCAAAACATATATCTTCTATATACCAACTTAAGTACTGAGAAAAAAATCCAAACATTCAATTAATGAAATGAATATATAAGGTAATAAAGAAAAAGTGATTTTCTATTTTCTCATTTACATGGATAACACAGTAGAAGGTACTATTTTACCTTTTTATAATGAAAGGAGGGAGGAAAAATAATTTATAACCTATGAGATCATACATATTGTGTATATTCATTGTTCATGTTACTGTCACATAACCTCTTTTTCTTTGCTTTCACCACTCAAGAGCATAATAGTTCAAAAGAAAAGTTGCTACCAGTAAAAATTCTATTGCTTAGCTGTGTAAGCATCATCTAATGTTTCTTGCTGGAAAGTATAAATGACACAAGGTACTGATATTCATGCAGGAAAAGGAAAACAGAAGATATTAACAATAATTGTGATTGTTGTTCCAATTGTTATTTCACTGGTGCTTTTATCTTTGGGCTGCTGCTGTTTTCTACATAGAAGAGAAAGAAAGAATCAAGATGATATTCTCAAAGAAAGCTGTAATGTGGAGAAAAAAACTCTTGTTTCTTTTGCAACCTCAAAGAAGCATTTAAGCAAACTAATTTAAAGAATTCAAATTTGTTTGGTGTAGTTGGGAATGACATTACAACTTTGGAGTCTTTGCGATATGAATTAGCCACAATTGAAGCTGCAACAAACAGATTTGCAACAGAAAACAGGATAGGCAAAGGCGGATTTGGAGAAGTCTATAAAGTAAATATATTAAGTAGTACAATATTGAAGGAGAATAGTCAAATGCTGTCAACTTATTGACCAAAGTTAAAAATTAACTGCATCAATATGATTTTCAGGGTATTCTTTCAGATGGACAAGAAATAGCTGTGAAGAGACTTACCGGAAGCTCTGGGCAAGGTGCACTAGAGTTTAAAAATGAAGTTCTTGTTATAGCCAAGCTTCAACACAGAAATCTAGTGAGGTTACTAGGATTCTGTTTGGAAAGTGAAGAAAAAATACTCATCTATGAGTATGTGCCAAACAAGAGCCTTGATTACTTTTTATTTGGTATGGCGCTTCTAAACTATATTAAAAATTAAATTAGAGATGTATGTCTTGAAAAATATGTGATATTTTTATAAATCCATTCTGATTTGAGATGAATAATTGACCATGTAAAATAATTTGACTTATTTTGTAGACCCCCAGAAGCAAAGATTGTTATCTTGGTCTGAACGTCACAAGATCATAACAGGAATTGCTCGCGGAATTTTGTATCTACATGAGGATTCTCGCCTCAAAATAATACATCGTGATTTGAAACCTAGTAATGTTTTGTTAGATAGTAATATGAATCCAAAAATCTCAGATTTTGGTATAGCCAGAATTGTTGTTGGAGATCAAATTGAGGAAAGTACTTGCAGAATTGTTGGGACTTTGTAAGTTTTTTCATTCCAACTTTTCTTCATTCTTTTTCTCAGTATGTCCTGTTTCACCTAGCACTCTCTCACTCAACTAACAGGCTCAAGTTTTATATATAGTGGATATATGTCTCCAGAATATGCAATGCACGGACAATTTTCTGTGAAATCTGACGTGTTTAGTTTTGGAGTCATGGTTCTAGAGATTATCAATGGGAAGAGGAAAGGTTGTTCATCTCAACCAGAATGTGTGGACGACATTCGAAGACGTGTGAGTAGAAAATATCTTAAATATCTCTTTTCCAAAGTAGAAAAGATATAGTAGAGGGAATAATTTGATTGATTGACAAAAGGACATTGTAGGCTTGGACAAAATGGACAGAGCAAACGCCACTGGAACTACTGGATCCTAATATGGTGGGATCTTATTCGCGAGAAGAAGTCATCAAATGCATCCACATTGGTTTGTTATGTGTTCAGGATGATCCAAATGACAGACCTACAATGGCAACAATTGTTTTCTACCTGAATAGCCCTTCAGTCAACTTGCCATCCCCACATGGGCCGACAAATTTCAAGCACGGTAGAATAGATGACAACATGATCAACAAGGAGTTCGATAACATCAGTGATTCCATCAATGGAATTACTGTGACAAAATTCATACCTCGTTAACACAAGGATACTAGTATTTGTCATATTGTTATCTGTTTTTTTTTATAGACAAATGTTAGTATTTTGTTAATGGGTGAAGTTTTAACCCTCTCACTCCTTATCACTTTCTTTCTTAACTCCCCCACCCCAACCACCAAGTCAACCTTATAACCACTGTATTATTATTTGTTGTTATATAATACTTAATGAAACATAGAATTTAGCCATCTGATAAACCTATTGAGAATAAATCTTCCACAGTTTGGAAATAAATGATATCAAATTGAATCTATCCTCGAGTTATACAAATAATAATAAAATTCATAAAATTAGGACAACATGAACTAATTAAGGAAATTTTGTTTCAGGACACTCTGGAAATATAGCTTAAATTGAGAATTCCAAAAGGCATTAAGCAATTTCTGTATGCATAGACATTTTGATTTTGTGAAACAATTGTGGCTTCAAAAAGTATAGTAGGCAAAATGAAACAAGCATGTTACATAGGGTTTATGGAGGAATTAGCATTGGTTAGAAAATTACCTGAATGAAGTTTGCTGAGGTTGAAAGACTGACAAATCCGAAGAAAACGTGAATGCCACGGGTGACGAGTGAGAGATGAAAGCAAACGTGAATGTATTTTGGCTATTTGCAACAATGCACTCTGTAACCCAACTTCGAAACTACGGAGGACAAAGGGGCTTACTAGAAGTGGTGGGCCTTTAAAGGATTTTGAAGACGAATGGGCCCTTGCCATTCACTCTTTTTTCGATACACTAGAAATAAAACAAATGAAGTACAAAACCAAGGGACGTTTGTTTCAGGGTATGAAAATATATTTTCGAAAAAGTGAGATAGAGAATATAATATTTCCATGTTTGTTTCAAACTTTCAAAAATTATTCATAAGTACATTATATTCTCAGGAATAATATTTACACATGATTTGCTTATTTTTTATTCACATGCTAAATGGTGGGAATCTAGCATTCCCATGGAAATAAAAGTCAACCAACTCTGACTTCCTACTCCCATCTATTTTTGCTACATTTATTTGCATTTTATAAATTTTTTAATATTTAAATTAAATAAATTTTAAAAACATTCCCTTTTTTGACACAATTTAAAAAACATTCCTCGGAATGCTAAATACTCATCAAACACATTAGTAGGAATAACATTCCCGATAATAACATTCATAGGAAAATCATTCCCGAGAATGTAATTTTACACCTTGAAACAAACACACCCTAAGCTATAGTTGTGGAAAGAAACATCATTATGAGATCTTCGAATGGCCAGATCTCCGAATGCTCGTCAGGACTAATTGTCTCTGAGGAATCGGTGATCTATCTTCTTCTTTGAATGCTTAATCTTTTTACCATGTACTTGATTAGATCTTCGAGTATCCTCATCTTCGCATCGGGCCACATGCCCGAGCATACCCTGACCTTGTATTAGGTATATGGCCCGAGTATTCCTCAGCCCATATATGAACAAACGGATTCACTAGTCCCGTAAATAAATTATTCGTGTTTTTCTTTTATATAATGATATTATGCCGTAAAGTATCTAAATCAGAATTATTTTCTTTCTTCTTACGGTCATAACACTGTTATGCAATAAAAATTTTTTCCAAAAAAAAATGAAAATCCCTTTAATACAGGGCCCTACCATTTTCTATGGAGGGTTTTAACCTTTCACCACTCTTGTATAAAAGTAATTTATTTCATTTTCTCTTTAGAAAATGAGACTTTTGAGTGGCGGCGTTGGAGCGATGATTTGATGAATCGGATCTGAAGGTGAAAGAGAAGTGATGAATGCAAACCCCAGAAGAGCATCTTCTCTTTTTAGCCATAAATGCTGGTTTTTCATTTTGAATTCATTCTTTGTCATCGCCTATGGGCAGCAAATGAGGGATGGTGTTTTTGGGATGGTTTGAGTTTTTAGGATGGTCGGTGGTGAGAGGAAGGGCTAGGGGCGGTGGGATGGTTTGAGTTATTAGGATGGTTGCCAGAGACACGACGGTGGTGGCAAGGGGTTGGTCGGAGAAGACGAGGCAGACATCGCGACTCCGATGGTGGTCGTTGATCTGCTTAGTTGAGAGGATAGGGACAATATTATAATTTTACTTTTTTTTTGTTACCTGAATCACAAGTAGCAGGTAATGTTTTTTTTTGAAGTATAAAATCGAACACTAGTGAAAAATATACATTAGACGGTAAAGGTTTACGTCAGTTAACCAAAAGCTAGACGTTAAAAAGGGGGCGATGACAGTTTTGTAAATATCAGGCTTCATTAATTCAATGTTAACGTCAGTTGTTTTAAGGACTGACGTTAAAAGTGAAGTGACTCACTTTTAACGTCAGTTCAATAAACAATCGGCGTTAACGATGAACGTTTTAACGTCGATTCTTTATCGAATCGGCGTTAAAAGTGAGTCACTTCACTTTTAACGTCAGTCCTTACATCAACAGACGTTAAAGGTTATTTTAATAATTTTTTTATCTAGTTTACGTACCCTTCCGCATTGCCTTCCTCAAAGTTTCAGTTTCACAATTGCTTTGATGTTTTGTGTTTCTGTTTTGAAAACTAAAATATATGTGCGAAGTATAAGTTGAATCAATAACCCAAACCAGATCTCATTCATGAAGTGTAATACATACTGATACAGAAGATTGAAAGGGTTTAAAATCCTATAAAAAGTTACATTGAAGGGGTTTAAAATCCTAAACATTAAAGCTACATCCCATCAGAGAGTTTTATGAAATATGCCAAAGGGAAAACTATACTCCGAAGGGTGCACTCGATCTGTTTTAGCAATGGTCTTGGAACAGTCACTTGCATCCTTTAAGACCTCAGAAAACTGGGGGGCATGAGAGAGCTCAAGAGAGGCAAAAACAGGTGCACTAGATCTGTTTCAAGCAAAGGCAGTGGTTCTAGAGACTTCCATGATGGTCACTTGCTGCCAAAGCTGAGGTTTTGGAACTGTGACGCCCGAGCACCTGATTTGCCCTCCAGTAGCTGATTCTCCGGAAGGATGATAAGGTGAGCAACTCACATTACATGATTTACACAAGCTTATCACCCATATTACGTGATTTACACAACCTCAGAAGTTGTTTGACCATTAAGACAAAGATCTTTGAGTCTAGGAATAGGAAGAAAGAGTGATGAAGTTAATCTCCATGGCAGAGCCATATTGTGAAGCCGAAAATTAAAAGGATGGAAGGAAGCTATTTATAGGAGCAGGGGATGAAGTTACTAAGCTATTCTGATTTTCTTGAAAACTTATCTATAAACTTAATGCTCATTAAGAGGATTAAGTTACAAGGTGCATGGGTAAGTAGCACAGTAGTCAAATGAATGAATGTTTTTGCAGATATCTATACACTTTTAACGTCAGTTGTTTAAAAAAGCGGCGTTAAAAGTGTTTTTAAAATAAAAAATATTTATTGTTAACGTCAGTTTTTTATACAACTGACGTTAAAAGTGTGATTTTTACTTCAGTTAAATAAATAGCTGACGTAAATAATCCTATATATTTGTTGATGACTCCGGCAAGTGTACCGGGTCGTCGCAAGTAATAAAAACACGGTAAGAGTCTACCGAGGTCGAACACAAGGATTGGGTTACCAATTCAACTAAATTGTCAAGAATTCCGATACGTTGGTTAAGCAATAGAGGGTGGTTGAGAGAGAGAGAATAGGATTGTAATCGAAATTTAATTAACAAATCTAAATAACTAATTAACTAAAAATCAGAAAACTAAATTGTCCAAGGTCACAATTCCACCTACCCAACATGTATACCCAAGTGATGATGTATTCCTCCCTAAGTTCAATTACAATGTCAACCGGGACCCCTAAATTCTCCTAAATCCACGGTCGTGCTCAAATAGGACGTATTCGACGATTGGATTAATTACTTGCAGGTCTCATAATCCTAATCTCGAATTCTGTTAATTCTTGTTCCCTAAATGGTTGCACTAATCTCCTAATTCCACGGTCGTGCTCATTATTCGATTAGTGATTCCAATTCAAGTTCTAAAACGTGAATCGCCGTTTGGCCTTAACACGTTTAACTAGTTAATCATGCAACACATATGATCAACACAATCAATTCAGAATTGGAAAACATTAATTAAAAGAAGGAAAGGAAAACATACATCACATTGAATCTACACTGCCATGGGCGGCTTCATTGTTCCCTCGGACGAAGGGGATTAGTTCCTCATGCTCATAGACAAACACTTGGACATAATCACCATCGTAAAATAAAAGAAAAGAGAAAAGGAGACGCAGCTCCAAGGAGAACAAGGATTTGTAATTACTGCCCTAACCTAAGTGGAAAAACTGGCTACTCAAGATTGGATCCCGTTTCTGATATGCAACAACCTTTAAATAGTATTCCTGATCTGCGCTCTCTCGCGAGGCGAGCAGACTTTCGCGAGGCGAGAATTAAAATTAGCGCTTTCAATTTAAACTCTCGCGAGGCGAAGGTATGTTCGCGAGGCGAGTCTTCAATTCTAGGTGTGACCTTCATCACGGGTGGGCCGTGATGGTCTCGACTTCCAGGGTCTTCAAACTCTCGCGGGCGAGAGGCTTCTCGGGGCGAGTCTTCAACCTTAAACGCCACGGGCGTGGTATTCATCACGGCTTGGCCGTGATGGTCTCTGTCTTGCTGGTCTTCGGACTCGCGAGGCGAGAGTACACTCACGGGGCGAGTGTCTCAGAATTTCAATTTCCACTATTTCTTTGCTTTCCTTGACTCCCGGAGTTTCACTTATTTAACCTGAAACAACAAAAGCACCCACAAGCGTAATTCTATTCAAAATAACCTAAAAACTACACAAAAGACGCAAAACGAGTCAAAGTCCAACTTAGGAACAAAACAAGGCAAATTTGGGCGAAAACGAGAGTGAACTCGAATAAATAGGCACATAAACCCTAGCTCATCTAGTCATAAAACTAGATAAGCCAGAGGCTTATCAAAATACCCCAAACTTAAACCTTGCTTGTCCCCAAGCAAGCTTAAAACTCAAAAAGGACTCAAGACTTGGCAAGCCTAAAGGAATCAATCGATTTCGCACAAATTTAATGCAACTTTACAAAACAGTTTTTCTCCTATGATCTCCCCCCTACATCAATGTAATCCCCACATTCATTTACTTTAAACCATTGAGAACTTCATCATTCATGCAATCATTAGTCTAAGTTGAGGATCAGGGTCACACACAAAAGGAAGATCACCAATTTCAAACAATTGCCTTCCTCACAAGGGTATGTAAAATTTCACTCATTCGCTCAATTCGTCAAGGCTTTCAACTTTTTCACTCAATTTCACTTATCAAGAGCACTTCCCATGAATTTGATTTCCATCTCAAAAATGGTCCCCACGTAAACATGTATGCAACATCAGAAGGTCTTTTAAAGGTTGTAATGGGGCCTGGCTCAGGGTAGGATAATGAAGGATATTTAGGCTTAAGTCCCTAGGAACTAAGAGAGCATGAGCATTTTGACACTTTTTTCCACTCAAATTCCTTTTTCCATTTTTCATTTGGGCTCGGGTGACTACAGCCTTTTCCTTGCTAATCTTTTTGTTCTGCCCCTTTTCCTTTGGCAATTTTTTTTTTCTTTTTTTTTTTTTTCACCTTGGGTTTCAACCTTTATTTTTCTTTTTCTCACCCCAAAATGACATACCTCCTTGTAGCCACCCCAAACTTAGTTTCTCACAACCTTTCTCTTGCTCATTTCCATGCTCTCCTAATCCTAAGATTGGGTTAACATGGTTTTTCAGATTTGGCTCGTAATGTAGGGTCATTAAGAAACAATAGGTCAATTGGGCTCAATTTGGCTAACTAGGGAACATGCATTAAGGATGGTTCAATTTATGGCCAAGTGGTTATTTCAAAGAAAATTGCCTAAATCATTTGATGCAACACATAAACATGCAAACCATATAGAGATTCAAGCAAATTCGGGAAAGTGCAACCTAACAGTGATTCACACATTCAAAAACAGAGTTGGAGGTTCAAATTCCTCACCTGGACATTTTGCAAATTGTTTGACCGAGATACAATTCCTAGTGTGTGCACCCCCCTCACCCCAAACTTATCATAAATCAAGTAATCACAACAAAGTTCTCAAAGTTCAATTTTCAATTTTTAAGTGGGGATAAACTTTTCTATTATTAGAACCTAGGGGGAAATCATCAATGGTCAAATAATTATTGCAATTAATCTATGCTAAATTCAATTAACATCCAACAAGCTTGCCGACACGACATTCATACAACAACTCTTGATCTTCTCAAATTATTCAAGAGCGACAAACAAAAACAAACCAAAAATCAAAACAAAACAAAAGTTAGGAAAAGAGAGGGATACCTAGCTTGGGTTGCCTCCCAAGAAGCGCTTGTTTAACGTCCCGAGCTTGACTTATTAAGAAGCATCCACCTGGATCCCATAGTCTGTGGTACAGAGGCCAAGGGACGTTCATCATATCAAATCCTCCACCTGGATCCCATGGTTTGTGAAGTAGCCCTCGCAGGAGCAATACCACTCTATTCATTATTCCACCAAGCCTGAGTGTGAAAACTCCATTGACCTCCGTACTGATGAATTCACTTCTTCTCGGGTCAAATGGTGTTTTCACGAGGAAGTGTGCTAGACAAGTGGGAGGGTCTAATTTACCGGTGTCCACACATGCATGCAAGCCAACATATTTATTTAACGCATCAAAATCAGGTTGCTTGGCAAGCATGGTGGAATCCTCCGCCACTTTATCTTCATCTTGATCTCTACCCCCTTGCTCCAGTGCCTTGTCCTTTGCCAACTCCTCTTCCTTAGGTTGCTCTTCCTCAACATGTGGTTGTTCCGGGGCCATGACACTTGCCAATTCCTTTTCCTCCGGTTGTTCTTCCTCAACATGTGGTAGTTCTTCCTCAACTCCCTGAGAACTAGTTACACCCCAGTCATATCCCAACACCCCATCGCTTCTAGTTGTTATGGCATCGCATTGGTTCTGAGGGTCGTTCTCGGTATCAACTGGGAAAGTCTCCGGGGACACTCATTTAGTTGTTATGTGAGATGGTCAATCTGAATCTCTAGATTCTCAAGTGTCACCCCTGCCCGAGTTGCCAACTTATCAATTATCGCATTCATCTTCTCAAAAGATGTGGTCTGAATGATTGCCAACTTCTCAAGAGCCAACTCCCTAGGTTGTGGTTGCCAATTCTGTTGAGTTTGCTGTTGACATTTTTGTTGAGGTTGTGGTTGCCAGTCGAGACCATCTTCAACTTTACTCCTATCGACATCAGGATGGTCTCTACTCATATCACCCCAATACCGATTTCGACTGACGATAGTTGTTATGGGGCATCTTGTCATTATGCCATGGTTCCACATATACTTCAGGGGAAGTAGAACGGACAACTCCAAGTGTCATGGTTCCCATCACAATATTCGCAACCGGAAGCATTCCTACATGTACCTCGCATACAAAACAAGGCAAGACCAAGTGGAATCAAAGAAGTAGAGAGATAGTAGAAAATAAAAAGAAAATAATAAAAATAAAAATAAAAAATAAGAACAAAAATAACTTAACCAAATATTCAAACTTCCCTAAAAATCAGAAAAACTGGTTGTGCCAATCCCAAGAACGGCGCAAAAACTTGTTGATGACTCCGCAAGTGTACCGGTCGTCGAAGTAAGTAATAAAAACACGGTAAAGAGTCTACCGAGGTCGAACACAAGGATTGGGTTACCAATTCAACTAAATTGTCAAGAATTCCGATACGTTGGTTAAGCAATAGAGGGTGGTTGAGAGAGAGAGAATAGGATTGTAATCGAAATTTAATTAACAAATCTAAATAACTAATTAACTAAAAATCAGAAAACTAAATTGTCCAAGGTCACAATTCCACCTACCCAACATGTATACCCAAGTGATGATGTATTCCTCCCTAAGTTCAATTACAATGTCAACTGGGACCCCTAAATTCTCCTAAATCCACACGGTCGTGCTCAAATAGGGACGTATTCGACGATTGGATTAATTACTTGCAGGTCTCATAATCCTAATCTCGAATTCTGTTAATTCTTGTTCCCTAAATGGTTGCACTAATCTCCTAATTCCACGGTCGTGCTCATTATTCGATTAGTGATTCCAATTCAAGTTCTAAAACGTGAATCGCCGTTTGGCCTTAACACGTTTAACTAGTTAATCATGCAACACATATGATCAACACAATCAATTCGGAATTGGAAAACATTAATTAAAAGAAGGAAAGGAAAACATACATCACATTGAATCTACATCGCCATGGGCGGCTTCATTGTTCCCTCGGACGAAGGGGATTAGTTCCTCATGCTCATAGACAAACACTTGGACATAATCACCATCGTAAAATAAAAGAAAAGAGAAAAGGAGACGCAGCTCCAAGGAGAACAAGGATTTGTAATTATCGCCCTAACCTAAGTGGAAAAACTGGCTACTCAAGATTGGATCCCGTTTCGATATGCAACAACCTTTAAATAGTATTCTGATCTGACTCTCTCTCGCGAGGCAAGCGAGACTTTCGCGAGGCGAGAATTAAAATTAGCGCTTTCAATTTAAACTCTCGCGAGGCGAAGGTATGTTCGCGAGGCGAGTCTTCAATTCTAGGTTGTGACCTTCATCACGACTGGGCCATGATGGTCTCGACTTCCGGGTCTTCAAACTCTCGCGGGCGAGAGGCTTCTCGCGGGCGAGTCTTCAACCTTAAACCGCCACGGGCGTGGTATTCATCACGGCTTGGCCGTGATGGTCTCTGTCTTGCTGGTCTTCAGACTCTCGCGAGGCGAGAGTACACTCGCGGGGCGAGTGTCTCAGAATTTCAATTTCCACTATTTCTTTGCTTTCCTTGACTCCCGGAGTTTCACTTATTTAACCTGAAACAACAAAAGCACCCACAAGCGTAATTCTATTCAAAATAACCTAAAAACTACACAAAAGACGCAAAACGAGTCAAAGTCCAACTTAGGAACAAAACAAGGCAAATTTGGGCGAAAACGAGAGTGAACTCGAATAAATAGGCACATAAACCCTAGCTCATCTAGTCATAAAACTAGATAAGCCAGAGGCTTATCAATATTATAAACGTGCATAATGAATATTGGAAATAATGTAATTAATATACGGGAACTTGGCAGTCATAAATTAAGTTGACGTTAAAAATGAGGTGGTGGCTGTTTGTAAATATTAAATCACTATTTGCGTCAGTTCTATAAATAACTGATGTAAATAATTATGAAACTCATTTCATTGGTTGTCATGTCCCTGTTGTCCCTTTAACGCAGATCACTCCATATAGTGCAGTTTATTTCTAAACCTTTTTTTTAAACAAGTTTATTTTTAATTTTTATTAATTAGCTTGAATTAGTAAACAAATTCTTGTGCAAATTAAAATAAATAAACACTTAATATAAAAACAAGTTATATGTATAATCAAATCGTATCTCATTGAAGCGATTCATAAGTTAAAATTACATGATTAAAAGATAAAAAATTTCTGCAACATAGCCCTAAAATATAAAAAAGTTTTTGCTTCAACATCATTTTCTTCTCAGTCCTGTCATCAGAAACTCCAATGGATGCATCACCTCCCTCACTTGAATTCCATGATGCAAAGTAAATCCTCGGTCACTAGCAGCGAAAGCAAAGTGAAATGGATCTTTGCATCTTTCTTCTTCACTGGAATTCCTTGATGCATCGTCTTGAATCCACAGTCACTTGCTTCCAAAGCAAAGTGAAAGGGATGATGGGGATGAAATAAAGTGAGAGAATCACATTACCTGATTCACCCAACCTTACCATCCATGTTATGTGATTTACACAACCTCAGAAGTTGTTTGACCATTAAGACAAAGATCTTTGAGTCTAGGCATAGGAAGAAAGAGTGATGAAGTTAATCTCCATGGCAGAGCCATATTGTGAAGCAGAAAAAATTAAAAGGATGGAAGGAAGCTATTTATAGGAGCATGGGATGAAGTTACTAAGCTATTCTGATTTTCTTGAAAACTTATCTAAAAACTTAATGCTCATTAAGAGCATTAGGTTACAAGGTGAATGGGTAAGTAGCACAGTAGTAAAAGGAATGAATGTTTTTGCAGAAACTAATAAACTTTTAACGTCCGTTGTGTAATACAACTGACGTTAGAAGTGTGAGTGTTTTTAACGTCAGTTTCTTAAGACAACTGACGTTAAATATATGACCTTTAACGTCAGTATTTACTAACAACTGACGTAAAATGTTGTTTTATTTTGATTATAATGTTTACACCCGCGCGCCTTCTACACTTCTCTGTACGTCTCTTTTCTCTTTTCATCACGCTCAACCCTCACTCTCAACCCTCACTCTCACTCTCACTTTGCCCTAATCGCGAGCTCATCTCCACCGCAACCACCGCGAGGGCTTCTTCGCCACCACCGTGAGGTACACTCTTAACCCCTAACTCTGTCTTTCCCGCTCATTCTTTGCAATAACTTGACATCTCTCTTTCCCCTTCCCCCGCACTAACTCTCCTTGTCCCTCTGCTCTCAGTAACCACATCGAACGTTGGCCACCACTCGAGCTTCCCCCCCACCACCACGCGAGCGCCTATTTCTGGTGAGTCTTTAGGGCACATTTTTTTATTTTTGGTTTTGAGTGTATGTTGAAACTGTAGTCTCAGTAGTTGAAACTTGAAACTGTGAGTTTGAGTTGTTTGGAATGTCTCTATTTTTGGTTTTGAGTGTATGTTGAAACTGTAGTCTCAGTAGTTGAAACTTGAAACCGTGAGTTTGAGTTGTTTGGAATGTCTCTATTTTTGGTTTTGAGTGCATGTTGCTCTGCTGGTTGATCTGTCACGGCCGTGATGCTCATCACGGCTAGGCCGTGATCGTTCCGCATGTGAGGGTCTGGTTCGATTGGCACGTTACGGTAGTGATGGACATCACTGCAAGGCCGTGACCGATGCTTTGGCAATCTTCAAAAACTATAGTTTTCAATCTCCCGTATTGTCCTTATATTGGATAGATGTTTTGTATATCTACATGACCTATCTAGTTATTTTTATTTATACTTCTGTATTTATTTTGAGTTATAACCTATGTTAATACATATATATTGTTTCTGAACAGGCATACATATGGATCAGTCGGATAGCCCACATGCACGGGAGGACACTGTGGGGGCTTCGCAGGACCCGATCACGCCTACGCCTGATTCTAGTGTAAGTTTACATGTTATATACTATCTTTAGTCCTTATTTTTAATGTAAGTTTATAATGTTACAACCCTCTATTTTATCATTTTTTTGTCCATACAGACATCACAGGCTCATAGGAAACGGGGTAGAGGAGCCACCTCGTTGAAGAAACTAGAGAAGGACAAGAAAAGCGGACAGAAGCTTGAGGCGTCATTTGATGCTAATCTAAATGCCCAGGGACCCCGTGCTAAAGAATTTAATAAGTGGGTGTTTCTACAAGCGAAGCAGCACGTAAGCATCAACTACAACCACTGGAATGACGTTCCACCGAATGTTAAGGATCAGATTTGGGAGGCTATCGCGGTATTTTACCTTTACATTCGTTTGATTTACATTATTAGATAATTATCCGAGTTATAATCCATCCAGTTGTTATGTATTTAATGTGTAGGTAGCTTGGACTGTGCCAAATGACGAGGACCATCGTCATAAATGTATGAAAATGGCATCAAAGCGTTGGAATGGGTTCAAGCATGATCTTACCAGGTACTATGTATCTGGGAAGAAGCGGCTTGATAAAATGTTCTCGGATTATCCCTGGATTGATCAGGATACTTGGGATATGTTTGCCAGGAGTCGACAGGATGGAGAATTTCAGGTTGGTTGATTAAGTTAATTTTGTATGCTTATTATAGATCATTTAACTGTATTTAATTATGTGTTTTTGTTTGAATAGGCTAAGGCAAATAAGGGTCGGCAGAATCGGCGAAGAACGTCCACCGCCACACCATGTCTCGGGGTGGGTACCGGACTCGGATCGAGCGGATGATGGCGGATATAGGTGAGGCGAAGCGGGAAGAACACTCTGCTAGGATTGAAAGAGGAGAGGTGCCCGAGGGCACACCATTAAGTCCTCCGTCGGACATCGACCGCGAGGATGTCCGGTTAGCTCACCACATGACAAAGACGGGATCTTTTAAAGTTGATGCCACTCGCGAAGTGGCGGATAAGATTGTAAGTAAATAATTAACTTGATTTCAATTGATATTTGTATAGATATTTGCAACACTTTTCACTTGCACGTTTTTTCATTTTTTTCATTGTAGATGGATCTTAAAGCACCATCCTCCCAGGCGCATTCGTCCCCTTCTCGACGGCGGGGACGTCTTGATGACTGCTCTAGGCAAGAAAGACCATCCTGGTCGGGTTCTCGGTGTTCCCGGGAACGTGACCATCAAAGAATATTATGGCAAGTCTGCTTCACGAAAGCGGGTGGTCGATGAAGCATCAATTTTGGCTGACATTACTCAGCACCTCATGTCCAACCCAGCTATTACAACACATCTGATGCAAAGCTTAATATCCAACCCGGAATTCAAGCAGGCGCTTGACAGAGCTTTCCTCCGTCGGTACATCCCAGGACACCGCAGGGCATGCCAACCCTTCACATGTGAGCACAAAAGAGAGTTTTAGTAGGGCACATGTGGAGGACGATGAGTTGGCAGCTAGGGAGCGGGAGTTCGAAGTCCAACGCCATGAGCATGAGTTGGAAATGAAAAGGCGTGAGCTTGAGTTGGACTCCAAACGACGTGAGCTCGAAATGTTAACAAAGGTATTATTCATTATTAATGTCCAAATTAGTCAAATAATTACTTGTGTTTTTTTTTTTAATTATCAACAACTTATCTATTTTATTTTTCCTAAACTGAAGGCCAAGTCGACGTCGGTGTCGCTGTCACCTATCACTCGTTTGTTCTCACTTGGTGAGGATTATCCGTTTGAGATTTTTGAATGTCCGTTGGAGCACGATGGATGGGTGGCACGCCCAGATCAACGGAGGATATTTACCTTCTGTGGTGACGATCTCGGGACCGCCTGCAGAAATAGCATCTGGATGAACAGCAATGTTTTCAGTCTCTGGTGCACGTAAGTTAATTTTAATTTTATAACTTATTTATTTTTGGTATTTTTCCATTTAATAATTTATTTTAATTTCAATATATATATTATGTAATTAACATCCACACCTTTTCATATCTTAGGTATCTCCATCGTCTTCAGCTTGATAAGGGCGTTGCATCAGTTTACGGCTTCTTAGATCCGTTAATCCTTCTGCCCGATTTCTTTGCTGGCGATGCATTGAGTAAATACTTAGGGAACTTGTTGGGAGACAATCCGAAAGAACTATATCTGGCTCCCTACTGTATGAAAAGCCATTGGCAGTTGTTCGTACTTCACCCGTCTAGGCATACTTGTCATATTCTTTTGCTTTCTCCACCAATGTAGCCACATGGTGGTGTTGGAAGTCAGTAAATAAGTAAGTAACTAATCTTAAATTTAATTTAAGTTTTAATATCAGTTGTTTTTAGTTTATTACACACATGATATATGAATTTGTTAATTGATCGACATGATTATTTGTTTATGATAGCGCGATGAAGGCGAGTAGCATAAGTTGCGCCAACGGGAGAAGTAGGACTTCTAAGGCTAAAGCAAATCCTGTATGGAACATCCTCAAGGTTTGGTAGTTTATTTATCAAATAATTAATATTATAATTACTAATTCATATGTATATTCAACTGACGTTGAAATTAATTTTGTTGGTAGTCTCGATTTCAAATTGACGGGTGGTCGTGCGGCTATTATGTGATGCTTCATATGCTGAACATAGTCTCCGCATCTATTACGGATGGATGGAATAAGGTAATATTTAAACAACTTGTTAAATTATATATTATAGTTTTGAAGATGACTTGGATTAATGTTATTGTTATTATTTGAACGTGTCTAGGCATTTATCGACCAATCGCCTATTCAAGAAGATGAGTTAAGAGACTTGAGGATGCGCTTCGCTGAATTCTTCTTCAAGTATGCGGCTGAAAAAGGAATTGACAAGATACCTCCGCACTACTTAGATTAGTTTTTTTGTTAGACTTTAGAAACTAATTAATCACATGTATATATATATATATATCCTTAGATTGGTAGTTTTGTTTTTTAGACATTGGAACTAAAATTTATTTATATATATACATGGGTTTTGGTTTTAAGTCCCCCCATTGTTCCATTTTTCCTTTGCAATTACGTAATGTGTGTGATATTCGTATTCTTGGGATATTTCTTGAACGCAGGGGATAGCTGAGGGAGTGATATTTTAAAACTGAATTTTTAAAAAAAATCTATTAACGTCGGGTTGTATCAAACAACCGACGTTAAAAGTATTTTATAAAATATACGAGACATATTATTAACGTCGATTGTAATAAACAATCGACGTTAAAATTAAACCTTTAACGTCAGTTCTTTATAACAACTGACGTTAGTTTTAACAAAATTAACGTCCGTTGTCTTAAAGAACTGACGTTAATAGTTTTATGTTTAACGTCAGTTGTTTAAAAAATTGACATTAATTTTTACAAAATTAACGTCAGTTTTGTTAAAGAACTGACGTTAATAGTTTTATATTTAACGTCAGTTCTAAACCGACGTTAAAATATTAACTATTAACGTCAGCTGTATTTACGTCAATCAGTATTCTGACGTAAAAAATCAATTTTAACTGACGTAAAAAGCACTTATTGCACCAGTGGAACCATTAATTATAATAACAATATATCCAACGGTTCAAAATCATTCACAATAAAAAAAAATATTGGGTCTACGCCAGTGTACCCATAAGCAATAGTCTTCATGCTCGAATTCACCAGAATGTACTACTGATTTCTGATTAGTTATAATAATTACCTGTCATTGCCATAATTTTCTTGGACATTCAGTTTAGGTTTGTTTTAGAACGAACATATAATTAAGGGAAATGGAAGGCTTTCTCTTGTTATGTTTAATTTCCACTATTCACCTGAAGGGGTGTTAAGTTCCTTTTGGATCGACTTTGTGTTTTGATATTGATCATTTATTTGTAATCCAAAGATTCGTATTTGTTCGTCTTACTCTCTCATACAGACTAACACAAGCATGATATTTATAATGACGGCAGAATGAGCTTTTAAGCTACCCCATCCGGCCACGTCGGGTAAGGGTGAGGCGAGTGCCCATAGATCAAAATAAGAGTGTCAAGCCTAAAACGTGTTACTATTTGGAGTAAAAAAATATTAATCACCAATGTTTATTGTTTAAAAATGTTTCATATCTTGACCAACATAGAATTTACTATCGAGGATAAAAGTTACTTATAGACAGTTCATTGACAGACTTGGCGAATTGGCTAGAACTCGTTTGTTGTGCAACATTTGGATCCATTCTACCGTGCAAGAAAAATGCTGGTTCTTTTGGAGTTGGCAATTCGGGTGAGTGACTATTAAGGTACGAAACAATGGTCCCCATTGTAGGTCTAGCATTTATGTTTTCTTGAACACATAATAAACCAATATGAATGCACTTAAGGACTTCAGAGAATAACTTTCTTTCACAATCTGGTCCAATATGTTTAATTCAACCAACAGGAGGGAGTGCGTTAAAAAGTGTGTTAGAGAGTCTGTTGTTAGCACTCATTTTTTTCCGTTGTCTCCAAACCTGAAACAATTTATGTCAAATTAAATGTTTAAATTATCACTCTTATATGCATTTAGATCACCTTCACTTTAAATTATATGAATGAACAATAATAAAAGGAAAAGTTTTTGGACCATTGCACTCACATAACTCATGATGGGGCCATCGTCAACATGGTGTGATTCATAAGAATTCCCGTTCCTTTTTCCAGTAATAATCTCTAGAACCATGACTCCGAAACTGTAAACATTTGACTTCTCAAGAAAATTGTCCAAACATTACATATTCTGGAGATATATAATCACTATAAATAAAAGTAAAAAATAAAATAAAACCAATGACAAGTTAGCTAAAACATACAACATAAAGAAGTGAGAAAAGAAAGAATGAGAATAAGAAACCAAAACTTACTATGTCCCAACAATTGTATTTGTATTTCCTCGGTCTTATCTATGTCAACAATTCTAGTCATGCCAAAGTTAACTATTTTTGGGTTCATATCTTTATTTAATAGAATATTGCTAGGTTTGAGATCACGATGTATAACTGTAAGTCGGGAATATTCATGTAAATAAATAATTCTTAGAGCAGTTCCTCCAATAATTTTGTAATGCTCAAACCAGCTTAACTTTTGTTGTTTTGTATCTACAAAAAAAAAAAAAATTGAGTGAGCTTCAGAATTAAATTAAAATATAACACATTGAAAGCTTGTATAATATTGAATTAATTTAACTAAAGAGATTAAGGTCAAAAGTGTCAAACCAAATAAAAAGTAATCAAGGCTTCTGTTCGGCACATATTCGTAAATTAGAATCTTTTCATGCTCTTCAAGGCAGAAACCTATGAATGTTACTAAGTTTCTAAGTTGAAGCTTGCCTATCAATAGAACCTCGTTCTTAAACTCAGTTGAACTTAATTGCCTAGAACTTGTTGAAAGGCTCTTCACAGCTACATGTCGTTCGTCAGGAAGAATGCCCTAAGAATATAAACCATTATTTAATTATGTGAAAACATGAGCATATAAAAAGTGTCATATTTTCTCACCTTGTAAACTTCCCCAAATCCACCTTTGCCACTTTTATTTTCGTCTGAAAAGTTGTTTGTTGCCACTTCAATTATAGCCAAATCGAATTGCAACCCCTCTGAAGCGGTACTTTCATGACCAACTATACCAACATGTTTGAATTGTTACACTTTTGCAAATTTCTTGAAGCTTATAAATTAGTAAGTGTGGATTGAAATTTCATTTTTACACAGTACGTACAATTTTCTATGAGAATAGCCCTGTAGTTCTTTCTTGCTTTTCTCCTTAGCCAAAAGCAGCAAAAAGAAAAGAGCATAACCGAAACAGCAATGGAGACAGCAATCAAGATAATTGTTTGTGACTGAACCTTTTTATTTTCTGCATGAAAAATCAAACACATGTCACTTTTTTTATGCCTCTTTGGTTAATTAGAAAGCGTTAGAATGCTATAAGGCCATCCATTAGATCCATTGAAATGTTCTTTATATAAATGCTTAAATCAATTTCATAACAATAATAACATATATAATATTGCTTTTAAATAATGTTCCATCACTTCGATGGTTTTTTTTTTTGGTTACCATGACATAGGTGCAAAGTATCCATCAGATACTCCGATGACTAATCTCCGCCGGGGAACCTGACTGTCCACCTTTAATAGGGTCTCCCCTCCCAATCATATTTTTTCCATCCACAAGGCTCGAACTCGAGACCTTGCTTAAGGGATCCGAGTCCAGTTTCATTCAGACCGACGTAATGTTGGTCATCACTTCCATGGTTACTATATAGATAAATGAAGGTTACATACTTCTTTTGATGCCTATGTTTAGATATGTATCATGTATGTAATTAAGAAGGAATTCTAGCAATGGCATTTGTTTAAAATTTATGTAAAATAATATTAACTTGTCTGTAATATTTAGATTGAGAAAAGTTGTCGATGGAAAAGAAATATATCATTCTCTTTTATGCGCGCATGTGAATGGGAATGAACAATATGATCAATAAGACGTTATTGCATGGCACCAAGGTGTTTATTTTAACAACTGCATGCTAATACTACCACTGAAACCTCGTGAGTCAGGTGACATAAATAATCTTAAAAAAGAGAGAGGCATGTGCATCCATCTAAATGTCATACCTAGTTAACATGCACTTGTGATTCCTTTCGTATTTAACAGTTTCTATAATATATACACACACTCATGCATGTATCCAAATGTTTGATAGCTTCGTACTAGTTAGCTGCACGTTATAATTGAAAACCATTGGTGTCATGTATTATTAACAAATATTTTATGTGAAAATACTTTTAGCTGCTGGGGAAAACAACTAACATGTAAATTTTGAACTATACTACGAGTATTTGCCGGAAGAGCGAGTCCTGCTGGTGTAGGTGCTGGTGCCAAAGCAAGAAGAGATCGATATATAGAAACGGTAAATTTCAAACCCGATGTTGCAATTGGGATATAGAACTCTCCCTCCCTGAGTTCCAATACAGCACCGTGGAAGGTCTGAGTTTATCAAACTATTCAGACAGCTTCTACAATCTTTGGGTGACAAGGCTGGTGTGCACTGAACCAGACAGTAAAGGTTCTGAAATATAGATATGGTTGCTTGCTTTGCAGCGTATTTCTTTGCACCAATAGGTGAATTGGCTGCTTCATCTGCAGTTTTGTTCAAGGTGCTATCACTACAAAAAATAGTCGTTTTAGCGACTGAAAATAGCGACCGCCGCTACTCGGTCGCAATTAGCCACCATTTTTGCGATCGAACTGGTTATTCTAGAAAATAATTTCTTGGTTGCTTTTAGTGACCGAAATAACGATCGCGATTGGTAGTCGCAACGAAATCGGTGGCTATTTCGATCGCTAAATAGGATATTTTAAAAGTCAACTCAATTGGCATTTTAGCGACCTATGTTGTGACTGAGTAAATGTTACATTTACATTTGGGACTATTTAGCGACCGATATAAGCTTGGTCGCTAAGACGCGAAAATGAAAAGATCCCAGGTGACTAAATAACGACCGATTTAGCGACTGCTTTTAAGATAAAATTGATGTGTTTGTAACCTTTTAGCGACTGATGTTATTGCGGTCGCTAAACCACGAAGATGAAATTATTAGGGTTTAAATAACGATCGATATTGCGACCGATTTTAATTTTTATTATTTGCGACCATTTTAGTGATCGAAATATTCGGTCGCTAAAACTAAAAATCCCTAATACCCTAAATTTTCCCCTTTCTTCCCCATTTCGTTCGTAAACCCTCTTTTTCTCTCAGAACTATCTCCCCCTCTTTGTCTCTCAGAACTCCGGCCACCACCTCCGATCACTCCCTCCGTCGACCACCACACGATAAGCATGCACTGGTGCAGAAAATGGATTCCACAACGGTTATTTTTGGCTTTTCACATCGGTTTTCAAACTGATATTGAAAAGACCGATGTGGTTTATTGCCACTTTTCACATCGGTTTAAAAACCGATGTTTATAGTACATTTTTAACAGCGGTTTTTACATTAACCGATGTGGAAAGTTATTTTGTCAATTGGTAAACTATTGGAAATATCACTTTCCACATCAGTTTTGGGAAAACCGATGTGGCAATCAGACTTTACACATCGGTTTCTAAAAAACCGATATGAAAATTTCAATTTCCACATCAGTTTTTTAAAAACCGATGTGTAAAGTCTCATTTTTTTTGAAACTGTTATTTACATTTCTATCATTCCTTTCTCATGTTTCAGTAATGCAGATCAATACTAGAATAACATACTCTAAATATTCTCAACACAATCACTTTTGTACAACAAAAACACAACTAATATATACTGAATTTATTACGGACAATACATATGTACGTTCAATTACATTCAGACAACAAAGATAATTAGAAACCAAAAAGCTACATGATATATTATATATTTCATATCAAAATACATATGATCAGTCAAAAGTACACTATAGCTAGTATATGATAAGTTTTTAAACTAACTACATATATACAAACTATGATTGGTACACTTCAAGAAAGAAAGTTGCCCAACGCCTCCTTATGTTGTTGATGTCGGAATCAGATAATGGAGTTGGATTGTTGAATATCTGCAAGTTTAATTGGACAAAAGATTATATCTTTTAAGTAATAAACTAACATAAAACATATAACAAATCTATAACTGTTACTTCTAATTGTTATCAATTAACATTTACCTCGTGCCATCTTTCAGTGATCCTGGAGGAGATAATTTCCAACATCCACTGCATCACATAGTAGCCACATTCCCATGATCCACGTTGTATACGTGACTACGTACAAATGAAACCCAATTAGAATATGAGGAATTAAATAGAAATCAATAATTATACCCACTGCATTTGATGCATTTGAACTAATAAATATCTTACGCTAGGAATAATCCATCTGATAGCCCGACGCCTTTCACCATGCAACATGTGGTTTGCATTAATAGAACTATCATGACAAAATAAACATTAATTAAAGTATATCTGATAGATTTCAGATAATTAAAACAACTGCATTACTGATTATAAAGTATTTTAATGCTTACGTTTCGATGATCGTCTTCAGTTCATTCATTCACGCTTATTTCCAATTGAGCAGAAGAAGACCACGACGTTCATCCTAGGGTACAAGATCAACAGTTACCAATGCTTGCTGTATTTGCAGAACAGTTAGTGACTAAGTCATATATAGTTATAATTAAATAACCGGTACTTACTTATTGAGATAAGGCGCAAGGTAGAATTGATGATCGTCTCGGGCAAGTATATCACGTATGGTGGTGACCCGGTCTTCTGATGCTAGGAGAACATCACCCTGAATGAACATGGGGTCAATGAACCCATAAAGGGCGAGGTTACCCTGATCAACTAACATACGATGCAGATACCTAATATATTGAAAAAACATGTTAATTATTATAGTATTTAAAAATTAATTACTTAACTTATAAATAAAATGTACTTACGTGCACCATAACGATAGGTGTGCAGAACTAGTCATTTCTTTATTGAGTACAATCTCCATAAGTTCTTTCTTTGGGATATACAGTTCATCACCTAGACTGGCATCATGTTCCAACCTTACCAAAGCTGCGTCATTCTCCATGGTGAAAACCTGTATAGCCAGAAGTTTAAAAACATCACCAGGTGCCCCTTTGTTGATCCCCTAAACAACAAAGATATATATTAGTAATCACAGATAAGTTATTTCATTCGTAATTAATTAAATGGTCAAATAAATACCTTGGCAGGAGCAGACATCTCTGGTCTTCCTGGGTCCGACCTTTTAGGCAGAATATCATTTCCAACATCCTATAACGAATAAAAAATAAAGCATTATCTTTAAACAATAATAAATAATTTCAACTATGAATATAGAAAAAACACAACTAACTGAATAGCTCAGATGCAACAAGAAAGCTGACCAGTCTTCTTGGCCAGAGGATGAAGTTATCGGGGGCCTGACCCACTGTTTGAACCTCCTCAGTTGGCACAGGGACTCGAGCATCAGTATCTTGAATAATCTCAACAACGACCCTCACCTGATCATCCGGTAATAAACGATGGTGTATGGTATTACCTAAGTTATTATGTGCCCTCCCCAATGCCCCTAAGCGGCGATCATGATGATCATCAACATACAGCTCACACCTATCAGGGTCGTCATCATCATCATCACCATCATCATCATTTTCAGGCTGATGAGGAGGATCACATGAGCCCTTAGTGCTCACATGGACAGAGGGTTGGACATTGGCTGTCATCTGCTGGGAAATAGAAGTCAATATTGCCATCTCTTTGGGCAAACCGCTTCTCGGCCATCTCCTGTCTAAGCTCAGCTGCAATCTCCTGTTTTAGCCGTGCTCTATCTGCATCAACATCCCTGTGGCATTGGTGTGAAGATGAACCATGGTATTGGCGAATGCCGACGCCCCATCCAACACCAATGACACGGCCCGGGTGGTCGGTCACCGATGGCGCAGACTAAGATATCATCGCGTCCTTTAGGAACAAAGGTTCCTTGGGTTACCTGCTCGTCCAAGGCATCCTATCACATATAAAATATCAGGTCACATTACAATTCGGTAACAATCTTAAAATGACAATTACAATTCAAACTATACTTACAATCTTTTCAGCTACTTGGCGGGCCTCCTCAGATGTATATTGTCCCATTTTTCTTTGTCGAGCCCTCTTCCATTTACGATGGCGTGGGGGTGGAGGTGGATCAACAACCTCTGGATGATTTTCAGCGTCAGGATCCGCCTGAGATGCTGCTTCCTAACGTGCTTTCTTTTCCTCTTCCACCATTATCTGACCAAGCTTTTTATATCCCCCACGAGACATGACATGGGGGTAGACATTCTTGCTTTGGTTTTCCTGCCCCTTTTTCCTCTTATCCTATTATAAATAGAAGACAATTAAATTACATAAGTAAATAAAATTAATGAAATTACATAAATTTAGAGACAAATCAAATAAGTTAACCTGAAAGCCGGGATCATGTCGGCTCTGAACAAAGCAATCCCACGTCGCCTGGTCAAGAAACGGGTACACCTCAAGTGGGTTCTTTTCACATGTTGGATTGAATACATAGTATCTGCCCAGGTCGACCTTAAAAGCCCTCCAACGCTTACCAGCATACTTTATCAAACGCTTCTTCATAACCGTCGTATCTGGTATGTCAAAGGTGAGCTACATTAAGACCAAAAGAATCAACGAATTACTATATGATATTAGTAAGATTAAAATAAAGTAGATACAGACAAACACAGGACGTAAAAGTATAGATACCAGAATACTCTCCTATATCTGATCCTTCACGTCCGCTGGTACATCTTTCCAATTATCAATGAGTATACTAGGCCTGCTCCTAGCAAGGGTCGCCACAAAACTGTTAAACTGCAATGCCATTGGTCCAATAGGATTAAGGTTATTATCAAGGTCTATTCTTATCTTTTGATTTGAACCACGGTTGACAGTCAAATTCCTCATTCGTGTGGCACGTCTACCCTTTCTACTTGTAGACGGGGTCTCCGACCCGCTGCATGAAGGAGGGATATCCTCAGGATCAGCCATGTATCCCTGTTTAAACAAAAAAAAACTTGTTAGTATGTCAGGATAAATATCATACATAACTTATAAATATCGATCAACGTACGTAAACATAACTTATAAATATCAACGTAAACATATAATATGCTTTCTAACATAACTCAAACTAAACTTACTTTGTGGTCAATTAGTAAAGTTCTCCCATAACCCTTCTTGGTGATCATTACGAGTAGCATGTACATCATCCACTTCATTTTCCTCATTGAAATTAGGAACTCATGTTGAGAAAGAAGGAGTATCAGAAATATCAAGAGTTGAATCTTGATTTCCCTCACTACCATTATACATGTTTTTTCCCTGGAGAACCACTGACCACCTTTTGTTAGAAGGATCACGGATATAAAACACTTGTTTTGCTTGGGATGCCATGATGAAAGGCTCCTCTTTATTACCTACCTTATTAAGGTCCACCAATTTGAATCCTAACTCATCGGTTTGCACACCATTGTTACTGTCAACCCACCGACATTTAAAAACAGGTACTCTAAACTTCGTGTAATCAACCTCCCATATCTCTTCAATGATTCCAAAGTATGAAACGGATGTCGTAACAGGGTTTTTATATTTCGAACTAGAGAAATGCATGTACTTAGCGACGACCATAACCCCACTATTTTGCATAGTACTTTTGTCATCCTGGGTCTTTGTATAGAAGGAAAACTTATTGATATCGTACCCACTCCAGCATATGACATCAAAGTTAGGCCCCTGTGCTAGCCATTTTAATGTATCAGAAGCAATACCATCCTTTGCAATTTTTTCTTTAAACCAGTTCAAGAAAGTCTTGTTATGCTTGTTCAAACACCATTTTTCATTCATTCTAGGATAAGTTTCATTGATGATGCTTTTGTGCTCACATAAGTATGGTTCAAGTGTTATTCAATATATACAAATGTGCTTGAAGCACTTCCTCCCGATCCATGCTCTTAACAGTGATACCTCGTGTACCCTTACCATCATATCTTCCTTCGTGACGAGACTTCGGAAGCCCTACAGGTTCCGCTTCTGACATGTAGTCTGTACAAAACTCAATAGCTTCTTCTGCAACATACCTTTCAACAATAGATGCTTCGGGACGGTGTGGATTCTTCATATATCCTTTCAAGATCTTCATGTGTCGCTCAACCGGGTACATCCACCTTAAATAAACGGGGCCGCACAATCTAATCTCCCTCACTAGATGAACAATCAAATGAACCATGATGTCAAAAAAATGAAGGTGGAAAATACATCTCCAATTGGCACAAGATAATGGCTGCCTCATTTTCCAAGTCATCCAACTTTTTAGTGTCAATGACCTTGCTACATATAGCATTGAAGAATAAGCATAACCTAGTAATGGCATGTCTGACTTTTTTAGGCAATATGTCACGAATGGCCACCGGTAGTAGTTGTTGCATCAAGACATGACAATCATGAGACTTTAAGCCAACTAATTTGAGATCTTTCATTGAGACAAGTCTTTTGATATTTGAAGAGTAACCCTGTGGCACTTTGACTCCCCGTAGACATTCACAGAAACTTCTTTTCTCTTTTTTTGATAAAGTATGACATGCTGGGGGCAAATAAGTCTTCTTATCCCCCACTTTAAGTGGAGCTAACTGCTCTCGTATACCCATCGCAACTAGATCCAGACGAGCATTCACACTATCCTTTGTCTTGTCTTGAATGTTGAGAAGCGTTCTGATTAAACTGTCACACATATTTTTCTCCACATGCATCACATCAATACAATGTCTTACATCAAGCTTGTACCAGTATGGAAGATCAAAGAAGATCGACCTCTTCTTCCATATTTTCTTCTCGGTAGCCTTCTTCTGGGTCTTCCCATAGATAACATTAGTGTTGTTCACCCTTTCATAAACTTGCTCTCCAGTCAAGGCCACCGGAGCAATTTCATTCTCCAGAAGTCCATTGAAAGCTTTTCTCAATCTACGATAAGGATGATTACATCGGAGAAATCTCCGATGCCCAAGGTAAACTGTCTTCCTTCCATGTTGCAGTTGATGGTAACATGTGCCTTCTTCACATATTGGACATGCTTTATGCCCCTTAACACTATACCCACATAGGTTCCCGTATGCTGGAAAGTCATCGATGGTGCAAAATAATATGGCACACAATCTGAATGTCTCACGGCAATACCCGTCGATCACATCAACGCCTTCATCCCACAACATTCTTAAGTCTTCAATCAAGGGACTCAGATAAACATCAATATCATTTCCTGGCTATTTAGGACCCGAAATCATCATACTTAACGTAATGTATTTGCGCTTCATGCACAACCAAGGAGACAGGTTGTAAGTTACCAGGAGAACAGACCATGAACTATGAATACTACTTAAGTTTCCATATGGATTCATTCTATCGGTAGCAAGTCCAAGCCTGAGGTTTCTGGGCTCATTGCCGAAATCCGGAAACAAACTATCAATTATCTTCCATTGCAAAGAATCGGCCGGATGCCGAAGCTGTCCATCACACTTCCTCTCATCTGCATGCCATCTAATGTTCTTTGCGTCATTTACATTAGCAAACAATCGCTTGAACCGCGGAATCACGGGAAGATACCATAACACCTTCGCAGGAGGACCTTTGGTGACCACATCACAACTAGAATCACCATCCTTTTCTTTGTAGCGTGATACCCCACACCTGGGGCACTCGTGCATCTCTTCAAACTCTTTCCTGTACAATATGCAATCATTGGGGCAAGCGTGTATTTTCTTATACTCCATACCCATCGGACACAATATCTTCTTCGCCTCATAGTTTCGAGATGGCAATGTGTTGCCTTATGGAAGCATGTCTTTCAACAACTCAAGCAATTCGGTAAAGCTTTCGCTCCACCCATATCTCGCCTTCACATTGAACAATCTTAACACCGCTGACAACCGTGTGAAATTAGTGCACCCCGGATACAATGCCACTTCTGCATCACTGCACAAAGTATCATACACATGTGCGTGCCGAAAAGACTCTTGCCCAACATCACGGATCATGTCCTCTAGTCCATCGTCCATTTCCACGTCATCAGCTTCCTCTCTATCCGACACCCTCGGCCTGTCTAAGGATTCACCATGACATATCCATGTTGTATAACTCTTGCAAATCCCCTCACAAATAAGATGATCACGTATCTCCTCAGCTTCTAGTCGTCTCTCATTCAAACAGTTAACACAAGGACAATAAAACCTTCTGTTACCACTATCAGTAGCATTTGTTTTTGCAAACTGTAGAAAATCTTCAACTCCATTCTCATACTCATCACTTGTCCGTCTAGCATTCATCCAACCACGATCCATGACTAAACCAATAACTTCGCACTTAGTCCAACATATTCATCAACCACTTCTTATGACAGGGTATGGCCCTATCCCATTCGAGAAGAAACTTTTTCAACATTCGGTTAACAGTTAGTCCTTAACTCTCATGCTCATACTCGACAAAATTTGGCAGCATTTCCCTTCGGTCTCCGACGTACACGACTTGAACGCGATGACATCCACCAAGATAAAGTATGCACCCGGAGAACGAAAGGAAATGTATCAATCCGAACTTTCATCAAGTATATAACATTAGAATCAATGAATAACTATTTTAACTGAATGAAGAAAAAGTTTTTTCCCAAACTGTCCAACTTTGGACAATTCAAGATCTACCACAATGAGCGGTACATTAAGCACGTACACGTGTGCTCATTAGTATTGCATCTCAAATGGGAAACTAAGGCTTTACTAATTATGTAGCTTGCATGAAGATGGGGCTTGAAAAGTGAAGAAAATGAGCCAAACAGAGCCTATCACGACCTAGCCGTGACAGCCATCACGGCCATGATCGAGTAGAGCTGAAAAGAAAGAATGGAAAAATCAGAACTGGTCACGGCCAGCCCGTGATGTCCATCACGGTCATGACATGCCAACCGAACCAGACCCTCACAGGAAAAACTGATCACGGCCTAGTCGTGATGGTGGTCACGGCCGTGACAGACCAACCAATGAAGCAACCTCCAAGGCAGAATCAGTCATGGTCTAGCCGTGACAGGCATCACGGCCGTGACTCGTGATACCACCACTGGTGTTCATTTCTGTGTATCCTTTGTCCACCAATTGGAAAAATCCAGTCTTGGAGCCATTTCCACTATGGTGGATTAGACACAGATTCACACTTTATAACACTTCACACACAGAACAACACAAGTGTACACAGAACAAGGACTCAAGACACAAACTTCATCAAAGGGGTCACAACAAGGCACTAACACACTCATGACAGAGCCTGGACATGCAGTTGTACATGGATGCAGTTCACCATTAGCCTCACAATATTTTCAGCAGAGAGAACATACCAGAGTTGTGAGATGCTAAGAGACCAGAATGGTGGTTCTCGTTTTTCTGCGGTCGTGAGTAACGCTCCTCTTCGCGGAAGCACGAACGGAGTGGTGGGTCTCCTTAAGTTGCAGGCGCAGCAACCAGTAACGATGTGGGTGGGGTGGGGGTTAGAGGTCAGGACTTTCCACTTTGATTGCTCTAAAGCTGCAACACAGAACCCTTTCCCGACCGTCGCTGTTGGTGTAAGTTAAGGTTGAAGAACCCTTTCGAGGAGTGAATGGTGGCAGCGATGAGTGAATGATGATAGCAACTGGCGCAAATATTCAAAGAAATCAAAACGAAAAAGAGGGAGAGTGAACACAGGCATGCAAGAGGGAATTAAAAATGACAGATGAAAAGGACAGATGAAAAGGTCTCTTATATAGCAGCGCGAAAATGAAAAGGAGGAAGAGGGAATTAAAAAATGACATATAACAATACACATCGGTTAAACAAAAACCGATGTTATAAGGTTTTACACATCGATTATTACTAAAACCGATGTTAAAAGTTATAATTTAGATAATTTTTTTATTCGTTTTTCCACATCGGTTTTTAAAAAACCGATGTTAAAAATACACATTTCACATCGGTTATGTCAAAACCGATGTGTTTAATTATGCATTTTTAAATTTTTTTATTTTTGGTTCAATTTTCAACATCGGGTTTTAAGAAACCGATGTTAAAAACTTTATAACATCGGTTTATTATAAAACCGATGTTAAAAATTTTCAATTTAATTTCAAAAATGCCACCGCCTCCTTTTTCACATCGGTTTTCTGAAAACCGATGTTAAAACCCCGATGTTAAAAGTATATTTTGCACTAGTGACGTTCCTCTCCTTCTCTCTCTCCCTCTCTCTCACTTGCGTCCCCTCTTTCTATCTCTCTCTCTCTCTCACTGTTACTCTGTTTCAGGTCGCACCGCACCGCCGAGGGCCGCACCACACCACCTTCTTGCCTCCATTTTAGGTGATTTTCCCCATTCCTCATTGTTCCCTGTTCCCCATTCCTCTTTCATGTTGCAGCAATAGGATGCTTTTGGTTACATCCTCTGCTCTGTGGCCACTCCCAAAGAACAAACTCCTTTGTATTATACACAAACACAAAAATTTTATTTTTATTTGTTAATATTAGAATCTTTTTTTTTTTTAAATAAAATTGCTTTTGGAAGAGCACTCACTACAAAAAAAAACACGACTTACCGACGGAAAAAACCCGTCGGAAATGAAGAAATTTCGTCGGAAAACTATATTACCGACGGACTTTCCGACGGACACGGTTCCGTCGGTAATAGGCGCGTAGGAAAGCCTTTCCGACGGATCTAGTTCGTCCGTCGGAAATTTCCGACGGCCTTAACCGTGGGAAAACTTGCCACACAAAATCCCTAATTCCGACGGAAATTTCGTCGGTAACTCTTTGTGGAAGTTACCGATGGAAAATTCCGTCGGAAAATATAACCAACAGTTACCGACGGAAATATCCGTCGAAAACAAGGTTTTTTTTTATATTAATAATTAATTATTAGTTATTTTTATTAAAATTTATATATTCAATATTAAATATTATATTTTATTTATTAATTATTATTTTATTTTATTTAAATTAATTATATTTTATTTATTTATTAATTCTTATTATTATTTATTTATTAATTTATATTTTATTATAATTTATTTATTATATTTTATTTTAATTAAATGTTATTATATTATCAATTAAAAAAACAAATTTGAAATTAAAAATAAAATTTAAAAAGAAGTTAAATTAAAATTAATTTAAAATAAAAACAAACTCAACATATAATCCATAAATAAAATATCCATCTATCTACAAATCTCTACTACACCTATAAGTATCCTAATACCCATCACCATAATATCCGTCATCGTCGTCCTGTCGGGGGGAGTCTACCGTCGTCACATGACCATCAAGCTGCGACTCAGTAGACAGACCGTCATCATGCAGCTGCGGTGGTGGATCAGTAGTAGTAGTGGAGGGCTAAGGCTGGGGCTGGATGGCATAGAGGACCCCCTGCAGAGCGTTGCGCCTGTCTGGTGGGAGGAAATCGAGCACAGCGGTCATGACCGTAGAGAATGTCTCCATCTACTGCAATACGCACTCGTTCGTCTCCCTTTGCTGCTACACCTCATGTCTCAGCCGATGCACCTCATCCATGTCCTGTGAGCCGGAGGATGTAGGCTCTCGAATGGTCATGCTCGGCGTCGACCCCCGACGAATCGACCTGGCTAGCGTCGCAGTAGCGTAAATCCGTCCCTTGTTCTTCCCGCCCGTCACATCCATCTAGTCTTGGGTCTGTAGTCGCTCAACCTCGGCGGGTCCAGCTGAGAAGGATCTAAGGCACCAGAGCAGGAGGCAGCCTCAGATGCTACCTGACTAAACCTAACGTTGTACTCCGCCTGCAATCAATACATTACAATCAATATGTATTAAACTATATATATATATATATATATATATATTATAATAATAATAATTACCAATAGTTTAAATATAAAAAAATATTTTAGCTCACCACTGTCTGCCTCGACCTCTCATCAACAAACTCACCGGTGTCTGAGCGAATATGTGTCTGCTCAAAGACCGTAGGGACATCAACGGACCGAGCTAGCTCTCCTGCCTGCAACCGACACACCAATAAAATCAATTAGTTATAAAAAAAATTTTTAATAAAAATATACAGTTTATAAATAATGTTATTTATATATGCATACCATCTAAATGGCATGCTGCATGTGGCTAATAGAACCACCAGTGTGTATGCTCCCACTCTTCTCGGAAGCCCGATGTCTCTTCGCCTGTTCACACTTCAGCTTGTAAGCTGGAGTGTCCCAGTACGCACACAGTTGGGCCCGATGTAATCCGGACGTATCCGGCTCTCCCTACGCTCCTGGAGCATGTCCCTCAGTTGATCAACTGCTCGGTCGTCAAAGATAGCACGTACCTCCGAGGTATGCTCCGGTAACCAGCGCACAAGCTCCTGTTAACAAAGAAAAAAAAATAATAACATTATACAAAAGAATATATAAAATAAATGGAAAATTACATGAACTAATAAACAAGAACTTACCCCGAATCGTCTGAAGATACGATCCCGATCCTCCCCGGGGATCACCCCCATGATGGCCAGAAGCAACGATACTGCGCCTTGATGGTGAAGGTAACGTGCTTCGATCCCACTTTCGATGGGATGAAGCTGAAAAATTCATAATTTTATTAAATCAACAGTATGACAACCAACAAATATATGCTTATTAAATAGTAATTATTTTTAAACAACATTAAATTAAATTAAACTTACGATCCAGAAACAGGACGGGTCCATGGTCGATCCTCAGGTGCGGGAACCCTGGCCCACTCAAGCAAGTCCTCAGCCGCGGGCGACTGCTGCACAGACGATATGATGGTATGGCCGTGTCGTGACCGTATGCGGTCCCGGATGATGAGGATGGAATGGTCGTGTCCGGCTGTGGCATCATCCCAGGAGTCGGCATAAATGATAATCCTGCTGGGTGTGTGGCCGGCGCAGTCGATGATGATGGTGGTGCTGGGTGTGGGTGTGGTGTGGGTCCAGTAGGGGACGACGAGTAGCCAGCTAGTGCGCGTCGTGGCGCAAAGCGAGTGGAGGTCTGGACATGGGTGGAGGGTGGGGTAGTGTGGGTCGTGGATGGTGTAGTATGGGAAGGGGATGATGTAGTATGGATCAGGGAGGGTATAGAATGGGTGGGGGATGGTGTAGAATGGGGAGGGGCTCCTGTAGGTGGCGATAGGGTAGGTGCGGTAGGGATGGGGGTGGGTGCAGTGGGTGCGGAGGGACCTCCAGGAATGCGAGCAAGCACCTAGGACTTCACGGTGTATCGTCCCCGCTTAGCCTTCCCCTTATCACCGCTAGGTGAAGGGGGGCGAGGCGGTTGTCCTCCTAATACTGACATATCTATTTTTATGGCACAATTACAAATCAATGTAAAACAATAAGTAATCGACATTTAACAGTCTAATCTAAGCAACTAATTTTATAGAACAATAGTTGTCAAGTCTTACATTATATTTCATAAGCAAATATTTAAAATACAATAAAAATAATATAATAGTAAACGTCCTATTTAGACTCGGTATCGTCATCTGATTGTAAGTCTGACTCTTCTTCTTCTTGCATTGAGTCATCACTTTGGATTTCTTCCTCTGATGATGCATGCATGGATGCCTGATTACCAATGACCACTTCTTCCCCTTCATTTGCAGATCCCAACATGCCAGTAATATGCTCGACCTCAATTACTTCATTGACATGTGACGATTCATCTGCCTGGAATGGCGTCCCATCCTCTGCATCATCGATTTCTATGCGACCCCTAGGCTTGCTAGTGACTGTAACACACCAACCTCGTTCGTCTATTCTCATTGCTGGATAAGGGACATAATAAACTTGTTTTGCATTCTGAGCAATTATAAACGGATCAAACTGTTGATATCTTCTATCCATGCGAATGTCCACAGTTCCATACTTGGGATCCACTTTTGTGCCTGTCCTCAATAGATCAAACCAGTTATAATAAAATAAGACTACTTTTTTAGAATAAGTAGTATTATTGTATTGTAACTCGTATATGTGTTTTATGACCCCATAAAAATCATCGGTACCTTCACCCTGTACGACAACCCCGCTATTAATTGTCTTTTTGCCCACGTTCCATTCATATGTGTGGAATTTGTATCCATTAACAAAGTATGTATGCCATGATGTAACACAACTATAGGGCTCATACGCTAAATCTTTCAAGTGTTGATTAGTCACACTTAACAGTTGTTGATACACCTACGAATAGGTAAGTCATATTAAATAATTACTTTTTTCAAGAGGCAAAATTTAGCTTAATATAGTGTTTGTATCGTCATATTACACTTACTTGTTGCTTGAACCATTCAGGAAAATCTGCATGTGTACGAGCAGAACCATCTTGTTCACTTAATTGATTAATTTGAAGGAACACACTGACAAATAAAATGTGTACTATGTGTTAAAGGAGAAATTATAATAACATGTGATACATTATTTCAAAAATAGGTCGATAAGACTTACTCATGGTATGGTTTCACCTCTGTGCAATTTATCAAGACATGTACATGGGCCGATGCATACTCCTCATTAGTTAACCAGTATGTAAGCTCCTTGCCAGTATGACAGCTAGGAAGGTTAAATACGGATACCATATAAGGATACCCTGCATTATCAGCATCTACCTCGTTTCTAACATGTCTTGGTGCCAACATAAAGTTGTTGAAATAGTGGGAACGGAAATAGGTTGTCTCACGGTGTAAGTAAGACGCAAAGATTGATCCTTCCACCCTAGCCTTGTTTTTAACCGATCGTCTAGAGTCGCCCATGAATCTAAGTAATAAAAAACATCGTTGACAAGGCATTATTCAATGGTCGCTAATTATTTAAATGTCAAAATATAATAAAATTACCTTTCAAACAGATACATCTACCTATATTGTACTAGTCCACCAAGCCACGCTTCATATGCAGGATGGGCAGGGAGATGTTCCATTGAGTAAAAAAATCCTGGGGGTAAAACCCTCTCCATCTTGCACAGAATTATTCGAATGTTTTCTTCCATCTTCGTCAGACCATCCGCTCTTAAAGTTACACAGCATATATCTTTAAAGAAATGACTGATTTCTGTAAGCGGATTCGAAACATGCTGGGGCAGCGAGCTGAAAGCAATAGGAAGCAAACACTCCATGAATACATGACAATCATGACTTTTCATCCCATGAAGCCTCCCTGTTCTTACATCAGCACATCGTGCCAAATTAGAGGAATAACCATCAGGGGTCCTAAGGTCTTTTAACCACCGACAAATTGATTTCGCTTCATCGGCGGTTAGAGTGTAACAAGCTTTTGGTTGGACCATTTTTCCATTAGGCTGAAGCTTCAGCTCCAAATCCTTTCGTCTACAGTACATAGCTATGTCCATCCTTGCCTTCTCATTGTCCTTCGTCTTGCCAGACACATTCATAACCGTGTTAAAAATGTTGTCAAAGAAATTCTTCTCAATATGCATCACATCAAGGCTATGTCTTAACAGATTATCCTTCCAATACGGTAGTTCCCAAAAAATACTTTGTTTTGTCCAGTTATGCCATTCTCCATACCCGAGTAATTTTGACACACCTGCTTCAGTGACTTTAGGAAGATCTCTAACCCGACCCCATATTTGTTCAGGAGTCAACAAAGGCGGTGGACCTTCCTCTTCTGTCTGATTCTTTTTGAATGCTCGGACGTTTCTTCGGAAGGGATGGTCGGGATCTAAGAACCGATGATGAGAATCAGGAACTTTTACCACCATATCTAAGGGTAAAAGCCTTTCCATGTTCCATGCAATATGAGCACGCCAATTTACCGTGGGTCCCCCAACCAGAGAGCATGCCATATGCAGGAAAATCATTGATAGTCCACATCAGCGATCCCCTCATCATAAAGTTTCACTTCTTTGAAACGTCATAAGTCAACACATCATCCCACAACTTATTCAGATCATCGATTAGAGGCTGCAAATATACATCTATCCCAACCTTCGGATTAGATGGTCCCGGTATGAGACAAGTCAGAAACATATATGGTTTTGACATGCACATCTCGGGAGGAAGATTGTACGGTGTAACAATCACTGGCCAACATGAATATGGCGAGGTTGACACCTGAATGTACGGGGTAAAACTATCTGAACACAGCCCAAGTCTCAGATTGTGAGGATCTGCTGCAAAATCAGGATGAACCCGATCAAAGTGCTTCCAAGCTTCACCATCAGAAGGGTGGCGTATGACGCCCGGAATTATTCTATTTTCATTATGCCACCTCATTTGTCCCGCAGTTTGCGTTGATGCAAATAGTCTCTACAACCTTGGAATTATTGGTAGATAGAACATTGCCTTCGCAGGAACTGGTTTCCTCTTACTATGGTCACTACTTTGAACGCGGTACCTGGGTGTCTGACAAAATTTACATTCTTCCAACGCACTGTCATTTGTGCTAGACTGACTACCATAATATAGCATGCACCCATTTGGACAACAATAAATCCTCTTAGCCCCCAAGCCTAGTTTCAACACCAACAGCTTCGCATCATAATAACTTTTTGGCAACAACTCTTTGAAGGGTGTCACATCTTGAAGCATTTTACAAAAGAACTCCAAACACTGCTCTGGGACATTCCAATTGGACTTGCAAGCTAGAAGCCTAACACAAATTGATAATTTTACAACCTGACGCCCCTTCAAACAATGGCTTATTTGTCTCTAACAATATATTGTAGAATCTATGTGCCAATTCATTAGGAGGCTCTTCCATGTCATCAGACTCATCTGCCTCAAAATTCCCATGTTACCCAAGACAATCATCGACCATCATATGCATTGACTGGAGTTGTTCGACATATTCATCGTGGTAGCCACTGCCTGATGCACCCATTTCAAGATCGTCACCACCGACTTCATTCAAATCAATATCCGGCAACTCCTCACCATGATTAGTCCATATCCAATAATTAGGCTTGAACCCACTTGCACTTTGTGCACGGATATCTAATCCCCCCCTCTTCGGCATAATCACAATGTTGCTTTGCTTTGGATATAAACTCCTCAACTCTAACTACAAATGATTGTTTCAGAAGTCATCACCCAGACTCGTTCCTATCATACACCCAACTACGGTTCGAGGGATAATATTCCATCCTTCTGCATTTTCAGATAAATTGAAGTATTTTTAAACATGATACTATGACCCCGAATCCCTCCCTTTCCTTAAAAGGTGTGGCCCTATCCCATTCAAGGAAAAACATTTTCATCACTGTATTATGCTAGTTACGCATCACTTCTCATGTCTTATAGCTGACGAAATTTCGGCAGCATCTCCCATTGGTCTCCAAGTACACGATTTGACCGCGGTGAAATACCACAATCAAGTATAGACCCGGAGAACAAAAGGAAATGCTTCGACCCGAAATTCAATCAACTATTTCACAAATGACAATCATCGAGTAACTAGTATATCAGTGGAGCAAAAGTTTCTTCCCAAACTGTCCCAATTGGACAATTCAAGATTCAATAAAATGAGCGATACCATGACCACGAGTACGCATGCTCAATAATATTGAACCTTGAACTGGAAACTACGGTTTTTCTCAATTACGTATTAACTATATATATATATATATATACTCTGAGATAAAATAAAACTTCAAGTAACAGAAATAATTTGCATAAAGTTTGACATTATTAGCAATCAATCAAACCAATATTTAAGCAACCATCATAAACAAAGCATTAGCAAAAAAAATCACTTACTCTAATCAAAATTTATTAAATTGTTCGCCACTCTGAAACAATGCAAAAAAAAAAAAACCCTTTTAGAATTCAAACCAATAATCAGAAAAACGAGAAAATCTAATAAAAATAAAAATAAAATGAAAATGAAAATAAAAAAGGGATGGTGGTGGTTCTGTGAAGAGTGGTGGTGGTGCACAGCGGTGGTTAAAGGTGGTGCTAATAAAAATAAAATAAAAAAATGAAAATTAAAAGGGAATCCATACCACAAAGAGGTGGTGGTGGCACTGGTGGTGGTGGTGGCGAGGTGGCAGAGAAGGAAGGAGAAGATGGTGCGGTGACAGTGGCACAGTGGTGGTGGCGTCGTGGAAAGCGAGGTGGGCACGGTGGTGGTGGCGTAAGGGAGAGGGAGGCGCAATGGTGACAGAAAACGGTGGTGGAGAGCACGGCGGAGATAGTACTGGCGTGGAGGAGAAGCAGAGAGAAAGGAGAGAAGATAGAAAAGAGAAAAGATAAAAGTGAGGGAGAAGAGGGTTTTATGTGGATTTGAGGTCAAAATTTCCGATGGCTTTTTCCGTCGATAATTCAAAAATACATTTACCGAAGGAAATGACTGTCGGTACTGATAATGAGATTTGCGAATGAAGTTTCGTCGATAGGTTTTTCGTAGTTACCGATGGATTAGCCATTCGATAAGCTTTCGCGCCTAATTTTTACCATTCGCGCGCGCTATTCCGACAGAAATTCCGACGGATAAGTCATTGGCAACGTTTCCGACGGGCATTCCGTCGAAAAATTCATAAACTTTTCATATTCACACTTACCGACGGCCAAATCCGTCGGTAAGTCCGTCGGAACCATAGCCATCATAAAACTTCCGTCGGTAATTATGTGTTTTCTTGTAGTGACTTCAGTTTCAATCTATTGCTTAGTGGATTATGTAACTGTGTAATAGTAATTTGGAAGAATTTGATTTTTGTTGCAGAGTTGAGTGTTTATTTTTATTGATATTGGCATATTTAATTTGCTTATATATAAATTAGAACGAAAACCATTCATCTGGTTTTGACATCTTGAATATTCTTCTGCTCAACATATATGGTTTGAGTTTCAAAATAGCTTCATAGGCTTTGTAGGATGCTGCTGTTAGTAATATTTTAAGTACTTATTGCCTTTGATATGCATCATTTTATCTGCTTGACTGGGAATGAAGTATGCTTTTGTGTTTGGTTGTAAATATAGAGTTAGGTGTTAATTAAACATTGATATAGAATTATGGTCAGGAAAAAAAGGAGGTTATTGTCTGTCATGTGTTTGGGTTGGAGGTTGTGTTTCTTTATATTAACTTAAAGAGGCAACATACATTACCTTTGGAATTTGATCCTTTTGTTTTGCCTTAGATCATCGTTGCAATGTATACATATGTACTATTGAAGTTTGTATTGTACAAATACAAGAGAGATTGAAGTGAAGAACATATTAATAGGGCAACCATAACATAGTTTGGGGGTCATAACTGATAAGGGAAATACATTACTACACGATTGTGGTGGACTACATAGATTCATAGAGGATTTAATGTTGCTACAGAATTCTAAACATAAAATATCAGATCTTTTGAAGTAACAATTCTAATGCACATATTCCTTGCACTCTATCTGCCGAATATTGAATTCCATAACATAAAATCATTGTGTTCATTTCATCATTTCAAGCTAACTCTAGTTGATTTTTAGGAATGCCTCTAATTTGTAGTCTTTTACATGACAACTTTTCATGCATTAAGAGTAGCAAGCATAGTCATTTTTTATTGAGCCTCCTATAGCTGGCAATTTCTTACATACTTGGGTTGCATACTTGAATTGCACTGAACCCTTCATATTTGTTAAGTAGCACAGATAACATTAGATTGCATTTGAAATGATTTTCTCACTGGAGCCTTTGTTGATCTTTTATTTTCCAGCCTTCTTTGTTTATTGACAACCGCGCGCTTTAGTCGTCACCCTTTTTCAGTATTTGCTTGGAGTTGAGGTAGGGCAAATACTCTCTCTTTTTCATTGTTGCTAGTGGTTCTTGAAGACTTTGAATTGAAATAGCTTATGTTTGTGTTATATTTGTAATGTAAGTTATGTGAATTAATCTTTTGTTTGTTAGTGGAGAGCTGAGCTCAATAGGATGCTGGTTGTATGCTGGTAGATTAGAAATGATATGCATGTGGTTGCAAACTTTATATGTTGTTTTTTAGTGGAGAGCTGAGTTCAATAGGATGTTGGTTGTGTGCTAGTAGATTTAAAATGATGCATGTGCTTGCAAAATTTATATTCTACTTATTAGTGGAGAGTTGAGCTCAATAGGATAGATGTGATAATTTCATGCTTGTTTGCCAATTTTATATGTCGTTGTTAACTTATTGTCGCTAAAATTGTGCAATGTATATATGGTTAAATTTGTATCTTCTGTTATGGTTAATGAGTTAGAAAAGCCTTAGTTTCCCGTTTGAGATGCAATATTAATGAGAATGCGTACTTTGAAAAGGTGCCATTCATTATATTGGATCTTGAATTGTCCAAGTGGGACAGTTTGAGAAAAACCTTTTTGATACTCGTGTTTATAGCCATTTCCTCTTTCATATGCCTTATATACCTGATGAAATTTTGGTCCGATGCATTTCATTTTGTTCTCTGGGTGCTTACTTGATTGCAGTAGATCTCACCGCACTCAAGTTGTGTACCTAGAGACCGAAAGGAAATGCTGTCAAAATTTCGTCAAGTATGAGGCATTTGAATATGGGAATAACTATTCACGGATCGAGCATCAAAGAGGTTTTTCTCAAATGGGAAAGGTTCATACCATGTAACAAGGAGTTGATTGTTGTGGGACAACTATTCTTTCTCTCTCAGATAGTAGTAATGGATATTCCCGAGAATCGGTTGTGGATGTATAAAAGGTTGGATCGCAACAAACATCTAACGGTAGAATTTAGAGCTAGAGTTAATGAGTTCCTAGAGTTCGCTACTAGTCAAGAGAAGTTCAAAATGAACAATGAAGAGATGATGAGGTGTTCTTGCTTAAAGTGCAAGTGTAGAGTTTTCAAGTTTGTGCATGAGGTAATGATAGATCTTTACTCCAAGGGGTTCATGGCAAATTATCATTGGTGGACCAACCACGACGAGGAATTGCCCCCGTTTCCAGAGCCGATTGTCGAAGAGTCATATTATGGAACTGGTGACCATAGGGAAGAATTGAATGCATATGAGCAGATGATCATGGATCATGCTGGGCCCTCTATAAGCCAGGAATTGGTACATGATTATGTGATGGAGCCACAACAAAGAGAGGAAAATCCGAATCCCGAAGCAGAAAACTTCTTTAGTATGTTCGCTGCTTCTCAAGCTAAACTGTTTGAAGGATGTGATCAACATTCCGAATTGTCGGCCGCCTTGTCACTTCTGAGCATGAAATCCGACTTCAATATGTTAGAAGGAAATGTTAATTGAATGGTGAAGTTTATAAGAGAGACACATCCGATTGATAATCGTATGCCTCGGAATCTTTATCATGCTAAAAAGTCGGTGAAGAACTTGGGCTTGGGTTGTTTGAAAATTGATTGTTGTCCGAATGGGTGCATGTTGTATTATAAAGATGAAGCGGACAAGAGCATAACATGTTACAAAATTTGTGGTGCGAATTGATACAAGACAACCACTAAAAGGGGGATTGAAAAAAAGGCATCCTTTAAAAGATTGTGGTATTTTCTGCTCATTCCAAGGTTGCAAAGATTGTACTCTTCGATGGCAACTGCACCCCACATGAGGTGGCACAGTGAGAATCAGAGGCAGGAAAGGGTCTTGTGTCATCCTTCTGATGGAGAAGCTTGGAAACATTTTGATAGGGTGCATCCAACATTTTCCAGAGACCCCCGGAACATTAGGTTAGGGTTATGTACCGATGGATTCAATCCTTTTGGTCAATATGGAAAATCTTACTCTTGTTGGCCAGTTATAGTAACTCCGTACAATCTTCCCCCTGGTATGTGTATGAAGAGGGAGTTTATGTTCCTGACTCCTTTAATTCCGAGTCCGTCTAATCCAAAATCCAAGATTGATGTGTACTTGCAGCCGCTCATCGAAGAGTTGACATTTTTGTGGAATGATGGTGTATTTACTTATGATGTTGATTTAAGGCATACTTTCATGATGAAGGCCGCGTTGATGTGGACGATAAATGACTTTTCGGCTTATGGATTGCTGTCGGGTTGGATGAATGCGGGGAAACTTGCGTGCCCAATATGTATGGAGCGATCAAAGGCATTTACACTTAAGCACAGTCGAAAGACATGTTATTTTGACTGTCACCACCAATTACTTCCCGCCGATCATCTTTATAGGAGGAATAAAAAAGGTTTCAAGAAGCGATGTGCTGAGAACTCACCCCCTCCTCCACGTTTATCTGGTCCAAATATATAGCGAAGAGTGATCCAATTACCGCCTATCCATGAATCGCAAGGAGGACATAATCCAGGCTTTGGTGTTGAGCATAATTGGACTAAGCAAGGTATATTTTGGAGTTTGACTTATTGGAAAACACACCTACTCCGTCATAACATCGATGTCATGCACATTGAGAGGAACATCTTTATGAATGTGTTTGACACTGTTATGGACATCAAAGGGAGGACAAAGGATACTAATAAAGCTCGGTTGGACTACGAAGAAATATGTAACCACAAGGAGCTTGAGATGAAAGATCGTGGTGGTGGCAGGCTTTTCAAGTCGAAGGCAAGTTATGCTCTGAGCAAAACACATAAAGTAGCTATTGGCAAATGGATTAAAGAACTAAAGTTGCCTGATGGGTATGCCTCAAATTTGGGCAGATGTGTCGACGTTAGGGAATAAAAGTTACATGGAATGAAAAGTCATGACTGTCACGTAGTCATGCAGCGTTTGCTTCCTATTGCATTCGACTCATTACCAAAACTTATTTGGAAGCCACTTGTTGAGCTTAGCCACTTTTTTAGGGATTTGACGTCCACAACTCTAAATCTGGAACAATTACGGGTCATGGAAAACAATATACCTGTGTTGCTATGCAAGTTGGAGCAGATATTCCCGCCTAGCATCTTTGATTCAATGGAGCATCTTCCAATTCATCTCCCATACGAAGCAAGAGTTGGTGGACCGGTCCAATATCGTTGGATTTATCCCTTTGAGAGGTAAATAACTAATTCACCTCATTTATTCCCTTATTTAGTCTATCAATTGTTGTCCTCATTTATTCCAAAATTATTCCTGCTTAGGTTCTTGCACTCCCTCAAAAGTAAAGTCAAGAACAAGTCTAAGGTTGAGGGTTCCATTTGTGAAGCCTATTTGGTGGAGGAGACTTCTACCTTTGCCACTTATTACTATCCACCTGAAATGGAAACAAGAAGGACTAGAATGCCACATAATGTAGATGCTGTAACACCCTAACTTGGCATTACATGATTACCCATTTGCGGAAAATAAAACGTATTTAAAACACTGGTTACTTTCGGAAAATAATATTTTCTTATTAAATAAGTATACCAAAAATGGTGATATTTTTTTTCCTTAAGGTAAAAGAACACTCAAGACATTAATAGCAGAAATACACACCCATACATATCTAAGTCAGAATAGCAGTTACATCATAAGCACATAGTTTCAAAGGAGTAGATAATAGAGATATAAACATCATAAAGCAAAACGTCCGGAACCACATCACAAAATACCATGGTTCTCAGAAACCAGGAACCATCCGGACAAAGATAAACTACCCCACAAAAGAAGACACAAAGCTGGTCCAACTAGAGATGGCCATTAGGAAGGCCAAAATGAACACCCCCACTCCCAGAAGACGAATCAGGCCTAACATCCAGAACCTCCCCTCCTTCGTCAGGAGAGTCATCATCATCGTCCTCATCAAGAACTATATACTCTGGCTCGTTATCGATGAACTCCTCTAGATCATACTCCGGGGGTGAGTCAGGCACAACTCCGGGAAGTGGCACTCCAAGAGGTGGATGCTCGTGCAACTGTCCTCGCTCCGCTAAAACATGCAGGTAATACCATGGAGGTGGTAGTGAAATCCTCATCAACTGAACAGTTTGAATCCTCCGTTGTGGTCCACCCTCTACAATTCCTTCAAGTGAACTAACCGGCCCAGTATAGGTCGCAGAGTGGGATCTCGGGCAGATGTCCCACGCTCCCGGATTATGGGCATTGTCAAAATCAGTGTCATCTCACTCGATGGAGCTAGGGGGATGTTTGGATCCATCTAAACTTATATATATATATATATATATATAACAATTCCATATAGGAAAAGAAAACAACAAGAAAATGTGCAAGAGTGAGATATCAATATATAGATTTATCACAATAACCATATGCACGACACAAAACATCAAATAACAAGTAAAGTCATATACTATATAATTCTTAAAAATAAACAGTATTATATCAAAGGGTCTCATACCTGTACAGTCATGGTTTTTTATAAAAGGTTAAAGTAATCTTTTGGTCCCTATACGTGACACTGATTTTCAATTTGGTCCCTATACGTAAAAAATTATCAATTTGGTCCCTATATGTGACATTGGTTTTCAATTTGGTCCTCACCGCTAATTGGTCCTTATATAAGAGGGACCAAATTGAAAATTATTATCACATATAGGGACCAAATTGAAAATAATTGTCAATATAGGGACCGATTTCAAATTTTTTTTGTTGAATTGGTTCCTACATGTGACAATAATTTGTAATTTGGTCCTCTTATAAAGGGACCAATTAGCGGTGAGGACCAAATTGAAAATCAGTGTCACGTATAGGGACCAAATTGATAATTTTTTACGTATAGGGACCAAATTGAAAATCAGTATCACGTATAGGGACCAAAAGATTACTTTAACCTTTATAAAATATGCATGACACTTCAATATTCAAGCTCTAACCAAATCTCATGAGATATTAACTTAATTTTTCGTTTAAGCTGATCAAGCTTTTTACATGGATCATTGTCAACGAAAAGAATCCAATGTCCAACACCTTTGTAACTCATTGGTAGATCACTCAGCAGCCAATGATTATTGCGCACAAGTTATGACATCTCAATTGTCATTACGATAAATGGGAAACTTCTGTCCACTCATTGGCAGATCACACAGCAACCAATGGTTATCGTATTTCAAGGGCGTATTTCCCCAAAATTCATTGGCCACACATGACTCAATGATTTCTCACTGGCAACATGGCACGTCTGCCAAATAAATGCATGTAAAAATCATTTTGTTCTCAAAGTTTATCTGTGTGTACATTCTTTACTTGTCGAAGCTCAAAGGCTACTGATAGTCCATAAAATCTTTAACTTTAAGATTCTTCAACATCAACACGGGACACGAAGTCCGAGTGCTCAATCACAACGCCCTAAACCGATGCACCAGTCTGGGCTTGTGGTCATAGAAAACAACATTCACCTTTAATAACGTTTATCACAACGTGATTAAGACACACAATACACAACAACGTGAATAGTCCACACAGTCCACAACAACGTGACACGGATCATAGATTTACGCGTAAAATTACAGAACACTAGTATTCCGACGTCTCGCATACTAGATTCACTTTCCAACATTTTTATTCTTTTTCGTTTAGTGAAACACAAATACAAAATGAAACTTCGGCAACTTATCCAAGCTTGTCGAAATATTTTCAAAAGTAAATTTTTCCAGAAATTCTTTTCATTGGAAATTCGTTTGTAAAATGCAAAGTTATAAAGAATCAATTTTCTCTTGAAATTGATAACATACTAAAATATTCCGTTCACAAATCCCGACTTTATATTCATTCTTTCATCAAGAAATCATCAAATAAACATTTTTGTTCCAAAAATTTCATAAGGCTTTTTAAGACTTTTACCATCATAATTAATTGAGCACCGACGAATGTAAGACTTCTCAGACTATCAATCAATCAACAGTAATATTTTCACATCAATATCATGACATTAATACAGTTCATGCCATATATCAAATTCTCAGTGCATCATTAAGTAAATCATCAGGCTCAGACATTTTAGCATAGATAGTTCAATCACATAATCATTTTAGATAATCACTGTTGACGAATCTGGGCAAGTATACCCAGTCGTGCAAGTAATACGGTGGTGAGACCGGTTTATCGTATCCACGGGGATTGGATGTCAACTACCAATTCACAAACTCAGCAACTATCTAGACTAAACAGAGAAATCAAGAGAATTCAAAATAAACAAAAGAAAAGAAATAAAATCTTTTTGTCTTTTTATCGAACACTTGGAGTGCAGAAATGATATGTTGGGACCAGACTTCACCAAACCTCTATCTCATGTACTATCAGGACTATATACCTCCCATTCATGCTTCAGATATTAAAATCAATCCACTAAACTACTCAAGCCCCGATCTCTCGGATGACAAGAGCCTAATTCCACTAATAGACCCTAATCTCTTAGGTGGCCTAGATTAATGAAATTGCATTAGGATTAGGGATTACACGATTACTAGCAAACCAAACTCTATCTTTAGATGTAAGGGTTACTAGGTGATTAAATTCAATTCCGGTTCTAATATGAACGTCTCCATTACATACTAAAACACAAATCGAGTCATGGGGGTGCTAGCCACAACAAGCATTAAGCACAGAAAATTAATCACTAATATGAAGGCATGAACATAGAATAATCAGTCAAGATAAATACATAATTATCAGTTTGGTTACATCTAATCCCAACAACAGGGATTTAACTACTCATAAAAAGAGAATACAGAGAGAAAGAGAGAAGGGATGAAGCAAACTCCATAGAAGGATCCTCCAATCTTCTTTCAGTCCCAGAGCAAGAAAAACATCCCCTTCAGGACTGGAACCCTCTTCCAGCAGCAGCCTCCAAGTGCTTCTAAACAAAACCTAAAAACTCTCTGTTTTTCTGTCTAAAAATCTGCTTCTAAAAAGTCCAAGTCTGTCCTCTCCCCTCTCTTCGTGCAGCTGTGGCGTTCTTTTATATTCTCCTGCCAGTATCCTTCAAATCCGGTCAACGTGCCTTTTTTTTGTAACAAATCAGAATTATCACATCTCATAATTTACAATTAAAATCAAACAAGATCCCTTTGATTTTGCACACCGTAACGGCCTGACGCTATCCTTTCTATTTCAACAATTACTCTTTTATATTTGTGGGTCCCGTGCTTAATTTATTTTGTTGCCAAATATTATCATGCAAGATGCCAATTGGTTCAAGACCATTTGCTCACTTTCAAATTGACGTTAGCATCACGTGGCCCCTGCCATTCTTGTTTCACTATGTTTGCTTCAATTTGGCAAAGTCAGATTTATTTCTTCCATTTTCAATAGAATTCACGCGGGCCCTTGTCAATCCATGGAGCAATTAGTCAATTAAGTCTTCAATTACAATCTTTCCTTATTTTTTCCTTACATTGCTGTTGGACTTTTGTCAATTGTCATCAAGCTCCAACTTAATCCAGGCTCCATTATGACTTATTTTGGGCATTTTACTTTTAATTTCTGCAAAACAACACCACGAGACCACCTTACCCGTTCCAAGATAAAAACTAATAAAATCAAATCAAATATGCCTAAACTATATGAAGAATGCATACAAAAGTGTACAGGAAACATCATGTAAAATCACACTATCAAATCACCCCAAGCTTATTTAATTGCTTGTCCTCAAGCAATCACTAAGGCCAGAAGATCAAAATAGAACATGGATAGTGAACTAAGAACCCGAGTAAATGATCCAAGTAATAGGCAATTCAAACAATTCAGCAAGAGACAATCAATTCAAGTCCAATTAGAGGCTTAGGTTCCTTAGACTCATGTTCTCACTGATTTGGGCACTCTTGCTCACCTGAAGCTCACCCCAAGCTTGTTCATTTGCTTGACTCTCTTTTCCCCCTCACTCAAGTGTTTAGGGGATAAGACAATTCGCTCAATTTTCCTCAAGGGATGAATCCTACCATAGGCTTGACTATCAACCAAATCTCTACTTTATTAATGAAAACAATTAAGAATCAAGAGGTCTTTCACTTTGGTTGTAACGTGGCCATGGGATTTATCGTTAGGTGGGGATAACAAGAAAAGGACATTTCAAAAGGCTACATAAACATCAAGCATTGCAAACATGACCTTCTAAAATACCTTCTTGGGTTTTCGATTTATTTTTCCACCTTTCTTTTCTTTCTTTTTCTTTTTATTTTTTACTTCTCTTTTTGTCATCCCCTTCTCTATTTATTTTTCTTTTTTTTCTTTTCTTTTTCTTTTATTTGGAGAAGGGGAGATTTTTTCAAATAAAGAGAATTATTTTTTTTTCTGATTCTTTCATCCCAAATTTTTTTCAACTACCTTTTTCACCCTTTTTGTAATACTTTAGAAGGTCCCTTATCAAACATATTCATCAAAACATTTCAGGGTACCAAGAAAAGCATTTTTATTCATTCAGGCTCAAAATTGGGCAACTAAGGGGTAGCATTTTATCATTCAAAGCTCAGAAGGCCAGAAAAATACCTATTGCCTCAATCATTTTCAAAAATGTTTTCAAAAATTTTTAAGCTTCAAAATGATTTCAAGTCAAGTTCTAGAGAATAACAAACCAAGAGAAATAATCACTCTAACACAAAGAATGGGGTAAAATTTTGTGAGTACCCCTTTGGCTCAAAATCTCACATTTTAGTTCAGAATCAATGAAAAACACAAGTCCTCAGAACCATATGCTAATTATCAACTATCCAAGATTACCTCAAACATTTTCATTTGCAGCCTTATCACAAGAATAACAAATTGGGTTCAAAAATCCACTATCACAAATTATTTGGCACATAACAAACCAAGAGAAATAATCACTCTAACACAAAGAATGGGGTAAAATTTTGTGAGTACCCCTTTGGCTCAAAATCTCACATTTTAGTTCAGAATCAATGAAAAACACAAGTCCTCAGAACCATATGCTAATTATCAACTATCCAAGATTACCTCAAACATTTTCATTTGCAGCCTTATCACAAGAATAACAAATTGGGTTCAAAAATCCACTATCACAAATTATTTGGCACTTAGTTCTCACAATTGGATGCAAAATCTAAACAAGGGCAATCTAATTGTGTGACCATGCAAACTATCATGCAAAACTATATGAATGCAACATGCAAAATGCAAATGCAAAATACCCCTACCCCAAGCTTAAAAATTTACATTGTCCCCAATGTAAACAATCAAGATAGAGAGAGGAGAAGAAAAATAAAATAAGATAAAATGGAACGGCTTACCGAGGCGGTAGCGGGTGTTGGCTTTGTTTCCAGTCAGAAACTGCATGAGAGTTGGGTTGCTTTTTCGTCTTCTTGCTCTTCCCTCCTTCCTTCTTTCCCTGAAATCACTTTTCAAATTTATTAGTAAAAGAAAACTCTTGATCTTCTCAAATTATTCAAGAGTTAAATCAAAAACAAAACTAACTAAAGAGAAGGGTCAAGGAAAGTTGGGTTGCCTCCCAATAAGCGCTTCTTTAACGTCACTAGCTTGACTTTCTAGAATCCTCCTCCCGGATCAAATGGAACTTGGAGTGGAGATTGTAGCAGTAAAATGACTTTATCTTCAAATCCACCCAGCCAGTGTGTGAAAGCACCATTGACCTCTTCAACCATAATAATGCACTTACTTCCTAGTGGGTCAAATGGCATTTTCACCAGGAAGTTTGACAGACAAGTGGAAGGGATTAGTTTAGCAATGTCCACACACGCATGCAAGCCGACATATTTGTCCAATGCATAAAACTCAGATTCCTTAGCAAGCATGGTGGAATCCACTACCACTTCGTCTTCATCTTGAACTATCCCCCAAACCAGATTTTCCTCAAATTGGGCTTCAGGTGACTTTTGTACTAACTGGTTGCAAATCTCCTCAACTTGCGTTTTGAAGTTCTGCATCACAGCTTCGATACTCTCACAATTGGCTCTTGCCTTGGCCTCAGAGGCGGATAGCTCTTGGGAATACTGTTCTAGAGCAACTTTCAACGGTGTTTGCTCCTTCCATTCCCATTCTTCAATTTCCCAAGGACTTGTAGAAAGTACTCCCTCTTCTTGTGACTTGTCCACCATCACCACTTCATCTTCAATTTGATCCATTCCCACAACCAGATTTTTCTCAAATTCTGCTCCATGTGGCTCTATGGGAATCAGACATGGTGGTGGAGGTGGTAAATATGAACAAAAGGTTTCCCAATCCTCCTCGGAGAAGTTATATATAAGCCTTCCCGTCCTATAGTCAACTTGTGCTGGAGTAACATGATCCATCAATTCTATGCAGTCTCCCAAACACCAGTTGTCTTCCAAAGCGTGACTTGAGGCTTCCTCATCAGGTGGATAATACAAATTTTCCATGAACTGCATCCACCTTGCACAAACACAACTCAAAAGAAAAAGATCAAATATATACAGAAAAATAAAAAAGAATAAAAATGTCTAAATTAGTTGCCTCCTCTGTTACTAATGATATTGGCAAAACCAATCCCCGGCAACGGCGCCAAAAACTTGTTCACGAATCTGGGCAAGTATACCCAGTCGTGCAAGTAATACGGTGGTGAGACCGGTTTATCGTATCCACGGGGATTGGATGTCAACTACCAATTCACAAACTCAGCAACTATCTAGACTAAACAGAGAAATCAAGAGAATTCAAAATAAACAAAAGAAAAGAAATAAAATCTTTTTGTCTTTTTATCGAACACTTGGAGTGCAGAAATGATATGTTGGGACCAGACTTCACCAAACCTCTATCTCATGTACTATCAGGACTATATACCTCCCATTCATGCTTCAGATATTAAAATCAATCCACTAAACTACTCAAGCCCCGATCTCTCGGATGACAAGAGCCTAATTCCACTAATAGACCCTAATCTCTTAGGTGGCCTAGATTAATGAAATTGCATTAGGATTAGGGATTACGCGATTACTAGCAAACCAAACTCTATCTTTAGATGTAAGGGTTACTAGGTGATTAAATTCAATTCCGGTTCTAATATGAACGTCTCCATTACATACTAAAACACAAATCGAGTCATGGGGGTGCTAGCCACAACAAGCATTAAGCACAGAAAATTAATCACTAATATGAAGGCATGAACATAGAATAATCAGTCAAGATAAATACATAATTATCAGTTTGGCTACATCTAATCCCAACAACAGGGATTTAGCTACTCATAAAAAGAGAATACACAGAGAAAGAGAGAAGGGATGAAGCAAACTCCATAAAAGGATTCTCCAATCTTCTTTCAGTCCCAGAGCAAGGAAAACATCCCCTTCAGGGCTGGAACCCTCTTCCACAGAAGCAGCCTCCAAGTGCTTCTAAACAAAACCTAAAAACTCTCTTTTTCTCGTCTAAAAATCTGCTTCTAAAAAGTCCAAGTCTGTCCTCTCCCTCTCTCTTCGCAGTGCACTGTGGCGTTCTTTTATATTCTCCGCCAAGATCCTTCAAATCCGGCCAACGTGCCTTTTTTTTGTAACAAATCAGAATTATCACATCTCATAATTTACAATTAAAATCAAACAAGATCCCTTTGATTTTGCACACCGTAACGGCCTGACGCTATCCTTTCTATTTCAACAATTACTCTTTTATATTTGTGGGTCCCGTGCTTAATTTATTTTGTTGCCAAATATTATCATGCAAGATGCCAATTGGTTCAAGACCATTTGCTCACTTTCAAATTGACGTTAGCATCACGTGGCCCCTGCCATTCTTGTTTCACTATGTTTGCTTCAATTTGGCAAAGTCAGATTTATTTCTTCCATTTTCAATAGAATTCACGCGGGCCCTTGTCAATCCATGGAGCAATTAGTCAATTAAGTCTTCAATTACAATCTTTCCTTATTTTTTCCTTACATTGCTGTTGGACTTTTGTCAATTGTCATCAAGCTCCAACTTAATCCAGGCTCCATTATGACTTATTTTGGGCATTTTACTTTTAATTTCTGCAAAACAACACCACGAGACCACCTTACCCGTTCCAAGATAAAAACTAATAAAATCAAATCAAATATGCCTAAACTATATGAAGAATGCATACAAAAGTGTACAGGAAACATCATGTAAAATCACACTATCAATCACAACAAGACTTAAGACCACATCATAACCCACAAACAATTGCATACAGTTATTGAAATATCCCTCAGGCTGCCCCCTCTTACCTGAGTTCAAAGCGGAGGTGTTTCTTGTCCTTTGTTGTGTACCACAATCTTCCTTTCTTGCTTCACGATGGAAGTCAAAGATTCCAACACATAATCACAAGTTAAAAACAACCAAAAACATCCTTCCTACTTAAGACATAGATTCGGCCTCATCATGAAAATAGGGTTAGAGATTTCAAAATTTCTCAAACTCTTGGATTAATGATCCTTAAGTATTGGAGTATTATAAACAATGATCATTTAACAATGATTGAACAAAAACTCCTCTAAGCTAGGGGTGGTCAACTTTGCCCGACCCGACCGGGACCCGATTTACCCGCCAAACCCAGCTGCTGAATGGGCGGGTCGTCACGAGTTCGCGGGTCATCGGGTCTGTGTCTTGGTTTCAAATGGGTGTGGTCGGGCGGGTGCGGGTTGGAAAAACTGAACCCATGGGTATCCGTACCCGACCGACCATATTAGTTTCATATAATTATATATATATTTTTAATTCTGATTCTCCTTTATTCTGATTGGCTACATATAAATTTCCTTGGATCTCATTGGTCCTCATTTAATCCTATCCTTATCCTTATCTTTAATACTAAATTATCAAAATCTCTCATAATAATTTTTCAAAATCTCTCATCCTCTCTCATCTCTTTCAATCGTTCTCCACTCTCTGACTCTCCAGACTCTCACTTCTCAATCTCTCATCTCATCTCCATCCCTCTGATTCCTCTCTCACCACCACGACTTCTGGCCTGCCATCGCACCACCGCCCCTCTGCTTCCTCTCTCACCACCTAGCTTTCTCTCTTCCCTTCCCTGTACTGCGCCGTTCCATGCCTCCATCTTTGTCTCTCCATCTCTTGTTCGAGCAGAACGCTGGGCTTAGGATTTCTATGAGCAGATCGTTGTTGGTTTCGAAGACCAGATGAGCAGATCGATGTCCCTCTGAGTCGATCTGCCTCTGCATCATCCACTCCGTCGAGACGCACCATTCCACCTCCGCTGCTGAGCCGCTCTGCCATCTCTTCGTCTTCGTCTTCATCCTCCGCCTCGAGACGCATCAAGCATTCAAGCTCTTCCAAGCCAGTCGTCCCTCTTCCAAGCCAGTCATCCCTGTTGCTGTATGTTTTGCTCTAGATCTGCATCTGCGAATGAGGAAGCATGCAACAAAGAAAAAAAGAGTTGATTGGTGTTGAAAGTTTTGATGCTTTTTTTTGTTGAAAGTTTGAAACTTTCTGGGTTTATGTTGTTGTTTACGATTTCTGGTTTGAAAGTTTGGTCAGATCTATTCTCAATTTCTCATCTTGCTCTGGTTTTGTGTTTTTTTTTTTGTTTCTGCGTTTATCTTCTTCTCTGGTAGCTGTGTAAGTAAGACTAATTTGTTTTTGTTTGATCCTCAACCGAGGCAATCCGACCCGCAAACCCATCAACCCGCCTAATCCGAACCCGCTCAAACCGAAGCTTCCATCGGACGGGAATGGGTCACGTATTCTGATGTCCAAAACCGACCAAACCCGAAATGAGTCACCCGAAACCGACCATACCCGACCGATGAGCACCCCTACTCTAAGCTACAAGCTTAGGGTTTCGGCCTTGACCTTCAAAATAGGCTAGGAATTTTCAAACTTTTCAAGCTCTTGGATTTAACAACTAAAGGTACCAAAGAGTCCAAATCAATGATCATTTAACAAAAGTTGAAACAAAACTTCCTTGCTCCATCAACACCTAGATTCGGCCTTGTAAGGAAAATAGGGAAGGAAATTTTTGTTTGATGCAAGCTCTTAGATAGTGAACATAGAGTTCATTGTGAGTCCATAGAAATTGGTTTCAACTCAAATGGATTTTTCTACTAATTTCTAGAGATTTTAGAAGTTCAAGGGTTTAAGAACACAAACTAGAAAACATAGCATAACTCATCAAGTAAATGAAATGGAGGAACTTAGATGAGTAGAGGAAAGAATATTACCCTTGAAGCTTGCAAGAAACTAGCTTGAAGAAGATGAACACCTTGAAGAAATGGAAAACAATGAAGCTTTGTAGAAAATTTTCTAAGTGTTTGAATGTAAAGTGAGGAAAGGAAAATGAAGTGAGTATATATAGAGGGAGGGAGAAAAACTGGCGTGTAGGGGGGAGAAGAGTGAGCTTGGAGAGCAAGTTTTGGTTAGGGAGGTGTTTGTTTGGAAAAAGTGAGAGAAAAATGATTTTTGGATTAAAATATATTATAATTTGAAATGTGTAATCATGACACTTTTCTAGGATGTGACTAGAGACTTCCATCAACATGTCCTACTTTTCCAACAAGTCACTTCAACCATTTTTAGCTCCCTATTCTGCTCCATTGCGTACCCGGTTAAGGTTTCAAATCGTAGTTTTCAACGATTTCGCCTGAATAAAATATTTTATTTTATTTTCGAACGAAAATTTTCAAAAATGGCCAAGACCATTGGAAACACTACAAAAACACTAACCGTTTCGTTCACGGCTCAAAATTAGGTTTTCTGCTCAGTAAACCTCTACTGTCAGTGAAAACGCAAACTGGTTTTGTCTGAATTTTCAATCGAAAATTTTACTGTGACTTTCTTCGGTGAGGTAGAACAAGACAATAATTTTATTTTTCTAAAATTATTCTCTGGATTTTAATAAAAATAAATACATATTCACATGTATTTACAGTTATAGAAAGAAAGAAATCGAGGCGTTACAGATGCAGGTGAAACTTCTTCATCTAGTCCTCCAATATCATGTTTCAATTACCCGAGCATGCCTGGTGGCAAATCAAAATCCTATTTCATGGTGCAACGTGGCATTGATGCAGCCCACGCGTACATTCTACAAAACCGTGACGAGGTTGAGCCATATTTAAAGTAAGTAACGTTCATACTAGTTTTTAACACCTTGTTCAATAATTAACAATGTTGTACTAAAATATCTAGCTTTTGTTCTGTAGTATGTATTCTGAATTCCTAAAGGACCTCCACCCAGACATTCCAGAGGATCGAATAAACCAGGAGATTGCCAAACGGTTTCCCACGTGGTTCAAAGAATATGTAGGTTGTAACACCCCCATTGGGCATTACATCCTAACCACATGCGGAAATAAATGAAAAAGAAAATTTACTGGTTGCTTTCGAAAAAACTACTATTATTTTCGTAAATCTGAAAATATGGAGGTAAAAACTTTTCTTTTTCTCTTCTGCGGAGAACTTAAAAAATAGCGCACACAACACAAAGGTACAACTATATTATATTGTACTCACCAACATCCATAAACAGATTTTTATTCAAAACGTACTCTTCTATAATATACAGATTTCTTCTGAAAATACTTCATCATTCACAACAGAATTTCAAAAAGGTTTTAGACCACATAAACTGACTTTCTCAAAACACACAACCCAAGGAAAAATCCAAAGCTGGTCGTTCTAGAAGACAACTACTGGAAAGAACTCCGTAGTTCTTACCATAAAATTTTCGCCAACCTCTTCAAGGATCGGGAGTAATATCCTTAAGTGAGGTTAGGAACTCCTCGACACCACTTGTCCTTATGTAACAAAGCACCACAGCAAAGGACCAAGAAAATCGTATATATTGTAAGAGTGAGATACCAATATATAGATGAATTATGACGACTAAAATGCCCAAACACAGAGCAACAAGTATATACAAATATTCATGTTCAACATATAAATTCTCACAAAATAATCACATCCATCATCAATCGTCGTCGTTTTTAAAAGCATGACACTTCTATATTTCATTAGTCTATCCTAGCCTCCTGAGACCCCAACTCCATGCAGTTTTTGAAAACAGTGAGCTGATCAGGCTCAATTGCCACTCAGGCACAAATAGCCAACACATGTACATGGCTCAACTTAATTACCACAACAACTGTCCAACTCAAGACACAGTAATCAACGCATGTGGCTTCCAGAGCGCACCATCCTACACAAGGAACGGTGACCAAGGCTCATGGAAATCATGGTCCATCAAGCCACCAATGATACACCGTCACATGAGATACATTTCCCTTCAAGGCATTCACACAAAACAATTTGGGCACGTTTGCCAAATGCATGCAAAAACATTTTATTTTCCTACCTTTTCTTTGTGTTTCATTCTTTCCCTATCGAGGCTCAAGGCTCACGACCATCCATAGATTTTTGACGTTTTAAAACTTTCATTGTCGACACAGGACGTTTTAGCCCGAGTGTCAAATCATAAAAGTCCTAGACCTGTGCACTAGTCTTAGACTTTGTGGTCATAGAAAACAACTTTCATATTTTTACTACTTTCACCACGTTTTATCACAATGTATGTAGGATACACAACCCATAACAACGAAAATAGGACACGCAGTCTACAACAACATGTATAGGACACACAGTCCAACACAACGTATATAGGACATATAGTCCACAACAACGTAAATATGACACACAGTCCACAACTTCATATATAGGACACACAGTCCATAGCATTGTGATACGGATCATGGATCCACGTGCTTTAACTCTAGTATCCCGACGTCTCGGTTACTAGGTTCACTTTTCAACGTTATTTTTCGTTCAGTGAAAAACAAATACAAAATTATAACTTCCGTAACTTATCCAAGTTACCAAATATTTTTCTTTGAACAAAATCTTAAAAGTAAAAACTATTCTTTTGAAATCCTTTTATTTAAAACATTGAGTTTTGGAAAATCCATTTCTATTTTCATAAAACCATTTTATTTTCAAATCTTCTTTTTCCATAAATATTTGCAATTTACAAATAAATCCCTTTAAAGTTCCAAATAAATTTTTGTTTTTCTTCAAAACATTTTCAAGGAAATTAATTGTCCTTTTTGTCTAAACTGATTCAAATTTTTCCAATTGAATTTTAAAACTTGTTTTATTCTCAAAAATTTTCACCAAACCACTAAAATTATTTAACTTCCCCTTATTATCAAAACCTTGTTAAAAAGAAACCTTTATTTATAATTTTCTTTGTAAATATTTTCTTAAAGCTTTTATCCTCACTATTTGAGCTCTAACCAATGGATAGGCTTCCAGGCAACAATCACAACATATATACAACAACTTCAACATATACAAGCATCATGCATATATTCATAAGTCATCAATTAATACTTATAAAGCATCAAGTACATCATCAATTCATCATGGACTCAAAAAAATTCAAACAAATCAGTCACAGCAATAATCACATCAATGAAACACATCAAACAAGCACACAAGGCAAATAGTCATCATAACATAATTATCCCTCAGGCTTTCTCCCCTTACCTGATTCAACGGGTAGAAAAAGTTGTTGTCTTTGTGTTGCCCAAAGAGAACTTCATTTGCCCTCAGCGTGCCACAAGTCTAAAAATTAAGCGAATGACTTAAATTAAAACAACAAAGTCGTCTTATCTTTCTATGTATAGGTTTTGGTCATGGCTGGAAAAATGATGCTAGAGATATCTGATAATTTCTTGGATTACCTTTTGTTCGAAACTTACTTGTATATATATATATACTTTAATCCCTTATTTCTATACCGTTACTTGTTTATAGTCCATTTCTACCAAAAATATTTACTTGAACATATAAAAAAAATATTATCGTCAAAATCATATATATATTAAAAAATTATGATGAACTTTTTTATAAAAGCATTTTCAGAACAACAGTGGGTTTAAATTGTGAATGACCACTCAAATAACCTTTAAAAATTTTGAAATTTTAATTGAAGGTACCCAACACACATATAAACACATTTCAGTTGGTCCCATGTTAAAATTCAAAGGAACTAATATATTAAAAATCAAACACTGCCTCTGTTTGCACAGGATTTTCTAGAAATCCAAGTTCACCAACATGTAACTTTATGAAATTGTTTCTCTTTATATACATGTGTAAAAATTCCAAAACTTCAAAAAAACTTTAGTTATACTTTAGTAATAACCCAAAAAATTATATAAAAGTTTTTAACCTTCAAAATCATATTTAAAATCATCATGCAACCAACTATGTTCCTATTTTCGCACACAGAATTTGGTTCTACTTTGACAGGTGTTTTGACCTAGTAAATCTTATCTAAATACTTATATATTGTATACCAAATTAAAGCCCCAGAAATCTTATTTTCAAATATGTATTTAGTTTTCAGAAACACGGTTTGTGTAAAAAGTCATGGGCTTACGAATAAATGTATATCATGCTGCCAGAATCGTATTTTACTCATGTTTGTCCACACCAAGTTATTATCTTCACTCTAGCATCATCCACAAGCCATAAAACCAACATGCAAGGGTCCTAGACCCTCAAAAACATACATGCAAACATATATCAACCAAAAACAGTAACTATTATTATCAAATAATGGTTCAAACAAAGAGTTGTGAGATGATCTTTAAGTCAAGCATGTGAGAATAACAAAAATATCTACTTTGCTCCACATAGGGGTTTTCGGTCACCCTATCAAAATAGGTTTTGAAAAATTATTTTGTGACATGCAAGTGCTTAAAATGATAGTAGAGATGAGTATAAGTGTGTGAAAATTAGTTCCATGCTCAAAAGACTTTTCTAAAGATTTTTCTTAAAATTTTTAGTTAAAATTATAAACATGCAAAATAGGAAAAGTGGCATTCATGTTGGTAAAAAAGATATTTCTGAGGAAATAAAGAGCAAGAGAGGAGAGTTATTTCCTTAGATGATGAAGAATGAAGAGAAATGATCCACAAGAAGCTTTAAAAAGTTGACAGCTTTGAGGATGTAGTGGTATTTTGAGTGCATCTCATCATATACTCATCCAAAAATTATAAACTTGGTATTTTTGGAAAGGTAAGAAATAGAGGTACAACGTTGTTGTTGAAGGTTTTGCTTGATTCGGAACAAAACAGGGGTTAAAAGGGCCTTCTTTCTGCTGTTCTCGTGTTGCTGGGGATTTTGAGCAGTTTTGGTGATTTGGGCATATATCCCAATATACTTATCCATTTTTTATGCTATTTAGCTCGTTGAAAATAGGAGAGGAAGAGGAACAACTTTCATGCATGAAGTTTTTCGATTTTCAGAGCAGAAAAGGGTCAAAATTTCGGTATGATTTCGGTGAGCAAATGAGTGTGTGAGTGAGTGATCTTGAGAGGAAATGGAGAAAGTGGTAAAAGGTGAAAGAAGAGGGTTTTTATAGAGAAGGGGGGAGGGGTGCTGCTGATCAGCAATTGATGGAATGGGATTTTTGATTTTTTTTAAAAAAAATATATAATTGGTTTTTGATTAAAATATAGATTACATGCAAATATAGTAAAAATAATGACATGTAAGTAAATGATGAAATTCTAATGTGACAAGTCTCATCAAGTCAAGTCATATCTCTTCCAATCTGCAGAAAATTTGGTTTAAATAATTTTGCTCGTCTCGGTTCCATTTGTTTCCTGTCAGTGAAAATCGATCGTATTTTATTTCGTAAATTTTTCACCCGAAAAATTTTTATATATACTTTATAAAATCATGAAAATGATTATAATTGGGTTGGGAAAAATAAAAATTTTATTTTACTAATCTAAATTCATTTTCCGGGTCAATACAGCTCTATTGACAGTAAAAACTCTAACAGGGATCATTTTCCACTTGTTATTAATTATATACAATACATGTCCTGTAATTAATGTCTTATATATGTTATAATCATTTGTAATGTATTAGGTTCTAAATACAACAAATAATGTTGAAGAACCACTATTGCTAAATCTGGCATGGGGACCTAAGAGAAAAGTTACCCCATTTCACACATACACTGTGAATGGTTACAAATTTCGTACACAACAACAGAGTGAAGGCATGCTATCATCCAACTATGCTGTGTGTACGTGGTACATCTGGTCAATTAGAAAGTGACTTTATGGAGTTTTAAATGAAGTTGTTGAAATGGAGTATACCGGTTGCCCTCGTTGAAGATGGTTCTCTTCAGGTTTGACTGGTTTGATGATACTCTAGATATTGGGACAAAAGTAGATAATAAGTATGGAATTGTCGAATTAAGGCAATCGCGAAGACATACTATGGCGTATGACCCGTTTATATTTGCACAACAGGTCGAACAGGTTTATTACACGCCATACCCTGAGGGTCATCATGGTTGGTTGTATGTCATCAAGACAAAGGCTCGCAGTACAATCTCAGATAATAGTCAGGCTGAAACAGAGGCTCCATACCATGATGATATTATTGTAGGGCTTCAAGTGTTACGAAATATAGATGCCGATATCATCGACAAATGTCTTGTCGATGTTAGGGGCGGCGGGGAGGAAATTGATACGGTGTTATTGAATCGGTCTGACTTGGATGAATCAGATGATGATACATATATATATCAAGTGAGAAAGAGAGTGGGAGTGATTTCAGTGATACAGATTCATCTAATTAGGTAACTCATGCATACAAATGTTTTTTATATTGATTGTTTATTTTGAATTGATCTACATTGCAATATATATATATATATATATATATATATATATATATATATATATAATTTTCTTTAAGTTACTTAAATATGATATGTAACGAATTCATTGAAACAGATGGCAGACTCGACTAGGGGTGGTAGAGGTGGCTGTTGTTTGGATAAATGTGATGTGTGCAAGTATACACAATCGTAACAAGTAATAAAGAGTGAGTAAAGATCGTTCCCACGAGGATTTAAATGTATTGATTATAAATTCTAGAATTAACCTTCCCTATTTAGCTTAACAAAATAAAATGTGACTTTAAGCATGTAAATTAAATGGAGTAATTGGGTGTCAGAATAGTAAGTAATAAATGCAAGGAATTAATAGAAACAATAAATGGGTGTTTAGAACAGAGATGGAAACAGCTAGGATTTTAATCCTTTGTAATCTTAACTTCAGGGTAATCGATGTTTCAGGATGCTACAGCATTTAGGCCAGGAATTGAAGTTTGCTTTCTAGCAGTAAAAACTGAGTTCATTAAAAGCTTCTTATTCCTAAGTTCATATTAATTTCCCTCAATTGTCAGATAATTGCGTCCAACTACTTAAAGACTTGAAGGTTACTCCTAGCTCATTCAACACAATTAATTTTCCAATTAATTGTTCTATATTTATCTTCTAAACAAGTCCACTAATTAAGTTTTTCCAAACCCAACTAGCTAGTATTCCAAATTAGTTGATCAATCTAAAAGGAAATTAAGCTTTCAAATAGAGAAGAAGAAAATGAATCACATCCATTTGCATAAATCACCCTTAAGTATCAATTACAAATTCATAGAGTCCTAGCTAAGAGAATTTAGCTCATAATGAGCTTAAAGACAAAACCAACAAGAGAAATGGAAAATGAAGGCATAATGCGTAAATAAAAATTACTGAGAGGATAATGAGCTGACGGTTGCTACAGTACCCAGCTGATAGCTCTCTCAAATGCAAGGTCACAATCCTCTTTGTACTAGCTCCCAAAAGTAGGGTTACACACTCTCTCTCGCCTCACTTTTTGGGCTTACAAAAATTTAAAGAATAAAATAGTCCTTGGCCCAGTTCCCAAGTACACACAGCTGCTGCCTTGCATTTTCTCTTTCCTCGTTTTGGGACAGCGCAACAAGTTCTTTGTCTTGTAGTGAAGGTGTGCTGAGTTAATAATTCTTTTGTCTTGTAGTGATCCTCTTCCCAAACACTGCAGCATTCCATAACATTCCAGAGAACCTCCTGCAGTAATTTCACTTCTAAATCCTGCTCAAAACTTAAACAAACCTTCAACAAAAACAATTCAGATTTCACAGCTTTTTCGACATTTTAACCATTCAACATAGAAGATTACTAAATAAAGCAAAATTTGAATTCCTATCCAAAATTTAATCAAAACAAGAACAATGACAAGCTAGAAAGATAGTAATAACTCTTATTTCTAAGAGTTATCACATCCTCAAACTTGAACCATTGCTTGTCCTCAAGTAATGATATTCAAAAGCTTGAGCAAACTAAAAACTAACTCAGAACAGCATAAGCAAAATCCATGGCAGTCTTCAGATGCATTTTTCAAAGACATGTTCAACACAAAACACCCTTTTTTAATCACCTTCCAAGTGTATGTGTGATTTCCCTTTTTTCTCAATTCAGCTTTATCAAAAAGACACCAGCCAAATAGGGTAGTACAGTGTTTTTCAAGGAATTTGAGCTTGTAATGTGGCTTAATATCAACAAGAAAGGTTCAGGCCCAAAGGGATTTACAAGGGATCATACTTGAAGGTTGGCCTTTTAAGTCACAGTAGGTAAAATCAACAAAAATTCCTCAAGCTATTTTGTGTGCAACCGTGAAATGTGCAATCAATAACAGAAATAAGGCAAGTTCTGCAGAGAAAACATATTAATGGAACGTATGATGAAAAAAATATGTTGAAGCCCAAGAGCTCACAGGATTTATGCTGTAGAGTGTTGTAGCATCTTGTTTATTCTCACACACCCCCAAACTTAGGTTAAAATCTAATTCAGACCTTATCCTCGCTTCCTTGGATAAGGGTCTTTGCACCCCAATTCCTGAATTGAATGGTGACTTTGAATGAAATCCTCTTTTGAAATGCATTTTAAGTAAGGGAATTTTTTGTGCTGAGAAAGGATTAATTCAGGGTATTCATGTATTGTACATGCAACACAGCATACACAAACAAAGGGTCTTCATCGGAAGCACATGGATAGCTAAACCAGTCATTCATTCATTTACTTTTTCTTTCAAAAAGGCCCCCACTTTCCGTTAATCACAATTCTTTTGAAAGAGTGGGGGCATTGCAAGCTTTAAACAACTATCGAAACAAACTATTGCAACCAATAACAAATGAAAAAACGAAAACTAATAACACTAAAGGGAAGTTTGAAAAGGGTCATGGTCATCTGGTGTTGTAGGAAGCTGCAACACCTTGGGTTGGAACTTCTGCTTAAGGCTGAGCTAATCTGGCACTACTCCTTGTGCCTCTTCCTCTTGCCATCTTCCTCATGATGGGTTTGCTTGTTGCTGGATTTTCTCTGGTAATGGCCACCTCGGGGCGTACATCTCCTGCTTCCTCCACCACATCCCCTCCACCCGTCTTTGCCTTATCTTTGGCCCCTTTTGAAATTTTCTTACTCAAAGGTATGTTATCCTCCGATTCTTCACTGGAGTTAGAATATACTTCAGCCGCCAATTCTGCCTTTGTTTTCTTGGCCTAGGGGGAGCTGTGTGCTTGATTTTGCCCTTTTTGGTTGGAGGAGGGCCTTCAGGCTCAGCTTCAGCCACCTTCTTCTTCCTTTTGTCTTTGCTGCTGGGTTGTGCTGGTGGTGGGGTGGAATCCCTTGGTGGTGGCGGTGGTGTCCATTCAGAACTCACTTCATTATAGTTCAGAGTGCTCCTTTCTGTGGGATTTGCAGGGGGGACTTCAGGATTTTGATCTGGTGCAGATTGATTGTCAGGAACAGTGTCTTGTACCTTGGGGTTGTCAGGAACATCTTTTTTCACGGGTTTAGGGGATTGGTATTTGAAGGGTTTAAACAATGCTTCAGGGAACTGGGGAGGAGAATTTCCTAGTCTCATCTTGTTGATTCCTAGGGTTCTCTGCAACCACAAATGCTGCTCCTTGGAAAACTCCCAGAAGAGCTGTTGTTGCTGCATGTAATGCTGTAGCATTTGACAGCACAGCTCCACCTTGGTGTTCAAATCATCTGGGTGTTCCTGCTGCTCAACTGGAGGAACTGGCCCTTGTGCCTTTGATGCTGATGCTCCAAAACGTTTAACAGCCAACCAATCGATGGCCCCCTTGTTTTCCTTGATCTCATCTTCAGGAAAAGTCTTCACTCCACTTTTCAGACATTAAGAAGTGATTAAGGTTGAGAAAAACAACAGTCCCTTCTTCTTGAATGCGCAAGTAATAATTTCCCTTTCAATCAGTTGCCCCACATCTACTCTCTTCTTTTTCAAAATGCAAAACAAAAGAACTAACCTCTCTTTGTTCACCGTTTCTAAGTGCGCGGTAGGAAGAATTTTGGTTCTGATGATATGATACCACACCTTAGCTAATGGGGTAAGATTAGGCCATGCTATTTTCCAGTTCTCGTCCGTTTGTATCCATTTTGATCCTTCCACTATGACTTCTTTCATCATGTCATTTAGCTCTGTCTCCTCAGCAGTCTTTAACAGATATGAGTACTCATCCTCAACATATTTCAAGCCCCACCTCTTGTTCAACGTAGCAGCAGAGAACAATACCTTTGAACCCCTAACCATGACATGCTTTTGCTGGGGTGAGGTCAGATTGGCATAAAACTCGAGCACAAAAGGGATTATAGGGTCTGTTGGATGAGCCACGAACTTCTTCTAGTTGTGATTGTCTATGAGCTCTGCAATTTCCTTCGTGAGCCCATAATGAGTGGAGACCAAAAGGAAGAAACCCTTTTCTAAGTGGAAGTTCCGCTTCTTGATTTCTTTTTCATACTTCAGTCTCCCTTCTGCGTCCACAAAACGCTGTTCGGATTCTTCTTCATAAGAGAGGGAAATGGTGGTGGCCGGCTTTTTGGAAGGCTGAGCTGGAGTTTTACCCATTGTATATTGTGGTGGTGGGGTTCAGTTGATAGTGATAGACAGAGACAAGTGATGCAGAAAAAGTGAGTGAGGTTGCGTGTGGGGTTTAGGTAATAGGCGCAATAGCTTTAATAGGGAAGAGTGAGCTGAGGTGAGCGGTTGAGGATGGATGTGAGTGGTGGAGAGAGGGGGTGGTAATTAATAGGTAGTTCATGCCAAAATACACTCCCCACGTTTTCCTGTACTTCTTATCCCTAAACCTTTCAGCTATCTAAATTAGAATTTCAAAATGCTTGCAGTTGAACTTGGGCCTTGGAGCTATCCAACTGCCACAACCCCCTGCACCTGAATAATGGGCTGAAACTGAATTGACCCAACCCCTAGCACATCCCAACGACTATATTGCTACAGCCTGCATTAACAGCATATATTTATTTGAAATTAAACTAAAACTAAATAAAACTAAAAGCTAAAATAAACTAACTATTTAAAGGATATAAAACTGGGTTGCCTCCCAGAAGCGCTTGGTTTACTGTCCTTCGGCCTGACCCCACACTCGTGGTTAAGGGTCTCTGAGTTGGGTGGTGGCCTTCATCCTTGCATAAGGCTCACCCCAATATTGTTTCACCCTTTGACCATTAACTTTGAATTCCCTCCCAGAATTTTCATCTCTCAACTCCACTGCTCCATGAAGATAAACTTTGATCAATTTGAAAGGCCCCGACCACCTAGATTTCAGTTTAGGTAATAGGATATTTAAAGGATATAAAACTGGGTTGCCTCCCAGAAGCGCTTGGTTTACTGTCCTTCGGCCTGACCCCACACTCGTGGTTAAGGGTCTCTGAGTTGGGTGGTGGCCTTCATCCTTGCATAAGGCTCACCCCAATATTGTTTCACCCTTTGACCATTAACTTTGAATTCCCTCCCAGAATTTTCATCTCTCAACTCCACTGCTCCATGAAGATAAACTTTGATCAATTTGAAAGGCCCCGACCACCTAGGTTTAAGTAATAGGCGCAATAGCTTTAATAGGGAAGAGTGAGCTGAGGTGAGCGGTTGAGGATGGATGTGAGTGGTGGAGAGAGGGGGTGGTAATTAATAGGTAGTTCATGCCAAAATACACTCCCCACGTTTTCCTGTACTTCTTATCCCTAAACCTTTCAGCTATCTAAATTAGAATTTCAAAATGCTTGCAGTTGAACTTGGGCCTTGGAGCTATCCAACTGCCACAACCCCCTGCACCTGAATAATGGGCTGAAACTGAATTGACCCAACCCCTAGCACATCCCAACGACTATATTGCTACAGCCTGCATTAACAGCATATATTTATTTGAAATTAAACTAAAACTAAATAAAACTAAAAGCTAAAATAAACTAACTATTTAAAGGATATAAAACTGGGTTGCCTCCCAGAAGCGCTTGGTTTACTGTCCTTCTACCGACCCCACACTCGTGGTTAAGGGTCTCTGAGTTGGGTGGTGGCCTTCATCCTTGCATAAGGCTCACCCCAATATTGTTTCACCCTTTGACCATTAACTTTGAATTCCCTCCCAGAATTTTCATCTCTCAACTCCACTGCTCCATGAAGATAAACTTTGATCAATTTGAAAGGCCCCGACCACCTAGATTTCAGTTTCCCAAGGAATATTTTCAGCCTGGAATTGAATAGGAGTACTTGCATGCCCTCAACTAGTTCTCTGGGTTGGATTTTCTGATCATGCCAGGCCTTCACCTTGCTCTTGTATGTTTCAGCATTTTCATAGGCAAAAAGCCTGAACTCTTCAAGTTCATTCAGCTGCAAGAGTCTTGCTTCTCCAGCTGCTTGAGCATCAAAATTTAACTTCTTAATAGCCCAGAATGCCCTGTGTTTTAGTTCAGTTGGTAAATGGCATGCCTTGCCATAAACCAGCCTGTAAGGGGACATGCCAATTGGAGTTTTGAAAGCTGTTTTGTAAGCCCACAGAGCATCATCTAGGTGCAAAGACCGGTCCTTCCTAGAAGGATTCACCATTTTTTCTAAAATTCTTTTAATTTCTCTATTGGACATTTCAGCTTGTCCACTGCTCTGAGGGTGATATGCAGTAGCCACTTTGTGTTTCACCCCATACTTCACAAGCAAATTGGAAAACATCTTGTTGCAAAAATGTGAGCCCTCATCACTGATTATAGCTCTGGGAGTACCAAACCTGGTGAATATGTTCTTTTGCAGGAATTTTGTAACTACCTTGGCATCATTGGAAGGCAGTGCTACTGCTTCTACCCATTTAGAGACATAATCCACTGCCACTAGGATATAGACATTCCCATAAGAGATAGGAAATGGTCCCATGAAGTCTATTCCCCACACATCGAATAATTCTATTTCCAGAATAGTGTTGAGTGGCAGCTCTTGTCTATTGGAAATGTTCCTAATTCTCTGACACCTATCACAATTCCTTTCATACTCTTGTGCATCTCTGAACAAAGTGGGCCAGAAATACCCTGATTGCAAGATCTTGGCAGCTGTTCTTTTTCCTCCAAAGTGACCACCATAAGGTGCAGCATGGCAATCACTTCAGATGTCCTCCATCTCTTCTTCAGCAGCACACCTTCGCATGATCTGGTCTTAGCATCTTTTGTACAAATAGGGTTCATCCCAATAAAAGTGCTTTACTTGATGCAAAAACCTCCTTTTCTATTGTGGGTTCATATCTCCTGGAGTCACTCCACTAACCAGGAAGTTTACAACATCTGCATACCATGGTGCTGCAGCATCCTCCAACATTAGAAGGTGTTCATCAGGAAAATGCTCCTTGATTTCTCCTTGAGGGTTGACACCCCTTTCTTCAGCAATTCGGGAAAGATGATCAGCCACCTGATTTTCAATTCCCTTTTTGTCTCTAATTTTCAAATCAAATTCTTGTAGCAAAAGAACCCATCTAATAAGCCTAGGCTTTGCATCCTTTTTGTCAATGAGGTACTTGATGGCTGCATGGTCTGTGTATACCACTACCTTGGTTCCCACCAGATAGGGTCTGAACTTGTCAAAAGCAAATACTACTGCTAATAACTCCTTTTCTGTAGTGGTGTAATTAATCTGGGCATCAATGAGAGTTTTGCAAGCATAGTAGATTGTGTGAAACATCTTGTTATGCCTCTGCCCCAACACAGCTCCCACTGCGAAATCACTTGCATCGCACATCAATTCAAATGGTTTCTCCCAATCAAGAGCTACTATCACAGGTGCAGTGATTAAAGCTTTCTTCAAAGTTTCAAAAGCTGATAAGCACTCAACTGTGAACTCAAATGCACTATCATGCTCCAGCAATTTGCATAGTGGCTTGGAGATTTTAGAGAAATCTTTGATGAATCTTCTATAAAAGCCTGCATGACCTAGGAAACTTCTGATGCCCTTCACAGAATTAAGAGGAGGGAGCTTTTGAATCACTTCTATCTTAGCTTTATCCACCTCCAAACCATTCTTTGATACCTTGTGACCCAACATAATCCCCTCTTTTACCATAAAGTGACACTTTTCCCAGTTCAGCACTAGATTAGTTTCCTCACACCTGTACAACACCTGTTCTAAGTTATCCAAACATCCCATGAATGAGTTTTCAAACACTGAAAAATCATCCATGAATATCTCCATGGTCTTCTCAATGAAATCAGAAAAGATAGCCATCATACATCTCTGGAATGTCGCATGAGCATTACAAAGCCCAAATGGCATTCTTATGAAATCAAATGTACCATATGGACAAGTGAATGTGGTCTTCTGCTGATCTTCTGGTGCCACTGCAATCTGATTGTAGCCCGAATAACCATCCAAGAAGCAATAAAATTCTCTTCCAGATAATCTATCGAGCATTTGATCAATGAATGGTAGTGGAAAATGATCTTTCCTTATGGCTTTGTTCAGCTTTCTGTAATCCATGCATATCCTCCACCCGGTAACTGTTCTTGTAGGAATGAGCTCATTCTTTTCAGTCTTCATCACAGTCACTCCTCCCTTCTTTGGAACACATTGCACAGGACTCACCCATACACTGTTTGAAATGGGATAAATAATTCCTGCATCAAGCCATTTAATGATCTTCTTATTTACAACCTCTTTCATTATTGGATTCAGTCTTCGCCGGCCCTCGATACTGTTTTTAGCATCCTCCTCTAGCAAAATCTTGTGCATCCAAGAAGCAATAAAATTCTCTTCCAGATAATCTATCGAGCATTTGATCAATGAATGGTAGTGGAAAATGATCTTTCCTTATGGCTTTGTTCAGCTTTCTGTAATCCATGCATATCCTCCACCCGGTAACTGTTCTTGTAGGAATGAGCTCATTCTTTTCAGTCTTCATCACAGTCACTCCTCCCTTCTTTGGAACACATTGCACAGGACTCACCCATACACTGTTTGAAATGGGATAAATAATTCCTGCATCAAGCCATTTAATGATCTTCTTATTTACAACCTCTTTCATTATTGGATTCAGTCTTCGCTGGCCCTCGATACTGTTTTTAGCATCCTCCTCTAGCAAAATCTTGTACATACAAAGACTAGGACTGATTCCTCTAATGTCTTCCATTTGCCACCCGATAGCTTTCTTGTTCCTCTTCAAAACTGAAATTAAGCTACTTTATTTCAATGGAGGGAACATTTTCTTTGAAGGTGTCTGAAGATACATCCAATGATTCATATTTTCTAATCCAGGATCTGTATGCTACACTCCCTTCTACTATCTATTTCCGTTCTTCATTTTCAGGAATAATCTCCTCATTCAAATCAAATTCCTGCTCCCATTTCATTTCGGATGCTATCACATGCTCTTGTACCAGAGATTCCATATCAGTAAGATAAGAATAGTTCTCCATCTCTTCATCAGGATAGTGTAATGCATTAAAGACATTGAGGGTCACATGTTGATCATTCGCCCTCATGGTGAGCTATCCTTTTTGCACATCTATCAATGTTCTTCCAGTGGCAAGGTAGGGTCTTCCAAGAATGATAGGAACTTCCTTGTCAGCCTCAAAATCCAGAATAATGAAATCCACTGGAAACACAAATTTGTCCACCTTTATTAGAACATCTTCAATCTTTCCTTCTGGGTACGCAATGGATCTGTCAGCGAGCTGCAAAGTAACAATGGTTGGTCTAGCTTCTCCAATCTTCGGTTGCTTGAAAATAGACATTGGCATCAGATTTATGCTAGCTCCAAGGTCACACAAAGCTTTTCCGCAGTAAGTATTCCGTATTGAGCATGGAATTGTAAAACTCCCTGGATCTTTCATTTTCAGAGGAACCTTATTTTGCAAGATCTGACTGCACTCCTTGGTCATGGCCACAGTTTCAAACTCTCCCAACCTCTTTCTCTTTGTAAGAATATCTTTCATAAATTTGGTGTAGTTGGGCATCTGCTGTAAGGCTTCAACCAGAGGTATGTTAATATGTAGTTGCTTTAGGATTTCTAGGAATTTGTTGAACTGCTTTTCTTGAGCTGCCTTCCTTAGTCTTTGTGGGAATGGAGGAGGTGGCCTTTCCGGAATTAACTTGGCCTCTTTCTGCTTGGGAATTTCTTGCTCTGGTTATTCTTCTCTTGGAGTGACTTTAGGAATTTCCTGTTCTGGTTCCACTGTATCAGAATTTCTTGCTGCTGGTTGCTTAAATGCTATAGCATCCTATAGCTCTTTACCACTTCTCAGATTTATAGCTTTAACCCGTTCCTTCCCTTTATCAGCAGAAGTTGATGGACTTTCGGTGGATGCAGGCAGGGTTCCATTTGGCCTATTTGTGAGGGCAGTAGCCAACTGACCTACCTAATTCTCCAGGTTCCTCACAGCTACACCCTGATTCTGAATTTGGGCACTGGTTTCAGTCATGAAGGCTTTCAGCATGGCATCCAGAGAAGATTCCTTAACCGGGGCTTGGGTCTGTTGCTGCTGACTGTTTTGTCCCTATTGTTGGTATTGTGGTGGAGTATTTCCAACTGAGGAATTCAGTGTGTTGTTGTAATTCCCATAGCTGAAATTTGGATGTTGCATCCAACCCGGGTTGTAAGTATTAAAGTATGCATTATTTCCTATATTACCCACATAATTCACTGAGACTGAGTTGATGGGACACTCTTCAAATAAATGACCCCTCCACAGAAGACTCATGAAATAGAACTCAGTTGAGCGACCACAGGTTCTGCCATAGCAGGTTCTTTACTGGCATTAGTAGCAGTCAGATTTTTCAGCATGTTAGTAATGGAAGCAAGCGAAGCAGAAAGGGCAGTTGTTTCCTTCACTTCAAGTATTCCAGCAGGAGTTTTAGCCAATGCATAAGATTCATTATATGATTTTGTTAAGAATGTCCCTCCAGATGAAGCATCTAACATCAATCTTGAAGGAGGCAGGAGTTCATTGTAGAAGGTTTCCATTTGGATGCATACAGGGATGCTGTGATGAGGACATCTTCTCAACAACTCCTTGAACCTTTCCCATGAGTCATACAGAGATTCCTCATCATTTTGCTTGAATGAAGTTATGTCACTCCTCATTCGTGCGTTTTTTGTAGGAGTGAAGTACTTAGTCAAGAACTTTTCAGCTAGGCCATTCCATGGAGTAATGGAGTTGGCCTCCAATGAGTTTAACCAGGCCTTGGCTCTGTCCCTTGAGGAATAAGGAAAGAGCCTTAACTTGAAAACATCATCACTTACTCCAGGGATCTTGAAATTCCTTGCCACTTCCAGGAATTGCCTTAGATGCAAGTGTGGATCTTCAGTAGGGGCACCACCAAACTGCCCGACAGTTTGCATCATTTGAAACATCATTGGTTTAAAGTCAAACTACTGGGTAGTTATTTTTGGTCTCACAATCCCAGTGTTCATGGTTTGGGGATCAAAGACAGCATAGTCCCTGACGGACCCATCTCTATCATTTGCCATTTCAATCGTGCCCGGCTGATCCTCTTCTTCATCTCCAAGAAAGTGAGCCATGAAGCCTAAGTCAGAGTGTTGATCTCGTGCTCTCTGTTCTTTGCTGTTTTTTCAATTTCTAAATCTAATTGGAACTCAGGTGTACCCTTGCTGAGCATACAAACGTACATGTAGCTAAGCAGAGCACACAGAGCTTCAAGTACTAGCTAATTAGAAAAAGTTGACAAAAGAATTTAAATATTCAACACCATTGTAATCCCCGGCAACGACGCCAAAAACTTGTTGTTGTTTGGATAAATATGATGTGTGCAAGTATACACAGTCGTAGAAAATAATAAAGAGTGAGTAAAGATCGTTCCCACTAGGATTTAAATGTATTGATTATAAATTCTAGAATTAACCTTCCCTATTTAGCTTAACAGAATAAAACGTGACTTTAAGCATGTAAATTAAATGGAGTAATTGGCTGTCAGAACAGTAAGTAATAAATGCAAGGAATTAATACAAACAATAAATGGGTATTTAGAACAGAGATGGAAACAGCTAGGATTTTAATCCTTTGTAATCTTAACTTCAGGGTAATCGATCCTTCAGGATGCTACAGCATTTAGTCCAGGGATTGAAGTTTACATTCCAGTAGTAAAAACTGAGTTCATTAAAAGATTCTTATTCCAAAGTTCATATTAATTTCCCTCAATTGTCAGATAATTGCGTCCAGCTACTTAAAGCCCTGAAGGCTATTCCTAGCTCATTCAACACAATTAATTTTTCAATTAATTGTTCTATATTTATCTTCTAAACAAGTCCACTAATTAAGTTTTTCCAAACTCAACTAGCTAGTATTCCAAATTAATTGATCAATCTAAAAGGAAATTAAGCTTTCAAACAGAGAAGAAGAAAATGAATGACATCTATTTGCATAAATCACCCTTAAGTATCAGTTACAGATTCATAGAGTCCTAGCTAAGAGAATTTAGCTCATAATGAACTTAAAGACAAAACCAACAAGAGAAATGGAAAATGAAGGCATAATGCGTAAATGAAAATTACTGAGAGGACAATGAGCTGACGGCTGCTACAGTACCCAGTCGCTACTGTACTAGCTCTCTCAAAAGCAAGGTCACAATCCTCTTTATACTAGCTCCCAAAAGTAGGGTTACACTCTCTCTCTTGCCTCACTTTTTGGGTTTACAAAAATTCAAAGAATAAAATAGTCCTTGGCCCAATTCCCAAGTACACACAGCTGCTGCCTTGCATTTTCTCTTTCCTCGTTTTGGAACAGCGCAGTAAGTTCTTTGTCCTGTAGTGAAGGTGTGCTGAGTTGACAATTCTTTTGTCTTGTACTGATCCTCTTCCCAAATGCTGCAGCATTCCATAACATTCCAGGGCAACTCCTGCAGTAATTTCACTTCTAAATCCTGCTCAAAACTTAAACAAACCTTCAGCAAAAACAATTCAGATTTCACAGCTTTTTCGACATTTTAACCATTCAACACAGATGATTACTAAATAAAGCAAAATTTGAATTCCTATCCAAAATTTAATCAAAACAAGAACAATGACAAACTAGAAAGATAGTAATAACTCTTATTTCTAAGAGTTATCACACCCCCAAACTTGAACCATTGCTTGTCCTCAAGTAATGATACTCAAAAGCTTGAGCAAACTAAAAACAAACTCAGAACAGCATAAGCAAAATCCATGGCACTCTTCAGATGCATTTTTCAAAGACATGTTCAACACAAAACACCCTTTTTTAATCACCTTCCAAGTGTATGTGTGATTTCCCTTTTTTCTCAATTCAGCTTTATCAAAAAGACTCCAGCCAAACCACTTCTCAACAGAGTCTTAGGTGCATTTTCCAAATATCCTTTGGATGCAAGGGTGAAGACTCACCAGATTATCTTCCTAAGAACAGGAGCTTAACACATTATTAGATTTGTCATATCACTCAATTCACTCTACTTTATGTTTTGTGTTGGTGCTTCACTCAATCTACATTCATATGCAACTCTATCACAGGCTTGCCAAATTTCTATCAATCAAAAAACCAACCACAAATTGCACACAGCTATAGGACTTAATGGGTTGTAATGAGGCTAAGGTTCAGGTGTGGCATTTTTGGAAAGTAGCTAACTTAGGTGGAGTTCAAGATTTCTTGTCCAAATCACCCACCCCCAAACTTAGGCATTTATGTATTCTTGCCCATATTTTTGGTGACAAGGGAGGAACTTTATTTTATTTTTGATTCTGTTTTCTTTTTTTTTTTTTACATTATTCCTTTGATGATATGTTCTTTCCTCCTTTTTATTGCCTAGGCACCCCCCCCAAAACTTATGCTAATGGTTGTCCTCAACCATTGTGGTAAGGACTTATATGTAGGTGACCATTTTGAAACAGTCTCAAACTCCACCTAAATAGGGTGGTATAGTGTTTTTCAGGGAATTTGAGCTTGTAATGTGGCTTATATCAACAAGAAAGGTTCAGGCCCAAAGGGATTTACAAGGGATCATACTTGAAGGTTGGCCTTTTAAGTCACAGTAGGTAAAATTAACAAAAATGCCTCAAGCTATTTTGTGTGCAACCGTGAAATGTGCAATGAATAATAGAAATAAGGCAAGTTCTAAGAGAAAACACATGAATGGAACGTATGATGAAAAAAACTATGTTGAAGCCCAAGAGCTCACAGGTTTTATGCTGCAGAGTGCTACAGCGTCTTGTTTAGTCTCACACACCCCCAAACTTAGGTTGAAATCTAATTCAGACCCCATCCTCGCTTCCTTGGATAAGGGTCTTTGCAACCCAATTCCCAGATTGAATGATGACTTTGAATGAAATCCTCTTTTGAAATGCATTTTAAGTAAGGTATTTTTTTGTGTCGAGAAAGGATTAATTCAGGGTATTCATGTATTGTACATGTAACACAGCATACACAAACAAAGGGTCTTCATCAGAAGCACATGGACAGCTAAACCAGTCATTCATTCATTTACTTCTTCTTTCAAAAAGGCCCCCACTTTCCATTAATCACAATTCTTTTGAAAGAGTGGGGGCATTGCAAGCTTCAAACAACTATCGAAACAAACTATTGCAACCAATAACAAATGAAAAACGAAAACTAATAACACTAAAGGGAAGTTTGAAAAGGGTCATGGTCATTTGGTGTTGCAGGAAGCTGCAACACCTTGGGTTGGAACTTCTGCTTAAGGCTGAGCTAATCTGGCATTGCTCCTTGTGCCTCCTCCTCTTGCCATCTTCCTCATGATGGGTTTGCTTGTTGCTGGATTTTCTCTGGTAATGGCCACCTCCGGGCTTACATCTCCTGCTACCTCCACCACATCCCCTCCACCAGTCTTTGCCTTAGCCTTGGCCCCTTTGTAATTTTCTTACTCAGAGGTATGTTATCCTCCGATTCTTCACTGGAGTCAGAATATACTTCAGCTGCCAATTCTGCCTTTGTTTTTCTTGGTCTAGGGGGAGCTGTGTGCTTGATTCTGCCCTTTTTGGTTGGAGGAGGGCCTTCAGGCTCAGCTTCGGCCACCTTCTTCTTGCCTTTGTCTTTGCTGCTGGGTTGTGCTGGAGGTGGGGTGGGATCCCTTGGTGGTGGTGGCGGTGTCCAGTCAGAACTCACTTCATTATTGTTCATAGAGTGCTCACTTGCTGTGGGATTTGCAGGGGGACTTCAGGATTTTGATCTAGCGCAGATTGATTGTCAGGAACAAGGTCTGGTACCTTGGGGTTGTCAGGAACATCTTTTTTCACGGGTTCAGGGGCTTGGTATTTGAAGGGTTCAAACAATGCATGTTATGCTGTAGCATTTGACAGCACAGCTCCACCTTGGTGTTTAAATCATCTGGGTGTTCCTGCTGCTCAACTGGAGGAACTGACCCTTGTACCTTTGATGATGATGCTGCAAAACGTTTAACAGCCAACCAATCGATGGCCCCCTTGTTTTCCTTGATCTCATGTTCAGGAAAAGCCTTAACTCCACTTTTCAGACATAAAGAAGTGATTAAGGATGAGAAAAACAACAGTCCCTTCTTCTTGAATGCGCAAGTAATAATTTCCCTTTCAGTCAGTTGCCCCACATCTACTCTCTTCTTCTTCAAAATGAAAAACAAAATAACCAACCTCTCTTTGTTCACTGTTTCTAAGTGCGCGGTAGGAAGAATTTTGGTTCTGATGATATGATACCACACCTTAGCCAATGGGATAAGATTAGGCCTTGCTATTTTCCAGTTCTCGTCCATCTGTATCCATTCTGCTCCTTCCACTGTGACTTCTTTCATCATGTCATTTAGCTCTGTCTCCTCAGCAATCTTTAACAGATTTGAGTACTCATCCTCAACATCTTTCAAGCCCCACCTCTTGTTCAACGTAGCAACAAAGAATGATACCTTTGAACCCCTAACCATGACATGCTTTTGCTGGGGTGAAGTCAGATTGGCATAAAACTCGCGCACAAAAGGGATTATAGGGTCTGTTGAATGAGCCATGAGCTTCTTCTAGTTGTGATTGTCTATGAGCTCATCAATTTCCTCCGTGAGCCCAAAATGAGTGGAGTCCAATAGGAAGAAACCCTTTTCTAAGTGGAAGTTCCTCTTCTTGATTTCTTTTTCGTACTTCAGTCTCCCTTTTGCGTCCACAAAACGCTGTTCGGATTCTTCTTCAGAAGAGAGGGAAATGGCGGTGGCCGACTTTTTGGAAGGCTGAGCTGGAGTTTTACCCATTGTATATTGTGGTGATGGGGTTCAGTTGATAGTGATAGGCAGAGACAAGTGATGCAGAAAGAGCGAGTGAGGTTGCGTGTGGGGTTTAGGTAATAGGCACAGTATCTTTAATAGAGAAGAGTGAGCTGAGGTGAGCGGTTGAGGATGGATGTGAGTGGTGACAATGCTGATGCACAGCAGGACGACTACCCACCAACGCGCCAGCCACTAAAATAGCGACCAGTGTGAAAAATCGGTCGCTATTTAATTAGCGACTAGGGTTTTCGAGACCACTGTGGATCGGTCACTGATTTGGTCGCTAACACTGATAGCGACCGAATTTCATGGATTAGGTCGCTAAAAGGGTTTTTTGTAGTGTATACAATAAACGATTGAATCTTTGTTGATCAGTCATATTGGTGGGGCTTGCCAGAACATAGCCAGGTTCATCAGCCAGGGTGGAGAAGAAGGAGTCATTGGAACACCGAACCATGCATTCATCATACCACATCACAGCTTCTATGGACAAAGTGCACTCTTTGTGTGTGGATAGTTTATGGGATGCGTTTACCACACACTGTCCACATAGCTGAGAAGGGATGTCACCCCTGCACATGAACAATCCATAAGGAAGATAAGGAAGAAAAGAGGGTGGTGCGATGCTGTTGGTAGGTGTTGTTGGCAGTGAATCTGGTTTTTGAGCAAACTTGGTAGAGAAAGTTATGGTCCTGTGCTTTTGTAGTTGCAAAGTTGAGGAAGTTAACAAGGGTAAAGATGAGGATAAGCTTGGAGAATAGAAAATTTGGAGAAAAACTATAAAATCTGTCATGTCGCAATAAACGAGTCTCCCTTGTCCTTTCTTAAAATGACCAAAGTTTAATGAAAAAACTATTTTAAACTAAGCTAAATTAATTGTAAAATAAGAGAGTGAAGCTATATCCACTCTTAATTAATTAAAATATATTATTATCTTATTTTACTTTAATTAATAAAAGTAGATTTATTTTTATTTTTTTACTTTATAATTTTTTTATTTTTAGAGAAGCCTTATCCAAGTTTATTAGGTATTTTAGTTATTATTTAAAAGTTACCTTTAATTATATATATTAGTAAGTTTTTTTTTAACAATGTTGATAAAGATAATAAAGGACAAAATACATTATAATTTTGCGAGTTTTATAATTGAACATTTTTAAATTTATTAAATACAATAATTAATCATAATAAATAAAATAGATACATCTCGTTTTTTTTATAGAGACAAATGTTAGTATTAATGTTAGTATTTTGTTGATGGGTGATGTTTGAACACGCAACCTCCTTATCTCTCCATTCCTTAATCCCCCACCGTAACCACTAAATCAAACTTATAACTCCTCATCTCGTTCAATCTTATTCCCTACTCTCCCCGAGGATATTATCACCAAAGGGTTGTGAGCATTCCGTCGAAAAAGGACAAATTTTATATTATTTTTTTATGCTAAAAAGGGCCTGAGCCCAAAAAGTAAAAAGAGTTACATATCAAGAACTAAACGGGGTACAGATACCCCAATGTCATCATGAAAGATCATATATGCTAAGTCCATCGGGACCCTATCCAACGAGTGAAATCCCCACTCTTGCTCCAAACTCCGGTTTGTGATCCAGTCTGCACATTTGTTGCCTTCCCTATAGGTATGGATGAACACTAGATGCCACTCCTTCTTAGTCCATCCAGCAATTCTTTGCAGAAGTTTGCAGTTAGAGGCATAACTCCAATTCTCCTTAGAGACTATCTGAATTATTGCCTCCGAATCTAGCTCCACTTCTAGATTTCTAATCCCTCTATTCCAAGCTTCCTCAAGACCCTTTAGAAGACCCCAAAGCTCGACCTTGAACGCATTACACGTGCCAATGTTGTACCAAAACCAGTGACAAAAGAACTTTGTCATTGCGAATGATCCCCCCACAACCTGCTTTTCCAGGGTTTCCTTTCGCCGCTCCGTCAGTGTTGAGTTTCCACCACCCATCCCCGGGACTCTTCCATTTAATCTACTTGATTGATTTGTTCCTTCTCCTTACCCCCTAGCATTTCATATTTCTTGTTCTCATACTGAGACGCTTCTTGCAGGATTCTCCTATTTGGCCAAGCTGGACGGGCAAACTCGGGATCAAAGATGTCCTTATTCCTCAAGTCAACAAATTATAGCACGCATATGCAAAAATATCAGCCCATTTACTGGAATTTGATATTCCAAACGAGCGAGAGAGGTTTGCCTTTATCCAATCAGATAGATTCAAACCAAAGAACTCATGTAAAATATTAGACCTAATCAATGGGATCCACACCCAGGTTGCCTTCGGCCAATCCCTTAGGATATGAATCAAGGATTCAACTTCACCCGGACACTTGCTACAATCAGGCGAGGAAGAGCTCCATCTTCTTCTTCTTTGATTCGTAAGAAGTCTGTCATGCCCCGCTTTCCAGAGAAACATATGAACTCGAAAGGGTCCCTTCCATCCCCAAATCATATCCCAGATGTTATTTTCCTCATTCACCGAAAGACCCGCACACAGAGAATAAGCACATTTTACCGATAATGTTCCATTGTCCGTCCCCTTCCACACAAAACCATCCTCTCCTTCTTTCGACAAAGGAGCTGGAATCGCTAGGTCTTTTCTGATGGCCGAATCAGGGATAAGGTTCTTTAGGTACTCGACATCCCAACTCCATGAGAACTTAACAATGTCTTGAGCTGATCTGAACCTTTCAGCCAAGCTGATGTCAACTAGCAAACAATCTTCAAGGCGAGTCTAGCTGTTGATCCAATTGTCTCTCCAGAAAAGAGTTTCTCTTCCTGCCCCAATTTCTCTTTTTACATTACAGAGAAGGGTAGACCAAAGCTTGCAAATGCTCTTCCAAATGGAAGATTCTTCAGGAGAAAAATAAATTTGAGGCTAGGATAAATTTTATTTCAAGAGTTTAACTTTAATTCGTTACATAGGAGTTTAATTGGTATGCACTGTCAGTGTAAAGATTTTTACACTAATAACCAATCAGAAATCATAAAACTAATGACTTTTTTTAAGGCGGTTGGGATAAGAATTAAACATTTATAATGGTGTGTCGAGTTCTGATTGGTTGACAGTGTAAAAAAACTTTACAGTAAAAATATCGGATATTAATACATATAAGTGATTTTTAAATATAAGAGTCAATTAATTATTATAACATAGCAATGCATAATTAATTAATTAATTAAAAGTGTTAAAAAAATATACTGCTTGCATCACAATTAAATCCTTATTTTAATGGGGCTGTCATTATAATTTCACTCTCCATTTGAAACAACTTTATTTTACCAAAAAAAAACATTTTTTACACAAAAAAAAACATTTTTTATAAGCCAATTAGATCCTTAGGACCCGCTAAGAGAGAGGAGATATTCATTTGACAAGAAAGAGAAAATAAAATTATTGATTAAACTTTAATTTTATTAAAAAAACACATTTTGTTTAATAAATTTATTAAAATATCAAGTTAATAACTATTGAAAAAATTCCCAGTAAAAAAAATCTATTGAAAAAATTCATACACATGAAATTTAGGGTTTTGAGTTCTCATGGCTCTTGTCTCAGACTACTCTTGGGAACACTTGTTCCCTGACTTCTTCCCCCTCCCAAGCCTCCTTCTTCACCTTCTTTTCCTCCACAGAATGCTGACAAAGCTCCTTCGCCTAGATCAGATTTGGTTGCACCTCCTCAAAGCAAAACCTTTGCGCAGGCAGTAAATGATCAGCTGGTTTGTGACTCTTATAATATTCCTATTAGTCAATTGCCAAATCCTTGCATAAAGGCCAATGAATTGACCATCAAGATCAGTGAATCTGAGTATCAAGCTGGGGTCCAAGATTGCAAGAACGTGCTGCATGGCAGATTGATTCTTTCTAAGGATGACACTCCCATAAAGTTGGTTGACTTGCAAACCAAGTTACTAAAAGTTTGGAATACAAATAATTCCTGGATCGTGGTCTCTCTGGGAAAGGGCTTTTTCGAATTCAGCTTCTCATATTTGGAAGATCAAAGAAAGATTCGATCTTCTAGCTCTTGGAATCTTAATCCAGGAGTGCTCCATTTATCCTCTTGGACGCCAGACTTCAATCCAAATTCCATTAGGCAAACCCATGCTCAATGTTGGGTTCGGTTACATGGTCTTTCAAGAGAATATTGGAGACCAAATTTTTTTTTTGAAATCGGTGGAGGCATTGGGGCTCCAATTGCTCTTGATCAAGCTACTATGAAGAGATCTTTCGGACATTTTGCTCGAATTTTGATTGAAATTGATCTCTGAAAAGAGGTGAGAGAAAAGATCCTTGTAGAGCGTGATGACTTTGCATTCTTTGTCTATCTGGAGTATGAAAGACTCCCTTATTTTTGCTCTTCTTGCCAAACCATTGGTCATGATCTTTCTAACTACAAGAAACAACATGCCAATGATACGTCTGCTAAAGGAGTGGATTTGAATAAAGACTCCAAGAAGATGATCTTGAAGTATGTTCCTAAAATCAACAATACTAAGAAGCAAAAGCCGGATAAAGGAAAAGCCGTTGTTCAGGATAAGCAACCCAATGAAAAGGAGAATTTGGCATATATGGCAGGTCCCAGTCACACAATTGGTTTCAGTTGAGACTGTTGTTGACCCTAAAGCTTTTTAGGGTGTTAATAATGTTCCACTGAATGATCCTGAGGCTGAGCAATCCGTGAATGCCCTTCTTGGATTTGTTCATCCTAAGGATTTGGCATAATGTTTAATCAAAACATTGTGATCTCTACTATCAATGATCCTCGGAACCAGGATGTCACAGAGAGCCAACATGATGACAGAATTTTGGATAAAGGCTTTCAGTCTCCAATTCATATTGAGTAGAACTTAAAATCTGATGATACTATAGTAGCAGACTCTCAATCAGGCACTGTCAGCAAAAGTAGCAGGGAAACTATAAGAAATAATAATGCTTTAGGATTAATGGCTAGAGAATCTTCTGTTACTCCTATTAGCAATATTAGAAATCAAAATGTGGCTGCAGATATGAAAATAATTAGTACTCTTTGGTGTAATGAAGAAGAGGGATCAGATGATGAACAACCTATTCCAATATCTGTAGCTGATCCAAGTAAGTACTTAGTAGAGGTGCCAGTTCAACTTCAGCAAGATGCAGGTTATACTGTTGTAGTTACTAAGTCTATGAATAAGAGAATTAGACAAAAGGCTGCAAAGGCTGCCAAAGCAGAAAGGAATGTTGCCCGATTATGGGATGGGCCAAAACACTATGCTTAATGAAGACTCTCTATTGGAATTGTAGAGGGTTTGGAAATTCTGATACAAGAATAGTTTTCAAGAATCTTTGTCTTACAAACAAGCCAGATATTGCATTCCTTTCCGAACCTTGGATTGAGGTTACTCAGGTTCCTATTTCTTATTGGAATCAGCTTAATTTAAAGATTTTTGTCTCAATAATAGGAATGGTCATACTCCCAATCTTTGGGGATTATGTAATACACAGTTAAATCCTATTGTGCTCTCCATTTCTTCTCAACACTATTCCTTCTCTGCGTGAGGATGGACAGGTATTTTTTCTCTCTGTTGTGTATGCTAGCACTTCTTATCAGTTAAGAAGGTAATTATGGAGTGATTTGCTTATTCTTCAAGATAATAATCCGGGCCCTTGGTGTCTAATTGGAGATTTCAACTTTATATTGGGATCTCATGAAGTAAGGAGTTCCTCTATGCCTATGAGAGCTGCATGTGATGAATTTAAGCCTTCTCTGATACTGGTAAGCAGATCCATCTGCAAACAAATGGTGCATTGAATAAAAAACTATTCCGAAAAAGGAGGGACAAAACCAGTAAATAGCAGTGTGAACCATTGAATCATGCGCAGAGGAGGGAGAACCTCATGTTGTGCGTGCTTAAGAAGTGGCACCTCTATGTGTCCCATTGAAAAAATTGACAGATATTGGATAGAAGAACTAAATTTGCAACATTGAAAAAACAAGGGACCGAATGTGCACGAAAAAACTTGAGGGACCAAAATCATACATGACCAATAATAGGGGACTAAAACTGCAATTAAACCTTTTTAAAAGAAAGTCTAACACCATAGAGGATGACACATCTCACCGAAATAGAAAACTAGTGGAAAAGCAACCAAATTAAAGATTTTATACTAGTAACTGAACCCGTGCAACGCAAGAGAATAATTTTTGTAAAAATATAGTTAGAAATTAGAATTACTTAATACCAAATAAAATATACTAAATATGGTTAAAAACTATAAGCATTAGAAAAAAAATATATATTTATATTGTTATAAATTCGATTGTAGAAAGCTACGAATAAAATTTAGGTTGAAAAGTCAGGCGAAACCCGGCCTGCGGATTTCACTGTCAGTATATTTATACTGATCAGAAAACCTAATTTTAACTCATGAACGAAAAACTTAAGGTTTTTATTTTATTTCCTACGATTGTGTATTTTTAGAATTATTTCACAAAAAGTATAATCGGGCGTTATATTCAATCGGGCGAACGACAGAGCTGATTACGGGAGATTCGGGACTCGATAGGTGTATAAACCCTATATTCTCTTAGGAATAAGTCATCCATGTGAGAGGTTTAAGGTGGCTTAGGGTTATGTTAGTAATTTTTAATAATTTTATTTTGATCCTTACACTTTCTCTGAATTGCATTTTGGTCCCTAAACTAGTTTCCATGATCTTCCAAGTAAATTGGATCGATTTTGACCCATCCAAACCTAAGTTGGGCTGCGGCCTCGTGGCCCAATATCACTGCCAATACTTCAATTTCATGAGACAAATTTTCCTACTCTTAACTTTCTGTTAAATGCCTTAAGCATTTTTATGTTGAAAATTCAAGTAATGGACTTGGACTCTCCTTAGCCCAATTGCGCATGGCCCAAGGCCCATGAGGCTTGGCTTCATCCATTTTTATGAGTCACAAACTTCTCCATTCTTCTCATTTCTTCTCCACTCTTCCACATTACTCCAAAGCTTACTATCAACTTCTTCATTTATTTTTTTTCTCTTAAGCTTACATAGCTTGGTTTGTGAAGCAACTTGGTGATTCCTTGTCATTCTTCAAATTCTAAGAGGTGATTCATGATTCTTATCATCATTTAACTATAGTCTCTTCAATTCATTTCATGATTTAAAGCCTTGTTCATGATTTTCAATTTCTAAATCTAGAAAGTTTGAAATTCTCTAGAAAATCATAGAAAAATCCTAAAAATGTGAAACCAATTTCTATGTTCCTATTATCATTCCTATAATCATAATCCAAGAGTATGTTGAAATCCAAAATTTCCTCCCCTAATTTCTTGACAAGGCCGAATCCTATAGGTGGGGTTGGAGGAAGGTTTTGTTCATTTTCTTTACAAATGATTTTGTATATCATCTTTCTAGTATGCATTCATGTTGAATCCAAGTTATTTCATCAAACAAAAATCCCTAGCTTCATGTATTCATTAAGGCCGAATCTAAGTTTTTAGAAGTTTAGAAGTTTTTGATTCAAACTTTGTTGATTTATCACTAATTCTTTGTCTTAAGTAATTAGGATCACTAATCCAATGACTTAGGCAAATTTGGAAATTTTTAGTCACTAAACCCTATGGAGGTCGTGACCTATTATAGAGAATTAGGAGATTTTAATTGTTTGATTAGTAATTGTTTGATTGTGATTGATGAAGGTTGAGTGAATCGGTTGTGTACATGAGACCGGACTTCCAACAAAGTACTTATTAACCCACTGAGAAATCTTCGAGAGGTAAGAGGAGATTGCCTGAGGGATTTTTCCGATGGCTACATGCTATCTGTGTTGGTCTGTACGATTTACCTGTGGTTATGGTGTTTGGTTTGTGGTTGTGGTGTTTGATTAAAGTGTGTTATTTATCTGTGTTTGTTTATATGCGTTTAATTATTTATTTGCAGTTATATATTATGATGTTGTGATGCATAATCTGCCTGGGAATAATTGCTCTGATGTTGTTGATTGTTGTTTGAGAAGCCTGATAGTGGTCAGTGCCCAATTCAACTAATTGGATAAAAGCTTTAAAAAGCTTTATAAATTATATTCAATGTTTTAACGGAAAAATATTCGAATATATATTGATGAAATATTTTATTTGGGAAAAATAAAAAAATGTTGGAAAATATCATTATTTTAATGATTTATCGCTGTAAGAGTGAACTATGAGTCACAGTGAGGGCGTAACCGTGAAATTATTTTTGTACTGCTAATTTTTACGTAAGAAATTCCGTAATATTATAAAAAGTTATTTTATGAAATTAATCTTCGAAAATAAATTAATTATGATTTTAGAAAATTATTTGAGTGGAAAAAGATAAGATTTGGCTTAAATGACTTTAAAAATGTTTAACGACGGCAATTTGGAAAAGTATCGACGGCAAGTGTTTCTAAAACGGCAGTACGTGTTTTAAACTAAGTTTGAGCCTCAAGTGACTCTCTTTTTGAAACATGAAGTTTTCAGAAAAGATTTTAGTAACTGGTGATTTTATAAAAGAATTTTCCATTTGAGACGATCTTCCGAAATCAAGTTTTTCGCAAACGGTGATATTTCACAAACGGTGTAAACTATGTGCAAACGGTGTAGACGGTGATATTGAACTTAGTAACCGAGATGTCGGGGTACTAGTGTTCTTACGATGTTTTGGACCGCATGTCATATGGACTTTGTGTCCTAATTACGGTGTTTTGGACTGTGTGTCCGATGGACTTTGTGTCCTAATTCTGGTGTAAATAATGTTATTCAACATGAATATTGTTTTCTATTACCACGAACCTAAGCATGATGCATCGGTCTAGGGTTTCGTAATTAAGCACTCGGACTTTGAGTCATGTGTTAATAATGAAAATCTTAAGGTATTGAAAACGGCGAATGGTCGAAAGCTTTTGAGCTTCGGCAAGGAAAGATTGAACACGAAAAAAAAGGACGAGAAAAAAAATGTTTTACATGCATGTTAGGCAGACGTGCCTATTTGTTAATCATGATATCATGACGATATTCATGAATCGACGTATCATTGTGCCCTGGTTGGACAATGAAAACCATATTTGGTGATCGTTGCTCCTTAAATTGGACAGTGTGTTATGGTAACCATATTCGGTGATCACTGTGCCTTGTGTTGGATAGTGTGCTATGGTATTTAACGAGTGCCTTATTGGCCATCGAGCTTGATCAACTCATCACGACGTTGGGATATCTCATGAGATTAAGCACAAATTTTAGACGACGTATATGAAGTGTTCATGCATAGTTTTCAATTGATGATGTTTGGGGTGTGAAACCCATTGATAAACTATTGCTTTATTATGAATGCGTATGTTGTTATAAACATGTATATGTGTATATGTTTTCTTTTGTGTCGCACATGTAGTTATCGTGTTAAATCCATATATTGGTTTCTCACTCTTGCATGTTTTATTGCTGGTTTTTCTACTTGTGCATATATTTATATCCGAGTCCAGATGAACCACTCAAGGGAATTGACGACTACAGGAAGAAGTTTCCTTAGTATGGAGCAGGCCGATGTTTGTTTCTACTGTGATAGCTACTATTAGTTCCGACCAGCTTAGGTTTTGAATTATATTATGTTTTGGAAGAACCTATACTTAGTAAGGTCTTGTTGTGTAAACAATTATGATGCAGTATAGTTCATGAGGTTATATATATATATATATATATATATATATATATATATATATATATATATATATATATCCATATATGGTCATGTTTACGTTGTTGTTGTGATTGTCGAAAGAAAAAAAAAGAAAAAGGAAAAATTTTTATCACCATTTTTAGGAATGTTAATAACTTAAGAAAATATTATTTTTCGAAAGCAACCAGCGAAATAAAGTTTTATTTTCCACAACGAGTTAACCATGTAAGGACCCCAAGGGGGGTGTTACATTAGTGGTATCAAAGCTGGTCGAGTCTTTCGGGAATGTTGGGGAATAGGTCCGTTGTGTTGACGTTGTGTTTTCTCTGAATTAAGTTTTGTTTGAATTACTTCTTAGAAGTAATGTGTGTTAATACACTAATGCGCGTTTCATTTTCTGGGTGCGGCCTAACTGATTTTGTTTGGCAGGTCAGTTATGGAACTCGCACCAGAAGCTGGACATGGACGAGGATGTGGACGCGGTCGTGGACGTGGTCGACGAGGTGGTCCCGTTGGTGGCCGGGGCAACATGGATGAGAACTATGAAGGAGTGGACTATGCCGCTCAGGCTATGGACAATGTGGCAGCTGCTATCGCACATCAAGCTGCTACAATGGCTACCCAGAACCAGCAGGAGCTGGCTCGAGCTGAGCAGGCAGCTGAAGGCAAAAATCTAACCGCTTTTAGACGTCAAGATCCATCACAGTTTCATGGAGAAGTGGATCCTGTGAAAGCTGACTTATGGATTCAGGAGTTAGAAAATTTTTAAGCTGATTCACAGTCCCGAGGGAGTGAAGGTATCTTATGTCACTTTTCTGTTGGTGGGTGATGCTGGGTATTGGTGGAAGGGTACCGAACAACTGCCGGAAGTAGAGAATCAGGAGATTACTTGGGAAGTATTCCGAACCAGCTTCTTAAACAAGTATTTTCCTCAAAGTGCACGAGCTGAGAAGGAGCAAGAATTTATGCAACTTCAACAGAGGAATTTAACTGTTGGAGAGTACGCGGCGAGGTTTGAATCACTTGCCAAGTATTTTTGCTTTTTCTAGAACAACCCAAATGAAGATTGGAAGTGCGGACGTTTTGAAAAAGGATTGCGTTTCGAGATTAAGGAATCAGTACTACCATTAGAAATTCGTAATTTCCAAACCTTAGTCGAGAAGTGTAGAAAAATAGAGCTAATGAGGAAAGAAAAGGACAACAAAGAAACTGTAGGAGGACCAGCTAGGTCAAAGGGTCAATTCCAGAACCAAAGGGGAAGACAAGCACAGAATGAACCTTATTTCCGATCACCGGGAAATAATCAAAATCAACAACAATATCGTCCTAATTTTGCTGCATCGGGAAGTGGAGGCCAGAAGAATCAAAACCAAGTTAAAAAATGTTACAATTGTGGTGATCCGAAACATATGGCTAATACTTGCCCTTTGAAAGGAACTAGGTGTTACAATGTGGTCAAGTGGGACATATCTCAAGGGAGTGCAATGCTCGAATGCATGGACATGATGTCAGATAAAGAACCATAAATGACACATTATTCGAAAGCTTTTAAATGTTAACTTATTCGCTTAAAATGTTAACTTATCCACTTGGGCGAGGGCAATAGTCTCAAAGCTCAACACTTACTTTTTTATTGTGTATCACCTAAATAACTTTCAATGTTTTATTTATTTTTTTTACAAGTTTTGGGCTGTCAGCCTAATACATAAAAACCCACCACTGATGAACTTAAATGAACCAGTAAAGGGATCAAATTTTGTTTATAAATTTTGATTAGTTTGTGTTTTCTTCTTCCTTACTGGTAACATTAGGGACGCAGCAATAGTCTCAAAGGTCAAATTTTTTTCGTTTTTGTTTTTTTATCACCTAAGTAACTTTCAATATTTTATTTAATTTTTTTTACAAGTGTTGGGCTGTCAGCCTATTACTTAAAAACCCAACACTTATCAGTATCTATGTCAACTGATTAATAAATATCCCTTTTAAAGGATCAAAAGTTTTTTACAAATGTAACTTTTTTATTTTTTTCTTGCTATTCAGTAACATATGGGACAGGCCAATGGTCTGAAAGCCCGACACCTTTTTTTTTTCTGTATCACCTAAATCACCTAATTATTTAGCAAAATTTCGAACTCTATTTTAAAATTAGTAGCTTATTGTAAATTTCATTACCCTGTTTCATTGTATTATGCATTTGAAATACAAATTTGGTATGTTGGACAACTAAGTTAGATGACTGATATAAGTTATATCAAGGTCCTTTTCTTGGAAAAACTGTTACACTTAAACTGCTTCAAAAACACAAGTTGCAAACTTCTTTATCCTGTTATATGTTGAACAACTGCTATAATCATTAATACTATACATCATTTTGTTCGTTTACTTACTGTTGCAGGATAGGTGTTTACACATTTGCTGCATCACAGGTTGTAGAAAACACCCATAAATGACAAAACAATGCTATTAATATTGTTAATATAATTTAAAAGATATTTTTTCAGCATTTCAAATTTAATCCATAACTAAATGTTTTTTCTGTTGATCATTATCTTAGTTTTGGGTCTTCAATACTTCATGAAGATGACCTTACAGAGTCTGCATATGAACTGTTAAGTACAAAACTTGGTTACTTTGCTGTTGGTATTAGAAAAAGGAGATCCAAAGTAAAGGAATTTAAAACATTCACCTTATATTTGCTTACAGGGTAATTTGGCAGCAGTAACAATGAAATGCAAGGTGGGAATGTTCCATATATGAAAAGAATGACCTACCTTTCAGTGATTGGTATGTATAGTTACATATGTCATTTTTATTTTATTCACAACCTTTTCTCATTGTTCTTCTGCTGCAATGGATTTATAGGTATCATCTGTTAAAGGGATCAAAGGTGTCAAACATGCATATCTTTACAACACATTGAGCAGTATCTGTATTTTATAGGTGAATGTCCCAACCTTTATTTCATGTTGAAGTTATATTTCCAATTGGTATCTTATATTTTCAAAACAATTAAGTCATACTTATTTTGTAAGTCTCATTGTTTGCAGATATGCAGCCAATGAACACGTTATCAGACAATGTCAACATTTTGATGAAAACTCATATCAGTTATAGTTCATAGTGTTCAAGTATTGATGAAAATTCATATCAGTTGATGAAGGAACTCCCTGTACTTCATATTTTCCTATATTTCATAAACTATGTACTTGCTGCACTTCTTATGTTTTGAGCATATTAACTTTTGTTATACAAAATAGAAAAAATATGTTTCATACAAAAGTTTATATAATTTCTTCAAATATTTTCTATAGATATCCCGTGCGTTGCACGGGTGTCTCTACTAGTATAATCTTATACTTGGGATTTCATCCTCCGAGACATGGGACAACCAAGAATTTTAGGGACCTCAACAGCAAACCTTCGAGACATGGTAGGTGCGTTTTTGCTCTTTCTTTTTACTTCTTAATTTCCCCCTTTTTTTTTGTGTTGAATGGGCCGAATACTGGGATACAGGGGATAGCACAACTTGGGTTTTTATTTTATTTTTAAAATATAAATTTCATATTACTTATTTTGATTATTTTATTTATTTCTGACTCTTCTTACTTCAATATGAGGTTGCTTTGACACTTAAGTGGATGGAAAAGTGATGAGCTTTTCTTGCCCATGAGATGGTTTATATGAACTTCTGCTTTATGTCTGTAATTGGGTTGGTATCTGTTGCTAATGTGGACTTAGGATAGTATAGGATCCTTTGAAGTTGAATGTCTCTATTTATTGACAATTTATAGTAGCAGCTGGAGTCTAGCATTGGATAAGTGGTGACAATCTCCAGATTGTGAACAAATTCACAATTTCTTAACACCTGTTTGCTTTTATTATATTTTTCTCTTTATTTAATTAAATCATCGTGTTAATGTCTCTGTGGTTTAGGTGCTGGAGAGTGGAGAGTATGGGAAGTATGCAATATTTAAGCAGGCAAGAAACTGAATTGTTCTCAACTTCTATGGGCAGTATCTAATTTGTAGATTATTAATATTTATTTGTTTATAATATGCACATAAAACTTTTGCTTCAAAAAACTGGCTTTGACAAGGCAGAGCTAAAAAGCTACATGGCAGTCATTCATGCTAATGTGTATCTGATAATAAAAGTACACAGTACTTGAAAGGTGTGTTGATTATTTTTCTCTTAAAAATATATAGAGATTACAATTACAATGTCCACTGTTTATAGTTAAATTTGAATAAAAAAATTATGAGTTGATGTGCTTGAACAGCTACTGCATGATGGGTTCAAAGGAGTTGGCTCAGAATGGTCTTGATTGTTCAAAGTATGTTATATATCTAATGAAGGTAGTTCACTATTACCACCTCTTTTATGCCTTGCTAATAGATTAGTTGAGCATTTTACAAAGATTTTTTTATGAAGAAGTAGAACTATAAAATAATCAATTTTATAAAGGCTTCTTTCTTCTGGAGCATCTGTTGCTTTGTCAAACTCACATGTCAATGGCTGGATTACCCAAATCTCAACAAGGAGCTTGCACCTGTAGCTTTCATCCCCCGAACAATTCAATGGATGTTCAAGCTTGAGAATCCCCACGTCAGATAACAGTATATTACTATCGCCAATTCATGTTTTTGATAATATCTTATGTCTATACTCTATTATATTTTAGTAAAATGTAAATGTACAAAGTATCTCTGCATGCTTGGTTTTGTTTCCTATACTAATTTTGATATTTGGTTTTCTCTTTGTGTAATTACTTCTTCCATTGATTGTTCATGTTTGTCCCTTCTTTGTAATGCTTTTTAATATCATTAGCTTTGATGAATTCTAATGCTTCTAAGGTGGGTGCTTTTCTTTATTGATTCCAAAGATATTTTTTGTGGCTTTGAAAGTGAATGCATTTTTAAGGAACTGTTATTGGGTTTTGAACGGAATGCCTTTTCTAGCTATCTCGAAGCTCGCTATTGGGGCTGAAACAATGAAGTCAGCTATCTTTATGTGATGATATAAAGATTTTGACTGGCAATGCAAAAATCTTTAAACTTTGTGTGACTTGCAATGAGTAGCTTTTGATGGTATTAAGTACATCTTTTCTCAAGTTTGCAGTGATGGTACATCTTTTCTATGTATGATGTAATTATTATTTGTTATTTTATTTTTTCATGTTTTTATGAATACCAGGATGATATATTATTCATAGTTTGCTTCTAGATGCAGGTATAAGGTTGGAAAAAATGCTTATAAGTACTTCATCATAAAGATGTGCATATTCTTTATCTGCACTATGACTATTATTGTTGTTTTTCTTCTAGGGGAGTGGGTAGATGGATTCCCAATACCTTTTGCTTTAGGGGAGGGGATAAATATGACAATAAATATGCTAATAGAGAATTGAAACAGCTGAAAACTAAGATTAGCAATCCCTCCTAACTTTAATTTTTTCTTTTGGCTGATTTCAAGGTAATTTAACCAATGAATCTTAAAAAAATTGTCTATAATGTATCTGATTCTGAGTGTGCTTCTCATTCTAAGATTTTATTTGATATTTCATAAACTGATCATGTAGATATTAATTTTTTTTTATCTAGCATCACATGTAAGGCAGCAGTCAAAGACACTGATTTTGTTAGAATATCCTCTGGTATTTTGAGAAAAGAGGAAATAACAATGTAAATGCCATCATTCTTACTTTCTGGTTATGATGAGGATATATATATGCTTTGATTCTTAATCTGCTCTGACAATAAACATAACAACTGAGACCAAAAGCTTATTTTTCCTCTTTGCTTTGTTTTGTTGTAGCTTTAACTCCTAAATAGCTTCATTTCTCTATGTTACTTGACAAGGGACCAGAAATTTCTTCACTTATCTCCATCTTTTGTAAAGACCATAAAGGCAGGAATCATTAAGAAACGAGTCATAGGTTATATCACCAAAGCCTATAACACTCCCATGTATAACCCATATGATGTGAATGGGAAATTAATTATGTGGAAAATATAATAGTTATTTAGTAATATATTTTCTATTCTTATGTACACTTATGATACACAATACTAACATCTGCGATTCTATTTTTTTGATTCCAAGTCCACTGCAACAATTGGTTCCTACTATGGTTATAGGATAGACATAAGCACTGTTGCTGATCTTGGGTCCAGGGAACGAAGGTTGCTGTGCTGGATGGTGGAAGAATTATTGGTTGCGGCGCTAGATATATATATATTTTTTATATATAAAAGGCTTTAGTTTTTTATTGGTGATTGCATTTTGCTAATCACATATGGTATATTGAAACTGTTCTTTGGCTTTAGGCACATCTTGTGCTCTTAGTCAGTCTTCTATCAATAAAATTTATTTGGCTTTAAGAAAAATATATGGCTATAAGATGTGCTGCAAGCATCGAAAAATTATACCCTACATATTGGTATATATATATATATATTAACCTTGATAATCTTATTTCTTCTGTTTTGAGTTTTGACTGAGGACTGTAGTTACCGTTTCCTAAGGCATAAATAAAAGAATTTGGTGACATAAGACATGAAGGGCACTTATTGGTTACACTGGAAAATTACCTCTTTTACTTTCCTCCACTATTAGAATATTGTTACAATGCATCCAAACATTAAAAATAATATAATAGATAGATATGTTTTCTAAAAATGGTTAACTTCAAAAGGAAAAGAGAAGAAATAAATCAAATAGATTTTCAAGAGAGAAAAACATTCATTTGATTACTAAGATCATTGCGAAGTGTTTAGTATTTGTATTTAAATATTAAAAAATGATTAGTTTGCTTGAAATGTATATACCCTCGAGTAAAAGCATCTCAATGTAGAATTATTTCTTTAGAAAAAAACACTCATGTAAAAAGCCTTCTTAAGATTTCTCAATGATATCCCATTACTTTGGACAATATATCTTTTATAATAACTATTATCATTCATAATACTTATCTTTTACATTCATTTATATATATATTTATTCATACTAAATATTTACACCAAATTAACATAAATACATATTAAATTCATTTATTCTTTAAACAGATAACATTATAAAATAAATAATAAAAAACAATTAGTGTAGAAAAAAAAGTAACATTATTAAGATCAAACATTGATTTATGAAAAAAAATAAAAAATAATCATTTCCAAGTAGAAAAAATAGATAGGACATATGATAATTACCAAGAGGAGAATTAAATTAGATTTTTAAGAGAATAAAAAAATTGCATATGGTTAGAAAGTGTTTAACATTTGTGTTTAAATAAAAGTCATTGAGAAATGATTTATCATCTTCAAATACAGTTGTTTCTTTAAAAACATATATAAAATATTAAATGTTCAAAGAAGTTCAACATCAAGATAGTGAGAAAAGAAATGGTTAGCACTAAATAAGAGAACTAACAACTAATATACTAACATATTAATATTTGTTTTAGTACTAAAAAGACCAAATAATAGTGACTTATTGTTGGGTACATTTTGTTTTGGTCATTTTAAGTGACTTATTGTAAATTAGTGAATTTCAATAATTTAAGTGATTCCTGCTAAGTAAACTAATATTTATTTTTTAAAAAATTGTTGATACTCAATAAAACTGTACCCGTGCGTTCAGCACGGGTTAACAACCCTAAATCAATGCAAAGGTCATCTCTAAGCCGGACTTATTCCCATGAGACTTCTTTTGTGTCCCTCTTTATTTTCCCCCTAAAACTAAGGTTCGTTGGGTTTGTTTTATGGGCAGTGCTGCTAAACCCTTGATAACTTGTGGTTTTGAAACCCATAACCCATGAACCAATGATAAGTGCCAAGTGTATTATAAAGTCATCTCATCTTATTTATTATTTTGGTATGTAAGTTTCTTTTATTGCATGGAAGTCCATATCAATTTTTTTTATTCCTTCTCTTAATTGAAATATTTTTTTTAACCCTATTGATGGCATCTAGCAATCAACTCATTAGGGAAGGGGAAAGAAGAAAACCATGCATAAGACTCGAAGAAAACCCTATTTTTTGTTATTTTAAAAAATGTTACTAATTTATCCTTTTTCTAGTCATAAGACTCGAATAGGATATCATGCTTAAGGGATTCGAGACCAATCCCACTCGAATCAATGTGATTTAACTATTATTTTAAGGATTTAATTGATAAGCACTGATAGTGTAAAGATTTTTTTACACTGTTAACCATTCAGAAATTGACAAATCTTTAAACATCTTTGACTCTTATCCTAACCATCTTAAAAGTCATTTATACCATGATTTCTGATTGGTTGGCAGTGTGAAAAACCTTACACTGACAGTGTACAACAATTAAACTATTATTTTAATATATAGAATGAAATTAACGATTCTCTATTTATATTCGTATGTAATATATTTATTCTATTTTATATCTAGGGATTTGCTAACGTACACCTTCTAAAAAATGGGTGGGTGTACATTAGCAAACCCATAATGATTTGCTAATGTACACATGACCATTTTGTAGAAGGAGTACGTTAGCAAGTTATAACTAAAAAAATGGAAAATACACCCGAAGGTGTAACTTGCTAACGTACATCTTCTAAAAAATGAGTGAGTGTATGTTAGCAAATCTCATATATAATATGTGATTTTTTTTTGGTTTCCCAGGATATCCTCCGCGCGCAACTGCGGAGACTAATCCCTCGAGACCACAAGGGCAGTAAAGCTCTCCCTCAAGAGTTTTAACATTGCTGCATTCCCAGGGTCAGGATTTGAACTCGACACCTTTGGTTAAGCTGGAAGAGATCCGTGCCATCTCATCCAAGTGCTCTTGGGTAAATATATAGTATGTGATAATATCTAATTTTATTTATATAGATAAATATTGTTACACAAAGTGTCAAATTGGTAATGTAAAAAATTAGTATTGGATTTTTGTAATTAGCTAGGTGTGTTGAATGAAGAGTAATGTAAAATAATTTACTTTGAGTGAGTGTGATTACATGATTGACAACTTGTCTTAATAATATTGTCAAATTGCATTTGAGCTCAAAAAAAAGAAGAAGGGATTACACTGCACAATAGTCATCAATGAGTCAAAGATCCTATTTTACCAGATAAATATTGCTAAAAGAGTAGTACCATTTTACCCTTTTTCAAAATTTTCAATATGGAACGTAGATGTTTTTATAATAATATATTTATGGTTAATAATCTTTAAGTTTAGGTCCTCCGGCTTTACAATGGAGGACATTAGACAACTATTAACGTGGTTTTTTGGTTCTTGACCAAAATTCTTTTGTGACAAATAATTGAAGATCAAACGAGTGTGGGACCTACGAGTTATGCGGTAATCTCGTCAAGAATGTGCTATTTTGAAGGTAATGTCTGCCAAGTACAAATTTGACAATTTCAGTCAAATCTGGTAATATACTGGCAAAGACTAATGCTAAGTTGAATTTTAGTATTGACGAAGTTGAAAGTTGTCAACACTTAGATTTGAATTTGAAATTATAATTTGAATTTGAAAGTAAAAAGCAGTTTCTAGATTGGAAAGTAACTTCCTAATCACACTGAATAACTAATAAAAAGAACAGAAGTTTGAAAGAAAAGTTAAGTAAAATAGGATCTAAGTAATACTATTTACGAAAAGTAAATGAACTTAAAGGAAGAACATAAAAGAAATACTGGAAATAACGAAGAATAAGTAAAGAACTTGAATGAAATAAACCAGTATTGCACTGGGTTTTCACATTGAATTGAAATAAGAAAGATGGAGGGAGTACGTGGATGTTTATCCGTCAATCTGCTTAGAGTTTGAGATATGTAGGATGTGTATCCAGTAACCGACCTTATTTACATTGTGTTTACAAATATTTATAGGCAAATAAAGTAACTACCTATTACTAACTTCCTATCTTAATGAATGCCACGTATCTCTACAGTTTTCTAAACTTTAAATTTAAACCGCTTGTCAAACAACTCTGATAGCTGTTCAATTCCTTGAACTGATCCGTGTCAATTTGATTGTCTTTGACGGTTTGACTGCTTGATAACTTGTATCGATAACTTTTCGTCGGACTGGGGACTTAGCCAATTTCCTCACTTTCTTTCTCTTTTGACTATTCTTCATTCTTGGCTAGTTGCATTTCCTTATTTGCTTCATTTTGAACTTGCTTGTCGAATTCTCCCCCTTATCGGACTATGTTCTTTTCTTGTCAACTAAACATTTTCAATACTTAGAAAACTTTAGTCATCACTCTGATTCCCATGTCAGCCTGTCGAGAAAACATCTGTCAGAAATTTGAAATTTCTCCCTTAACAGATGTCCCCCCAAGTTTTGCTTTTCGACGACTTTTCCCAAAAGAATAGCAAAAAATGGAATTTTTAAATCCTTAATAGATTTTTCAATCTCGAGTTTAACTCCAGTAATCAAGTCTTATCAACTTAATCATATCCCTACTTAATAGGGATAATCATAACGTTACGGATGTCTTGGAAATCGAACCACCAACTCCCACTTTCTTTAAATTTTCATCACATCACCGTTCAGGCTCCTTCTTCTTCTACTTGTTCTATTTCTTTACGAAAAGCTTTCCTTTTTGACAAATGTATTCCCTCCTTCATCATTTCGTTCAGTTTCCATGGCGACTTCTTCCAAAACCTCTGCTTCAGTACCCCAATCTTCCGTTGCTACTCTTAGGGAGGTGGTTCAAGATCCCATCTTGGATAAATCAGAACTATAGCAAAGATCCAAGGTAATTTACCCAATCCACGACCCTTCCATTTCTCTCAATCCCCCTGCTGCGTTTTTATGTCCCCTTATTGCCCAGAACGAATTTCCTGAGGATTTGCATGATTCTTTTCCTTGTAAAAATCCAGATGAAGCTATGTTCTTATCTTCTTTACCCTCACTCCCTATTCATGCTTTTAAAAGGGGTGATAGGATTTTTAGGATGCCCCCTGCTGCCAAATTCGATGCTTACGTTAGTTGGCTTGACCGTGTACAAGCCAAAAAACGTGATGTATGGGAAGAAGCTAGAATCTTTGAGTTTATTCAGCTTTCCCGCCATCTTATGCTAGTAGATTTTTCTTTGATAGGGGAATCAGTCTTTTTCTGGAACAAAACTACCAACAATTTCCATTTTCCATATGGAATGATGGGTCCAACTCTTTTCGACATGTCAGCCATTACAAGGCTTCGTTCGGATGGCCCCGCTATGCATTCTAGTGTCGAGGTTAAAAAACAAATTGATGTTTATGTCCCAAAATATTCTTTCTCCAAATATATCACAAACTTTAAAGGTGGAGATAAGGAACCCGTGACGGACACTGAGCATGTAGCCTTTTTATTTCTTTGGCTATGTGCTTATGTCTTTTGTAGCAAATATGCTACTTTGATTGCAGCTTACGTTCCCCTTGCCAACCTTCTTGCTACTGGTAAGAGAGTAGCATTAGGCCAATGTGTTCTGGCCAATCTCTATGACAACATGAGTATGTTAGTTGACACTGTCAGATCCAAGAAAAAGAAAACCAGCATAGGAGGCCCCCTTTGGCTTCTCCAATTGTTGCTGCATGCTGTCTTAGAGTGTCGACTGTCTTACAAAGCTCATGCAGATTTGTCAATTGACACTTATGGTTCTTATCTTTATTATGTCTCCATCGAGTCTTTGTCAAAAGATGAGATTGTCAATTTCAAGTTCTACTTCAAAATCTTCCATTCCCTGTCATCGACCTCTTCAGGGATCAATTTTGCCCCTTTTGTTGACCGAAAATATGGTCCAAAGTGGTTTACCAAACTTAGCACCATTATCTCCAAATCTAACGAAGCAATTTGGATCAATTTCCTCTATCAAAGAATCATTTTTGTTGATGGTCCTGGTTTTAAAACCCATCGAATCTATCTTCATTTACCCAATACTATTGCTTGTCAACTTGGTTTTTGTCAATCCATCCCTGCCCCCTATTCACCGAATCCAGATGAACACTTCATCAATGCTAAAGCCCCAACATATGAAGATGTTAGAGCCATTAGTGATGAAGATAAAGCTCGTAGGGCCTTCTTACAACTTATCCCTTTTTTGTCTTTCATGGAGCAACTCAAAGCTTTCTTGACTGGTGGAATGAATATTATTCTAACTTCCATCCAAGTTTAAAAGTTTGCTTGAGTCGTATTGAAGACTCTGCTGGTAACGGTGGTGATTCTTCTGTGCAGGAACAGGATCCGTCAACCAAAACTCAAGGTGAACTTCGGAAAGAAATTCTTGCTTTCGAGAAATTTTACAAAATCAAGTGGAATCCCATGAGACCATATGATATGGTCCGTCGTGTTAATGATGTTTTAGCTGAAGCCAAAAGGAAGCATGACAAAAAGGAATATGAAAGGCTTGCCGAATATTGGGAAGTCCCAAATATGACCAGAGAATTTTTTGACAGCCTGAAGGCTCCTTTTCCTGATCCCGTGCCCATTCCTTGTGCTCCTTTTGGTTTAGCTGATTCACATCCAGGGAAGTTGACAAAAGGAGGTAACTTCATATTTTTAGAAAGCGTGAGTGCTTATATCGATCCTTTTGAAAAGCCAAATCCAGTTACCTTCGCTTGTCGATTTCTCCAACCTGATGACAACTTTATATTCCTTTCACGAATACTAACTTACAATCCAGATACTTATTTGTTAAACAAGTATCTCTTCTCTTTTCTTCTTCACTGACAGTCAACTTATTTATGCTTTTATTGACAGCCATTCTTCTTGACAAACCTCTTCCTGGTAAATCCAAGACTGTCATGTCAGCAGAAGAAATAGTCGAAGATGAAGATGATGAAGATGAAGATCTGATTCCCGTAAAGACCTAACCTGCCAAGAAAGGATCACGATCGACAAAAGCTTCTGCCCCTAAGACTCAAACGACTAAATAGTCTAAGAAAAGAAAATAAAAAGCTCAGTCTCTGATTCTCCTTCCAAGAAATCAATATCCGTTAGAAGCTCTTCAATTTTAGCAGATTCTGTTGCTGCCAAGGTTAAAACTTCATCCAAAGCAGAAGACACTATTACTGGATCATCCAACAATTCTCCCTTTGACCAATCCAAGGTAAAATTTCAAATTTTATGATTAGTTTGTCGGATTATCTATACTTATTCACATTCTCTATATTTCTTTTCACTTTGACATAACAAGAATGCTGCCTAACCTATTAAAGCAGCAAAGAAGACAGGCGTGGACATTGACTTGATGTCTTCAGACTCCAATATGGTATTTTTATCATCTTGTTACCTTGTTTTTATCTTGCACCTATATCTTATTTCTATTTCCTATCTTAGGAAAAAACTCCTTAAATTGAGGACTCGATGACCATCCGGGAAATTGTCAACAAAACTGTCGAACCGGTACATCAACCTGTTCCAGAGGTATAAGTCAATTTGCTTATTATCCTCTTTTATTCAGTTATTTCATTTCTGGCTTATTTATTTTCTTGCCCTTTTCATGTTAAAGAAAACTTATAGAACACAACTCCTGAGGGTGAGGCTCTGACGAAAAAGCTTCCAAATCCTAAATCTAATCAGGAAATGCCCCCTAATCCTCAACAACACCCTTCAACCACTCCAACCTCAACTCTCATGGCTGACAAACCAGTTGAAGCTTCTGTCGTGATTGAGATTCCAGATGAAGATATCGACATGGAGGCTTTACTGGCTGAAACAATCCATGTTGCTCTTCCTCCATCTCCAATCAGACTCCCAACTACGAAGTCTCTTGAACCCAAGCCTGCTCTTCATTTCAATACTTGGATCAACATGCTAGCAGAAGTTAGCCGAAAAGAATCTACATTTTCTATCAATTCTTCGTCAACTCAGTATGATTCCAGTGATTCTCGAGCTGTCAATCTCATGCATGACCTGAAAGCTCTTCTTGAAAATTCCTTCGAAACTCTTTGCTCTGACGTTAGCATTCAGCAAGAGCTGTCGAGGCTGATCAAAGAAATCACTCCTCTTCATTCCAACCTTCTTATGTCTAACCGTACCCATTTTCTTTCAATCTATAAATTATGGGAGCGGCTTTCCGACAAGTTAGAGAGGATGACATATGTCATTCCTTCCTATGAAGAAGAGGAAAAGGCTAAGGATAGCCTTCTGGCTAAGTTCCAAGATCTGGAAGTTTCAAAATAGAAAGAACTTGAACTCACCTTGACAGGAACTCAAACCAAAGAAACCCTCCTAGAATATCGGAAGAGGCTGTTAGCAGAGATCGAATTGACAGATCTAAAATGCGCTATGTTTGACAAGGCTCTGGAGAAAAGTAGAGATAAGGTTAGGGCCATTGATGACCAGTCTGTACAACTTGGCCTAGAAGTTGAAACCGTGGTTGGCAAACTCCGCGCCTTACAACCTAAATATGATGCTGCTTTTGCCGACAGGGCTGATCTTACTTTCGCATGGGATCAGTTGTCCTTTGACATTAGCTTAGATAAGAATTAATTATTGTAATGCTTCTTTCTGTTAGCCAATTCTTGTAATTCTGACATCCATCTTGTCAAAACATCAATGAGAATGACTCTTGGTCTATCCACACGTTTATTTTTCTCATTTATTGTTTGATCTGACTGCTTGTTCCCTATGAATTTCGTAACTCATCCTTGCTAAATCATAATTAATGTCGTGATAAGTTTCAAAACATTGGTAAACTCCTCACATTTAATTTATTGCCTTCCAAGGCCAATTATAAATAGCAAGGCGTGTAACCTAAATTTTACACTTGAACATTGTTTAATCTCAAACAAGATATGTTCCCTTCTGTAACAAGAATTTCTTTGCTTTTCTTGCTTCCACCATGGGAGCCTGACCACATAACCTCTAAACATTAGACTCAAAGTCTTTATCTTGATGGTCATTTTCCAACTGAAGGTCAGTAACCAATGTAATGAGTGCAGTGGAGGTCAGCAACCAACGTAACATCTAGAGCTAACCTCGATGCACATCCGAGGAGAAGGAAATCTAGAAACAGAACGAGTGCATCTTGTTCTACTTCCATCATCTTCATCCCAGAAGATGGCTGTTCTCTCTTGGTGTCACCTTTACTGCACCATAGCAACCACAACCTTCTGGGGTAAATGATGGTGAGATCTGCTCGTGCCAGCTCCCCTTCCTGCACCTCTGCGCACTCTCGACATATGAAGTAGATGAAACTTCATCAAGTGGGAATGAAGCCTCAACAAATTGGGGTATACTGTGGCATTGTCGAAGAGCGAAAGGGAAAAGTTTGTCAAACTTATCAGATTCTTAGACTCTTAGTCACTTTTAGGAATAACTTAGCTTAGATTGATAATTTGTACTTTTGACAATATGTGATTGTATTACCAAATCGATGAAAAGCTTAGATTGACAATTTGTACTTTTGACAATGTATGATTGTATTGCCAAGTTAATGAATAAAAATTTCCATTTCTTTCACTTGTTGTCAATCTTTACTTCTAGCATCGTCGGTTTATATTTCTTCAAATACTTGCCATCAATCGATTTAATTCTTAGGCCGGTATTGATATCGACGAGTGCATAAGCATTCCCAGAAAAGACTTTGGAAATTTTAAATGGTCCTTCCCACTTTGGTGACCATTTGCCATAATCTCGACAGCTTTTGTCCATTGGCAAAATGACCTTCCACACTAAATCATCAACTTTAAATGATTTGAACTTAACTCGACCATCATAGAATTTTGCAATTCTTTCTTTCTGTCGAATCAAGTTTTCTAATACAACCAACCTCTCATAACATAACTCATCCAATTCGTCCAACATCACATTCCAATATTGGTCGACGGGCAAGTCATCTTGCCTTTGAATGCGAGTTGATTGAAGATTGATTTCGACAGGTAATACAGGATCATGTCCGTATACTAACCTATATGGTGATGTCCCTGTTGACTGTCTAGGTGAATTCCTCTATGCCCATAATATTTGATCAAGAGTGTTATGCCAATTTGTAGGCTGTCGACCCACATGCTTTTTTATAAGGCCAATGATAATTTTATTGATAGCCTCAACTTGGCCACTGGCCTGTGCATAATATGGTGTAGACGTAAGCATTTTATATGCCTAGAACTAGCATATTCTACAATTTTCTTACAAGTAAAAACTAACCCTTGATCAGTTGTCAAGGTTTGTGGTATACCAAACCAACAAACAATGTGATTTTCTATGAAGTCAATTATCTCTTGAGAGGTAACTGCTTTAAAGCAAGCTACTTCCACCCACTTGATAAAATAATCAACTCCAACCAACATGAATTGATGTCCTTTCAATGAAGCAGGATGTATTTGGCCAATTAAGTCCAAAGCCCATCCTCTGAACGGCCGAGGTTTGACAATTGAATGTAGCTCACTGGCCGGAAAGTTTTGTATATGGCCATGTTTCTGACATTGCTCACAAGACTTGGTGTACACAATACAATCCTTAACCATGGTTGGCCAATACATCAAACTACATCGTAGTACCCATGTCATCTTATCTCCTTCCTGGTGGGCTCCACATATGCCCTCATGGACTTCCGACAAAGCCAAATAAGCATCTTGCTCACTTATGCACTTGTGTAAAGTTTCGTCGACATACCTCATGTGTAATAGTCCACCCTGCATTGTATAATTCAATGCTTTATATTTTATCTTTCTATCTACATTTTGACTTGGATTCTCCAAATACTCAATTATTGGCAACCTTCAGTCATTAGGCAGGATTACATCATTAACCAAAACATCTCTTTCTTCCAATGGATATAATAACTCTCTGATTTCCATTAGATTCGACAAAGTATTTTGAGATATCTTGTATCCTGAAGCTATTTGAGCTAACTCATTAGTCTCTTGATTTGACTCTCTGGGGATATACTTGACAACCACGTCATTGAATTTCCTCGTCAACTTACTTGCTATAATACAATATTTTATCAGGTTGTAACTGACACACTTATACTCTTGGGTAAGTTGTTTAATAACCAACTGAGAATCCCAAAAGATATGCATATTTCGTGCTTTCATTTCCACTAGTATCTCTAGTCCGACAATTAAAGCTTCATACACTACAAAAAAAAAGGTTATTTAGCGACCGAAAATAGTGACCGAATTTGTTGGTTGCTGTTTGCGACCGAAATGGCGATCGATTATAGGATCTAAATCAAACACTGATTAGAGTTGATACTGCGACCGAAATAGCGACCGAAATAGAGCATAGCAGAGCTTTTGGTCTCTATTTCGGTCGCAAAATAAAGGAAAGTAAAAGTCAAAATTGCTGACTTTTTAGCGATCGAAATGGCGACCGAGTTAAATGCAACGGTTAAATTTTATTTATCTTTGAGACCGATATTAAATCGGTCGCTAAACGGCGCGTAAAAAAATTAAAATAGAGTGTTTTAGCGACCGAAATTTAAATCGGTTGCTAAATTTATTAATTCAAATTTCAAATCAACCCATTTAGCGACCGATTTAGCGACCGAATTATTCGATCGCTAAAAATAAAATCCCTAAAACTAGTGCAGCCCTCTTTATTACTCACTCACCCGAATCTCTCCTTCTCTCACTATTTCTCTCTTCGTCTCGCGAGCTCCGGCCACCACAGGACGCCTCGAGCCACCACCGTCGTCCCCTCTCCTCCGGTAAGCTCTCATCTTCTTCGTCTCTCTCTATCCCCCTTTCTCTCTGTCTCATTCTGTCTCTCTCAATCTCCATTTCTCAGGTTCTCTTTCATCCTCTCCTCCGACCACCACCACCACCACCATCCTCCTTTTCCATAGGTAAGCTCTCTTCTTCTCTCCTCTATCTCTCTCTGTCATGTTTAAGTGAACAGTTTGAAAGCAAGACAAGCTCCACCCTTAAAAATTTGTAAATAAGTAGTCTTTATACATAATTGTTTACTACTAAACTATGTCCTTCATCTGAAGATTTATTGACTCTCAATAGATTATTCAAAGATGGACCAATCAATTTTGTAGTGCATAATGCTATAGTTTTGTTACTTTAAGTGAACAGTTTGAAAGCAAGACAAGCTCCACCCTTAAAAATTTGTAAATAAGTAGTCTTTATACATAATTGTTTACTACTAAACTATGTCCTTCATCTGAAGATTTATTGACTCTCAATAGATTATTCAAAGATGGACTAATCAATTTTGTAGTGCATAATGCTATAGTTTTGTTACTTTAGTTTATTCTTTAACCTGTATTGCTTCAGTTTAATATGTTTTCTATATGAAAAGTGATACTGTATCATGTTTCTTTACGCTTACTTTGGAAAGACTGTAAAAGCACAAGCATGAAAAATGGATATAGAATTTCGTTTTACTTTGCAAGACTTTGAGAATGATCTATTCTAGACTGCTTTGCCCCTGAACTCTGCTCAGGCTGTTGGCATCCCATCCTGTTCCTGCTAAATAAGGAAAAATTATGCATAGATGCTGTTTGAGAATAAGTGTTCTATTTCAGTTCATATAAGTTCAGCTCCTGATCCGGCGTGAACTTTGCTTTCATAAGAAAATTTTTAATATTTGTTCTTCGGATTTCGAATATAAGTCCACTTCATTTTGTGTAGGTGTAAGTTAACAACCCAAATCAAAAACTTTTGGACCAAAAAACCTTTAAAGTTTCTTTTAAGTTAATTCAATCTTTTTTAGTCATTTACACTCTTAACTCATCTAAAAAGGAATAGAAAACTAAAATGTTGGTGTAAGAATCACCAAAGGAGTTGTGTAAGAAACAGGAATCAGTTTTCATAAGTAGCACCAGTAACATGTCATCCAGTTATAAGCACCATTGCTCATAGAAGCAATCAGTTCTTATAGAAGCATTATAACTTTTTAGAGTTGCATCATCAAAGTAGAAAACTGCTTAAAGTACTATAAAATAAAAACTTGTGATGTAGCATGCTGGAGTCCATAAAAAGAAAGTTAAACAACTTTTATGGAGAGAAATTCTTGGGTAAACTTAAACGCAGCAACCCATTATTAAGCACAACCAATAATAAGGTGACAACAAATTACAATTTAACACATTTATTTTCAAAAAAAAAAGAAGAAGACAAAACTCAATTCTCCTCTTCCACATTACCATGTTCCTCTTTCAGCCTCTTCCTCTCTCACCTTTCAACTCCATTGTTTTCACTTTTCAACATCACCGACATAGGAAAAAAAAGACAAATTCTCCCATTTCTGCCTTTTCAAACTCTCACCTTCAATTGTCCCCGAGCTAGGCCCTGGTAAGCCTGGGCCTGGCCCGTGTTCCAATCACGAGGCCTGAGCCTGGCCTATAGCCAGACATAGGCCAATTTCTATGGTCCGAGTCTGGCCTGCTTTAAAGTCTGACCTGGTCTGAAAGCCTACTTAAAATCATACTTATCAACAAGACCTTTAAATATGCTTAAATCTTTAAATAGGTCACAATCATTCACTTGTGAATAGGCTCGTAGGTCTCTAATGCTCAATTTTCAAGTATTATTATACTGGTCTTGATACTAAAAAATAAGAGAACTTGTGAAAACTTGTTATGCTTGTTTGTTTAAAAATGTTGAATTTTCAAGTATTATTATACTGGCCTTGATACTAACAAATTAAAGAACTTGTTAAAACTTGTTATGCTTGTGTTTGTGTTGTTTCTTTGTTACACACTTCTCTTTAGCACAAAGCATGGTGAAACTGATATTTTTATATGAGAGCTGGAGGGGGGTAGTAATCACATGGAATCTTGGATAGAACCAATTGAAAACTAAACTTAATCCCTTGTGTGCGGTGACTTGAAAAATAGATTTGCCAACTTTCTATATTCTCATAGGCAATGTAAAGCTCATGCTTTTGAACCATCCCTTGTGTTTGATCTTTATTATGGTTTCCATTTTGTACATCTATTTTATTGGTTAAGGTTTTAATTCAGCATCTAATAATTAATGAAACAATGCCAAATATCTGAAAAATGGACTTGTACATTATGAATGCTACATGAAGTTACTCATGAGTGGTGCAAGATTTATGAGTACATCGAATTAGTTGCAAAGTGACAATATATGAGAGCCTTAAATGTTAGTTTCTTAAATGTTAGTATTTGACATGATTAATTTTATTTATGCATTATAGGTCATTGCTCTATTTCTTGTGAGTTGAAACCGAGTCCCTTCGTCCCCTCTCCATCTCCACAGGTAATCAATTGGTCGTAATGGCAATTTGTTGAACATTTATATTACTAACTTGAATACAATTAAGTTGGCTCTAAGGATATTAATTTGCTTTCATATTATCTTATTATATTTATCAGTTCCTGATCTTCTTGTCTGTGGCTCCTCCTCTTTTACTTACTTGTTTTTGCATTTTGTCGCATAGGTAAGTTCTCTCAATACTCTCTTTTAAGGTTCTGCTTTGTCTGAAAGGCAAGATGCTGATTGTGTGATGATAATTTAATATTTATGCATGTATTGTAATTATGTGTTGTTTGTTAGTGGAGAGCAGAGCTCAATAGGATGTGATCCTGTCAAGAAGGTACGATGCTTGTTGTGTGTTGCTAATTTAGAAGTTATGCATGTGTTTGACAATTATGTGTTACTTGTTAGTGGAGAGCGGAGCTCAATAGGAAGGTATCCTGCCTGAAAGGAAAGATGCTGATTGTGTGCTGATAATTTAATATTTATGCATGTATTTGCAATTATGTGTTGTTTGTTAGTGGAGAGAAGAGCTCAATAGGATGTGATCCTGTCAAAAAGGAGGGATGCTTGTTGTGTTGCTGATTTAGAAGTTATGCATGTGTTTGACAATTATGTGTTACTTGTTAGTGGAGAGCGGAGCTCAATAGGATGTTTGCTACTATATTTTATCTAAGTTTGTATTGAATTATGCTTCAATATATATTTTTTGAAGCATACTGCAATCCTTATAAGTCAATGGTTTTATTTTCTGCTAGAGTTAATTATTAATTTACGAAAGCCTTAGTTTCCTGTTTGAGATTCAATAATAATGAGCATGCGTACCTTCTCAGGGTACGCATGCTCATTGTATTGAATCTTGAATTGTCCAAGTCGGACAGTTTGGGAAAAAACCTTTTTCACACTCGTACAATAGTCATTTCAATGTTCAAATGCCTTATATACTTGTTGAAATCTCGGTCTGATGCATTTCCTTTTGTTCTCCTGGTGCATACTTGATCGCGGTGATTCTCACCGTGCTCGAGTCGTGTACTTGGAGATAGATGGGAAATGCTGCCAAAATTTTGTCAAGTATAAGGTATTCGAATATGCGAATAACTATTATTAGCCGAGTGTGGTAAAGGTTTCTTCTCGAATGGGATAGGTTCATACCTTGTCATAAGAACGAGATTGATGGAGTTATTGGAATGCACCGTAATATATAAGTGTTATTGTAGGATTGGTCAGGCTATTTAATTGCCAGCAATGGATATTTCGGAGAATCGGAAATGGATGTATCGTAGGTTGGATCGGAATAAACGTCTTAGGGAAGAGTATAGAGTTGGAGTGGGTGAGTTTATAGAGTTTGTTGTTAGCCAGGAGAGATTTATACGGCTGGGAGGTGATCATTTGAGGTGTCATTGCAAAAGATGCAAGTGTCAATCTTTCAAAAGCGTGGATGAAGTTGTAGTCAATCTTTATGAGAAGGGCTTCATGCCTGATTACTATTGGTGGACTAACCATGGTGAGACGTTGCCTGATTTAAACCCGATTGTGTTTGAAGGTTCGTACTATGGAAGTGGTGATCGGAGGGAAGAATTGAATCCATACGAGCAGATGATAATGGATCATGCTGGACCATAGGTTGGTGTTGTACTAGAAGAAGATGGGGGAGAAGATGGTGGAATGGGTTCCCAATACATAGAGGAGAATCTGAATCCCGAAGCTCAAAGATTCTATGATATGCTGAGTGTTGCACGATCTCCATTGTGGGAAGGATGTCAGGAGTACACGGAGTTGTTGATGTGCATGGAATGGTTGAGTATCAAATTTGACTACAATATGCAAGAAGGCTGTTTTAATCGTCTCACCAGGTCAGTGTCCAAGGTGTTGCCAGAAGACAATCGGATGCCTACTAGTTTTTATCATGCTAAGAAGTCTGTGGAAAATTTGGGTCTTGGGTGTTTGAAAATTGAATGTTGCTCGAATGGATGTATGTTGTAATATAAGGATGATTCAGCGGAAAGCATAACATGTTGTCGATTTTGTGGTGCAGATCGGTATACGACAACCACTAGGATGGGCATTGAGAAGAAGAGGTCGCTAAAATAGATGTGGTACTTTCCGCTCGTGCCAAGACTTACAAGATTGTACTCTTCGATGGCCACTTCAGCTCACATGAAAGGGCATAGTGAGCATGAGAGGGAGCAAGATGTCTTGTGTCATCCATCTGATGGAGAAGCTTGGAAGCATTTTGATAGGGTTCATATGGCATTTTCGCAGGACCCTCGGAACGTCCGATTTGGGTTATCTACTCATGGATTTAATCCTTTTGGGCAGTCTGGAAAAGCATACTCTTGTTGGCCGGTTATCCTGACTCCGTACAATCTTCCCCCAGGGATGTGCATTGATAAGCCTTTGGCTTATCTAGTTTTATAACTAGATGGACTGTGGTTTTTGTGTAAATTATTCGAGTTCAATCTCGTTTTCGCCCAAATTTGGCCTTGTTTTGTTTTTAAGTAGGTTTTGACTCGTTCTAGGTATTTTTAGTAGTTTTTAGTCTATTTTGAATAGAATTACGCTTTTTGTGTCTTTTTATGGTTTCAGGTTAGAAGTGAAGCTCCGGGAGTCAAGGAAAGTCAAGAAGTAGTGGAAAAAGCACTTCTGGAGATACTCGCCTCGCGAGTGGATTCTCGCCTCGCGAGCCTGAACATCAGATAAAGCAGCAACAGTCATCACTCTGGTTCGCCCCGCGAACATTCTGATCGCCTCGCGAATCATGAAGACATGGAAGTCAGAGACCATCACGTCCTAGCCGTGATGAAGGTCACAGCCTAGAATTGAAGTCTCGCCCCGCGAAAGAATCTCGCCCCGCAAGAGTTTGAAGACCCTGGAAGACAGAGACCATCACGGCCTAGCCGTGATGAAGGTCACGGCTGTGACAGATTGAAGTTGGAAGACTCGCCCCGCGAATACACTCTCGCCTCGCGAGAATCCAAAATTGAAAGCGCGCCAAAACTAATGTTCGCCTCGCGAAATGTTGTTCGCCCCGCGAGCGGCCGAGAACCAGAATCCTTATTTAAAGGCTGTTTCAGATCAGAATGGGGATCCAAGTTGGTTTTTCCACTTGTTTTAGATCAGATTTTGTGCGAATCCTTGTTTCTGGAGCTGCGTCTCCCTTCTCTTTTCTTTTCTTATTTTATTATGGAGATTATGTCGGATTGTTTGTGCGTCGTCACGGGCATGAGGAACTAATCCCCTCGTCCGAGGGATCAATGAAGCCGCCCATGGCGGTATAGTGTTCATGTGATGTATGTTTTTCTCCCCTTCTCTCAATGAATGTTTTCCAATTCTGATTTGATTGCGTTGATCATATGTGTTGCGTGATTGACTAGTTAAATGTGTTTGAGGCCGATCGGCGATTCGCGTTTTAGAACTTGGATTGGGATCACTAATCGAATAATGAGCACGACAGTGGATTTAGGAGATTAGTGCAACCTTATATGGAACAAGAATTAATAGAATTCGAGATTAGGATTATGAGACCTAGTAAGTAATTAATCCAATCGTCGAATACGTCCTATTGAGCACGACAGTGGATATAGGAGAAATTGGGGGTCCCGGTTGACATTGTAATTGAACTTAGGGAGGAATTCATCATCACTTGGGTACTATACATGATTGGGTAGGTGGATTTGTGACCTTGGATATTTTAATTTCTGATTTTAAAACCTTAGCTTTATTTGATTTCTTATTTGAATTGCGACATTAATCTCTCTCTCAACCACTTTCCCTCACTTGACCAACTTATCTGATTTCCTGCGAATTGGTAGAATTGGTAGCCCAATCCTTGTGTTCGACCTCGGTAAATTCTTACCGTGTTTTTATTACTTGCGACGACCCGGTACACTTGCCGGTGACTCAACAAGTTTTTGGTGCCGTTGCCGGGGATTGGCACAACCAATTTTCCTAATTTTAGGGAAGTTTGATTATTTGGTTAAGTTATTTTTATTTTTATTTTTATTTTATTATTATCTCTCTCTACTTCTTGGATTCCACTTGGTCTTGCCTTGTTTTGTATGCGAGGTACACGAGGGAATGCTTCCGGGTTGCGAATATTGTAATGGAGACCATGACACTTGGAGCTGTCCTTTCTACTCCTCTCAAGAATATGTGGACTCATGCCATAATTTCTATGACAGCGTACCCCAGGACAACTATCAGAGTCAGAATCAGTATTGGGGTTATATGAGTAGAGATCATCCGGATTTCGTTTGGAGTAATGATGGCAGTGGTCTAGCCTGGCAACCACAACCTCAACAGAATTGGCAACCACAACCTTGGGAGTTGGCTCTGGAGAAGATGAATGCGGCAATGGAAAAAATGGTAATCAACACAGAGAAGGTGAATACGAAAGTTGACAAGTTGGCAACTCATACAGGGTTGACACTTCAGAATCTAGAGATGCAGATTGCCCAGCTTGCAAAGAAACTAAATGAGCCTCTCCCAGACACTCTCCCAGGTGATACCGAGAACAACCCTAAGAACCAATGCGAAGCCACAACAACTAGAAGCAGTGAGGTGTTGGGATCTGACTGGGATGCAACTAGTTCTCAGGAAGTTGAGGAAGAACCACCACATGTTGAGGAAGAGCAACCTGAGGAAGAGGAGTGGACAAGTGACAAGGCACCGGAGCAAGGGGGTAGAGTTCAATTTGAAGATAAAGTGGTAGTGAACTCCACCATGCTTGCCGAGCAACCTGAAATTACTGCATTAGATAACTATGTTGGCTTACATGCATGTGTGGACATTGGTAAGTTAGACCCTCCCACTTGTCTGGCACTCTTCCTCGAGAAAACACCATTTGACCCGAGAGGAAGTGAGTTCATAATTATAGAGGTCAATGGAGTTTTCACACTCAGACTAGATGGAATCAATGATAGAGTCGTATTGCTCCTGCAAGGGCCACTTCACAAACCATGGGATCCGGGTGGAGGATTTGATATGATAAGCGTCTCTTGGCCCTTGTACCACAGACTATGGGATCCAGGTGGATGCTTCTTAATAAGTCAAGCTCGGGACGTTAAACAAGCGCTACTTGGGAGGCAACCCAAGATAGTATCCTTTATTTTTAGTTTCTGTCATTTTATATATATATATATATATATATATATATATATATATATAAAACTTGATTCGCCACGCGAATCCACGGTGGCCGCGCGAGACAGGAGCCCTGTATCTCAGAGGCTCACTCACGTTTCTGTCTCGCGTCGCGAGGTCTACTTTCGCCTCGCGATTCTGGGCATCATCATCTGTTGGAATTCCAGATTCGCCTCGCGAGATACTACTCGCCTCGCTATTCTGGAAAGTGTGGAAACAGTTTTTCCAGATTAGCCTCGCGAGTGATCTCTCGCCTCGCGAATCTGCAATTAAGGTTTTAATTTGCAGGAGTTCTTCCAGGATGCTATGCAACAGAAGGGAGGCCGTGAGACCAATTGGATAAGGAGGCAACCATGGAAACTTGATCAGGGAGTATCCTCTCCTCTCCTCACTTTTGTTTTGTTTTTGTTTTTGCTTTTTGTTTTGTTTTTGTTTGTCACTCTTGAATAATTTGAGAAGATCAAGAGTTTGTGTATGAATGTCGTGTTGGCAAGCTTGTTGGATATTAATTAAATTGAGCATAGATTGATTGCATGAATTATTTTGACCATTGATGATTTCCCCCCTAGATTCTGAAAATAGAAAATTGATCCCCACTTAAAAATTGAAAACTGAACTTAGAGAATTTTGTTGTGATTACTTGATTTATGATAAGTTTGGGGTGAGGCGGTGCACACATTAGGAATCGTATCTCGGTCAAACAATTTGCAAAATGTCCAGGTGAGGATTTGAGCCTCCAACTTTGTTTTTGATTGTGTGAATCACTGTTAAGTTGCACTTCCCCGGATTTGCTTGAATCTCGTCATGGTTTGCATGTTTATGTGTTGCATCAAATGATTTAGGCAATTTTCTTTGAAAAACTACTTGGGCTAAAAAGAACCATCCCGAATGCATGTTCCCTAGTTAGCCACATTGAGCCTAATTAGCCTATTGTTTCTTGATGACCCTATATTACAAGCCGAAAATCTGAAAAAACCATGTTAACCCGATCTTAGGATTAGGAGAGCATGGAAGTGAGCAAGAGAAAGGTTGTGAGAAACTAAGTTTGGGGTGGCTACAAGGTGATGTGTCATATTGGGGTGAGAAAAAGAAAAATAAAGGTTGAAACCCAAGGCAAAAAAACAAAATTCAAAATAAATTGCCAAAAGAAAAGGGGCAAATCAAAAGATTAGCAAGGAAAAAGGCTGTAGTCACCCGAGGCAAAAAGAAAAATGGAAAAAGGAATTTGAGTGGAATATGTGTAAAAAAGGTTCATGCTCTCTTAGTTCTTAGGGACTTAAGCTTAGTATCCTTGAATATCCTACCCTCAGCCAGGCCCCATTACAACCTTTTTAAAAGACCTTCTGATGTTGCATGCATGTTTTCGTGGGAACCATTTTTGAGATGAAAATCAAATTCATGGGAAGTGCCCTTGATATGTGAAATTGAGGGAAAAGTTGATAGCCTAGACGAATTTGAGCGAATGAGTGAAATTTTACATACCCTTGTGAGGAAGGAAATTGTTTGAAATTGGTGATCTTCCTTTTGTGTGTGACTTTGATCCTCAACTTAGATTAATGATTGCATGAATGATGAAGTTCTCAATTGTTTAAAGTAAATGAATGTAGGGATTACATTGATGCAAGGGGGGAAATCATTGGAGAAAAATTGTTTTGAGTGCATGAAATTTGTGCGAAATCGATTGATTCCCTTAAGCTTGCCAAGTCTTGAGTCGTTTTTGAGTTTTAGCTTGCTTGGGGACAAGCAAGGTTTAAGTTTGGGGTGTTTTGATAAGCCTTTGGCTTATCTAGTTTTATAACTAGATGGACTGTGGTTTTTGTGCAAATTATTCGAGTTCAATCTCGTTTTCGCCCAAATTTGGCCTTGTTTTGTTTTTAAGTAGGTTTTGACTCGTTCTAGGTATTTTTAGTAGTTTTTAGTCTATTTTGAATAGAATTATGCTTTTTGTGTCTTTTTATTGTTTCAGGTTAGAAGTGAAGCTCCGGGAGTCAAGGAAAGTCAAGAAGCAGTGGAAAAAGCACTTCTGGAGATACTCGCCTCGCGAGTGGATTCTCGCCTCGAGCCTCGAACATCGATAAAGCAAAGCAAGTCATCACTCTGGTTCGCCCCGCGAACATTCTGATCGCCTCGCGAATCATGAAGACATGGAAGTCAGAGACCATCACGTCCTAGCCGTGATGAAGGTCACAGCCTAGAATTGAAGTCTCGCCCCGCGAAAGAATCTCGCCCCGCAAGAGTTTGAAGACCCTGGAAGACAGAGACCATCACGGCCTAGCCGTGATGAAGGTCACGGCTGTGACAGATTGAAGTTGGAAGACTCGCCCCGCGAATACACTCTCGCCTCGCGAGAATCCAAAATTGAAAGCGCGCCAAAACTAATGTTCGCCTCGCGAAATGTTGTTCGCCCCGCGAGCGGCCGAGAACCAGAATCCTTATTTAAAGGCTGTTTCGGATCAGAATGGGGATCCAAGTTGGTTTTTCCACTTGTTTTAGATCAGATTTTGTGCGAATCCTTGTTTCTGGAGCTGCGTCTCCCTTCTCTTTTCTTTTCTTATTTTATTATGGAGATTATGTCGGATTGTTTGTGCGTCGTCACGGGCATGGGGAACTAATCCCCTCATCCGAGGGATCAATGAAGCCGCCCATGATGGTATAGTGTTCATGTGATGTATGTTTTTCTCCCCTTCTCTCAATGAATGTTTTCCAATTCTGATTTGATTGCGTTGATCATATGTGTTGCGTGATTGACTAGTTAAACGTGTTTGAGGCCGATCGGCGATTCACGTTTTAGAACTTGGATTGGGATCACTAATCGAATAATGAGCACGACAGTGGATTTAGGAGATTAGTGCAACCTTATAGGGAACAAGAATTAATAGAATTCGAGATTAGGATTATGAGACCTAGTAAGTAATTAATCCAATCGTCGAATACGTCCTATTGAGCACGACAATGGATATAGGAGAAATTGGGGGTCCTGATTGACATTGTAATTGAACTTAGGGAGGAATTCATCATCACTTGGGTACTATACATAATTGGGTAGGTGGATTTGTGACCTTGGATATTTTAATTTCTGATTTTAAAACCTTAGCTTTATTTGATTTCTTATTTGAATTGCGACATTAATCTCTCTCTCAACCACTTTCCCTCACTTGACCAACTTATCTGATTTCCTGCGAATTGGTAGAATTGGTAGCCCAATCCTTGTGTTCGACCTCGGTAAATTCTTACCGTGTTTTTATTACTTGCGACGACCCGGTACACTTGCCGGTGACTCAACATGCATGAAGCGGTAGTTTATGTTCCTAACAGTCATAATTCCGGGTCCGTCTAATCCAAAAGGTAAGATTGATGTGTACTTGCAGCCGCTGATAGATGAGTTGACGATGCTGTGGAATGATGGTGTGTTGACATATGACGTATCTTTGAGGCAGAATTTCATCATGAAAGCAGCTTTGATTTGGACGATCAACGACTTTCCCGCCTATGGGATGATGTCGGGTTGGATGACCGCGGGGAAGCTTGGATGCCCAATATGTATGGAGCGATCGAAGGCATTCATGCTTAAAAACATTTGAAAGATCTCATTTTAATTGTCATCGTCAATTCCTTCCATAAGATCATCCTTATAGGCGGAACAAGAATGCATTCAAGAAGCGTTGTGGGGAGACAACGCCGCCTCCACCACGTTTGAATGGTCCTAATGTATGGCGCAGAGTACAGTACTTACCGCTCGTCCATGAATCCCAAGGAGAACATATTCCTGATTATGGCGTCAACCATAAATGGACAAAACAAAGTATATTTTGGAGGTTGCCGTATTGGAGGACGCAGCTACTTCGTCACAACATTGATGTCATGCATACTGAGAGGAATGTGTTTTTGAATGTGATTGACACTATGATGGACATCAAGGGGAGGACAAAGGATACAAATAAAGCCCGATTGGATCTGGCTGAAATTTGTAATCGAAAGGAGCTTGAGTTGCTGGATGGTGGTCGTGGCAGACTTATCAAACCGAAGGCAAGTTATACACTAAGTAAAACACAAAGTGGTCGTCTATAAGTGGGTTAAAGAACTAAAGTTACCAGATGGGAATGCTTCCAATCTGGGTATATGTGTTGACATTAAGGAAGCAAAGTTACATGGAATGAATAGTCATGATTGCCACGTGTTCATGCAACGGTTGCTTCTAATTGCGTTCGACGCATTACCGAAGCAAATTTGGAACCCACTTGTTGAGCTTAGCCACTTTTTTAGGGAGCTTACATTGACAACACTAAATGTGAATCAATTAAAGGATATGGAAGTCAAGATAGCCGTTTTGTTATGTAAGCTGGAGCAAATCTTCCCGCCGAGTTTCTTTGATTCCATGGAACACCTGCCAGTTCATCTACCTTACGAAGCAAGAGTTGGTGGCCCAGTCCAATACCGCTGGATGTATCCATTTGACAGGTAAACAACATCAACTATTTTACTTAATACATATGAAATTCACGAACACGAAATCGTAGTTTAGCTTTCCCTAAAACTATTAATTATTTGTATGTATCCCTCTTTAATAGGTTCCTGCACCCCCTTAAACACAAAGTCAAGAACAAGGCACGAGTGGAGGGTTCAATTTGTGAAGCATACTTAGTAGAGGAGACTTCCACTTTTGCCTCTTATTACTATCCGGACGAAGTTAACACGAGAAGGACAAGGATGCCTAGAAACGTTGATTAGGGCGAAGGAAGTTCAACTAGTCCTCCTATATCAATATTCAACTATCCGGGCAGATTTAGTGGCAAATCAAAAGGATATTTCTTGGAGCAGCGTGACATTAATGCTGCTCATCTGTATATCCTTCAAAATTGTGAAGAGGTGGAGCCATATTTAGAGTGAGTTTCTACAATGTCTTTTATAAGTTCAATTGACATTTATGATTATTAATCGTCCTGCTGTTAATCTCCCATATGTAGGATGTACGACAATTTTCTAAGGGATCTACAACCTGACATTTCAAACGATCAGGTTGATTGAGAAATTACTTCTCACTTTGCTACGTGGTTAAGTAAATATATAGGTTAAGCATCTTCATTTGTTGCAATACATTTTATCTCCTTAAATATATAGCATGTATAAGAATAATATAATATTTGATTTTTTAGGTACTAGATCCAGAAAACAATGTTCAAAATCCATTGTTGACAAATTTGGCATGGGGGCCTAACAGATGGGTTACATCATGGAATACTTACATTGTAAATGGATATAAATTTAACACAAAAGCATGGAATGAAGGAATGCAGTCGTATAACTATGGTGTTTGTGTGCTGAGCCACTGATGGCAATGTAGAGGATGATTTCTATGGGGTTCTAACTGACATCCTTGAACTCGATTATACCGGTTTCCCCCTGATGAAGTTAGTTCTCTTAAAGTGTGATTGGTTTGATCCTACTCTTGACGTAGGGACAAAAATCGATAAAAAATATGGTATTGTTCAAGTTAGGCTGTCTCGAAGGTATAATAAGGCGTACGACCCATTCATTTTTTCACAACAGGCAGATCAGGTTTATTACTCGCCATATCCTGAAGGACATCAAGGCTGGTTGGGTGTTATTAAGATAAAGGCTCGCAATATAATCACTGATAATGTAATCAACCAGCCTGAAAAAGATGCTCCGTACCAAGATGATGAGTTTTCAAGACCCCACGTACTGTTGCAAATTACACCGGACATTTTTGTTAACTCTCTGGCGGACATTTCCGGAAATGGGGAAGAAGTTGAAAGAGAGTTAATGGATCAATCCGAGTTGGACGCATCTAGCGAAGGCACATTCCGATCAAGTGAGACTGATGAGAGTGAGGGTGAATATAGTGACGGAGATTCTACTTAGGTAATTTATTTATGTCATAATTCATTGTGTAAATGTCATTCTACTTAGGTAATTTATTTTTGTATTATTTTCACCGTTGTGTAATCATCTTTTCATTTTTTACACAGATGGCAGATTCCTCTAGAGGTAGGGGTCGTCGTGGAGGTCGTGGCAGAGGTCGTGCTACGAGAGTCCCTTCGCCGACCGACCCACAGCCTTCAGATCAAGATCACCCTACCAGCACCTCTATGGACGGGACACCTCAGGGTGATGGAGTTGCACCCCCAACCCAGCCTCATGTGGTCGGGACACAGGCTGCACCCTCATCATCCACAGGAGGATTCTTCTTATCCCTAGGGGGGATAACGAGTAAGCTAATTTAATTTTTTAATATATATAAAGTATCGTTAATTTCTATTTACTTGTTTTTTTATTTATTTATAAAATTTATTAATGCTCTAATTTTGCTGCACCTTTCTGCTCGCGAAGGGCCCTAGGGATCAGTTGTTTCAAGAGTTTAAGGTAACAATTTATTAAGTTATTTAAATTAAATTTACATTATATATATATATACACACACAAATTTCCTAACAACTGTAACTTTCAGAAAGAGTATAGGTGGGACGTAGCTTTAGAGGGTCTCGTCAGGGACATATTTGAGCATAAAGGCTCACTGGTCATGAAGAATCTGACGAACAAGTTGAGGAAGGGTAAGAATAAGGGGAAGTGGGTGGATCCCCGAGATCGGGAGGCAGCTGGACCAGATCTTGGGCTACTGAGAAGTTCCAGGAGATCCAAGCCACAGCTCGGCGTAATCGAGCTTCTGATGGTGGCGCATGTGCTTGGACCGGCGGGTCTAAATCAGTCGCCGCCCACTACGACGAGCTGGTAATACATTAAACTTTTGACTTATTATACTATTTAATTACTTTTCATTTTTAATTATTCTTATGAATTTAAGATTATATTTTTCTGTGCAGAAAGCACAAAAACAGCGGCCCCCCACTGCTATGGAGTTGGTGGAGAGGACGAAGAAGTTGAAGTCAGGGACATGGGTCAACGACAAGGCCCGTAACTATGTTGTAAGCAAAAAACAATTTAGTGTTTACTTATAATTTACTAGAGTTGATTTGTTAATATTGATTATAATTTTAACTAAATCTCTTCATCTATACTTTGTAGGTGGGCTTCAACGAGAAGAAGGAAGATGCCATATCACGTGCCTCACAGTCACAAGATGAGGCCTTGACTGGTGATGGGCCCAGCTCTCCTATCTCCGTCGACGATAATGCCATTTATTTGGAGGTCGACGGGGGCAGGAACAAGAAGGGGCACGTGTATGGACTCGGACACCTGGGAGGCGAGTTTATCGCTTCATCATCCGGCATGCCTGCTACTTCCTACGCCGATACCGTCCCTCGGGAGCAGTTCAACCAAATGCAGGACACCATCACGCAGCTGAACGCGAAGCTTCGGGAGAAGAGCGAGAGAGAGCAGTAGATGGCGAACCAGTTACCCGATTGACTCGGGCACACCAAAGCGGTGATGCAGGCGAGCATTGAGCGGGGCGGACACTCACGGCTGGTGTTGGAGCAGATGAGGATCCAGACTCCAGTTGCTCGTGGTGATGCTCTCGGCGGTTGTGCCACTGCTGCCGCTCCTCCTCGATTCGCCACCGCCATCGATGTCTTTTCATCGTAGAGGACGATCAGATAGCAAACGTTGGTGTTACGGACGCTGAGGATGATTGGATTCCTCCAGCCACCTCCCCCTCATCATGATTGATTTTTTTTCATATTTTTGACTTTAAACGATTCTTGTACGATACTTTGGATTATTTTTTATATATATATATATTCATTATTTCTTATGATTGTATATTTCATTAGTAATTTTGTGTGTTTTATTAGTATTTTTGCTAAACTTTAAAGAAAAACAGAAAAAATTTATGATTTTAAAAATTAAATTTAATTTTTTTTAATAAAAACCAGTTTAGCGACCGAATTAGAAACCAATAATTCGGTCGCTAAAATTTAGTTAACATTAACAGATTGTGGTCTAGCGACCGAAAATCCGTCGCTAATATAGGTTAACAGTAACCAACATTGGCGACCGAACTAGCAACCGATTATCGGTCGCTAAAAATGGTTACCCAAACAATGCGACCAACCGTGTAGCGACCGTTTTTTATTATTTAGCGACCAGATTATCAGCCACCACCATTAATCGGTCGCTAAATTAAATAGTGACCGAATTAGAAAGTTTAGCGACCGAATATGTCGACCACTAAACAGTTATTTTTTTGTAGTGATATTTAGCTTCATTATTAGAACATGGATACTTAAGTTCAAACAAGAACTTGGTAGGAGTTCCTTGTGGAGTCACGATTAAGACTCCCACTCCACTACCTCTTTGATTTCTGGCACATCCAATCCTGGATGTTCTACCAAGAAATCAGCAACTGCCTAACCTTTGACAGCTTTGGCTGGCACATATTGTAAAGAATATTCTGATAAAGCAATGGTCCATTTACCAATACGCCAGTTAAGGACTGGTTTTGACAACATATACTTTATTACATCAGTCTTAGAAATAACCAACACATTACAAGGCATCATATAATATTTAAGTTTGGTGCATGAAAAATACAATGCTAAACATAATTTCTCTATAGCACTATATCTTCTTTCAGCATCATTGAGGATTCTGCTCAGCTAATACACAGCCCTTTCGACATTGTCATTGTCATCCTGGGCCAATAGACATCCTATAGTATCTTCAGATGCTGATATATATAACTTTAACGGTCGATGAGGCACAGCTGGAATCATGACCGGTGGATTGACTAAGTACTGCTTGATCTGGTCGAAAGCCTCTTAGTGACAAGGTTCCCATATGAAGCTTTGTTCTACTTTCAACTTGACCAATGGTGCAAATACTCTTGTCCTTCCCGACAAATTTGATATAAACCTTCTTAGAAAGTTAACCTTTCCTAGGAAGGACTGCAATTCTTTCTTGTTTGTCAGTGTTGCGGCTTCCATAACTGCTTTGGCTTAATTCTTGTCCACCTCAATTCCTTTTTTGTGAACTAAAAAGCCCAAGAATTTGGCAGCTGACACTCTGAAGTTGCATTTCTCCGGGTTCATTTTGAGGTTGTGTCTTCTCATCCTTTCAGGTGCTCTAAGTGGTCATCCTTAGTTTTGGATTTGACAACCACATCATCAATGTATACCTCTATAAATTTCCCAATCACATCATGGAAAATTGTATTCATTGCTCGCTGGTAGGTGGCTCCTGTATTTTTTAAACCGAAAGGCATGACAATCCATTCATATGTCCCAATTTCTCCAGGACACTTGAAGGCGGTCTTTGACACATCTTCTTCGGCTATAAAGATTTGGTTATAACCTACATGGCCATCCATACAGCTTAAAACCTCATTTCCTGATGCTGAGTCGACAAGCGTGTCAGTTATTGGCATCGGATATTCATCTTTAGGGGTATACTATTTAGATTTCTAAAATCTATGCATACCCTCATCTTGCCATTTTTCTTAATAACAAGCACTACATTAGAAAGCCAATCAACATACCTGGTTGTTCGAATGAACTTTGCCTTAAGCAGTCTCTCTACTTCCGCTTTGATCTTAAGTACCACCTCTGGAGCAAACCTTCTGCTTGCTTGTTTGACAGGTTTGCAATCTTCTTTGAGTGGTAACCGATGTTCGACGAGATACCCGCTTAACCCAGGCATTTCATCATAGTCCCATGCGAAGAAATCTTTGTACTCTATAATTAATCTGACAAGTTTTTGTTTGTAATCCTTTGGCAAAAATGCACTCACAAAGATAGACCTTTTCTTGGCTTCAGTGGCTAAGTTTATTTCCTCCAGGGGATCCTCAACTTCCATATTTTGTTTCACTGTCTGAAGTGTGTACTTCTTTGTCGGTTAGATAAAACGACAATCTTTTCAACTGTGTTTCAAGACTCATTATCGGAATTTGGCCGAGTTTTGTCGGCCTCTTCCTTTATCTTAACACCAAACTGGCTGAGAAGGCTTGCTTCCAATGCGTCCTTGTCAATAACCCCTTAATTTGCAGTATTGGATCTGACATTTGGTGAGTACACTTTGAAGTCTACATGTAGTTGCTGAGCGTGCAAGCATTGTCATCTGCTTCAACTATCTCTACTTGATATTGAGCATTCCACAGGATCACCTTCTGATGCACCGTTGACAGAATTGTGATGAGACTCCGGTAAGTGTACCGGCTTCGTCGTCAAGTAATAAAAAGAGATCGAACCACAGAGACCGTGATCTTAAATAACAATTAGTTGTTAAATTGATTTCACTGAACTAGAATAAGATTTGGTTTTTGAAATCGGAGTCAAGTAATAATCAACTTTAAAATTGCAATTAAACAAAATAGGAAAGCAATTCAAATAGGGATTTTTTTCAAATTCAGGGATTCCCAGGAATTGGGATACCACAAAATTGCCTATGTTACTAAATTGACTACTTCCTTGTTAAGTACCAAAATTTGCTTTGAAGGCGAATTTATCCGAAATTAGTTAATGCTCCCTCTCGGGTTACAAAAACCATGCCCAATTAAATCAATCCCTACTCTCGTTGTAATTGAATTTAAATCGAACCCTTTGAGTTTTGTGACAATTCGTGAACCCTCGAAGGACCGCTTCTAACTCTCGTGATTTAAGTCCTAAGTTTGATTCCTATAGATCTGATACCTAAGTTCACCGCTAAGTTCGTCCTTAGTGTATCTACAACATGCAAATAAGTGGCCACCGAATTTACGAGTAATTAAAACAATAAGGATCAAATCGAAGCAAAAATCGAAATTAACAAGAAATCAAACATCAATTCATCACCATAAACAAGTCTTGGGCAGGGCCCCAATTCCTAGAAACAAGACTACTACTCAAACATTGCCATGATTGTAGCAAGCTTGATTAAAAATAACATAAAGAGAAAAACCTAAGAGAAGAGGAGAAGAAGAAGAAGAGAAATCATGATTTGCCTAAGGTAAGCAGTCCCAAAAAAGTGGGGCACTACAGTTTCGAGCCCTAGAGGGCTATTTATAATCTGGGGTAACTTGAATTCTAAGCCAATACAAAAACCAGATCAAATCAGTTTCCAAAGATCCATAGATTGCGCGTCACGGTTGTGATGGCCATCACGGCCTGGCCGTGACAGATTCTGCCTTGGGCGTTGCTTCATTGATTGGTCTGTCACGACCGTGACCACCATCACGGTCTGGCCGTGATCAATTCTGACTTTGAGTGTCTGACTCAGTTGACATGTCCCGTGATGGGCATCACAGCCTGGCCGTGATCAGCTCTGACTTTTCCATTCTTTCTTTTCAGCTCCACTTGATCATGGCCGTGATGGCCATCACGACTAGGCCGTGATCAGCTCTGTTTGCCTCATTTTCTTGCCTTCCAAGTTCCCATCTTCATGTCAGCTCCAACACAACTGATCCTGAGCAATTTAATCTTCGATTCCTGCACACAAGCATCACAAAACTACCTTACCCGTTCCAAGGTAAAAACTAACAAATAATCGAATAAAATACGCCTAACTATATGAAAATGCATGCAAAATGTCATGGAAATATGAGGTGAAATCACACTCATAAAACTACCCCAAGCTTAAGATTTTGATTGTCCTCAAGCAATAACTAAGGCCAGAAAAGATAATCAATCGAAGCATGGACAGTGAATCTAGAACCCGAGTCGTGAATTCAAGTAACAGGCGTATTCAATAAGAAACCAAGAGACAATCGATTTCAAGTCCAATTAGAAGCTTAGGTTCCCCAGACTCACATCTCTCACTAATTTGGGCACTCTTCTCACCTCACTCATATGTTTGAGGGTATGTGACCATTCACTCAATTTCCTCAAGGAAGGTACCCTACCATAAGCTTGACTATCAACCGAATCTCTACTTTATTAATGAAAACACATAAGAATCAAGAGGTCTTTTATTTTAGTTTTAATGGGGCCATGGGATTAATTTTTAGGTGGGGAAATCAAGAAAAGGAAAATTCAAGAAGGCTAAATAAAATCAAACAGTGCAAAGCATGACACCTTCTAAAATTCCTTTATTTTTTTGGGCTTTAGTTCAGTTTTTCACCTTTCTTTCTTTCTTCCTTTTTACTTTTTATTTCTCACTTTCTTTTTCTCATCCCTTTCTCCATTTTTTTTTTTTTTGGAGAAGGGGAGATTTTCAACTTAGGAGAAATATTTTTCTAACTTTTTATCCCACAATTTATTCTTCAAACTACCTTTTTGCCCTTTTGCAATACTTTAGGAGGTGCCATACCAAGCATTGTTCATTAAAATAGATCAAGGTACCAAGAAAAGTATTTTATTCTTTTAGGCTCAAAATTGGGCAACTAAGGGGTATCAATTAATCAGTCAAAGTTCAGAAGGCCAGAAAATACCTAGTGCCTCAATCATTTTCAAATATGTTTTAAAAAAAATTAAAGTTTCAAAACGGTTTCAAGTCAAGTTCTAGAGGACACAATCCAAGAGAAATAAAACACTCGATCACAAGGATTGGGTTAGATTTAGTGAGTACCCATTTTAGGCTCAAAATCTCACATTTGGTAGTTTAAAATCAATTAGAAACCTAAATCTGAGGAACCATATGCTAATTATTAACTATCAAAATATTATCTCAAGCATTTTTCATTTTTAGCCTATCACAAGAATACAAAAATTGGGTTAAAAAATTCATTGTCTTAATTCAGTTGGCACAAAGTTTTTCACCATTGGAGGCATACCCTAAGCAAGGGGCAATCTAATCATGTGATATATGCAAAACTAACCCTAAATGAATGCAACATGCAAGAATGCAAAAATGATACCCCTACCCCAAGCTTAAAAACTTACATTGTCCCCAATGTAAATAATTAAGTCGTAGGGAGGATAAAATAAAATAAAAAGAAAGAAACAAAAATAACTCACTGAGGTGGTGGGTGCTGGCTCAGATGCCAGTCATAAAGCTGCTGGATCATGGCTCTCTGCTCACACTGCTCCTCTATGATGCGCTCCTGGTTCGCTAAGATAGTGTCAAAGGTGGATGCGAACCATGCATAGGGATCATTGGATGACGTACCTGCAGAGGAAGAAGATGGGTGCCCAGAAGGCCCAGCCTGCGGTGGCAGGCATAACGACCTTTGTATTCTAATAGGCTGAGGCTCCTCTCCCACCGGCACTTTCCAATTTGCCGGATTTGTCACATCCAAAAGTGCGGGGTTAGGGAGAGGATTGGGTGCCTGTGCCTTGGGTGTTTCGGGCAGTACATATCAGCCTCCTGGATGATCATCCCCATGGCCTCACAAGCCTGCAAGGAGATACATGTCCGTCCTGGGGCTGCCTCAAAACCATCTAGATCAAAGTTGAAGTGATGGCATATTGTGGTGATCAAGCCACCAATGACAATAGTGCCACTCGAACTTTTGGCGACCTTTGAGAGGTGCCTAGACAAAAATGACCCAATGTCCATCTTGCTCTCAGGGTGGAGCATGGCCCATAGTATAAAGACCTCGTCCTGGCGGACGGATCCGTCACTCTCTCCACGACCAAACAGGGTATTGGCTATGACCCTATGCATATATCCAATACTTAGGTTAACAAAGGCTGTGGACTTGGATGTCCGAGGGTCAAAACTCCTGCCTTCATAGTCAATTATCGACCAGAAGCTATGTGCACTAAACCCTAAGGGGTATCTTCTGTCACCCCCTATTGGTAGACCAAAGATCTCATTAAATTCAGCTAGGGTTATTACGAAGTCCTGGTTGAAGAGCCGGAATGTGATCCGTCCCTCTTGGCAATGCGACCCTTGGAGAATTTCTGCATTCAGAGAGCTTAAGAACTCCAGAGTAGGGCCAAAAAATGCAAGGTATCTAGTGCGAGCAAACTCGCTCCACCTTATGTTTTCTAACATCCAATTGATGTCAACAGTCAAGCCTAGGGTGTCTATACATACATCATCAAGATATTTCGTTTGGACTATCTTCCTATTTTTCAAAGCATTGAATCTATCCTGTTGAGCATTATCCTTGAAAACAACCCCATACCCATGTTCATCAGTCTCAGAGTTAGAGGAGTCAGAGTCAGAGTAGTTACCTGGGTTCCTGCTTCCTCTGGTACGAGGGCGTGAGGCTTCGGTTGCCCTTTGACCTTTGCTTGCCATGATCTCAGAGCACCAAAATCCACAATCCCCTTCACTGTTTCTGAAATTCGGTTTGGTTAAGGTTTGAAAATTGGGACCTTTTGATTTTGCCCAAAATTGAAGGATTTGACTAGTGGGTTTTGTTGGGTGAGGTCTAGGGAGCAAGGGAGTAGGGTTGGTTGGGTATGGGTGTAATGGGGGAGGTGAGATTTTAACCTTTTTGGGTGAATGGGTATAGTGGAGGTTATGAGAGGAAGAAGAAGAAGGTGAGTGGTTGAAGAAGAAGATGGTAGGTTTGGGTTAAGGGGGAATGTGCGTTGATGATTGTGAGATGAGGGAAATGAGGAGTTGGAATGAAGGGTGGGAGCTTGGTGCTTATGGAGGTGGAGAGGAGGTTGAGAAGATGAAGAAAGTGAGAGGTTTGTAGCTGAGGAGAGGATGCAGTTTTGGTTTAAAAATCAGAGCAAACACGCGTCACGGCCGTGACCCACATCACGGGCAGGTCGTGACGCGTTGTGTCTGGTAAATCCTGTTTCACGGGCGTGATGCGTATCACGGCTGGCCCGTGATGGAATCTGTCCTACTTCAGCTACCTAACACGGCCATGACCACTATCACGTCCTGGTCGTGATCCTTTCTGGACCTTCTTGGTCTTCACATCACGACCGTGACATGCATCACGGCTAGACCGTGATGGATTCTGATCTTCTGGGGCCTTCTTGTCACACCCGTGATGGCAATCATGGGTAGGCCGTGATGGGTTCTGACTTTTAGCTGTTGGTTCATTATGGCCGTGACCACCATCACGGCCTGGGCGTGATCGTTTCTGACTTTTCTTTTCCATCCCCTTTTCACTCTTCATGACTTTCTGACCTGAAAACACTTGACAAATCCATTAATTGAGGATCTTTCTTTTCTAATTCTTCTCAATTATTAAAAAAAATCAAAACAAACTAAGTAGGGAAAGAAAGCTTGGGTTACCTCCCAAGAAGCGCTTATTTACGGTCCTAAGCTTGACCATAGTCCTTTCAATCTTTCGATGTTGGGTCGAGGAGGGAAATCACAACCTCCTGCTCAAGTGGATGTTCTCCAAGGTAGTGTTTCAGTCTCTGTCCATTGACCTTGAATGTTCTATGTTCCTGGTTCCAAACCTCGACGGCACCATACGGAAATACTTTCATTACTTTAAATGGTTTGGACCATCTAGACTTGAGCTTTCCTGGGAATAACCGCAACCTCGAGTTGTAGACAAGCACTAGTTCTCCTTCATGGAATTCTCTACGGAGGATATGCTTATCATGCCACTTATTTGTTCTCTCCTTGTAAGATCGTGCAGACTCATAAGCATCCAATCTTAGCTCATCAAGTTCCTGAAGTTGAAGGATTCTCTTTTCCCCAGCGGCTTTTATATCAAAGTTTAGCATCTTAATAGCCCACATAGCCTTATTATCAAGCTCGACTAGTAAGTGACATGGCTTACTATAAATAAGTCTAAAGGGTGTCATCCCGATAGGAGTCTTGTAAGCCGTACGGTAGGCCCAAAGAGCATCATCAAGCTTTAAGGACCAATCCTTTCTCAAACCTGATACAGTCTTCTCCAGAATGCTCTTTACCTTTCGATTGGAAACCTCGACTTGCCCACTTGTATGAGGGTGGTAAGGTGTAGCAACCCTATGAGTGACTCCATATTTGAGTAGGAGTTTCTCAAATTGTTTTTCAATGAAGTGCGATCCTCCATCACTAATGACTGCCCTTGGAATTCCAAACCTTGGAAAAATCACCTTCTTGAATAGTTTGATTACGGTTTTTGCATCACTTTTTTGGGAAGGAATGGCTTCTACCCATTTAGAGACGTAATCAATGGCTACAAGAATGAACTTATTATTGCAAGAGGAAGGAAAGGGTCCCATGTAGTCAACTCTACTTCTAGCATAGTGTTGAGTGGCATTTCATGCTTCTTAGAGATGTTCCCCGTTCTTTGACATGGATCACAAGCAAGCACGAACTATCGGGCATCTCTGAAAATATGAGGCCAATAGAAACCAGCTTGAAGCACCTTTGCTGCTGTCTTCGAGGCACTAGCATGTCCCCCATAAGATGAGGAATGACAACAACTCAAGATACTTGGAACCTCGACTTCCGAAATACACCTTCTGTAAATGCTATCCGCACACTTGCGGAAAATGTAAGGCTCATCCCACACGTAGTTCTTGAGATCGGAAAAGAACTTCTTCTTTTGTTGATAATTAAACTCTGGCGGTAGAATCCCACATACAAAATAATTCACAAAGTCCGCATTCCATGGAGGATTCTCTCCCAAGATGGCGAACAGTTGCTCATCGGGGAAAGAATCATCTATCGGCAAGTTTTCCTTCTCATGTTCCAATGGTTCAAGTCTGGATAAGTGGTCCGCAACCAAGTTCTCCGTCCCTTTCCGATCCCGAATTTCCAAGCCAAATTCTTACAGAAGGAGAATCCATCGGATGAGTCTTGGCTTTGCTCCCTTCTTAGTCATGAGGTGCTTTAGTGCGTAGTGGTCCGTGTACACTATAACTTTAGACCCCACAAGGTATTATCTGAATTTCTCAAATGCAAAGACAACTGCAAACAACTCTTTCTCAGTTGTGGCATAATTGGCTTGAGCTCCATCTAGAGTTTTGCTTGCATAGTATATTACATGGACCTTCTTGTCTATCCACCTCAATACCTCTACCAGAAATCAAATGCCCAAGCACTATACCTTCCTTTACCATAAAATGGCATTTCTCCCAATTCAATACCAAATTGGTTTCTTCACATCACTGCAAAATCTTAGACAAATTTGTTAAACAATCATCAAAGGTAGTTCCATATACAGAAAAATCATCCATAAAAATCACCATTATGTTTTCAATAAATTCAGAAAAAATTGCAGTCATGCATCTTTGAAAGGTAGCCGGTGCATTACATAGACCAAAAGGCATTCTTCTATAGGAAAATGTGCCATAGGGACAAGTAAACGTGGTCTTTTCTTGATCACTAGGGTGTATAGGAATTTGATGAGAACCGGAATATCCACCCAAGTAACAAAAGTATGAATGCCTAGCTAACCTTTTAAGCATTTGATCAATAAATGGGAGAGGGAAGTGATCTTTCCTTGTTGCCTTATTTAACTTCCTATAATCAATGCACATTCTCCCGCCGGTTACTGTCCTATTAGGGATTAGTTCATTATTTTCATTTTGAATAACAGTCATCCCCCCTTTCTTAGGAACCACATGCACCGGACTAACCCATTCACTATCGAGATTGGATAAATAACCCCCGCATCTAACAACTTAAGCACTTCTTTCTTAACCACCTCTTTCATATTAGGGTTCAACCTACGTTGATGCTCAATGGATGGTTTATGCTCATCTTCCATTAAAATACGATGCATGCAAAAAGAAGGATTTGTTCCTTTAATGTCATCAATCGTATATCCTATCACTTTTCTATGCATTATAAGCTCCCTAAGCAATTTCTCAGTTTCCAACTCATTCAAGCTAGCATTCACAATTACCGGATAGGAAGAGTTAGGACCGATAAATTCATACCTCAATATGGATGGAAGAGGTTTTAGTTCTACCTTAGGGTCTTCTTCATCTTTCAGATCTTTACTCTTTGGTGTCAACTCAAGTTTCTCTTTCTTTGTTTTGTTAGGAGGAATTTCTGGACTAGCCTCCAGAAATCGGGCATAATTCATTACTTCTCCTCCATGAGCGTTTAAGTCTCCACCAATCAAAAACATTTCTAGAGGGTCATCAACACAAGCTTGACGGGATTCTTCTTTCACCACTTGGTGCATTAAGTCAACCCTGCAACAAGAATCTTCAAAAGAAGGGTGTTTAATAGATTTAGCCAAATCAAATTCAACTTTATCATCACCCACAATTAAAGTCAATTTTTGATTTTTAACATCAATAATTGCTCCAGCGGTAGCCAAGAAAGGCCTACCAATAATAATGGGGATTTGGGAATCCTCTTCCATTTCAAGTACCACAAAATCTGAAGGAATGAAAAATTTACCCACTCTGATAGGAACATCCTCCAAGATTCCTACAGGGAATTTGACTGACCGATCCGCCAATTGAAGGGAGATTGTTGTGGGTTTTAGTTCACCCATCTCCAACATCTTGCAAACAGAGAGGGGCATAAGACTAACACTAGCCCCCAAATCACAAAGAGCTTTATCAAAACTAGTGTTACCAATTAAGCAAGGAATAGAGAAACTACCTGGATCTTTCAATTTAGGAGGCAATTTATTTTGAATTAAAGCACTGCACTCCTCAGTTAAAGCCACTGTTTCATAGTCCTCTAGCTTTCTCTTATTTGACAATATATCCTTAAGAAATTTAGCATATGTCGGCATTTGTTGTAATGCCTCAGTGAAGGGTACATTAATGTACAATTTCTTAAGGACCTCTAGAAATTTTCCAAATTGCTTATCTAACTTGGCCTTAGCCAACCTTTGAGGGAAAGGTATCGGAGGTTGGTAAGGTGGTGGAGCGACATTGGTCGCGCTGTCGCGCACGCGCCAAAAAGCGAGCGGGTTTATAAAACTGTAGTTAGGAAGCGACAACTCGGATATCGTCTCACAAGGACTCTTGACTTGTTATTTACAACAAAATTCAGCTTTTTTTTTTTTTGGGGGGTTTGGTTTGAAATTCAAATGGAAAACAATGCAAAAACAAAGCAATAAAACAGAACAGATTTAAAGATTATCAAATAGCTAAAAACGATTAATCTACTGTTCTCGATTTCCCAACTATCATCGGTTCATGTAAATTCCAAGCCCTAAGCAGATTCTAATCCCCTCCCGGTTGTAGCAACAATTAACAAGCGAAATCACTACTACAGATATATGTTCCTATTCCCGAATTAAGCAAACGGGGTTAAGCCCTTCGTGAACTAAGCGAACACGAATTGAACACACGCGAATTAAGCAAACGCGATTAAATATAGGAACATAACATCACCGAAATAAATCAACACAACACTATACACTCCTGAATTAAGCAAACAGAAATATACAGCATATCATTGAAAAGGAAAATGTAAATAAAACAGGAATTACAGAACCTCAAGTGTGATGGAAATCAATTACAGTAGACTAATCAAGGAGACTAGTTCTCCATTACAAAAGAAAAACAAAGCATTAAACCTAATTCGTAGCAGTCCTATTCTAAAAGAAAAGAAGATAAAACTACTACTAAAACTACTGACTGACTGCAATCTGCCATAGAACAGCAATTTATATCTGTGAGTTCTGCGCGAGCTCGCGAGGCGAACACTACCTCGCGACGCAAATCTCTGCAACGTTTGGTCTTCTCGCGAGGCGAAGTACGACTCGCGTGGCGAGGAATGGAAAAGTCATGGCTTCTGGTCTTCAGTCTCGCGAGGCGAGTCATGTATTCGCAGGGCGAGACAGAAAGGTTTGCAATTTCTGGAACAGTCACGCTTCTGGTTTGCGAGGCGAATGCCCTTTCGCGGGGCGAAGAACTCCAGAATTATTTCACTTTATTAACCTGAAAACAAGAAATAGCATAAGTGCTTTATTTGACTCCAAATCAACTAAATTAACTTAAAAATACTTTACAGACTCAAAATGATGCTTAAAGACAATCAAGTCTAATTTGGGTGAAAATGAGATAAAATTAGCACAAAACCACGGTCATACTAGTTATAAAACTAGATGAGCCAACGGCTGATCAAAATACCCCAAACTTAAACTTTGCTTGTCCCCAAGCAAACTAAAACTCAAAAATGACTCAAGACATGGCAAGCTTAAGGATTCAATCAACTTCGCACAAATTTCAAGCAATTCACCAAAACAATTCTTCCTTCAATGTTCCCCCCTTTCAAACAAACAATCCCCACAATCATTTATTCTAAACAATTGAGAATTTCATCATTCAAGCAATCAGTAATCTAAGCAAGGGATCCAAGTTACACACAAGAGGGAGATCATCAAATTCAACCAACTGCCTTCCTCACAAGGGCATTTTGTGTTTCACTCAAACGCTCAATTTGTCTAGGCTAACAACAATTCACTCAATTCACCTTTCAAGAACACTTCCCATGAATTTGATTTTCATCTCAAAATGGTTCCCACGGAGAACATGCATGCAACATCAAAAGGTCTTTTATGGTTGTAATGGAGCCTGGCTAAGGGTAGGATATACAAGGTACTGGGCTGAAGTCCCTAGGAAGTAAGAGAGCATGAGCATTTCAAAACATGAAAATTCCACTCAAGTTCCTTTTTTCATTTTTCCTTTGCCTTGGGTGACTACAGCCTTTTTATTCTTCTAGTATCTTTTTGAAATTTTTGTACTTTTTATTTCTTCTCTTTTTTTTTTCTTTTTTTTTTTGTTTTTTTTTCTCTTGCCTTTGGTTCCAACCTTTTTTTTATTTTTTATTTTCTCAATCCCAAACAACACATTACACCTTGTAGCCACCCCAAACTTTGTTTCTTGCAAACATTCTCTTGTCAAGATTCCATGCTCTCCTAATCCTAAGATCGGGTTAACATGGTTTTCCAGATTTTAGCTTATAACATAAGGTCAACAAGAAACAATAGGCTAATTAGGCTCAATGGGGCTAACTAAGGAACATGCATTAGGGATGGTTATTTTAGGCCAAGTGGTTATTTACAAAGAAAATGCCTAAATCATTTGATGCAAACACATAGACATGCAAACCAATAAGAGATTCAAGCAAATTCGGGAAAGTGCAGCTCAAAAAATGATTCTCACAATTAAAAACATGTTGAAGGCTCAAATCCTCACCTGGACATTTTTGCAAATTGTTTGACCGAGATTCTATCCCTAGTGTGTGCACCCCTTCACCCCAAACTTATCATAAATCATGCAATCACAACAAAATATCTCAAAGTTTAGTTTTCAATCACATGGGGATCAAATTTTCAAATACAAAAATTTTTCAACCTAGGGGGAAAACAGCCAACAAATAACATGCAATCCATCTATGCAAAATTAATCAAAACCAATCAAGCTCGCCGACACAAGACTCAACACACATACTCCTGATCTTCTCAAATTATTCAGGAGCTAAACAAAAACAAAGCAAAGCAGAAACTAACAAGAAGATGAAAGTAAACTAAGGAGAAGGGTTTAAGAAAACTCATTGGGGGGCGGTTCCACCAGGATCCCACTGTCTGTGATACAGCGGCCACGGAATGCCCAAATTGCAGTATGATCCTCCCGGATCCCATGGCATGCAGCATAATGCCCACGTGATAGACAAGGGACGGAAGCTTGTTCCATGGTCCCCTAACTTGCAGCCTTGATATGGAAGTGAGTGCTTGACAGTTATGGTAACCTCGCCAAGTGCGGCGGACTTCTTGCTCCCTCTTGGGTCAAAGATGACCTCCTTTTCCATAAAGTCCTCCCAATAAAATCGTGGTTCAACCTCTTAGACTGGACATGGTGCAAAATCCAGAGGCTTGAACTCCGTCACCGGTTGTTCCACAGGGGGAGGTGGCAAATAGGTAGCTGGGATCTCTGGTGTTGCTTCAACTTCTGCACGTTCTTCATTCACTGTGCTAACAAATCCATCACCTGCTAAACCTGCAGAAATCTCAGCACACACCACACAAAGGTTAGTGTTAGTAGAGTCAGTACATATAGTACAATAAACTGAATCAGTAAAAGTCCGAATATCTGGAAATTCGGCACTAAGTTCATCCACCCCATGACTTTCAACAGATGCATCTAATTCCAAAGGTTCTTCATTATCCTCAAGCATGGTGAAGCAGATGTCTTCCTGATACTCATTTTCTATGTTTCCTGGCCGAACAGGGCCCTCAACCTCATATGTCTCCTCTTCCATATGGACGTTTTGCTCTTCATACCTTTCAAAACATGCTATACACAAAGCAGTGTCAGTACAATCAGCACATGAATTATAATAGATAGAATCAGGGGAGGTATGGATATCTGGAGATTCAACACACAGTTCATCAACAGAAGTATCATTATCAAAATTATCCTCAGAAGTATTGTCAGGAATAACTACTTGTGAATCTGTATGTTCTTCAAGGGAATGTGGAGTTTGCAGTGTAGCTGAGGTGGCGACAATGTGATCAATTTGAGCGGCTAACTCCTGAAAATTAGCTTCTATCCTCTGTTGGCTTTGTTCCATTTGAATGGCCATCTTCTGAAAATCAGCTTCTATCCTCTGTTGGGATTCAAGATTACTTGCATCCATCCTCTGTTGGAATTCGAGATTTTGTTCTGCCATCCGTTGATTGTTCTCGGCCATTTGTTGTATCATTTCTTCAAGACTGAGTTGGCATATTGTGAGGTCAGGCTGATATTGCTGGCTTACTGCCGTTTGATGCACCAAAGAAGCTATCTCATCCAAAACGCCCTGTCCTCCACTATGTTGGCTAGAATACTCATTCACTCCAATTATGTCAAAATCACTGCTAAACTCAAAACTTCCAGCAAAATTAGGATAATTTATGCATGGTGGTGGTTTACTAAAGTCAGGATAATATATGCATGGTGGTGGCTTATAATCAACATTAGGCATATCACCAAACAGGAAATTATCCATAGTAGTACTAAGATTCATAACCAGACAAAGCAGACAAAACTAATTCAGCAAATAGATTTTTTTTTATTGAAATTTTCTGTTAATAACAAACAAGAGTCCCCGACAACGATGCCAATTTTTGGTCACGCTGTCGCGCACGAGCCAAAAAGCGAGCGGGTTTATAAAACTGTAGTTAGGAAGCGACAACTCGGATATCGTCTCACAAGGACTCTTGACTTGTTATTTACCACAAAATTCAGTTTTTTTTGGGGGGTTGGTTTGAAATTCAAATGGAAAACAATGCAAAAACAGAGCAATAAAACAGAACAGATTAAAAGATTATCAAATAGCTAAAAACGATTAATCTACTGTTCTCGATTTCCCAACTATCATCGGTTCATGTAAATTCCAAGCCCTAAGCAGATTCTAATCCCCTCCCGGTTGTAGCAACAATTAACAAGCAAAATCGCTACTACAGATATATGTTCCTATTCCCGAATTAAGTAAACGGGGTTAAGCCCTTCGTGAACTAAACGAACACGAATTGAACACACGCGAATTAAGCAAACGCGATTAAATATAGGAACATAACATCACCGAAATAAATCAACACAACACTATACACTCCTGAATTAAGCAAACAGAAATATATAGCATAGCATTGAAAAGGAAAAAGTAAATAAAACAGGAATTACAGAACCTCAAGTGTGATGGAAATCAATTACAGTAGACTAATCAAGGAGACTAGTTCTCCATTACAAAAGAAAAACAAAGCATTAAACCTAATTCGTAGCAGTCCTATTCTAAAAGAAAAGAAGATAAAACTACTACTAAAACTACTGACTGACTGCAATCTGCCATAGAACAGCAATTTATATCTGTGAGTTCTGCGTGAGCTCGCGAGGCGAACACTGCCTCGCGACGCAAATCTCTGCAACGTTTGGTCTTCTCGCGAGGCGAAGTACGGCTCGCGTGGCGAGGAATGGAAAAGTCATGGCTTCTGGTCTTCAGTCTCGCGAGGCGAGTCATGTATTCGCGGGGCGAGACAGAAAGGTTTGCAATTTCTGGAACAGTCACGCTTCTGGTTCGCGAGGCGAATGCCCTTTCGCGGGGCAAAGAACTCCAGAATAATTTCACTTTATTAACCTGAAAACAAGAAATAGCATAAGTGCTTTATTTGACTCCAAATCAACTAAATTAACTTAAAAATACTTTACAGACTCAAAATGCTGCTTAAAGACAATCAAGTCTAATTTGGGTGAAAATGAGATAAAATTAGCACAAAACCATGGTCATACTAGTTATAAAACTAGATGAGCCAACGACTGATCGGACATACTTATACACTTTTTCACTAGGCTCTTTCTCTCCTAAGGGTTGTGTTTTAGTAGGTTCCTCCTCCTCAGCTACACTCTTGTTATCACTCTCCCCTTTAGCCTCGGGATTCTCAAGTTTCTTACCACTCCTTAGACTCACAGCTTTACACTGTTCATTATTGGGGTTCACCTCAAGTTGTCCAAGAAACTTGCCCGGTTGCCTCATTGAATTTCCCGCTTGTTGGGCAATTTGAGTTTCTAACATCTTGTTATGGATGGCTAAGTTATCTACCTTAGATGTTAATTCTTTTATTGCCTTATTAACTGCCCTACCTTGTTGCCTAAATTCTTCATTCTGCTTAGTTTGAGTAGCAACAAAATTTTCCATAAGAGACTCAAGTTTAGATTTTTGTACCTGCGGATACCCCGATGCGGGTTTCCTATTACCTTGCCCTTCTTGGAATTCTTGTTTCAACATGTTGTTGTAGTTCCCGTAGGAAAGATAAGGATTATTCTTCCTCTGGTTTGTAGGGATTTGGGGGAGCATAATTTGGCAGCTTCGGGTTTATGTCATAGAAATTGTGACAAGAGTTCACTTGTTCCCCCGAAGCATCGGACTCAGGAGCGGTACCATATGGGCACTCCATTATGTCATGTCCCCACATTCCACAAATCTCACAAACAACATTAGTAGCACCGATTGAACTCACATGAGCCTTTTCAAGCTTATCAAAGCGTTTATTTAATGAGTCGAATTTAGACATAATCAAATTGAAACTATTCATTTCGAACTTACCCCCCGACAGCTTTTTCGGGTTATTACCTCTTTCCGAACCCCATTGGTGATAGTTGGTGGCTACGTTTTCAACGATATTGAACGCTTCAGTCAAAGGTCTGTTCATAAAGGCTCCACCAGCTGCTGAGTCAAGCGACACCTTTGATGAGTAATCCAGTCCGTTGTAGAAGGTATGCACTAACAACCACCTCTCGAGTCCATGATGTAGGCAAGACTCTAGCAATCCCTTGTAACGATCCCAAGCTTCAGATAAGCATTCTCCGTCCTTTTGGAAGAAGCCGGTGATCTGAGTCCGTAGGTAAGCAGTCTTGGATGGAGGGAAGAATTTCTCCAAGAATGCTTGCTCTAGTTGGTCCCAAGTTGACAATGTGTTAGCGGACACTTGCTTCAACCAAGCTTTCACCTTTCCAATCAGAGAGGAGAGGAATAGCCTCAAACGTATAGCATCGATCGGGGCACCTTTAATCCTTATTGCATCGGTGAATTCCAAGAATGTCTCCACATGATCAGTCGGGTCCTCCGAGGGTAATCCTCCAAACTGATGTTGCCTAATCATGCTAATTAACTGAGGCAGTATAGTGTAGTTCTCCGCCTCAATTTCTGGCCTAGCAATCCCGGTTCGCAGACCCCTAGCATTTGGGGCTGCGTAGTCCTTCAGTGGTTTGGTATCCGGTAGATTCGCCATGAGTGGAATGAGAATCAACCTCTCTCTTTCCCTTTGCTTTGTAGTCTCCTACGTCTATGAAAGATCCTTTCGATCTCGGGATCAACTTCAATAAGGTTTCCAAGACTTAGGGATCTTTGCATAAAAGTGAAAAATACCTATGGCAGAGAGGTAGATACTCAAGAAGAAGAAAAAGAGATAAATAATAAAATAAAAAAAATGTCCAGAAAAATCAATTTAAAAATTAAATTGAAATTCAAGAAATCACAGTCCCCGACAGCGGCACCAAAAACTTGATGAGACTCCGACAAGTGTATCGGCTTCGTCGTCAAGTAATAAAAAGAGATCGAACCACAGAGGCCGTGATCTTAAATAACAATTAGTTGTTAAATTGATTTCACTGAACTAGAATAAGATTTGGTTTTTGAAATATGAGTCAAGTAATAATCAAATTTAAAATTGCAATTAAACAAAATAGGAAAGCAATTCAAATAGGGATTTTTTCAAATTCAAAAGAGATTCCCAGGAATTAGGATACCACAAAACTGCCTATGTTACTAAATTGACTACTTCGTTGTTAACTACCAAAATTTGCTTTGAAGGTGAATTTATCCGAAATTAGTTAATGCTCCCTCTCGGGTTACAAAAACCGTGCTCAATTAAATCAATCCCTACTCTCGTGGTAATTGAATTTAAATCGAACCCTTTGATTTTTGTGACAATTCGTGAACCCTCAAAGGACCGCTTCTAACTCTCGTGATTTAAGTCCTAAGTTTGATTCCTATAGATCCGATACCTAAGTTCACCGCTAAGTTCGTCCTTAGTGTATCTACGACACGCAAATAAGTGGCCACCGAATTTACGAGTAATTAAAACAATAGGGATCAAATCGAAGCAAAAATCAAAATTAACAAGAAATCAAACATCAATTCATCACCATAAACAAGTCTTGGGCATGGCCCCAATTCCTAGAAACAAGACTACTACTCAAGCATTGCCATGATTGTAGCAAGCTTGATTAAAAATAACATAAAGAGAAAAACCTAAGAGAAGAGGAGAAGAAGAAGAAGAGAAATCCTGATTTGCCTAAGGTAAGCAGTCCCAAAAAAGTGGGGCACTACAGTTTCGAGCCCTAGAGGGCTATTTATAATCTGGGGTAACTTGAATCCTAAGCCAATACAAAAACCAGATCAAATCAGTTTCTAAAGATCCATAGATTGCGCGTCACGGCCGTGATGGCCAACTTGAATATTCGACAGGATGATCCCATCTGACGAAGAACCTTTACCACTGAAATCAGTGACAACCATATCTGTTGGGATTAGATCCGATTGATCCTTCCCGAGTTTTTTGAACATCGCTCTTGGCATCGGATTCACAGCGGCTCCTCCATCAATAAAAACCCTATTGGTAGGTCTTCCATTTATTTTGGTCTTTACATTCAATGGCCTCAAATGGTTTCTCTGCTCATCTGTAGGCTTCTCCAACTGGGCCATATTATCAAACACAGTAACCAAGTTTTCTTGAACATACATCCAAAAATCACCTGGATCTCTATCATTGTTGACAACATCTTCGCCGTCAGAGAAATCAACTTCGAGATATCCCTCATATTATGCCGGGATAAACGAAATCAGTCCTATCTTCATTTTCATCCCCGATTCCAGTATGATTTATGGATCCTAATCCAAGAATGAACCTCCAACCATTCTGCTATAATTTCTTTTTAAATCACTCTCATTGTATGATCCTGACCTATCTGACAAAGGTCGGTCATCCATGTCCATGTCTTTACTAATGTTTATGTCATCATTTGGGTCATTCATTGCTTCGATGACAGCATCGAAAGTCAAGTCTTCTTTGGTTAGGTCGCATTCAGGCTTGAACGTTACCAACTGTTGTTTCTTCCATTCTTTCCTCAACCTCTCTCTCGAGTCCCGCAACCTTTTCCATCCACCAAACCGACAGGCCATTTACCTGTAGATTTTGTTGGTGGTGATGCCATTTCTAAGGCCTTCTTTTTCTCTACATAGACTTGTGACATTGGCTTATTCTGCTTGACTTGAGTAACAGGTACACTTGTGTCAACATCCATCGGGTAAGCCTTGGCATGGCAACGGGGCGGTGCGGGGGCGATTTTTACCTTCCAATCCCCGCCCCCACCTCCGCACCCGAAACCTGCCCCTGCCCCAAATCCCCGATGGGGGTGGAAAAATCAACCCCATCCCCGCCCCTAATGGGGGTCGGGTTTCTCCGCCCCGCCCCCCGAAACACAAAAAGTCAAAAACACTCAGATCTCATATTCCCATCTCACCAAAATACAACACACACAACACTAAAGAATCAGATCTGAGATTGCACTCGAATCTCCACATTTTGCACAGATAACAGAGAATAGCAGTGGAGGTGGGACGATGGTGACTGGAGAGAGAAGAAGCAAACCTAAGGTATCTGACTGGCTCGCGCGAACAGAGGAAAACGATGGAGAATGGCTCTTTCGAACTACGGATAAGGCCGGAGACGGGCGCACGCGAACGGAGGAGAAGGGCTCACGCGAGCGACGGAGAAGGACGGAGAATGACGGACACACAGCTTGGGTGAGGGAACGCGAAAGGCAGCGAAGGATCTTGGGCGGAGAAGGAGCTCTGCCTCTCTGGTTCTCGCTGTAGAACAAGGTGAATGACAGAAGACAGGAAGAGTCTGGTGTGTGTGTGAAACGGCTATACGAGGAAAATGAGGGTTCATGGAACTGAAAGATAATAAAAACACTAACTCAATTACTATATAATTAGGGTAGTTTAGTAATTTTCTGATCACGGGGCGGGGTCGGGGTCGGGGTGGGGGTGGGTATTAGCATTCCCATCCCCGCCCCCGACTATGATAAGCCGGTTTTCCCCGAACCCAAACCCACTCAAAGTAGGGTTTCCCCGTCAAAATCGGGGCGGGTTCAGGTGGGTACCCACGGGTTCGGTTTCTGTTACCATGCCTGGGTAAGCCTCTATCACGCTCTTCATCTTGACATCTCCATTCTTGTCAGCTATGTTGTCAGCCACTGCAACCAAGCAATCAGTATCCTGTGAAGGCAGTTCCTTTATTATGATGCCCCCTTGCTTGAAAAGTTTTTCTTTTGAGCCCGTCGGAGCCTTTGCAGCCTCCTCGTCTGACTGTTAGATATGGCTGGATGACTTTACAGTCTTGACAAACCAGGACCTGTCATCTGAGCATTTTGAGCTAGCTGCCCTCTTCAGTAATCCTCATTCCAAAAGGGAGGGTTCCGATCGTTGAACTTATTCCTTTTGGCCCATTTCTGCTTTCGCAGTTCCGGGTAACTGGCCATGGCGTAATTTCTTACCCATTGATCCATAGCTATGTTGGATGGGGGTTTCCTGGTCTTGACAGAATTGAATCCTCCACTGACAGACTTGTTACTCTCTACTGATTCTTTGACTGGCTCTTCAAGCCAACCTCCAGTGTTATGTTGTCTTGGTCTTGCTTGATGTATATGTTGCTGACAACTATTTCTGTCTGTCGAAAGCATGCCCAGTCCTCCCGTGCATACTGCTAGACCTAGTATGGCTCCTCGGGTGCTTGAACTTGCCTTGACTACTACCACCACGAGACTCAGTTCTGTCCTGTGGGTGATATGACGATGTTCTCTGCACTCTAGCTTTCTTGGCAGCAGCATCGTCGTAGAATTCTTCACATCTTGGGCAAACTTTGAATATGCCACCCGATTTTTTGTGTCATGAAATCGACAAGCGGTTCTCTTGGCTTTGGATAGATATCGAACGAATCCGACAAGTCCATCTGGATTTTCTGCCCTGCTCTTATATTGACCATGCATATTCCCAAAGGGACTTGACAGTCAGCTTTGTTAACTTCGGGACCGAATGGTTGTGTCAATCTTCATGTCTGGTTTCTTGTATGATAATTTCAGTCTTCCTTCTACTAAACCTTTCTGAATGATGTCCCTGAAATGCATACAGTCGTTAGTTACATGACCAAAAGTGTTATGAAATTTACAGTACTTTCGATCCTTTATTTCGTGGGTTTTCAATAGCCTATGATCATCTGATAGCTTTAATTGCTTATCCTTAAGCAATATGTCAAATATTTGGTCGGCTTTGGTCACGTCAAACGTATATAATTTCTTATTGACGAAAGGAATCCTTTCTCTGTCCCTTGCGGGCCTCAAGGCTCGGCATATATAAGGTGGACCATTTTTCAATTTGACATAATCTACCTCATATTCCTCAGAAATATTATCTTCTTCGTCGGAATCATTGCATCCGACAAAATTAATCTTTTCCCTTTTGAGGAATTTCCTTTGCTTGAAAACCTTTTCGGTCTTCAGCTGTTCAATTTGTCGAACTTTATCACCTAACTAGGCGAGATCAATTAGATGTTGGTTGACCAATTTATTCATAGTGTAATAATCTAGACCTCCGGCAGCAATCTTTACTATTTCTGCCTCAGGGATATGGGTGAAACAATGACTCCTTATCTGACGAAATCGGGCAAGGTAATCATCGACAGACTCGTTATTCATTCTCTTTATGCCAAATAAGTCTGTTAACCCAACCTTTAGGTCACCCCTAAAAAATTGATCATGAAAACTCCTCTCTAATTAATAGGAATGTATAGAATTAGGTCTCAAGGTTGAAAACCAAGAGAAAGCATTTTTCATCAAGGAACTTGGGAAGAACCTCATCTTGAGGCCTTCTTCTAATGCCAGGTATCCTATTTCGATAGTGTATCGAGCAATGTGTTCCACCGTCGACTCACCGCTCTCTCTAGAGAATTTTGACAACTTTGGCATTTTCACGCCTCTAGGCATTTCTGCCTGTTGTACCCAATCTGGAAACGCAGAAGCGAAGTATGGCTGATTGGCATAGCCAATGTTAAAGCCAAACCGATTCAATGCTTGTTCCACTACCTGGTTCACATTTTGATTCGAGACGTTCTGCCTTATTGCTCCTAAAGGACCTGTGATGAATGTGCAAAATATGTTAGTTTGGAAGTGTAATTAGGAAAGAGTTTGTAAATAATCTTAGAAATCATAGGAAAAGTGATAGGAAAATACATACTTTGATATGAATAAAGTTTGGATTAAAGTTTTGATCCTTTTATGTTAAAAATATACTCAAAAGATGTAAAAAAATATGCAGGATTGAAGGCCGAGCGCTCAGCTCTGGAACCAGGCGCTCAGCCCATACAGAAACGGGAAAAAAAAATAGTAGGAGCAGGAGGCTGGCTAGCGCCCGGCGCAAGTCACCAGTGCCCAGCGCTGGCATGCTGGAAAAGACCTAGCGCCCAGTGCCAGCAGAGACAGAGAGTAGGCTTTGGTGCAGAGGCCAGCGCCCAGCGCTGAGATCAGGAAGCTCAGTGCTAGGTTATGAGCATAGAACCTATAAATCCGTGTTTCTGCAGTTGGAGGGGGATCTTTTGCTCATTTTTCACATTTTCTCACCTTGGTTCATCACTTATTCTCCACTTCCTTGAAGATTCAAGCTTGGGAACGAGATTTGGAGCTTCCATGGAGTCTTCCACACTTTTCCACTCATGTTCTTCCCTCTTTTCCCCTTTCTAATATGAGTAGCTAGATCATTTAGGTTAGGCTTAGGATGATTTCAATTTGAAGCCTGATGTAATTGACTTCTATCTCTGATTTCAATTCTATTTAATTCAGTTTGGTTAATCTCTTCCATGCTTAATTCTTTTCTTGGATTGATCAACCTAGAATTGATTTTGGATTCAATTTCATAATTGGAAAATTGGTGATTGAATTGGAAATGAAGTTGATTAATATTGTGATGTTGATTCTAGGAATAGAACTATATTGCAATACATTCTTGTGAATCCAATGCTTAATGTTTGTTCTAATCTTGTATCACCTAAGGAATTAGGGTTCTTGATTTGTGACAAAAGGATTACCACCTAAGGAATTAGGGATAAATCTAGGTTAGTGATTTAATGTCAATTGTATGGAATGAATTGAAGTTAGGATTAAATAAGGTTACATCAAGTGAAGATTGAATGATTCCGATGCCTAACCGCTTTTACCTATATTGAATTCATTCCTTAATTACATTTGTTTCATTCATTGTTGTGACAACTTGTAATCAAAAATTCTAAAAATTCTTGGCACCATGACATTCATTCGTTCAAATATCAATTGCCTAGGCCACGTTGTTACTTGAAACACAATCCTCGTTGGGAACGATACTCTACTCTCACTTTATCACTTGTAGCGATTTGGTACACTTGCCAAACCATCAACAAGTTGATTGGCAATCATGTGCTCATCCTCCCCTAGTTGGAGAATATGAACGTTGCCATGTATTAAAGGAACTTGACGTCATGGTTGTCGATGGGGTTCCTCGTCATCCAGATCTATCATTTCCTGTTGGGCATTTAGTGGTTCATTTTGGGGTGGATTGTCACCCCTTCGACCCCTGTTAGGATTCCGGTTGTCCTCCGGGGCTATAGCACCCAAGGCTTGATTCAACCTTCCAATTTCCAATGCCAATTCGTTACACGCATTACTGGTATTGTTCATCACTGGGGTAATTACTGTTCCTATTTGTTGGGTCATATGGTGTATCATATCTATGTTACTAAGATCCATCTGATGTCGAACATTCGCCAGTGAGGCTTGTGTCAAACCAACAATATGTGATGAAGCTTTCCTTGCTGGGGATGCTGGGGGTTGGAGCGTTGGACGCTCCTATCGAACAGGGGTCATAACCATGGACCCTGTTACTCCTAGACCTTGAGTAGGGGGTTGCCCTCCAATCACCAAAGGCCCATGCTGGCCAGACGAACCAGTGGCTGTTCCGTTGGGATACGGTGTCATCCCATTTGGATATGGCATGTAAAATTGCGGGTTTAAATTTGGATTGTAAGGGACAGACCCAAAAGGCATCCCATACACATGTTGTTGCAAAGGCTGGGTGGTTACCCTTGGATTTGTCGAGTTGACAATACTATTTGTGGATAATCTTGTGCCCTGCATAGCAACTGTTTGCAAAGGTGGCGAATGTGGTGCCGAGAGTGATACAGGAAGGATATGGTCACGGAGGTTGTCCGCTTGTGTCACTGGCATTCCTCCTGCAACAACTTGATTATTTTCGGGATTCGTAGTGGCCACAACAGACACAGAGGGAGCGTCTGCTGTCGACGCTGCTGCATTTGTACTGTTTACGGTAGCAATTGTTGTACTATTCATATTTTCAGAAATGTGGGAAATTGATGAATTTTCTATCACTTTCCTGCTTCTCAGACACATACAAATAATTTATATGGAGAATAAAAAATAATGACACTTTATGAGTTACTCTAAACTGGTCCCATCGGGTGTGCCAATTTGTTAACGTGGTTTTTTAGTTCTTGACCAAAATTCCTTCATGACAAATAATTGAAGATCAAACGAGTATGGAACCTATGAGTTATGCGATAATCTCGTCAAGAATGTGCTATTTTGAAGGTAACGTATGCCAAATACAAATTTGACAATTTCAGTCAAATCTGGTAATATACTGGCAAAGACTAATGCTAAGTTGAATGAGAAAAGTATTGACGAAGTTGAAAGTTCTCAACACTTAGATTTGAATTTGAAAATATAATTTGAATTTGAAAGTAAAAAGTTGTTTCTAGATTGGAAAGTAACTTCTTAAACACACTGAATAACTAATAAAAAGAATAGAAGTTTGAAATAAAAGTTAAATAAAATAGGATCTAAGTAATACTATTTACGAAAAGTAAATGAACTTAAAGGAAGAACATAAAAGAAATAACGGAAATAATGAACAATAAGTAAAGAACTTGAATGAAATAAACCAATATTTTCCTGTGTTTTCACATTGAATTGAAATAAGAAAGATGGAGGGAGTACTTGGATGTTTATCCGTCAATCTGCTTTGAGATTGAGATATGTAGGATGTGCATCCAGTAACAACCTCATTTATATTGTGTTTACAAATATTTATAGGTAAATAAAGTAACTACCTATTACTAACTTCTTATCTTAATGACTGTCACGTATCTCGGCAGTTTTCTAAACTTTAAATTTAAACTGCTTATCAAACAACTTTGATAACTGTTCAATTCCTTGAACTGCTCCGTGTTAATTTGATTGTCTTTGACTGTTTGACAACTTGTATCGATAACTTTTCGTCGGACTGGGGACTTAGCCAATTTCTTCACTTTCTTTCTCTTTTGACAATTCTTCCTTCTTGGCTACTGTATTTCTTTATTTGCTTCATTTGGAACTTGCTTATCGAATTCTCCCCCTTGTCGGACTATCTTTTTTTATCAACTAAACATTTTCAATATTTAAAAAACTTTAGCCATCATTTCATCACTCTAATTCCTATATCAGCCTATCGAGAAATTTGAAATTTCTCCCTTAACAACAACGCCGCTTCTTTGGTATAGAGTTGGTATTCTCTCATGCAAAAACAAATGGTTTCTATCAAGTATCAACTATGGCCTTAACGTTGACACACGTTCGACTATTTCTTGCGGCAAAAATAGAGTAACCGGTTGTAAATAAAATATTTATTAATTGAAAATTTGGAATAACCTATTAACCGACATTAACCTGTCACTTTCTAAAGAGGATGGATGCATCCTCAACTCAGTTGTTGGAGGACGCAAGATTTGCTCATTGTTTGTAGTAATAACTAGACTTTGATCCCGTGCTCGGACGGGGTTATATTATGAATGATCATAATTCATAGGATTTGTTGTAGTTGTATGTATTGAACATAGCAAATTCTAATTTTATATTTTTGGATAGAAATATTTGAAAATATTATTATGTAAAATATAAAAAATATTAATCTTCATATGAGTTAATTTATATGGTTTATATATATATATATATATATATATATATATATATATATATATATATAGAATAAATATGGTTAATTTATATGGTTTTTATATACATTTTTTAAAAATTGTCCAGTTTTTAAAATTAGAAATACTCTTCTCTAATGATGAAACTTGTCAAATTCTTCTTGCCCTAGGGAATGCTTTGTATTATTTATTGATTTATAGATAGATAGATAGATTTTATTTTTATTTTAGTTTTTGTTGTTTTTAAAAATTGTTCAATTTATAAAATTTAAAAACTTATGTATTAATTGTTCTATTTCGAATTAGATCCTAATTTGATTTTAATTTTTTTATTACAATTTTTTTATTTTAATTGGATTTTAATTGAATCATTTTTTCTTATTCATTTTATAAAACTGATTATTTTTTAAAATTTTAAATACTCTTCTATGGTGATGACACTTGTCAAATTATTCTTGTATTAGAGATTGCTTTGTATTATTTATAGATAGATAGATAGATATCATAAATATTTAAAAAGAGAAAGCAATATTTTGCCAGTAAAATCAGATGGTCATCACATACAAAAGTAGGACTCACCAACTAAATAGCATCTGATGAAATTGTTGTCAGTGATATTGAAAAATTAACAAAATGTGTAAGGACTCCCTTCAATTTCTGAATTCTGCATAATCTGCACATCTGTCTCGTATTTTAAATTTAGTCAATATTGATGTCTCATTGATCTGTACTCACCACCATTTGAAGTCACCCCAAAATCAGCTATAGTATAAACGTGTGATTCAGCTAGTTTTGGATTCAACCTATATATTAGCGTCCTCCGTACCGAAGCTTGTATTTTTATCCTCACAAAATACAGACAAGTTAGTAAATATCAAATAAAAATAGAAAATTAAAATAAAAAAATGTAAATGTAATTGGTCAACCTTCTCATCCATCAATATCATCTCCATAGTATATGGTTTTTTCGCATCATCTCGAAACCCAATACATACCATAGCCACATAACCTTAACTTTGATCTTCCAATCCTCATTTTCAGGAGTTATGTCATCAAGAAAAGTATATTGAGAGGTCATTTTAAGTCAATAGGGAATTGAAGGGAATACTTAAGTAGTGAAGATATATATAGATTAGGATAGAGATTGAAGCAAAACAATAAGATTTACTATACCGGAAATTAAAATTGAAATAAAGTAAAGATAAGATTGACGTAACTAACATAAAATGTATTTAAAATTAGTCATTCAAATAAGATTAAATACATTTCTGAATTTATGAATTATTTAAAAAGTGAGATTTGATACATTTATTTAAATTTTAAATTTAATTCATGTAATTTAAATTTAATTTCAACTTTGATAAAATTTACGTAAATACATTTTGTATGACCTTAAAATTTGAAATTGAAATAAATTAAATAAATTGATAAGATTAGTTACATTTAAACTTTAAATTTCAATTTCAATTTTGGTAATTTTCTTTCAATTTTTATTTTTAGTGTGTTATTTTTTGTTAACTTTTATAAATACAATAATAAATTTTTAGAGTTTACACTTGGCATATGACACATGGCAACATTTCATGCATAGGGAATATGACACATGGCGAAATGACATTGCATAGGGGTAGAAATGTATTATTTATAGATTTCAATTTCAATTTCAATTTCAATTTCAGTAATTTTCTTTCAATTTTTATTTTTAGTGTGTAATTTTTTGTTAACTTTTATAAATACAATAATAAGTAATAAATAATAAATTTGTAGTGTTGACACTTGACTCTCGTATTTTAAATTTATTCATATTGATGTCTTGTTGATCTGTACTCACCACCATTTGAAGCCACCCCAAAATCAGCTATAGTATAAACGTGTGATTCAACTAGTTTTGGATTCAACCTATACATTAGCATCCTCCATACCGAAGCTTGTATTTTTATCCCCACAAAATACAGACAAGTTAGTAAATATCAAATAAAAATAGAAAAGTAAAATAAAAAAACATGTAAATGTAATTGGTCAACCTTCTCATCCATCAATATCATCTCCATAGTATATGGTTTTCGCATCTTCTCGAAATCCCGTACATACCATAGCCGCATAACCTTAACTTTGATCTTCCAATCCTCTTTTTTAGGCGCTATGTCATCAAGAAAAGTATATTGAAAGGCCATTTTAAGTCAATAGGGGGATTGAATGGAATACTTAAGTAGTGAAGATATAAATAGATTAGGATAGAGTTTGAAGCAAAACAATAAGATTTACTATACCGGAAATTAAAATTGCAATAAAGTAAAGATAAGATTGACGTAACTAACATAAAATGCATTTAAAATTAGTCATTCAAATAAGATTAAATACATTTCTGAATTTATGAATTATTTAAAAAGTGAGATTTGATACATTTATTTAAATTTTAAATTTAATTCATGTAATTTAAATTTAATTTCAACTTTGATAAAATTTACGTAAATACATTTTGTATGACCTTAAAATTTGAAATTGAAATAAGTTAACTAAATAGACAAGATTAGTTACATTTAAACTTTTAATTTCAATTTCGGTAATTTTGTTTCAATTTTTATTTTTAGTGTGTTATTTTTTTTAACTTTTATAAATAAATAATAAATAATAAATAATAAAATTGTAGTGTTGACACTTGGCATATGATACATGGCAACATTTCATGCATAGGAAAGATGTCACATGACAAAATGACATTGCATAGGGGATAGAAATGTATTATTTATAGATTTCAATTTCAGTTTTGGTAATTTTGTTTCAATTTTTATTTTTAGTGTGTTATTTTTTGTTAACTTTGATAAATACAATAATAAATAATAAATAATAAATTTGTAGTGTTGATACTTTACATATGACACATGACACATGACAACATTTCATGTATAAGAAAGATGACACATGACTAAAATGATATTGCATAAGAGATAGAAATATATTATTTATTATTATAGATAGATAGATAGATTATAGATAGATAGATACTACATACCACTTCACACGTGGCACCGCATATCACTTCAACTAATTAGTAATTATTCAACTGAAAATTTGGTCTCGCACTTTGTAACTTGGGACATGTAACATTACTCTTACTTAAAGTCTCTTTTTTTTCGACAGATACATAAAGTCTATTTGATATGACAAAAAACAAAGAAAAGAAAAATGACACAAGATAATAAAAAAGGATAAAAAAGAAAAGAAAAGAAAAGAGTGGAGAAAGTCCGACACATGCACATCCACCAAAATCATTGTTCCCTTTCCTTATTGTTTCTAATAATATTACAAACCACTTCACACGTTGCACCTCATGTCATTTCAATTGAGTAATTATGCAATTGAAAAATTGGTCTCGCACCTTGTAACTTGTGACATGTGGCATAACTCTTACTTAAAGTCTATTTGATATGACAAAAATAAAGAAAAGAAAAAGAACACATGATAGAAAATTGTCGCGACCGTCCCGTCCGGAAGTCGCAGAAAGACGGATAAAAAATAGAGGAGTCGTCACTAAGATTTTTATTGGGAAAATCTTAGAAAACCCAATTATTTAAAGGTAAACTGGTCTTTTAAAAAGGAGAGATATGAGTCCGGGAGTCGGTTACGAGTAGGGAAGGTATTAGCACCCACATCGCCCGTTTAAAAAACGGTACCTCAAGTTAATTGTACAAAAAAAAACATTTTAATAACCTTTTAAATATTTATCTTACCCATAAAATTATTTACAAGAAAGAATTATTTTAAATTTTAATTTTTTGACTTTTATTGAATTTTTTTTATATTTTTAACTTTATGATTAATAAAAACTAAATGAGGTTGAACATGTCACATGAGTCCATAGGGCAACCTCAAATCTAAGGGATTAAACATGGCACCGTGTCCATAGAGCATCCCTGGAAAGAGAAAAGTTTAATTATTTTGATTAATTATTTTAACATGAAAAGGGATGCAAAAAAGGAAAATTAATTAAATGAGGTTGAACGTGGCACATGAGTCTACAGGGCAACCTCAAATCTAAGGGACTGAACATGGCACCGTGTCCATTGAGCATCCCTAAAAATAGAAAAGTTTAATTTTTTGATTAATTATTTTGACATAAAAAGGGGATGCAAAAAAAAGGAAAATTAATTAAATGAGGTTGAACGTGACACATGAGTCCACAGGGCAACCTCAAATCTAAGGGACTGAACATGACACTGTGTCCATATAGCATCCCTAAAAATAGAAAAGTTTAATTTTTTGATTAATTATTTTGACATAAAAAGGAGATACAAAAAAGGGAAAAATTAGTTTTGGCCCGACAAGATGATTTATCTTGCTCCTACGTATTCCCGGGTGCGATGGGAAACTCAAAGCCACGTAGTTCTTTAAAAAACATGATTGGTTGGTTGATGTTAATTTTTGATGAAGATTTGATTTTGTTTTTATTTTTTTAAAAAAAGGATTTTATTTTAAAAAATAGTTCACAAAATAATTCACTTACTGATGTGGCCCTCTTTCCCTTTTCTTTTTTTCTTTTTTTTTTTTGAAAAAAAGGAATCACAGCAAAACAAATAAAACAACAAAAAGAAAAAATAAAAATAAAAAAGGGATAAGGAATTCGGGTCACTTGCTACCCAACCATTGCAAGCCCAAACGTGATGTCAGTACCATTATGAATCAAATAAACAAGGGAACAAGACTAAAAAAACAAGAAGGTAAAAGAGGAAGCAGAGAGAGACTTCTCCTCATTACCAACGAGAACAGAGGGATAAGACCCAAGGAGCTCAGCAGGCGTGTCGGCGTGGGTGGACGTTGCCACAGTCGTTCGCGCGGTGGTCGCGCAGAGGGGTGGTGCTCGCGGTGAAGGCGGCGTCCGCGGTGGAAGACAGACCAGAAGCACGGGTCTGCACCTCCCAGCGGCGGTGGTTGCGGTAGTCTCCCGGATCTGGTGGAGGGACGATCCGAGCAAGCAGCAGCTCGTGGTGTTGACCGGATCTGGAGGTGGGTCAGGAGCGGCGGAGGAGGCAACGGCGGAGACGACGCGGGGACGGGACTGGGCGCTGGCGTGGGTCGCGATCACGGAGGAGATGGAGCAAGGCAGCGGCGCTGGTTTGGGGTAGCAGCGGCGATGCAGTGGTACCCGTGGCGGATTTGGCTTGGTGTTGCGGTGGGGCTGGCCGTTTGGGGTGTGGGGTGTGCGAACCAGAAACGGATCTGAGTTGTATGTATGTATGTGGCTTTTTTTGTTTTATTGTTGTTGGGTTGTTGAAGAAGAAGAGAGATGGTAGGAGGAAGAAGGAGATGGTGCAAGGAGAAACAGAGAACGAAAGAAAGAAAGAGGTTTTTTTCGATCTTTTCCTCTTGGTATCAGAGAGTATTCTGTTCTGTCCCTTGTTGTTCTGTTGGGTCCTTTTTATAGAAGAATATGAACTCTTCTCAATGTCATTGGGACCTTGCAAACTTGAGTGTTGCAGAGGTTACCATGCTGACAGTTGCACTGGCCTCCTTGAGCAGCCCCATCTGAGTTCTGATTTTTGCTATATTCAAAAGTGGCTTGGGTACATGTTGGTTAAAGATGGAAGCTGGAGGAGAAAGAACAACAGTAGAGGGTAGGGTAGATGTTGCAGGGAAGGGACTTAACATTTCTTGTTGGCTTGGGTACATGTTGGTTAAAGATGGAAGCTGGAGGAGAAAGACTAACAGTAGAGGGTAGGGTAGATGCTGCAGGGAAGGGACTCAACATTTCTTTTTCTTTTTTCTTTTTTTCTTTTTTTTTTAATTTAACTTTTCTTAAAAATAACCAAGAAATCAGACATTTCTTCAACTGTTGGGTTTATTATCAAAAGTTAACTGTTGAATCAAAATGAAATAGGCTAGATGATGGATCAAAAATAATCTTGTAACAAAACAAAATGGCCAATAACAAACAAATTATTTTTTCTTGGCATTTTTATTTATTTATTTATTATTATTATTAAAAGGATAAAAATATACTCGGACAAAATTAGGTGTTCACAGCTGCCCCTCTTTACTTTTTCTTATTAGATAAAATGTGTAACCGTAGTTAACATATTATCGCTATAAGAAATGAGTAAAGATATGAACTCCAATTTTGTTCGGGGTACACTGACAAACAGAAAAGACCTGTGACTAAAAAGTGATTTCCTGTAATGAACCAGCGGGTTGGATTACCCAACGAGGTACACACATAAAAAGCTTGCAGGGTGGATTGCCTGCCGAGCTTAAAAATAAAGATAAAGAGCTTACGGGGTGGATTGTCGTTTGAAACTCTAGCATAAAGATAAAAGAGCTTACGGGGTGGATTGCCCGTCAGAAACTCGAACTGAAAGATAAAAGAGCTTACGGGGTGGATTGCCCGTCAAAAGCTTGAACTGAAAGATAAAAGAGCTTACGGGGTGGATTGCCCGTCAGAAGCTCAAACAGATAGATAAAAGAGCTTACGGGTTGGATTGCCCGTCAAACTCGGACAGAAAGATAAATGAGCTCGCGAGGTGGATTACCCGTCAGAGGCTCGAACAGAAAGACAAGAGAGCTTACGGGGTGGATTGCCCGTCAGAAGCTTGAACTGGAAGATAAAAGGAGCTTACAGAAGCTCAAACAGATAGATAAAAGAGCTTACGGGTTGGATTGCCCGTCAGAAGCTCAAACAGAAAGGTAAAAGAGCTTACGGGTTGGATTGCCCGTCAGAAGCTTAAACAGAAAGATAAGAGAGCTTACGGGTTGGATTGCCCGTCAGAGGCTCGAACAGAAAGATAAGAGAGATTACGGGGTGGATTGCCCGTCAGAAGCTCGAACTGAAAGATGAAGGAGCTTACGGGGTGGATTACCTGTCAGAAGCTCAAACGGATAGATAAAAGGGCTTACGGGGTGGATTGCCCGTCAGAAGCTTAAACAGAAAGATAAAAGAGCTTATGGGGTGGATTGCCCATCAAAAGCTCGAACTGAAAGATAAAAGAGCTTACGGGTTGGATTGCCCGTCAAACTCGGACAGAAAGATAAATGAGCTCGCGGGGTGGATTACCCGTCAGAAACTCGAACTGAAAGATAAAAGAGCTTACGGGGTGGATTGCCCGTCAGAAGCTCGAACTGGAAGATAAAAGAGTTTACGGGGTGGATTGCCCGTCAGAAGCTTAAACAGAAAGATAAAAGAGCTTACGGGGTGGATTGCCCGTCAAAAGCTCGAACTGAAGGATAAAAGAGTTTACGGGGTGGATTGCCCGTCAGAAACTCAAACGGATAGATAAAAGCTTGCGAGGCCATATAGACAAATGCAGTATATGAATGTCGATTTTGCTCACTGATGGAATGACAATGCAAAAACTCAAATAACTAACTTTCAATTCACAGAATGAATGATGGTGATGAGAACCCTTATTAATTTTGGGCATGATGCAAAAGATTGATGATAAATTATTTCTTCTTTGTTGTTTCTTTTTCATTATTGGATCCTTGACCCTTTAAAAGCATCGATCACAGTCAGTCTTGAGGATGAACTAAAAGAAGGCCCGTCTCATCGAGGAAAGATATCTTGCACTCTTGTTTTCTGATGGTAGACGTCTTTGATGATAATTATCCCAGTGGTTGATCTTTAATATTCCTTCCTTTCTTCAGTGTCGTTTATAGGGGAAGCGTCGTGTCCCCCCATGACCTTTCGAGGCTTTCTAAGGAATTCTAACTGCTTAAAGAAAACCAATACTTGTTTCACATTTCAGTATATACTTATCAGGATAAATGCACACACACAAATGACAAAAGTTAGGAGAAAAGGACAAAGGTTGCGAAATAAAATAAAGGAAGTCAATGACATTATATTTGGATTGAAAAAGCTGTACAATGCATAGATTGCAGAACATTGCGGAGTAGAATCGCATCTCCTCAGGTGATGTCTCTATCAATGACTAATGTTAGTATCCCTCATACAATCTTGACTGCTCATTAATTGGCTTCAGAGATGTTGTTTACCCCAGTTTCATACATCCAACCGACTGACTGCCCCAGTTCATCGGCTTGACGACACTTCCATTGTTATATATATATATATATATATATATATATATTTTGAACCCTAACTTTTGCCTAGACCGCCTTTTCAGGTTTTCAGCCTAGTGGGTTGCTCTAACTTTTGCCTAGACTGTCTTTTCAGATTTTCAGTCTAGCGAGCTTTTTCTCTTTTCATTTTTCATTTTTTTCTTTTCTTTTCTTCTTCTTCTTGGGAAGTGTGTTCAAGCATAATACTTTTTTACTGCATCTGAGTTCATAGGGAGTGGAAGATCTTCTCCATCCATCCTGGTGAGAATTAAAGCCCCTCCAGAGAATGCTTTTTTCACTACGTAAGGTCCATCGTAGTTCGGGGTCCACTTCCCTCGATGATCCTTTTGGATTGGTAGGATCTTTTTGAGCACTAGATCACCTTCCCGAAACTGCCGGGGGCGTACTTTCTTCTCATAAGCCCTCATCAACCTTCTTTGGTATAATTGACCGTGACATAATGCCCCTAATCTCTTCTCTTCAATGAGGTTCAATTGGTCTAGTCGATCCTGGACCCACTCAGCTTCTTCTAATTCTGCTTCTCTCAGTACTCTTAATGAGGGGATCTCTACTTCAATCGGGAGCACTGCCTCCATTCCATAAACTAAAGAATATGGCGTTGCCCCTGTCGAGGTGCGAATAGAGGTACGATAGCCGTGTAAAGCAAAAGGTAACATCTCGTGCCAATCCTTATACGTCACCACCATCTTTTGGACAATCTTCTTGACATTTTTATTAGCAGCCTCAACTGCCCCGTTCATCTTTGGGCGGTACGGGGAAGAATTGCGATGCTTTATCTTGAAGTTTTCGCACATTTCCTTCATCATCTTGTTGTTCAAGTTGGTCGCATTATCAGTGATAATCTCACTCGGCAACCCATAACGGCAAATTAATTCTCTTTTTACAAATTTGATCACGACATTCCTGGTCACATTGGGATATGATGCAGCCTCAACCCACTTTGTGAAATAATCAATGGCAACAAGAATGAAGTGATGTCCATTTGAGGCCTTTGGTTCGATGGGCCCGATCACATCCATTCCCCACATTGAGAACGGCCAGGGTGCCGACATGACATTCAAGGGAGCTGGCGGCGCATGAGCCTTATCAGCATATATTTGACACTTATGGCACTTCTTCGCATAATTAAAGCAATCAGCTTCCATTCTCAACCAATATTGGCCACTCCTCAAGATTTTCTTGGCCATTGCATGACCGCTTGCGTGTGTTCCAAAAGATCCTTCATGTACCTCCTCAATTATCCGTTTAGCTTCCTTTGCGTCAACGCACCTCAACAACACCATGTCATGATTTCTTTTGTAGAGAATATCTCCATCTAAATAGAAACCCATTGCAAGTCTTCTTAGAGTTCTTTTATCGTTTTCTCAAGCACCCGAAGGGTATTCCCTTCTTTGGATGAAGCATTTGATGTCATGGTACCACGGTTTTTTATCAGACTCTTCCTCTATCACTTGACAATATGCAGGATGATCACGACTTTCCATTTTGATGAGTGGTAGGTTCCTTTCGTCACTTACTTTGAACATTGAGGACAAGGTAGACAGCGCGTCAGCTAATTGGTTATCTTCTCGGGGAATATGATGAAATGTGACTTCATCAAACTGCTCAATCAAACCTTTGATGTAATCATGGTACGGAATTAACTTGGCATCTCGGGTTTCCCATTCCCCTCTTAGCTGGTGGATGACTAATGCAGAGTCCCCATATACCTCCAATATCCTTGCCTTTGCCTCTATTGCTGCCAAAATCCCTAGTGCACAAGCTTCGTATTCGGTTATGTTGTTTGTACAATCGAAGCATAGCCTTGCAGTGACAGGGAAATAATCATTTCCTGGTGAGATTAAGATTGCCCCGATTCCGTGTCCCAATGCATTAGAAGCTCCGTCAAATAACAAGGTCCACTTTTCTTTTTCTGGTGATTGCTCGCGATCAAACAAAGTCATTATATCTTCATCTGGAAAATCACATTGCATCGATCCATAATCTTCTACTGGCTGATTGGCTAGATATTTTGCAAGAGCTCTACCTTTTATTGCCTTCTGGGTGACATAAACTATGTCGTATTCTGATAGCAGGACTTGCCAACGGGCAATTCTTCCCGTCAGAGCAGGTTTATCAAAGATATACTTGATCAGATCCATTTTGGACACCAACCATATAGTGTAACACAACATGTAATGCCTCAAACGGCGAGCCGCCCAAGCCAAGGCACAGCAAGTGCGTTCTAGCAGTCAGTAGTTGGCTTCACAACTAGTGAACTTCTTACTTAGATAATAGATGGCATGTTCCTTTCTTCCCGACTCATCGTGCTGCCCCAGTACGCAACCCATAGATTCATCTAGCACAGTCAAATACATGATGAGAGGTCTTCCCGGCACTGGGGGAACCAAGACTGGAGGTTCCTGTAGGTATTGTTTGATCTTCTCAAGGCTTTTTGACAATCTTCATTCCATGTTACAGCCTGATTTTTGCGCAGCAATTTAAAGATTGGTTCGCATGTCGCTGTTAATTGGGAAATGAACCTGGCAATGTAATTCAATCTTCCTAAAAACCCACGAACTTCTTTCTCTGTTTGAGGTGCTGGCATGTCGATGATTGCTCGAACCTTTTCAGGATCAACCTCTATTCCTCTTTGACTGACAATGAACCCCAGAAGCTTGCCTGATTTCACTCCAAAAGTGCACTTGGCTGGGTTTAGTCGGAGCTTAAACTTTCTCAACCGCTCAAAAAGTTTCTGCAGATTATCAACGTGGTCATCTTCGGATCTGGACTTGGCGATCTTGTCATCTACATAAACTTCTATCTCCTTATGCATCATGTCATGGAATAAAGCCACCATAGCCCGCTGATATGTTGCCCCAGCATTTTTCAAGCCAAAGGGCATAACTTTATAGCAAAAGGTTCCCCACAAAGTGACAAATGTAGTTTTCTCCATATCTTCAGGTGCCATCTTGATCTGATTATATCCCGAGAAGCCATCCATGAAAGAGAATAATGCATGTTGAGCATTGTTATCTACAAGAACATCAATGTGAGGCAAAGGAAAGTCATCTTTTGGGCTAGCTCTGTTTAGATCTCGATAGTCAACGCACATTCGAACCTTTCCATCTTTCTTGGGAACAGGAACGATGTTAGCAACCCATTGAGGGTACTTTACAACTTCTAGGAAACCTGCATCCAGTTGTTTCTTGACCTCCTCCTTGATCTTTAAAGACATTTCTGCTTTCATCCTTCGTAGCTTCACGCTACGGGGAGGACACTCGGCTTTAATGGCAATTTGTGTTCTCGCTACACTTGGGGTCTAACCCTGGCATGTCTTGGTACGACCATGCGAAGACATCTTTATAATTCGTCAACAACCTGATCAATCTGTTCCGCTCCTTTTCTTTCAGGGAAAGGCCAATCTTGACCTCTTTTTTATCATCTTCGGTTCCCAAATTGATTAGTTCACTCGGCTCTTCATGGGGCCGAATTTCCCTGGCTTCTTGTTCTACCAATCTCAAAAGTTCAGGGGGAATTTCCCCATCATCATCAACAACCTCCTCAGCATGATCAACTGAATAGTCAAAATTGTATGATGAGTTACTAACACTGTCGTTTTCAAGAGAGTCACTTTTAGATCTGCATTTTGGTAATTATCAGGGAAAGATGAATGAATAAAGGTTAAAGACAAGAGACTGCATTTATTGGTGAGGGATGGTGAACGAAAACGAAAGTAAAAAAAAGAGAGATAACAACACAAAGATACTGAATGCATGCATTTATTGATAAGTCATACTGAAACAAAAACAAGTAAGCCCATTACAACAAAATTCCTAAAGCCTTGGGCAGAGCTAAAGGATAAGCATTACAGAATTACTTTGAAAAGGACTCTATGGTCTTGGGGAACTCAATGATCTCCCAATTGTTGAGCTCTGTATCCAGGAGAGCATGGATACACCAGATTGATACCATGATCGGCGGGATAATCATCTTCAATAGTTCTTTGCTTGGTCCCGGGAACGCAAACCCTATGCTTCGGAAGCTCTGCCGAATGTCACAGATGGGAACCCTTTCAGCCTCGTATTCACGATTTTCCAGTAGAGCCAACCTCTTTCTTTTCTTCTCTTCTATAACCCTCATCTTGTCGGCCTTGGTGGGCTTGTATCCCAATCCAAACCTGTCCTTGTTCTCGGTGAGCATGAGGATGTCGGCGACACCTTGGTCATTCTTCCCCAAACCGCTTCAGGTCGGTATCCTCCTTCAAGCATAACCTTGGCCATCATGATGGACGCTTTGGATGACCGATGTTTCAAGAGTGGAGCTCCCTCCCCAACATAAGTGGCATTGGCAATTTCAAGTGACTGGAAGGCGGTCTCGAGAGCTTCCTCGGCGGCTTCAATATAAGGGGTTGTTGATGGCTTACTTACTAAAAGATCCTCCTCCCGGAAACAATTATCAACTTACTATCAACGATGAACTTCACCTTCCGGTGCAATGTGGAAGGTACGACTCAGTAGAATGGATCCATGGTCGCCCCAGGAGACAAGCGTATGTTGGTGTGATGTCCATTACTTGGAAAAGTACTTCAAAGGTGCGGGGGCCAATCTGAATGGGCAATTCAATTTCTCCCATGACTTCCCCTGGGTGCCATCGAAAGCTCTTACAATCGTTGTGCTTGGCTTCATATGAGTTCCATCGAAAGGCAACTTTGCAAGGTTTCGACTTTGGCATTACATTCAAAGAGGAGCCATTATCAATGAGAACCCTAGCCATGACATGGTCTCGGCACTTCACAGAAATGTGCAATGCCTTGTTGTGCCCCATACCTTCAGCTGGTATTTCATCATCGGTGAAAGTGACATAATTATCAGCAACTATGTTACCTACAATGTTATTGAGCTTATCAACTGTGATGTCATGGGAAACATGAGCTTGATTCAACACCTTCATCAGTACTCTCCTGTGTGGATCAGAGTTCATCAATAGAGACAAGAGAGATATCCGAGCCGGAGTTCGATTTAACTGATCCACAACCCTGTATTCACTCTGCTTGATGAATTTCAAGAATTCGCTGACTTCTTCATCAGACACCTCCTTTTTCTCCTCACCTCCGTTTGCTTCCTTGCCATCTAGGATTCCTTCCACCTTCTCTTTCCCTTTGTGATCCTTTCCTTCCTTTTCTATTTCCACCCTTCGCAATGCCTCCGGAGTGTAAATGCGACCACTCCTAGTCATTCCACCAATTCCTGAAATGTTGGTAACCACAGTAGTCCCGTCGGAAGGATTGGGTTGGACCTGCATCTCATATTTCCAGGGTACCGCTATGGTGTCCTTGTAAGGGAAAGGACTAGGAACTCGGATGACGATTGGTGTTGGCCCACTTGGAACCGACAAAGGCTTCTTCTCAGTATAGAATATCACCACTGGTTTTGGAGTGACTTGATCGGGAACTGGTTGAGGATTAACCACAACAGCAAAAGGGTTTATCTTAATTGGGGTTGGGGAAGTTGTAGATTCAGCAACCATATTAATGGCACATTCATTTGATCCACAACCAATTAAGATAATCTTCATATCCATTAACCGCTGCACAACCTGCCGAAACTCCGAACAGCCTTCAATCGAATGCCCCATGTTCCCATCAAAGTCACACCTTATCTCTCCATCGAGAGCTTTTTCATCCGTGGTCGGGATTTGGATCAATCCACATTTGCGCATCTCTCTGAAAACAACTCTCATAGGAGTCCTAACATCGACCACTTTACTCTTTAGAGTATGTTCCAAGAAGCTCTCAATGGTATTGACCCCCGAACTCCCATGATTTGGCATAGGACCCTGTGCCACATTTGGAGCATCCTTCTGAAAGCTCAACCATTTGGCATTAATCAGGTCTTGGACCGTAAACTTCAAAGCTTTACAACTCTCGGTGGAATGTCCTGTGGCCCCATCGTGATATTCACATTGAGCATTTGGGTCATACCACTTTGGATAAGGAGGGTCTAGCGGTCTTGTCGGGATAGGAGTTAGCACGGATTTGCTCACAAGTTGGCGGAATAGTTCGGTGTAGGTCATGGGTATTGGGTCAAAACACACTGGCTTTCTTTCCGGGTTATATGGTGGTCTGGTTTGGCTGGTGTTTGGGTTTGGATTTAGAGGCTGGACGATTTGAGGTGGCATGGTGGGGTGTGTTTGAGGCTGAGAAGGGTATGATGGCCGGTAGGGAGCCATTTGTTGAGGGTTTGGAAATTGCGAGGTTGCAACGATGTATGACTGGTTGGCTTGGTAATATGGAGGTGGTTGGTAATATGGGGCGTATTGGGCATGGAAGGCGGGTGTTTGGTTTGGTCTCCATTGATTCAGTTTCTTCTGTTCCAAGGTTACTGCATGTGCCTCTCCCTCCTTCTTTTTCATGAATGGGGTTTTCTTTGGGCCGTTCCCTACTAAAGTCTCGGCGATCTTGCCATTCCTCTTTCCATTTTCAATTCTCTCACCGATGATGACCATGTCAGAAAAATTTGATGACACACTTCCAATCATTCTATCATAGAAAGGCGACTGGAGTGTATCAATGAACATTGCTACGATTTCTTTCTCGGCTAAGGGAGGCTCCACCTGAGCTGCCAGTTCCCTCCATCGTTGCGCGTATTCTTTGAAAGTCTCTACATCCCTTTTTGACATATTTTGGAGTTGCATCCTATCGGGAGCCATGTCAACATTGTACTTGTACTACTTCAGGAATGCGTCTGCTAGATCTTTGAAGAATCGGATGTGTGCCCGCTCGAGATGCGTATACCAATTTGAAGCTGCCCCGGTCAAGCTGTCTTGGAAGAAGTGAATCAAGAGTTTATCATCTCGGGCATGTGACGCCATCTTCCTAACATACATGGTCAAATGGTTCTTGGGACAAGTGGTTCCCCGATATTTGTCAAAATCGGGCACCTTAAATTTCGGCGGAATCACGACATTCGGCACCAGACAGAGTTCCGAGGCATCCCGAAGACCATAGCTATTTACCCCTTCAATTGCCCGCAATCTTTCCTCTATTACTTCCAGTTTTTCTTTAGATTGGGAATCCCCTCCCGACTGATTCACCGGAGTTTCTCCGTACATATTATGGGGAAATGAATATGGCATGGAGGAGGAACCGAAGTTTGGCATCATTTGAGCCCCCTGGGGTCCATAATGTAGGGTGTATTGTGGGGGCCTTGGATTGACAGAAGGTGTCACTATCGGGGTGTTACCATCTGTAGGGTTGACATTTTGTGCTTGCGGAATTTCGACAGCATTGGTGGGGATTTGTGTTCGAGTGATGTGTTCGGAGTTCTGAATACCATCTTGTGGACTGGGGGCTGTTGGTGGTACAAACCCACGAGGCAAACCGTATGGGGGATTGTTCGGGTCAAATGAAAAATGAGTTGGGTTGAGAGGCATCATGGCCCCTGGTTAGTTGAAGCCTTGAATAGGAATCTGAGAAAAACCGGGCGGGATGAGAGGTGTGGCTGGCTGTCCTTCGTTCGGGGCTGGAGGGTTCTTCTCTGTGTTCTTCTCCTTCTGCATTTCTTGTAGGATCTCCATCATCTTAGCCATCTGATCCTTGATTTGACTGACTTCATCCCTGATCACTTGAACTTCTTCTAGTTCATCCGCTATGGCTCTTGCCTGTAATCGAGTGCGATAAGGGTGTCTTGGAGCAATTGTTCAAAAACCACACCTTTTATTTAATAAAAGAAAGAATAAATGAATAAAATCAAAAGAAAGAACATAAACTAATTTAACTCCATTTTTGAGAGGAAGACCGTCGCATACACTTATAGCAAGAATACTCATCCTGCAATCAAATCTAGTGGTATAATTCCCTCTAGCTTGACTGCAGTTGATGCCGAGTCCAAGGGAGAATTCACTCCTCGATAGACCACATCTGTACTAGCAATGTTATTGGTTGATGATACCCATATTTTTACGCGGAAAACACATCGTTTTTAGGGTAAAAATATAGTTGATGAAGTATCTAAGGGAGAATTCACTCCTCGACAGATATCATCTGGAAAAAGAGAGATCATTCCACAAAAATTTGATGAAAACTTCTATTTCATTGGATGGATATTGCAATACAAACATGAGTCTTTAGAAAAACAATACATCGAGATTTTTCATATTTCTAACCCATCTTTGGGGACCTCAAAATACTATGTCAAGAGCCTTATCTTCTTTTTCCTGAATCCCTTTGTAAGCTCCCCAAAATGCTTGAAGAACTCAGTCACCTCTGATGGTATTTGGAGGAAAGGGTTCTTGTAGACCTGAATTGATACTTCTTCAAATCGATCCACCAACTGGGAAGTATGATATTGAATTCTACCAATCATGTCTTCATATTTTCTTCTCCATGCTTCCTTTTCATAGATCACATCCCTTACAACCAATTTCCATCCCTTTACCCATTATGCATGACGTTGAGCTTCTCCTCTTTCATTTTCTTGAATTTTGGTCTTGAGCCAATTTTCCCTTTCATTAGCTTCTGCTAATAATTGACGATATCTGGCAGCTTCGTTCCATCCTTGATCAGAGTAAAGTTCGGTTGGGGCCAAGGATTCTTGTAGAGATCCAACTCTCTCCTTTAGTATCTGTATTGTTTCGACATGAATCCCTACGTCCCACTCAAGCTCTTCTTTCTTCTTCAGAATTCTAACTAGCGTGTTTTCTTGACACTCCACCTTTGCTTGCAACTCTTGGATCACTGCTTCTTTTTCTTTTCTTGCCCTTTTCATGCGACTTGGGGCTTCGTAGGAATCGGCACATTCACTTCTCCAATTCTCGATCTGTAAATTCAGTTTTTGCACCTGGATTTGGAGCTTGACGATAGTTACTTCTGCAACTTGGTTCTTTTCATCCAAGACCCCCATCTGAGCTTTTAGAATCTCAATCTTTTTCAGCATTTGATCTTCTGTAAGAGGATTGTTTTCAGCATTGGGTGGGGGTTCTGGTTTTGAAGGACACCCCCTTCTTGCCTCTCTCCATGCTTCATATCTTTTTGTTCGAGCTATGATCCGCCTTCCTAACTCATCACGCCCTTTTATGTGAATATTGTTCCATGCTGACCTTATTGCCATTGTCTGACTCTTGATGCTTTCACATTCTTGATATAGGAAATATGCTCCACCAAGCAGCTCTTTTGGGGGTTCATCTTGTGTCCACCTGAGTTGGCACATTACTAGAGCTGGTGAATATGACACACATCCTCTGGGTCCCATCAATGGGACATTCGGGAAACCTCCACAACTGAATATAACTGAATCTCCATTGTACCATGGGCACATCCATCTAAATGAACGTGAGTCGACCTGATCAAACTCTTGTTTCCATTCATATAGTTTGCGTGACTTTAGCGGCATGCGAATGAATCCTTTCAATGGGTCATCCGTTCTATCAATTTTGTTTCCAGCATACAAGTAAGTCATAATCCAAACATATAACATTGGTGCACAGCATCGCAACTTTCCTTGTTGATTCTGATGACAAACTTGTAATGAGAGAAAAGTTTCAGCTAGGATAGCAGGGACTAAATTCACCCCATATTCCTCAACTCTGTAGAAGACGTCCATGGCTGATCGATCAATCACATTCGGAATAAAGGGAAAAAGCACCAGTCCGTAGATAAGGAGAGCCAACAATCTATTAAAAAGAACCCATCGTTGTTGTTGAGCCAACTCCCTAAGGTAACCTTCCAAGAATCGCCTCTTCAAGCCTGTAGTGTTTCCTTTTTCCACTTTATCCAATTGTTCCGGTTTAAGTTCCAACAGACTTGCTATCTTCCCATCTGCCACATATTGTCCATAATACAAATAGACACGTGATTCCTTTTGGATAGGCAATCTCAGCATGTAAGCATACTCCTCTATGGTGGGAGTTATATCTAGGTCAGGCAATTCAAAACATCTCAAAGTTGAGTTCCAATACTGAGCGAATGCACTTAGAGCGGGGGCATCCACCGGAATACGTAATAGATCTAGTATCCTCACGTACTTGTTGTTAAAGTTCGAACGTGCCTTTTCTGACATTTGTTTACTAATTTCCCATAAGCTATGAACATCATTGAGTGTCACGTCGATCTTGATGCTCTTCTTGGAACTGCTTGCATTGCTAGTACTCTTTCCGATGCTAGGTCCTTCCATTCTTTGCTATAAGATTAATACTAAGGTCTTCCTGTCAAGTAACACAAATAAAGAAAAAAATTAGAAATAAAACACATGAAAAAAAATGCCCTACATGCTTCATGTTGCATGAGCCCCAGTAGGGTTGGGAACCCTATGTCGGGTATGCTGTCAATGCACTACCTTTACTATGACACGCTGCTTATTAGAAGTGCAATAATATTCGAACATGTCATTCGGGCTTGGAGTGACGATGTGTCGCCCCCTTTTTTCCTCTTTAGAAAACTTCATAATAAATATGTACGTGCATGGCAATTTATGTTTATGATGCCAGAAAAAAAAAATGGAGAGAGAGAAAGAGTATGCTCCCTTTGTCCTAAATTGGGTAAAACTTAGAGTTGGATAAACCTGAGATAATAACTCTAAACAGGTTGGCTACTAAGTTTGCTCTATCAGTGAAAATCAGGTAGGGTCTAGACTTCTAAAAGCCATGGTTCCCAGATTGCTCCTATCCCGAAAGTTAAGGATCCGATTCATGAATCTAGTCACAAGTAGGGATAAACCCTCTCAATATGACCATCCCATGATATCGGGTACAACCTGAGTGGTGAATCAACAAATATCAGGGAGGTACGAGACCTCTTCAATGACAATGTCGAGACACCGCCTAATCCTTGAGTTTTGAGCAAGCTCGGGTATAGAGCCAAAAGTGTGTGCAAGTTGTAATAGTGATGTGTGTGACGGGAGCACACAAACCTTCACAAAAACCTACTAAAATAAAACTACCCCCAAACCTGCAAAAGGAACAAACAAATACCGATACAAAAAATTATCTACCCTAAGGTTTCAAGAATATATAAGAGCAGTTATGAAATCATAAAAAGAAACAAAAAAAAAAGGGTAAAACAAATATTTTCAAAGCTGTTAAAAAAAATGCACAACCAACTATGATAGGCCTGACTCTCAAAAGTCCCCAGTGGAGTCGCCAGCTGTCACGACCGTCCCGTCCGGGAGCCGCAGAAAGACGGATAAAAAACAGAGGAGTCGCCACTAAGATTTTTATTGGGAAAATCTTAGAAAACCCAATTATTTAAAGGTAAACTGGTCTTTTAAAAAGGAGAGATATGAGTCCGGGAGTCGGTTACGAGTAGGGAAGGTATTAGCACCCCACATCGCCCGTTTAAAAAACGGTACCTCAAGTTAATTGTTCAAAAAAAAAACATTTTAATAACCTTTTAAATATTTATCTCACCCATAAAATTATTTACAAGAAAGAATTATTTTAAATTTTAATTTTTTGACTTTTATTAAAAAAAAAATTATATTTTTAACTTTATGGTTAATAAAAACTAAATGAGGTTGAACATGTCACATGAGTCCACAGGGCAACCTCAAATCTACGGGATTAAACATGGCACCGTGTCCATAGAGCATCCCTGGAAAGAGAAAAGTTTAATTATTTTGATTAATTATTTTAACATAAAAAGGGGATGCAAAAAAGGAAAATTAATTAAATGAGGTTGAACGTGGCACATGAGTCCACAGGGCAACCTCAAATCTAAGGGACTGAACATGGCACCGTGTCCATAGAGCATCCCTAAAAATAGAAAAGTTTAATTTTTTGATTAATTATTTTGACATAAAAAGGGGATGCAAAAAAAAGGAAAATTAATTAAATGAGGTTGAACGTGGCACATGAGTCCACAGGGCAACCTCAAATCTAAGGGACTGAACATGGCACCGTGTCCATAGAGCATCCCTAAAAATAGAAAAGTTTAATTTTTTTGATTAATTATTTTGACATAAAAAGGAGATACAAAAAAGGGGAAAATTAGTTTTGGCCCGACAAGATGATTTATCTTGCTCCTACGTATTCCCGGGTGCGATGGGAAACTCAAAGCCACGTAGTTCTTTAAAAAACATGATTGGTTGGTTGATGTTAATTTTTTATGAAGATTTGATTTTGTTTTGATTTTTTTAAAAAAAAGGATTTTATTTTAAAAAATAGTTCACTAAATAATTCACTTATTGATGTGGCCCTCTTTCCCTTTTCTTTTTTTCTTTTTTTTTTTTTTTTTTTTTGAAAAATTGGAATCACAGCAAAACAAATAAAACAACAAAAAGAAAAAATAAAAATAAAAAAGGGATAAGGAATTCAGGTCACTTGCTACCCAACCATTGCAAGCCCAAACGTGATGTCAATACCATTATGAATCAAATAAACAAGGGAACAAGACTAAAAAAAACAAGAAGGTAAAAGAGGAAGCAGAGAGAGACTTCTCCTCATTACCAACGAGAAAAGAGGGATAAGACCCAAGGAGCTCAGCAGGCGTGTCGGCGTGGGTGGACGTTGCCACAGTCGTTCGCGCGGTGGTCGCGCAGAGGGGTGGTGCTCGCGGTGAAGGCGGCGTCCGCGGTGGAAGACAGACCAGAAGCGCGGGTCTGCACCTCCCAGCGGCGGTGGTTGCTGTAGTCTGCCGGATCTGGTGGAGGGACGATCCGAGCAAGCAGCAGCTCGTGGTGTTGACCTGCTCGTCGTAGTGGGCGGTGGCTGATTTAGACCCGCCGGTCCAAGCACATGCGCCACCATCAGAAGCTCGATTACGCCGAGCTGTGGCCTGGATCTCCTGGAACTTCTCAGTAGCCCAATACTGGTCCATCTGCCTCCTGATCTCAGGATCCACCCACTTCCCCTTATTCTTACCCTTCCTCAGCTTGTTCGTCAAATTCTTCATGACCAGTGAGCCTTTATGCACGAGCGGAAAGTACCACATCTTTTTTAGTACAATCTTGTAAGTCTTGGCACGAGCGGAAAGTACCACATCTTTTTTAGTGACCTCTTCTTCTCGATGCCCATCCTAGTGGTTGTCTTATACCGATCCGCACCACAAAATCGACAACATGTTATGCTTTCCACTGAATCATCCTTATAGTACAACATACCTCCATTCGGGTAACAATCAATTTTCAAACACCCCAGACCCAAATTTTCCACAGACTTCTTAGCATGATAAAAATTAGTAGGCATCCGATTGTCTCCTGGCAACGCCTTGGACACTGACCCGGTGAGGCGATTAAAACAGCCTTCTTGCATATTGTAGTCAGATTTGATACTCAACTATTCCATGCACATCGACAACTCCGTGTACTCCCGACATCCTTCCCACAATGGAGATCGTGCAGCACTCAGCATATCATAGAATCTTTGAGCTTCGGGATTCAGATTCTCCTCTATGTATTGGGAACCCATTCTGCCATCTTCTCCCCCATCTTCTTCTAGTACAACACCAACCGATAGTCCATCATGATCCATTATCATCTGCTCGTATGGATTCAATTCTTCCCTCCGGTCACCACTTCCATAGTACGAACCTTCAAACACAATCGGGTTTAAATCAGGCAACGTCTCACCATGGTTACTCCACCAATAGTAATCAGGCATGAAGCCCTTCTCATAAAGATCGGCTACAACTCCATCCACATTTTTGAAAGATTGACACTTGCATCTTTTGCAAGGACACCTCAAATGATCACCGCCCAGCCGTATAAATCTCTCCTGGCTAACAACAAACTCTATAAACTCACCCACTCCAACTCTATACTCTTCCCTAAGACGTTTATTCCGATCCAACCTACGATACATCCATTTTCGATTCTCCAGAATATCCATTGCTGGCAATTAAATAGCCTGACCAACCCTACAATAACACTTATATATTACGGTGCATTCCAATAACTCCATCAATCTCGTTCTTATGACAAGGTATGAACCTATCCCATTTGAGAAGAAACCTTTACCACACTCGGCTAGTAATAGTTATTCCCTTATTCAAATACCTTATACTCAACAAAATTTCAGCAGCATTTCCCATCGGTCTCCAAGTACACGAGTCGAGCACGGTGAGAATCACCACGATCAAGTATGCACCAGGAGAACAAAAGGAAATGCATCAGACCGAGATTTCAACAAGTATATAAGGCATTTGAACATTGAAATGACTATTGTACGAGTGTGAAAAAGGTTTTTTTCCCAAACTGTCCCACTTGGATAATTCAATATTCAATACAATGAGCATGCGTACCCTGAGAAGGTACGCATGTTCATTAATATTGAATCTCAAACAAGAAACTAAGGCTTTCGTAAATTAATAATTAACTCTAACAGAAAATAAAACCAGTAACCTATAAATATAGTTGATCTTATATATTGCAACATAAATCAATACAAACTTAGATAAAATATTGTAGCAAACATCCTATTGAGCTCTGCTCTCCACTAACAAGTAACACATAATTGTCAAACACATGCATAACTTCTAAATTATCAGCACACAACCAGCATCCAGCCTTTCGGACTGGATCACATCCTATTGAGCTCTGCTCTCCACTAACAAACAACACATATTGGCAAACACATGCATAAACATTAAATTATCAGCACATAAATCCTATCGAGCTCCGCTCTCTACTAACAAACAACACAACTTCACATTACACATTACAGATACCACACAAATCAACGCATAATAAAGATGTAGTTAACTTACCTCAGCTCCCAGCAAAGAATGATAAATAGTGACAAAGATCGAGGAGTTCTACAAGTGATTAAATTCAACAGTCTGTTCAAAAATAAGTGATTAAATTCAATTCACATGTGACTTAGACATCTCAACAGATACGGTTTAACAAGACCATGTCATGGTAGTCATGGACGCTAGCATTAACAAAATGCTTTTATTCTTATAATCACTAGCCAACTTTATATTCCATGATTTATATACATTGTTAGTTACATGGTTTGATTTATACTTAGGATCATTTGTGAGTCTCATCCACAACTCTTTAGGTCTCTTACAAGCCAACAAACAATCTATTGCCTTAATATTAATTTTTCTCAATTGTGTCAATGCCTTGTCAAAAATGTACTTATTATGAACCATACCAACAACCCATAACAATGTTTCCAGCATTAAAGTGTTATATACCTCTTAGTGAAATTATTCAACAGCGGATTACAATAAAACCTACATAAACAACTTACAACACATAGTCACACAACCATAATTGAATAAAACTGATGCACACTACCACATTGTATCTGATTCAAGTACCACCTATAAGCAACAAAATCAATCAAAACAAAGAATTGGAAGCTATATACATGTGTTTTGCATAAGGGAATGTTCACAGCCCCATCATCAACTATGTCCTTGGTGATGCTGTCCCTTTCACTATAAAATCCTTGAACCCTTTATTCCCAACATCAAAAAAACCACATCCAAAGCCTATCTATTTCTGTTCTGTATTCTTGTTATCATTTAAAATCCAAATCATGAATTGGCATCAACATAAAATAGACAATCACAAAAGCATTGAATGAATGGAAATTTTAACCTACACAAAACACTAGACACTATGACCCATCCCATCGCAGTAGCAATACAACGAACCTTAAAGATGAGGAATGAGGAATGATAATTTTACCTCCTTAGTGATGAATAGAGACGCAGCAAGGGGATGAGGAAGTGGAGCAGTGGTCGCTCACCGGGGGTTGCGCAGTGGTGGCTCACCGGAGGTGCGCTGGACAGAGAAAGAGAGAAATTAGATAGAGAGGAAGAGAGCAAGAGAGAATCAGAAAGAGACACAAAGCAATAGAGAACTTATGGTGGTGATGTTGTGGTGGTGTTTATGGTGACGCGGTCGGAGCTTGGAGACGGTCGGAGAGAGCGAAGGTCTGTGGGGGAGGAGCTGCTACGCGTGAGAGAGAAGAGAAGAAAAGAGAGAAATGGGGGAAGAGAAGAAGGAAATCGTGATTTAGAAATTTTATTTTTAGTGACCGAATTATTCGGTCGCTAAATCGGTCGCTAACTGGGTTAATTTGAAATTTGAATTCATAAATTTAGCGACCAATTTAAAATCGGTCGCTAACATGCTCTATTTTAATTTTTTTACGCGCCATTTAGCGACCAAATTAATATTGGTCGAAAATATAAATAAAATTTAATTGTTGCATTTAACTCGGTCGCCATTTCGGTCGCTAAAAAATAAGCAAGTTTTGACTTTTACTTTCATTTATTTAGTAACCGAAATAGCGACCGATAACTCTGCCATGCTCTATTTCGGTCGCTATTTCGATCGCAATATCAACTATAACCAGGTTTCATGTAGATCCTACAATCGGTCGCCATTTCAGTCAGAAACAACAACCAACAAATTTGGTCACTATTTTCGGTCGCTAAATAACCTTTTTTTTTGTAGTGCTCCCCAGCCATTTCATCACATGATCCTTCTTTGTCTCCACGTTTCGTCAAGAACAACTGTGCAAGTGCTGGTAGTGTGGAAAGACTGCCGGGTGGTTCCACGATTGATGACGGAGAAGAGGGGAGGGCCAAAGAGAATCCAACTTGTGATGATAAGATAATATTGGAAGAATGATTCCATTCTCAAAATCTCATCCATTGAATTTTATCAATTTTATCAATGATAAGATAATATAGACTTTTGTTTGGCAACAACTAGCTAATAGCGGATAAGTTAGTGGATAGTGGATAAACTAAGACGAGTTCTACTGTGTACCACTTTGATAGGTGGTATCACGGTGCACAAGAAGTTTTAAGCATTAGATTACATGGACCACAATAATACGATATACTATTCTACACCTAATCACTGCAATCTACCTCCCTCTTTCCCTAGTCATCCCTCTGCACGTCCTCCAAGCACCGCCATGTCGAGCTCCGATCAGACACCCTTCCAACCTCACTGTCCTTGTTTGCGCCAGATCTGCACCATCGCAGAACTCCACCTTCTTCTCCGGTCAGCACCATCCTACCGCGAGTCATCTCCGCCGTTGCAAAACCACTACGTCCAGCCCTTTTTGTCAGCAATTGCACTAGAAAACAAAGCTCTCATATTCTCCATCATCGCACATCTGCACTTCCGCCACGTGCTAGCCGCGAACCCATCGGAAAAAGGAACCTCGGCTATAGGGTCCACTCAAAGCCAAGTGCCTTAACAACTCAACCGCAACTTCGAGTGTCAGGAACAGGTTTGAGAGGAAGGAAAAGGAAAAGGGAGTGACAAGGATTGTTAGCACGGTGGCTGGCGTCGTCCGTCGGTAGAAGCACGTTCATGACAGCGACGGCGGGGGCAGATCTGGCAGAGGGAGGGGACTAACGAGGAGGAAGGAAAAAAATGAGTGAGGGAAGGTGCATCATAGATTGAAACAATCTCAGCCATCACTTACTTCTGTGTTTGATCCAATGGTTTTTAGAAGGTTGTGGACCATGGTCCTACCTATGTCACTTGTCAACCGTATAACTTGCCAATAAACTAGCTGTTAATGGATAGCGGATAAACTAGCTGATAGCGGTTAGCGGATAAGCTAGCGAATAACAGATAAACTACCAGATTGGATTTGAAGTATTTAGTAAAACTAGCGGATGGACCAACTGATAAATGTAAAATGCATGAAAGGACATGTTTGCATGATTTTTATATAACTTATATATACATAAATTATTTATATTATTTATTTTAAAATAATTATCACTTTTAGCACTTTAATTTATTTTAAATTATTTATCATTTCAAAAATTAAAATATACATTTTTTAAAAAAATATTATTTTAGTTTTAATTAAAATAGAATGATTAGTAGTAGCTAAGGATTAATGAGGAATTTAATTAAGATAGTAGGGATAAAAATGAAATAAAAAAATGATAAGCTATACACTATATGCTCTAACGCTACTTCACGTAGCGTCTAGAAAAAACGTTATACGCTTATGAAAAAACGCTATAAGCTAATTTTAAAAACGGTTACCAAACGGGGCTATTTTTCCATCCGATATACGCTAGCGGATTTGACAAACCAAACAGCTCATAAAGTGCATCAACAGCTCCCATAATTTGAATGATTCAACTAACTAAATTGTTGTTTCAATAATAGTTAAATCATATAATGTAACACCCTGATTTTTACTATTCTTCAATAACAGTAAATATATATGTTTATATTATTTCAATTGGAAAGATTAATTTTCTAGATGTTTGACTTGTTTATTTTAAGGGGTTTAGTTTGAGTAATTTTAATTACTCATTTAAAAATATTTTATTAAGTACGTTAGCACTGCTTTATTTCGTAATAATCACGCTTACTAGACAATAATTTACGTTATTGTCACTATTACTATCTGTATAGAAAAATATTTTAAATAATATGATTGGAAGAAAAGTATTTTCATATTTTTATTCTACTTAATTTTAGATTTGAAAATAAATTGGTTTGACATTAATTAGAGATTAAATATTGGACCGTAGATTTTCTTAGTTGATCAATTCAACTATCAATCTCTACTTTATATCTAATTTTGAAAGTTTATATTTTTCACCCTTTATTTTTAAATTCAAAAACTAAATACTTATTTATTTTCAAGCTCAATATTTATCACTCAATTTTATACCCACTGATACAAAAATCAGATTTTCTCTCCCTTGTTTCTACTTGAAACCCGATACCCTCCCCCTTCACTCTTTTATCTTCTTTAGTTCTGCTATTTTCTTCTTCCACCCACAACAACAACTTCATCTTCCTCAACCTTCATCAACCACCTTCCCTTCTTCAACTAGACCGTGCGCTGTCCTGCACCACCGTCAGGACTGTGACTGTTGTCGACCGAGCCGCGCGAGAAGAAGACAGCAGTGACCCAGCTCGTCGTCCCGCTCGCGCCTGGCCTCTGCTCCACCGTTCGCTGCCAGATCGTCGTCGCTGGATCACCAGTTTTAGCCACTGCAGTGCTTCCATGATATTCTGATTGCGTTCTCCTTCTTCTTCAGGTGGTTAGCACCAAAAACCACTGTCCGGTCATCGTTTCAGAGCCGCTCGCCGGAGCCATCGTGACGCTGCCGCCGCTACACCCCAAGACAACCACCATGTTCTCTTTCCTCTTCACCTTGGTTGAGTTTCTTACCTATATTCCTTTGTGATTATGAAAACCC